>CM060400.1:31915062-33245905 GCA_030545235.1 Helianthus tuberosus
CACCTGTTCACTTAAATGGTCGCTCAAAGGTGTAGTTTCAGATGTTGACGCTTTTGGCCCTTTTAACGCGCACACTTGCGCGTATTATCGCTTTATTGCGTTAAAGCCCTATGTTATCCATATTGATCATTCCCGAGAGTATTATCGAACATTATGATACTTCGGGTTTGTTAAAAGGTCACTCAGAGATAAGAATTAACATGTTGACACTTTTGACCCTTTTTAACGCACAAACTTGTGCGTATTGTTGTTTATCGACATTAAAGCCCTAAATGGCCAATGTTTTGCATTACCAAGAATATGAGTAGATATAATAATGTTTCGGGTTCATTAAAAGGTCATTCAGAGGTATTATTAAACATGTTGACGCTTCTAACCCTTTACCGTGCAAATCGTTCGATTTATTATGCAAACGGTTTCGATAATCCAACAAGTGGCTTAATTTGAGAATACGAATATTGTAAGAGATTATTCAAAGACTTATTTTAAGCATGTAAACACTTCCAGTCCTTCCATAATCAAATTTTTTGATCTTTCACAAAATTAGTCCCTCATAGTCAATGTTTGACTTTATTGGGGTTTAATACACGTGTCAATACATCATTGAACGTGATTTTACGAGGTGTTACACCATACCATATGTAAACATTTGTAAACAATTTATAACATGTACTTCACCCCCGAAGTTATAAAACCGAAAACAGTTAAAAGAAAAGGGGGACATGAACTCACAATCTTGTGTTCTTGGTATCCAATGTAACTCAAAGCTGCTACTCGTGTGCACGACTACCTACAACGGTACTACGGTTTATTAGACGGGTGGGTTGTGCCTTGACTTAGTATTAATTAGTGTCTTTGAGTTACGTTTCTTTGTGTAATCAATATTATTCTAAGTTGTATAATTATTTGTTAAAATAATAAATATTTTAACTTAAATTATATTTATTAAATTTTGGAATATTAGTTAAAATAATATATTTTAACTTGTCACATTTATGTATTTGGTCATGTATAATTTCTCAAGGATGGGTGTATTCATACCCGTGTTCTAAAACTTGTATATTTTGCCAAGTATCGGTGGCGTATTCCGGTGTATATTCATACATACAAGAATACGTATTTTTATTGTGTTTATCAAGTATCTTATACTTAACTTTTGTATTAACTTTTCGGGAATATTATTTCTAATAAAAATTCATCAATATATATTCTCAAAATATATATTTTAGGAAATATTACATAGAAAAATTATTTATAATTTTTCCCTTGGCAAAAATACTTATATTTTCATATAAACCTCAAAAATAATATATTTTCAAGTCTAACTTAGAAAATATATATATAAATCCATTTTTCACCCAAAAATAATATGTTCCAAGTTTATTTAAGAAAATATATATTTCTTTCCAAAAATAATATATCTTCTAATAGTTTCTAGAAAATTATATATTTTTATTTACCCACAAATAATATATTTTCTTCTTGTCAAAAATATGATATATCTTTGTAATACTTGTAAAAATCACATTTTTTTTCTCTTGGTGTCCAAAATACCATTTACCAAAATATACTTATGAATTAAATTCCGGAATATTTTTGTAGGTTATATTCCTTGTTCGATTTCACCAATGTTTTGGGTATAAATTATATATTTATTCTTTGGAATTTTGGTAATATTTTGGATTGTAATTTCTTGGTATTTTGGTGGTTAATTATTTCAAATCCTAAAATAATATAACTAATACACATAATATACAAATAATCACACACATGGTGACATCTAAATATATATTCTCCTAAATACATATTTAGTCACTTTTATTTACAAGAACCAACCTCCAATATTTATATTTTTGTAACAAAAATTATGGTAAGCTTTGTATGAAAATTCATGGTTTAAAATACACTTGTAAATATTTGTTTAAAAATATTTTCTAAGTGTTTAATGTTTAGAAAAAATTTGCCATAGTTTCCCCTTAAAAATGGAGGTTTTCACGCTTTCAAAGAATATCATTTTCTTTTATAAATCATCACAATCAACAACAAATCAACCAATGCTTACCAATTTGCCAAAATCAAACATTTATCACCACTTCATAAACTTGAAAATTTACAAAAATTTGTAGTAACTTACTAGTATGTTTAGTAAGCTTAGTTACCCTTTAAAGTGTGGTTATTTATTTAAAAACATCATTATTAAAGAAGTTAGATGTTTACAACTTGTAAATAGATTTTCTAAAAATATTTCTTCTTGAGTTTTCCATGTTAAATATATATTTCTACACTTGAATAACCACCAAAAATGTGGTTAATTTCTTTAAGAACCAAGTTTATATAAATCTTGTACTTTTAACTTAGTTTCTTGAAATATCATCCTTAAAATCATATGTTTATAAGACTTATATCACACTTTGATCATCATACTTCAAGAAATACATTAAATCTTTCAAGTTCATGCTTTACATAAGGATGATCATAACATAATCATCCTCTCATCTTGCTAGATTATGTCTTTAATCACTATCTAGCAAGATCATATGATGTTTAACATCATAAACACAAATAATCAACCATCAAGAAGCATACACTTAACAACATGATTTCTTATGATTTTTAAGCTTATGTTTAAGTTTCATGTTCATGATTCATAGTGTTCTTCATGATTATTAACTTGTATCATTCTTTAACCAAGTAAACAAGATGTAAAATGGAGTGTGGATGTTCTTACTACTAGCTCAGGGCTAGGGATGATCACAAGATGAAGATGAAGTGGTTAAAAGCTTGTATGAGAGGTCCTTCAACTTCCAAGAGTTCCTAGCTTCCTTGTATGGCTTCTTACACCTTTGTATATGTGGAAAATGGATGAAACAAGATTGGATGATGGTGATTGTGTGGGAGTGGGTTACGGCCGAGAGTAGAGGGGAAGGGAGAAGGAGAGTTCAAGTGTTTGTTTGTTAGAGATTGTATGGTCTTGAACTTGTGGGTTAACTTATAACACTTCATCACAAATTTATCTAATGGTTTATATGTTATAAAAGTTGAGACAAGATCCAATAAAATAACAAAATAAAATCAAGATGTGGGGGCCACATTTTGGCTGTGTATAGGTGGGGGGTCTAGATTAGGTTGTAATTGTATAGTTAGATCATGGTTAAAATCTAAGTGTTTAGTTAGGGTGTTTAGTTACTAGTATGTTATATAGTGTGTTATGATGTTCGGGGACCATAACTAGCTTGGTAATGTTAAAACAGTGCTTCTAGTGAAAATTTGGTATTTCGGGTAGTGTCCGGTTGTTCGGTTGGTTACTGGTTCGTTAAGGTGCTAAACTATGCAGTTTAGTGAGGTTTATGTTACCTTTTGTGACAGTTTTGATTCCCGACACTTAGGAAAGCATTCATGACCATTTAGCCATATTTCTGCATGATATATAAGTGTTTAAAAGCTGAATTTTGCTGATTTTTGCTGAATTCAGCAATTTAAGTGAGTTTCAGGCACTTTCCGGCACTTAAACTATCACTAGAAAGACAATTTTATGATCCTTATTTTCCTACACACTATACTAGTGTAACTCTTGGTTTCTGGCCCATTCTGTATCACAATACCATGTCTGTCTGTGTACTGAACTCCGTCTGTATTTTTCTGATTTATTTGATAACTATGCTATCTTTGTTTCGTGCACCATTTGAATCAATAAGTGTTGCATGTAATAACAATATGACATTTGCAACATATGATGCACATGTATATATGATAACAATAATCAGAAAACATTCATGTCATAAATGTTAGATCAGCACAGTCAATAAGCACTAATCATTGTCTAATTAATGTTTAATAATTGTACGGATACATGCAAATTTGACAATTGTCACATACGGACGCTCACTTACGGTATTACATACAAGGAACACAAACTTGTGAGTTCATGTCCCTCCTTTCACTGATTTCAATGTTTTGTTTTTAAAACATGGAGGGAAATACATGCTAAGCAAACAGTATCTTAGCTATGAGATTAGATGATAACATGATCAATATACATAAGTAGGATGATGGCATTAGTAACCATTAATCACTTAGTGACCAAGGTGCAAGAGGTGTAGATCTATGGAGCTTGAGACACGCTCCACTCCTGGTTGGTGGCATAGGAGTGCTTTTGTGATCCCAATGATGTCAAAGTTGTCTCGGGTTGGTTACTTACTTATGGTACATAATGTTAGTATGTTCGCGGCACACTAATAGATCCTTAAAATCCATGAATGCTAATACATACCAGGATTTCTTACAACATAACATTTATGAGATTTCATATGATAACATTAACTGCATGAACTCGCTCAACTTTTGTTGACTTTTTAAAATTACATGTAATTCAGGAAACAAGTCTTGAACCGGTGATACAATACGGGAAACTGGGATGTCAATGACAATGATAGCCGCTTTTGGAGGATTTGTCTTCTATATCCCAACTTCGTATGGGTATATAGTGGACAAAACCTCAATATGTTTTATGTCAAAAACAATCTTTTGTGATATGTAAAATAACTTAATATCTATGTTATGGTTAACGTTTGTGAACGTGGTTGAAACTTGAAAACTATGTTGGAAAACATGTAAACCTTGTTTGAAACCAATATATGTATGGCATCGTTGTGGTTTATTATGTTTACACATTTGGATGCAATGATTACCTTTCTTACGTCACACACAATACGCTTCCGCTACTAGCAGGTTGTGACATATTTTCCAATGATTGGTTTGGGGTTGTAATATTTTTGTTTTGGAGGTTTTATACCCACTGTGATATGAGGGAATTGAGGACGACATCTTAGATTTTTTTGGTTAATGCGAATACAATTTGTTTACTTTTTGTTTATCTGAGATATAGATAGTGTTATCTGAGATTTTTTGTTTTATGCAGTAACCAGTTATTTGTATATGTTCATCTGAATTTTGGATTACGATGAAGATGGCTTTTTACTCATCTGAGTGCTATTGCAATGCGTATGTACAACGGTTATGATGGTGCTCGTCCTTTGGCATGGTAGTCTTTCTTGCAGCCAGCCATGTTAAGGTTCTGAGCCTTAGTGTTTTTTGATATGTTTACTCGGTTGAAGCTGTGAATACTGCCTAAATAAACTGTTACATGATGAAAACAATATTGTTTGAATTTGGTTCTCCATGAAAGTGACTTTATATGCTCATTTGGAGTTATTACAATGCATGCGTATAATGGTTATGATGGTGCTCATCATTTCGCTTTTCATTCTTTGTTTCTGAGCATTAATAGGTGTTTTGGCATTTTGTTGTTGTACATAATGCCTAAGGGATTTGTTGCTAACTGATAACTCAAAATATATAAATTAACAACATTTTGTTACAGTTGTATTTAGTGTTGTTGTACATTGCGTTTTGGTTGTCATACATTGGATTGGTATTTAAAGTTGGTTAACATGAGATTGTTACGGTTAAGAAGGCTATGATGTTTCACATATGGGTTAAGTAAACTGAGAAGACTTGATAAAAGAAATCGGTTAAGCCCAAATTTCTAAGCCTACAATGCCAATTTGGCGATTTGGTGATGCACATTTCTGTTAAGCTCAAATAGTATGACCCCTTTTATATGTAATTTTGGTTGTGGTTTTATATATATTGAGTTTTAAGACCTCATTAGCGATGTCGGATAAGTCTTTATTATGGTTATTGTGACTAATACAACATCAAAAAGGCAAACGACTACATTGATGTCTACGAGCCTGTTTTTTTCGACTTAATACTAAGTTTGCATACTTTTAAATTTGTTGCTATTTAATTGAGGTAAAAGCCAACTGATATGAAAATTTATAGGTAGAAAATGTCCGCCTCTATGAAAATGTGGATATCTTTGAATGGCTTAGGAGGATTTTAGAGGATGTCGTAAACTCTAACTCTGATTAGTGCATTCAGGAAAATCTTAACGAGCTTGTTGAGAGAGTTAGCCACGTTCATGAAAAACAAGCTAAATTAAAATCACAATTATATATATTGTGTTAAACATTATTTAACACCCTCGTCGCAACGCGGGGGCTTCATCCTTGTTTGAATTAAATAGTAATTGTGTGCGTGAAAAGAATTTTGATTATATATATATATATATATATATATATATATATATATATATATATATATATATATATTGGAGGATCAAATGAGAAGAAAATTATTGAAAGAAGAAATGACATATTGGTAAAATACTAATTAATGTATAACTCATCTCATTAATTTTTCTCTCTTTAATTAGTTAGTAACTAATTCTTAATTATCCTACATATAATCTACAAAACCTACACGTTTCAAAATTTTCCAACATATACCCTACACATTATAGCATTTTATCCTACACGCATCGAAATTTATCCTACACACCTCGAAATATATCCTACACACCTGGTAGTTTACCTTACACACATTGTAATTTATTCTACACTTTAAATTAAGTTGTTTTTTTAATTTGAAAAAAATATATATTTTTAAAAGGAGTTACAAATTTAATTTACTTAGTTATTAAAGAGGAAGAATACAAAATGTAAGTAAGTTTACCGATATACCCTTAAAATAAAATTAAATACAAATATTAATGAAGCAAAATGAAACATTTTTATTGGTTGAAACTTCTTTTTTCTTCTTACAAAGAATTTTCGTTGAACCCTCCACTATATATATATGGGTTAAGTTATTCTACAAACACTCCCAATTGTTAGAAGTGTAAGAAAGATTTATAGAGTGACAAGTGTTTAATAACCTAAAATCTAAACCCACTACACCATCTAAAACCTAAACAACCACCACCACCCAAAAACCTAAACCCCACCCCACCCCCCAGCAAAAAAAAAAATATTTTTTTTTGGAGGTGGGTGATGGTGGGGGGGGGGGGGTTAGGTTTTTGGGTAGTGGTGATTATTTAGGGTTTTTTTTTGTAGTGGGTTTTTTTTTGTAGTGGGTTTTTTTAGGAGCCTTTATAACCTTCTTACAATTAGGAGCCTTTGTATTTGATCCTAATCCACATATATATATATATCACGTAGACAACTCCTTAGTTTAGAGAAAAACACGAGGTACACCAAGCTGCTAACATTCTTGGAGTCGAGGCGAGAGGTGAAGGCCCACATATCACGTACGCAATACGCATTAGTTTGGTAAAAGACAAATGTATTTTAAGCCACATTTCATACATCATCATCATTTTCATACTCAGCAAATCCCATCAGTAGCAAAGCTAAGATAGTGTCTGAGGAGGGTAGATGTAGACAGCCTTACCTCTACCCTGTAGGAATAGAGAGGCTGCTTCCAGTCAGACCCCCGACTCGATTGTAGTTTTGTATCAAGCCTTGGACCTAGACATATAACACTCAAACAATCGGGACTGAGACCGATTGGTGCATGTATCCCCATGTCTTTCAAATTTCAACGTCACCACATGATGCATGATTAACCACCGCCGCTTTTAACGTTATTTTCACGAAACTAGTAAAATAACGTTAAAGTTAGTACCATTTCACTTAAGCCACATTTCATACACAAAACACATTCATACACAGACACATTGCAAATAAAACACAAATTTGTAATGGGTTAATTTTGATAAAAGCTATAACTTTAGGGTTGAAAATGGTATTTCTCTTCAATGAAAAAAGAGAAAGTAAATATAAGCGAGTATATATGTCGTTTAGCATAAATATTAGTCGTTTCATTCGTATCTAATTCACATATCTTATTGATATTTCATTGTATCTTATATGCATCACTGTCTAACCTAATGTTCCTCCACTCTATATAACCTAACAATTAGCCGTCAACTTCATTTCACCCTAAAAACCAGCCGTCTATCCCAACCCTATAATCAGCCAATAACCTTTGGTTTCTTCTCCGATTTTGTTGTTTCGTCACCTGAAGCTCCGATCCCTTCTCCAACTCCGTCCTTTCATCGCATGTAAGCTCTATTTTTCTCTTACTGATTTTTTTCTTATGTTATTCATACTTCATATTCCCAATTAAAAACCTGAAATGAAGTCGCTTGAGTCACGTCCCGTCTAAGTCGCCCTCTCACCTGAGACCACCTCTCATCTAGACGCGTCTTGGACACACTTTTATAAACCAACCTAACCTCTCTTTAATATAACAAGGATTTCTTTCTTTTTTCCTAACATCCATGTAGATATATGTGTGTATGGATATAAAGTTATAAACCAAACAAACTGCTTCTCTTTTTTCAGTTTTCTTTCAACTCTCTTTTTGCTCTGATCATTTACTTGTGCCTACATTATTATATTTCTCCTCACAATTCATCTTCTACTGCAATTTAAGCCGATTTCGTAGGCTAAGCCACATATTTACTCTTTTTTATATTTGTAGATATATACTTTATATGACGTATAAATCTTATTTTTGATGATTTTGTTATAGAAAGTGAAAAAGAAAGTGTAAGATTCTGTTTGTGATTATGTTATAGTATGACGTACCTAAATTTTGAATGATTTTCTTAGCGTCATTGTGTACGAACGTTACAAGTTAAGCTCGATGTATATTGAATCTGTGTGATTTTAGATTTTTTTGAAGATTATTTAATATTATTCATGTTACTGTGTGATTTTAATTTTTTTAAAGGAAATACAATTTAATTTATGTTATGTGTTGTATCAGTGTGATGTACCTTTGAACTTTATGTTATGTGTGTTGCATGATGTATACACAGTACATTAATCAACTAACGAGTGATAATATTGTAGTACATTAATCAACTAATGGGTGATAATATTGTTCTGTTTATAGATTAATAATTAATGGCCATTAGTTTGTAATTTTTCTATTTTTAAGTAATACTGTATGTGTATCTTGTGATTCATTAGTCTTAAAAGATTATTATTTTGGATGTTATTAGTATATGTTATGTGTGTTGTGTGATGTATACATTATTTTTTAAGTTTTTCTTACTTTAACGTTCTATCCTCTCCATTTTGTACTGTCAAAATCCTAGACGCCCCACAACAAAACTTCTTGCACAATAATAACTGACCACCAGCAAGACCGCCAACCGTCCTTCTTCCACCACGGCCTTCTTCCACCACGGCAGAGCTTAATCAGTCAATCACTAGCTTTCCACTCACTTTCTCGTTGATGTTTTCGTTTCTGAGGTATCTCTACTTGCAATTGTTGTTTTTCAAATCTTTGTGTTAAATGTCTAAATTCAGTTTTTAATACTTGATAGACTTCTAGATCTAACAAATTAACAACATATACTTGTTTAATTGTGCTTTTGATATTTTTGAGCCATTTGAAATGTTATAGTACCTAATCAACATTTGTGTTTTGTAAACGAAAATGTAAGTGTTATCATTCATGTTTATAACTGGTCCATGATCATATGTCGTTATTCAAAAATTTTATAGGTCTCAATTCATAAAGAGGGTTATGTACTATGCAACTTGTGATGATAACTGTGACAGTCGGCGATCATTAGTTTCACACAACTATATCGCTGTTTTTCTGGTGGAGGGATTCATTTTGCAATCAAAGGCTTGGATGACGAAAACACAAGTAGAATTTGACAAAGCTGCAAGCCTTTTGGTTTGTGTTCAATTTTTAAGTGGACTAGACTACCTTCATAATTTATGGTTTAAGGTACATCTCCCATTTTTTTAGCTCTTTAAATTCAAGGACAAACAACAAAATTTAAAGGCTTTGCGTGTTTTGAAACCTTATAATACCCGAACCGAACCTAATATATTTATTCAGGTACTTGTTCGGTTCCAATAATTCTAGTAAATTGGGTTTCGGGTCGGTTCCGGTCCGGGAGCAACTAAGAACCGAAATGAACCTTTTGGACCGAAAACATTAACAACAAACTAAACTGGGCCCAAGCCCAGCAGCATGTGTTAGTAATTTATGTCGAACCAATTCAGATATCAATGCACCGTTCACTCATCATAGATGATAATTCTTCAATCAACTGAAAAGAGGAGAACATTAATAAAACTATAAAAGAGTTGCTACACAATACACATACCTAATGAGTTCTCAACTTCTGAATGATATAATCCACTGTGAAACAATTGATCTGTACCATTGAACATTTGACCTCCTGCAGATGTAGCTCCAACTTTAACTCCTAGGTTTTTTCAAGAAACTGAGGGAGATGCTCAGAATGTTGAAACAATTGTATTGAACAGGCTTTACAAAATGAGCCTGACATGCAGAGGAAAGCTGTCTCGATACAATTATGGGTTGGAAATTTTGGGTCGGTTTTTAAGTGTTAAGTTTACTGAAAAAAATGTGTAGTGTAAAATATTGGATTTTAAAGAGTTAGGCCCCATTGATTTGGATTTTTGAGAGTTCGGCCCCCACAGATTTCTTTCAAGCTCCGCCACTGCTTATGTAGATGTTTGTTGTACTGTTGGTTGTTTTTTGGACCTTTTAATTGGTTTTTTGTGGGGGTTATAGATCCGCCCATGTATACTACTCTCGTAGTGGCATATGTATTTAATTGTAACATAAAAATCTAATGGGTCAATTACATTTTTCGTCCTTTATGTTTGTATTGGATTTACAATAGATACCCTTTAACTTCAATAATTACAGTCCCAATCATTTATATGTAAAAACCATTACACTTTACGTCCTTTGATCTTAACATGGTTAAAAATTTTAGTTAAGTATGATACATGCTTTGCACATGAGGGCATTTGTGTCTTTTTACTCCAATCTATTTAAATTAGAAAAAAAAGTAAAAACATTAACATATATCTCCAACCATTTATTTTGAACCCATCTTCAATCTTGAAACCTCTGCAAATCAGTTGATCATCTGTTCCATAAAGCAAGTAAACGTGTTCTTCCAGTAAATAAATCCCTCCATTATTTACCACATATTACCAAAAAAAAAATTATACAATGTACAAAAGAAAAGAATTATTCTGCTGCAAAATAAATCTTGCATATAAACATATATAACTGCTAATTCACGAGAGAAGTGCTTCTGCTAAAAGTCCAGGACGTGTGTTCAATAACGGCTGCAGCATTTTAACCCATCCTCTTTCCCAACGGATCTGCGATTTCATAGATCTGATTCAAACGCGAAGTGAGGTGATGCAAACGCGATTTTACAGATTTGATTCAAACGCGAGGTGAGAGGATTCAAACGTGATTTTACAGATCTGATTGAAACGCGATTTTACAGATTCAAACGAAGGGGTTCTTATGGTTATCGGTGAGGTGGAGCTTGATCGCCGCCGGATCTGAGGTATCGTCCGGAGTAGTTTGGTGGATGCCGGAATTGAGGAACCGGTAAAATTCGTTTCAGGTGGTGGTACCGTGGTGGTTTTAGGCGGTGGTGGAGATGGCAAGATGGTGGTGGTGGGTCATATAAACAGAAAGTTCAGATAGAGAGATAGACAGAGAGCTTAAAGATGGGGTTTGTAATGATTCTGAATGAGAGAGTTGAGAGAGACAGAAATGAGATATGAGGAGTACACAGAACTAAGGATGGGTTGTCTATTTGCTTACACATATTTTAAATATTGTAGTAAAATTACTAACATGTCCTCATGTGCAAAGCATGTGTCATACTTAACTAAAAATTTTAACCATGTTAAGATCAAAGGACGTAAAGTGTAATGGTTTTTACATATAAATGATTGTGACTGTAATTATTGAAGTTAAAGGGTATCTATTGTAAATCCAATACAAAGGATGTAATGTCACACCCCAACCGATGGCGGAATCATCGGGATGTGGCATGATGCGAATAGGTTGCTAGAGAGAATCCATAACGACTCCATACTATCAAACAAAACATTTTCACAAAGTCGAAGCAAAATTCAGTAGTTTCTAAAGCAACAAAACATAACATCCAAAACTTTTTAGGCGGGATTCTAGACATCCTAAACCGTTTCCAGCAGTAAATCAAACTGTCACATACGTTAAAATAAAAGTCAATACAGTAATGTAAAGGTGAGTACACAAGTTTGCATAAGTATAGTAAGAAAGCGTTTACGCATAACCAACATGTAACACGTAAAGGGCGAGTCAAGTAAGCTATCGACAATGATACAAGCTTACCAACATGACTGCGAGTAGAGTATGCGCGATACGTGTTCACCGTAGTGAGCATGTAAAGTAAGTAAACCTTAACAACCCCTGAATAAACAGGTGCTGAGTCCAAACTATAGTACTATCGTTGCTAAGGGTGGTAGGGCAAGTAATCACTGTGTAAACATAGCAAACAACCATTCATCGAATCACGTATAACATGCAAGAGCGGTTAGCGTTTAAAAAGAGTTTAAGTGTTGTGTGCGATGTGTTTTGATCGAGAATGTATGTAACACCCAAAAGTGCGATAAGCGAAAAAGGGTTGGAGTATACTCACAGGGCGTGTTTAACAGTAAACATGGTCTAGAATGGATTGAAGGGAGCGTCGGATCAGCTACGTACGGGAACAGAAGTGTATAAGTCGTCCAAATTGCTGAAACGGTCGAGTTGAAGTGTCAGGTGGGAAACAGAGGCTTCGTACGAAGCTAGTGTCTTTGTACGAAGCCGTGCCTTCATACGAAGCTAGTGTCTTCGTACGAAGGCGTGCCTTCGTACGAAGGGATGTTTGGTACAAGTGTTGCTTCTGTTGTCCAAAATCGAGTGTTCTTCACGTCTTTCTTTGGGAAATCGAGTGTTCATCCCTCCAGCCTTAGGCTACTGATTAAACTTAGAGCCGGAGAGGTCTTTTGAGCTGTTCAGTCACAAGTGGGAACATAGGCTGGGCTGTACGAAGCTTTGGCTGGGCTGTACGAAGCTGGTGCCTTCGTACAAATAACTAGGCCATAGCGCTGGGCTGCACTCTTTCTTCTATCAACTAAGGAAATGCACCTTTCGTTTGAAATGCCCTTGTACTCCTATCTACTTTCAGTCTCTTTGCTTTGCTCGGTCCAAAAAGGATCAGGATCTAATTCTGCCATACGTTGAATTTTCCCCGTTTTCACAGAAAGAATTTGCTGTATAATTTATGGGGGAAATGTGCCTTCGTACGAAGCTGTGGCTACGTACAAGCCAGTCTGGCTCGGACATGTGACTGTTTTTTGCATCCAGAACTGCGTTTTCACCTGAATCGGATGTGTTTTCGAGTCCTTTTCATGACGGTTTCGACAACACCTCATCCCACTATTCAGTGGACGAAATATATGTAGGTTTTAGTCCGTTTTTTGTGTAAAATCGAGTTTAAAGTAGTTTTTTCACGGATTAAACACTTGGTGAGTGTGAGATATTCATATCTACATCTTGGGAAGCCAAAGCTAAGCCCAATACACTCGTTTAAGTGTAGATACATAGTAAAATTAGAAGTTTTGAGGAAAAAGATGAAGGTTTTTGTAAAAAGAGAGAAGTTTAGATATAATCGGAGATAAACTCATGGAAAATCAAAGTGGAAATCGTTTTGTTTTGTGAAAAATCAGTAGATCTTACCTGGGAAAATAGAGGAGCAAGTAGGGAGTGATCTTGAGTGAAATGGCAACAAATGAGAGTGAAAGGAGTGGCTTGGGTATTTATAGGCGACGCAAAAGGTTCTATACGAAGGCCCTGCCTTCGTACGAAGCCAGTGGCTTCGTGCGAAGCCGGGTGTCTTCGTACGAGGGTCCAGTTTGGTGTAAAAGATTCCCGTTTCGCATGTCGGATGTTCGTTTGGTGCATTTTGTTGTGTTAGTTAGTTCGAGTATGTTAAGTATTTTAGCGAGGTAATTGAATGTAGTGTTGCGTTGCGTTTTAGAGCAATAAATCGAGTTGCCTGGGTGAGCGTTTGAGCGTTTTAAGCGAATAACCAACACATATAACACATCTTACATTGAAACACATAAATAATATAAATAAATCCGCGTTTTGAGTTTGCGTTGAGTTTACTGTAGGTCCACCCGGAGGATCGAGTAACCTCTATTCCCTGTTTTCCGACAAACCCGAAAGTGCGGAATCCAAACGGGTAAGTTAAACCAAGTTACGAACACGTAAAACACAATATTCAATGATTAACACTCAATGTATTAATGCTAGAAAACGGTTACAATGCGGTGTTTACAAATGGTCTGTGTAAACTCTCAGTGTGTGTTACAATGTGTTCGCTCAGTGAAATCTATTCAGACTTCTCTAAGGTTTCTGTCTAATGTCTGGGCTTATATAGTAACAACATGACGAAAACCAGTTCTGGACGAAATCGGATTGACGAAATCCAATATCTCGATGAAATCACATGTGATTTCGTCACTTTGATGTTCCTGGGCTTTGGTCTTCGTCCAAATGATGTAGCAGGCCCAAATTGACAAAGTCCAATTCACAAGTCAAAGCCCACTTCAATATTCACGGCCCAAAGTTGGTTTCTGTTGACTAATCTCACAAATTCAAGATAAGACAACCTTGTGACATCATCATGACATTACAATGATGATGTCATGGTGATGTGTAAACGGGAATGGGTTTGCGGCGCTCCGTGCTTCGCGTGTCGAACTCTGGGGCGCACGACGGAGGAATGTCGTGACGTCGGGCTTGAGCCGGACCTAACCGAGTCGACCCGAACCGAATCGAACCGAGTCAAACCGAACCGAGTCGTGTCCACATAATATGTATCAACAAACTCCCCCTTGGACGCTACTCGTGAGGTTCAACTTCCATATCTTCCACGTCGGAGGATCTTCAAAGTCTTCACGCGTCGTAAGAAGAAAGTGTATCAACAAACTCCCCTTTTCATTTAGGAACTGTGTTAACAAACTCCCCCTTAAAATAAACTCTCCATTGAGTTATGCTCGTGAATCTTTTGACTTGTCAATTCTTCAGATTCTTGTGGTGTTGATGAGTGATCAACTGCAATCCGATCATCTTGATCTTCTAATTGCATCAACGTCGTGTCTTCACTTTACGGCTTGTCATCTGACACGTTCTCTTCGCCTTTAGCGGATTCTGATGTCTTATTTGCACATACAAGAAAGCTAAACAACGTAATGAGAACAACCGTTTGGAATTTAGACAATTTAAACAAAAGACACATATGAGATCAAATCTCAATCAATCACCGACCGACAATGGTTTGAAAGTTTAGAAAATGATCAGTTTTAATCCTTTAACTTTCAAAACTTGTTAACTTCGACTGTTTATGAAGGTGCAATTGTTTTCCGGCTTAGAATCAGTATTTTGGGTATGGTAGACTCGAGTTCCAACATCAGTCAATAAAAAAATAAACTAGAAGCAAAATCTTTTTGGATTTTATAAAGTTTATATTAAAACACACCTAAAATCTTTTTGGAATTTTCATTTTTCAAATGTAAAGACGGAAAGCAATAAATAAATATATACAAAGATGCAGAAACTAAAAGCAGTAAATAAATATTTACAGACATTCTTTTTGCGAGTTTCGAGGGTAAGAGAATCATATCAGTGTACGGTCATGTCAAAACGCTCTTTTTGTTCAATTAGTTAACATTAAGATAAGCATCCTATAACAATTATCGGTATTGTTGTCCACATAAGCTCAACTTATTAGATGTAATCATGATTAGGGGATACGTTAAGGTATGATTTATACTTACCGACCGGTGTTCATCCACACACGACACATTCCCGTATCAAGGCATGCGCGAGAGTTCATCTTACCGGTGAGTATACCGTTTATCATCCGTTTGACCGTATAAAATATGTGAGAAACTCACTTATTTGATTGAAAACAAGCCCTATGTGATAGAATCACTTATTGATGAGGAACTTGATTTTCGATGCATGAGGGCACAGGAGCAAGTCCGTGAACAGGTCAGTACTTTCGTACAGCAAAGAGACGAACTTGACTCCCGGATAAAGAATCTGTGATATATTATCACTTATTTTGTTTGGACATGTGATCGTTGATCACTTATTGAGGTCGTATGTAGTATGTACACGTATGTATAGTATCATGGAAGATCTAGACTTCGTCTCCGTTATTTTTACGGTTTGATACAACCATGATACCCAGATGATAAGCAGCATAAAGACCGAATATCTCAGAACCTCGGCAATCTCTCAAACGAAATTTCGGTACTAAGACCATATGCCAATGTGCGGTTCCCACCTGGTCTTCAGTCGATTTAAGATTTATATCACTCTGCACACTTTAAAATGATTGTGAGCCTACCGATACATCTTATATAGAGCTGCTTATCGTTTTTCATTTTGCATTTCAGTTTAAAGAGGTTTAGACAGACCACTGATGTACTATCATTTTCTCTTTTGCTCGCCAGGAAACTCATTTTTGTTTTTCCAATGTTTTTGCGATTTTGAAATTTTTCGATGTTTTTGAATTTTCAAATTTTTGGATTTACTCCCCCTAAAATCAACAAACTAAGATAAATTTAAAAGACACAAAAATATTTACAAAAACGATTTTCCGATGTTGGTTAACTCATGTTGTACCTCAATGCCGTTTACCAAAATTAATTTTGAATTAGAAATGATTTATCGAATTTTGGAAAAATCAGTTGGCATGTCGGTAAGCGGTGCAGACCATGACAACATTGATGAGTTTCATAGTGAAACAATCACGTGTGAGGTGATATTCGAGTTCAATGTGTCAGGTCAAAGAGTGCTACAAGAGAATAACAATTTATAAAGCAGCTTAAATATCGACAAGTATAGGAGAGATTAGAAATTTAAAACCGTATCCTGCAACTGCTTCGTGCATTGCAAGGAATCTGAGCGCTCTCCCAAACTGGATATCCACCCGGTGTGGATTTCAAAGTCGATTTTGTAGCTACTGAGAAATCTCTTGACAGCAACAAGATCAGAAACATTTGGGTCCGGCTGGTCTTCCACATTGCACCAGCGAAGGTCTTTGTCTTTCTCTTGAGAAGTAGTGTGCGGTTGAGCAATCCATGCCAAGGCATCCGCACACCCGGTTGGTTTGTTCAACAAACACATTTTCTTCAATCACACCGCGAAGAAATGTACACCGCACATTCATCTTGTTGATTTTGAGACGTGCTGCAGGTGCGTACATTTTGATTGAATCTATCCTGGGGACCCGATCAAAGCCTTGAACAATCAAACTTTGGAATGATTTGCATTTTGTCGAAGCTTTTAATCTCTTTCGAGAGACAATTCTGTCTTCTTTTCTGTTTCTTCTCTCCATCACAGGCAACAACTTCTTTGTTGCCGTTCTTGTGCATGGACACTCCACTATCAACAATCCTATGACTATCGATAGTTCCTCCTGGAACATCCTGCACACTCACTCAGAGATTAGTTGGAGAGTGACTTGGGTCGTCCTTCATCATCGAAGATTGTGACTTCGATTTCCTGATGATTCGGAATGGATTGAGCTTTCCCTGAAACAGTTACCGATTTTGGTTTCCAAATCTGTTTTTGTTTTTCATTTTTAATCTCTAACTTAACAGATTTTGTTTGGACAACCTCCGGTTTTAACGCCTTTTCAACTTCTTTGACGTTTTAACGTCGTTGTTTTGTTTCTTGTTCTTTAACAGTTCTTTTATCATGTTTTGGAGGAACAGGACGACGTTGTGAGTGACCTTGTTCAGAGGGGGCTCTTTCAACAAAATTTGGTTTGGGCGAGTTTTTGCAGTCTTTAATGATGTGCCCAACCTTCCCACATTTGAAACAAGTTCTCCTTTCAACAAACTTAGGAGAACCTGATCGACGACCTGACATTGAAGTTGTAGACCCAGAGATACTAGCTTCACACCCGTTTGTGTGTTGGGTGTAATTGTTATCACTATTACGTTTTAAAATCTTGACTTGTTGGATAAAATCGGTGTTTGATTTGTTTTCAAAAGTCTCAATTTTATCCGTTCCCTTCGATTCCACAAATCTGACATTACTGTTTTTCTTCTGGTAACGAGCTCCTTTTGTTTCAGATTTTGATTGAGAAACATTTGGCTTTTGAGCTCGTCTTTTTGTTTGTTTACCCTTAGCAATAGGTTGTTGCTTTGTTGGTGATTTTTGATTTCCAAATTGTTTTCTGACTTCGGATTTTGGAATGGGATCACATTGAGTTACAATGACTCCTGAAATTGTCTTTCCCAAAAACTTGTTTGTATTATCTTCAAAAACTTTATCAATCGAAGATGGATTGACATTTTTAATTGGAAAATCGTGATTTGAATAGATTTTAGAATCACCAACCAAAGTGTACAACACATTATTACTCTTAATGGTAGACACTGATTTCTTGTGATTCTTGACAGGATCTATCACTTGTTTGACAACTTGTTGCACAACAGGAATAGGAGGATCACAAAGAATATGATTCTCAATTGGAATTTCTATTCCCTTCTTCTTATCAAGTGATTCATCCTGATCATTCACATCTGATTCTGATTCATCATCAGATGACTCATAGTCCTCAATGATTGGAGGACTTTGTTTCGTAGATGTTGAAGTTTCTGTTTGCTCGGATGATGTACTTGAAGAATTGTCCGATTTGAACCCTAGGCCAGTAGTAACTTCCTCATAATCAAGAGGCACACTGGGTTCAAAACGAGGCATATCCTCTTCGTCGGGCGACTTGGTATAGTCATGTCTCAAAGGGGGTGGACACTTCCTATAACCAACGCCTTTAACGTTTCCCTTTAGTTTCTGAACGTCTATGATGTGATCAAGCACATATCGGGAGTTAGAATAACTATCCAATTTGAGCTTGATCGCTTCATATTCACACTTGGCCACGGCTAGCTCTTTCTTGGTTTCCTCAATGATATTAATGTAGTTATTAATACCAATTTGTTTGTTGAAAACAGTTTTTGTTAATTCGGAAACATTTTTCTTTTGGGTTTCAATAACTGTTTTAAACTCCTTTTCATTTCGAGCTAAGGCCATGTTTGCCTCTTTGCACTTTGACAGTTCAATAACCAAACTTTGATTATGACTGTGAACCTTTTCAGATTCATCTTTCAATTCTGCACACATTTCACAAACACTAGGAATAGGAGTTTCAGAATTTACCTGACTTGTCGAGGCTGTGACATTAGCCATAAAGGCAGTCTGAGAAGAGAAAGATCCATCTTCAGTGAGAATCTTCTCCATTTCTTCTGATGTAGCATCAGCTTTCTTGATCAAGTCAGAATTTTGACATTTCATCTCCTTGGCACCATTCGACAAACTATTATCTTCAGAATCCACTCCCTCCTTCACGTCCGATTCTGAACTGTAATCACTCACACCTGAACTATCTTCATCAGTGCCACTACATCCTGAACTGTCATCTTTCCCTGAAGATTCACCATCATTGACATTCTTGACAATTTCAGCATAAAACGCAGTTCTTGTTTGATCACTGTTTCCCAACTGTATGGCTGGACCACAATCGACAGCAGGTTTAGGAAAATAGGCACTTGGATCAAAGACCGGAGGTGGAGCTGATTGTGGAAACGGAAAAGAGTTTGTATTTGATACAAACGCCGTTTGTAACTTTGGTTGCTGAGCTGAACTGGAACTAGCTAACGGGTTAAAACCTCCTCCATAATACATTTTGGTATTTTGAGGAGCAGGAATTCGTTTAGCTTTCCGAATTTCTTCATCATTCTTGTGTTCCAGCTTCTGAACGAATTCATAGATATTGACAGTATCTAGAACGCCCGTATGCTTTAGAAGCTCAATGAATGGACTCCACTTTGGAGGTAGAGCATCAGCAAACCGTGCTACAATTTCCTGTTGAGATGCAAAAACACCAAAATAATACATTTCACTCATCAAATGATAATAACGAGTAATTATATCATTTAGGGTTTCATTCTCTAAGAAATGAAATGATTCGAATTTCTTCTTCAACAGATCATGACGTGTCTTTCTAGTAGCTGCATTTCCTTCTCCTCTCGCTACTAAAAGATTCTGTATGTTTTGATTTTGATTCGACACCATTGCCCATTGACTTGCACTTATTGACTGTTGTTGTTGAGGTATGGTCCTCCTCATATATTCGGCCATCGACATTTGTTTTAGATCTGGTTGTGGATCCGTACTCCAATCCCAAGGGCTAGTACAACTCATGTTTGATGTATGTAAGTGAAAACCTGGTCAAACACTCAATAACAAACTGTTAAATCACTTTTAGAAGTCCCCTGTTAAAAATCACAGGTATAATAATGTTTGATGAAATCCAATGGTAATTTCGTTGAGTGGATGTTGGATTTCGTTTAGAGTGATGAATGGGATTTCGTTGAGGGTGATGTGGGAGTGATTTCGATTGGATGTGAGGAGGTAAGAATGGGTGATTTCGGCTAAGAGAGACTTGAAGTGATTTCGGCAACAAGTTGATAAGGGATTTCGGCCAAATCACTAGTGATTTCGGCCAAGGGAGGTTGAAAGGGATTTCGGCTAAGAACCTGATTTCGGCAACAAGACTGATTTGGGCCCAGATGATTTCGGCCCAGATGTTTAGAGAGTGATTTCGTCCAGTAAAGAAGATGAGAGGGATTTCGTCCAGAATTAACCAATTAACCAGGTGATTTCGTGGAAGACCAGCTGATTTCGTTGAAGAAATGGATTAGCAATAAACCACCAGGTGATTTCGTCCAGAAAGATTAGCTGATTTCACCAGGGTGTTTTCGTCAAAGTGATTTCACCAGGAATAGTGTTTTCATCTGTGACAACTCGAAATTTAGAACCTTTCGTTGTATGCTTAAACGTGTGACTAGATAACTTATGTGATTAATGACAAATGAACCTTTATGTGATTGTGTGTTATTTATGTGAACTTATATGGCTATGTTTTTGAACATATGTATGCGAGTATGTCTAGGAACCGAAACAACAAGGACCCGACTCGAGACCATGTGGTCTCGAGTAAACATCACGCCACTCATGGGCCGGTTGGGCCACACATACACATCTAGCCCATTTCGAAGCCCATTAGGGTGCACCTTGTGGACAAGTATATAACCATTAGTAATGCTAACCTTGCCATTCTTGGACAATCCACACATACTCCTCTACACTCTCTACAAACCACTAAACCCTAAGCTTCAACATCATACTTCTCCTCCTTCATCTCGGATTCAACCAACCGACCACCAAAGGGATTCTCGGGTTTTGCTTATTCACACCAAACAAAGCTTCATCTTTCACCACCTCACAACCGGTTAGTGTTTATGATGTTTGTTAGTGAAATTATGATGTTTGTTGTTGTTTAATAATGGTATGAATGATAGAACTTAACTAGTGTAGTGTATGTTTGATGATATTTGTGAACCGGATGTGTATGGTGTTTTGAGTTGATAATGATGTATGATTTTCGGTTGATGATGATGATTTGATACCATGTGTACTTGTTAAGATTGTTGTTGTTCATCTAGGATGCATATGCTTGATTTCGGATATGTGGCATAATGAACTCATGATGTTTTGTGTTTAAATGTAGTCTAAAGCACTAGTTGTTGATGTTCATATAAATCGGATTGTGTATTCTTGTGTTAAGAACCGAAAGTTGGCCAACTAGGGTGATTGTTGATAAGATGTTCATGATTCTTGTTAGACTTAGGTTCACATGAATAAAGATGAGTCACTTGAACATTTGAATGATGATGAACATGATGAACACATGAAGAACATGGTTGAATATCATAAGAACAAGGTTGAATATTTGAATCCTGATTTGTTTGATCCATTTTTAGTAAGTTGCTAGACAAGAAACATGTTTAAGGAATTTGGTTGGATAGTACAAACTGTTACATGAAATCAGAATAGTACACTGTTCCGAATCAGTAGTTGTCCAACCGAAACCATTGGTTGCGACTCGAAACCATGCATGATGAGTCGAAACCGCCCAGTTGCGACACCGGTTGCGAGTCGCAAACACCTGGTTGCGACTCGAGACCACACCTGATCAGCACATAAACCTTGTGACTCGAAACCACTGTTGCGAGTCTGGTTGCGACTCGTAACCAAAACAGCATGGACCGAAACCATGGTTGCGACTCCGGTTGCGAGTCGCAAACGCCTAGTTGCGACTCGGGATCATATTCGGGTACACACTGTTGGACTTGTTTAATTATGGGCTTATTTGATTGGGCCGGATGCTTGGGCCTAGTGTACAGACCTGATATGTTACTGTTAAATGTGAATGTCGATGAACTGCCATGATTAAACGTGTAACCCCTACGTGCACTACTTGAATACGAACCTGATTGTATGATACAACTATGATAGGACGTGAGTAGCTTCAACGTTGCTTGTTTAACTTTTCTGTGTTTTCTACCGAGCAAACCAAGGTGAGTTCACACCCTCTACAAAGCATGGGATTCCCAGGGGTCGGGAATTGGGGTTAAGGAACTGGGTTCCTCGTCCTCCTTGGGTAGGACAGCAAAGGTTCAGGAATGTAATTCCTCGTCCTCACGGACAGATATCTCGTACTAGACCAAAACTCTATCACGAAGTCCCTCATTTTTATATCGACTTAATCGCCGGGCCAATGGCGAGCGGGTCATTAGTTAGATAGCGCTATTTAGGTCTGACAAACCTCACACCGTGCCGCAGAGGACGGGCGTGAACTAATGGATCTGGGGCACGTCAATGATGATAGACATTGACAGTTTCAGGGCACTTAAACATGACTACAGTCAGCAGTCGATATGGTAACGAGTCTAGTGTATACATGGGGTAGCCCCCACGGCCGAAATGCCAGATAACTAACACGGGGTAGCCCCCACGGCAGGATTGCCAGAATAACCGGGAATAAACAAGTCACGTTTTTAACTATGGGGTAACCCCCACGGCAGGATGCCAGCTAAAGGAAACTGTTTTCGAAACAACTTAAAACGAACACCCAACCGTGAACTCACTCAACTTGTTGTTGACTCGTTACTACATGCTTTGCAGGTCCTTAGGTTCTTAGCGGGAGCTCGCATGGAGGAGGATCGTTGTGGGATATGGACGACTGTGTGCCATGTTAAACTTTGAAACAATTGAACTTCTGTTTTGATTTATGACTTATGCTTCCGCTTGCAACTTAACTATGTTTTGTTTGAACACCAATTGTATTGGTTGGATTTTTATAACTACTTATATGCTTGTTCAATATGATTGGTGGCTGGATCCTGGTCAGTCACGCCTCCAAGCGGTAGTACTCCGCAGGTGGATTTTGGGGGTGTGACAGATTGGTATCAGAGCCATTGGTTATAGAGAACTTGGTTTTAATAAAGGGGAAAACGTTTTTTTGTTAAAACCAGACTATAACCTGTACAGTGCTCAACGGTCCACAACGATGCTTCACTCCACATGCAAGGCTCGACATTCTAGGTAATATGATCCGTGTATATATTGCCTACTTGTTAGTTACATGGTACATTGCTTATGGTATGCTTGGTTAGTATAACTACTGTTGCTTGAACACGTGCGTGCTTACTCTATCCTATCATCGCACTTTCGCGAACCCCTCTCACTCACGTTCTTCTTGATGTGAAGATCATGTCTGGACGCGTTAACATGACACAAGCCCAGTTGACGGCTCTGATTAACGAACGAGTTGCCGCAGCACTTGCAGCTGCACACGCAGGAGGTATATCCTGCAGTCCGAACTCATCCTAGGATCTTTAGGATCCTACTCTCGTAAACCAACCTTTGTGTTAAACTCTGTCTTTTCTTTCACCTACGATAGGTCAGCATGTTCAGCCACCCGTGTGCACTTTTAAGACTTTCATGGACTGCCGACCAACTACTTTTAGCGGCACTGAAGGAGCGGTAGGCCTCCTACACTGGTTTGAGAAACTAGAATCTGTCTTCGAAATGTGTGCATGCCCTGAGGCGCGCAGGGTGAAGTATGCTACTGGTACTCTCGAGGGTTTAGCCCTCACATGGTGGAACGCTCAAGTTCAAATGCTAGGGTTGGTTGCTGCCAACGCCACCCCATGGGAAACTTTCAAGGAAATGATCAAAGAAGAATACTGCAGTCGTGATGAGATTCACAAACTCGAGGTGGAGTTCTTCAACCTCAAGATGACTGGGTCCGAAATTGAGGCTTACGTGAAAAGGTCGAACGAACTGGCAATTCTGTGCCCTACTATGGTGGATCCTCCCATCAAACGCATCGAACTGTTTCTTCAGGGCTTAGTGCCAGAAATCCAAAGTCATGTGACTTCAGCGAACCTCGCTACCTACCAGCAAACCGTTCAGTTGGCTCACCGTCTCACGGATCAAGCGGTGGAGCAGAACAAGTTACCAAAACGCATTGGCGCTGCAACTACTACTGGTACCTCTAGTGACAACAAACGGAAATGGGATGGAACTTCAAGTAAGGGTTCAACTTCTGTTCAGTCCCAGTCTCAGCAGAGAAAGACTGAGGACTACAAGAGCCCTAATCAGCAATCGTCCGGTGGTGGATACAAAGGAAATCATCCCAAATGCAATCGCTGCAGCCTGCACCACAGCGGGCCATGCACCAGGGGCAACTGTCATCGGTGCAACAAGCCTGGTCACGCTGCAAAGGATTGCAGGAGCTTATACCCCGCCAACCAGAATCGCCAGCAAGCTCAACAGAACCAGCGCCAGCAACAGCAACAGGGTGATAACAAAGGGTGCTTTCAGTGTGGAGCTGAGGGCCACTTCAAGAGAGATTGTCCCCAACTGAACAGGAACCAGAACAACAACAACAACAATAACAACAATCAGGGGAATGGTAACAATGGGAACAACAACAACAATGGCGCCAGGGGGCGAATGTTTGTGATCGGCCAAGGTGAAGCAAGGAACGACCCCAATGTTGTGGCGGGTAAGTTCCTTCTCGACGACTTTTATGTTTCAGTATTATTTGATTCGGGTGCCGATACTAGCTACGTGTCACTAGAAGTTAGTCGAATGCTTAAGCGTATTCCAACACCTTTGAACAACAAGCACACCGTAGAGCTAGCCAATGGTAAGAGTTTAGAAGCCACACACGTAGTCAAGGGTTGTAAACTCACCCTCGCTGACCAGACCTTCTCTATCGACCTCATTCCTATTGTCTTGGGTAGTTTTGACGTTGTCATTGGAATGGATTGGTTATCCCAACACCGAGCAGAGATTCTTTGCAACGAGAAGGCTGTCCGTATTCCAGGTCCCGATGGTGAACCTCTCATGATTCATGGCGACAAGAGGAGTGCTGTTGAGAATGTCATTTCTCTCCTTAAGGCCCAAAAGTACTTGCGAAAGGGCCACACTGCCATTTTGGCTCTCATTACTGACACCACGGAGAAAGAGAAGAAGATAGAAGATTTCCCAGTTGTACGCGATTATCCAGAGGTATTTCCCGAGGAATTACCTGGTCTCCCGCCTCATCGCCAAGTCGAGTTTCAGATTGAACTAGCTCCTGGAGCTGCGCCTATAGCTCGTGCACCTTATCGTTTAGCTCCATCAGAGTTGAAAGAACTCTCCACGCAACTACAAGAACTCTTGGATAAGGGTTTTATTCGTCCTAGCTCGTCGCCCTGGGGAGCTCCAGTACTATTTGTAAAGAAGAAAGACGGTACTTTCAGAATGTGCATCGACTATCGAGAACTCAACAAGGTGACGGTGAAGAATCGTTATCCTCTACCGCGTATCGACGACTTGTTCGACCAGTTGCAAGGATCGAGCTACTATTCGAAAATCGATTTGAGATCGGGTTATCACCAGCTGAGAGTCCGGGAAGAGGACGTCTCCAAAACAGCTTTTAGAACTCGATACGGGCACTATGAGTTTTTGGTCATGCCTTTTGGGATGACAAACGCACCTGCGGTTTTCATGGACTTGATGAACCGAGTGTGTAAGCCTTACTTGGACAAGTTCGTTATAGTCTTCATCGACGACATCCTGATCTATTCCAAGAGTCGGGAGGAACATGAGCAGCATCTGCGACTTATTCTGGAACTCCTTCGAACAGAACAGCTTTATGCAAAGTTCTCGAAATGCGACTTCTGGCTTCGAGAAGTCCATTTCCTAGGCCACGTGGTAAACAAGGATGGGATTCACGTTGATCCATCCAAGGTAGACTCGATAAAGAACTGGCCTGCACCTCGTACACCAAAGGAAATTCGCCAATTCTTGGGTTTGGCGGGATACTACCGGAGATTCATAAAGGATTTTTCTAAGATTGCACAGCCTCTCACCTCACTAACTCAGAAAGGCGTTGTTTATCGCTGGGGAAACGCACAGGAGTTGGCATTTCAGCACCTAAAGGATAGACTTTGTAGCGCACCTGTCCTTTCCTTGCCGGAAGGCACAGACGACTTTGTGGTCTACTGCGACGCATCAATACAGGGTCTTGGTTGCGTGTTGATGCAACGAGATAAAGTTATAGCCTACGCCTCACGCCAACTCAAGGTTCATGAAAAGAACTACACGACGCACGACCTCGAGCTGGGAGCTGTTGTTTTTGCACTTAAGTTATGGCGGCATTACCTGTATGGTACCAAGTGCGCCATCTACACCGACCACAGGAGCCTCGAGCACATCTTCAAGCAGAAGGAACTGAATATGCGGCAACGACGATGGGTCGAGTTGTTAAGTGACTACGAGTGCGCGATCAGATATCACCCGGGCAAAGCCAATGTTGTGGCTGACGCCCTCAGTCGGAAGGACACTGCGCCTAAGCGCGTACGAGCCTTACAACTCACGATCCATTCTAGTCTCCCCTCCCAGATACGAGCAGCTCAGATAGAAGCACTGAAACCGGAAAACGTCAGGGCTGAAGCCCTACGCGGATCGAGGCAGCGCTTAGAACAGAAGGAAGACGGTGCTTACTACGTAACGGGACGCGTTTGGGTCCCACTCTATGGCAACCTACGAGAGCTTGTGATGGACGAAGCACACAAGTCTCGCTACTCGGTACATCCGGGGTCGGATAAGATGTACCACGACATCAAGACTACGTACTGGTGGCCTAGCATGAAGGCCCACATAGCGACCTACGTCAGCAAGTGTTTGACTTGTGCTAGGGTCAAGTCGGAATACCAGAAACCATCAGGCCTGCTCCAACAACCAGAGATACCTCAGTGGAAATGGGAGCAAATTTCCATGGATTTTGTTACTGGCCTACCTAGATCCCAGCGCGGGAACGATACTATTTGGGTGATCGTGGATCGACTCACAAAATCTGCACACTTCCTGGCCATCAAGGAAACGGATAAGTTCTCCACTCTTGCAGAAATATACATCAAAGAAATCGTTTCGAGGCACGGAGTGCCCACCTCCATTATCTCAGATCGAGATGCACGTTTTACTTCTGAGCTGTGGCAAGCAATGCACAAATCCTTCGGCTCACGACTAGACATGAGCACAGCGTACCATCCTCAGACGGACGGACAGTCCGAGCGCACTATTCAAACCTTAGAAGACATGCTTCGTGCATGTGTAATTGACTTTGGCAACCGCTGGGAAAAGCATTTGCCACTTGTGGAATTCTCGTACAATAACAGCTACCACACCAGCATTGGGGCTGCTCCGTTTGAGGCATTGTACGGACGCAAATGCCGGTCTCCTCTTTGCTGGGCAGAGGTGGGAGATAGTCAGATCACTGGTCCAGAATATGTGGTAGATACAACCGAGCAGATCGCTCAGATCCGAAAACGCATGACGGCCGCTCGTGAACGTCAGAAAGTTTACGCCGACATGGGCAGGAAACCACTTGAGCTCCAGGTTGGGGAGCGGGTACTACTCAAAGTTTCACCCTGGAAGGGTGTGGTTCGTTTTGGCAAACGCGGCAAACTCAACCCACGATACGTTGGACCTTTCGAGGTCATTGAGAAAATAGGCAGGGTGGCCTACAGGTTGAACTTACCAGCGGAACTCGGTGCAGTTCACAACGTTTTTCACGTGTCGAATCTGAAGAAGTGTCCGTCAGATGAGACCCACGTAGTTCCTTTGAAGGAACTCACTATCGACGAGCAGTTACGATTCGTCGAGGAACCAGTCGAGATCACGGACCGGGATGTTAAGGTCCTCAAGAGCACTAGGATACCTCTCGTTCGAGTTCGTTGGAACTCACGTCGCGGCCCAGAGTTCACCTGGGAGCGCGAAGATCAGATGAAACAAAAGTACCCCCAACTGTTCGCAAACAGTACACCCACTACTGAGGCCGAAGCTACGGAATTTCGGGACGAAATTCCAGATCAACGGGGGGTGGATGTGACACCCCAGGAAAACCGGGAAAACCAAACAACTTAACTAGCTTCCTCAGTGAGTGCCTACCAAATTTCGGGACGAAATTTCTTTCAACTTGGGGATGATGTGACAACTCGAAATTTAGAACCTTTCGTTGTATGCTTAAACGTGTGACTAGATAACTTATGTGATTAATGACAAATGAACCTTTATGTGATTGTGTGTTATTTATGTGAACTTATATGGCTATGTTTTTGATCATATGTATGCGAGTATGTCTAGGAACCGAAACAACAAGGACCCGACTCGAGACCATGTGGTCTCGAGTAAACATCACGCCACTCATGGGCCGGTTGGGCCACACATACACATCTAGCCCATTTCGAAGCCCATTAGGGTGCACCTTGTGGACAAGTATATAACCATTAGTAATGCTAACCTTGCCATTCTTGGACAATCCACACATACTCCTCTACACTCTCTACAAACCACTAAACCCTAAGCTTCAACATCATACTTCTCCTCCTTCATCTCGGATTCAACCAACCGACCACCAAAGGGATTCTCGGGTTTTGCTTATTCACACCAAACAAAGCTTC
This sequence comes from Helianthus tuberosus, assembly GCA_030545235.1. Taxonomy (NCBI): domain Eukaryota; kingdom Viridiplantae; phylum Streptophyta; class Magnoliopsida; order Asterales; family Asteraceae; genus Helianthus; species Helianthus tuberosus. The sequence continues at coordinate 31,943,751 of CM060400.1, forward strand.
ATCTTTCACCACCTCACAACCGGTTAGTGTTTATGATGTTTGTTAGTGAAATTATGATGTTTGTTGTTGTTTAATAATGGTATGAATGATAGAACTTAACTAGTGTAGTGTATGTTTGATGATATTTGTGAACCGGATGTGTATGGTGTTTTGGTTGATAATGATGTATGATTTTCGGTTGATGATGATGATTTGATACCATGTGTACTTGTTAAGATTGTTGTTGTTCATCTAGGATGCATATGCTTGATTTCGGATATGTGGCATAATGAACTCATGATGTTTTGTGTTTAAATGTAGTCTAAAGCACTAGTTGTTGATGTTCATATAAATCGGATTGTGTATTCTTGTGTTAAGAACCGAAAGTTGGCCAACTAGGGTGATTGTTGATAAGATGTTCATGATTCTTGTTAGACTTAGGTTCACATGAATAAAGATGAGTCACTTGAACATTTGAATGATGATGAACATGATGAACACATGAAGAACATGGTTGAATATCATAAGAACAAGGTTGAATATTTGAATCCTGATTTGTTTGATCCATTTTTAGTAAGTTGCTAGACAAGAAACATGTTTAAGGAATTTGGTTGGATAGTACAAACTGTTACATGAAATCAGAATAGTACACTGTTCCGAATCAGTAGTTGTCCAACCGAAACCATTGGTTGCGACTCGAAACCATGCATGATGAGTCGAAACCGCCCAGTTGCGACACCGGTTGCGAGTCGCAAACACCTGGTTGCGACTCGAGACCACACCTGATCAGCACATAAACCTTGTGACTCGAAACCACTGTTGCGAGTCTGGTTGCGACTCGTAACCAAAACAGCATGGACCGAAACCATGGTTGCGACTCCGGTTGCGAGTCGCAAACGCCTAGTTGCGACTCGGGATCATATTCGGGTACACACTGTTGGACTTGTTTAATTATGGGCTTATTTGATTGGGCCGGACGCTTGGGCCTAGTGTACAGACCTGATATGTTACTGTTAAATGTGAATGTCGATGAACTGCCATGATTAAACGTGTAACCCCTACGTGCACTACTTGAATACGAACCTGATTGTATGATACAACTATGATAGGACGTGAGTAGCTTCAACGTTGCTTGTTTAACTTTTCTGTGTTTTCTACCGAGCAAACCAAGGTGAGTTCACACCCTCTACAAAGCATGGGATTCCCAGGGGTCGGGAATTGGGGTTAAGGAACTGGGTTCCTCGTCCTCCTTGGGTAGGACAGCAAAGGTTCAGGAATGTAATTCCTCGTCCTCACGGACAGATATCTCGTACTAGACCAAAACTCTATCACGAAGTCCCTCATTTTTATATCGACTTAATCGCCGGGCCAATGGCGAGCGGGTCATTAGTTAGATAGCGCTATTTAGGTCTGACAAACCTCACACCGTGCCGCAGAGGACGGGCGTGAACTAATGGATCTGGGGCACGTCAATGATGATAGACATTGACAGTTTCAGGGCACTTAAACATGACTACAGTCAGCAGTCGATATGGTAACGAGTCTAGTGTATACATGGGGTAGCCCCCACGGCCGAAATGCCAGATAACTAACACGGGGTAGCCCCCACGGCAGGATTGCCAGAATAACCGGGAATAAACAAGTCACGTTTTTAACTATGGGGTAACCCCCACGGCAGGATGCCAGCTAAAGGAAACTGTTTTCGAAACAACTTAAAACGAACACCCAACCGTGAACTCACTCAACTTGTTGTTGACTCGTTACTACATGCTTTGCAGGTCCTTAGGTTCTTAGCGGGAGCTCGCATGGAGAAGGATCGTTGTGGGATATGGACGACTGTGTGCCATGTTAAACTTTGAAACAATTGAACTTCTGTTTTGATTTATGACTTATGCTTCCGCTTGCAACTTAACTATGTTTTGTTTGAACACCAATTGTATTGGTTGGATTTTTATAACTACTTATATGCTTGTTCAATATGATTGGTGGCTGGATCCTGGTCAGTCACGCCTCCAAGCGGTAGTACTCCGCAGGTGGATTTTGGGGGTGTGACATCATCCAAGTGATTTCACCGGGAATAGTGTTTTCGTTGACAATTTGGAGTACACTAACAGACAGCCTGTTAGATATTTTTCAACAAATAATATCTTATCTTTCACCTTATCCTGACACAAAATGGTTACTTTTGTCAAACATAACTTACCCTTGTCAGACTTCTTTTTCAACTAGACATCATGACACTTGAACACAATTGTCAAACAATATTATTAAAGTCACAAACACCTCGATACTTTAACAAACTAAGATCAAATTCACATATTATCAAGAACATAAACAAGAACAACTTGAATATATTATGAACTTGATGAGTTTTCAGGTGACCGATAAATTGTCGAACACAATTTTTTGCGAGAAACTTCAATAAAAAACCTTAATACAACATGTATAACAAAGATTTAATAAGGTTTTGTATGAACTAACGGCAAAATACAAGATTTTCAAGACTTTAACACTAGATTTTCCAGAAAAGTTGATATTCAAAGCTCAAATCTTAAAGAACAATTTCTGAAAATGCATAAAAATCTTTCAAAACACAAGATAAAAAAACTTGGTTTTAACAAGGAATCGAGCCAATGCTCTGATACCAATTGTAGGTCCACCCGGAGAATCGAGTAACCTCTATTCCCTGTTTTCCGACAAACCCGAAAGTGCGGAATCCAAACGGGTAAGTTAAACCAAGTTACGAACACGTAAAACACAATATTCAACGATTAACACTCAATGTATTAATGCTAGAAAACGGTTACAATGCGGTGTTTACAAATGGTCTCTGTAAACTCTCAGTGTGTGTTACAATGTGTTCGCTCAGTGAAATCTATTCAGACTTCTCTAACGTTTCTGTCTAATGTCTGGGCTTATATAGTAACAACATGACGAAAACCAGTTCTGGACGAAATCGGATTGACGAAATCCAATATCTCGATGAAATCACATGTGATTTCGTCACTTTGATGTTCCTGGGCTTTGGTCTTCGTCCAAATGATGTAGCAGGCCCAAATTGACAAAGTCCAATTCACAAGTCAAAGCCCACTTCAATATTCACGGCCCAAAGTTGGTTTCTGTTGACTAATCTCACAAATTCAAGATAAGACAACCTTGTGACATCATCATGACATCACAATGATGATGTCATGGTGATGTGTAAACGGGAATGGGTTTGCGGCGCTCCGTGCTTTGCGTGTCGAACTCTGGGGCGCACGACGGAGGAATGTCGTGACGTCGGGCTTGAGCCGGACCTAACCGAGTCGACCCGAACCGAATCGAACCGAGTCAAACCGAACCGAGTCGTGTCCACATAATATGTATCAACATTTACGTTGCAATGAGCGTTGAAGTAATATGTGTTTAAGTGTGATAAATATGCGATATAAATGCGTTTTAAATGTAGTTAACCCATGGTAATCATCGAATCTCGGAGTACAAGCGTTTACGAATGAAACAACGGTAATAATGGGACCAACCAAAGAACGGGTTGTTACATGTAAAGTGTATTCGTTTTTACAAATAAAGGATTGTGACTGTAATTACTGAAGTTAAAGGGTATGCATTGCAATCCGATACAAACATAAAAGATGAAAAGTGTAATTTACCCAAATCTAATTTATTATGAGATCTAATAGACATCAAAATAACATCGTGAAGTGTGTAAGAGAGAATCAAATTTGGTCATTACCTTTGTTAAGAGCTATATACGCAACCTTGGCGACGTTCATGTCTGATTCAGTGCATCTTCCCCGACGTAACTTTCACCTTTTTAATAGCAAATCCAAGATTTGTAAGAGAGAATTGACACATAAGCATAAATTTGGTATAATACCTACGAGCCTTGCATACAGTGGTGTAGGGCGCTAATGAATTCTAATCTGGACCCATTGTTTTTTTCTAGGTTAATCTGTAATTTTACGATCCCTGCACCCACAACGCGTAGGTTAAACACTAGTTTTATGTAATTTATAAAAATTTAAATGTATAATTTTAGATTAATTACAATTGTTTTAATGTATAAAATTTAATGGATAAAAGTTAATTGTATAAAATTTATATTAATTATAAAATTAAATATAAAAAAATAGTAAACCATTATACGACTCGTATAAGTTTTTACGAGTCGTATAAGGGCTTCTTATGAGGGAAGGTTATCAGCGTATCAGCCTCAAATGAACCCCTATATAACTGGTAAAGACCTATACGAGTCGTATAGGGGTTCGTCAAGCCTTCCCCATACGACTCAAGAATCAAACAGGGGTTTGTCAAGCCTTCCCCATATGACTCAAGATTCAAACATACACAAAAACACACACTCTGACAAATCAACCGGTTCATTTCTCTTTTTTTCACGCTAAAGGTTAGTTATTTTAACTCGTGATCATGACAATGTATTTTGTATAAAATTTTATCTGTTAAATTGTATGATTTGGGGTTGGTTTTTTTATTATTTTAATTTCAAACTTTTTCAAAATAGGATGAACTATATGATGTGTATAGGGATATATGTATTGTATAGGCTCATTTGTTTAAATTGATGATGAGGCGGCCTCCATGTATGCCACGTATATATACCCTCAGATTTTTCTTAAATGTTTAACTAATATATAAATTAAAAATATTTTAAAAGTTTATAAGTTAAAAAGTTTTTTACTTATTATTAATTGATGAAACTATCTAAAAAGTTTAGAAATTTAAAAAGTGTATTAATTATTATTTATTTTTTGTAAATTCAAAAATAAATTAACCTTTTTTATAAAATATAATTAATTTTAAAATTTTAATTTAGTTTATTTTCATTTAAATATTAATTAGTTTATTTTATTATTAGATATTAATGTTGATAAATATGAAGTTAAATTACATATATCGATTCATTCGATTTGGATATAGATGTGGGATTGACTGGTCAGGGGCAGGGGCATAGGTGGAGTAGGTCTTCGGTTGACCCACTTCACGGGCACTTGTACTTTGAGTTTGAGGAGCATACCGATGCTTTCGACAGATGTCAGAAGCTACGTAGGATACACATTGTTGGACATGGCTGTAGGATCGGTTTTTGACTCCCGAACGATTGCGAACCGATACGTGTGACGTGCGGAATCCGTACACGTACGTGGACCGAACACAAGAATGTACTATAAATGTGATTCTATTGAATAACAATTACAAGCACCACGAATCACCTTTGCAACTTTCTCTATCTAGTTTCTCTCTCTAACCTTCAAAGCTCCCAAAAGTATGTAAATGGCCAAAAGTCCTAAACTAAAGGCATAAGCCTCCTATTTATAGGCAAAGGATATAAGGGATTTCCCCTTATATACAATAATGCCACCTTTCCCTTTATCCTAAATATTACACTATAAAGCTATGATTTCTACTAAATCTTGCTACGAACTGGATTGACGGAGGCGATAGACATTATTGCACTAACAGACTCCCCCTTGGATATTGCAGCAGTCAATCTCGTAGCGTCTTGTCTTTCTCTCTCTCTGAGTGTTGGGATTGAACCCTACCAGAGGAACAGATAATGTAAAGCCAAAACCTGGTCACAATAGTGGATTCACAATAAGCAGACGTTTACTCTAAGCTCTCCCCTTGACAGTGGTTATCTATCTGCTGATACACTCTAAAAGGCAAACACTGAGCTCTATCTACTGCTGTCTCTTAAGTACTGCTGAAGACCCAAACACTGCTCATTCAAAGACTGATCACCTTTTGAAGAAAGCACTGATGATTAAGTAATCAGTGCTTTGGTCACAACAGTGGAACGTGAACAGTGTTAGACTTGTTTTGTATTTTATTATCAATCAGTTGTTAGACATCAGTAGTTTGTATAGACCAGTGTTTATAGTTTGTTAGGTTGTTAGATATCACTATCATGGTGACGTCAGCTGAGGTACATCAGTAGTTTGGTTTGCCTATAAATATGACAGTACTCTGAACTGTTATATTTGATTCGTTTTGAGAGAGTTCTTCTCCTCAATTCAATCCTTTCATCTTGTGCAACCAACTCTGAAGTATCAGGTTGAGGGGGAGTTTAGTCTGTAAGCTGCATTGTAACCTTTTGCTTTTGATGTAATCTTTTGACTCTATGAAAAGCAATTGTTTATCAAACTATATTCTCCTTTGATTGTGTTTACAAAGTCTGTTATTCATTTCCGCTGCACTTAAAACTGTTCATATCTATTTGATTTGTTCAAATCTCACAAACAAACACAATCATGAAAGCCTCAGATCCTAACAATTGGTATCAGAGCCCGGACAGTCAAATTCGATCTAACAATCAATTTGACATAACAGTTCAGCTCAAAATTCATTGATACTAAGGTTGGTTGTAGTTTGTTGAAAAACAGAGTATCAAGTAAATCATGTTCAAAATGGTTATTCAGAAACTCTATAAATCAACCAAGATGTCATATGACACACAAATTTCACACAACAAGTGATTTCATGCACAAGACATTCATGGTTTCTAGATCTGAAAACAATATCTGTTAAACTATGAGATTATTTCTTATTTTCTAAATTGATCTCAATTGTTGATGTAAAATTTGTGATGTTTTTATTAAATACTAAAGTATGAACCTCAGATTAACAAAACCTATGTTCATAAAACATTGATGTTTTGCTAACAGAAAAAGAGGGAAATTAAAACTTTAGTTATTTAGATCTTATGTGTTGAAAACAGGTTGAGTTCCTGAAAAGGACAAAATCAACTATGTTTAAATACATTAAGAAAACAGGGGTCAACATTGTCCGTATCATATGTAGTGTGAGATTGGCTGAAAAACTTATGCAAACATGACCAAGTCTCTCAAAACATTACTGCAAAATGATTTTGGATTAAAATTCATAAATTCAAAAGTGTGTTTATCTCAAAACTTTTGAAGTCAGAAGAAAAGAGTATAAACGTAAAACACTTAAGAGTCAAAGCTTGGGGTAATAATGGTCATTAAGCAACTGTCTGTGCTTATTGGTACAAGTAAGTTCAGGTGATAATAGTGTCTCCGGTGATTAAATTTCAAGAGGACTAGACAAATGTTCAAAAATTCATCCATGTGTCCTCATGTTTGCAATCATATGACAAAGAAAATGGTACCAAACAGTGGTCAAAATGTATCCAAAAGTTTCCTACCACTGTTGTCAAACCACTGACCATTTTCAATAACTTGTGAATGATGTGATTATATACTCTATTGAAATTATACCAGATCCTTTTTGATACTATTCTCAGAAAATCCTTTAACCATTTTTTTTTTGTGTTCAAAGGATTTTCTCGAATAACCAGGATATATTATTCATATTTTTTTTTGGAATAATATATTTGGAACTTTTGCTTGTTTTTGTTGGCAATAGTTTCAGCTCCTGTCAGGATGTAATACCTTATTTTAGGTGGTATTATTGTCCTCATAAATGGGTCAAAAGGAAATGGTACATATGCCAAGATCATGTCATACTCAGTTTTGCCCCAAAATTTTTATCAAAGGTTGATTGCAAACTGTGCTTGAATTACTAGGGTACTCATGTTTTAATTGAATATTAAACAAAAATGAGTTGCCTTAGCAAAAAGTTTTCATCATCTGGGGTACTAAAAACCACTGTCATTCAAAATTGACATTTGGCAAAACCTTGAATGAAAATTTTCAAAACTGTTGCTGAAATACTTGTTCTTCAGATCTGTACCATTTACCCTAACCACTGTTTTATTCCATCATCTGATCTCTAAATATTGTCCACTGCTGAAAGTTAGCCACTGATCCTTCATTATATTGACAAGCACTGATGTTCAAAATCAGTGTCCTATCCACTGATATGCTATCCACTGATAGTAAAAATCATCCACTGCCCACAATTTTTACCGTTGTAATGTAACCACCGATGCTTGATACGTCAGTGGCCCTTAAAACAACTGTTCTCCATCCTTCATCCATTTCAACAGTGTTTGACACGTGGTCAGTTTTTAGCCCTCAGATCGTAATAACCGCTGCCACATCAGCAATCATTTTTTTCCTAAATAAAACCCTGCCCTAAACCCCAAACAGGGTTTTACACTGTCGAATTGAATTCCAAAATTCTCTTCTCATAGCAGTTTCCAACCCTTCTTCTCAAAAACTTCAAAATCATTCTTCGTTCTTCTCTACAAAAATGACAAAATCAAAGTCAAAATCAAAATCAAAATCTAAACCAAAATCACCACCATCTTCAAAAGAGGTCGCTCAAATGGCCGAAGAATCCATCGAAATACCATACAAACAATCTCACAACTATTTGGGTTTACTCACAAAACTCAAAGACAATCACACTTTTGACTCCATCATTGATACAATATCTGCATCAAAGTACAAAACTTTGTTGACAGTGAATGCTCCCATCTATCTGCAATCCCAGAGAGAGTTTTGGAAAAAGGCGACGCTTGAAAAACAAGACGATAAAGTCATAGCCATTAACTCCTCGATACAGGGTAAAGTGATTCAAATCACACCACAATCAATCTCCGAAGTCTTTAATCTTGACGATCAGGAAGGTAAAATCTCTTTTGATAAAGTCGAGATGAAAACTGATTTCGTATAAAGGGGATATGCAGAACAATCAAAGGTAGATACCTTACAAAAAGGTTATTTCCCTTCTGCACCTAGGTTTTTATTTCACACACTTCTGATGTGTGTTTCGAATAAAACAACATCGTTCAACAAAATACCATTAAAGATTCAATGCCTGGGATATGCTATTCTAAACAACAAAAACTACAACTACTCCCAGGAGATCTTTAATGACTTAATAAAAAATGTTGATAGCAAAGCATTTTTACTTTTTCCAAGATTTTTGAGTTATTATTTTGAACAAAAATTTGAAAAGGAAAATGTAAATTTGCTCAAACAAGGTGTTCATTGTCAAATAAAAAGCTTAACAAATGAAACATTTTCAAGGATGATGGCACCTATAAAAAAAAAGCAGAGGTGCCTGAGCAGAATTTAGCAGTTACAACTGCTCCTCAGACATCTGCTACTGAGCCCACTGCTCCAGGTGATCAAAGCAGCACAACCACTGCTTTGAAACCCACACCTGACATCACCAAAAAGACCAAAAGAAAAACATCCAGAAAACCCACCAAACCTAAAACAAAGACAACTCTGGAAGATGAGATCCCAGAGCAACTGCCAGTGACAACACAAAAGTCACCACAAACCACTGCTGCTACTTCCTCACAGCAGGTGGAAGAAAGATCTCAACCCATGCCTAAAACTCCTCCTGCATCCTCACAAAAGGATCAGGTTGTAAGCACAGGGACACCACAATATGAAGCTCTGAATCCACTCGGATCCATCTTCCTCAGTCCTGATCCCAAGGACATGTCTCTTTCAACTCCCATACCCTCACCAATCATTATGCCACAATCCATGCTACCCTTGTTGCATGCAGCTGCTATAGCTCAGACACAAACCAGTTCCTCTCTATCACCTATCACTGAGAGTATACCCCCACAAGAGACTGGGTCTGATGCTACTACTCCTGCTATCCCAGCAACAATTGAGGAGGTTACACCCCCTGAGTTACAAGTAACTCTCGGTGGTAGTTCAAGTGGAGCAGCAACTACAACTGGTGGATCAACAGATCTTCAGTTGGACAGTTGTTTCATAAGTAAGACTCCCTTGAAGGCAATTTCTTCCATGGCAACTTCGGTAACCACTAGTGAGTTGGATCTAACCACTGGTACCATCAAAGGTTTATCGAGTGCTGAAGAAAGAAGTCCCCAGTACCAAGAACAAGGGGCATCAATGGGTGACTTTTGGGACTCTGTTCCTAAGTCACACATTGATATAACCACTACTGGTGGGGATTCAGATGATCCTACTAAAGTAGGTGATGATTCAAAATATCAGGAATTGACGGACAGAGTTGAAAAACTTGAAGATTCAGTTGCTGAAATAAAGAATATGGTGCAAGAGATTTTAAAAGCTCAAAAAGCACAAGCCACTGCTGTTCCTGCTCAAGCACCTGCACAACATGCATTTGCTGCAAATGAGCTTTGGAATATTTTCCAACCCATGCTTGAAAAACAGCAACATATGGCTGATAAAAAGCATGCTATTCAAGTACAAATGCTGACCAACATGGTGGAATCAAGGTTTAAAGACACTCAAGCAGATATCAAGGCTGTAAAGGCTAGCATTCAAAGTGCCTCTGGCAAAGTTCCTTTTTCCATATCATTTCATGTTAACCCCCCTTCAGATAATGCCAAAAAGGGGGAGAATATCAAGCTGTTGGGAAAAATGAAGAAAATGGGAATAGAACATGGCCTTTGTATTGAGCCCGAAAAAGAAAAAGAAAAAGAAGCGCAGGTCTCAAAACCTGTTAGTCAAACAGCTGATACACCAGTAGTTACAAAAACTGCTGTCAGTAGCCAAACAGCTGCCATGTCATCAACACACACACACACACGTTCAACACACACCACTCTACCACACACCACCACAACTACTGCTCTACCACCATCATCTACAATCACACCATCACCACTGCCTCCTGTCATAAAACAGAAGACAACAGATGTTACAACATCTGTTGTAATGACAGCAGCGGTTGAAGCACCAGTTGTTTCAACAGTTGTTTGTCAGACACTCCCCATCATTCAAACCACTGATTCACCCAAAACATCATCTGCCCCTTCTTCATTAAAAAGGAGAAGGAATCTCATATCAGATGATGATTCACCACCACCACCATCACCACCATCAAAAACTACCTCACCACTTCCATCCCCTGCTCAAAAGCAGAAGACAACTGCTGACATATCAGCAGTTGTAATGACAATAGATGTTGAGAACCAGTTGTTTCAACAGCTGTTAGTCAGTCATCCACCACTGCCCTCACCTTTCCTACATCACAACCAAAGCTCTTCAACAGAAAAAGAAAGCCAATCTCTGCCGATGAGGGTATACATGATCCTAATGCTGCACAACATCCATTGGAACTTGAAGCTATCAAAAATGAGATGATGCAATTCTATACAGAAGAAGATCCTTTAAAAAGAAGATTCTCCTCACTCATAGGCTATATGCCACCAGATGATATGGATGACTACCTCAAAATCAAGGCAAGGCAAGCTAAACTAAGAGCTAAAGTTGAGAGTGAACGTGAACGTTTAAGCGAAGATGGCATTGCTAAAAGACTGGAGTTCTACTTCACAAAAGTAAAGAAGATAGAAGAGTTTGCACAAGACCTAATCACAGAAAAGGCTGATCAAAAGAAAAAGTTAAGAAAACAATATCTAGCCTACATCATGAAAGAGAAGTTCTATCCTGCTAAAGAACAACAGTTCGAAGAATGGCCAATAGTCGCTCTAAAGCATGAGGCAGAAAGGATTGAGAAAATCAAGAATGATCCTACAAAGAAGAAGAATGCTCCAAACTGGAGAAAATACAAAAAGCTCATTGTTGACCTAACTGCTGAGTATAAAAGAAAGAAAAAGGAGCTGGTGGATGCAAAAATGGATACTGCTGAAGCCATATCAAAATGGTCAAAACAGCAGGCTGATGAAGCCTATGAAAGGCTAAAGAAAAGAAAGATAACTGTTTCAAGCACCTCAAAGAAGCATGAACAAAGAATGAAGCTTGAACAGCAGATACAAAACCTCAAAACACTGTTCCGATCTACTTTTGTGACAAACCAAGAAGAAAAAGAACAGTTGACCAGTGAAGAGGTGAAAGAAAAGGAGGTTGAGTACTTCACAGAATCCATCATGAAAATGGGTCTAAAAGAAGAAAGCTCAGAAAAACTTCAAAACATTTTTAAAAGGATGTTAACCAAACCTGCATCACCAAACACTTCAACAGACATGACAGACATTGAAGATATAGTTGCAGCAAATGATGTCATTGAAATGGCTTTCAAAAGAATGTCTGAAAGTCTGCAAGTTTTCTCAAGGCCAATATCTCAAAGCTCATCTTCAAATAAATCCCTCCCTAGAAATCCATTGGGTTTAAAAGTACTAAAGTGGCTCTCTGATCAAAAGACCCACGTATTGACTCTGGTCAGATCCAATGGAGAAGTGAAGTATATATCAAGGAAAGAAGCACTAGGCCTTAGTGTTCAAGATTTGCAGGATCTCCTTGAACTTACACTGTGCCGGGATGAAGATGATGTAAGTTCCAAAGCATTTAAAGAAGAATTTAAAAGTAAAGCAAGGGAACTACTGATGAGTAATAAAGATCCAAAATAATGACAGGTTTTGGCATTATCTGTTCCAGGGGGAGATTGTTGGGATTGAACCCTACCAGAGGAACAGATAATGTATAGCCAAAACATGGTCACAACAGTGGATTCACAATAAGCAGACGTTTACTCTAATCTCTCCCCTTGACAGTGGTTATCTATCTGCTGATACACTCTAAGTACTGCTCTGAAGAACAACTGATGAACCAAACACTGATGAAACAGCTAAAGACTGCTAAAAGGCAAACACTGAGCTCTATCTACTGCTGTCTCTTAAGTACTGCTGAAGACCCAAACACTGCTCATTCAAAGACTGGTCACCTTTTGAAGAAAGCACTGATGATTAAGTAATCAGTGCTTAGGTCACAACAGTGGAACGTGAACAGTGTTAGACTTGTTTTGTATTTTATTATCAATCAGTTGTTAGACATCAGTAGTTTGTATAGACCAGTGTTTATAGTTTGTTAGGTTGTTAGATATCACTATCATGGTGATGTCAGCTGAGGTACATCAGTAGTTTGGTTTGCCTATAAATATGACAGTACTCTGTACTGTTATATTTGATTCGTTTTGAGAGAGTTCTTCTCCTCAATTCAATCCTTTCATCTTGTGCAACCAACTCTGAAGTATCAGGCTGAGGGGGAGTTTAGTCTGTAAGCTGCATTGTAACCTTTTGCTTTTGATGTAATCTTTCGACTCTATGAAAAGCAATTGTTTATCAAACTATATTCTCCTTTGATTATGTTTACAAAGTTTGTTATTCATTTCCGCTGCACTTAAAACTGTTCATATCTATTTGATTTGTTCAAATCTCACAAACAAACACAATCATGAAAGCCTCATATCCTAACACTGAGTCTTCTTGAAGTTTTCATATCATCAGCAACCACAGACTCTCTCTTTCTCGAACAGACTCCCCGTGGATCTGTCTTCGGCTTCAGCTTTATAAGTAAAATCAGGCTCCCCGTTTCATCAAGCGTCCGTGCTTTTGGGATCGACACCTGGCTTTCCGGATACAAGCTCCCCCTTGCGTCGAGCTCGTCTTCAGACTCCCCTTTACAATTAGGCTATCGGGATCGTAATCTAGTACAACATCTGCAATATTTCAAATTTATAAGTAAAATCATTTTGAGCATCCAGGGATGATTACCTGGCTCTTTAAAAACTTTTTGAAACAAGAACCTGGCTCTAAAATATAATAATATGAATATATCTAGGATTAACTTGACTCCACTTCACCTATCAACAAACTGTATAGTTTTGGCAGAATTAAGAATCCAAAACTGTAACTTGACTCTTTACAACAGATTTTCACAATTTAAGAATCCAAATCCCTCATAGTTAATCATCCAAGTCCAACTTAATGACCTTGGAGATATCACAAACGGTTTTTGATTTTTGAGTTAATAAACTTCAAGTTTCAACTTAATGAACTTGTTTTATTTCAGAAACATGTTCAGCATACTTAGATTTTGAAACTCAGCTCTCGGACATCAGTTGTCGAAACTAAAGCAGAATCAAAATCTTTTTGTAATTTTCTGAAAACATAAAGTAGTAAACAAATATTTACAAACATATTTACATACAATATTTTTGTTTGAGTTCGTGTTAGAGGATCATAGTAGTTTATGACAAATCACTAGCACCGTTGAGCTTTAAACACTTTAAGTTCTAAACGATTCACTTAGATTGTCAGTATACTACTGATCCACTTAAATTTTTACACAAAGTTCAATCGATTCGAGATACGAGATTAGTGTTTTAACTACTTAACTTATTCGCGTGTCCCACCTCAGAATATACTCCCGTATCAAAATTCCCTAGATTCAGTCTTACAGGTGAGTATACCAATTTGATATCTGTATTCTGGGTTAGTATGAGACCTTGAGAGCTCAGGTATGAACTTCCGTTCAGTAAAAGAGATGAAGGCTCGACTTTAGGTGTATTCCCCTTGGGAATCTTCTTTACAACTTGTGACACCCTGACCGGATGCGGAAACGTCCAGGGCATCACGAAACTTGATAGAATGCATATGAGCACATGGTGGTTAAATTAAAGTTGAAATATAATTAAGTTGATTGGTAGGATTGCATTCACATCCAAACTAGTACATAACAACTATAACACATTGTTCACAAAAGTCTTGTTTTTATTTAGCTAAGGCACTTGTCTTGAGTAATCCTATGTGATCCTTGCAAAAGCTAACTTCAAACAATCAACACCTGAAACATATGTTAAAAATAAACGGGTCAACAAACGGTTGAGTGAGTTCATAGGTTTTGGTTAGCTTGGTAATAAACAAATAAAGTGATAATAAAAGTTCAACAATGTGGTACTTGATGTAACTTAGCAAAAGAACGATACAAGTATGCTGTGTGTAACATTCAAACCTTGTAGACGTAAACACGGCATTGATCACCCAAACTTCCAAAATTTGCAACAAATGTGAACAACAACAACAACAACAACAACAACAACAACAACAACAACAACAACAATGAGTGTGAAGTAGGGTGGGGCGTCACCCCTATAGCGCTATAATGTACCGCTGGGCTTGAACGGAGTTAATGAATGTATGCGTTAAGCAACAAGTATCAAGCAAGTAAACAATCAAGATAACCACAAAAATGCAATTGAGTTTGTATCACATTATTACATATGTTTCACCCCGAAAATATTGTAAAACAAAAAGTGGGGACTATGAACTCACCTTGCTTGTGAATCAAATTCCAAACAAGTATATAGGTAAGAGTTTTGCAGGAACAAGTCTTTCCACGTTACTCTATAAACACGCATGAAACAAACACATATGGAACATAACATTAACAAGGGCAACACTGTGATTTTGTATAAACGGGTGCCAAGGTTTTGTGTTTTACGATTTGACAATCTGTTTGGGGAACACTTGGTAATTTGATAAATTTAAGAAGTGTTTACATAAAATACTACGTTATACAAACAATAAGTATGATATTATTATTTGTATATTTAATATAACTAATATATACATATAAATAAATAATTTTACTTTAAATTTATATATATATATATATATATATATCTTATAAAAATTATGTAAACAGTTGGTATAATTTAAGAGTTTAAAATATAACTCAAAAGTCCAAGTTTAATTACAGAATTTATAAATTATATTTCGTATTATCAAAACATATGTATTTTCAGAATAATGTGATAAGTATACAAATTAATTATCTAACAATTAATTTAGGGCAGAATAATTAAAAATGATATTTTAATTATATAACAAGTATAATATCAGATTAAAAATAATTATCATGGCAGAAAATAAATATGTTTTAAATAAACAGTTTAATTAAAATAAAATAGATTTATAAAAATTTTACAAACTTTTATATTTTTAATAAATACACCAATATATCAGGAATATATGATAGAAATTTCGGATTTTATAGATTTAATATCGAATTAATATGAATTAAGGATTAACTGTTTAAAAATGAAAATTAAAAATACAAAAATCATCATCTTCCCCAATTTCAAGTCAACAGAAGTCAAACCGATCGAATTAACCTATCAAACATGAACCAAAACTAAATTAAAGTTACAGAAACAATGAACAGGTGATAATATACCGAAATGTTGAAGAAAAGAGGTCCGGTATCGGCTGGGTCGTGCTTCCGGCTAAGTCCGGCGATGTAAGTCCGGTGAACCAGTTGCAGGTTCGAAAACAGAATGATTTCGATATGTTTTGTGAGTTTAAAAGGTGTGTGAAGGTTGCAGGAACTTATAACAATGTTCAATTGGTTCAAAAACAATCGAAAACAGACAATTCGATTCCCACTAAAAATATTTTTAAACATTTCCGATTTCAGAAACATTCTTGCATCGTTTGGTGAAATTGAAGTGTTTGACGGTTTCAAAATGTCGAGGAGAACAAGCAAGTGTGATAATCGATCAGTGTGCATTGTCTGTTTGTGTTTTGGACTGATTTCCGGCGATACAAACGGTAATAACCGGTTTGAATCTAAGTTACAAGATCAGTCCCTGGTGTTTCTGAGTTAGTCATAACAGGTCCCTCATATTTAACCAAAGAGTCTAACTAAGTTAGTTGTTTAATAAGGAATCCTTTATAAAATGTTTAATTGGGTTAATTAATCCGGTTAAATAACTTTGAAATTCGACAAGTATGGTCCCTGGACTTGTTAACTGAACTAGTCAACTGGGTTAGTGTTTAAACTTGAATTCCTTTTATAAATTTTTACCCGGTTAGGGTTTTTAACTGAAAACCAGTTTCAAAAATGACAAGAATAGTCCCTAGACTACAAGTTTGATAAAATGACCGAATGGTCCTTGGACTTTAAAATTTAAAAATATAAGTTTATTTATTTTATATAATATAAGTTTCTAAAATTACATTTTAGTCCCTAAACTTTTAAAAGTTTTAAAAACTTGTATTTTTATTTATAAAACTAGTTAAAAAAAATGTCATAAAGGACCCTAAACTTTATAGTTTTCAAAAATTACACTTTTAACCCGAACTTATAAAATTTCAAAAATGACAATTTAGTCCCCGGACTTTTGTATTTTCTAAAAGTGACGGTTTTAGTCCTCGGACTTAAAATCAAAGTTTTCGAGCAAGTTTCAAGGAATGACAATTTGGTCCCTAAACTTATACTTTCACATAATGACACGTTAGGTCCCTGTAACTAATGTAACCTTGTTTTTAAGCATGAAACTTATTTAAATTTGTAAATGTTCACATGTTTGGGCCGGTAAAACTTGTAAGAGCATAAGCAAAGCAAGAATCAAGCAAAAATGCATCTCAAAATGCGATGTGTGTATCAAACAAGTACATGTTTGAAACTCAAGGTTGTTACAGTCTCCCCTACTTTAGAAAATTTCGTCCCGAAATTTTTTCGAAAGAGACTGTGGAATGTATTTGCAATGATTAGAAGGATAATCAAGTCATTGTTGGATGCTGAAAATTTTGAGGAGTTTACGAGAATCATTGTATAGAAATTGTTTTGCATGGCACTATGCTATGCTGGGTTTGTAATGTAAATATTATACAAACAAATGTGTGTATCAACAAGCAAATAATGGATGATCACATAACCACCTGATGTTTTCTATATGCCACCTTACTTAACAAGGCTTGCTATGATTCTCATGCGTCAAACCTCGTAATTAAGTGTGCACCCAAAATTACGCGTTTCGTCACATGGTCCACATAGCACTTCTAGTTAAGTGAGGAAAACAAATAAGATTGAGGTATTGTTTAAATCAAACATGCATCAATATAACACAACATCAATTGAATCAAAACGTATAGCATTGTTTGTTTGACAGTCTATTGAACAAATTTACATTTGAAATAAGTCATGTAATGGATCAAATTCAGGATTATAAGGTGGTGGAGGTGGTAGAGGCAGTTGCATATGATCAATTATTTGTCTCAGCATGCTTTCCAACCATTGATTTCTTTCTGTCAACCATTTTATTTGTTGAGACAAATTTTGAACTTGATTGTTTAACCTAGTCACTTCGTCTCCCAATGAATCTGGAGGGAGATTCATTTGAGGCATCGTACTTGGGCCTGCCATATCAGTTGGTGGCAGTTGTTCTACTTCGTTCAACAGTGACTGGAAAGAACGTGACAGAAATGGTGCTTGCAAAAATGGTTCTGCTACTAATTGATCCTGGATCATCATGCTTTCATCAAACAAAGCTTCTTGCGTTGTTGGGTCCTCCTCAAAAACTATCGGTGAGGAGCCTTGTGAGAAGTTTGGTGCTAACGGTTGGGATAAGTTAGTTGTAACAGGTTCTTGTATGTATGGCAGCGGTGGTTGCATATCAAACCGATAAAAAGACGGTTGAGGAAACTGTAAAAATGATTGTTGTATATCTTGTGGGAAGGTATTCTCTAAGATAACTGGAGCTCCCTCCGACTGTGATGATTGTGTTAGTGTACCAATATGAACAGGGGTTAGTCTCATGGTGTAAGGATTTACAATCCCAGGTGTCTTCGATGGAGATAATCCCTGGATAATCTGATCGCTTAAGACACCTAATGATTGTGCTATTTTTGTAATGTAAGACCCTCCCATGAGACTTTTCAGAGGATGTGATTGTTGATTAGAAAAATATATAGCAAGCTCGTGGGCAATATTACAAGGAACTTGCTTAAAAATACTATACAGATAGAAAAGTTCAGTTGTTTTAACCCTTTGATGATGCCTGCGCCCCGTGATAGTGTTGGCTACAACACGGTGCATATATTGACAACAAGGGTCTATGAAGTCCGCAGCATTATTGTGGCTACACCATTCTTTTAATGAATGGCATTGCCAAAAATCTACCAAATTCGCGGAGGAATAAGTGGTTGCTACTTCCGTAAAAATGGGTTGTTTAACTTCTTCATCTGTATATATGCCCAGATGAACTGCGAATTCGGTTAATGACATAATATGGGTTTGCCCACAAAGTTGAAAATGAATGGATTTATTGGTAAGATTTTCATTATTTTTGTAGTAGAAAGTGGACAAGAACTCATACACCAGTTCATCGTATGATGGTTCTAGGATGTCGAAGAAACGGCGCCAAGGCGTATTAGGTAGTAGTAATCTTGCCAGTAAACCACTGGAATCGATCATTCCTATTCGTTGCCAATCAATACCGCTAATAGTAAGAACTTCATGCTGCTTGAGTTTTTGATACCTCTCTTGGTTGCGTAAATTAGCAAACTGAAGGAAGGGATGAATGTTTGCTACATTCGAAGATTCAGCACATGCTGCTGGGAGATTTGCCATGGGGTTTTGTTGAACTAAGAAAAGTTTGGGTATGGGGTATTGGATTATATCAGAAATGTGTAGATTAGCTCGAGTAGTGAGTTTCTTATATAGATAAGGAGATTGCGGATTACATCATGTGATAGTTAGAGCTTCCATGCTACGTTCTGCAGCTAGTTTGAAAATTTGAATCTGACAGGTATGGTCTCGAAAAAATTTTGAACTTTGAAAAAGAGGGAATCGTATCGTAATAATTTGATAATAGTACAACGTAGGTTGATTAGAACTTGGATTATTCTGAAACGGAGAAAAAGAAAACAATCCTTTTGAATTAGGGTAACATGCCTTGAGCCTATAGGCATACTGTACTCTCATCGGTACTTCCCAGGTAGGCAAACGTGTGTCCCGTCGTGGAGGCATTTTCCAAAAGAAAGATCAGGAGCCGGAAAGAAAATTGGCGATGATAAGTTTGAAAAAGGAGACGGTGATTGCTGTCAGGTTTAGGCGAAAAATTTTAAAAGATTTAGCGAAATAAAACTATAAAAAGGATAGGTTGTCTTATATAAAGAAAACTTATAGATGGTCATTCGGGTGGTAGTGTGTTTCAGAAATGTTTCAAACTTTTGAAGTTTTCATTGTTTATACGTTTTAAAAATAGTTTATCGTGGCCGGTTTTGAAATTTTGAATTTAAACAGGTATGATCCGAAAATAATTTAAATTTGAAAGGAGTTTTGGTAAAACGATTTATATTATTTATAAAACCTTGTAGTTATGCGATAAAAGTTGGTTAGGTTTCTGCTTGATACTGGATATCTTTAGTAAAATGATGTAGTGTGATTTGTGTTTTAATGGCTAGGAAAATCATGGGCAAAAGAGTCATTGGACCAGCTACGTGTCTACAAGCAGTAGGGGAAAACATAAGGTCATAGGAGTCGGAATGAAATGTTTTTGGTGGAATAGTTTCATAAAATCAATGAAGACGAGAGAGAAGACACAACAAGATGGACATCGTTTATTTGGCGAATAAACAATATCAGTGACTAATCAAAGTAGTTGGGTTCTTATAACTTAATGAAGTCATGCTTTAGCCTATAAGTGGACACTCATCCCAAGAATTCCCAGGTAAGCACAACTGGTCTCGCGTTTGATGAGATTTATACGAAGTGCTTGCCTAGACAGAAAACTCAGAATACAGGCATCCACCCTTCCAGATTGCACGAGTTCGTTATTAGAGCCCAAAACTTTGATGAGAATTTAAAAAAATCAGAAGAGGTTTTGAAAAAAATTTTAAATCACCTGAGGACAGATGATGAGTAATTTGTATAGCCCAAAAGTTAAACCAGAAAAATCCACCGTGACGAGGCTAGGGTTTCAAGAGTAAGAATAGAGATAGAGACAAAGAAGCGGACAGAGTATCTAGTGGATAGGGGTCCTAGGTAAGTTATAGTCTAGGTCAAAAGAAATTTCTAATAACCTAATTCCCTATAACCATGGCTCTGATACCAACCTGTGACACCCTGATCGGAGGCGGAAACGTCGAGGGCATCACGAAACTTGATAGAATGCATATGAGCACATGGTGGTTAAATTAAAGTTGAAATATGATTAAGTTTATTGGTAGGATTGCATTCACATCCAAACTAGTACATAACAACTATAACACATTGTTCACAAAAGTCTTGTTTTTATTTAGCTAAGGCACTTGTCTTGAGCAATCCTATGTGATCCTTGCAAAAGCTAACTTCAAACAATCAACACCTGAAACATATGTTAAAAATAAACGGGTCAACAAACGGTTGAGTGAGTTCATAGGTTTTGGTTAGTTTGGTAATAAACAAATAATGTGATAATAAAAGTTCAACAATGTGGTACTTGATGTAACTTAGCAAAAGAACGATACAAGTATGCTGTGTGTAACATTCAAACCTTGTAGACGTAAACACGGCATTGATCACCCAAACTTCCAAAATTTGCAACAAATGTGAACAACAACAACAACAACAACAACAACAACAACAACAATGAGTGTGAAGTAGGGTGGGGCGTCACCCCTATAGCGCTATAATGTACCGCTGGGCTTGTACGGAGTTAATGAATGTATGCGTTAAGCAACAAGTATCAAGCAAGTAAACAATCAAGATAACCACAAAAATGCAATTGAGTTTGTATCCCATTATTACATATGTTTCACCCCGAAAATATTGTAAAACAAAAAGTGGGGACTATGAACTCACCTTGCTTGTGAATCAAATTCCAAACAAGTATATAGGTAAGAGTTTTGCAGGAACAAGTCTTTCCACGTTACTCTATAAACACGCATGAAACAAACACATATGGAATATAGCATTAACAAGGGCAACACTGTGATTTTGTATAAACGGGTGCCAAGGTTTTGTGTTGTACGATTTGACAATCTGTTTGGGGAACACTTGGTAATTTGATAAATTTAATAAGTGTTTACATAAAATACTACGTTATACAAACAATAAGTATGATATTATTATTTGTATATTTAATATAACTAATATATACATATAAATAAATAATTTTACTTTAAATTTATATATATATATATATATATATATATCTTATAAAAATTATGTAAACAGTTGGTATAATTTAAGAGTTTAAAATATAACTCAAAAGTCCAAGTTTAATTACAGAATTTATAAATTATATTTCGTATTATCAAAACATATGTATTTTCAGAATAATGTGATAATTATACAAATTAATTATCTAACAATTAATTTAGGGCAGAATAATTAAAAATGATATTTTAATTATATAACAAGTATAATATCAGATTAAAAATAATTATCATGGCAGAAAATAAATATGTTTTAAATAAACAGTTTAATTAAAATAAAATAGATTTATAAAAATTTTACAAACTTTTATATTTTTAATAAATACACCAATATATCAGGAATATATGATAGAAATTTCGGATATTATAGATTTAATATCGAATTAATATGAATTAAGGATTAACTGTTTAAAAATGAAAATTAAAAATACAAAAATCATCATCTTCCCCAATTTCAAGTCAACAGAAGTCAAACCGATCGAATTAACCTATCAAACATGAACCAAAACTAAATTAAAGTTACAGAAACAATGAACAGGTGATAATATACCGAAATGTTGAAGAAAAGAGGTCCGGTATCGGCTGGGTCGTGCTTCCGGCTAAGTCCGGCGATGTAAGTCCGGTGAACCAGTTGCAGGTTCGTAAACAGAATGATTTCGATATGTTTTGTGAGTTTAAAAGGTGTTTGAAGGTTGCAGGAACTTATAACAATGTTCAATTGGTTCAAAAACAATCGAAAACAGACAATTCGATTCCCACTAAAAATATTTTTAAACATTTCCGATTTCAGAAACATTCTTGCATGGTTTGGTGAAATTGAAGTGTTGGACGGTTTCAAAATGTCGAGGAGAACAAGCAAGTGTGATAATCGATCAGTGTGCATTGTCTGTTTGTGTTTTGGACTGATTTCCGGCGATACAAACGGTAATAACCGGTTTGAATCTAAGTTACAAGATCAGTCCCTGGTGTTTCTGAGTTAGTCATAACAGGTCCCTCATATTTAACCAAAGAGTCTAACTAAGTTAGTTGTTTAATAAGGAATCCTTTATAAAATGTTTAATTGGGTTAATTAATCCGGTTAAATAACTTTGAAATTCGACAAGTATGGTCCCTGGACTTGTTAACTGAACTAGTCAACTGGGTTAGTGTTTAAACTTGAATTCCTTTTATAAATTTTTACCCGGTTAGGGTTTTTAACTGAAAACCAGTTTCAAAAATGACAAGAATAGTCCCTAGACTACAAGTTTGATAAAATGACCGAATGGTCCTTGGACTTTAAAATTTAAAAATATAAGTTTATTTATTTTATATAATATAAGTTTCTAAAATTACATTTTAGTCCCTAAACTTTTAAAAGTTTTAAAAACTTGTATTTTTATTTATAAAACTAGTTAAAAAAAAATGTCATAAAGGACCCTAAACTTTATAGTTTTCAAAAATTACACTTTTAACCCGAACTTATAAAATTTCAAAAATGACAATTTAGTCCCCGGACTTTTGTATTTTCTAAAAGTGACGGTTTTAGTCCTCGGACTTAAAATCAAAGTTTTCGAGCAAGTTTCAAGGAATGACAATTTGGTCCCTAAACTTATACTTTCACATAATGACACGTTAGGTCCCTGTAACTAATGTAACCTTGTTTTTAAGCATGAAACTTATTTAAATTTGTAAATGTTCACATTTTTGGGCCGGTAAAACTTGTAAGAGCATAAGCAAAGCAAGAATCAAGCAAAAATGCATCTCAAAATGCGATGTGTGTATCAAACAAGTACATGTTTGAAAATCAAGGTTGTTACACAACTGCACTTGATTCGTATCTTTCGATATTTTATCAATTTTTATGCAGAGGGTGAGCTTTAAAAGCACGTAAAGTATTACTCGAGGTCTAGGCTATTGCTTCCGCAATATCAGAAGACCAGGTATAATACCCTAGATATCAAACAGTATAAAGACCTAGTATCTGAGAATCAGGCAATCTTTAAAACAAGATTTCGGGGGTTACCCATATATCCGAGAGATGTTCCCCACGAGATAAGCAAGTATTTGATATTTAGGTTTATATCTCGAAACCAATCTACTAAGCATGTAAAAACCTACTGGCATATCATCAGTGAGATCCTTTATCACATTTTAACTTTTCATTTACCCATATATCCTTTATCTACAGATGTACTATCATTTACTCTTTTTACACAAAACTCATTTTGAATTTTATCATGTTTTTTTTGGCTTTTTCAAATTTTCTAATGTTTTTTGATTTTCTGACTTTCTGACAACACTTACTCCCCCTAAAATTCAAAACATTTAAAGAAAATTTGAAAACCTGATACTGATAGCTTTGCCTCGCCTTCACATGCTCTGTTTTGCAGAAAATATACCCCCATGATTTACAATACATTGATATTTTACAGTTTGAAAACCGTTTTTCAATCTTGTGAAATTAATCATGTTTGTTCAGCCGTGAGGGTTTCGGTATATTCAATCAACATATTTTTGTAATTTTTTATTTTTGAAAGAATTAAAAAAAAAACAAATCAAGCATGAGCAAACAAGCAGTGAACATTCAAGCATGTGTATATATGTGAGTGCAATGGATCGGATGGTTGTGACATCGGTGCCTCCACGGACATCAAACAATTACAAATCCAATGAAATCTTGTGTTTCAATCTTGGGATTTGTATAAATATGTGTATCATTTGCACATATCAATTCTCGTTCGATTTCGAGCTCTAAATTGCTTTCTGGAAAGTTATACGCAAACTGATGCGTAAACGTAATCAGTTTAACACGAAAAACACTCCGGAATAGTGACATGGGCTTAACATACCTTAAATAACCTTTACATAACTTAGAAATAAGTTTTGGAAGGTTTGGAGTGTCGAAATCAAGTTTATTCTATCGCAGGGACTATTTGCGTCAAACTGCAAAAGTCTGTTGATTCGTATGGTATCGAACATTCCGAAACTTGACCATAAGTTAAACATACCATAAATATCCTTTACATAGCTTAGAAATAAGCTTTGAGGGGTTCGATGTGCAAAAAATAAACTTTTTGGTCAAACAGGGACTAAAAGCGTCAAAAAGTGCATAAGTTTGTATTTGTGCGCATATCTTACGTTCTGAATATATCCGGACATCCAAAAATTTATGTAATTATTAAAATATTTTATTTTAATGATTGGCATGCTAAAATCCCATTCATCGCGTAATTTGGATCGTTTTTCGCGTCCGTTCGTGTTTCGTCGTAATTAGCCGAACAACGCAATCGTACGGCCAAACGAACCGACATCCGAGATGTTTTTGAGCATGTTTAATGTTCCTTGTACTTTAACTTCTTTATAGATCCTTGAAATGAGCTTAACGGGGCTTAAACGTGTCAAAAATGCATCGAAAACCATATTTTGAACATTCAGGGACCTAAATTGACAATCTGCCAAAGATGTCTCAGGCGGGGCACCTAAGCAGAGACCATCTCTTACGCGGGGCGGGAGAGCTTCCCATATCTACAAAAACCAGTTTCTGCAATCAGCAGCCGGTTTCTGGCTTTGGTTCTTGGTTTTTCAACTCTATGAGCTGGTTTTTGGGCACCCATAGGTTTGTAATTCAGTGGGCACACATGGAGGGCCAAGATTGAAGCTCGTAAATCGAGGAACGATCCTAACGGTGGTCAAAACTCTATATAAACCCACCATGTTTCATTTGCAAACCTCACACTTGATTCATTTCTGCTCTAAGTTGGGGTTTCCACACTTCATACCTGAGCAACTTGAATCAAATCTCCATCGCTTGGACCTTTTGTAAGCTTCTTTCATTCTTTTATGTGTTTTTAAGCGTGAAAGTCAAACAGTATTTGACTTTCTGCTTTGACAAGTCAATGGTCAACACGAAGTTCGTTTGAACTTCGCAACGTGAGCGTAATCACGATGGTCATAGTCCCTTGTGACTATAACTACTGATTACCACGTTGATTAGGCGTAGTGACGAGTCATAGTTTCGGTCAAAATACGCGTTTATGTGTATTTTGCAACCAAACTATTCTTGGGTATCAAAACCCATTGTTTTGATATCAAACTTGTTTTCTAACTTTGTTAAACATGTTTTAACATGTTTAACTCGTCACTTTTAGTTTAGTGCTTATATAGGGTCGTAAGATAAGCGGTCTAAACAACCGCTTAGACTTTTGAACCGGACCCGTTTGGTCGATCGTTAGGATCCGACCAAACATATTTTGTGACCATAGTTGTATAGGGAATAACCTTCCGAGGTTATACCTTATGGTCACTTCGTTTAGTTAGTGGTATGATAGGTAATTCATATGCCTTAGGAAAATGACCAAAATGCCCTTTTTACGTATAATTTTATTTTAAGCATATGTAACCTAAATTTTTACATCTAAACTGATTAGGTAACATTATTAGACATGTTAAGGCATATAATACTTGTCATAGGACTAATTAGGCGCTCCGAACGCGTTTTACGCGAACGACGTGTTAAAGTAGTGTAAGCTACCTAAACGGGTCGTAATGGGTCGTAAGCACTTAGGTTAGGTTTCAATTTAGTATGTAGGCTTTGTTAAACCATGTCATATGAGTTCTAATACTCGTTTGTGTTATGGGTCATTTTCTTTGCATACATATCCTGACCAATATTCTGCCTTTGTTTGTTTATTTGTGACCCGGATGCTGGAAGAGGATATTGCTAACATCTTAGGCGATATCCTGAGATTTATTGAATTAACCACGTGCAGGTTAAAGGCTGAGACTTGCTAACGGTCAAGTGGACTTCTTCTCCTCAAGACTCGGACGAGTTTGTTGAAGGAGAGACGTTGAGCCCGAAAGACCAGGTCTACAACGTTCGAAGAAGGAATATTCGGTGGATCCCGGAAGTTTAGGATAGTTTGTTATTTTATCTTTACTATAAATAGATGGGGGCGGATCAGTTTAAGGCACACAATTTTTCACTAACACTCTCGAACACTTTCACTCTCTAGCTCATTGCAAACACCACACTTGTATTCAAATTTCATTGTAACACATAGTCGATCCGCACCACATCCTGCACTGTATCCTGACGTTTGAAGTAATAAGAAGAACAAGGCAGCTGCGATTGTCAGCTCCCGAGGTTTTATGCCGGCGATCTAGATTGATCAAGGGCTTTCCTCGTACATCTTGTGTCGATTACTTTACTTTTGCTCATAGTTTGATCGTAGATACAGCTCAATATCCCGAGCCGTATCCTGAATACTGATTTTCTAAATAACTAAACAAGAATATTTTTCACACACATTTCTAGCACACTACCTCACTTAACTAATTTGATCACTAAATTGCTTAGGTAATTTTTGACCAAAACAATTTGGCGCCCACCGTGGGGCAAGTGGTGCTCTCTTTACTAAAATTTTTTGTGAAATCGCTAAGCGGCTTTCTATTTTCAAAACTTTTTGCCACATTGTCCATAATGGCCTCAAGATCAAACATGAGTTCCTCTACTGCGTCTGCTATGACTTCTGCTACTACTGGTTCGGTGCTTCCACCACCTCCTCCAAGGATGCCAGCCTCTTCACGACCTCAGGATATTATCCCTACTCGCAGTGTTCAGGAATCTGCTCCTGTTCTAGCTTCTAATGATGAAATTCTCACTTTATTTGGAAGTGTGCAGGAACAAATGAGGCAGCAACAGGAAACAAACCAAATGCTTTTAAGGGAAATACAACTCCTGAAGTCTAGCTCGAGCAGATCTGCTGAGGATAATGTCACTCCATTACATCCCAGAACGTTGAACTTTAGTTCAGCTGTGTATACTGAGGATAACAGGGGGAATATTGTGCCCAACCTTCCTCAGAATCATACTCCTGAAATACCCTCCTCGGTCAGGATGTCAAGCATGAGGAGCTCAGGATATGTTTCAGGATATGGGCAAAATCCTCCAACGGGTAACGTGTCAAATAATAATAATACTCATGCTACTAACAATAGTGGATCTTTGCAGGATACAGGTGTAACATCAGCACTTACTAGGGAACTTCAGAAGTTGAAGGACATGATCTCTAGTGTACCTGGGGTGGTCCAGCTGATCCCGGAAGTGTCCCAAGACAGCCACAAGATATCTCGTTTTGCATATCCTATCTGTGATGCTGAGATCCCAAAGAGATTCCAAACCCCCAACATGAAGCTTTATGATGGGACTACGGATCCTGAAGAGCATATTGCTCAGTATAAGGAAAGAATGGAGATTAACCCTATCCCTCCGGAGCTCAAGGAAGCATGCTTGTGCAAGGGATTTGGTTCTACTCTAACAGGATCAGCCTTAAAATGGCTGTTAAACGTTCCTCCTCACTCAATTACTTTGTTTGCTCATTTGGTTAATTTATTTAACAGTCAATTTTCTTGTAGTCGGAGTTTTGAGAAACTAACCAGTGATCTTTACAGGATAACTCAAGGGCCTCAGGAATCCTTGAGGGATTATGTGAACAAATTCAGTCGAGAATCCTTGGATATCCCACATCTTGATGTTGCAACAGCTGTGCAAGCTTTTAAGATGGGATTACAAAAGGATTCTCAGTTTTATCAGGATCTTGTAATGAATCCCTGCAGGAATCTAGACAAAGCTCGTAACAGGGCTTTGAGATATATCCGTCTGGAAGATGACAAGAAGATGCAAGAAAGGATGAACTCATCTAACACTTATGAGTCAACTAACAGGAAGTCAGAATCCTCATTCAAGTCATATCGGCCTAAGCCATATGGTAGAAATGAAAACAAGAGAGTGAATGCTGTCGAAGATGAGGATCCTGAAGAGTATCCTGAGTTGTCTGAATATTGCTTTTCTGTTAACATTCCTGAATTGATGTATGCCATGCAGGGTCTAGGAGACAAGGCTAGGGGCCTCGAAAGAATCAACAAAAGGCTGACTGGAAAGATAAGTCAAAATGGTGTGCTTTCCACGAAGATTTCGGACATATAACTGAGGATTGCATTGCTCTAAGGAAAGAAATAAGCTATCTTCTAAGCAAGGGATATCTGAAAGATCTCTTAGGAAGAAAGAAGAATAAGGGTCAGGATACTGAGAAGGATCCTGAACGAGCAGCATCACCTCCTGCGGATGCCAAGATAATCAACTTCATTTCGGGAGGACCCGACATTTGTGGAACTTCGTATTCGGCAGTAAAGAGACATGCAAAAGAAGCTAAGGCCGAAAGGGGAGACAAACCTGTCAGGATGACTACCCTCACAACTGACAAAGTGATCACTTTTGATGCTGATGATAGGGATACTGTCCAGGATCCTCACCATGATGCTCTGGTAATAACGTTATATGTGGCTAACCATTTTGTACGCAGGATATTAGTTGATAATGGCAGCTCCGTCAACATAATCCAACTAGAAACTCTGAAGAGAATGAATGTATCTCCAATGGATATCACTTCAAAGTCTACCGTGCTTGTTGGGTTCAGTGGAGAGGCTAGAAACACAGTGGGAGAGATAAAGTTGCCAGTATACGTTGAAGGAGTCAACTCGATACAACGTTTCTGTGTGATGGATTCTCTCTCCTGCTACAACATCATACTGGGAAGACCGTGGATTCACGATATGAAGGCTGTGCCATCAACATATCACCAATGCATCAAGATACCTACACCTTGGGGAGTTGTCAAAGTCGATAGTGATCAGCAGGAGGCGAAAGAATGCTACTCATCCTCGATGAAATCCTCAACCAAACCTAGTGCAGCATAGCAATTAAAGATGCGGGCCCAGGATATCATGGAGGATCCGGAGCAGGATGTGAAGAAAATTATCCTGGACCAGGATAATCCCGATATTTCGGATGTCAACGTTTGCATGGAAGCATGAGGATATGACAGGCATATCCAAAGATATTATCACTCACAAGCTTGGAATTGATAAATCATTCAAGCCTGTGCAGCAAAAAAGAAGGAAGTTTGCTCCTGAGCGGAACACAATTATCCCGGAGGAAGTTGAGAGATTATTGAAGTCCAGGATGATCAGAGAGGTTAAGTTCCCAAGGTGGCTAGCAAACGTGGTTGTAGTACAGAAGAAAAATGGGAAATGGAGAGTTTGTGTGGACTACACAGACTTGAACAAAGCTTGTCCTAAAGACCCATTTCCTCTTCTCCACATTGATGCAATGGTAGATGCCACTGCCGGGCATGAAATGCTGACCTTCATGGACGCATCTTCAGGATTTCAATAGATCCAAATGGAGCCTTCTGACCAGGAGGATACTGCCTTCATGACACCAACAGGTATTTATTGTTATACAGCTATGCCTTTTTGTTTGAAAAATGCAGGTGCAACATACCAAAGATTGGTAAACATGATGTTCAAAGACAAACTGGGGGACACCATGGAGGTATATATCGATGATATGGTGGTGAAATCTAAAAAGGCTGAGGATCACCTCCAGGATATAAAGGGAGCATTTGATATCCTGGATCGATACAACATGAAGCTGAATCCTGCTAAATGCCATTTCGGAGTGGGGGCAGGAAAGTTTCTTGGATATATGGTGACAAAAGGGGGATAGAAGCAAGCCCAGAGCAGATCAAAGCTATCCTGGATATAAAATCACCCTCAAATATGAAGGACGTACAAAGATTGACAGGCCGAGTAGCAGCTTTAAACAGGTTTATCTCGAGATCCTCAGAGAAGTGCAAAGATTTTTATGATATCCTAAAGAAGAACAAAAGATTTGAATGGGGGGAGAAGCATGAAGCAGCCTTGCAGGATTTGAAACGATATCTCTCAACCGCACCTTTATTGATGAAGCCTGAAAATGGTGAACCACTATCCCTATACCTTGCTGTATCAGGGAATGCTGTAAGTGCCGTTCTTGTAAAAGACCATGAAGGTCAGCAATATCCTGTTTACTATGTTAGTAAAAGTTTGCTAGATGCTGAAACTAGGTATTTTCATTTAGAAAAATTGATATTAGCTCTAGTTATGGCATCGATAAAACTTAGGCATTATTTCGAGACACATAGGATACATGTTAAAACAAATTATCCTGTCAAAAATGTGCTCAGGAAACCAGAGATGTCAGGCAGGATGGACAAGTGGTCAGTAAAGTTAAGTGCTTATGATTTAGTATATGAACCTAGAAATGCCATAAAGTCTCAAGCTTTAGCTGACTTTGTGGCTGATTTCAGTAGTGATATTCAGGATGAGGTAGACCTAGAAGTTCAACAGTTAGGAGAATCCTCAGGATCCTGGACATTATATATTGATGGAGCATCTAATGTAAGAGGAGTAGGATTAGGAATACTACTAAAATCGCCACAGGGGGACATATTACCCCAGGCTATTAGGTGTGAATTTCCTGCTACTAATAATGAAGCAGAGTATAAGGCTTTAATTGCAGGATTAGAGTTGGCTAAGAGCATGAGTATCAAAAATTTGCAAGTATATGTTGACTCTTTGTTAATTACTAACCATTTTAATGGATCCTATGCAGTTAAGGGTGAGAAATTAATCGAATATCTCGATATTCTCAAAAAATTAGCAGGATATTTCGATGTTTTTATACTTGAACAGGTACCAAGGGAGGATAATGCTGAAGCGGATGCCTTAGCAAATTTGGGATCATCGATCAGGATACCTGAAGGGACCCAAATACCAATATTACATGTCTTATATCCTGCAACGAATCCTCAGGATAAAGAAGTAGCGGGTATTCAGGATCCTGGAGTAGAACATCCTGAAGAGGATCCTAAATCCTAGACGGCTCCAATCATGAGATATCTCAAAGAAGGACACATCCCTGGAAATGAGAATCCTAAGGCATTTAGGATGAAGGATATACATGAAGGGGATTGTGGTAACCATGCTGGGGGCAGGTCGTTATTCTCAAAAGTGTTAAGGACAGGATATTATTGGCCAACAATGAGAAAGGATAGCAGCATACCAACAGAGAATATCCAGGGCATATAACAAGAATATTAGGACCAGAAGATTTAAGGTTGGAGATTGGGTGCTAAGAAAGGCTTTTCAGAATACTACTAATCCTGCCGATGGCAAGTTAGCTCCAAAATGGGAAGGGCCATATGAAGTTGAATCAGAAGCAGGGAAAGGAGCATACAAACTCAAGAATATGGAAGGGGATATGCTACTGAGGTCTTGGAATGCTATACACCTTAAGCTCTATTTCAAGTGAGTTTAGAATTCAATTTCTAACTCAGGATGGTATGAATTCTATCTTTTTTAAATATGTTTTGGTTTAATTTATTCTTTGAAACACAATACTAACTTAAGCATCAAAGGGGTGTTAGCCAAGCTAACACCCACCTTAGTTTACAATTGTTTTGTAGAATATGTTTCAGGATATAGCTCCAGGATATATACTCAGGATAACTCGAAAGATTAGAGGATTGGCCCCCTCTCTCACGTACAAGGGATCCTGATCCCTTCACAGGTTTAAAGGTATTCACCTTTCTTCCGAATTGGGTTTAAACACCCCGCCTGGAGCGCAAGTTATTCAGGGATAGTTCAAGGTGGCGGGACCAGTCCATGTAAAAGTGGCTGACAATTTCGTTACTATTGGCTATATCCTGAATCCTAAAGGTATATGAGGATTGATCACCCTCTCTCACGAAAGGGTATTTTCATACTCTCTAAGGTTTAAAGGTTTTCACCTTTCTAAGTCTTGGAGTTTATACACTCCCGCCTGTAGCGCATGAAAATTTGGGATTTTCCCCAGGATACAAGGGATTTATCTCTAGTACATCCTTGGGTTTTACCCTTGGGACCTAAAAAATTGCCTATACAATGGAAACTGACATTCAGAAGATTTCTAAGTATTTGAAGACATTGTACACAGGGGACATTCCTACCAAGGCAGTGATGTAAAGCTCAAAGGCTAAAGTTCGGAACTAGTATGCTAAATATCTCACACAGGGGACATCTTCATTGGAAAAGTTGCAAGGAGATTGAGGTTTGATAAAAGGGTTATATACTACTCCGGGTATGATCTTTCCTTTGTAAGCATCGTTTAAGTTTTTAATAACACTATGTAAAATATCCTGATATATTCTCAAAATCCTTCTCAGGATATTTGATTAGGGTGTTTGAAACTAGTATTAGTTTGGAACTTTGATCATTTAAATATTATCAAAACTTGGTTTTGAAAAGATAGATTGTTTTTCACTTTCTAAAGAAATTTCTACAAAGTTGAAGGAATGTTTGGAAGTTCTATCTAATAAAAGGTTTTTACAGTATATCGCTGAGCATACTGATCAGGATATTTTCATAAGATAGTAATATAAAATTTTTACAAAGCTAAGAATTACACTAAGTAATGCAAGGCAACAGCAAATAAGTCAAAAGATAGTTATATTATTAACAAGTCAAAAGTTGTGCTTTTGGTTTCACCACAAGCCGAGGCCCATCCGCCAAAAGCACAATTAGTTTTTACTATACTTGTGTAACGGTTGCAGGATATATCTCAAAACAGGACCTGTCCACCTGCAACCGTTATCGCATTCAAAACGAGTTATACTAATTGATGACCAAGGGCTTCATCCTAAAACCTAGGACCCATCCACCTTTGGTCATCACATTGTTCTAGTGCAGGAAATGTAAATTGTTCGAAGACAGGAAAAGTAAATTGTTTATGCAACCACAACCATGAAATTTAAAAATGGGCTCCGGCCTTGGCACGTATATCCATCATCGCCCACTCCGCTGCCTAAGGGGCAGCACACTCTTGAACAGCAACCTCCTTCCCAGCGGTCGCACCAGCATCAGCCTCAGGATTCTTCTCGGCATCATCACCAGCATTGGCCGCTTCCTCTGCCGCCTTAGAAGGCTCTTCCCCAGTATGTTTTGCAGGATGAGCAACGGGATGACCTCCGAGGCCCTGTAGTTTCTCCTCCCAATCCTTTACATTCCAGGAGGGACATTCAAAACCCAAATCCATGGCCTCATAAGCCATCCTTATCCTGGCTTGAAGAAGAGAAACGACCACGGAAGCTTTGAGGCTATCCCGATATGAACTCATATTCTGCTGATATTGGAGAAGGGCGGCATCTAGCTTGGCTTGAGCATCCTCATTGGCTTTGTGGAGGGCAGCTTGGTGTTCCTGAGTCATTGCCTTGTATTTGTCTTCATAATGCTGGGATTTGGCAGCCGCAATGGTTCCTTGATCAGCTATGGTGGCTTCAGCTTTCTCCAGCTTGATCTCCAACATCTTGTTAAGCCCGCAGGCGTCTTCATACAAGTGCATAAGGCGGTCCAAACCCTATCGATAAAGACACAGGTATCGATGTAAAAATAGGCAGGATAAAGACTAATATACTTGTGCAGGATGTTGTAAGGGAAATTTTATCTGTTTGAGGAATGAGGTGGCTTCGTTAAACCCATGATTCGCGAGAGAGAATGTTTCAGAAACAGTTGGGGAGTCCGTCTCCTTTCTCTTCCGAGAGCTAGATGCCCGGGTCCTGGATGCCGGAGGGCCTTTGGGAGCAGAAATAGTCTTCGAGGAGGTAGCCTTTGGTGTAGCAGACGACTTTGGCTTGGATTCTTGTTTGATGGGTTCGAGGCTGGAGTAGCAATCCAACTCGTCAAATTCGAAACCTTCAAGGTTGACGACTGGTACTACACAAGGGAAGATATTCTTAAACTCATCATACTTTTGAAAAATAATTAATATATGCTGAGAATGTGCTTACCAGACATTTCTGAGCTTGATTTCTGGCTTGAATCTGTAAGAGACAGGGAGAAAGTTCTTTCACTAGCAGGAAGACGGTAGATTTCCTTGATCTTGGATTCGGATTCTGCACTGGGAGGCACTAAATCTCTGAAATTCGCTGCATAAAAACATCAGGATATAAGTCTGGGATACAGTTTGAAGATATAATTGGGGATATTCCTAAAACCCTAAATCCTACCCTTGGTTAACCATTTAACCGGTAGATCGAAACCCTTATCAATAGAGTCTCTTTTTACGAAAAAGAATTTTCATCGCCATCGATCCTCGTTCTTGGTGGCTTTAAGAACCAGAGGGTTCTTGGAGGTAGAAAACAGAAGAAAACGATGATTGCCGTGGGATCTCAACCGGTATGCTATAGGAAGGTCCTCAACAAGTAGGTTAGGAAAATGACGAGATTTGATTTGATCCACCACTATTAAAACTCGCCAAACCATTGGCATAACCTGGGCGTAACTAAGGCCGGTGAGGTCGAAAAAGCTAGAAATAAAGGGTGGAAACGGGTACCGGAGTCCAAGAGAGAAGGGGTAGGCTAAGAAACAAACCCACTCATCGGATATTGCATCTGATCGGGCTTCCCGATCAAAAGGGCGAAAGACTGTTCCGGCGGGGAAGGCGCCGGAATCTTTAAGAGCAGCGATGTCGGCATTGTTGAAGCAGCAGATCTCCTTTGTTGGATCAACAATGAAGTTCTGACTTACGAGGCTTGAGGCTGGTCGGTCCGATCGGGATTTCGTTCGTGGTGCCATGAAAAGTATTGAGCAAACTAAAAGAGATTCAAGAAAGAAGGATAGAAAGGAAAATACCTGATGTCCGCTTGAAGATAAGGATAACCGTAATAAGGAGTCCCTCGGTTAATATAGGATGAATATTGGGGGTAAAGAGTAAATAATGCTTTGGAAGTTGCACCGCTGTCATTTCAAGGGTCTAGTCGTATTAATTACCTTAAGTTATGAGGTGAAACTTTTGAAATATATCCGTTGGATTGGTATCCCAACCGATATATTTGGGGACAATTGTTATGGGTCATTTTCTTTGCATACATATCCTGACCAATATTCTGCCTTTGTTTGTTTATTTGTGACCAGGATGCTGGAAGAGGATATTGCTAACATCTTGGGCGATATCCTGAGGTTTATTGAATTAACCACGTGCAGGTTAAAGGCTGAGACTTGCTAACGGTCAAGTGGACTTCTTCTCCTCAAGACTCGGACGAGTTTGTTGAAGGAGAGACGTTGAGCCCGAAAGACCAGGTCTACAACGTTCGATGAAGGAATATTCGGTGGATCCCGGAAGTTTAGGATAGTTTGTTATTTTATCTTTACTATAAATAGATGGGGGCGGATCAGTTTAAGGCACACAATTTTTCACTAACACTCTCGAACACTTTCACTCTCTAGCTCATTGCAAACACCACACTTATATTCAAATTTCATTGTAACACATAGTCGATCCGCACCACATCCTGCACTGTATCCTGACGTTTGAAGTAATAAGAAGAACAAGGCAGCTGCGATTGTCAGCTCCCGAGGTTTTATGCCGGCGATCTAGATTGATCAAGGGCTTTCCTCGTACATCTTGTGTCGATTACTTTACTTTTGCTCATAGTTTGATCGTAGATACAGCTCAATATCCCGAGCCGTATCCTGAATACTGATTTTCTAAATAACTAAACAAGCATATTTTTCACACACATTTCTAGCACACTACCTCACTTAACTAATTTGATCACTAAATTGATTAGGTAATTTTTGACCAAAACAGTTTGGTTTACGAAACCACATCCTATCCGATCTTCTGATTTAGGTCCAGTTTATTAACATAGTTACCTATATTAGGTGTCGTTTGATTTCCGTGATCCCTCTAGCTTTGCTTGATTGTTATTCAAGACTTCTAAGCATTCTCAAGTGAGTACATATGATGTGTGCTAAACAGACTATAAAAACAACCTAAATTAGACTCTCTATTCTAGACACTCTAAAGCTTTAAATTTATAAACTAGGACTCTCTAAAACCTAAACCACACAACCGACAAGTGTACCGGTCAATCTAG
Organism: Helianthus tuberosus; assembly: GCA_030545235.1. Taxonomy (NCBI): domain Eukaryota; kingdom Viridiplantae; phylum Streptophyta; class Magnoliopsida; order Asterales; family Asteraceae; genus Helianthus; species Helianthus tuberosus. Next base: position 31,980,126 of record CM060400.1, read on the forward strand.
TATAACCTAAGCAAGTCCGAGTATCGAACCCAAAGACTCTATGTATTACGTAAACTAGACTCTAATAGACTCTGACAGACGCGACTTAAACTGTTTATTTGTTTTGGGGGGGGGGGGGGTTACTGAAAACTAAGGAAATCTATGTTAACTACTAAAACTAAAGAAATTAGAACTAAGACACGAACAAAGAACGAAGTTTGTATTCAGATGAGATTAAAGACTACCTAGACTCGAATCCAGTTTAACTAGGAATGGACTTCTAATGGTATTAAAGTTGTATGGAGCCGGGATCGTAAGATACTAAACCTTAAGGTATTTCAATGCTAAGACTTCCCGACCCTTCTCAGGAAGAAACCTAGGAAACCCTACAAGGCTGTTATGATTACCGACTGTTAGACTTCCTCTCAGTCCTCTAACGATTCTAAAAGTGCCCTAATATGACTATCTACCTCTCAGCGCGATAATCTAAGGCAATTCTAGGTTCTGACTTGGTTTACTAGACACAAATGCAATTAGGGAAATAAGATCGACTTCTCTCAAAACCTATCTTAGATATAAATTGCACTGCAACCTAATAACTAACTCGAGCCTCTCAGCGACAAATTAAGCAGAACACTTGATTTATTAAATTACTGATTATTACTTCTAAGGTTACTTACATGATTTTCACCCTAAAGGATCAAAGGTTTATTATGTGATATAGACACTCACCAAAACCTAAACCCCTAGCCTGATTCTATTCCGTGATAAAGACCGTCACCAAGATTCAAGCGAAGCAATAAACAGTAGTAAAACAATCGTCAAGCATGCATAAGCACCAAATCAGAAAATCTAGAACAATTTACTTTCAGAAATCAATCCATAAGCGAACAATAATAAACCATTAAAAATCCAAACTTAGATCAAACATTCATCTCGTCTAGGTAGTTATAAAAGTTTAGCCAAGCATCTTAAATTGTGAAAACAAGTCAAAGTTATCGAACAAAGAATTCATCATAACAAGTATCAAACAAGTAATCGACAAACAAGGATTGGAAAACCCGATTGATCTTCGATTCTTCACTCTCAACCCGTACCGATGATTCCCCACCTTCAAGACCTCCGATTGCTCCAAAAGAATGCTCCAAACTTGCTCTCCAAGTCTCCCAATTCCTCGCCTCTTTCAATTGATTTTTCTTGGCTTTTATATGAAACCCTAATCGATCACCAAATCAGGCGTAACTTTCATACCAGTCGCGCTACACGCGACTGGTCTTGCTTTCACTCTCGCGCTACGCGAGTGACTTAAATGTCAGCAATTCCATGTTTAATGGCGAGCGTAGCGCTACTGATCCGTATGTTATGCTAGCGCTACGCGAGTGATGAATTTTTCACAGAATGTTGTCTTAGAAATCCAGCATTTTTGACTCCAAAAATCCCAAAAATTATTCTAACTCTTTGTGACTCATTCCAATGCATACGATTTCAGCGTCAAGCTCGTTTCCACTCAATTTCCAGCCAATTATCGTATCAAGACCTGGAAAACAGAACTTTTATCAATAGCACGTAATTCTAAATAAAACTAAACTAGAAATAACGATAAAAACGTACAAACTATACACGATAAAAGTATGTATTTTGCAATACATCAAACATCCCCACACTTACACTTTTTTCGTCCCCGAAAAAGAATTGTGCAACGGAATCAGAGACAAATCATTACTTGGATCAAAAATTATTTATATCTTATTAAAATCAAGACTTGCGTTAGCTGCGATTGCGAATATATTGATCCTCTTAAACCCGAATCTAATCCTAAGCCCTTATCATGTGAATTTAGTTTAAGTGCAGTCAATCCACCTAGGGTCTCACACTAGAATTTACGATCCATCTACTCCCACCTCAAGCTTATAGGACTAAAAGAACGATCAATTGATCAATTCCTAACCGTTTTATATCAAAACCAAGAGAGTAAACAATCAATTTTTTTTTATTTTTCTTGCTTGCTTGCTTTTTTTTTTTTTTTTTCATTCGTGAGACTAGACGATGCTTTCCCTTAACCCAGCGGTATTCCGACTGTAGAGTCGCTATCCCCAATCACAGATTACATAGGTCTCGGTACTTTTATTCGGCAAATCGATTTCACACATCCCAGAGGCAAACCGGCTGTAGAGTCGCTATCCCCAACTCGGAATACGTAGGCCTGTGTTACTTTCATTTAGTTTCTAGCTCACTTTTATTCTATTTTTTTTTCACATGATCAAAAACTCTAACGGTTTTAACTTATAACGGTGCCCCTTATACTATTATTGACAGTTTTGATTTCCCATATTTCCCAGGCGAAAACCCACTAGCGGACCGACAATTTAAGGTATATTAGATCAAAGGGACTTAAAACCAAACCCGGGCCTATCCACATATCCCAAACTAGACGCAAGCTCGATTTATTATATTCTCATATTATTATTATTCGATCCAAACAACAAATCATCTTTTCTATCATTTTCCGCTTTAATTGCAAACTTCTTTTTTATTCGAAAGACATTTTCTGATTTTTCAATTTTTTTTGGATTTTTCACATTTTTTTAATTTTTTTGTTTTTTCAACTTTTTATGACTCAAATATTTACAAGTATCCCATCCCCACACTTAGAGATTGCATTGTCCCTAATGCAAGAACGAAAATACGACTCAACAACTACCTACGAAAAGAAACTGCGAACAAAAATAAATAAAAAATACAACAACAACAAAAGGGAAACGACTTAGCTGGTTAGGACAAAAGTCAGTGCCAGCCGTACGAATCTTGAATCCCTCGAAGGATCGTATAGCATTTCATTCGCGATCGTTGACTAGTCTGCTTGGGTTTATCAAAATGGCAAGCTCAGAATCACCCGAATGGCAATTGGGTACGGGTGGTACAATCCAAACCTGCATAATCAAAACAAAACAAAACCCAACGCAGTACCGACTCTAAAAACGAAAAGACTCAAAAACTACTACTTAGACTCATGGTACAAAATAAAAGACTAAAAAAATACAAACTCTACAAATTATTATCAACTTTTCACAAACTTACGGAGGATCATGGAAGCGCAGCTCACCCTCCAACATCGCTCTCACCTTACGGGCCGTAGCACTATCATTCCTAAAACTGCCCGAATCACTCCCAACTTTTTCATATTCTCTCAACTCATCATCTGGTGGTTTGAATCTAAAAGTATCATCTCTATACTTATCCCCACACTGAGCCTTGCTCAATGTCTCAAACCTAGACTCTAAACTCACCACCCTCTCTTCTAATTCTACCAACTTCCTATCCGGTGGATCCCCACACTTGAATCCTGTCACCTTCTCTAGACTCGTATCACTCCCATCCTTCCCCTCATCTTTCTCTTCCTTCTCACACTCTCCCACCAACGAAACCGAATGCACTCTATCACTATGCCCTCTCGAATCCATAACATTAAAAACTACCGCTTCCTCACCCGCTCTAAGTGTGATAGTGCCTAAAGAGACATCTATTAGGGCTTTAGCGGTGTTTAAAAATGGGCGACCTAAAATTAGCGGTACCTTCTCGTCGGCTTCCATGTCGAGTACGACAAAGTCTACTGGAAAAACAAACTTGTCTACTTTAACTAACAAATTCTCAACTATACCCCTAGGGTACTTAACAGACCGATCGGCTAAAGATAGTGTCATTCGGGTAGGTGCAAGCTCTCCTAGGTCTAGCTTCTCATAAAGAGAAAAGGGCATCAAATTGATACTAGCTCCTAAGTCGGCTAACGCTCGTGTGTTGGTATTACTACCGAATAGACACGGAATAGTGAAAATACCCGGATCGGTAAGCTTTTCGGGAAGCTGATTTGAAACAACAGCTGAACACCCTCCATGCAATGGAACATTTGACAACTCCCCTAACTTCTCCTTATTCCTAAGAAGGTCCTTCAAGAATTTTGCATATTTTGGCATGGACTGGAGTGCCTCTACAAACGGAAGATTAATCTTCAATTGCTTGAAGATATCTAAGAACTGTCCGTATTCCTTTGAATATTTTTGATTCTTAAGACGTGAAGGAAACGGAGCATACGCATGGTTTACATAAGGTGACGGCCTAACAACTACGGGCTCTTTCTCAACTCTCTTCTCACCCTGAGACTCACCTGGCTGTGCGGTACTTGCTGGGCCTAGCCTCTTTTGCACTTTGCCAGGAGCCTCCCTCTCTATCACTTCATCTATCACATCACCATCCTCATCAACCTCTCTTTCCTCTACAACTCTCGGGTCTCCTACTGTCTTACCACTACGAGTAGTAATGGCATTTACTTGGGCATTATGGTTTTGTTGGGTGTTACCCGCAAATTTACCGGGTAATCTCTCCTCTAACTTCTTAGCAATATTACCTACAACCCTAGAAAGGTCCTGGACCGCAGCTTGTTGATTCCTAAGCATGAGATCATGTTCACTAAGTTTCTGTTGGGTACTTTGATCTCTAGCAACTAGCTGGCTCATCATAGCCTCCATTCTTTCCATGCTACCCCCTACATCGAAACTTGAACTTTGACCTATTTGACCTTGGCTACTCGACCCCCCATTCTGAACCTGCCCATTCGAACTTCCATTAAAAAGTGAACCTAGACCCCTATTTGGATTTTGAGCTATTTGCAAACTAGGAGGTCCACTTGAGCGAAAATTGCTATTATTATTAAAATTATTATTATTATTATTAGACTGCCAACCCGAACCTACATTATTATTACCCCCAAAACTGCAAGGTTGACCTCTACCGAACCCTCCTCCTAAGTAATCACACTTCTCCTCACCAACTAGTAAAGGGCACGCACTCGTGTCATGACCACCTCGACACAACTCACACTTATCAATCTTAGCTCTAATCTCCTTAAGTTGTCTATCCATATTTTCCAAAACAGAGGCCAAACTAGGGTCCATAGTGACATGGTTCACCCCATGGGCGGGTGCACTAGTAGTGGTATTAGAATTACCACTTTGATACCTCTGATCGGATCTTGATTGGGATTGAGACTGAGCAAATGCCTCAAAACGCTCTAGACACTCAGGAACTGTAAGTATACCCATCATATGCCCCCCCGCATTCGTATCAAACCTATCCCTAGTTTCTTGGGTGAGTCCATTGTAGAACTTCTCACATAAGGCCCAATCGGAAAGACCGTGTTGGGAGCAACGAGCACAAAGGTTTTGGAACCTTTCCCAAGCAAGGTAGTAAGGCTCGTCGGGCCCCATGCGGAAGGAGTGAATCTCGTCTCTAAGCCGTGAAGCCTTGGCGGGCGGGAAATACTTGTTCAGAAAGGCTTGACGAAGCCCCGCCCAGGTGGTAAAAGTACCGGTTGGTTGTGAGTCCAACCAAGTAGCCGCACGGCCGGCTAAAGAAAATGGGAAAAGCTGTAGGTATGTAGCATCGTTGGGTGCACCGCTAAGGCTAAAAGTAGCTAGCATCCTAGAGAAACGGTTAATGTGGGCCGGGGCGTCCTCATCGTCTCGGCCATGGAATTGGATACTATTAGTGATGGCCTGCATGGCATACGATGGGATTTGCCATGAATTTTCATTAACTATGGGTGGGACGGTGATGGGTGAAGCTAGGCCGGTGAAATTCTGAGTGGCCTGCTGATGGACGGTTTGCCTAGGGTTAGCCATATGTTCTAAGTTTTCTAGATTACTAGAGGTACTAGAAGTAGGGCTACCGGGTGGTGAATCCTTAGGTGAATGGTTAGGCGAAGGTGGTGGTGTGGGCGGAGGGGTGGTTAACGGGGTGGAATCGAAATGGGGAAGACGAGATGAAGAAGTAGAAGTAACCTGTGGGCCTTCGCCCAATTGAGATGACGATTGCTTGACTGGTGGTGGCGGTCCGTGCGAGCGCAGATGTGGCATCCACTACTAGCAAAAACCTGAACACAAGAAAAGCAAACACTAGTTACCGAGACACAAGAAAAGACAAAGACTCAACAAAACAAAGAAAACACGTAGCACGTATTTGTCAATTAGGTCTATCAAAGCTAATAAACGCAATTGCCAAGAGTCCCCGGCAACGGCGCCAAAAACTTGATGTGTGCTAAACAGACTATAAAAACAACCTAAATTAGAATCTCTATTCTAGACACTCTAAAGCTTTAAATTTATAAACTAGGACTCTCTAAAACCTAAACCACACAACCGGCAAGTGTACCGGTCAATGTAGTATAACCTAAGCAAGTCCGAGTATCGAACCCAAAGACTCTATGTATTACGTAAACTAGACTCTAATAGACTCTGACAGACGCGACTTAAACTGTTTATTTGTTTTGGGGGGGGGGGGGTTACTGAAAACTAAGGAAATCTATGTTAACTACTAAAACTAAAGAAATTAGAACTAAGACACGAACAAAGAACGAAGTTTGTATTCAGATGAGATTAAAGACTACCTAGACTCGAATCCAGTTTAACTAGGAATGGACTTCTAATGGTATTAAAGTTGTATGGAGCCGGGATCGTAAGATACTAAACCTTAAGGTATTTCAATGCTAAGACTTCCCGACCCTTCTCAGGAAGAAACCTAGGAAACCCTACAAGGCTGTTATGATTACCGACTGTTAGACTTCCTCTCAGTCCTCTAACGATTCTAAAAGTGCCCTAATATGACTATCTACCTCTCATCGCGATAATCTAAGGCAATTCTAGGTTCTGACTTGGTTTACTAGACACAAATGTAATTAGGGAAATAAGATCGACTTCTCTCAAAACCTATCTTAGATATAAATTGTACTGCAACCTAATAACTAACTCGAGCCTCTCAGCGACAAATTAAGCAGAACACTTGATTTTATTAAATTACTGATTATTACTTCTAAGGTTACTTACATGATTTTCACCCTAAAGGATCAAAGGTTTATTATGTGATATAGACACTCACCAAAACCTAAAACCCTAGCCTGATTCTATTCCGTGATAAAGACCGTCACCAAGATTCAAGCGAAGCAATAAACAGTAGTAAAACAATCGTCAAGCATGCATAAGCACCAAATCAGAAAATCTAGAACAATTTACTTTCAGAAATCAATCCATAAGCGAACAATAATAAACCATTAAAAATCCAAACTTAGATCAAACATTCATCTCGTCTAGGTAGTTATAAAAGTTTAGCCAAGCATCTTAAATTGTGAAAACAAGTCAAAGTTATCGAACAAAGAATTCATCATAACAAGTATCAAACAAGTAATCGACAAACAAGGATTGGAAAACCCGATTGATCTTCGATTCTTCACTCTCAACCCGTACCGATGATTCCCCACCTTCAAGACCTCCGATTGCTCCAAAAGAATGCTCCAAACTTGCTCTCCAAGTCTCCCAATTCGTCGCCTCTTTCAATTGATTTTTCTTGGCTTTTATATGAAACCCTAATCGATCACCAAATCAGGCGTAACTTTCATACCAGTCGCGTAGCGCGACTGGTCTTGCTTTCACTCTCGCGCTACGTGAGTGACTTAAATGTCAGCAATTCCATGTTTAATGCTAGCGTAGCGCTACTGATCCGTATGTTATGCTAGCGCTACGCGAGTGATGAATTTTTCACAGAATGTTGTCTTAGAAATCCAGCATTTTTGACTCCAAAAATCCCAAAAATTATTCTAACTCTTTGTGACTCATTCCAATGCATACGATTTCAGCGTCAAGCTCGTTTCCACTCAATTTCCAGCCAATTATCGTATCAAGACCTGGAAAACAGAACTTTTATCAATAGCACGTAATTCTAAATAAAACTAAACTAGAAATAACGATAAAACGTACAAACTATACACGATAAAAGTATGTATTTTGCAATACATCAACATAGTTCCCCTCTTTTACTGTTTTCAAACATTTTGGGGTGAAACACATGTGCCTACTTGTTACTTTCGTGCTTTTCATGCTTTTACATCATATACTTGCTATGTTCATTAGTACGTATATAGTACATGATTTCTTCCATGTTTTTTCTATGTATGTTTTATTAGCATGCTAGCACATTGATTTTCATATATTACATTTTGTTGCATATGTTCACTCAGCATATGGACACATTGATTTTCATTGCATTTTTGTTGCCTATGTTCACTTGGCATATGGAAACATTGTTTTACATTTCTACTTTGTATGTCCATTTAGCATATTTAAGCACATTATTTTTATATAATATGCTTACATTTGGAATGACATTTGGTTTGTTTAACGGGTCATAAATACATTCATTAACACCGATCATGCCGTTCGTTAGTAGGTAGTGGTACCATAGGAATTGACAACTCCCATTCCTGAAATCCTAGGTTTGTTTGGGTGGAAGGAATGACCGAACTCGATATACAGAATTTAGATTAACCTTTAGCTTGTTAGGGGTTTGTCACCACAGTCGCAAGGCTTGAATGTAGACGTTAGAAGGACCCTATGGTGGTCTAGTCACACTCATCACAGGTTTGTTCATTTGGTTTTCCCCTACACATTATAAAATGCACTGTGAGGACTATGCAAGGAATTACGTAATTATGGACGCGTACATAATTATGAAATTCAGTGCACAGGAACCCTAGTAAGATTTATCATGTGTAAGAACCTATAGTGGCAACAATAATGAAACGTGAACAATGTAATGGAGGTACGGTGGACGCACCAATGGCGCTTCATATACTTGTATATAAGTGTCCCTCTTACATTGCAAGAATGATGTTATTTAAAGTTACTAGAAGTTCAGAACCCTAACCAGTGTTGTTTTATCTTTTCGACTTCATGTCTCGAGCTCTCACAAGTTTCCTCTAAATAAAACTTCGGGACGAAATTTCCTAAAGTAGGGGAGACTGTGACATCTGTGCCTCCACGGCCATCAAACAAATACCAAACCAATTAAATATTGTATTTCATACTTGGGATTTGTATAAATATGTGTGTCATTTGCACATATCAATTCTCGTTCGATTTCGAGCTCTAAATCGCTTTCTAGAAAGTTATACACGAACTGATGCGTAAACGTAATCAGTTTAACGCGACAAACACTCCGAAATAGTGACATAGGCTTAACATACCTTAAATAACCTTTACATAACTTAGAAATAAGTTTTGGAGGGTTTGGTGTGTCGAAATCAAGTTTATTCGCTTACAGGGACTAAATTCGACAAACTGCGAAAGTATGTCGATTCGTACTGTAACGAACCTTCCTGAATATGATCATAAGTTAAACATGCCCTAAATATCCATTACATAGCTTAGAAATAGGCTTTGAGGTGTTTGGTGCGCAAAAATAAACTTTCTTGATCAATAGGGACTAAAAGCGTCAAAAGTGCCCAAATGACCAGATTCATTGTGTCTAGTCCAATTTTGATGGATTTTGCTTGTTTTTGATGTTCCCATGGTTTAGAAAACCATGTGCCCACTTGTAAGGTCAAGATCAAAGCACGATTTGCGAGAAACGATCCTAACGGTTCTCCGAAAACTATATAAACCCAAGCTCTCTTTCATTTTTGCTCACCCTTGATCTGAATTCACTCTAAGTTGGGGTTCAAAACCTCATACCTGAGTATTTTTAGATCAATTCTTCCTAGCCTGGACCCGTTGTAAGTATTCTTTCATGCTTTTATGCGTTTTTAAGCACGAAAGTCAAACAGTGTTTGACTTTCTGCTTTGACCAGGTTATGGTCAACACAAAGTTCGTTAGAACTTTGCAACGTGAGTGTAATCGCGATGGTTATAGTCTCGTGTGACTATACCTACTGATTACCACGTTGATTAGGCGTAGTGACGAGTCGTAGTTTCGGTCAAAATGCTTATTCATGCGTATTTTGTAACCAAACTACTATTGGGTATCAAAACACTTTGTTTGATATCAAAGCCTGTTTTCTACCTTAACTAAACATGTTTTAACATGTTTAGCTCGTCACTCTTAGTCTAGTGCTTATATAGGGTCGTAAGATAAGCGGTCTAAACAACCGCTTAGACTTTTGAACCCGACCCGTTTGGTCGATCGTTAGGATCCAACCAAACATATTTTGTGACCATAGTTGTATAGGGAATAACCTTCCGAGGTTATACCTTATGGTCACTTTGTTTAGTTAGTGGTAAGATAGGTAATTCATATGCCTTAGGAAAATTACCAAAATGCCCTTTTTACGTATAATTTCATTTTAAGCATATGTAACCTAAATTTTTACATCTAAACCGATTAGGTAACATTATTAGACATGTTAAGGAATATAATACTTGTCATAGGACTAATTAGGCGCTCCGAACGCGTTTTACGCGAACGGCGCGTTAAAGTAATGTAAGCTACCTAAACGGGTCGTAATGGGTTGTAAGCACTTAGGTTAGGTTTTGATTTAGTATGTAGCCTTTATTAAACCATGTCATATGAGTTCCAATACTCGTTTGGTTTACGAAACCTCATCCTATCCGATCTTCCGATTTTGGTCCGGTTTATTAACATAGTTACCTATATTAGGTGTCGTTTGATTTCCGTGATCCCTCTAGCTTTGCTTGATTGTTATTCAAGACTTCTAAGCATTCTCAGGTGTGTACATAGTTCCCCTCTTTTACTGTTTTCAAACATTTTGGGGTGAAACACATGTGCCTAATTGTTACTTTCGTGCTTTTCATGCTTTTACATCATATACTTGATATTTTCATTAGTACACATATAGTACATGATTTCTTCCATGTATTTGCTATGTATGTTTTATTAGCATGCTAGCACATTTGTTAGTGCATTACGTCTATTGACTTCGTCTTGTATCATGTAATAGGATAGGATAGGATTTCTAGTGCACGAGATTCGAGAATCAAAGTTTAGTGTTTAAGATGTTGATTCCGCTCGAAAGTGTAAAAGGGTCATTTCGAGCGAAATCAGAAACATCTGATTCCGCCCGAAAGTGATCTTTGCCATTTGGAGCGGAATCACCCTCCTATATATAGTGCACTTTACATTTCATTTGGTATGATGCTTCCGGATTTGTAACGAAGTGCTGCCAAAATCTGTTCAGGTTGTAATTGATGTTAAAATCAGTATAAGTAATAGATTTAATAGTATCAAGCTGTTTTCAAGTCTAGTTCACTGATTCCGCCTTTGAACCGGATATAAAGCTCTTCTGAACGACTCAGTCGGGTCCAACAACGATCCTACAAGTGGTATCAGAGCTCAGGAAGAAGAGTTTAGCTTAATATCATCAATTTTCTAACTTCTACACCTTCTTTTTTAATCTGAACAAGATTTCACGGTCCGAATTGGCTCAAATTTTCACAGTGCACTCGGAATTACATATTGATAAACCCTTGAAAGTTTTAGTAGTAAAAACGACCTAAAACTTGAAAATTTTGACCTTTCGCTCGAAACTATTCTCGGAAAAGATGACATCAGCTTGATTTCGCTCGAGATTTGTTCTTGATTTCGCTCCAACTTACCAGATTTTTGCTGATTCCGCTCCACGGTACAGATTCTGAGTGATTCCGCTCCAACGTTCAAACTGATTACGCTCCAAGATACAAACATTGAGATTCCGCTCCAAAGATTGTTTGTGATTTCTCTCAACTGGTTGTTGTGATTTCGCTCCAAAATCACATATTGGTGATTCTGCTCAAAGTTACCAAATTGTTGATTTCGCTCCAAACATTCTTCAAACAGATTCCGCTCTAAGTGTTAAACATCTAATTCCGCTCGAAGTGATAAACAACTGATTTCGCTCGTAGTGTTAATCAACTGATTTCGCTTCAATTGGTCAACTTGTGGTTTCACTTGTGTTGTCAAACAAAGTGATTTCGTTTGCGTTTCCTATTTTGTCTGAAAAAGGATTTTTCGTGTCAAGATTATTTCTCGACAATCGAGTGTCAAGATTACACCAAAAACCATCACAAAAGCTATCAATGAGAACATCAAGCATGATAATTTCTATGGAACACACTCAAAGCCACCAACTCTGGAGAGCATTGAAGATTATACATGGTGGAAAGAACGTTTTCTCAATTGGGCGAAAGCGTATGCTCACGAAAGCTGGTTTTGCTTAGAGTTTGGATACGAACGGCCAAAAGATGATAAAGGCGAAGAACTTTCATTCAAGAAGTTATCAAGAGAAGATAAATCTGAGTTTGCTGCCGAACAAAGAATGATTGCTTTGATCCAGTCTGCAATCAGAAATGATATTTTTGCGTTGCTGAATCATGATGGGTCATCTAAATCAGTTTGGGAAGCTTTACGTATTAAAGCTGAGGGGGGTAAACAGATAAAAAAGAACAAAATTGCTTTACTTAAAAAAGACTTTAATCTGTTTGATAGTCTAAAAAGAGAGACAGTGAGACAAATGATTGAGAGATTTTGTCATCTTAAAATTGAACTTGAGAGATTTGAGATAGTGAAAACAAGAGAGGAACTTATAGATAAAGTGATTGAAGCGTTACCACGAGCTGATCAGTGGCAAACGTTTTTTTTATTTTGAAAAATGATGCTTTATATGATACAATTTCTCTTGATCCATTGTTTGAAAAGATAGAGAGTCATGATCTAGAGCTACAAAAGCAAAGCAAGATGATTGGTTCTTCACATCAACAGAATGTTGGATTGTATTACAAAGGCAGTATACCTTCGGAGAAAGGTGCTGGTTCACCAAAGACAACATTCAGTGGTGAGAAGATGAAAGAACCTCAAACAACTTCAACAAGTCATCATTCTGGATATCATTCATCTTCAAAATCAAATTCTGATGAAGCTGAGGAGATTTTATGCAACATCGCTCTCAAACTGAAGAATTCTCCGTCAATGAGCGTTAATGCAGCCAAACAACAAATGAGTTTCCTTGCTTCTGTTCTGGAATCGTATGAAGGTTTTGTAGCTGGTAAAATTGGAAACTCAGAATTAACCAAAGAAGACTACGACCAGATTGATTCGGAAGAGATGGAACTCATTGACATCTATTGGTGTTTGGCAAGTTGCATTCGCAGAGCTCAGAGATATATGGAAATTACTGGGAAACAATCTCTTGGAGGTGCATCAACAAAGCTTGGATTTGACAAATCCAAAGTGACCTGCTTCAAATGTAAGCAGAAAGGTCATTTCCAGAGAGAATGCACTAATTCTGCAGTTGGTGGAAATGAACATCCATTCAATGATGATTACTACCGAAAAGCAATCTACCATCGAAGCAGAGAAGAGCCTAAGATGATTGAAGATAAACCCAAATCGAGAGCTTGTTTTGTAATTCAAGATGATGAAGGTTTTGATTGGTCAGAGATATATCCAGAAGAAGATCGTTTGGAGAATGTTCGAAAAACAGCTCATGGCAAAGCTATAACAGAGGAAAGAAAGTTTGTTTTTGTTGCTGAGATTAAAGATAAAAACAAAGAAAAAGATACAGATGAGATCAAAGTGAAAACCAGAGAAGAGATTCTGGAAGAAAAAACCTACAGAGAAAGAAACATTGTGTTGAACAGAATGGATGATATGCAAGAAGAGTATGAGAGTGCAGTGAGCAACAGAAGATGGGATAAAAAGAGAGAGTGTTACTTCAACAGAGAAGGTGAACAAGTTGTTCCAAAGAAAGACATAATCTTTGATGGTGTTCTTCTCATGATTCCTTTGAGAGCTGAATACTATAGAAATGTGTTGAAAGATGACACATATGCTAAAAGGCATGAAAATGAGATTAGATATGCTATGACATCATGTCTGAGAAAAAGGGATGAAGAGAGAATGAAGAAGAGTGTTGAAGAGTTGGTGAACAATCTGAAGAAAGTTGCTGAAGAGGTTAAAGAAGAAGTTGTTGAAGTTGAGGTTGTGAAGGAAATAAAAAGTGAAGAAGTGGTTGTGAATGAAGAGTTTAAGAAAGCTGTTACTGAAGAACAGCAGATTGGAGAAGAGGTGAAGAAAACAGAAGAAGAAGTAAAGAATGAGAATTTGGAAGCTGATAATGTTGGTGATGAATTCGGTGCTGAAGAAAAACAAGATGATGCTGATCAGATGCAAACTGAGGCAATTGCATCAAACACCAAGGTGCCAATCACTGAGGTACATTCTGATTCTGAAATCTTAAAACCGACTGATCAGTGCAAGAAATGCATGGAACCGTGCAGAGCTTGTACTGAAAAAGATGAGCAATTCAGAACAAGAGATATTGAATTCACTAAAATTGAAAATATTTTTAAAGAAAAATGCAAAGAAATGCTAGAAAAAGAAAAAGTTTTAAAAGAAAATGATGAAAAACTTTCAGAAAAGTGTAAAAAATTAGAAACAGAAAATGAAGTTTTGAAAGAAAATATTTCTAAAATGACAGAAAAATGTTCTGAAAAAGAAATTGCTTGTCAAGAGATGAAGAAAGAATATGACTCAATGAAATTAGCATATCATATTATGAAAGAGTCATACGAAAAAATGAAAGATGAAATGAAATATGCTCAATCAAGAATGAATTATCTTTCTGAAACAACTAAAGAACTTAAACGAATGTATTCTATAAAACAAGATGTTGTTAATTCATATATTGAGGATGTTGTTAAGCTAAAGCGACATATTGCTGATCTAGAACAGGATAACAACAAGTTAAAAAGTTATCATGTGTCATCATATGTGCTTGAACGAATTTTCAATGTAAAACCGGGAGATAGTGAGTCTGAGCAAAACAAGAAAGCCATTGGTTCAGAGTTTCATCAAGTTCCACCACCGGGAAAATTTGCATTTTATGATGAGGAAAAGGTCGAAAAAGCTTTCAACATGGTAGACAAATTGCCAGACAACATTGACAAAACCTATTCCAAATCTAATGATTCTCATGATTCAGAGGTGGTAGGTAAAGTCGTTTAAAGTGCGTTGAAAGAAGAGTCGGTTGATACAGGTTAATCTGAATCACAGGATGAAGATGAAGGAAATCTTCATGATAGTTATCTGAAAAACACAAAATCCGAGAAAAATTTGAATGATGATTCAAAAGGATTGGTTTATACCATGATTGGATCGGACAAATTGTTCTTAGATGTTGTTTTCCCGATTCAGAATGTGATCTCAGAAAAGGTTGATAAAGTTTTCAAGATGGTGGAAATTGAAAAATCTGATATTTCAAAGTTTGCTGGTAAGAGTCATAGAGGTTCGTATAACAAACCTAGTTTCAAGAAGAAAAACATGAAGGCTGGGTTGGGTTATAAAAAGAAACAGAATTGGAAAAGAAATGAAATGCCGAATTATCAGGCAAAAATGAGTTTTGTTCAAGGAAAAAGTTTTGAAGAAGAGGAACAACTCAAATTTAGACAACAGTCTAATGAAGAGTTATGTGATCAAAAGAAAAATCAACAACCACAGGTCAAAGATGTGTCCATGAGAACATTTTTCAAATGTGATCAAAACGGACATCTTGCACGAAAGTGTCCAAATCTGAAACCTGTGGATGTTGACAAAAAGAAGATTGATGCTGAGAAACAAAAATCTAAGAATGTGAGACAAAGGTCAACCAGATTTGACTCAATACAAACTTGGAGGTACAACACAAACAAGTTTGATTCGAATCAAAATTGGAAGTCAAACCCGTATAGTTCGATTCTAGACAGACCTGGAATTCTCATACACCCAGATTCAGAACAACACAAAGTTGGAAAACATCAGTTGATATGACAAAACTCCAACAGTTTTGGAAACCAAATGTTGTTCAAAAACAAAGTGTTCATAAAGAATCACATTTTTACAAACGAAGAACACCAAAAGGTCAAATATTGAATGTTAAGAAATATGTCGATTCGATAAAAGATGAAAAAGTTGAAGTTAAAATTGATAATTTTTTGAGAAAAATGAAAGAAATTATCCAGTTCTACCTGGAAAGATTCATGTTCAACTACCTGAGTCTAAACAGGCTTGGGTTGCATTGTTTAAATGATCAAATTGTTGGATGTGCAGGTGCTCAAGAAAACCAAAGTTTGTGAGAATGAACGTTGGAGCAGCCTGGCACATGGTAAGGAGGAAGAGGCTGCTGGACCCTGTGTTGGTTGAAACAGGGAGTTTATTTGTTTTTCTGTAAATAAATAAACAATATTTTCAAAAACCCTAAAAATTTGAAAAATTAAAAATTGAAAAACCAAAAATATGTTTGTTTTTAATTTTTGTCAAACATAGAAAATTACAAAAATATGTGTTGATTGAATACGCCGAAACCCTCACGGCTGAACAAACATGATTACTTTCACAAGATTGAAAAATGGTTTTCAAACTGTCGAAAATCAATGGATTGTAAATCATGGGGGTACTTTATATTAGTTTTTTTTTGCAAAACAGAGCACAATTAGCAGAAAATGGATGGCGAGACAAAGCTATTAGAGTTGGTTGTCAAATTTTCTTTAAACGATTTTGCATTTTAGGGGGAGAAAAATTGTCAGAAAATACAAAAAAATTTGAAATTTTGAAAAAGCCAAAAACATGATAAAATTCAAAAAATGAGTTTTTTTTGCGTAGAAAGAGGAAATGATAGTAAATCAGTAGACAGTTACAGTACGCTAAAGAATTGGAAAGTTTAAAGGTGTTAAACGATCTCACCGTGGATTTGTCGGTAGATTTTTATACATTTAGTAAACTTTTTCGGGATATAAACCTAAATTCAAACTTACTTATTTCGTGGGGAACACTACTTGGATATATAGGTAACCCCTGAAATCTTGTTTGAAAGGTCCCACTTTCTGAGATACTAGGTCTTTATACTAAGTGATATCTGGGGTATTATTCCGAGACTTCTGCTGAATGGAAGTTCTGACCTAGTCTCCGAATAATACTTTCCGCATTGCTTGAAACATAGCACAGCCCTCAGCAAAATGATGAGACAATAAAATTGCTAATCAATGTTGTTGTATAAAAGATCCTCTAAAGGTGACACACCTAAAGTCAAACCGGAGTTCTCTGCTGAACGGAAGTTCTGACCTGAACTCATATGGTTTCATAATTTATTCCCCTTACAGATATCATCTAGGTATACTCACCTGTAAGACTGAATATTGGGATCTAGATACGGGAGTATATTCAAGAGGTGGGACACATGAATGAGTTTAAGTTCTTAATACACCTAATTCGTATCCTGAATCAGTTGAACTTTGTGTGAAAATTTAAGTGGATCAGTATATCGACAATCTAAGTGAATTGTTTAATTCTTAATGTGTAACTAAGCTCAACGGTACTTGTGACTTGTCAAAATCTGATATGATCCTCTGACGCATACTCAAACAAAAATATTGTTTGTAAATATATTTGTACATATTTCTTTACTGCTTTATTTTTCAGAAAATACAAAAAGATTTTGATTTCTGCTTTATTTTCGACAACCGATGTCTTAGATGCTGAGTTTCAAAATCTAAGTAAGCTGATTGTGTTTCTGAAAATAAAACAAGTTCATTAATTTGAAACTTGTATTAAAAAAAAAATCAAAAACAGTTTGTGATATCTCCAAGGTCATTAATTTGAACTTGGATGATTAACTGTGAGGGAGTTGTATTCTTTAATGCTGATAAATCATTTAGTTTGTTGATAAGGGGAGTGAATTAGAGAATTTGATTGATAATATGAAAACCTTGTATTTATAGATGTTTGAGTGTTTGCAGATAGTCCAAATTACGATCCCGAGAGCAGAGTTTAAGGGGGAGTCTGAAGACAAGCTTGAAGCAAGAGGAGCTTGTAGATGGATAGCTAGGTGTCGATCCCAAAGCACGAAAGGTTGATGAAAGGGGGAGCCTGAAGCTGATGAAAAAGAGAAGGAAAATTGGATGCTTATAATGTTACAACTTGAATGAGAAGGCAGAATGATCAAGACTGAAGATGTGTCATACTGAAGACTAGACACTGAAGACTTCGTCAATATCCGAGGGGGAGTCTGTTAGTGCATTACGTCTATTGACTTCGTCTTGTATCATGTAATAGGATAGGATAGGATTTCCAGTGCACGAGATTCGAGAATCAAAGTTTAGTGTTTAAGATGTTGATTCCGCTCGAAAGTGTAAAAGGGTCATTTCGAGCGAAATCAGAAACATCTGATTCCGCCCGAAAGTGATCTTTGCCATTTGGAGCGGAATCACCCTCCTATATATAGTGCACTTTACATTTCATTTGGTATGACGCTTCCGGATTTGTAACGAAGTGCTGCCAAAATCTGTTCAGGTTGTAATTGATGTTAAAATCAATATAAGTAACAGATTTAATAGTATCAAGCTGTTTTCAAGTCCAGTTCACTGATTCCGCCTTTGAACCGGATATAAAGCTCTTCTGAACGACTTAGTCGGGTCCAACAACGATCCTACAACATTGATATTCATATATTACATTTTGTTGCATATGTTCACTCAGCATATGGACACAATGATTTTCATTGCATTTTTGTTGCATATGTTCACTCAGCATATGGACACATTGATTCACATTTCTACTTTGTATGTTCATTTAGCATATTTAAGTACATTATTTTCATATAACATGCTTACATTTGGTATGACATTTGGTTTGTTTAACGGGTCATAAATACATTCATTAACACAGATCATGCCGTTCGTTAGTAGGTAGTGTTACCATAGGAATTGACAACTCCCATTCCTGAAATCCTAGGTTTGTTTGTGTGACAACCCTCACAAAACCAGGTATCTGTACAATTAATTAATATTTAATTAGCGCTTAATTACTGTGCTTAATTACAATTGTGGTTAAACTGCTTCTTGATTTCTGATACATACATACTCATGCATCACATTTTATACTGTCACACTATCATTTACACACAAACAATATTGACAAACCTGATGCACAAAGCACGGTTAGCATACTAACGGATAACCCAGAAAACAGGCTGACAATGCCAGCACCTAGTCAGACACTATATTGAGGCCAGTATGAGCCGGGAATGAAGTACTACACTAGTAGGGAGTGTAGGGAGGTGAGGATCATTAAACTGCGTCACTAGGTGATAGTTATAGTGCCCGGAAGTGCCTAAAACATGCTTAAAGTGCAGAATTATGCACTAAACACCAAAATTCAGCTTTTAACATAACTAGTAAAGTGTAAAAACTTGGTAAAATAATTCTAGACAATTCCCAAAGTGTTGGTAATTTATTGTGTCACTAAAAATAACATAAACGACACTTTATAGCTTTACTTAGCACTTTAACGGATCAATATTCAACCGAACAACCGGACTTTACCCGGAACATAAAAATATTACCAAAGACATTGTTTATACTTTTCTGAGCTAGTTAGGGTCCCCGAATACCCTAACACCCCTTATATTAATAAACACACAAGTATCCTAACTAAATACCATTTGATTTCAACTAATTAGTAACTTAACGTTTACATCCCAACCTTTACCCCCCCCCCCCCTCTTTGCGACGGTCCCCATAGGTGGGGACACACCCATGCTTTCTTGATTATTTTATTACTAATGTTGGATATCTAGTGAACATTATACATGATGGGCAATATGAGAACTTGGATTATATATACACCCACAAGATAACCCATCTCTCTCATTCAACACTTCAGCATCAACAAAAACTTTCACTCCCTCCTAACCACCTCACAGCCGCCACCTCTCCACCATACTACCACCACTTCCAATTCTTGTTCAACCATTTCTTACATACTAAGGGTGCAAGGTGACATACAAGCAAGCCCAGTGCTTTCGGAAGTGCAAGAACCTCTCTACATTTCTTTTATCCACCACATTTACAACTTGTTTCTTCCCTAGCCTTGAGCTAGTAGTAAGTGCCTCTAAACATCATCTTGATCTTGTTTATGGTGGTTAATAGGTGATTTAATGGTTGAAAGTTAAGAACACTAAATAACATAACATAAAGTCTTGAAAATAAGATGAACAAGTTGGATAAAGAAAGAATATGTGTGTAAATCATGTGAACCTTGTATGGTTGTGATGATTTGATGTTGTTTGTTATTAAAAGTAGGATGGATCATCATCTAAACCTACTAGACCATGTTCAAGAACATGAACTAGTAGTATGTTAGTGTTAAAGTTATGAAAGATGATGAAACTTTCCATCCATGAAACATGAACTTGAATAAATATAAATTTTCTTGTATAATAAGACTCTAAACATGTAGATCTAAAGATCTACAAGTGGTTTTTCGAAAGGACCAAGTGAAAGATGCAAGTCTTGTTAAAACCCGGATATTTTATAAACAAGAAGCATTTATTGTAGGTAAACAAGTGTGTAAACACTTGTGTTAACAAGAAAATTTAACAAGAAGTATTTTTGCAAATCTTGACTAGAAGTTGTAAAACTTCAAGTTCTTTAAATATAAAGTTTTTAAGAAACTAATTTTATTATTAAAGTTAACAAAACCTACTAAATACGCTAGAAACTTACTACGTATTTTTACATAACTTTCAAGTTCATGAGTTTGTGATTTAGGCTTGTTCTGTCAAGTGTGATGTTTAAATATTGTATGCTGATGATTGTCAAACTGCTCTATTGAATTTTGAAAAGAAAATGATACGCTTGAAAGCGTGGCCACCTCCAGTTACAGAGGAAAAACTCTGGCGAAATTTTTCTAGAAATATAACGCTTAGAAATATTTTTGATCATATATATGTTATTGACTTGGTTTTCAAAATAAACTTCGCCATGATTTTTATTACAAAATTACCAAGTATTCGGAGGTGGGTTTTCGTAAATAAAACTTGTTAAATATATATTTAGAATATATATTTCATAATAAAACGCTTGTGTGATTATATGATTATTTTGTGATCTAGATATATTATTTTTAGGGTAAAAATAATATAACCTGGGAATATTATGAAATCACCACTCCAAAATAATACCAACGCTATCACAAATAAGTATTTAAGTTACACCGGTATGGTTATTACAACGCCAACTCTAAAACGTAACTTATGTAGTATTTCTGAAAAATACTCTTGTATGAATATTTTGATAAAGTATTACTTTGGGGAATGTATAAAGAAAAATATAATATTTTTGGGAAAAATATGTATATTTTGGAATTAAAATATTTTGGACTTGTGATTAAAATATATTTTTCAAGTGAGTCTTAAAAATATATTTTTTCGGAATTATAACGTATACGTATATTTTGGTAAAATATTATTTTGGAAACTGTATAAATAAAAATATGTTATTTTTGGGAAAAATACATATATTTTGGAAATACGTTATTTTTGGACAAATGGGTTGAATATATTTTCCAAGTGGGTGATAAAATATATTTTCCTAGTGTATTTAGAAGATATATAATTTTTGAGAAAAATATATACTTTCTGGAACGATACATGAGTAAGCAAATTAAGGTTTATTTGTAAATATTTAAGTGAGGCTTGAAATGTATGGTTTTGGAATTACATGTTGGGAATATATTAACATATATTTAATTTGGAACAATACACCGAAATACGACGCCAACACTTGGCAAGATATACAAACACAAGTACGAAAATACGTGTATGAGATACCCCCACCCTTGGGAAGGAAATCCGAAGTTGAAATGCTTGAGAAGTATTAATACAGAAACCCTGCATAATCAATTATTCTAAAACTAAATACAATTTTTACAACTTGGAAAAATACCAGAATCGTAACTCAAAAACATAAATACTAAGACAAGGCACGACCCGTTTGTCTAATAGACGTTAGACCATTGTAGGTAGTCGTGTTTGCCGCTGAGATTTGGGTTACAAGTACGAAGACGCAATACAGTGAGTTCATGTCCCCCTTTTCTCTTAACTGTTTTCAGTTTTATACTTCGGGGGTGGAATACATGTTACAATAATTACGGATACTTTTATACATGGTATGGTTAGCTTAAGGAGGGTTTACTACTTAGATCATGTGAGCGGGTAGGCGTGTAACTGAGGCCATTAATCCTCATGGTAGGACCGAGGGACATTAGTGATAGATCTATTTGGGTGTAGCGAGCCCCACTCCTGCGCCCGCTGAGTGGACCAGGTGGTGACTAAGTGTCCGACGCACAAATCCGCTAGGTTTGAGTCTTCCTGCATCACTTCACACATATCATTGGCTTTGCAACCCAATGGTGATCTCTTTTTCCTTAATTGCTACATACCAGGGATTTTCATACATACAGACAAATTACAAAGGGTTATACATACTTACTTTTACATGAACTCGCTCAACTTTATGTTGATTTTTCAAAACTACATGTATTTCAGGAAATTAGTAAATGGATCTGGCGGGCGTTGGAGTTTTTAAGCTGCGTTGTGAATAAAGATGTCATCCAAGTCATTAGGGCTTTGGAGACGTATCTTAATCCTGGACAAGATACGTGGTCCTAAACTCGGGTTTGTTTTAAAATCTATTGTTGAGTCTTTTGAACTCCTTAAAATATGTTATGGTTTGTAACTTGACTTTGGTATTGACGTTTCAGAAAATTATGTTGTACTACTTTTAAACTCAAATTAATGGATGTACATCTACTGATTTTATCATATTGTGTTGTTATGATCGTATGCAATGGTATTAAGAAGTCACACCAATAATCACGCTTCCGCAAAAGTCAGGGTGTGACAGCTTGGTATCAGAGCTTCAGTCGTAGCGAACTAGGATTCTTTCTTGAGTCTAGACTACGATCATTAGGGCTCTCACCAAAATGTTTTCACAACATGTTTTCATTGCATACATAAAGCGTCCAGATCCAGGGAACCAACTTTTTACAAACAAAAGGGCACAAACACACATTTCTAAATTTATGTTTATAATTCAGTCTTAGAGACTAAGGGAGGATCATCCTTAGAGGCTGAGGGAGGATCAGTCTTAGAGGCTGGGGGAGGATTAGAGGATTGGTCTTAGAGACCAGGGAATTAGTCATAGAGACTGGGAGGATTGGTCTTAGAGACCAGGGAGTTGGTCTTAGAGACTAGGGAATTAGTCTTAGAGACTGGGAGGATTGGTCTTAGAGACCAGGGAATTAGTCTTAGAGACTGGGAGGATTGGTCTTAGAGACCAGGGAGTTGGTCTTAGAGACCAGGGAATTAGTCTTAGAGACTGGGAGGATTGGTCTTAGAGACCAGGGAGTTGGTCTTAGAGATCAGGGAATTAGTCTGAGAGACTAGGGAGATTAGTCTGAGAGACTAGGGAGTTTAGTCTGAGAGGCTGGGTAGGATAGTCTGGGAGGACTAGGACGAATATGTGGATACATGATTACATTATGAATTGTCTCTATATGCAATACACAAAGTGTTAAAGATTACTGTAAATGTGCATGCTAAGACTACTATATACCTGCACACACGTCACCTTCCTAAGGGAATGAATTGCCAGGTGATGACGATCCTATGACCACCGCCACAGATGAAGGGACCAAACTTGATGAGTCCATACCTGCGCCGGACATATTTACGTCAGACACTGAAAGTAACCCTGACATGCTGAACAAGGACGAGAACGACTTCCAAACCGTCCGCGCTGCCAGACTTTGGCGATGAATTACCCTCGTTGATGGCTTCCTTGACGAAGATCCCTCTGTCATTCATGTTTCGGCCCACGACCACTTCATTACTGGTCATCCCGTTGGTAAGCACACCATGGCTCCGATCCTCGACGATACGCCTCTCGTGGACATTCCTTCCGAAGGTTGGTTACTCGACGAACAATTGGTAACGATATGGACGTGATATTGATGATCCTTTCGATAACGCCCATAATGATGGAAGGTTAGACAAGAACGTTATTGCTAATTTCACTTTTTGAGACCCCTGTTAACAAGCTATCTTCCGATTCTAGCCCGCATTCGATTCCAGAATCCTTTAAGTCTGTGACATTTACAGCCTTATAGATGGCCGGATTACAGCTTTTTACTACTGACGCAGACGACGAAGACATGACTGCTGCACTATCACCTGCTGAAGGTACCACACCGTTGCACGACCCAGAGCCTGCTCCTGTGTTAGCTTCTACACCTTCTGGGTCAGCTTGATGTCGCACTTGCTAAACCTGCACCTTTACTTAATCATGACCCTATTTCTTTTGGTTTACTAGTCATTGCACCCCCTATACCTGACCCAGTACCTACACCTGAGGATCTCCCTATTGGTTGAGACGTTTGTTTTTGCACCCGCAACCGATGATGTTGCTCCTTTTCCCCTATGAAGACCGACGCCCATTGCGCCATCATGCCTATCACTTTCTTTCAGGACATGCCCGCACCCCGGAGAGATGCTCCAGGTCGGCACCCGCATAACGATCCCTTTGCTACAACAGCACTTTCCCCGATCTCACCGGCCGCACCGTTGCTATCTCCACCTCAACACAGCTGGACGGGCCATTTCAATGATTCCTATTGTACACTATGCTGAAGTTAGACCCTTACATTATGGAGGCCACACACGAGATGAGTTACTCCTGTAACATCAACTACAGTTTGAGGATATGAGTCGCAGAATGTTGGAGCTTGAGCTGACGACGCATTTGGTAACTTCAGATGCAAAACATTTCTTAACCGAAAACATGAGCTAAGTGTCTACATCACAAGACAGCATATTGTCTGAAAAGTTCATGTAAGACACCCCGTTCCCCCCCCCCCCCCCATTGTCTATTGCCAGCATACTTTGATCCGCCACATACGTCAAGGATCCTTTTGCGCTCTTGACTGTTGCTATTACACCTTTCCCAGGACTCCGATGCTCATTTCTTTACTGCCAAGCGACAGATCAGTTATTTACTTCGACGTATATACCAGCTCGAGGAGAAATTCACGCATGTTGACAGTTTACTTTTCTTTCCTCCTCCACCTCAGTCACCAGTATAGTTGGCTTCTGGATTATGCGGATCGCATTACATTTGGGTAGGACATCTATGATAAGCTGAGATTGTGGAGACTTCTGAAGACCACATCTGACTACGTAATTTTGATACACTAATATATTTAACGGGCAAGGGTAGGGTGACCCTGTGTCCCTGTTAATGTGATACATTTTGTAAGACAATGCAATTGTGGCCGGAAAATAATGAGAGCCAATCATCATTAAACATGCGACAACACTTTGTGGCTGATGACCAATGAAAACTCAGTCTCTAGGTCTTCGCTAAGCACGTTATTGATCTATGTGTGAGTACTATAATTATAATACTACGTGCTCACTTGCTATGCTCTCATTAAACATAATTACCAAATTACTTGGTTATACTATGATCATACTATTAGAAGATTGGTTGGTATAATAACCTGTTATGTGTATGTACTTATGACCACTAAACAACTATGTGCACTCCCCGAATGAATAAGACCTGACTTAACTAACCTTCTCGTCAGAAGATGTCGATACGATGGAACGTCGATACCAACAACCCTCTGCCAACAACAGTAGAGTCAGAACTGCAAGGGCACCTATCGCAAGCCATCGCACACCTCGAGGCCTTTCGTTCCAAACACGGCAGAGGTACCTCAGGAAATAACCCACCCAGCGGCTGCACCTACAAGCAGTTCTTGGACCACAAACCTCGAGAATTCGACGGCACTGGGGGTGCCTTAGCTTTTGTGCGTTGGGTGGAGAAGAAAAATTATGTCTTATAGTTGAGCAAATGTGCCCAAGAACATCAGGTCACGTACGTAGCTGGACTATTTGTAGATGGGGCTCTGTCATGGTTGAATCTTCAGGTTCAAACAATGGGTGGGACCGCTGCGAATGCTTTGACGTAGGACGAGCTGAAGGAACTGATGCGAAAAAGGTATTGCTCAAGGGCAGAAGTCCAGAAGTTGGAGACTGAATTGTGGAACTTGAAAATGGAAGGTCCAAAGATAGCCGACTATGTGCAGAGATTTGGCGAATTATCACAAGTTGCTTCGCGTTTGGTGGAACCAGAATCAAGGAAGATCGAACGTTTCATCGGGGGACTGGCACCCCAGATTCTAAGCCTGGTAACAACATCTAAACCTTCAACGATCACCGAGGCTATCGATACAAGCATGGCGCTCACTGAGGAAGCAATTAGACAAGGAAAATTTTCCACTTCGGAAGAGAAAAAGGAGGCTCCTGTAGAGCCATCTGGAGATAACAAGAGAAAGATCGTAAATTTCAAGAAGGTTACTCGGGAAGGTAACGAGAAGAAGGCCAAGAAGGGAAAAGACTACATGGGTATCCTACCTAAATGCGACAATTGTTTACGTTATCATGTCGGGTGATGTAAGTATGGAAAATGTGAAAACTGTGGTATGTGGGGGCATCCTAAGGAAACGTGTAGACAAGACACTGAACGCAGAAGTGGAGGTCAAGAGGGCAGCAAGAACTACGTAGAAAACAACGACAACGACAAAGGCAGGATGAGTGACAAGCAAAAACGTGCTCAAGGTTGTTTTTAACTGTGGAAGTAAAAAGCATTTCAGAAAATATTGCCCTAAGAACGATCAGGCACAAGGATGAAAGCTCCACGCCGAAGCTAGGGAAGCACGCCAGGAGTTCAGGCGAGGATATCGGTACGTCCCATATTACTCAATATTATGCACCCGTATTGCCAAATACTATTGCAAATTTTACGATTCGCATCTCCAAAGTTTGAGAGCATACTTGGCTTAGTAAGAAGTAAATTAGATAATCCACGCACGATAGGACTAGCGAACGGGAAGCTAGTGGAAGCCAACGAAGTGATTGGAATCGACAGGATAGAACCTGGAAAGCGTAAGACTACACTTGATCTACTGCCAGTGAATTGGGAGACTGCAACAAGGTAGTTGGAGGGATGGGTTGACAAATGATCAATAGGGGATTGATGTCCGCACCGCGATGGCGAACGAAGAAGCAATCTTAACTCATGAAGCAGGACACGCCTCTGTAAATTACAAATTGCTTGAAGGCACGAAGGATGTTGCATAAATAATATGGTGTTTTCTTGTCTCATGTCATGGACAGGAGGAGCTGAAGAATCAAAGCACGAAGATATTCCTATGATAAGGAAATATCCTAAGGTCTTCCTCGAAGACTTGCCAGAATTATCTCCTTAACGATTAGTCGAATTTCGCATCTATTTGATTCCAGGCGTCGCGCCTGTAGTCGATGCATCTTAGCAACTTACACCTTCGGAGATGCAAGGATGGTCAGTGCAACCTCAGTGGTTAATAGAGAAGGAAGATAATAGACCAAAACTTCTGTTTTGGATAACCTCAGTTCTGCTCGTCAAGAAAGGACGATGACCTTCAAATGACCGGGAGTCGGACGAGCTAGCCAACCAGAGTCGGTGGCTCTTGCTAAGGATTGACGAATTACTTATTTGACTAACTGTGAGGGTCCGACTACTACTACACGACTGATCGACGATCGAGTGGCATTGGCGATAAATTCAGTAAGAAAGTATACCGAGGAAAAATTTGTGGGACAACGACTTGTTCTTAGACGTACACAAAAATAGTGCTTCTTACACAATGCACAAACCAGTCTACACGGGATACGAAATCTGGAGGATTTAGAAAACATATATTTAGGACCTTTGGGAACCAGGTCCAAACTCGTAAGGGTTTTTACTTAGGAACCATATCTGTCAACTCAATCAACCATCATTAACCTGACAAACATGTCACTTTCTTCGTCGAAATCTTCACTTTTGCCTCTAGCAAGTAGATGTTTGCATCTCTACTCCTCTCAAAGTAGTTGCATCATGTTGATTCTCTTCGCTAAGAGCGAACACACGTTTGCTTCATATGCTTGGTCACTACTCCATTTTAGCAGTTACACACCGCTTCCTTACTTGAAAACTTATATATAACCCATGCACTTTTTACGCATGCGGTTCATTTCGAATAAACGCTTCATTAAAGTCCAATTATTACGTTCCTAAATCTAATTACTGGGTTGTGAATCGAATGACCTAAATTATTGAAATTGTTGGCTCTTTTGCTATCAAGACAACATACTCTCTTAACTTCTTTTATTACAAATTTCATTCATGGTTTATTTTGTTGCCATGCCGATTTTCCATTTGTTGATAGATACGATTACTGCCGGGCCACATTGAAATTAAGTTCGATTGCTCGAACTTATCCGCTTCGCATATTCAGTTTCAGACGTCATATGATGTATTGGGAGCATCATATTCAGATATTTTTTGCAAAGATTCTTTCACTTCGAGTCATGGCAGGTTCGGTTGGTCCACGACTCCACTAAATTGGTCGATTTGTTTCGATACCTTGCAGTGATATTTCCACCAAATTGAAGCTTGTGCTAGTTGGGTTACTCAATTCCTACACGGATTTAATTGCCTACTCATTTGTTAACAATCCATTTTGATATTCATGATCAAAGTAGTCTCAGCACAATTGTGTGCTAAGCCAATGGTACATACATTCGTTTCATAATCACAATGTACCTCCTAACGATTCTTTCATTAACAATCGAATGCCTTACGGTACTTAATACCTTTTTCATCCTTCGTACAAAAACAGTGACTCTTCGATGTTCCGTATTCAACTGAAAACTTTGTAACATTGTGTAAATCAAATCTTAGGGCTTGCTTCGGTACACTTTCGCTTGATCTCCAGCACGGTGAATTTGTTGAGTCACCACTATACTCGTATTATGTCACTACGACACCTCGTGGGGTCCTTACAACCTTGTAGAGTGTGCTAATTGTGGTCAACCATTTCACGCAAAACTACATATACTTTTGATGACTTGTCATTCAAACATTTCTGATACAACTACAAATCAAGGCAAGGATACACCAGATTGGCTTGTATTCACTCGGCGTGTTATCGCAATTCAAGTTTTCAACACACTAAATCTTACCATTCATCTACTCGGGAGTTGACAGGTCGTTTTACTATTCCATTTGAGTTGTTGATTTTGAATTCATATAACGGATGCTAGGGTTCATGAAAACTCATCTGCATATTGCAATCGATCGTTGAGAACCTTATTAGTCAAAACTCCTCTTTTGTGGAACTTCCCTGCTAGCTGGATTACACTAGACTATACGTCAAATACATCTCGTACATTTGACATCTAATGCTAAAAGCACATACCTTTTAACCCTAGGATTCGGATTGTTATATATATTCTTGGACTCAGCAAATGTGAGTAAGGTTTGATTTGGTTTGATGATTATCTACCTCGATATTATTTTTATACATACATGTGTGACGAAACCATAAGGAGTTAAGGTAGTACAAATTTCGAGGACGGAATTTTCTTAACGCGGGGAGAATGTGACAACCCTCACAAAACAAGGTATCCGTATAATTAATTAATATTTAATTAGTGCTTAATTACAATTGTGGTTAAACTGCTTCTTGATTTCTGATGCATACATACTCATGCATCACATTTTATACTGTCACACTATCATTTACACACAAACAATAGTGACAAACCTGATGCACAAAGCACGGGTAGCACACTAAACGGAAAACCCAGAAAACAGGCTAACAATGCCAGCACCTAGTCAGACACTATATTGAGGCCAGTATGAGCCGGGAATGAAGTACTACACTAGTAGGGAGTGTAGGGAGGTGAGGATCATTAAACTGTGTCACTAGGTGATAGTTATGGTGCCCGGAAGTGCCTAAAACATGCTTAAAGTGCAGAATTCAGCACTAAACACCAAAATTCAGCTTTTAACATAACTAGTAAAGTGCAAAAACTTGGTAAGATAATTCTAGACACTTCCCAAAGTGTTGGTAATTTATTGTGTCACTAAAAATAAGATAAACGACACTTTATAGCTTTACTTAGCACTTTAACGGATCAATATCCAACCGAACAACCGGACTTTACCCGGAACATAAAAATATTACCAAATACATTGTTTATACTTTTCTGAGCTAGTTAGGGTGCCTGAATACCCTAACACCCCTTATATTAATAAACACACAAGTATCCTAACTAAATACCATTTAATTTCAACTAATTAGTAACTTAACCTTTACATCCCAACCCTTACCCCCCCCCCTCTTTGCGATGGTCCCCATAGGTGGGGACACACCCATGCTTTCTTGTTTATTTTATTACTAATGTTGGATATCTAGTGAACATTATACAAGATGGGTAATGTGACAACTCGAAATTTAGAACCCTTCTTGTATCCCGTTGTAACAGGCTTAAACGTGTGACTAGTTAACTTGTGTGATTAATTATATATATGAACATCCTATGTGATTACGTGCTACGTTTATGTGTTGTAATTGTATGTATGTGTGTATTATTATGACCCGAGACACAAGGACCCAACTCGAGACCATGCGGTCTCGAGTGAGCAATTAAACAATGGGCTGGATGGGCCGTACACCTCATCTAACCCAACCAGAAGCCCATTAGGGTGCACTACTTGGATCGGATATATAAACTAAGTGGATAGCCATGGGTGCCATTTCTTTGGACAACACACTCACTCTCACACACACCTTCTCCTACACACTCTCTCTAGAGAAACCTAAAACCCTAAAGATCAAGCACCACCTCTTCTCTTCTTTACTCTCGGATCAAATCGGCATCAACAAGGATTCGGTCAAGCTCATCATCAACACTCGGACACTCCATTTTATTCATCTTCTTTACCACCTCGGTGCCTTGTACAATCGGTTAGTGTTCTAGATACTCACTAGGTGTTTATGTGACTTATGATGCTACTTGCCTTGATGAAATAGCATAATGATGATGTTATTGATGTGTATGATGACGATGATAACCGGTTAACATGTCTTGGTTTCGGCTATATTACATGATGAGTTAATGATATCTTGTGTTTGAATGTGGTTTAAACCATTAGTTGTTGATGTTCATGAAATCGGCTTGCTTAATGTTCATGTTAATCGGATTATATACTCCTATGCTAAGAATCAAATGCTTGCAATCGGCTATGGTATGTGCACGATTAGGACGACTCATTGTGTTGGTATCATAGGGTGCATGTTAGTGTTGATAAGTTGTTGATCATGATTTTGTTTGGTTAAAGTTTATATGAATGATTATGATGAACTACTTGAATAATTGAAGAACATGATGAATATGATATGAATGTGACTTGTGATATTTGAAATTTGATTGTTTGATCCATTTTGGTTAAAAACTAGACAAGAAAACATGTTTAGTGGATAGTACAAAATGGTTGCATGAAATTAAAACCTCATTGGATAGTACATGTCGGAAATCAGCATATGTCCCAGTCGAGACCTTCAGTCTCGACTCGAGACCGGGGACATGATAACTCGAGACTACAGTTGCGACTCGGGTTGCGAGCCGAGAACCCATAGTCTCGACTCGAGACCATGAAGCTACAACTCGAAATCACCTTGTGACGACTCGAGACCCACGGTAGCGAGTCCGGTTGTGACTCGAGAACAACACCTGCATAACTCGAGTCCTCATCCGTTGCGACTCGAGACTTATAAGCTTGAACCGAGATCGCACAGTCTCGACTCGAGACCGCACAGTCTCGACTCGAGACCATGCACACACACTCGCTGGAGTGGACTTGCATAGTTACGGGCCTAAGTTAGTGGGCCGAATGTATGGGCTTTCCGTGCATTGCTAATTGTGTATGTTGTGTACTGTTTTGAACCTGCATACTATTACGAACCCAACTGTTTGGGCCGCACACTTAAACTTTGGACTGTTGCGTGAAACGAACCGTTGATTTGAACTATCACGCTAGACATGTATGCCATAATTGTTACTTGTGTACAATACGTGTAGAACATACGTGCACTACTTGGATATGACCCTGACATAAATGGTATCTATGTTAGGACGTAGTTGACCACAATATTGCTTGATTGACTTTTCTGTGTATCTGCCGAGCAAACCAAGGTGAGTTCACACCCTCTACAAAGCATGGGATTCCCTGGGTTGGGAATTGGGGTTAAGGAACATGGGTTCCTCGTCCTCCTTGGGTAGGACAGCATTGGTTCAGGAATGTAATTCCTCGTCCTCACGGACAGATAACTCGTACTAGACCAAAACTCTATCACGAAGTCCCTCCTTTTTATATCGACTTAATCGCCGGGCCAATGGCGAGCGGGTCATTAGTTAGATAACGCTATTTAGGTCTGACAAACCTCACACCGTGCCGCAGAGGACGGGCGTGAACTAATGGATCTGGGGCACGTCAATGATGATAGACATTGACAGTTTCAGGGCACATAAACATGACTACAGTCAGCAGTCGATATGGTAACGAGTCTAGTATATACATGGGGTAGCCCCCACGGCCGAAATGCCAGATAACTAACACGGGGTAGCCCCCACGGCTGGATTGCCAGAATAATCGGGAATAAACAAGTCACGTTTTTAACTATGGGGTAACCCCCACGGCAGGATGCCAGATAAAGGAAACTGTTTTCGGAACAACTTAAAACGAACACCCAACCGTGAACTCACTCAACTTGTTGTTGACTCGTTACTACATGCTTTGCAGGTCAATAGGTACTTAGCTGGAGCTTGCATGGAGGAGAGTCGTTGTGGGACATGGACGACTGTGTGCCATGTTAAACTTTGAAACAATTAAACTCATGTTTTGATTTAAGACTTATGCTTCCGCTCGCAACTTAAACTATGTTTTGTTTGAACACCAATTATATTGGTTGGATTTTATAACTACTTATATGCTTGTTCAATATGATTGGTGGCTGGATCCTGGTCAGTCACGCCTCCAAGCGGTGGTATTCCGCAGGTGGATTTTGGGGGTGTGACAGATTGGTATCAGAGCCATTGGTTATAGTGAACTTGGTTTTAATAAGGGAAGTTTTATTAAAATCAGACTATAACCTGTACAGTGCTCAACGGTCCACAACGACGCTTCACTCCACATGCAAGGCTCGACATTCTAGATGGTATGATATGTGTGTATTGCATACTTGCTAGTTACATAGTACATTGCTCGTGGTATGCTTGATTAGTATAACTACTGTTGCTCGAACACGTGTGTATTTGCTCACTTCTGTCATCGCATTTTCGCGAACCCCTCTCACTCACGTTCTTCTTGATATGAAGATCATGTCTGGACGCGTTAACCTGACACAAGCCCAGTTGACGGCTCTGATTAACGAACGAGTGGCCGCAGCACTTGCAGCTGCACACGCAGGAGGTATATCCTGCAGTCCGAACTCTTTCTAGGATCTTTAGAATCCTACTCTCGTGAACCAACCTTTGTGTTAAACTCTGTCTTTTCTTTCACCCACGATAGGTCAGCATGCTCAGCCACCCGTGTGCACTTTTAAGACTTTCATGGACTGCCGACCGACTACTTTCAGCGGCACTGAAGGAGCTGTGGGCCTCCTCCACTGGTTTGAGAAACTAGAATCTGTGTTCGAAATGTGTGAATGCCCTGAGGCGCGCAGGGTGAAGTATGCTACCGGTACTCTCGAGGGTTTAGCCCTCACATGGTGGAACGCTCAGGTTCAAATGCTAGGGTTGGTTGCTGCCAACGCCACCCCATGGGAAACTTTTAAGGAAATGATCAAGGAAGAATACTGCAGTCGTGATGACATTCATAAGCTGGAAGTCGAGTTCTTCAACCTCAAGATGACGGGGTCAGAAATTGAGGCGTATACCAAGAGGTCGAATGAGCTTGCCTTACTGTGTCCTACTATGGTGGACCCTCCATTTAAGCGTATTGAACTCTTTCTCAAGGGCTTGGTGCCAGAAATCCAAAGCCATGTGACTTCAGCAAACCTCGCTACTATCCAGCAGGTTGTTCAGTTGGCTCACCGTCTTACTGATCAGGCGGTGGAGCAGAACAAGTTACCAAAACGCATAGGTGCTGCAACTACTTCCGGTACCTCTAGTGACAACAAACGGAAATGGGATGGAACTTCAAGTAAGGGTTCGACTTCTGTTCAGTCCCAGTCTCAGCAGAGAAAGACTGATGACTACAAGAGCCCTAATCAGCAATCGTCTGGTGGTCAAGGTCATGGTGGGTACAAAGGAAATCACCCCAAATGCAATCGCTGCAGCCTGCACCACAGCGGGCCATGCACCAGGGGCAACTGTCATCGGTGCAATAAGCCAGGTCACGCTGCAAAGGATTGCAGGAGCTTATACCCCGCCAATCAGAATCGTCAGCAAACTCAACAGAACCAACGCCAACAGCCGCAACAGGGTGATAACAAAGGGTGCTTTCAGTGTGGAGCTGAAGGCCACTTCAAGAGAGATTGTCCCCAACTGAACAGGAACCAGAACAACAACAACAATAACAACAATCAGGGGAATGGTAACAATGGGAACAACAACAACAACGGCGCCAAGGGGCGGGCGTTCGTGATCGGCCAAGGTGAAGCAAGGAATGACCCCAATGTTGTGGCGGGTAAGTTCCTTCTCGACGACTTTTATGTTTCAGTATTATTTGACTCGGGTGCCGATACTAGCTACATGTCACTAGGAGTTAGCCAAATGCTTAAGCATATTCCAACACCTTTGAACAACAAGCACACTGTAGAGCTAGCAAACGGTAAGAGCTTAGAAGCCACACACGTAGTCAAAGGTTGTAAACTCGCTCTTGCTGACTAGACATTCTCTATCGACCTTATTCCTATCGTCTTGGGTAGTTTCGACGTTGTCATTGGGATGGATTGGTTATCCCAACATCGAGCAGAGATTCTTTGCAACGAAAAGATTGTCCGTATTCCTGGTTCAAGTGGTGAACCTCTCATGATTCGTGGCGACAAGCGGAGTGCCGTTGAGAACGTCATCTCCCTCCTTAAGGCCCAGAAGTGTTTGCGAAAGGGCCACACTGCCATTTTAGCCCTCATTACCGACACCACGGAGAAAGAGAAGAAGATAGAAGATTTTCCAGTTGCACGCGACTATCCTGAAGTATTTCCTGAGGAATTACCTGGTCTTCCGCCTCATCGCCAAGTCGAGTTTCAGATTGAACTAGCTCCTGGAGCTGCGCCTATAGCTCGTGCACCGTATCGCTTAGCTCCATCAGAGTTGGAAGAACTCTCTACGCAACTGCAAGAACTCTTGGATAAGGGTTTTATTCGCCCTAGCTCATCGCCTTGGGGAGCTCCAGTACTATTTGTGAAAAAGAAGGACGGTACCTTCAGGATGTGCATCGACTACCGGGAACTCAACAAGGTGACTGTGAAGAACCGCTACCCTCTACCGCGTATTGACGACTTGTTCGACCAGCTGCAAGGGTCGAGCTACTATTCGAAGATTGATTTGAGATCGGGGTATCACCAGCTGAGAGTCCGAGAAGAGGACGTCTCCAAAACAGCTTTTAGAACTCGCTATGGGCACTATGAGTTTTTGGTCATGCCTTTTGGGCTAACGAACGCACCTGCGGTTTTCATGGACTTGATGAATCGAGTGTGCAAACCTTACCTGGACAAGTTCGTCATAGTCTTCATCGACGACATCCTGATCTATTCTAAGAGTCAGGAGGAACACGAGCATCACCTACGGCTTATCCTGGAACTCCTTCGAACAGAACAGCTGTATGCAAAGTTCTCGAAATGTGACTTCTGGCTTCGAGAAGTCCATTTCCTAGGCCACGTGGTAAACAAGGATGGGATTCACGTTGATCCATCCAAGATAGACTCGATTAAGAACTGGCCTGCACCTCGTACACCAAAGGAAATTCGCCAATTCTTGGGATTGGCAGGTTACTACAGGAGGTTCATTAAGGATTTTTCTAAGATCGCACAGCCCCTCACCTCGCTAACACAGAAAGGCGTTATTTATCGCTGGGGAAATGCACAGGAGTTTGCATTTCAGCACTTGAAGGATAGACTTTGCAGCGCACCTATCCTTTCATTGCCAGAGGGCACAGACGACTTCGTGGTCTACTATGACGCATCAATTCAAGGTCTTGGTTGTGTATTGATGCAACGAGATAAAGTTATAGCCTACGCCTCACGCCAACTTAAGGTTCATGAAAAGAACTACACTACGCATGACCTAGAGCTGGGAGCTGTTGTTTTTGCACTTAAGTTATGGCGACACTACTTGTACGGTACCAAGTGCGCTATCTACACTGACCACGGGAGCCTCGAGCATATCTTCAAGCAGAAGGAACTGAATATGCGACAACGACGATGGGTCGAACTACTGAATGACTACGAGTGCTCGATCAGGTATCACCCGGGCAAGGCCAATGTTGTGGCTGACGCCTGTAACACCTGTGTCTCCACGGCCATCAAACAAATACCAAGCCAATGAAATATTGTATTTCATACTTTGGACTTGTATAAATATGTGTATCGTTTGCACATATCAACTCTTGTTCGATTTCAAGCTCTAAATCGCTTTCTGGAAGGTTATACACGCACTGATGCGTAAATATAACCAGTTTAATCCAACGAACACTCCGGAATAGTGAAATAGGCTTAACATACCTTAAATAACCTTTACTTAACTTAGATATAAGTTTTGGAAGGTTTGGTGTGGTGAAATCAAAGTTATTCGTCTACAGGGACTAAAGTTGACAAACCGCGAAAGTATGCCAATTTGAACTGTAACAGACCTTCCGGAACATGACCATAAGTTAAACATACCATAAATATCCTTTAAATAGCTTAGAAATAGGCTTTGAGGGGTTCGGTGTGCTAAAATAAACTTTTGTGTCATTCAGGGACTAAAAGTGTCAAAAAGTGCACAAGTTTGCATTTTCGCGCATAACTTACGTTCTGAATACATCCGGACATCCAAAAATTTATGTAAGCATGACTATATTATGCTTTAGTGTTTGGCTTAAGAAAAATCCATTCGTCGCGTCTTTTGGTTCGTTTTTCGCGCTTATGCGCATTCCGTCGTAATTAAGCGAACATCGCGTTCGTACGGCCAAACGAACCGACATCCGAGAAATTTTTGAGCACATTTTAAGTTCCCTATACTTTAACTTCATTTTAGAGCTTTGAAATGGGGTTAACGGGCCTTAAACGTGTCGAAAATGGGCTGAATGCATGACAGGGACCAAAAGTGTAAATCTGCCAAACTTAAGCCTAGCGGTGCGCTACACTTTTAGCGTAGCGGTGCGCTAGGGGTCTCCAGACCAGATACAGAGTATGTAACAGCCTGTTTGCAGCTGGTTTCCACTCCCATTTCCCTTGCCAAGTGTTGATACCTTATGGTGAGTGGCCAAATTAGTCACCATAACATTCCGACAAGTGTACGGTATTGATCGTGCCTCCTTTTCCATGAAACGATCTCAACGGTTCACCGAAAACTATAAATACCCCATTACCCCAACCTTATTTCTCACTAGAATCTGATTAATTGTGTTCTAAGTTGAAACCTTTGTTTCATACCTGAACTATATTGATCTAGATTAGCATTCGGGGACCCTTCGTAAGTATTCTTTCGTTCTTTTCCTTATTTTACTGCTTTTCGAGTCAGAAAGTCAAACTTTGTTTGACTTTCAGCGTTGACCAGTAATGGTCAATGCGAAGTTCGTTTGAACTTCGCAACGTGAGTGTAATCACGTTGGTCATAGTCCCTTGGGACTATGCCCACTGATTACCACGTTGTCTAGGGTCGTAGGGTAGGCGATCTAATAAATCGCCTATACCTTCGAACCCGACCCATTTGGTCGATCATTAGGATCCGACCAAACACATTAGGTGACCATAGTAGGTAGGGAATAACCTTCCGAGGTTATACCCTATGGTCACATCGTTTAAGTAGTTGTATGATAGGTAGTTTATATGCCTTAGGTAAATTACCAGAATACCCTTTTCATGTATAATTGGTAATTAAGCATATGTAACCTAAACCTTTGTCACATAACTGATTATGTAACATATTTAGGCATATAACACTTGTCATAGGGCTAGTTAGGCGGTCCGAACGCGTTTCACGCGAACGACGCGTTAAAGTAGCATAAGCTACCTAAACGAGTCGTAATGGGTCGTAAACAATTATGTTAGGTTTCAATTAGTATGTAGGCTTTGTTGAACCATACTACACGAGTCTCAATACTCGTTTGGTTTACAAACCCTCATGCTACCCGATCTTCCGATTTAGGTCCGGTTTATTAACATAGTTACCTATATTAGGTGCCGTTTGATTCCGAGATCTATAGCATTACTTGGTGGTTATCTTTATACAACTGAGCAATCTCAAGTGAGTACATAGACCCCTCTTTTACTGTTTTTCAAACGTTTTGGGGTGGAACACATGTGCCTACTTGCTACTTTCATGTTTTCCATGTTTTCACATCATATACCTGCTATGTTCGTTAGTACATTATAGTACATGATTTCATTACATTTCATGCTAGGTGTGCCCATTGTGTGCATTACTTAGTACATCGTTTTACATTACATTTCATGCTAGGTGTGCCCATTGTGTGCATTACTTAGTACATCGTTTTACATTACATTTCATGCTAGGTGTGCCCATTGTGTGCATTACTTAGTACATTGTTTTACATTGTCTTTCTGTTGCATATGCTTATCCAGCGTATGAACACATTATACTACATTTTGAACCGTTATAATCATTTGACTATGTGATCCGTTGATATCTGTGAACCGTTAGTATCTGTGAACCGTTTGGATCTGTGAACCGTTTGTATTTGTAACCGTTGAACCATGTGAACCGTTTGTAACCGTTGGACCGTGTGAACCGTTTGTAATGGTTGAACCGTTTGTATCCATTAACATGATTTACATTTGACAATAGACATTTGACAATACATGAACATTTCTACAATTGTTAAACATTACTTTGGTGGTTTGGTTTGATTAAGTGATTAAGTAACGATGCGTGTGTAATATGATACAAGCATGGTGGATACGCCGCTGGTACTTCCTATATATAAGTGTTTGTATGGTATTACATATCGTAGCGTTATTTGAATCATTTCAGTTTGAGACATAGAACATTTTATACAAATAACATACTTTTCACAAGACATTGTTTTACAAACAACTTATCTTTTACAAACTCATTTTATATGGTTATTCATTTAACCATACATTATTCTATTATTTATACATATCATCTGATCTGATCGTTTTTCAAATGATTTACAAAACAAAGCAAATTACAAGGTTCACGACTAAACATTTTCTCAAACATAAGTCATGAAACCTATTTTCACAAAACCTATGTATCTCACCGGCATTTTTATGCTGACGTACCATATTTTCACATGTGTTTTTCAGGAGCTGTTGCATAAGATGATCAAGATACACTTAGGCGGACATGGGCCTTAGTGACTTAAAACGAGACAAGACTAGTTAATTATGTTGTACTTCTTTGTTTATTAAGACATTGTAACACTTTTGATTAATAAAACGAAACTTCAATTGCCATGGATTTGAAACATTAATTCTATTACAACACTCCTCGACATTTCCGCCACGTTTTGTATGTTCTACGTGGTCGGGGTGTGACAGAAAAGATGGTATCAGAGCCAATGGTTATAGGGAATTAGGTTATTAGTAATGCTTTGACCTAGTCTATAACCTTCTTAGGACCCTAACGCGAGTTTACTTGCGTTTAGTCATAAAACAATACCGTCACCTATCCTTAGGCGACTACCACAACAAGAACATAAATTTCAAAACCGCTTTGAAAACTAATCATCTGTTCTAGGATGATTTATTACAAGGTTTTGAACCCTCTATTGTAAGGTTTTGAACCCTCTATTATATGGTTTTGAACCCCTTTGAATTTTTAAAAATCTCGTCAAGGTTTTGGGTTTTAAATAATGTGAACACGTGCAAACTGGAAGGGTGAATGCCTGTATTCTGGGTTTTCTGTCTAGGCAAGCACTTCGTATACATCTCATCAGACGCGAGACCAGTTGTGCTTACCTGGGAATTCTTGGGATGAGTGTTCACTTATAGGCGAGCATGTCTTCGCGATACATTATTTTTGACCTATTTACTTTGATTGGTCACTGTGTGTCGTTTGTTGCTTTGTAGTAACAAACAAATGACCACTATCCTTGCTTTCTTCAGATTTGTTTCATCTCATTCTTTTCGTCTAATTCTCTCACTCGTTTCCTTTCATGTTTCCTCTTTTAGAATGCCTCCTCGACGCGAAAACCAGATAGCGACTGCCGAACTGGCAGAAATTATTGCGCAGCAAATGGCTGCTCAATTCCCAAACCTCTTTGCTCAATGGAATCAAGCCAACAACAACAACAATGGTCCATGCAATTTCAAGAGTTTTAACTCGGCGAAACCACTCAAGTTTAGTGGTTCTGAGGGAGCGACTGGGCTTCTTCAATGGTTCGAGAGCATTGAGAATACTTTCCGCCACGTGCAGTGTCCTGACAATCGCAAGGTCGAGTTTGCTTCGAGTGTGTTCCAGAAGAGAGCCCTTACGTGGTGGAACGGGGTTATGAGAGATCGTGGTGCAGAAATTGCTCTAGCACAGACATGGGCCGAACTTAGGGCTCTCATGATGAAGGAGTTTTATCCTCGTCACGAGATCAGGGCTTTGGAAAGGGAATTTGATGATCTTAAGCAGGATAGCGGTGAGCATCGAGCCTACACGGACCGTTATGAGGAGTTAAGTCTGTTATGCCCAAACATGGTCACGCCTTTGGATAAGGCAATCGAAAAGTATATTGATGGCCTTCCCGACTCAATACAAGACATTTTGACTGGTAGCAACCCTACTACTGTTAGGCAGGCCATTGAGCTATCTGCAACTTTGACTAAATCGCAGATCAGGAAACGTAAGCTTTTCCGAAAGGGTGACAAGAAACTGGTCGAGGAATCGAAACCAATCGAGGAATCAAAGACCATGGATGAACAGACTGGATCCTCTAAGAAGTCAAAGAAGCGAAAGGCTTCTCAGAACTTCGCCGTGGTCGCTCACAATGATCAAGCCGTCCCCAACCAACTAGCTCAACCCCTTGCCAGGAAACCTTACAACGGAACTGCACCCTTGTGCAACCAATGTGGCCTACATCATCATGCTGGTGTGAAGTGCCGCACATGCCAAGTTTGCAGACTTATAGGTCATACAGCGAGGGTTTGCCCAACAGCAGCAGCACCAAATCAGATTAACAACAATCCTGCTCAAGCTCGTTTTCCACCGGGATCTTGCTACAACTGTGGCGAGATGGGCCATTTTAGTAGGAATTGCCCAAGACTTGCTAATGCAAATCCAGCATAGGGATGAGCATATGACCAACCAGAAGACAACATCGTTTAGAAATAATCACGTCTTAAGTATTATTTTCTTTTGTTGTCACGATCCATGAAACGGTTGTTGTTATCATTGTTTATAAATAAATCTTTTATTTACATCGCAATGTATTTATGTGATTGTATATATAAACAACATATCCTCTACAATACCGACAATCAAGGAACCGCATTCCTTGAAGAACAGACTACCCCCAAATTTCTTCCATTTTATGATCTCTTGCGTTTTTCATGAAAATCCTAAGTACCCGTTTCTTCCAAGAGAAACAAAGTACGAGGTGCCAAGTTAATAGCAATCAATAACAAGATGATAACAATTAAACAATTATGTGGTTATGTGCTTATGTGTTCCCTTTTATGTGTCATGTAATTCAAATTATGTTATCCAAATCCTCGTAAAATCTTACATATCCTTGTGCAAGAGATTCCTAGTAGGATACCCAAAGGTACTACCTAAAATCCTTAATGGACTTCTACGTTGTAGTTAAAGTCCCTTGGATTTTAATGTACTACTTCATAATTAGACCCCTTTAGTGGTCTAGTTAAACAGATTGATCCAAAAATCTGGTTAGGGATATCATGTGATGATATAGCTGAAAGGACTCCTTAGTGGCCTAATTAAGAAGATCCTCGGTTGATCTAATTAAAAGGACCCTATGGTAGTCTAGTCACCGTCATCACAGGTTCGACATCCTTCCCCACAACATTATAAAACAAACTGTGCGGACTGTGCAAGGAATTACGTAATTATGGATGCATACATAATTATGGAATTTAGTGCACGAAAATCACAGCAAGTTCTATCATGTATCTAGAGTTAACCCTATTCATTTCCAATTCTGATGAAGCATCCGTTGAGGAAAAATGAACTAGCTATTCATTTTTCACTTCTGAAGAATATCCGTTGAGGAAATGAATATCCGTTGTTTATCTTTTCATTTCCATTCTGAAGAATAACCGTTGAGAAAAATGAATTATCCATTCATTTTCATTCTGAAGAATATCCGTTGAGGAAATGAATATCCGTTGTTTATCTTTTCATTTCCATTCTGAAGAATAACCGTTGAGAAAAATGAATTATCCATTCATTTTCATTCTGAAGAATATCCGTTGAGGAAATGAATACCCGTTGTTTATCTTTTCATTTCCATTCTGAAGAATAACCGTTGAGGAAAATGAATTATCCATTCATTTTCGTTCTGAAGAATATCCGTTGAGGAAATGAATATCCGTTGTGAAATCCTTCATTTCCAACTCTGAGGAAATAACCGTTGAAAATGACTCCGTTAGTTCATTTTCGTTTCTGAAGATTTACCCGTTGAAGAAATGAATATCCGTTGTGTAGTCTTTCATTTCCAACTCTGAGGAAGCAACCGTTGAAAATGACTCCGTTAGTTCATTTTCGTTTCTGAAGATTTACCCGTTGAGGAAATGAATATCCGTTGTGTAGTCTTTCATTTCCAACTCTGAGGAAGCAACCGTTGAAAATGACTCCGTTAGTTCATTTTCGTTTCTGAAGATTTATCCGTTGAGGAAATGAATATCCGTTGTGTAATCCTTCATTTCCAACTCTGAGGAAATAACCGTTGAAAATGACTCCGTTAGTTCATTTTCGTTTCTGAAGATTTATCCGTTGAGGAAATGAATATCCGTTGTGTAGTCTTTCATTTCCAACTCTGAGGAAGCAACCGTTGAAAATGACTCCGTTAATTTATTTTCGTTTCTGAAGATTTATCCGTTGAGGAAATGAATATCCGTTGATTTTTCTTTCATTTCAAATTCTGAAGAACAAACCGTTGAGGAAAATGACCTCGTTTGTTCATTTTTTTGTTCTGAAGAATATCCGTTGAGAGAAATGAATATCCGTGGATTATTCCTTCATTCCCATTTCTGACGAAGAATCCGTTGAGAAAGAATGAATCATCCATTCATTTTCACTTCTGAAGAATATCCGTTGAGGGAAATGTATATCCGTTTAGATAACTCCTTTATTTTCCATTTCCGAAGAAACCGTTGAAGAAAATGACTCTGTTCGTTCATTTTCGCTTCTGAAAATTATCCATTGAGGAAAATAACCAGATTATGTCCTACATATCTCTGGTGACTATTTGACACAAAGTCATAAACAGACTCCTACGAATAAATTTCGGGACGAAATTTCCTAAAGTAGGGGAGACTGTAACACCTGTGTCTCCACGGCCATCAAACAAATACCAAGCCAATGAAATATTGTATTTCATACTTTGGACTTGTATAAATATGTGTATCGTTTGCACATATCAACTCTTGTTCGATTTCAAGCTCTAAATCGCTTTCTGGAAGGTTATACACGCACTGATGCGTAAATATAACCAGTTTAATCCAACGAACACTCCGGAATAGTGAAATAGGCTTAACATACCTTAAATAACCTTTACTTAACTT
The DNA here is from genome assembly GCA_030545235.1 of Helianthus tuberosus. Taxonomy (NCBI): domain Eukaryota; kingdom Viridiplantae; phylum Streptophyta; class Magnoliopsida; order Asterales; family Asteraceae; genus Helianthus; species Helianthus tuberosus. Next base: position 32,023,581 of record CM060400.1, read on the forward strand.
AGATATAAGTTTTGGAAGGTTTGGTGTGGTGAAATCAAAGTTATTCGTCTACAGGGACTAAAGTTGACAAACCGCGAAAGTATGCCAATTTGAACTGTAACAGACCTTCCGGAACATGACCATAAGTTAAACATACCATAAATATCCTTTACATAGCTTAGAAATAGGCTTTGAGGGGTTCGGTGTGCTAAAATAAACTTTTGTGTCATTCAGGGACTAAAAGTGTCAAAAAGTGCACAAGTTTGCATTTTCGCGCATAACTTACGTTCTGAATACATCCGGACATCCAAAAATTTATGTAAGCATGACTATATTATGCTTTAGTGTTTGGCTTAAGAAAAATCCATTCGTCGCGTCTTTTGGTTCGTTTTTCGCGCTTATGCGCATTCCGTCGTATTTAAGCGAACATCGCGTTCGTACGGCCAAACGAACCGACATCCGAGAAATTTTTGAGCACATTTTAAGTTCCCTATACTTTAACTTCATTTTAGAGCTTTGAAATGGGGTTAACGGGCCTTAAACGTGTCGAAAATGGGCTGAATGCATGACAGGGACCAAAAGTGTAAATCTGCCAAACTTAAGCCTAGCGGTGCGCTACACTTTTAGCGTAGCGGTGCGCTAGGGGTCTCTAGACCAGATACAGAGTATGTAACAGCCTGTTTGCAGCTGGTTTCCACTCCCATTTCCCTTGCCAAGTGTTGATACCTTATGGTGAGTGGCCAAATTAGTCACCATAACATTCCGACAAGTGTACGGTATTGATCGTGCCTCCTTTTCCATGAAACGATCTCAACGGTTCACCGAAAACTATAAATACCCCATTACCCCAACCTTATTTCTCACTAGAATCTGATTAATTGTGTTCTAAGTTGAAACCTTTGTTTCATACCTGAACTATATTGATCTAGATTAGCATTCGGGGACCCTTCGTAAGTATTCTTTCGTTCTTTTCCTTATTTTACTGCTTTTCGAGTCAGAAAGTCAAACTTTGTTTGACTTTCAGCGTTGACCAGTAATGGTCAATGCGAAGTTCGTTTGAACTTCGCAACGTGAGTGTAATCACGTTGGTCATAGTCCCTTGGGACTATGCCCACTGATTACCACGTTGTCTAGGGTCGTAGGGTAGGCGATCTAATAAATCGCCTATACCTTCGAACCCGACCCATTTGGTCGATCATTAGGATCCGACCAAACACATTAGGTGACCATAGTAGGTAGGGAATAACCTTCCGAGGTTATACCCTATGGTCACATCGTTTAAGTAGTTGTATGATAGGTAGTTTATATGCCTTAGGTAAATTACCAGAATACCCTTTTCATGTATAATTGGTAATTAAGCATATGTAACCTAAACCTTTGTCACATAACTGATTATGTAACATATTTAGGCATATAACACTTGTCATAGGGCTAGTTAGGCGGTCCGAACGCGTTTCACGCGAACGACGCGTTAAAGTAGCATAAGCTACCTAAACGAGTCGTAATGGGTCGTAAACAATTATGTTAGGTTTCAATTAGTATGTAGGCTTTGTTGAACCATACTACACGAGTCTCAATACTCGTTTGGTTTACAAACCCTCATGCTACCCGATCTTCCGATTTAGGTCCGGTTTATTAACATAGTTACCTATATTAGGTGCCGTTTGATTCCGAGATCTATAGCATTACTTGGTGGTTATCTTTATACAACTGAGCAATCTCAAGTGAGTACATAGACCCCTCTTTTACTGTTTTTCAAACGTTTTGGGGTGGAACACATGTGCCTACTTGCTACTTTCATGTTTTCCATGTTTTCACATCATATACCTGCTATGTTCGTTAGTACATTATAGTACATGATTTCATTACATTTCATGCTAGGTGTGCCCATTGTGTGCATTACTTAGTACATCGTTTTACATTACATTTCATGCTAGGTGTGCCCATTGTGTGCATTACTTAGTACATTGTTTTACATTGTATTTCTGTTGCATATGCTTATCCAGCGTATGAACACATTATACTACATTTTGAACCGTTATAATCATTTGACTATGTGATCCGTTGATATCTGTGAACCGTTAGTATCTGTGAACCGTTTGGATCTGTGAACCGTTTGTATTTGTAACCGTTGAACCATGTGAACCGTTTGTAACCGTTGGACCGTGTGAACCGTTTGTAATGGTTGAACCGTTTGTATCCATTAACATGATTTACATTTGACAATAGACATTTGACAATACATGAACATTTCTACAATTGTTAAACATTACTTTGGTGGTTTGGTTTGATTAAGTGATTAAGTAACGATGCGTGTGTAATATGATACAAGCATGGTGGATACGCCGCTGGTACTTCCTATATATAAGTGTTTGTATGGTATTACATATCGTAGCGTTATTTGAATCATTTCAGTTTGAGACATAGAACATTTTATACAAATAACATACTTTTCACAAGACATTGTTTTACAAACAACTTATCTTTTACAAACTCATTTTATATGGTTATTCATTTAACCATACATTATTCTATTATTTATACATATCATCTGATCTGATCGTTTTTCAAATGATTTACAAAACAAAGCAAATTACAAGGTTCACGACTAAACATTTTCTCAAACATAAGTCATGAAACCTATTTTCACAAAACCTATGTATCTCACCGGCATTTTTATGCTGACGTACCATATTTTCACATGTGTTTTTCAGGAGCTGTTGCATAAGATGATCAAGATACACTTAGGCGGACATGGGCCTTAGTGACTTAAAACGAGACAAGACTAGTTAATTATGTTGTACTTCTTTGTTTATTAAGACATTGTAACACTTTTGATTAATAAAACGAAACTTCAATTGCCATGGATTTGAAACATTAATTCTGTTACAACACTCCTCGACATTTCCGCCACGTTTTGTATGTTCTACGTGGTCGGGGTGTGACAGAAAAGATGGTATCAGAGCCAATGGTTATAGGGAATTAGGTTATTAGTAATGCTTTGACCTAGTCTATAACCTTCTTAGGACCCTAACGCGAGTTTACTTGCGTTTAGTCATAAAACAATACCGTCACCTATCCTTAGGCGACTACCACATCAAGAACATAAATTTCAAAACCGCTTTGAAAACTAATCATCTGTTCTAGGATGATTTATTACAAGGTTTTGAACCCTCTATTGTAAGGTTTTGAACCCTCTGTTATATGGTTTTGAACCCCTTTGAATTTTTAAAAATCTCGTCAAGGTTTTGGGTTTTAAATAATGTGAACACGTGCAAACTGGAAGGGTGAATGCCTGTATTCTGGGTTTTCTGTCTAGGCAAGCACTTCGTATACATCTCATCAGACGCGAGACCAGTTGTGCTTACCTGGGAATTCTTGGGATGAGTGTTCACTTATAGGCGAGCATGTCTTCGCGATACATTATTTTTGACCTATTTACTTTGATTGGTCACTGTGTGTCGTTTGTTGCTTTGTAGTAACAAACAAATGACCACTATCCTTGCTTTCTTCAGATTTGTTTCATCTCATTCTTTTCGTCTAATTCTCTCACTCGTTTCCTTTCATGTTTCCTCTTTTAGAATGCCTCCTCGACGCGAAAACCAGATAGCGACTGCCGAACTGGCAGAAATTATTGCGCAGCAAATGGCTGCTCAATTCCCAAACCTCTTTGCTCAATGGAATCAAGCCAACAACAACAACAATGGTCCATGCAATTTCAAGAGTTTTAACTCGGCGAAACCACTCAAGTTTAGTGGTTCTGAGGGAGCGACTGGGCTTCTTCAATGGTTCGAGAGCATTGAGAATACTTTCCGCCACGTGCAGTGTCCTGACAATCGCAAGGTCGAGTTTGCTTCGAGTGTGTTCCAGAAGAGAGCCCTTACGTGGTGGAACGGGGTTATGAGAGATCGTGGTGCAGAAATTGCTCTAGCACAGACATGGGCCGAACTTAGGGCTCTCATGATGAAGGAGTTTTATCCTCGTCACGAGATCAGGGCTTTGGAAAGGGAATTTGATGATCTTAAGCAGGATAGCGGTGAGCATCGAGCCTACGTAACGGGACGCATTTGGGTCCCACTCTATGGCAACCTACGAGAGCTTGTGATGGATGAAGCACACAAGTCTCGCTACTCGGTACATCCTGGTTCGGACAAAATGTACCACGACATCAGAACTACGTACTGGTGGCCTAGCATGAAGGCCCACATAGCAACCTACGTCAGCAAGTGTTTGACTTGTGCGAGAGTCAAGTCCGAATACCAGAAACCATCAGGCCTACTCCAACAACCAGAGATACCTCAATGGAAATGGGAGCAAATTTCCATGGATTTTGTTACTGGCCTACCTAGATCCCAGCGCGGGAACGATACTATTTGGGTGATCGTGGATCGACTTACAAAATCTGCACACTTCCTGGCTATCAAGGAGACGGATAAATTCTCCACTCTCGCAGAAATATACCTCAAGGAAGTTGTTTCGAGGCACGGGGTGCCCACCGCCATTATCTCGGATCGAGATGCACGTTTCACTTCAGAACTGTGAGAAGCAATGCACAAATCCTTTGGATCACGACTAGACATGAGCACAGCGTATCACCCCCAGACGGACGGACGGGCAGTCCGAGCGCACTATTCAAACCTTAGAAGACATGCTTCGTGCATGTGTAATCAACTTTGGCAACCGCTGGGAAAAGCATCTGCCACTTGTGGAATTCTCGTACAATAACAGCTACCACACCAGCATTAAAGCTGCTCCGTTTGAGGCATTGTACGGACGTAAATGCCGGTCACCTCTTTGTTGGGCAGAGGTGGGAGATAGTCAGATCACTGGTCCAGAACATGTGGTGGACAAGACCGAACAAATTGCTCAAATACGAAAACGCATGGCGGCAGCTCGTGACCGTCAGAAAGTTTACGCCGACATGGGCAGGAAACCGCTTGAGCTCCAGGTTGGAGAGCGGGTACTACTCAAAGTTTCACCCTGGAAGGGTGTGGTTCGTTTTGGTAAACGCGGCAAACTTAACCCACGATACGTTGGACCTTTCGAAGTCATTGAGAAAATAGGCAGGGTGGCCTACAGACTGAACTTACCAGCAGAACTCGGTGCAGTTCACAACGTTTTTCACGTGTCGAATCTGAAGAAGTGTCTGTCAGAGGAGACCCACGTAGTTCCTCTGAAGGAACTCACTATCGACGAGCAGTTGCGATTCGTCGAGGAACCAGTCGAAATCACGGACCGGGATGTTAAGGTCCTCAAGAGCACTAGAATACCTCTCGTCCGAGTTCGTTGGAACTCACGTCGCGGCCCAGAGTTCACCTGGGAGCGCGAAGATCAGATGAAACAAAAGTATCCCCAACTGTTCGCAAACAGTACACCCACTACTGAGGCCGAAGCTACGGAATTTCGGGACAGATCAACGGGGGGTGGATGTGACACCCCAGGAAAACCAGGAAAAACAGGAAAACCATACAACTTAACTAGCTTCCTCAGTGAGTGCCTACCAAATTTCGGGACGAAATTTCTTTCAACTTGGGGATGATGTGACAACTCGAAATTTAGAACCCTTCTTGTATCCCGTTGTAACAGGCTTAAACGTGTGACTAGTTAACTTGTGTGATTAATTATATATATGAACATCCTATGTGATTACGTGCTACGTTTATGTGTTGTAATTGTATGTATGTGTGTATTATTATGACCCGAGACACAAGGACCCAACTCGAGACCATGCGGTCTCGAGTGAGCAATTAAACAATGGGCCGGATGGGCCGTACACCTCATCTAACCCAACCGGAAGCCCATTAGGGTGCACTACTTGGATCGGATATATAAACTAAGTGGATAGCCATGGGTGCCATTTCTTTGGACAACACACTCACTCTCACACACACCTTCTCCTACACACTCTCTCTAGAGAAACCTAAAACCCTAAAGATCAAGCACCACCTCTTCTCTTCTTTACTCTCGGATCAAATCGGCATCAACAAGGATTCGGTCAAGCTCATCATCAACACTCGGACACTCCATTTTATTCATCTTCTTTACCACCTCGGTGCCTTGTACAATCGGTTAGTGTTCTAGATACTCACTAGGTGTTTATGTGACTTATGATGCTACTTGCCTTGATGAAATAGCATAATGATGATGTTATTGATGTGTATGATGACGATGATAACCGGTTAACATGTCTTGGTTTCGGCTATATTACATGATGAGTTAATGATATCTTGTGTTTGAATGTGGTTTAAACCATTAGTTGTTGATGTTCATGAAATCGGCTTGCTTAATGTTCATGTTAATCGGATTATATACTCCTATGCTAAGAATCAAATGCTTGCAATCGGCTGTGGTATGTGCACGATTAGGACGACTCATTGTGTTGGTATCATAGGGTGCATGTTAGTGTTGATAAGTTGTTGATCATGATTTTGTTTGGTTAAAGTTTATATGAATGATTATGATGAACTACTTGAATAATTGAAGAACATGATGAATATGATATGAATGTGACTTGTGATATTTGAAATTTGATTGTTTGATCCATTTTGGTTAAAAACTAGACAAGAAAACATGTTTAGTGGATAGTACAAAATGGTTGCATGAAATTAAAACCTCATTGGATAGTACATGTCGGAAATCAGCATATGTCCCAGTCGAGACCTTCAGTCTCGACTCGAGACCGGGGACATGATAACTCGAGACTACAGTTGCGACTCGGGTTGCGAGCCGAGAACCCATAGTCTCGACTCGAGACCATGAAGCTACAACTCGAAATCACCTTGTGACGACTCGAGACCCACGGTAGCGAGTCCGGTTGTGACTCGAGAACAACACCTGCATAACTCGAGACCTCATCCGTTGCGACTCGAGACTTATAAGCTTGAACCGAGATCGCACAGTCTCGACTCGAGACCGCACAGTCTCGACTCGAGACCATGCACACACACTCGCTGGAGTGGACTTGCATAGTTACGGGCCTAAGTTAGTGGGCCGAATGTATGGGCTTTCCGTGCATTGCTAATTGTGTATGTTGTGTACTGTTTTGAACCTGCATACTATTACGAACCCAACTGTTTGGGCCGCACACTTAAACTTTGGACTGTTGCGTGAAACGAACCGTTGATTTGAACTATCACGCTAGACATGTATGCCATAATTGTTACTTGTGTACAATACGTGTAGAACATACGTGCACTACTTGGATATGACCCTGGCATAAATGGTATCTATGTTAAGACGTAGTTGACCACAATATTGCTTGATTGACTTTTCTGTGTATCTGCCGAGCAAACCAAGGTGAGTTCACACCCTCTACAAAGCATGGGATTCCCTGGGTTGGGAATTGGGGTTAAGGAACATGGGTTCCTCGTCCTCCTTGGGTAGGACAACATTGGTTCAGGAATGTAATTCCTCGTCCTCACGGACAGATAACTCGTACTAGACCAAAACTCTATCACGAAGTCCCTCCTTTTTATATCGACTTAATTGCCGGGCCAATGGCGAGCGGGTCATTAGTTAGATAGCGCTATTTAGGTCTGACAAACCTCACACCGTGCCGCAGAGGACGGGCGTGAACTAATGGATCTGGGGCACGTCAATGATGATAGACATTGACAGTTTCAGGGCACATAAACATGACTACAGTCAGCAGTCGATATGGTAATGAGTCTAGTATATACATGGGGTAGCCCCCACGGCCGAAATGCCAGATAACAAACACGGGGTAGCCCCACGGCTGGATTGCCAGAATAATCAGGAATAAACAAGTCACGTTTTTAACTATGGGGTAACCCCCACGGCAGGATGCCAGATAAAGGAAACTGTTTTCGGAACAACTTAAAATGAACACCCAACCGTGAACTCACTCAACTTGTTGTTGACTCGTTACTACATGCTTTGCAGGTCAATAGGTACTTAGCTGGAGCTTGCATGGAGGAGAGTCGTTGTGGGACATGGACGACTGTGTGCCATGTTAAACTTTGAAACAATTAAACTCATGTTTTGATTTAAGACTTATGCTTCCGCTTGCAACTTAAACTATGTTTTGTTTGAACACCAATTATATTGGTTGGATTTTATAACTACTTATATGCTTGTTCAATATGATTGGTGGCTGGATCCTGGTCAGTCACGCCTCCAAGCGGTGGTATTCCGCAGGTGGATTTTAGGGGTGTGACAGGTAATATGAGAACTTGGATTATATATACACCCACAGGATAACCCATCTCTCTCATTCAACACTTCAACATCAACAAACACTTTCACTTCCTCCTAACCACCTCACGGCCGCCACCTCTCCACCACACTACCACCACTTCCAAGTCTTGTTCAACCATTTCTTACATACTCTAGGGTGCAGGGTGACATAAAAGTAAGCCCGGTGCTTTCGGAAGTGCAAGAACCTCTCTACATTTCTTTTATCCACCACATTTACAACTTGTTTTTTTCCCTAGCCTTGAGCTAGTAGTAAGTGCCTCTAAACATCATCTTGATCTTGTTTATGGTGGTTAATAGGTGATTTAATGGTTGAAAGTTAAGAACACTAAATAACATAGCATAAAGTCATGAAAATAAGATGAACAAGTTGGATAAAGAAAGAATATGTGTGTAAATCAGGTGAACCTTGTATGGTTGTGATGATTTGATGTTGTTTGCTATTAAAAGTAGGATGGATCATCATCTAAACCTACTAGACCATGTTCAAGAACATGAACTAGTAGTATGTTAGTGTTAAAGTTATGAAAGATGATGAAACTTTCCATCCATGAAACATGAACTTGAATAAATATAATTTTTCTTGTATAATAAGACTCTAAACATGTAGATCTAAAGATCTACAAGTGGTTTTTCGGAAGGACCAAGTGAAAGATGCAAGTCTTGTTAAAACCCGGATATTTTATAAACAAGAAGCATTTATAGTAGGTAAACAAGTGTGTAAACACTTGTGTAAACAAGAAAATTTAAAAAGAAGTATTTTTGCAAATCTTGACTAGAAGTTGTAAAACTTCAAGTTCATTAAAAATAAAGTTTTTAAGAAACTAATTTTACTTTTAAAGTTAACAAAACCTACTAAATACGCTAGCAACTTACTACGTATTTTTACATAACTTTCAAGTTCATGAGTTTGTGATTTAGGCTTGTTCTGTCAAGTGTGATGTTTAAATATTGTATGCTGATGATTGTCAAACTGCTTGATTGAATTTTGAAAAGAAAATGATACGCTTGAAAGCATGGCCACCTCCCGTTACAGAGAAAACTCTGGCGAAATTTTTCTTGAAATATAATGCTTAGAAATATTTTTGATCATAAATATGTTATTGACTTGGTTTTCAAAATAAACTTCGCCATGATTTTTATTACAAAATTACCAAGTATTCGGAGGTGGGTTTTGGTAAATAAAACTTGTTAAATATATATTTAGAATATATATTTCATAATAAAACGCTTGTGTGATTATATGATTATTTTGTGAACTAGATATATTATTTTTAGGGTAAAAATAATATAACCGGGGAATATTATGAAATCACGACTCCAAAATAATACCAACGCTATCACAAATAAGTATTTAAGTTACACCGGTATGGTTATTACAATGCGAACACTAAAACGCAACTTATGTAGTATTTCTGAAAAATACTCTTGTATGAATATTTTGATAAAGTATTACTTTAGGGAATGTATAAAGAAAAATATAATATTTTTGGGAAAAATATGTATATTTTGGAATTAAAATATTTTGGACTTGTGATTAAAATATATTTTTCAAGTGAGACTTAAAAATATATTTTTTCGGAATTATAACGTATACGTATATTTTGGTAAAATATTATTTTGGAAACTGTAGAAATAAAAATATGTTATTTTTGGGAAAAATACATATATTTTGGAAATACGTTATTTTTGGACAAATGGGTTGAATATATTTTCCAAGTGGGAGATAAAATATATTTTCCTAGTATATTTAGAAGATATATAATTTTTGAGAAAAATATATACTTTCTAGAACGATACATGATTAAGCAAAATAAGGTTTATTTGTATTTTTTTAAGTGAGACTTGAAATGTATGGTTTTGGAATTACATGTTGGGAATATATTAACATATATTTAATTTGGAACAATACACCGAAATACGACGCCAACACTTGGCAAGATATACAAACACAAGTACGAAAATACGTGTATGAGATACCCCCACCCTTGGGAAGGAAATCCGAAGTTGAAATGCTTGAGAAGTATTAATACAGAAACCCTGCATAATCAATTATTCCAAAACTAAATACAATTTTTTCAACTTGGAAAAATACCAGAATCGTAACTCAAAAACATAAATACTAAGAAAAGGCACGACTCGTTCGTCTAATAGACGTTAGACCATTGTAGGTAGTCGTGTTTGCCGCTGAGATTTGGGTTACAAGTATGAAGACGCAATACAGTGAGTTCATGTCCCCCTTTTCTCTTAACTGTTTTCAGTTTTATACTTCGGGGGTGGAATACATGTTACAATAATTACGGATACTTTTATACATGGTATGGTTAGCTTAAGGAGGGTTTACTACTTAGATCATGTGAGTGGGTAGGCGTGTAACTGAGGCCATTAATCCTCATGGTAGGACCGAGGGACATTAGTGATAGATCTATTTGGGTGTAGCGAGCCCCACTCCTGCGCCCGCTGAGTGGACCAGGTGGTGACTAAGTGCCCGACGCACAAATCAGCTAGGTTTGAGTCTTCCTGCATGACTTCACACATATTATTGGCTTTGCAACCCAATGGTGATCTCTTTTTCCTTAATTGCTACATACCAGGGATTTTCATACATACAGACAAATTACAAAGGGTTATACATACTCACTTTTACATGAACTCGCTCAACTTTATGTTGATTTTTCAAAACTACATGTATTTAAGGAAATTAGTAAATGGATCTGGCGGGCGTTGGAGTTTTTAACCTGCGTTGTGAATAAAGATGTCATCCAAGTCATTAGGGCTTTGGAGACGTATCTTAATCCTGGATGAGATACGTGGTCCTAAACTCGGGTTTGTTTTAAAATCTTTTGTTGAGTCTTTTGAACTCTTTAAAATATGTTATGGTTTGTAACTTGAATTTGGTATTGACATTTCAGAAAATTATGTTGTACTACTTTTTAACTCAAATTAATGGATGTACATCTACTGATTTTATCATATAGTGTTGTTATGATCGTATGCAATGGTATTAAGAAGTCACACCAATAATCACGCTTCCGCAAAAGTCAGGGTGTGACAGTTTGGGTGGAAGGAATGACCGAATTCGATATACAGAATTTAGATGAACATTTAGCTTTTTAGGGGTTTGTCACCACAGTCGCAAGGCTTGAATGTAGACGTTAGAACATTACCGCATAGATGTTTGTATCAATAAAGCATGAATTTTACAAAACATAACTTTTGATTTAAATTATGATTTTTTCAAATGCATTGTTTTGTACATTTTACGTATGGTTTGAATAGATATCTTTATTTATTTTGCCATACATTACATTTGGTTATACATGAACATTTTTACATTGGTGGTTTGTTTGGGTAAGTGATTTAAATAACGATGATAAAAGCATGGTGGATACACCGCTGGTACTTCCTATATATAAGTGCTTTTATGATATTACATATCGTAGCGTTATTTAAAGCATTTCAATTTGGACATATTACATTTTACACAAATAACATATTTTACAAAACATTGCCTTACAAACAACACATTTTTATACAAACTCATTTTTATTTGGTTATTTACTTATCTACGCATTATTCTTTTATATCATTTGTTTTCTTATTGATTTTCGTATGATTTCTAAAAGAAAATATTTTAAGGTTCATGACTACTTTTGTTAAACATTTTCTTTAAACTTACAAGTCATGAATCCTATTTTATTAAAACCTATGTATCTCACAGGCATTTTTATGCTGACGTAACTATTTTCACATATGTTTCAGGTGCCGTTGTTAGATGATTATGATGCAAACATAGGATTGGACGAGGGCCTTAGTGACAATAAAAGATGCAAGACTAGTTAATTATGTTATGTTTCTTTGTTTTTAAGACATTGTAACCTCTTTTAATTTAATAAAACAAAACTACAATTTCCATGTGTTATGAAACAATGATTCTGTTACGACAATCCCCGGCGATTCCGCCGCGGTTCGTTGTTTTACGCGGTCGGGGTGTAACAATGGTCATCCGATCGGATGTGTTTATCCAATAAAGATCACATCAAACAAGACATGTGCATTTGGATCGGATGGCTATCCGATCGGATGGTCATCCAATCGGATTGCCATTCGATTGGACACGAAAAACCAACGCTCAAACATTCAGATCGGATGGCCCTCCGATCGAATGGTCATCCGATTGGATTGCCCTTCGATCGACTTGTCAAAAGCAATTTGAAAAACATATTTATTTATTATTTATTTTTTAATTTTTCAATTTTTTAGTGTTTTTGAAATATGGTTTATTTATGTACAGAAACAAACTAACTCCCTGTTTCTCAGTGGCAGGGACCAGCAGCCTTCTCCTCCAGTGCCAGGCTGCTCCAATACTCCTTTAGTTAACATTCAGTTTTCTTCGGGAGCACCTGCACATATACACAACTCAATTACTTGAATAATTCAGCCCAGGTCTGTTTGACCTTAGGCATTTCAACACAAAATTCATTCAATGATGGAAAATCTTTGTCATTTTGTACAAAAACTTATACATTTTTTACTTCAACTTTTACGTCATTCACAGAAGTCTCTTGTTTGTTAACTACCCAGTTTTGTCCTTTTGAAGCACTTCTTTTGTAAAATCGTGTCTTGTTTTGATTATTTTGATTTTGAATATCAACTTGTGGTTTCCAAAACTGGTTTGGTTTTGTCATATCAACCGATGTTTGCCAACTTTGAGTTGTTCTGAATCTAAGTGTGTGAGAATTCTAGGTTTGTCTTGAATCAAACCTAGTCTGGAATGATTTCCGAGTTTGATTGGAAGCAAACTTGTTTGTGTTGTACCTCCAAGTTTGTTTTGAATTAAATCTGGTAGTCCTTTGTTTCACATCCTCATATTTCTGTTTTTCAACATCAACAGGCTTTGGGTTTGGACACTTGCGTGCAAGTTGTCCAGTTTGATCACATTTAAAACAAGTTTTCCTTGAAACATCTTTAGCCTGTTGTTGTTGCTTTTTCTGAGCATAGAACTCTTCATTAGACTGTCGTCTAAATTGGAGTTCTTTATCTTCTTCCAAACTTTTCCCGTGAACGAAATTCATTTTCTTTTGAAAATTTTGCTTTTCAAACTTTTTATCTTGATTTTGTTTCTTTTTATAACCCAACCCAGCCTTCATGTTCTTCTTTTTGTAACCAGGTTTGTTATAAACAAGCTTTCTTGTTCTTTCCAGCAAATTTTGAAATTTCTGACTTTTCGATCTCTACCCGTTTAAACACTTTGTCAATTTTATTTGCAATCACATTCTGAATCGGGAACTCGTTATCTGAGAATAATTTGTCCAATCCAATCATGGTATAAGCCAATCCTTTTGGATCATCATTCACAACTTTCTCAGATTTTGAATGTTTAAGATAACTATCATGAAAACTTCCCTCATTTTCATCTTGTGATTCAGACTTACCTTAGGCAGATTCATCTCTCAAAATGCTTTCAACAACCTTACTTACCACCTCTGCATCATCAGCATCATCCGATTTGGTGTAAGTCACATCGATATTTTCAGGTAATTGGTCAACCATGTTCAGACCTTTTGCCACCTTTTCTTCATCATAAAACGTGTAATTGCCTCTCAATGGTGGTGGCACCTAATGATATTCTGAACCAATACCTTTTTTATTCTTTTCAGAATCTTTGTCAACTGGTGTGATGTTGAAATTACGTTCGAGAATGTACCAAGAACTATGATAACTTTGAAGTTTTGTAACAATCTTTTCTTTTTCAACCAAAACTTGTTTGAGTTTAGCAACTTCAACAATACATTTGTTTAACTCCTATTGCTTTTCTTCAAACTTTTTCTCATAAAGTCTTGTTGTTGTTTAGTTTTCAGACAATCTCTCATCCATACATTTGACTTGTTTCTTCAAAGTATCATAAGCTTCTTGTACTCTATGACTTGACCATTTCCTTTTATCGTATTCCTTTTGTAAATCTTGAAAATTATTGTCTTTTTGAACACAATCTTCACATTTAGCCAAACACTTTTGTTTTAAAATCTCATTTTCTTTTTCAAAATCTTGACATATCAGTGTCAGCTTTTCAATCCTTTGTTTAAAAACTTCTTCATTTTCAAGTATTTCTTTGCACTTTGTTTTGAAAACAGTTTCACTTTTATTTAATTCAATATCTTTTGTTTTTATCTTTTCGTCTTTCTTAGTACAGACTTTGCACATTTCTATGCAATTTCTGCACTTATCTTCAGTTTATCAACATTTTGATCATTGTTTAATAATTCAGAAGATTCAGTTAGAATTTTTACCTCAGTTTCATCTGGCACTTTTGATTCTTCTGTTTTCAACTTCTGATCCTCATCATTCTTTTGTTCGTTCTCATCAGCATCCGCTGCTGTTTTCTTCACCTCTTCAACCAACTTCTCAATCTTTTCTTCTTTCTTCTTTCTCAACTCCATCACCTTTGGTAAACTTGCCTCAAAAACTTCTTTTAAACGTTTAAACAAATTAGCTTCATAATCTTTCTCAGATAATCTCCTCGTATGAAACGTGTCACGATCTGGAAATATGTTTGCCACTGCATCAAAATCCACCTTCTTAGGATCAACCACTGGATTACCTTGTCGATCCAAATAACATTCTCGCTCAGCATCCCATCTTTTTGCCTTTTGTGCTTCCTTAAAAGGAGCATACAACTTTTTGATTTCAAAAGTGGCATAATCTCTCTGCCATCGTTTATCGTCAACCACTTCAGCTATGAATGCGGATCCAACATAATCTTCTTCTGGAAGAACTTTGCTCCAGTCATAACCCTCATCGTCCTGAATAACTACTAGAGCCCTTGACTTCTCTTTTGATGAACCTTCATCGATTTGCTTTTGATTCATATTTGACGACCCGCTGTTGCGATGATAAATTGCTTTCAGATAATAATCATCTTTGAATGGATTCACAGCTTCATCAGTTGCCTGTTTATGCATTCTCTCTTGAAGTGCCCTTTCTGTTTGCACTTGAAACATGTAACTTTCGATTTATCGAATCCCAGTTTGTATCAGCAGTTCCCAAACATGATCTTCCGGTGATCTCCATAAACCTTTGTGCTCTCCTCAGAGCACTAGCCATGCACCATTTTATGTCTATCAGCTCCATCTCCTCTGGATCGATCTGGTCATAATCTTCATTTGTCATATTCGGGTTTCCAACCTTACCCGCGATCAGACTTTGGTACGATTCCAGGACAGATGCTAAAAACATCATTTGTTGCTTGGCAGCTTCTCCATTCAGACTTTGAGTGTTTTTCAGATCTATGGCGATATTGCATTGAACTATGTTCGGATTTGACGAATTTGAGGCGAATGAATGATAACCCGGATCTTTTGAGAAACTGTGTTGAGATGAATCCTTTGAACTTCCTGCACTAAATGTCGTCTTTGATGTTTGATCCATTATGCTTCTTTTGTAGTACAGATCGACATTTTGTTGATACTGTTGATTTGCCATTTTGTTCTGCTTTTGTATTTCCAAATCATGACCTTCAAGCTTCTCAATTAAGCAATCGAGGATCACTTTGCTCATATCGTTGCTGTTTTTGAGTATCATGACATAGTTTGACCAATCGTTTTCATTTGGACAAGCTTCAATCAACCTGTCAATGATCTCTTCATTATCTTTGGAAACACCAAACCTCTCCAGTTCGAGTTTAAGATGGAAAAATCTTTCAATCATCTGAGGTATGGTTTCACCGTTCATGCATGTAAACAAATCAGATTCTTTTTTCAATAACGATCGTTTGTTTTTGATAATTTCTTCGCCACCTGTACATTTTCTCTCTAAAGCTTCCCATAAACCTTTTGAAGTAGTTTCATCAAGTAATGAAATAATATCGTACCGAACAGATTGATATAGCAATATAATCATTTTTTGTTCAGCACACATGTGTTTTACTTCTTGATCTGTGAATTCTTCAATTGTCAATAAGATTCCACCTTGTTTTGTTGGTTCTTTATATCCTAACTTCAATTTTAACCAACTATCATGAGCGAATGCTTTTACCCAACCCTCAAACCGTTTTTCCACCCGTTATAGTCCTTGATATTCATTAATTTCGGTGGTTTTTGTTGGTTTCCGTACACATTATCATATTTCAAACTATCTGAAATCGTTTTTGAAATGTTGCTAGTCTCCGACTTTGTTTCAGAAGTGTAAGAGTTATAAAATGTGTTGTAAAACTCTTCACCACCGCCCGACATCTTTGAAATGCTTCTTGAATTTATCGTTCCTTGAATTTTTCGTCTTGTTTATCACCTCGAATCACCTCCAAACGAAAAGCAAACGATCAGTTTAAAGCAAACAGTCAGTTGGATCGGATGTGTATCTGGGGTCAACGAAAGTCAATCAGATGACTTTGGATTGGATGGCAATGGATCGGATAGCAATCCGTACGAACCGCACTTCGATCGAACGTGGCCAACACAAGTCAATTGTGTTTTGATAACAAAATATCTTTGGATCGGATGTCAATCCGATCGAACAAGGTCAACTAAAGTCAACTGTCTTGGATCGGATGTGACTTCGTTCGGATTGTCGTTCGATACTTGGTCCTCAAAACAATTAAACAAGCTACTGTGGATCGGATGTCAGTTCGAACGAACTGCCTTCCGAGACTTTGCAAACAAGTCAAACACTTTATAATAGAAATGTATTTGGATTGAATGACAAATTGATCGGATGTTAATCCGATAGTTGACACCTCCTTATAAACTGATATTGGGCCTCAAATTTGAAATTTGGATCGGATGGCAAATCGAACGGATTGCCGTTCGATGATTGGACCTCCAAATGATATCAAGTGTTGAATCATTTATCAATACATTACAATTCTCATGTGCCAATGTCAGTATATATCAATTATAATTGGGCTGATTACTATTAAGTGGATCTCATCACTGATACACTTTATTGGGCCACTAAAAGTTATATTACAGAATGTTGTTCTCGCACATGGGCTGTCTGTTGTGGTGGATCAATATAATTGGGCTGAGAATCAGTCAATTATTGTTAACAGATATGTTCACATGTACCTTTAATATTGAATTGGATCGGATGTGCTTTTGGATCGGAAGGCAATCCGTTCGGATTGCCGTCCGACACTTGTACACCTTGAAAATGAATTGAATAAGAGTATTGGATCGGATTGAGATCCGATCGAAGTGTCGTCCGACACTTGTACACTATAAAACTAATATTGACTTTGAAAAAATGTGACCGACAAACTTCAATTCCTTTCACAATCTTATTGGACCGATGGATTTTAGTGGACTGAACAAATTTATCGATCTACAATCTCATGTAATAACCGACATCATTCACATGATTCCCAGAATTTGGAAACAATTGGTGAACATTGTGGCTCTTGCAGCGGTGTGGCGCATCTGGGAGGCTCGGAACGCGAAGGTTTTCGATGGCAGATTTATCCATCCGTGTAAAATTCTGGATTCGATCAAGGAGGATGCCTTTTTATGGATCTGCAACAGAGCCAAAATAACCAAGCCGTCTTGGGAGAATTCGATCGATTTTAATGTGGCTGACATTGTGTAGCGGTTTGTTTTGTTCTGTTTTGTTTTGTTTTCTGTTTGTACTCGTTTTTCAGCCTCTTGCTGGCTCTTTATATGATTTATAAAGTGTTTTCCGTTAAAAAAACATGATTCATTTAATGGATCTTGGGCCTCTACAAATCAATTTATGCACATGACTCGTCACATCTACAATGAAAATGTAAAGATTATCACGTGAATTCCTATATAAATGGCTGAAAATATAGTCTTGCATGTTCATCTAAACCAACAGTCGCCGGAGTGCTCGACGAAGAGGATCTCATCGGAATAGCGTGCGAGGTATCTTCGGGTGTTCGCCTGAGGTTTACCTTTCTCCCTATTCTGATCCGGGTCCGATTCCATTCGCCTCTGGGGCTTGTTCGTAGTGTTTGAATCTCTAAAAACCAACGGTCGCCGGAGTGCTCGACGAAGAGGATCTCATCGGAATAGCGTGCGAGGTATCTTCGGCAGTTCCCTTGACGTTACCTTTCTCCCTATTCTGATCCAGGTCCGATTCCATTCGCCTCTGAGGCTTGTTGTGTAGTGTCCGATTCCATTCGCTTTTGTGGCGGCTGCCGGAGATGACAAACGACGACCGGAATTATGATGCCAGACAAAGAGAAGAGAACTGGCACATTGCAAGATACAAGGGCAGACGTCTTATCCCGGAGGACGGCAGGAAACAAGTTGCTGAGCGAGTATGGCCACCCAAGGAAACAACGTTTTTTATCGGTAACCTTCCAGACAAATGCTCAAGCTTCCTACTTTGGGACGTCTTTGCGGGCTTCGGTTCGATGACTGATGCCTACGTTCCTAGGAAAAAGGACAAACTTGGGAATACCTTTGACTTTATCAGATTCACCGGGGTGAGAGATGCTCTCTCTTTCCAGAAAGAACTGGGTACGGTACAGATTGACAAGCGATGGTTTTTTGTGAGGCTGGCAAAATTCGAAAAGGAGACAGAAAGGTATAGATCTTAGACGAACAAAGGAAAGGCACCCCAAACTTGGAAGGCTCTGAACAACAACAATCTCAGATCTAATCACTGCAAGAGCACCGAAACACTGGCTGATGCAGTGGTCAAGCAACAAAATCCTATCCCTAATGGAACCAAGAAGTGTGATGTGGACACAAGTATACAAGCTGCTGCTGTCCCAGAGGAATCTTTTGAACTACACCTGCAAGAAGGTGCAGCTTCCAGAAACTGGAGGGGAAGGTCACTTGTCGGAGACATCAGGAACCCATACGACCTAAAACACCTAGGAGACCTACTGGATTCAGTTGACCTAACGGGCTTTTCCCTGCAATATCTTGGTGGCCTAAGAGTGCTACTCACTTTCCCTAGCTCAGACATGGCTACGGAATTTCGTAATAACAAAGATGGCTTGTGGTCGATTTGGTTCTCTGCTCTAAACCCATGGGAGGGTCAACATCTGCCCTTCGAACGTTTGGCATGGATCTCCATCAAAGGAGCGCCCCTACAACTCTGGGATCCCCATGTCTTCAACCAGATTGGAGAAATGCTTGGGAGAGTGGTCTCCCCATCAACGGCGTCACCTGAAGATTTTGATCTCTCGGCCAATCAATTATGCATACTCACGAAGGCAGTCGGAAGGATAGACAGTAAGCTCAACATCATGTGGGATGGAATCCAACACTCAATCTGGGTGTCGGAAGACATACCTTACATCGTTCCGGACTTCAGATCCTAACGGGCGGCATTGTCATCGGAAAACAAAACGGCGGGGGCAGCTGAACAGTCAAAATCGGAGTCTAGGGGAGTTGAAGAGATCACCTCGTGCATTCAAAAGCGTGGGGGAAAAGCAATTATGGCTGACATGGAAAAAACTGCAGGCTCACAATCCCTAGGAGATTCTCTCTCCTACACTGGCACCTGCAAAAAAACGACCAACTCTCCAATTCTGTTGGATCCTCAGTGGGGCCATATGATACCCCACCTCCCCCGCCCCGCATCAGGCCTGATGACATATGGGCCAAAGACACCGCATTGGGCCTTCATGAACTTTTTAATGAAGATGCTTGTATCTTGGAGACTCCACCCTCATTGTCCAGACCCACTTCGCCTTCACTCACCCCTGGGCCCAAGAAAAATATGAATTTTAATACAAATCTGGAACCTGAACCCCCTGACCCTTTCAATATTAGGGAACTTCTGATTGAAGAGGAGCACACCGCTCAACCATTTGATCTAAACAATTCGCCTTCATCACCTTTAGCTGCCATCAATCAGACGTCGCCACCAGCTGGTCGAAAGGGTAACCATCATAAATCGAAGCTCCGCTTTCCATCCATGAAAATGAAAGATGCTCTTTGGATGCCCAGAACATGTGATTGCTCTAAGAACAAAGACAAAGTAGGTGGAAGTCTTTCTAGTGGGAGCAGTTCACAACCGGAAATTACAGGGGCACTGCGGAAAAAAACGAGGCAGAAAAAGAAGCTGACTTAACTAAGGAAGTTGGAGAATGTCTTGGTTTCGATATGAATGGCAGAGAGGATCAACTGAGACAACATATTCACGGTGAACAGGAGTCAATCGTTCCTCAATGAATTACCTAGCTACAAACATAAGGGGGGCATGCGACTCTTTGAAAGCAGAACACATCAAGGAGTTAAAAAGGAGGAATAACATCAGCTTCATAGCCATTCAGGAGACTCAATTCACTAACTCAACGAACATTCAGGCCAGTTCTTTTTGGGGTAACACTCTTTTTGATTCCGAGTCTGTCGATGCCTTCTGGAGATCGGGTGCTCTATTAAACATTTGGGATCCTTGTGTGTCGATGCCTTCGGGAGATCGGGTGGTCTATTAAACCTTCGGGAGATCGGGTGGTCTGTCGATGCCTTCGGGAGATCGGGTGGTCTATTAAACATTTGTTAACAACGCGTCAGTTTCCAACAGGTTCTTTCTCGCAACACTGGGTGAATTAAGAAATGGTGAAGGTGAAATCAATATAGTTAACGTTTATGCTCCACAAGACTTAAACCTAAAACGGAACCTGTGGTCGACTCTCACGGACCTCATGAATTCCTCGAATGGTCACTGGATTTTTCTGGGTGATTTCAACTGCGTACGGGAACCGAGAGAACGTATGAACTCGAAATTCAACCCCCAAGCGGCTGGAGATTTTAATCATTTTATTCGCACAACAGCCCTATCCGAATATGCCATGATGGGTTGCTCATACACACATAGATCGGACGACGGGAAACGGTTCAGTAAAATCGATAGAGTACTTGTCTGCCATTCGTTCTTATCCAGGTGGCCTTCGGCTAATCTTATGGGACTCCCTAGGTATCCTTCTGATCATCGGCCTTTGCTTCTAATATGTTCCGATGTGAAATTCGGTGCCCCCCCTTTCGATTTTTTAACTCGTGGTTGAAGGAGGAGGATCTCGTAAACATTGTGAGAGCTTCTTACGTCGGTATCGCTCCGTTCGGTCCACCCGACAAACTCATAGCCGCAAGATTAAAGGCAATTAAACTGGCAATCAAACCGTGGAGTACAGGTATAAAAAATAAGAACCGTGAGTCATTATCTGACCTCTCAAAAAGGTGGAGATGTTCGACTTGAAGATGTCTATCTGGAGGATATGAAACAAAGGGCAAAAGTGAAATGGATCATTAACGGCGATGAAAACTCTTCTTTCTTTCATGGAATTGTTAAAGGCCATCAGAAGCACAATAGGATCAACGGGCTCATTTTCAACAATGTTTGGATTTCGTAACCGGATGAACTTAAGGGTGAAATTAAAAAAATACTTTCGAAACCTCTTCACGGAAGAAGATTATAATCGGTCAAAATTTATAAACAATGGCTTCAAAGTACTATCTTCGGTACAAGCTTCGATGTTGGTTAAACGGTTTTCTAAAGAGGAAATTAAAGAGGTCGTCTGGAATTGCGGTGGGGATAAGGCACCGGGTCCTGATGGGTTCACCTTGGGCTTCATCAAACATTTTTGGGATTTGCTCGAGACCGATTTCACTGTCCTTCTTGATTACTTCTATGTGAACGGGCAATTAAATTGTTGATGTAACTCTAGCTTTATCACTCTCGTGCCTAAGACCGAAAACCCTCAACATGTCAAGGATTTCCACCCTATTAGTCTAATTGGCTACATTTCAAAGGTGATATCGAAAATATTAGCCAATAGACTCAAAAAGGTTATTGGAGACCTGGTAAGGGACACTCAGACGGCGTACATCGAAGGGAGGAGTATCTTGGAAGGGCCACTTATGATAAATGAATTAGTGTCTTGGGGGAAGAAACACAAAAAGAAGATGCTTCTGTTCAAAGTCGATTTTGAGAAAGCTTTTGATTCTCTAAGTTGGAACTTCCTCGATTCCGTTCTCTCGCAAATGGGCTTCCCCGCACTTTGGAGAAAATGGGTCATGGGTATTTTGTCGTCAACTAGAACCTCCATCCTAGTTAATGGATCGCCTACCTCGGAATTCAACGTTCAAAGGGGGGTCCGTCAAGGTGATCCGTTGTCTCCACTATTATTCATCCTTGCCATGGAAGCTCTACATGTGGCTTCGGTTAGTGCCAATTCGCAAGGATTTTTCAACGGGATAAAAACGCCAAACAACGGCCCGACAATACGTACTATTTGTTGGTGAGTGGTCTGTGTCAAACTTTAATAATCTCACAAGACTATTAAGGTGCTTCCATCTATCTTCTGGTCTAAAAATCAACTTCAATAAAAGTCGACTGTTTGGGGTAGGGGTGTCAAATGTCGAAGTCACTAGTATGGCAGCAATCCTACATTGTACGACGGGGTCTCTACCATTTAATTATCTGGTCCTACCGGTAGGGGCAAACATGGGATTGGTTAGAAATTGGAAACCTGTTATAGACAGATTTGAAAGCAAACTTACAATATGGAAGGCACGAACGCTATCTTTCGGTGGAAGGGCGACTCTTATCGAAACGGTTCTAGGTAACCTCCCATCCTATTACTTCTCACTCTTTAGTGCACCGGTACAAGTAATCAAACAGCTAGAACGTATACGACGAAAATTCTTATGGGGGGGTTGCTTGGAAAAAAACAAAATTAGCTGGGTTCCATGGTTCAAGGTGGTTGCTCCCAAGGAGGAGGGGGGTTTAGGCATTGGCAGTCTCGCCACTGCAAACTAGATGTTTATCACTCCCTTCTTTTGACTGCGTCCTATGTCACGATACTTTGGAAATGACTAATCACCTCCTTGTGACTTGCGACTTTGCTCAACGCGTATGGCTTCTTATTTTCCAGTGGATAAAATTACCCCAGCCCCGGTTCGTTTTAAGTGTTGTGCAATTGTTTGAACATATCTCTTCACACAGTTCTCACAAGGAAATAAAAAGGGTGTTTGGAATAGTTCTGGCTGCAACATGCTGGAACTTATGGCGAACATGAAACGACGTCATTTTCAAGCACAAAACTCCTCAGTTGACGAAAATAATTGGCGACATCAAGGTGGACTCGTTCTCTTGGGTGAAAGCAAGGGCTGAATACACACATATTAGCTGGGAAAAATGGAGGGGTTTCAAGTTCTTAGACTTTCCCCTCTAGCAAGTCTTTGTTGCTGCCTTTTGCATTTTGTTTTTGTAATTGTTCTCTTTTTCTTTTCTGTACTGTTCTGTACTCTTGAGCATCTTGCTCATTCTTTTATGAAATTTTTTGCCTTTCATCAAAAACAAAATATATATATATATATATATATATATATATATATATATATATAAATGGCTGACAGAATTTGAAAGATTGTAAATTGCTTGCCTTCTCATTCATGTCTACAATGAATAAATAGAGTACAGAGAATCTCCTATTCTTGGTGGAGATATACACATTACAAATATAACAGATTTGATTTCCTAACTTATACAAATGTCGATTATGTCTATTACAACCCCGCAGTCGAAGCGAGAGGAGGTCGAATGCTTAGACTGGACCGGAAATCGTCAAACAGAAGTTTAGGCAAACCTTTCGTGAAGATGTCAGCTACTTGAAAACGCGTAGGAATGTGAAGGACTCGAACTGAACCTCGTTGAACCAGGTCACGAACAAAATGGATATCTAGTTCGATATGTTTGGTACGTTGATGTTGAACTGGATTTCCTGACAAGTAAATCGCACTAATGTTATCACAGTACACAAGAATGGCTGTGGTTAAAGGCCTGTGCAGCTCCAGCAAAAGATTACACAGCCAACATATTTCAGCAACGACGTTAGCAACTGCCCGATATTCGGCTTCAGCACTAGAACGCGATATAAAAGATTGTGGTTTAGACGACCATGATATAACGTTCGGACCTAAGTAGACGCAATAAGCAGATGTGGAACGCCGCGTATCCGGACAGCCCGCCCAATCAGCATCCGTGTATGCCCGTAAGGAGAAATCTTTGGAGGCACCGATAGTGAGCCCATGAGATGACGTACCTTGAAGATATCGGATGATACGTTTAAGAGCATTCCAGTGGTCCAATTTGGGTGCATGCATGTACATTCAAACCTGTTGAACCGCGTAGCAAATATCAGGTCTCGTGAACACTAAGTATTGAAGATCGCCTGCAAGACTACGATACAATGTCGGATCCTCGAAATCAACACAGGAGTGTGAACCGAGCTTGGGCTTTGTATCGACTGGTGTTACCGCAGGTTTGCAAGAAGACATGCCGGCCCGATCAATTATCTCTTTCGTGTAGATCTGTTGAGAAAGAAACATCTTGGTACCTTGGCGATGGACGTGAATACCTAGAAAATGACTTAGTGGCCCGAGGTCTTTCATTGCAAACTCGGCGGCTAGTTGAGACAAGAGATGCACACGGAGAGAATCTGATGATGCCGTAAGAATGATGTCATCGACGTAGATAAGTAGATAGGCCGTAGATCCGTTGTGACGGTAAGTGAACAGAGAGTTAGCACATTGACTCTTTTCAAACCCCATGGAGAGAACAAAATCGGTAAAACGTTGGTACCACGCGCGGGGAGCCTGTTTCAATCCATAAAGAGATTTCTTTAGTAGGCATACATGATCGGGATATTGTTGATGACGAAAACCTATAGGTTGATACATATACACAGTTTCGTTGAGATTGCCATGGAGGAATGCATTTGTAACATCCAGTTGATAAATTGGCCAAGATTGTGATATGGCCAGTGATAAAACAGTGCGTATGGTAGTGGGTTTCACAACAGGACTAAAAGTTTCACCACAGTCAACCCCAATCTGTTGGTTGCTTCCATCGCAGACAAGCCGAGACTTGTATCGCTCTAATGTACCATCCGACCGAAATTTGTGGTGAAAAAGCCACATGCTACGTAACACGTGCATATGAGGTTGTCGTGGAACTAAAACCCAGGTCTTATTCTTAATAAGAGCATTAAATTCGGTGTTCATGGCGTTATGCCATTCCGTGCTAGACAAGGTGTCCTTTGGGTTTTTAGGGATACGGGTGACGGTGGAAGAGTTAAGGTTAAAAATATGTTTTGGCTTAACAATTCCATCCATAGAACGAGTACGGATGGTACGAGTGGGGGGTGGGGGTGGGGGTGGGGGTGAAGGCGGATAAGAAGGGCTGGTGGCATTGGAGTCTGACGACGTGTTGGAAGGGTGGGATGAAGTTGAGTTAGATGGAGAAGTAGGCAGTGGGCTTGTTGAGTTGGAGGGTGGGCCGAGGGGAGGTTGGGCCGAGATGGGGAGCGGCTATATTGGGCTTGGGGGTTTTGAGGGTGAAGAGGTGTATATTGGGCCAGAAATGGGGAACTGCTGTGTTGGGCTTGGTGGGTTTGAAGTATGGATCGAGTGGGTGGGAGATGTAGGGGGTTGGATTTGGGCTGTAGATGGTTGGGTTTGGGCTACTGTGGGAGATGTAGGAGTAGTGGGGGCGGTGTTCGAGGGAGGGCCGAAATTATGTAAGTGGAGTGGGTGGATGGGATTAATGAGAAAATCATAAGTTTGTAAAGAGGGGGTGGGGTGATTGGCAAAGGGGAAAACAGTTTCATCAAAAATAACATGTCGGTTGATAAGGATTTTACGTGTAGTAAGGTCGAGGCATTTATAGCCCCTATGATTAGAAGGGTATCCAAGAAAGAGCATGGCATAGACCGGTATTGAAGTTTATGAATGGTTGTGTGAGGGATAAGAGGATAGCATAGGCAATCAAACACTCGAAGGTGTGAGTATGATGGTATGCTTTGATATAGTTTTTGGGTCGGCGAAATGTTGTGAAGGATTTTGCTAGGTAAAATGTGGTGAAGGTAAGTGGCAACCTCTAAGGCATGATGCCAATATGTGTTTGGTAAGGAGGATTGGGCTAGAATAGTGCGAATAATGTTATTAATGGACTGGACTTTTCTTTCGGCTTTTCCGTTTTGGGACGAAGTGTATGGGCAGGAGAAGCGAAAATGCATGCCATTTAATTTGCAAAATTCGTGGAATGTATTGTTATTGTATTCCGTGCCGTTATCACATTGAAATTGTTTTAATTTTCGTTCAAATTGGGTTTGAATCATGTTGTAAAAGGTGGTGAAGGTGAGGAACACTTGAGATTTGTTTGTGAGAGGGTAAGTCCATAGAAAATTAGAGAAATTGTCAAGGAAAAGTATGTAATAACGGTGACCTCCCGTACTAAGTATTGGGGAGGTCCAAAGATCACTGTGAATAATATCAAAAGGCATGGTTGTAACATTGTGAGAATCACGAAAAGGCAGTTTAATATGTTTACCAAACACACAAGATTGACAAATATTGTTTTGCAACGAACCACAATTGATAAAACTAGAATTTTTAAGAGAATGCAATAAAGAAGATCCCGGATGACCGAGACGTTGATGCCATGTGTCTTGAGAAATTGCAGTGAGTGCAGTCGGAGAGGTGATCTTGGTAACTTGGGATGGATCAAAAGTGTAGAGATCTCCCGAGCTATTGCATCGTAGGATAGGAGTCCGAGTCTTGAGATCCTTCACCAAAAAACCATACGGGTCAAATTCAATAGATAATTGATTGTCGGTAGTAAAACGACGAACGGAAAGTAAATTTTTAATTAGGGATGGGGCGTAAAGAACTTGGTTTAATTTGAAAGGTGGGAGGGGAGGGGGTAGGGTAAGGTCGCCTTGTCCATACACGGGAATGGTTTGACCATTTCCCACAATTATATTTCGATTAATTCTATTATTAAAAACATACGAGAGTTGAGAGTTAGAAGTCACATGACCTGTGGCACCCGTATCCATAGTCCAAGACGGGCCGTGGAGTGACATTGCATACATAGCTTGATTGATATCCGTGGGTGTATGAGTAGCCGCAAATGATTGAGTTGGGCGAGGTCCGAGAATACCCGCAGCGGGGTTGTGGGATTTGCTCATTGTGGGATATGGGCAGGGGCAAGTTGTTCCATGCGGGCCACTGGGGCTGTTGGTTGTTTGTATTTGATGGGCCGGCCCAAGTAGGGAAATAAGGCCAAGGATAATACCCACCAAATTGAGGATTGCCAGATGACGTGAAAGTGCCGCCACCACCGAAGGTATTGGAACCGCCAGTAGTGCCACCCCTGCCCCGACCTGCACCGTTCCGGCCTCTACCAGGCCACGTCCGCGTCCGCGGCCGCGGCCCCTATCCGAAGATTCTGTCCGTGAGACTGCCCTGTCCCGGTTGTATCTCTGTTGTGGTTCGATGGTGGCGTTAAGAGCTGTACCGGCAGTCTGAGCTGCGTGTCGGACCTGACTGAGTTTTCTTGATTCAGCCATACACAGGCGTGAGCGAGTGTCGTAAAAGTCTGGAAGTGGCTTCATCTGTTGTATAACCGATGCAGTGTTCTCATATTGTTCGGTCAGGCCGGATAAAAGTTGTAGAACGAGTTGTTCATCTGTAACGGGAGAGCCCAAATTGGTCAATTGATCAAAAATCACTTTAAGTGCTTGGCAATAGGCAGACATATTTGGCAATTGATCCAGGTGCGTGTTGGCGAACTTGTTATTGAGGTCGATTGTGCGGGTGGCCTTATTATCTTGAAAGATGTTGGCTATGGTGGTCCATGCCTCGTAAGCTGTGGTGTCGGGTTTAAGAACGGTGTGTAGCAAGTCGGTTGAGATAGTACTGTAAATCCATTGTAGGACAATGGAATCGAGACGTTCCCATGTCTCAGTAGTGGTATCATTTTCTTTTTCCTTGTCTTTATTTGTGGCAGAGGAGGACGTGGTTTCCGTAGCCGACTTCGGTTGAAGGTGATGAAATACGAGATGTGCCTTACATTGGATCTTGAACATCTCAGACCAGGTCGTATAATGACCAGTTTCGATGTCCAATGTGACGGGTATGAGGTTCTTGATTGAAGTGACAGTGACAGTAGGGTGTGGGGAAGAAGAAGAAGAAGACATGATGAGAGAAGGAGTGTTCGGCGCAGGGAGAGGTGGGAAGAAAAATAGGATCGGATAGGGTAAGGATGATACCATGAAAGATTGTAAATTGCTTGCCTTCTCATTCATGTCTACAATGAATAATTAGAGTACAGAGAATCTCCTATTCTTTGTGGAGATATACACATTACAAATATAACAGATTTGATTTCCTAACTTATACAAATGTCGATTATGTCTATTAGAATTGATTATAGCTTCAATTTAATTGGGCCGATATCTTGTTGAGTAATTATTATTAAGATGACAAACAACACAATTAAATGGGCCACGAGAATATCTGTCAACACTAAATCCTGATTGGGCCGCTGATGTTTGACAATAATAAAAGAATCTGACAATCACATGAGTTAAGTCAACATGTGAGCAAAAATATTTCCTATCGAATCACTTTGGTGTAATGCAACAAATCAGATTTTGGATCGGATATGGCCATCCGATCGGTGAACATCATGAACAGCAACAGCTAACCTTTTTAACATATTCGAACAAAAAAAAATCTTAATTTCTCACAAACGTTTGGAATTAAGTTGTGAAAATTTGTGGGCTTGTAAATCAACTGTTTTCGCACACAATATCCAAAAATCAGCCAATTTTATCTGTAAAAACC
This sequence comes from Helianthus tuberosus, assembly GCA_030545235.1. Taxonomy (NCBI): domain Eukaryota; kingdom Viridiplantae; phylum Streptophyta; class Magnoliopsida; order Asterales; family Asteraceae; genus Helianthus; species Helianthus tuberosus. The sequence goes on from CM060400.1 coordinate 32,052,377, forward strand.
ATGTTAATTTTGCGTTTTTCTGTTAAGAACGTGAAGAAAATGAGTAGAATGAGAGATTTGACAAATCTGATGTGTTTTTTACTCTGAATCTGATGACTTCTTGTGTGATTTTGTGTGTTTGATCCGTGCAATCGAGCTCCTGCTCTGATACCACTTGTAGGATCGGTTTTTTACTCCCGAACGATTGCGAACCGATACGTGTGACGTGCGGAATCCGTACACGTACGTGGACCGAACACAAGAACGTACTATAAATGTGATTCTATTGAATATACGACAATTACAAGCACCACGAATCACCTTTGCAACTTTCTCTCTCTAGTTTCTCTCTCTAACCTTCAAAGCTCCCAAAAGTATGCAAATGGCCAAAAGTCCTAAACTAAAGGCATAAGCCTCCTATTTATAGGCAAAGGATATAAGGGATTTCCCCTTATATACAATAATGCCACCTCGCCCTTTTTCCTAAATATTACACTATAAAGCTATGATTTCTACTAAATCTTGCTACGAACTAACAATGGCAGAGGAGGTCAGTAAGGTTGATAGAATTCGGGATCTTATCGTACATGATACCCCATGGGATCGGTTGTTCGATCTGGCATTCCAGCCGCCATTTTGCGAGCTGGTTGTCGATGCATTGGCTAGCTATTCAACCGGAGGAGATGGATGCCCAGACCAACCATTTGTTGAGGTTATTTTTCGTTTGGCTCACAAGACATACCAGATGTTCCCCCGCAATTTTGTTTAGATCTCTAACTATATACCGTGCTAGAGACAACTAGGGCACTTTACAATGACAGGATTAGGATTCCCAACCGATCAACACTCGCTAATTTGTGGATGGTGATCACTGACTCACTCTTTGGTAGGACCAATGTGAGGGTCACCGACATTACAGACCCATGTACCAATGTTTGCATAGACTTTTCAGTACCTCTATTCACCACACGAGATAATTTGTAGGTGGTGCAATAGGGCGACTTGTTTTACTTGTATTATTCATAATATAAACGCTCGTGCGCCCTAGCCAGGTGTTTGGCGGAGTGGTTCGCGCCCATGCATCTCCGAAAGGAGCGATGGATGTTGTACGAAGGGGCATACATCCCAACATTGCCCGCTCCTTGGGCGTCTTTTCCGGATGATGAATCCCATCTATACACGTGACTGTCATGCGGTTGGCATTTAGTTCGCTGGAAGGAGGACCACATTTTTATCCCAGAGTCGTTACCGGAGGTCGTACTGCTTTTTAAGGAGGTGGGAGAGCCGGTGGATAAGGCCAACTCTCCGGTTGATACTGATATCTCGCCATGACCACATGGGGTGCTTCAGTACCGCGAACATGCTCACACCAATTTGCCTCTAGCTGTCGTGGCAACATTAGATAGGATGGAGCGCTAGATAGAGTGTGTTAGTCATGATAGACCGTTGCCACAACCACCTTGAGGAACTTTTGATACAGGGTTATCGAGGGGGATATGGATAAGGCACGAGATTTAGGTCACGAGCCCCGACCAATACCACCGCCGCGACAGTATCCGGACGATGATCTAGCCGATCATGATCCACCTGTGGTGGGTTAGGATCTATAGGGGTCATGCGCAAGTTTAGGATAGTTCTTTTTTGTATTTTACATTTAATTATATTTTGATTTTGCTGTGTATGTACATACTTATTATGTGTTTAAATTTACAGTTTTAGTTATTTATATTTGAGATTTTTATTTACAATGTTTTAAATGGTTGGTTGCATATGATGTATAATACTTATAATGTATAATACGATATCACACGGCCTGCAGTTTTAGTTAAGTCAAGATCATCCTAGAGGTTCCTCAAGAACCATGCACAACTCTGATAAAATTCACTTTCAACAAGGCAAAACAAAGTGGATATATACCATTATTAATATCGACACCCACAACACTCAAGTTCTGACCTGGATATGGACCTTTCATGAAACAACCATCCAATCCTAGATGTTCTTTCCCACAATTCATGAAACAACCATCCAATCCTAGATGTTCTTTCCCACAAATCTAAAAACCTCACTTCATGCCAGCATAACTAACAGAAGTAAATCCTTTTGAATTACCTAGTATCACTACTAGGTTTAAACATGGCTCCACATCTATTTTAATTGTGCTACCTGGATTAATCTTTATCAGTTCTTCACAAAAGCTTCTTAACAAACTATACTAATATCTCTATAGTCACCGTTAATTATTATTGAAGCAATACATTTAGCTCTAAATTTTTTTATTAGTGAAACTTGTACCTGATGTTTTTTTGGATTACATCTTGAAGAGCATGCAAGGGTATCTTAGGGTTACTCAACAATATGTTCTATCTCCTTGGCCATGGTATAGAGACCAACATCTCTAGTTTGTAGACACTTGTGTCTAAGCTGAATTGTTTTGACACATCAAGCATCTAGGGTTGTTTGTCTAGTGATCTGAATAGCAAATGAGCAAGTAGGTTTTTTTATCCTTTTCCAAAGTTTTGATTTTTCAAATTCCCCCTACTGGTTTGGGCAGATTGTCCTTCTATACCTTCAACACCTAGTAATTGTGGATTTGAACCCTTGCAAACTACCCTATACCTTAAAGGTTTATTTCTACCATTGTAAATATCTCTTTTAGACTTAAGTGCATATGCTTTAACAATCTGATTCATCTGGTTCTTATCTTCAATTAGTTGCCTAATATAAAATGGATTATTTTGGTTAACATTTTTTTTCTTTGCTTCCTATTTCTCCTTTGCTGCATGTTTTAGCACTGAAACATCATCATCATCATTCTCACTTTTAGTGTCATAGTTGTCCATGTCAACATTTAAGTAGGTCATCCTATACTACATCATGATCCACTATTGTCATAAAGTGGCTCATGTCCATTTCAACATCCATCCCCGGATTGTCTTCCACTACCATATAGTCAGGATCATCCCTTTCTAATTCATTAACACCTTCAAATCATTCTAAACCATGATCACCTTCTAATCCTAATCCTTATGATCCTGTATCACCTTCTAATCCCGCTTCACCTTCTTTCTGATTCTTTAACACCCTCGGTATTGTATATTTCTAATTCTATGCCATGACTATAAGGAAGAAGTGCACTACATTCAGTTACAACAAATAATCAAGATGGACCAACTACACTATATTGAGATGATGGGTTGGAGTTTAAAAACGTACGTGAAACCCAATGTTCAACATATATTTCAATTAACTTTACTCCTATTGGCACATGATCAAAAATGTTTTCAAAATCATGATCAACAATCAAACTTCTTAGATCCTGATCCAAAGAGAAATTTGGACTTTATAATGGTAGTAGTGTTGGTGCACTTGTGTCTGTACTTTGTCTGTATTTTGTCATGATACCAAACGATGTCTTTGTTAGTCTTGTAAGTTTGACCAAGTCAACCATCCTCCTGGTTTGACTTGGCCAAACAGTTAGACAATGGTTGTAATATGTCTGTGTCGAAGGATGTGTCATCGAAGGATTGTTTAGATCCTTCGATGAGCTCGAAAGATAAACCTTCGATAGATGGACCTCGAAGGATATCATCCTTCGAAGTATATGTGATCCTTCGGTAGGTTTCAGATCGATAGATGATCTTTCGATCAGTCTATCTGATCCTTCGACCAGACGATCTGTGTTTGGGTATTTATACCCATGTAATGTGTTCACTTCATTAGAGAGCAGAAAGAGTGAGAGGTGTAAGGTGTGTGAGAAGTGAGAGAACTTAGTCTTGCAGAGAGCATTCTGTTGAGAGCACACACACACGCGTGTTTTAGAGAGTTTGCAAAACACATTTGTAAACATAGCTTTGTAACCGAACCTTTCTTCGTATTAATACAAGTGGTGTTAATCGGTGAAGATTGTGTGTTGTGTTTGTGCTTGTTCTATCTCGGTTTGCATTCTAGCTTGGATTCCGCACTTGCTAGTGTGTTATACATAACAAGGAATAGGTTTCACCTCAACCTCCGAGGGACCTACAAGTGGTATCAGAGCCGTGGCTCTTTTCCTTGTTAAAAACCGAGTTTATACAAGACTTTGGAGTGTTTTGGACAAAAACTCACATGGTTTAGCACCCGTTTTTAGTGTTTTTCTTGCTTTTCCAGTCGTAAAAACGTGTTCTAAACTTACCGGGTGTGTTAAAAGACGGGTTGGGTAACTTAAAAACTTGTTTTTAAGAAGTTTGGTCTTCTCCGACCAAATTCCGGCTTACTCCGGTGACCGGTTTCTGGGTTGATTCTTCGATTTTTAGTATATTTTATTGTTTCAAAATCTCGGTTTGCTAAAAGTATGGTCTGACCATACCTTTCTGCCGAAAGTTTTCTACCAACCCATCACCTTTTCACCAACCTGTCACTTCTTTTGTCAACTGTGTCAGTGCAGATCGAAGGATATCCTTCGAAGTCGAAAGATCATCTTTCGATCAAAGGAGGTTCGATAGATAATCATCCTTCGAACATCCTTCGAAGTCTGTGACTTATTCTTCGATCCAAGGAATCTTTTCGAAGCATACATCTTTCGGTCTACAGTTCTTTTTCGAAAGATAAGGATCCTTCATTTGGAGAATCTTTCGAAATCATTGTTCGAAATTCAACAGTGATCTTTCGAACACTGTTGATCCTTCGAACAAGTCTTGATCCTTCGACCTTAGTCTGTTTATGTTTAACAAGTTTGTGATTTTCAGGTATTATTATTCTTGATCAAAAATGAATCCAAGATGGGGTACTCCGGTAAATACAGAGATGTATTTTGGTACTCCGTCTCCGGATAGTGGAAAGTATAGAAACACGAGTTTGTCTCCTTCGTGGGCCGAATCTCCCGCACCGGTATCTTCTCAAGCTAATGCAATTTCTACCGGTCAATGGGCATTCGTATCAAATCAAACTCCAAGTATTCAAAGCATTCTCTTAAGCGAGAGCGAAACCGGAAGTTTGAATCGGCCTCCAAAGTTGATGCACTTATACGAATATCCAGGATGGATTGACAGATTTCATACATACGTCCTTGGATAAAATACAGAATTGTGGTTGCGGTTCATCACAGATTTCGATCAAACAATAGAGGTTGCCGCATCATCTGCTGCTACGTTTGCAGATCTTACGGAAGATCAGAAGAAGGTCTATGATTTGGAAAAGAAGGCATATGCCATTCTTACTCAGGCGTTAAGTAAAGATATTTATCATCAATTTGTCAGTTACAAGACAACGAAGAGGTTGTGGGACGCATTGAAGACAAGGGGCGTAGGAAATGAAGCGACACGTCAATTGAGACGTGACTTGCTAAAGAAAGAGTTTGATGGTTTTACTTGTATGGAGAATGAATCTTTAGGAAATTTGACAAGTCGATTTAATCATTTGCTGACTGAATTGGCAAATTTTGAGGTTGTTACAACTTCAGCAGAGATTGTGAAAAAGTTTGCAGATGCGTTGCCACCTCAATGGAATACTTTCTTGGAAATCATGAAGTACAATGGCACTTTAGCTACAACAAACTTCAATGACTTTGTTCAACTCCTGGAAAACAAGAATCAGGAAGAAACTCTCAAGGCAAAAAGAGTTCCCGTGCCACAAAATCCTGAAATGTATTATGGAACTTCTAGCACTTCTACAAAACCTTCTTCACACGCTCCAATTCAAACAGCGTTTGTGTCTAGCACTGACATGTATGGCAATACTATCCAAGTTCCGGTCAAGCCTCCTCCAACAGACATGTATGGAAATCCGCTTGAACCAGTTCCTCAACCAGTACCACAACAGCAAAGTCAACGACCTATCAGAGCAACTGATATGTTCGGAAATCCATTACCTGTTCGATCTACCGGACCAACAGACATGTATGGAAATCCACTTCCTCCTCAATCTACCGGACCAACAGACATGTATGGGAATCCACTTCCTCCTCAACAGCAAGCGTGTTATGGAAGCACATCATCTGCTGGTCAACAATCAAAGCCAAATACAGTACGGCTCGACACCTCAAGCTTTTCTAAAGTTAGTGTGGAAGTAGCAAAGGAACATATGGAGCTGCTAAACACTTTGGTGAGCGCATACTGTGGATTAGTGGAAGGTCAGATTGGTAACATTAATCTGACACAAGAAGACTATCAGCAGATCGATAAAGAGGAGATGGAGATGATGGACATCAAGTGGGCCTTTGCCAGTGCTGTTAGGCGAGCAAAGGATTTCATGGAAAGAACTTGCAGAACCAGCTTGGAAAGCAAGAAAGACACCAAGTATGGGTTTGATAAGCAGGCTGTTAAGTGTTTCAATTGTGGTGAACGTGGTCATTTCAAACGTGAATGTACGAGGCCATCTCAACATGGAAACCAAAATCCTTTCAGAGGTCAAGGCAACAGGGCAAATCAGAACCAAGTAAGGAACAATGAGCGCACATTGGTGCCTGTCAACAACCAGAGTCAAGCAGGACCATCTAATGCCAACCAGGCACTTGTGGTTCAAGTAGATGAAGGTTGTGATTGGTCAATTCAGTTGGGAAATGATGCTCCAGATGGAACAACTTGTTTTGCTGAAGTTGTCAAGGATCTTAAACACGCCAGTGGTGGAGAATCTTCCACCAATGGTGGTGAATCTTCTGAAGATGAAGACAGCTCCGGTTACAGTGGAAGTTCAGATGAAGAGTCCTCGAGTTCAGGGAATGATCAGGAAGATAACACATCAACTGCGTCAGTTAATGCAGATATTGATGAGCTATTGGAAGAAGCTATAGCAGGAATTGAAAGAAGATCTATTTTGGTGGATCAAGCTGCTTATTCTTCGTCTTCTCTCCATTCAGCCTTTATGGCTAATGTCGACAGTTCATCAAGTCAGGTATGTGTCGATGAACCCATTGCTGTTAGTTGTGATAACTGTGATAGTTTAAATGTTAAATGTGCTGATTTAGAGGCAAACATGTCTGAGTTGCAAGGCAAACATGATGCTTTACAAGCTAGTTTGTTTGACTTGCAAGACAAACATGTTTCATTGAATGATAAGTGGTGTGAATTGCAATGCAAACACGAGGCTTTGCAAGAGAAATATGATGTGACATTCATTCACAATCAGAAATTGACCGTTGATCTTTCGAAGTGCACTGAAGCCAACATGTTTTATGAAAACCATGAAAAGGAGTTTAAATCGGTAATTGAGAAATTAAAGAAAGATAAAACCGAGCTAACAAAAATGGTTTCCAGAAAACAAACTGACATTAATTTGTATATAACTCGCCTTGAGGTAATGCAAAAGGAAATGGCTTGTGTTAAAACTGAAAGTGAGGCGATCCAACTTAAGCTAGACAGTTATTTGAGCTCTAGCTATGTGTTGGATCACATCATTGACGTACAGAAAGAGAAACGGGATGTCACATGCATTGGATACAAGAAATGTCCACCACCTGTGAGACACAATTATGATGCCATGCCTGACGAGGAGGATAGAACTTTCTTTGAATCATCTGTTCCTCTAGATGTTAATGAATTTGCAACAGGACTCGGATACAAGAAAGAAGTATCATCAGATTCGGATGTGTCAGCAGATACATGTGTGTCTTCTGCTGAACAGAATCAGGATTCTCCAGTTGTTGTTGAGGATGCTGATTCTTCTGATGATGAATCTGATGATACTGATTCAGCAAAGTCTGATGCGGTGATAAAAGAAGAGGACATACCTCTTGAGAATCATATTCTGTGTGATCCTCCTGCAAAACCCGCTAAGATTGTTGCAACCGAGTCCACGTCTGCAAAAGAGTCGGAGAGTGTGGATTTGCTGTACACTCTTGTTAGTGATGATAAAATTTATTCAGACAAAGATTTTCCTATTAAGAATGTTAATCAATCTTTAATCAGTAAAGTCTTTGAAAATTCAACAAGTAAGTTTTTGGGAAAGACAGGATCACATGTTACAGTGACACAGTGCCCTCCTATTCCAAAGGCCAAAATTCGAAAACAATATGGCAATCAAAAATTACCAACAGTACAAAAACAGCAAAATCATACCAAACCAAAAGGAAAAGCATCGACTCAAAGTCAAAAGAAGCCAAATCAAAAGAAGAACAAGAATGTGAACTTTGTGAAATCTAAGGGAACGGACAAAATTGAAACGTTTGAAAACCATTCTAACTTAGATTTTGTCAAGAAAGCAACAGTGATGAAAAGGAATGAACCAAATAGTTCAAAACCAAGTACCTCGGGGTCACAAAGTTCATCATTATCGGCAAGACGATCACATGATACTTCGGGGTTTGTTGAACGAAGATCATGTTTTGAATGTGGTACAATTGGGCATATTATTCGAAATTGTCCGTATCTTCATAAATTAAAAGCCAAAGAAGATGATCCCCGTGAACGAAATTACCAAAAGCGATCTGTTTCTGCAAAACAAGATCCCCGCCTTGTAAAAGAAAGGGAAAAGAAACAGAAACGCCAACAGGTCAAGGTAATTGAGAAAGCACTTAAAACTGAAGTGTTTCAAAAACAATCTGTTCCAGTTAAACCAGAAAGTTCAAAATTTTCAAAAACTTCAAACAATCACGAAGTTAAATTTTCCAACAATCAAACTGGTAAAACTCAACAGACATGGAAACCTAAATTGACCACAAGTTCAGAGGGACCATCACAATTTATGAATCATCAAAGAATAGAAGTTATTGTTGTTGATGAAAATGGAAGACCCAAGACCACAATGGCTTGGGTCCCCATCTCCAACTAATCGTGTGAGTTCATGTGCAGGGTGTTCCAGGAGGAACTATCAGTAGTCATTGGATTGTTGATAGTGGGGCATCCAGGCACATGACAGGCGACATGAAGCTTCTCTACGACGTCAAATCTATTAGAGGAGGTTATGTTGCTTTTGCTGGAGATAAAGGCGGATATATTACGGGTGAAGGAATGATTTCCAACGGGGTTGTTAGCTTTGATAAGATCAACTTTGTACAACAACTTGATCACAATCTTCTTAGTGTTTCTCAAATCTGTGATAAGCAGTTCTCAGTACACTTTGATGCAAATGGATGTTATGTGCTGAAACCCGGCTTCAAAATTCCAAAAGAATGGATTCTCTTGTCGGCTCCAAGGATAAATGACTTGTACGTCCTTGATATGAGCCAAGCTATCACAACGTCTGCACAAGCAACTTGTTTCGTTTCCAAAGCCACAGAAAAAGACTCAATCTCTTGGCACAGACGAATGGGTCACATTCACTTACGCAAAATGAATCATTTGGTGTCAAATGAATTAGTGAATGGTGTTCCTCTTAAAAACTTTCATCTTCAAGATATCTGTGTCTCGTGCCAGAAAGGAAAACAAACGAAGAAGCGACACCCGACAAAGAAAATCAACACGGTGGTTGTTCCTCTTGAACGTTTGCACATGGATTTGTTCGGTCCTGTCAAGCACAAAAGTATTAGGAATGATCAATATTGCCTCGTGATAACTGATGATTATTCAAGATTTTCTTTGGTGGCGTTCATGGCACACAAGAGCGAAACCTTCGGTATTATCAAAAACTTGATCATTCAGATTGAGAATCTATATAAGTTGAAGGTTAGGCGGATACGTAGTGACAATGGTACTGAATTCAAAAATCATGCCATGGCGGAGTTTTGCACTTCAAAAGGTATTCTTCACGAATTTAGTGCGGCTTATACTCCTCAACAAAATGGCGTCGCTGAACGTAAAAATCGTACATTGATCGAGACTGCTAGGACTATGTTGGTAGAGTCACAATTGCCGATTCCATTCTGGACTGAAGCTGTGTCCTCTGCATGTTACACGTCGAATCGAGTCCTTACAGTCAAAAGGCACAACAAGACCTGCTTTGAGCTTATTAACAAACGGAAACCAGATTTGTCATATCTTGAACCGTTTGGAGCTCCGTGCACACTAATCGATCCTAATGGAAAGTTTGGGGCAAGAGCCATTGAAGGATACTTTCTTGGGTATTCCACCCCGAACTTAAGAGTCTGGAATCTAGAGACTAAAAGGGTCGAGGAATGGTCTGAAGTCAGAGTACAAAGGCACACTTTGCCAGTTAGAAATCCTGGTCAGCCTTGGATGTTTGAGTACGATGACTTTTTCAATTCGATCAATGTTGAAGCAGTTGAAGAAAATGCTGCTGCAATGATGTTTTTCGAGAGTGACAATGCAACAGATTCACCGTTGGTTCGTCCAATTATTGTCAATCAAGAACCATCTTCAGTGAACAATAATGCTCTCGATAATGAGGATTTTCACGATGCTACCGAATTGAACGAATCTTCAGAGGATGATGAATTCCTCGATGCAGATCAAGAAGCTCCAATAACAGCAGTTCATGGTACTTCAGAGGGTACTCCTCCAGTGGACGTCCCTAGAACAGCTGAAGCTACTGCATCATCCTCTTCGTCAATTCCGGGTATTGAATTGGTTGTTGATCTCAATCTCAACAATCTGGGTACAAACATTCCAGTTCAAGATAATCCAGAAACAAGGATTCACAATACCCATCCTCAACAAAACATCATCGGAAATGTACAAAGTGGCGTTCAAACAAGAAACATGTTGCGAAACAACAACAATGCAGGCTTGTATGCATCTATCCGAGAATCTGGTCAACAAAATGATTGGTCTTTCGCGTGTTATGTCTCACAGGAAGAGCCAAGAACTTGGAAAGAAGCTTTGAAAGATAACTCTTGGGTTGAAGCAATGCAGGAAGAACTGCAACAATTCCAGAAGCTTGGTGTCTGGAAACTCGTAGAGAAACCTGTTGGTTACAAGAAGATTGGTACCCGTTGGGTGTTTAAATGCAAAAAGGATGACCGTGGAGTTGTTATTCGAAACAAAGCAAGGCTAGTCGTTCAAGGTTTTCGTCAGATAGAAGGGATCGACTACAACGAAGTGTATGCACCTGTTGCATGTCTAGAAGCAATTCGGATCTTTCTGGCTTATGCCTCATTCAAAGGTTTCAAGGTATACCAGATGGACGTGAAAAGTGCATTCTTACATGGTGTGGTGGAAGAAGAGGTGTACGTCGAACAGCCTCCAGGTTTTGAAGATCCTATCCATCCCGATCGGGTTTGGTTGCTCAACAAAGCTCTATATGGTCTACATCAAGCACCGCGAGCTTGGTACGCAACCTTATCTAATTATCTGCTGGAGAATGGTTTTCGCAGAGGTCTTATCGATTGTACTCTTTTCATCAAAGAACAAGATGGAGATCTTCTACTGGTACAGGTATACGTTGATGATATTATATTTGGTTCTACTAATGATGTTTTGTGTAGGAATTTCGAGCGCATTATGCAGGATAAATTCGAGATGTGTGCTATGGGGGTAATGACTTTCTTTTTGGGCCTACAAGTGCAAAAAACTGAGTCTGGGATATTCATCCATCAGACTAAATATGTTGGTGACATCTTGAGCCGGTTCCAGATGTCTGATGCAACGCCCATCGGTACCCCATTGCCTCAAAATCACGGAATTACTCCAGACTTGAAGGGTGAAGCTATTAGCCCCTCATACTACCGCGCGATGATCGGATCTCTTATGTACCTCACAGCATCAAGACCAGATATAATGTACCCAACGTGCCTGCTTGCCAGATATCAAGTCAACCCGAAGGCCTCACATCTTGCAGCTGTAAAAAGGATTTTTCGTTATTTGAAGGGTTGCCCTGACACCGGTCTATGGTACCCTAGGGTTAATAACTTTGACTTGATCGCATTCAGTGATTCTGATTTTGGCGGATGCAAAATCGACGGCAAATCCACAATGGCTGGATGTCAGTTTTTGGGAAATCGCCTAGTCACATGGCAGTGCAAGAAGCAGACGTGCGTCGCTACATCAACATGCGAAGCTGAATACATTGCTGCCTCAAGTTGTTGCTCCCAAGTCCTATGGATCCAACAACAAATGCGCGACTACGGTTTTGAATTCCTAACTACTCCTATTTACGTTGATAATTCTGCTGCCTTACAGATCACTAGAAATCCTGTGCAGCATTCAAAGACTAAGCACATCGAAATTAAGTATCACTTCATACGTGATTACTTTGAGAAAAGGCTAATCGATGTTGCTTACGTCCACACTGATGACCAACGTGCCGACCTTTTTACCAAAGCATTTGACAAATCAAGATTTGACTATTTATTATTGGTAAACGGCATTAAGGTCAAGCAAGAGTAAAACCAACATCGGAAAATCATTTTTGTAAATATCTTTGTGTTTTAAATTTGTCTTAGTTTATTGATTTTAGGGGGAGTAAATCCAAAATTTGAAGATCCAAAAACATCGAAAAATTTCAAAAACACAAAAACAATAGAAAAACAAAAATGAGTTTCCTGGCGAGCAAAAGAGAAAATGATAGTACATCAGTGGTCTGTCCAAACCTCTTTAAACCTTAAATGAAAAACGATAAGCAGCTCTATATAAGATGTATCGGTAGGCTCACAATCATTTTAAAGTGTGCAGGGTGATATAAACTTAAATCCGACTGAAGACCAGGTGGGAACCACTCATTGGCATATGGTCTTGGTACCGAAATTTCGTTTGAGAGATTGCCGAGGTTCTGAGATATTCGGTCTTTATGCTGCTTATCATCTGGGTATCATGGTTGTATCTTTTACCGAAAAATAACGGGGACGCAAGTCTAGATCTTCCATGATACCATACATACGTGTACATATTGCATTCGACCTCAATAAGTGATCAACAATCACATGTCCAAACAAATAAGTGATAATATATCACATTCATCCGGGAGTCAAGTTCGTCTCTCTGCTGTACGAAAGTACTGACCTGTTCACGGACTTGCTCCTGTGCCCTCATGCATCGAAAATCAAGTTCCTCATCAATAAGTGATTCTATCACATAGGGCTTGTTTTCAAATCAAAATAAGTGAGAATCTCACATCATATACGGTCAAACAGATGATAATCGGTATACTCACCGGTAAGATGAACCCTCGTGCATACCTTGATACGGGAATGTGTCGTGATGTGGATGAACACCGGTCGGTAAGTATAAATCATACCTTAATGTATCCCCTCGCCATGATTACATCTGATAAGTTGAGCTTATGTGGACAACAATACCGATAATTGTTATAGGATGCTTATCTTAATATTAACTAATTGAACAACAAGAGCGTTTTGGCATGACCGTACACTGATATGATTCTCTTACCCTCGAAACTCGCAAAAAGAATGTCTGTAAATATTTATTTAATGCTTTCAGTTTCTGCATCTCTGTATATATTTATTTACTGCTTTCTGTCTTTACATTTGAAATATTCAAAAATTTCAAAAATATTTTAGGTGTGTTTTAATATAAACTTTATAAAAGCCAAAAGGATTTTATTTATGTCTTATTTTTTATTGTACGATGTTGGATCTCGAGTCTTCGTTACCTGAAACCTGATTGAAAACCGAAACGACTGATTCTTCATAAACGGTCGAAATTTGCAAGTTTTGAAAGTTAAAAACCTAAAACTGAACAATTTGTTAAACTTTCAAACTGTCGGACGGTGTTTGATTGAACAATGGTCACATGTGTGTCGTTTGCTTATGATATTCCAGGCAGTTGTTCTCATTAGGCGTTTAGATTTCTTGCATGTGCAGATTCTAAAGGCAAGGAGAACATGGTCGATGACAAGCTTCGGAATGAAGACACGACGTGAAGGCACTCAAGTGATGAAGATGATCGAGTTGCCGCTGACCATCATCAACACCACAAGGATCTCAAGTTGTAAAGATCACGACATTCACGAGCATAACTCAAGGGGGAGCATATGTTAAGGGGGAGTTTGTCAACACACTTCCTACATGAAACGGGAAGTTTGTTGGTACACTTTCTGCTTTCAAGACGTGAAGACTTTAAAGATCCTCCGACATTGAAGACTTGAAAGGACGTCAAAGACTTGAAGACACAAAGATCGAGACAAAGCTACAGCCAAGGGGGAGTTTGTTGGTGCACTTGTGTCTGTACTTTGTCTGTATTTTGTCATGATACCAAACGATGTCTTTGTTAGTCTTGTAAGTTTGACCAAGTCAACCATCCTCCTGGTTTGACTTGGCCAAACAGTTAGACAATGGTTGTAATATGTCTGTGTCGAAGGATGTGTCATCGAAGGATTGTTTAGATCCTTCGATGAGCTCGAAAGATAAACCTTCGATAGATGGACCTCGAAGGATATCATCCTTCGAAGTATATGTGATCCTTCGGTAGGTTTCAGATCGATAGATGATCTTTCGATCAGTCTATCTGATCCTTCGACCAGACGATCTGTGTTTGGGTATATATACCCATGTAATGTGTTCACTTCATTAGAGAGCAGAAAGAGTGAGAGGTGTAAGGTGTGTGAGAAGTGAGAGAACTTAGTCTTGCAGAGAGCATTCTGTTGAGAGCACACACACACGCGTGTTTTAGAGAGTTTGCAAAACACATTTGTAAACATAGCTTTGTAACCGAACCTTTCTTCGTATTAATACAAGTGGTGTTAATCGGTGAAGATTGTGTGTTGTGTTTGTGCTTGTTCTATCTCGGTTTGCATTCTAGCTTGGATTCCGCACTTGCTAGTGTGTTATACATAACAAGGAATAGGTTTCACCTCAACCTCCGAGGGACCTACAAGTAGAAAACAATAGCAACATCATAACTGTAAATGCACCTCAGTATGATAAATGCGAGAAGAGGCTTCTCGAAGTTTTGCTAAAGATGTCTAGATCCTGCATATATCAAGGGGGAGACTGTAAGTGCACCTAAGTTTGATAAATGTTGGATGCTGCTGAAGAATGAACCTTCAAGGACTGAACTTGTAATTAGTGGAAACTTTGATCACAAATTCAGACATGTTAAGGATCTATTATCGGAATTTGTTGTTTTTTAGATGCTAGTACTTGTAGTTCTTTGGTATTTTGTCCGAATTTGTAGTTCTTAGGTTGTAAGAACTTAGAAGTTCACAAGATGTCAGTATTTAGGGAGAATAGCTTGTCAGTACTTATAGTTCTTATTGTAATTGTCCGTATTTAGAGGCTAGGGTTTCATTGGTAAGGACTTATGTGTCCGTATTTATGTGTGTATATATTCTAAGTGATTGTACGCAGTCATTGAAGGAAGAATTCAATGAAACAGTGAGTTTTTGGCAGAAAACTTCTTGTGCAAACAAACCCTAACTTTGTGTGTTCTTCACTGTGTGTGATTGTTGATTGTGAATACTCAGTGTATTCATTGTTCTCTCATCTTCTACACCTTCTGTACGAGCTAGTAGGGAGGTGAGGATCATTAAACTGCGTCACTAGGTGATAGTTATAGTGCCCGGAAGTGCCTAAAACATGCTTAAAGTGCAGAATTATGCACTAAACACCAAAATTCAGCTTTTAACATAACTAGTAAAGTGTAAAAACTTGGTAAAATAATTCTAGACAATTCCCAAAGTGTTGGTAATTTATTGTGTCACTAAAAATAACATAAACGACACTTTGTAGCTTTACTTAGCACTTTAACGGATCAATATCCAACCGAACAACCGGACTTTACCCGGAACATAAAAATATTACCAAAGACATTGTTTATACTTTTCTGAGCTAGTTAGGGTCCCCGAATACCCTAACACCCCTTATATTAATAAACACACAAGTATCCTAACTAAATACCATTTGATTTCAACTAATTAGTAACTTAACCTTTACATCCCAACCTTTACCCCCCCCCCCCTCTTTGCGACGGTCCCCATAGGTGGGGACACACCCATGCTTTCTTGATTATTTTATTACTAATGTTGGATAACTAGTGAACATTATACATGGTGGGCAATATGAGAACTTGGATTATATATACACCCACAAGATAACCCATCTCTCTCATTCAACACTTCAACATCAACAAAAACTTTCACTCCCTCCTAACCACCTCACGGCCGCCACCTCTCCACCACACTACCACCACTTCCAAGTCTTGTTCAACCATTTCTTACATACGGGTGCAAGGTGACATACAAGCAAGCCCAGTGCTTTCGGAAGTGCAAGAACCTCTCTACATTTCTTTTATCCACCACATTTGCAACTTGTTTCTTCCCTAGCCTTGAGCTAGTAGTAAGTGCCTCTAAACATCATCTTGATCTTGTTTATGGTGGTTAATAGGTGATTTAATGGTTGAAAGTTAAGAACACTAAATAACATAACATAAAGTCTTGAAAATAAGATGAACAAGTTGGATAAAGAAAGAATATGTGTGTAAATCATGTGAACCTTGTATGGTTGTGATGATTTGATGTTGTTTGTTATTAAAAGTAGGATGGATCATCATCTAAACCTACTAGACCATGTTCAGGAACATGAACTAGTAGTATGTTAGTGTTAAAGTTATGAAAGATGATGAAACTTTCCATCCATGAAACATGAACTTGAATAAATATAAATTTTCTTGTATAATAAGACTCTAAACATGTAGATCTAAAGATCTACAAGTGGTTTTTCGAAAGGACCAAGTGAAAGATGCAAGTCTTGTTAAAACCCGGATATTTTATAAACAAGAAGCATTTATAGTAGGTAAACAAGTGTGTAAACAAGAAAATTTAACAAGAAGTATTTTTGCAAATCTTGAGTAGAAGTTGTAAAACTTCAAGTTCTTTAAAAATAAAGTTTTTAAGAAACTAATTTTATTATTAAAGTTAACAAAACCTACTAAATACGCTAGCAACTTACTACGTATTTTTACATAACTTTCAAGTTCATGAGTTTGTGATTTAGGCTTGTTCTGTCAAGTGTGATGTTTAAATATTGTATGCTGATGATTGTAAAACTGCTCTATTGAATTTTGAAAAGAAAATGATACGCTTGAAAGCGTGGCCACCTCTAGTTACAGAGGAAAAACTCTGGCGAAATTTTTCTAGAAATATAACGCTTAGAAATATTTTTGATCATAAATATGTTATTGACTTGGTTTTCAAAATAAACTTCGCCATGATTTTTATTACAAAATTACCAAGTATTCGGAGGTGGGTTTTCGTAAATAAAACTTGTTAAATATATATTTAGAATAAATATTTCATAATAAAACGCTTGTGTGATTATATGATTATTTTGTGAACTAGATATATTATTTTTAGGGTAAAAATAATATAACCTGGGAATATTATGAAATCACCACTCCAAAATAATACCAACGCTATCACAAATAAGTATTTAACTTACACCGGTATGGTTATTACAACGCCAACTCTAAAACGTAACTTATGTAGTATTTCTGAAAAATACTATTGTATGAATATTTTGATAAAGTATTACTTTGGGGAATGTATAAAGAAAAATATAATATTTTTGGGGAAAATATGTATATTTTGGAATTAAAATATTTTGGACTTGTGATTAAAATATATTTTTCAAGTGAGTCTTAAAAATATATTTTTTCGGAATTATAACGTATACGTATATTTTGGTAAAATATTATTTTGGAAACTGTAGAAATAAAAATATGTTATTTTTGGGAAAAATACATATATTTTGGAAATACGTTATTTTTGGACAAATGGGTTGAATATATTTTCCAAGTGGGAGATAAAATATATTTTCCTAGTATATTTAGAAGATATATAATTTTTGAGAAAAATATATACTTTCTGGAACGATACATGAGTAAGCAAAATAAGGTTTATTTGTATATATTTAAGTGAGACTTGAAATGTATGGTTTTGGAATTACATGTTGGGAATATATTAACATATATTTAATTTGGAACAATACACCGAAATACGACGCCAACACTTGGCAGGATATACAAACACAAGTACGAAAATACGTGTATGAGATACCCCCACCCTTGGGAAGGAAATCCGAAGTTGAAATGCTTGAGAAGTATTAATACAGAAACCCTGCAGAATCAATCATTCCAAAACTAAATACAATTTTTACAACTTGGAAAAATACCAGAATCGTAACTCAAAAACATAAATACTAAGATAAGGCACGACCCGTTCGTCTAATAGACGTTAGACCATTGTAGGTAGTCGTGTTTGCCGCTGAGATTTGGGTTACAAGTACGAAGACGCAATACAGTGAGTTCATGTCCCCCTTTTCTCTTAACTGTTTTCAGTTTTATACTTCGGGGGTGGAATACATGTTACAATAATTACGGATACTTTTATACATGGTATGGTTAGCTTAAGGAGGGTTTACTACTTAGATCATGTGAGTGGGTAGGCGTGTAACTGAGGCCATTAATCCTCATGGTAGGACCGAGGGACATTAGTGATAGATCTATTTGGGTGTAGCGAGCCCCACTCATGCGCCCGCCGAGTGGACCAGGTGGTGACTAAGTGCCCGACGCACAAATCCGCTAGGTTTGAGTCTTCCTGCATCACTTCACACATATCATTGGCTTTGCAACCCAATGTGATCTCTTTTTCCTTAATTGCTACATACCAGGGATTTTCATACATACAGATAAATTACAAAGGGTTATACATACTTACTTTTACATGAACTCGCTCAACTTTATGTTGATTTTTCAAAACTACATGTATTTCAGGAAATTAGTAAATGGATCTAGCGGGCGTTGGAGTTTTTAAGCTGCATTGTGAATAAAGATGTCATCCAAGTCATTAGGGCTTTGGAGACGTATCTTAATCCTGGACAAGATACGTGGTCCTAAACTCGGGTTTGTTTTAAAATCTATTGTTGAGTCTTTTGAACTCCTTAAAATATGTTATGGTTTGTAACTTGACTTTGGTATTGACGTTTCAGAAAATTATGTTGTACTACTTTTAAACTCAAATTAATGGATGTACATCTACTGATTTTATCATATAGTGTTGTTATGATCGTATGCAATGGTATTAAGAAGTCACACCAATAATCACGCTTCCGCAAAAGTCAGGGTGTGACAGCTTGGTATCAGAGCTTCGGTCGTAGCGAACTAGGATTCTTTCTTGAGTCTAGACTACGATCATTAGGGCTCTCACGAAAATGTTTTCACAACATGTTTTCATTGCATACACAAAGCGTCCAGATCCAGGGAACAAACTTTTTACAAACAAAAGGGCACAAACACACATTTCCAAATTTATGTTTATAATTCAGTCTTAGAGACTAAGGGAGGATCAGCCTTAGAGGCTGAGGGAGGATCAGTCTTAGAGGCTGGGGGAGGATTAGAGGATTGGTCTTAGAGACCAGGGAATTAGTCTTAGAGACTGGGAGGATTGGTCTTAGAGACAAGGGAGTTGGTCTTAGAGACCAGGGAATTAGTCTTAGAGTCTGGGAGGATTGGTCCTAGAGACCAGGGAATTAGTCTTAGAGACTGGGAGGATTGGTCTTAGAGACCAGGGAATTAGTCTTAGAGACTGGGGGGATTGGTCTTAGAGACCAGGGAGTTGGTCTTAGAGACCAGGGAATTAGTCTTAGAGACTGGGAGGATTGGTCTTAGAGACCAGGGAGTTGATCTTAGAGATCAGGGAATTAGTCTGAGAGACTAGGGAGATTAGTCTGAGAGACTAGGGAGTTTAGTCTGAGAGGCTGGGTAGGATAGTCTGGGAGGACTAGGACGAATATGTGGATACATGATTACATTATGAATTGTCTCTATATGCAATACACAAAGTGTTAAAGATTATTGTAAATGTGCATGCTATGACTACTATATACCGGCACACACGTCACCTTCCTGAGGGAATGAATTGCCAGGTGATGACGATCCTATGACCACCGCCACAGATGAAGGGACCACACTTGATGAGTCCATACCTGCGCCGGACATATTTACGTCAGACACTGAAAGTAACCCTGACATGCTGAACAAGGACGAGAACGACTTCCAAACCGTCCGCGCTGCCATACTTTGGCGATGAATTACCCTCGTTGATGACTTCCTTGACGAAGATCCCTCTGTCATTCATGTTTCGACCCACGACCACTTCATTACTGGTCATCCCGTTGGTAAGCACACCATGTAACAACCCGCACTTTTGCGCATTGTTACTACTCGTTATACTCGTTACGCCTAGCACCAGAGATTCGGATCATAATGTAACTATAACGTATATACCGCTATAAGAAGGATAATCGCATATTTTCGAGATACAATATCACTATACTACACTATTATCACACTAACACTCACGGAGGCATTGGGTGAGGACCTATTCTACCCTCCTCAGTGGCCGTGATGTGTCGAACGTAAACAATTAACGCTAACAAGGACCCTCGGGTGAGTGCTGTAGCTCCAGTCGTCATGACGATGATGACAATACGAGTAAACGGTACCCCGTCAGTCTTTGTGGCCCTACATGAAATAACGTTCACGATAACATCAAGAAAGGACCTATACTACCCTAATTGATGGCCGTGAAACGTCGCTAATAATCGCGTACTCGAATCGAAACCGATCGTTAATTATCGAAACTGTGGATTATGGATACGTAAATACGACCCCTAGTGATATATATATATATATATATATAAAATAATAATAACAATATAATAATAATATAAACCTACTATGAAAAGCGCGTACTTCGGAAACTATCAAAACAATCAAAAACGGAGAAGTCCAAGCGTCAGGATAGCTATCCGGACGGATGGACCATCCGGACGGATGGACCATCCGGACGGTTGGACATGCGCACGGATGGCCATCCGCACGCATGGGCCATCCGCACGGATGGGCTATCCGGGCTTGATCTCCTTTCCTCTCCTCTGTTGCCTATAAATACCATGTCACATCACTTGAACAGTGATGTGACAGCTCCTGTTCAACCAAACGCGCACCTAGACCCTTTTCTCTCGATTTCCTCGCGATTCCGGTAAGATTTCAACCTAAAACTTGTACTTCTACAATCTACACTTGATTCTACATCATTCTATCTTTCAAAACTCAAATTCTAACCGTGAAATCTGCGGATTTGAGGCGTTTTGAGGTGATGTCACCAAGAGTTCTTATGAACTTCAATTTGGGGTCTCATTTCACTATAAACGACTCAGATCCCGGTGATTTCCACATGTTTTTATGACAAATCTCACCTAAATCTGTGCGATTTCGAGTTAACTATGAAGAACCATCACGAACGGCCAGATCTGATGGAACTTCAAGTGTTAGTGCGAAATTACACAACTCTAGTGAAAACGAACGTATTCCCTCCGTTAAACATTCAGAAACGGTGGTCAGAGTGCGAACCAGACAAGTAAGTCCGCACGGATGACCCTAGTCCGCACGGATGACATGTCAGTCCGCACGGGTGACATGTCGGTCCGCACGGACCACTGCCATCCGCACGGATCATGATGTCTGCACGGACACCCCGTCCGCGCGTACTGTCACCCGCACGGGCCACTGCCATCCGCACGGATCATGATGTCCGCACGGATCATGACACCGCACGCACATGTCATCCGCACGGATGACATGTCACCCCGCGCGCACAAGTCAACCGTGCGCACACTCATCCGCGCGCACAAGCAAGGCCCATCCGCACGTACCACCATATCAACCGCACGGATGACTTGCCATCCGCCTGGATGAGGCCCAATTCAACCAAATGTGTAACTTTTCAAGGCAATCTTGCTTAACCGTACTTCGTTTACTCTATTTCTTCAAGGATCATTACAGACAACTCGTAACCGACTCAAACCAGTTGTAATCCCGCTAAATACGCACTGTGAGTATACTTGACCCCTTTTTAATCGAATTTTGGGTGTAACATACGTTTCAAACAAATCGAGCTTATCAAACGAAATATTCAATCAATCAAACTATCACTTGCGAATAACTGTTATGCATAGTTATACGTGATGCTAGATGCATATGTGCTAGGACTTATACTCGCGCCGTCCCACCACGACTAGTATAGTACTATTGCGCCCGACGGGGTCTAGTTATGCCATCGTACATTCGAGCATCGAGGACTTAGTTGGTAGTATCAGTTTTGTGAGTATATATGTAGTGTATTACGTTTATGCATATGGAAATTCGCAGCACTTTTTATCTATATGCTATACTATTCAAACCTGTATACTCGCCAATACTTTTGTATTGACAAACTATTTTTACGTATGTTGCAGGCTAGATCGCAGACTATATCAAATCAAGCTAGGGAGTCTAGAAACTCAACAAAAATCTAGGTTGTCGGATTTGTATTGTTCGAGAGGACAAGAAATCTGTGATAACTTATGTGATTGTATTATTTGTTAGTATGGGATAACGAATGTATTAAACATTATCGCAATATAGTTGTTATGGATTCTCTTGAGCAATCTGATTCGCCTAGTGCCGCGCCCCGATGATTCCGCCATCGGTTGGGGTGTGACAGATTGGTATCAGAGCCATAACTATAGGGAATTAGGTCAGACTCGACCTAGTCCGGGTCGACGCCTTAGAAATTGACCTAGTCTATAGTCTAAGTACCAACAGGCCGACTCATACACACCCAGTGGGGTTTGTATTGGGCTTACTTGATACTCTCGATCGAAATTGCTAACAGATACAACTTTGTGTGAACCCCGCGTACTACAACTTCACACGAAGAAGCCTTTCCTAAGGCAGAAATACTACTTAGCCTTTCCTAAGGCCGACACAATACACACGTTTTCGAAAATACTCGCATAACGAAACCGAGCGATCCAGTCGAGATCAGGTGTGAAAACCAAGAACTCTCGATAGGATTGTTCACTCAGCGCATTTTTCTAGCACGAGAACTTTTCATCGAGTTAGGAGTGACACCCACATCTCGACAAAAGTCTCCATTTCTAAAACTAGTGGAACTCACGAATTTACTCGAGGAGCATAACCACAATTAGGAACGAAATTGTTAAGCCAGGGGTGAAACCCGTACCTTAATAAGACGTCCCATTCTCTATAAACTGGTTTTCAAAAGCTCTCACCAAGGACTCGACTATCACGATAACTCGAGCCACGCGACGACTAGGGAGGCGAATGCCATGAGCTGCATCCCAGTGGAAGCATGAAGTCCTCTAGGTCAACGCGCATGCTCGAACTTGTTAGATATAGTTGGGTTACCTTGGGTAGTCGACGCCCAAAATACCCAAGGCACTCTATCATACGACCTGCCAATTTTACAGTGATTGGAACTTGTTTACGTTTTGAAACTTTACGCTCTATTGATTTCTTGATGTAACGAATTTTTACTCCCTACTTTATAAACGCACAAATTCGCACAACCATCGCAATCTAAAACGAAATCCGAATGTTCGCAACAAAACTAATGCATAATCTATCGCATCCGCTCTCGTTTTCTCACTTCGACGCGATCTCGCTTATTCTAAATCGACCTGTATGTGCATGATTACAAGTTACATCTATATAAATATATATATATATATATATATATATATATATATATACGTATAAACCAACAAGTCATTGTGTGAGAACTTAGGAATTTCGTGTTTCCTACATGGCTCCTATGTGATTCGTATTATTACTATACTATCGCACCAAGTTTTGAACGCGCTCAATCGCAACGCAAAACTCAAAAAAAAAAAAAAAAATTCGTCATGATCGAATCTCACTCCAAGTCTCTTCCTGTCTAGATGCCTTCCAACAACTCTACCTCGAGACGAGTAGCTAGGAGGAAAGCCAAACGAAGCGCCGAGAAGAGAATTGCTTCACTTGTGATTAAGGAAGTGAGTAAGCTTAGTTCTCAAATTGCCGCTCGAGGACACTCTCTCAGCCACTCTCGATCTTCGGAAGACGTTAAAACAGGAGAGCCGCAATCTACTTTTCTCTACAAGCACTTCAAAGCCTGTGACCCGATGGAGTTCACGGGTGAAGGAGGTGCGAATCAACTACTCCAGTGGTTCGATTCTATCGAAGTTACCCTTCGTCAAAGCGGGTGTCCCGATAGTCTCCGTACTACTTGCGCCACCGGAGTACTTCAATCGCGAGCACTCGACTGGTGGACCGTCGAACGTAACAAACGTGGGATCTCCGCAGCTTACGCTCTCTCTTGGAATGAGCTGAAAGAGCTCATGGAAAAAGAGTACTGTCCTCCTCACGAAGTCCAGAAACTAGAAAACGAATTTTGGGAAATCAAGCAAACCGAAGGTGACAATGCTGGCTACACCGCAAGGTTCAAACAGCTTAGCATAATCTGCACAGGTCAAGTCAACGCTCCGGGGAAGGCCATCGCGAAGTACATTCGTGGCTTGCCTGAGTGTGTGGGTGATTTTGTCGAAGCTGCAAAGCCTGCTACCATCGAAGAAACCTACCGCTTAGCCGCATAAATCAACAACAAACGACTCGTGGAAGGGTTATTCTCAAGAAATCCTGTCAAGCAAGCTCATCAAGCGATCGCCAGTAATCCTTCAGGCGAACATGCTGACGAATCTTCTGATGAATCTACTGATGAATCCTCTGACAAATCTGCTGGCGATTCCTCTAATGAATCAGCTAACGATTCTTCTGACGGATCTGCTAACGATTCTTCGGACGGATCTGCTGCAGATTCTTCTGACGAAACTACCGACGGATCTTCCGATAAATCAGCCAAAGACTCCGCAAGCGAGACTTCAGACGAATCCTCCAACGACAACACTTCTTCGCAAGACACTGACAAACCCAGCCGCAAGCGAAAGACTTCAAGCCCGAACCCATCAACAACCGAACTGCTGCAACCGGAACCTCTTCGAACAGTTCCGATGTTTCCAAAATGAGCCTACACTGGAGCTCATCCTCAGTGTTACTCGTGTACCTATCATCATCCAGTTGGGGCTGACTGTCGCTATTGCACTAACTGCAATCGTTACGGTCACTTCACCCGCAACTGCCGCATCGAATCGTGAACTTGAGTACAACAACAACAGCTCCAGCAAAAGTCTTCAGCATCAGACATCCAGCAAGCGTAGGATAAAGTTGTAATGATACGATTTTTCGACGTTATTTTGTAAGTATCGAACCTACTCTATTATTCGAAGTTGCCACAATGCGTAACATTAACCCTCGTTTTCATTTTCTCTCTTTCACTCTTTAATCGTTGCACTTAGACTAGAATCACACACATACTATATACTATATCACGAAATAATGTGTTTTACCCTCACTACACTCTTAGAACGAGGTACGGTGAACGTGCAAGGAACGAATAATCACGGGTGCACACGGGATTATTTGGTTCAGTGCACGGTGATCGTAGTGAATTCTAAAAGTGCCATAGCGTTTGACAAAAGGTGACACCAAAACACGGGATAAAAGTAGTAGGGGTCGGGCGAGGAATGCCTTACCATACTACCGAAGTTCCGTGAAGAAAGTACCACGTAGAGTTGAACGTTATTAGACCTATTATACTATTGTGAATATTTTCAACACACTACACTCAATCGCAAGGCATAACAAACCGTACCATCACAAGACGGGTCGTAAGTCTGCAAACGCAATGCAATCGCCTCATCGATGGACTCTGGGAGTCTACCTCGCAGGACAATTGCATCAACGCAAGACTGGTCGTAAGTCTATAGCGAGCAATCTCATCAAACACACTAACGCTCACGATATTATCGGGCGAGGACCTATTCTACCCTCCTCGATAGCCGTGATGCGTCGCAACGTGACGTTAAGCCTACTCGAAACGAAACTCGACTAATCGCAATCATTTATTATGTGCATCTCGAAAACTCTATCGCTTATTATGTGAGTCGCTATCGTCTGCTGCGTATCAATCTTCACTATACCGTTATCCGTAATATTCGTGTTAAGTTAGCACATGACCTCGCTTCACCAGATGAAGCTCATATGGTTAAGGCAGGATGTTTTAGCCATATCAGCAACCTTTCGTGGAAACAGGCCATGCGGGATCTAATGTTAGCTAAATTCTGTGGTGTTAATCAATCAAACCGAACCGCGCAAATCGAATCGCATACCTCCATCGTTTGCAACGCAACAACTACCGATTATTGTAATTCGTTCATCATCACCGTCATCGCAAGTGTTTCATGTTTATTCGTTTAATCACCTAATCGCTGATCGTCTATCGTGTATAATCTACCGCCTATCGCTCGTATGGTATTAAGTACACATGACACCGCTTCACGAGGCAAAACTAACCTGGTTAAGCACGGTGTTTCGCCATGTTAGTAAACCCCCGTGGAAACGTGCCATGTGGGTGTAATGTGGAATCTAATCGAAAACGCGCTATTCGCTTCTCGCTTATCAACTCGCTGGATTAGTCTATTCGATCCTATCCTATGCTCGGTCCGACTTTCTATCGATTGGGCCGAGTAAACGCAATTCTATCCAAGTCATATCGGCACACCTGACACTGCCTCACGAAACGGAGGTAATATGGGCAAAGCATGGTGGATACGCCGCTGGTGCTTCCTATATATAAGTGTTTTAAACATATTAATGAACTTTCGTGGGAAGGTGCCAAGTGGGGCTTGATGCCAAATTATTCTTTTCAGAAGGTTAAAACTGATTTTTATAAAACTTTTATTAAAACCATGGGACAAGTGAAATTCCTCACAATGTGGAGGTAACATTGAATCAGCTTAACTCCATGTTCAAAGGGAGCTTCATGAGTTCAATTTTTCCTTAAAACCTTTTTCAAAGATCAAAAACAAGATTTTCTTGAGATGTTGGAGCCCATATCATAGGAGAGTTTTCGTAACCTTTGTTTTCATTCTCAAAATTCCTTAAAATGTTAGAAACTTAAACTTCCTTGCAACGTCGGTTAAACATCGACTCTGTGCGACCTCACGTTAAAAGGAAAATTTTCAAGGATTATCATCCTAAATCCCTTCTAATATCTAAAACGAACGCTTCGTGTAACGTTGGCTAACGATCGACTAAGTTAACTCTACGTCATGAGAAACCTTTCAAAATTGCAATCGCATCGAACTAACGGATTCTACTCAAGACAAGGTACTTCGGAATGCCAACTCGTGGGATTACAACTATCGTTTTACGTCATCTTCTCGCCATCGCAGTCGATCTCTTTTATTCGAAACGTTCTCGCTGTCAACTTACGGTCAAACCACTCGCTGTATCGCTACTTATACAAGATCAACTCTTAGAAACCTACCTATTGGATTAATTTCGGGACGAAATTTTCTAAAGTAGGGGAGACTGTAACAACCCGCACTTTTGCGCATTGTTACTACTCGTTATACTCGTTACGCCTAGCACCAGAGATTCGGATCATAATGTAACTATAACGTATATACCGCTATTCGAAGGATAATCGCATATTTTCGAGATACAATATCACTATACTACACTATTATCACACTAACACTCACGGAGGCATTGGGTGAGGACCTATTCTACCCTCCACAGTGGCCGTGATGTGTCGAACGTAAATAATTAACGCTAGCAAGGACCCTCGGGTGAGTGCTGTAGCTCCAGTCGTCATGACGATGATGACAATACGAGTAAACGGTACCCCGTCAGTCTTTGTGGCCCTACACGAAATAACGTTCACGATAACATCAAGAAAGGACCTATACTACCCTCATTGATGGCCGTGAAACGTCGCTAATAATCGCGTACTCGAATCGAAACCGATCGTTAATTATCGAAATTTGGATTATGGATACGTAAATACGACCCCTAGTGATATATATATATATATATATATATATATATATATAAAATAATAATAACAATATAATAATAATATAAACCTACTATGAAAAGCGCGTACTTCGGAAACTCTCAAAACAATCAAAAACGGAGAAGTCCAAGCGTCAGGATAGCTATCCGGACGGACGGACCATCCGGACGGATGGACATGCTCACGGATGGACATGCGCACCGATGGCCATCCGCACGCATGGGCCATCCGCACGGATGGGCCATCCGCACGGATGGGCTATCCGGGCCTGATCTCCTTTCCTCTCCTCTGTTGCCTATAAATACCATGTCACATCACTTGAACAGTGATGTGACAGCTCCTGTTCAACCAAACGCGCACCAAGACCCTTTTCTCTCGATTTCCTCGCGATTCCGGTAAGATTTCAACCTAAAACTTGTACTTCTACAATCACCCGCGCGCACAAGTCAACCGTGCGCACACTCATCCGCGCGCACAAGCAAGGCCCATCCGCACGTACCACCATATCAACCGCACGGATGACTTGCCATCCGCCCGGATGAGGCCCAATTCAACCAAATGTGTAACTTTTCAAGGCAATCTTGCTTAACCGTACTTCGTTTACTCTATTTCTTCAAGGATCATTACAGACAACTCGTAACCGACTCAAACCAGTTGTAATCCCGCTAAATACGCACTGTGAGTATATTTGACCCCTTTTTAATCGAATTTTGGGTGTAACATACGTTTCAAACAAATCGAGCTTATCAAACGAAATATTCAATCAACCGAACTATCACTTGTGAATAACTGTTATGCATAGATATACGTGATGCTAGATGCATATGTGCTAGGACTTATACTCGCGCCGTCCCACCAAGACTAGTATAGTACTATTGCGCCCGACGGGGTCTAGTTATGCCATCGTACATTCGAGAATCGAGGACTTAGTTGGTAGTATCAGTTTTGTGAGTATATATGTAGTGTATTACGTTTATGCATATGGAAATTCGCAGCACTTTTTATCTATATGCTATACTATTCAAACTTGTATACTCGCCAATACTTTTGTATTGACAAACTATTTTTACGTATGTTGCAGGCTAGATCGCAGACTATATCAAATCAAGCTAGGGAGTCTAGAAACTCAACAAAAATCTAGGTTGTCGGATTTGTATTGTTCGAGAGGACAAGAAATCTGTGATAACTTATGTGATTGTATTATTTGTTAGTATGGGATAACGAATGTATTAAACATTATCGCAATATAGTTGTTATGGATTCTCTTGAGCAATCTGATTCACCTAGTGCCGCGCCCCGATGATTCCGCCATCGGTTGGGGTGTGACACACCATGGCTCCGATCCTCGACGATGCGCCTCTCGTGGACATTCCTTCCGAAGGTTGGTTACTCGACGAACAATTGGTAACGATATTGACGTGATATTGATGATCCTTCCGATGACGCCCATAATGATGGAAGGTTAGACAAGAACGTTATTGCTAATTTCACTTTTTGAGACCCCTGTTAACAAGCTATCTTCCGATTCTAGCCCGCATTCGATTCCAGACTCCTTTGAGTCTGTGACATTTACAGCCTTATAGACGGCCGGATTACAGCTTTTTACTACTGACGCAGACGACGAAGACATGACTGCTGCACTATCACCTGCTCAAGGTACCACACCGTTGCACGACCTAGAGCCTGCTCCTGTGTTAGCTTCTACACCTTCTGGGTCAGCTTGATGTCGTACTTGCTAAACCTGCACCTTTACTTAATCATGACCCTATTTCTTTTGGTTTACCAGTCATTGCACCCCCTATACCTGACCCAGTACCTACACCTGAGGATCTCCCTATTGGTTGAGACGTTTGTTTTTGCACCCGCAACCGATGATGTTGCTCCTTTCCCCTGTGAAGACCGACGCCCATTGCGCCATCATGCCTATCACTTTCTTTCAGGACATGCCCGCACCCCGGAGAGATGCTCCAGGTCGGCACCTGCATAACGATCCTTTTGCTACAACATCACTTTCCCCGATCTCACCGGCCGCACCGTTGCTATGTCCACCTCAACACAGCTGGACGGGCCATTTCAATGATTCCTATTGTACACTATGCTGAAGTTAGACCCTTACATTATGGAGGCCACACACGAGATGAGTTACTCCTGTAACATCAACTACAGTTTGAGGATATGAGTCGCAGAATGTTGGAGCTTGAGCTGACGACGCATTTGGTAACTTCAGATGCAAAACATTTCTTAACCGAAAACATGAGTTAAGTGTCTACATCACAAGACAGCATATTGTCTGAAAAGTTCATGTAAGACACCCCGTCCCCCCCCCCCCCCCCCACCCTGTCTATTGCCAGCATACTTTGATCCGCCACATACATCAAGGATCCTTTTGCGCTCTTGACTGTTGCTATTACACCTTTCCCAGGACTCCGATGCTCATTTCTTTACTGCCAAGCGACATATCAGTTATTTACTTCGACGTATATACCAGCTCGAGGAGAAATTCACGCATGTTGCCAGTTTACTTTTCTTTCCTCCTCCACCTCAGTCACTAGTATAGTTGGCTTCTGGATTATGCGGATCGCATTACATTTGGGTAGGACATCTATGATAAGCTGAGATTGTGGAGACTTCTGAAGACCACATCTGACTACGTAATTTTGATACACTAATATATTTAACGGGCAAGGGTAGGGTGACCCTGTGTCCCTGTTAATGTGATACATTTTGTAAGACAATGCAATTGTGGCCGGAAAATAATGAGAGCCAATCATCATTAAACATGCGACAACACTTTGTGGCTGATGACCAATGAAAACTCAGTCTCTAGGTCTTCGCTAGCACGTTATTGATCTATGTGTGAGTACTATAATTATAATACTACGTGCTCACTTGCTATGCTCTCATTAAACATAATTACCAAATTACTTGGTTATACTATGATCATACTATTAGAAGATTGGTTGGTATAATAACCTGTTATGTGTATGTACTTATAACCACTAAACAACTATGTGCACTCCCCGAATGAATAAGACCTGACTTAACTAACCTTCTCCTCAGAAGATGTCGATACGATGGAACGTGGATACCAACAACCCTCTGCCAACAACAGCAGAGTCAAAACTGCAAGGGCACCTATCGCAAGCCATCGCACACCTCGAGGCCTTTCGTTCCAAACATCGCAGAGGTACCTCAGGAAATAACCCACCCAGCGGCTGCACCTACAAGCAGTTCTTGGACCACAAACCTCGAGAATTCGACGGCACTGGGGGTGCCTTAGCTTTTGTGCGTTGGGTGGAGAAGAAAATTTCTGTCTTACAGTTGAGCAAATGTGCCCAAGAACATCAGGTCACGTACGTAGCTGGACTATTTGTAGATGGGGCTCTGTCATGGTTGAATCTTCAGGTTCAAACAATGGGTGGGACCGCTGCGAATGCATTGACGTAGGACGAGCTGAAGGAACTGATGCGAAAAAGGTATTGCTCTAGGGCAGAAGTCCAGAAGTTGGAGACTGAATTGTGGAACTTGAAAATGGAAGGTCCAAAGATAGCCGACTATGTGCAGAGATTTGGCAAATTATCACAAGTTGCTTCGCGTTTGGTGGAACCAGAATCAAGGAAGATCGAACGTTTCATCGGGGGACTGGCACCCCAGATTCTAAGCCTGGTAACAACATCTAAACCTTCAACGATCACCGAGGCTATCGATACAAGCGTGGCGCTCACTGTGGAAGCAATTAGACAAGGAAAATTTTCCACTTCGGAAGAGAAAAAGGAGGCTCCTGTAGAGCCATCTGGAGATAACAAGAGAAAGATCGTAAATTTCAAGAAGGTTACTCGGGAAGGTAACGAGAAGAAGGCCAAGAAGGGAAAAGACTACATGGGTATCCTACCTAAATGCAACAATTGTTTACGTTATCATGTCGGGCGATGTAAGTATGGAAAATGTGAAAACTGTGGTAAGTGGGGGCATCCTAAGGAAACGTGTAGACAAGACACTAAATGCAGAAGTGGAGGTCAAGAGGGCAGCAAGAGCTACGTAGAAAACAACGACAACGACAAAGGCAGGATGAGTGACAAGCAAAAACGTGCTCAAGGTTGTTTTTAACTGTGGAAGCAAAAAGCATTTCAGAAAATATTGCCCTAAGAACGATTAGGCACAAGGATGAAAGCTCCACGCCGGAGCTAGGGAAGCACGCCAGGAGTTCAGGCGAGGATATCGGTACGTCCCATATTACTCAATATTATGCACCCGTATTGCCAAATACTATTGCAAATTTTACGATTCACATCTCCAAAGTTTGAGAGCATACTTGGTTTAGTAAGAAGTAAATTAGATAATCCACGCACGATAGGACTAGCGAACGGGAAGCTAGTGGAAGCCAACGAAGTGATTGGAATCGACAGGATAGAACCTGGAAAGCGTAAGACTACACTTGATCTACTGCCAGTGAATTGGGAGACTGCAACAAGGTAGTTGGAGAGATGGGTTGACAAATGATCAATAGGGGATTGATGTCCGCACCGCGATGGCGAACGAAGAAGCAATCTTAACTCATGAAGCAGGATACGCCTCTGTAAATTACAAATTGCTTGAAGGCACAAAGGATGTTGCATAAAGAATATGATGTTTTCTTGGCTCATGTCGTGGACAGAAGGAGCCGAAGAATCAAAGTACGAAGATATTCCTATGTTAAGGAAATATCCTAAGGTCTTCCTCGAAGACTTGCCAGAATTATCTCCTTAACGATTAGTCGAATTTCGCATCTATTTGATTACAGGCGTCGCGCCTGTAGTCGATGCATCTTAGCAACTTACACCTTCGGAGATGCAAGGATGGTGAGTGCAACCTCAGTGGTTGATAGAGAAGGAAGATAATAGACCAAAACTTCTGTTTTGGATAACCTCAGTTCTGCTCGTCAAGAAAGGACGATGACCTTCAAATGACCGGGAGTCGGACGAGCTAGCCAACCAGAGTCGGTGGCTCTTGCTAAGGATTGACGAATTACTTATTTGACTAACTGTGAGGGTCCGACTACTACTACACGACTGATCGACGATCGAGTGGCATTGGCGGTAAATTCAGTAAGAAAGTATACCGAGGAAAAATTTGTGGGACAACGACTTGTTCTTAGACGTATACAAAAATAGTGCTTCTTACACAATGCACAAACCAGTCTACACGGGATAGGAAATCTGGAGGACTTAGAAAACATATATTTAGGACCTTTGGGAACCCAGGTCCAAACTCGTAAGGGTTTTTACTTAGGAACCATATATGTCAACTCAATCAACCATCATTAACCTGACAAACATGTCTCTTTCTTCGTCGAAATCTTCACTTTTGCCTCTAGCAAGTAGATGTTTGCATCTTTACTCCTTTCAAAGTAGTTGCATCACGTTGATTCTCTTCGCTAAGAGCGAACACACGTTTGCTTCATATGCTTGGTCACTACTCCATTTTAGCAGTTACACACCGCTTCCTTACTTGAAAACTTATATATAACCCATGCACTTTTTACGCATGCGGTTCATTTCGAATAAACGTTTCATTAAAGTCCAATTATTACGTTCCTAAATCTAATTACTGGGTTGGGATTCGAATGACCTACATTATTGAAATTGTTGGCTCTTTTGCTATCAAGACAACATACTCTCTTAACTTCTTTTATTACAAATTTCATTCATGGTTTATTTTGTTGCCATGCCGATTTTCCATTTGTTGATAGATACGATTACTGCCGGGCCACATTGAAATTAAGTTCGATTGCTCGAACTTATCC
This sequence comes from Helianthus tuberosus, assembly GCA_030545235.1. NCBI lineage: Eukaryota > Viridiplantae > Streptophyta > Magnoliopsida > Asterales > Asteraceae > Helianthus > Helianthus tuberosus. The sequence goes on from CM060400.1 coordinate 32,085,702, forward strand.
GCTTCGCATATTCAGTTTCAGACGTCATATGATGTATTGGGAGCATCATATTCAGATATTTTTGCAAAGATTCTTTCACTTCGAGTCATGGCAGGTTCGGTTGGTCCACGACTCCACTAAATCGGTCGATTTGTTTCGATACATTGCAGTGATATTTCCACCAAATTGAAGCTTGTGCTAGTTGGGTTACTCACTTCCTACACGGATTTAATTGCCTACTCATTTGTTAACAATCCATTTTGATATTCATGATCAAAGCAGTCTCAGCACAATTGTGTGCTAAGCCAATGGTACATACATTCGTTTCATAATCACAATGTACCTCCTAACGATTCTTTCATTAACAATCGAATGCCTTACGGTACTTAATACCTTTTTCATCCTTCGAGGAAAAACAGTGACTCTTCGATGTTCCGTATTCAACTGAAAACTTTGTAACATTGTGTAAATCAAATCTTAGGGCTTGCTTCGGTACACTTTCGCTTGATATCCAGCACGGTGAATTTGTTCAGTCACCACTATACTCGTATTATGTCACTACGACACCTCGTGGGGTCCTTACAACCTTGTAGATTGTGCTAATTATGGTCAACCATTTCACGCAAAACTACATATACTTTTGATGACTTGTCATTCAAACATTTCTGATACAACTACAAATCAAGGCAAGGATACACCAGATTCGCTTGTATTCACTCGGCGTGTTATCGCAATTCAAGTTTTCAACACACTAAATCTTACCATTCATCTACTCGGGAGTTGACAGGTCGTTTTACTATTCCATTTGAGTTGTTGATTGAATTCATATAACGGATGCTAGGGTTCTTGAAAACTCATCTGCATATTGCAATCGATCGTTGAGAACCTTATTAGTCTAAACTCCTCTTTTGTGGAACTTCCCTGCTAGCTGGATTACACTAGACTATACGTCAAATACATCTCGTACATTTGACATCTAATGCTAAAAGCACATACCTTTTAACCCTAGGATTCGGATTGTTATATATATTCTTGGACTCACCAAATGTGAGTAAGGTTTGATTTGGTTTGATGATTATCTACCTCGATATTATTTTTATACATACATGTGTGACGAAACCATAAGGAGTTAAGGTAGTACAAATTTCGAGGACGAAATTTTCTTAACGGGGGGAGAATGTGACAACCCTCACAAAACCAGGTATCCGTACAATTAATTAATATTTAATTAGTGCTTAATTACAATTGTGGTTAAACTGCTTCTTGATTTCTGATGCATACATACTCATGCATCACATTTTCTACTGTCACACTATCATTTACACACAAACAATAGTGACAAACCTGATGCACAAAGCACGGGTAGCACACTAAACGGAAAACCCAGAAAACAGGCTGACAATGCCAGCACCTAGTCAGACACTATATTGAGGCCAGTATGAGCCGGGAATGAAGTACTACACTAGTAGGGAGTGTAGGGAGGTGAGGATCATTAAACTGCGTCACTAGGTGATAGTTTTGGTGCCCGGAAGTGCCTAAAACATGCTTAAAGTGCAGAATTCTGCACTAAACACCAAAATTCAGCTTTTAACATAACTAGTAAAGTGCAAAAACTTGGTAAAATAATTCTAGACACTTCCCAAAGTGTTGGTAATTTATTGTGTCACTAAAAATAAGATAAACGACACTTTATATCTTTACTTAGCACTTTAACGGATCAATATCCAACCGAACAACCGGACTTTACCCGGAACATAAAAATATTACCAAAGACATTGTTTATACTTTTCTGAGCTAGTTAGGGTGCCCGAATACCCTAACACCCCTTATATTAATAAACACACAAGTATCCTAACTAAATACCATTTGATTTCAACTAATTAGTAACTTAACCTTTACATCCCAACCCTTACCCCCCCCCCCCCTCTTTGCGATGGTCCCCATAGGTTGGGACACACCCATGCTTTCTTGTTTATTTTATTACTAATGTTGGATATCGAGTGAACATTATACATGATGGGTAATATGAGAACTTGGATTATATATACACCCACAGGATAACCCATCTCTCTCATTCAACACTTCAACATCAACAAACACTTTCACTCCCTCCTAACCACCTCACGGCCGCCACCTCTCCACCACACTACCACCACTTCCAAGTCTTGTTCAACCATTTCTTACATACTCTAGGGTGCAGGGTGACATACAAGTAAGCCCGGTGCTTTCGGAAGTGCAAGAACCTCTCTACATTTTTTTTATCCACCACATTTACAACTTGTTTTTTTCCCTAGCCTTGAGCTAGTAGTAAGTGCCTCTAAACATCATCTTGATCTTGTTTATGGTGGTTAATAGGTGATTTAATGGTTGAAAGTTAAGAACACTAAATAACATAACATAAAGTCATGAAAATAAGATGAACAAGTTGGATAAAGAAAGAATATGTGTGTAAATCAGGTGAACCTTGTATGGTTGTGATGATTTGATGTTGTTTGCTATTAAAAGTAGGATGGATCATCATCTAAACCTACTAGACCATGTTCAAGAACATGAACTAGTAGTATGTTAGTGTTAAAGTTATGAAAGATGATGAAACTTTCCATCCATGAAACATGAACTTGAATAAATATAATTTTTCTTGTATAATAAGACTCTAAACATGTAGATCTAAAGATCTACAAGTGGTTTTTCGGAAGGACCAAGTGAAAGATGCAAGTCTTGTTAAAACCCGGATATTTTATAAACAAGAAGCATTTATAGTAGGTAAACAAGTATGTAAACACTTGTGTAAACAAGAAAATTTAAAAAGAAGTATTTTTGCAAATCTTGACTAGAAGTTGTAAAACTTCAAGTTCATTAAAAATAAAGTTTTTAAGAAACTAATTTTACTTTTAAAGTTAACAAAACCTACTAAATACGCTAGCAACTTACTACGTATTTTTACATAACTTTCAAGTTCATGAGTTTGTGATTTAGGCTTGTTCTGTCAAGTGTGATGTTTAAATATTGTATGCTGATGATTGTCAAACTGCTTGATTGAATTTTGAAAAGAAAATGATACGCTTGAAAGCATGGCCACCTCCCGTTACAGAGAAAACTCTGGCGAAATTTTTCTAGAAATATAACGCTTAGAAATATTTTTGATCATAAATATGTTATTGACTTGGTTTTCAAAATAAACTTCGCCATGATTTTTATTACAAAATTACCAAGTATTCGGAGGTGGGTTTTGGTAAATAAAACTTGTTAAATATATATTTAGAATATATATTTCATAATAAAACGCTTGTGTGATTATATGATTATTTTGTGAACTAGATATATTATTTTTAGGGTAAAAATAATATAACCGGGGAATATTATGAAATCACGACTCCAAAATAATACCAACGCTATCACAAATAAGTATTTAGGTTACACCGGTATGGTTATTACAATGCGAACACTAAAACGCAACTTATGTAGTATTTCTGAAAAATACTCTTGTATGAATATTTTGATAAAGTATTACTTTGGGGAATGTATAAAGAAAAATATAATATTTTTGGGAAAAATATGTATATTTTGGAAATAAAATATTTTGGACTTGTGATTAAAATATATTTTTCAAGTGAGACTTAAAAATATATTTTTTCGGAATTATAACGTATACGTATATTTTGGTAAAATATTATTTTGGAAACTGTAGAAATAAAAATATGTTATTTTTGGGAAAAATACATATATTTTGGAAATACGTTATTTTTGGACAAATGGGTTGAATATATTTTCCAAGTGGGAGATAAAATATATTTTCCTAGTATATTTAGAAGATATATAATTTTTGAGAAAAATATATACTTTCTAGAACCATACATGATTAAGCAAAATAAGGTTTATTTGTATATATTTAAGTGAGACTTGAAATGTATGGTTTTGGAATTACATGTTGGGAATATATTAACATATATTTAATTTGGAACAATACACCGAAATACGACGCCAACACTTGGCAAGATATACAAACACAAGTACGAAAATACGTGTTTGAGATACCCCCACCCTTGGGAAGGAAATCCGAAGTTGAAATGCTTGAGAAGTATTGATACAGAAACCCTGCATAATCAATTATTCCAAAACTAAATACAATTTTTACAACTTGGAAAAATACCAGAATCGTAACTCAAAAACATAAATACTAAGAAAAGGCACGACCCGTTCGTCTAATAGACGTTAGACCATTGTAGGTAGAAGTGTTTGCCGCTGAGATTTGGGTTACAAGTACGAAGACGCAATACAGTGAGTTCATGTCCCCCTTTTCTCTTAACTGTTTTCAGTTTTATACTTCGGGGGTGGAATACATGTTACAATAATTACGGATACTTTTATACATGGTATGGTTAGCTTAAGGAGGGTTTACTACTTAGATCATGTGAGTGGGTAGGCGTGTAACTGAGGCCATTAATCCTCATGGTAGGACCGAGGGACATTAGTGATAGATCTATTTGGGTGTAGCGAGCCCCACTCCTGCGCCCGCTGAGTGGACCAGGTGGTGACTAAGTGCCCGACGCACAAATCCGCTAGGTTTGAGTCTTCCTGCATCACTTCACACATATCATTGGCTTTGCAACCCAATGGTGATCTCTTTTTCCTTAATTGCTACATACCAGGGATTTTCATACATACAGACAAATTACAAAGGGTTATACATACTCACTTTTACATGAACTCGCTCAACTTTATGTTGATTTTTCAAAACTACATGTATTTAAGGAAATTAGTAAATGGATCTGGCGGGCGTTGGAGTTTTTAAGCTGCGTTGTGAATAAAGATGTCATCCAAGTCATTAGGGCTTTGGAGACGTATCTTAATCCTGGATGAGATACGTGGTCCTAAACTCGGGTTTGTTTTAAAATCTTTTGTTGAGTCTTTTGAACTCTTTAAAATATGTTATGGTTTGTAACTTGAATTTGGTATTGACATTTCAGAAAATTATGTTGTACTACTTTTTAACTCAAATTAATGGATGTACATCTACTGATTTTATCATATAGTGTTGTTATGATCGTATGCAATGGTATTAAGAAGTCACACCAATAATCACGCTTCCGCACAAGTCAGGGTGTGACAGTTTGGGTGGAAGGAATGACCGAATTCGATATACAAAATTTAGATGAACATTTAGCTTTTTAGGGGTTTGTCACCACAGTCGCAAGGCTTGAATGTAGACGTTAGAACATTACCGCATAGATGTTTGTATCAATAAAGCATGAATTTTACAAAACATAACTTTTGATTTAAATTATGATTTTTTCAAATGCATTGTTTTGTACATTTTACGTATGGTTTGAATAGATATCTTTATTTATTTTGCCATACATTACATTTGGTTATACATGAACATTTTTACATTGGTGGTTTGTTTGGGTAAGTGATTTAAATAACGATGATAAAAGCATGGTGGATACACCGCTGGTACTTCCTATATATAAGTGCTTTTATGATATTACATATCGTAGCGTTATTTAAAGCATTTCAATTTGGACATATTACATTTTACACAAATAACATATTTTACAAAACATTGCCTTACAAACAACACATTTTTATACAAACTCATTTTTATTTGGTTATTTACTTATCTATGCATTATTCTTTTATATCATTTGTTTTCTTATTGATTTTCGTATGATTTCTAAAAGAAAATATTTTAAGGTTCATGACTACTTTTGTTAAACATTTTCTTTAAACTTACAAGTCATGAATCCTATTTTATTAAAACCTATGTATCTCACAGGCATTTTTATGCTGACGTACCTATTTTCACATATGTTTCAGGTGCCGTTGTTAGATGATTATGATGCAAACATAGGATTGGACGTGGGCCTTAGTGACAATAAAATATGCAAGACTAGTTAATTATGTTATGTTTCTTTGTTTTTAAGACATTGTAACCTCTTTTAATTTAATAAAACAAAACTACAATTTCCATGTGTTATGAAACAATGATTCTGTTACGACAATCCCCGGCAATTCCGCCGCGGTTCGTTGTTTTACGCGGTCGGGGTGTAACAATGGTCATCCGATCGGATGTGTTTATCCAATAAAGATCACATCAAACAAGACATGTGCATTTGGATCGGATGGTCATCCAATCGGATTGCCATTCGATTGGACATGAAAAACCAACGCTCAAACATTCAGATCGGATGGCCCTCCGATCGAATGGTCATCCGATTGGATTGCCCTTCGATCAACTTGTCAAAAGCAATTTGAAAAACATATTTATTTATTATTTATTTTTTAATTTTTCAATTTTTTAGTGTTTTTGAAATATGGTTTATTTATGTACAGAAACAAACTAACTCCCTGTTTCTCAGTGGCAGGGACCAGCAGCCTTCTCCTCCAGTGCTAGGCTGCTCCAATACTCCTTTAGTTAACATTCAGTTTTCTTCGGGAGCACCTGCACATATACACAACTCAATTACTTGAATAATTCAGCCCAGGTCTGTTTGACCTTAGGAATTTCAACACAAAATTCATTCAATGATGGAAAATCTTTGTTATTTTGTACAAAAACTTATACATTTTTTACTTCAACTTTTACGTCATTCACAGAAGTCACTTGTTTGTTAACTACCCAGTTTTGTCCTTTTGAAGCACTTCTTTTGTAAAATCGTGTCTTGTTTTGATTATTTTGATTTTGAATATCAACTTGTGGTTTCCAAAACTGGTTTGGTTTTGTCATATCAACCGATGTTTGCCAACTTTGAGTTGTTCTGAATCTGAGTGTGTGAGAATTCTAGGTTTGTCTTGAATCAAACCTAGTCTGGTATGATTTCCGAGTTTGATTGGAAGCAAACTTGTTTGTGTTGTACCTCCAAGTTTGTTTTGAATTAAATCTGGTAGTCCTTTGTTTCACATCCTCATATTTCTGTTTTTCAACATCAACAGGCTTTGGGTTTGGACACTTGCGTGCAAGTTGTCCAGTTTGATCACATTTAAAACAAGTTTTCCTTGAAACATCTTTAGCCTGTTGTTGTTGCTTTTTCTGAGCATAGAACTCTTCATTAGACTGTCGTCTAAATTGGAGTTCTTTCTCTTCTTCCAAACTTTTCCCGTGAACGAAATTCATTTTCTTTTGAAAATTTTGCTTTTCAAACTTTTTATCTTGATTTTGTTTCTTTTTATAACCCAACCCAACCTTCATGTTCTTCTTTTTGTAACCAGGTTTTTTATAAAAAGCTTTCTTGCTCTTTCCAGCAAATTTTGAAATTTCTGACTTTTCGATCTCTACCCATTTAAACACTTTGTCAATTTTATTTGCAATCACATTCTGAATCGGGAACTCGTTATCTGAGAATAATTTGTCCAATCCAATCATGGTATAAGCCAATCCTTTTGGATCATCATTCACAACTTTCTCAGATTTTGAATGTTTAAGATAACTATCATGAAAACTTCCCTCATTTTCATCCTGTGATTCAGACTTACCTTGGGCAGATTCATCTCTCAAAATGCTTTCAACAACCTTACTTACCACCTCTGCATCATCAGCATCATCCGATTTGGTGTAAGTCACATCGATATTTTCAGCTAATTGGTCAACCATGTTCAGACCTTTTGCCACCTTTTCTTCATCATAAAACGTGTAATTGCCTCTCAATGGTGGTGGCACCTAATGATATTCTGAACCAATACCTTTTTTATTCTTTTCAAAATCTTTGTCAACTGGTGTGATGTTGAAATTACGTTCGAGAATGTACCAAGTACTATGATAACTTTGAAGTTTTGTAACAATCTTTTCTTTTTCAACCAAAACTTGTTTGAGTTTAGCAACTTCATCAATACATTTGTTTAACTCCTATTGCTTTTCTTCAAACTTTTTCTCATAAAGTCTTGTTGTTGTTTAGTTTTCAGACAATCTCTCATCCATACATTTGACTTGTTTCTTCAAAGTATCATAAGCTTCTTGTACTCTATGACTTGACCATTTCCTTTTATCGTATTCCTTTTGTAAATCTTGAAAATTATTGTCTTTTTGAACACAATCTTCACATTTTGCCAAACACTTTTGTTTTAAAATCTCATTTTCTTTTTCAAAATCTTGACATATCAGTGTCAGCTTTTCAATCCTTTGTTTAAAAACTTCTTCATTTTCAAGTATTTCTTTGCACTTTGTTTTGAAAACAGTTTCACTTTTATTTAATTCAATATCTTTTGTTTTTATCTTTTCGTCTTTCTCAGTACAGACTTTGCACATTTCTATGCAATTTCTGCACTTATCTTCAGTTTATCAACATTTTGACCATTGTTTAATAATTCAGATGATTCAGATAGAATTTTTACCTCAGTTTCATCTGGCACTTTTGATTCTTCTGTTTTCAACTTCTGATCCTCATCATTCTTTTGTTCGTTCTCATCAGCATCCGCTGCTGTTTTCTTCACCTCTTCAACCAACTTCTCAATCTCTTCTTCTTTCTTCTTTCTCAACTCCATCACCTTCGGTAAACTTGCCTCAAAAACTTCTTTTAAACGTTTAAACAAATTAGCTTCATAATCTTTCTCAGATAATCTCCTCGTATGAAACGTGTCACGATCTGGAAATATGTTTGCCACTGCATCAAAATCCACCTTCTTAGGATCAACCACTGGATTACCTTGTCAATCCAAATAACATTCTCGCTCAGCATCCCATCTTTTTGCCTTCTGTGCTTCCTTAAAAGGAGCATACAACTTTTTGATTTCAAAAGTGGAATAATCTCTCTGCCATCGTTTATCGTCAACCACTTCAGCTATGAATGCGGATCCAACATAATCTTCTTCTGGAAGAACTTTGCTCCAGTCATAACCCTCATCGTCCTGAATAACTACTAGAGCCCTTGACTTCTCTTTTGATGAACCTTCATCTATTTGCTTTTGACTCATATTTGACGACCCGCTGTTGCGATGATAAATTGCTTTCTGATAATAATCATCTTTGAATTGATTCACAGCTTCATCAGTTGCCTGTTTGTGCATTCTCTCTTGAAGTGCCCTTTCTATTTGCACTTGAAACATGTAACTTTCGATTTATCGAATCCCAGTTTGTATCAGCAGTTCCCAAACATGATCTTCCGGTGATCTCCATAAACCTTTGTGCTCTCCTCAGAGCGCTAGCCATGCACCATTTTATGTCTATCAGCTCCATCTCCTCTGGATCGATCTGGTCATAATCTTCCTTTGTCATATTCGGGTTTCCAACCTTACCCGCATCAGACTTTGGTACGATTCCAGGACAGATGCTAAAAACATCATGTGTTGCTTGGCAGCTTCTCCATTCAGACTTTGAGTGTTTTTCAGATCTATGGCGATATTGCATTGAACTATGTTCGGATTTGACGAATTTGAAGCGAATGAATGATAACCCGGATCTTTTGAGAAACTGTGTTGAGATGAATCCTTTGAACTTCCTGCACTAAATGTCGTCTTTGATGTTTGATCCATCATGCTTCTTTTGTAGTACAGATCGACATTTTGTTGATACTGTTGATTTGCCATTTTGTTCTGCTTTTGTATTTCCAAATCATGACCTTCAAGCTTCTCAATTAAGCAATCGAGGATCACTTTGCTCATATCGTTGCTGTTTTTGAGTATCATGACATAGTTTGACCAATCGTTTTCATTTGGAAAAGCTTCAATCAACCTGTCAATGATCTCTTCATTATCTTTGGAAACACCAAACCTCTCCAGTTCGAGTTTAAGATGGCAAAATCTTTCAATCATCTGAGGTATGGTTTCACCGTTCATGCATGTAAACAAATCAGATTCCTTTTTCAATAACGATCGTTTGTTTTTGATAATTTCTTCGCCACCTGTACATTTTCTCTCTAAAGCTTCCCATAAACCTTTTGAATTAGTTTCATCAAGTAATGAAATAATATCGTACCGAACAGATTGATATAGCAATATAATCATTTTTTGTTCAGCACACATGTGTTTTACTTCTTGATCTGTGAATTCTTCAATTGTCAATAAGATTCCACCTTGTTTTGTTGGTTCTTTATATCCTAACTTCAATTTTAACCAACTATCATGAGCGAATGCTTTTACCCAACCCTCAAACCGTTTTTCCACCAGTTATAGTCCTTGATATTCATTAATTTCGGTGGTTTTTGTTGGTTTCCGTACACATTATCATATTTCAAACTATCTGAAATCATTTTTGAAATGTTGCTAGTCTCCGACTTTGTTTCAGAAGTGTAAGCGTTATAAAATGTGTTGTAAAACTCTTCAGCACCGCCCGACATCTTCGAAATGCTTCTTGAATTTATCGTTCCTTGAATTTTTCGCCTTGTTTATCACCTCGAATCACCTCCAAACGAAAATCAAACGATCAGTTTAAAGCAAACAGTCAGTTGGATCGGATGTGTATCTGGGGTCAACGAAAGTCAATCAGATGACTTTGGATTGGATGGCAATGGATCGGATAGCAATCCGTACGAACCGCACTTCGATCGAACGTGGCCAACACAAGTCAATTGTGTTTTGATAACAAAATATCTTTGGATCGGATGTCAATCAAAACAATTAAACAAGCTACTGTGGATCGGATGTCAGTTCGAACGAACTGCCTTCCGAGACTTTGCAAACAAGTCAAACACTTTGTAATAGAAATGTATTTGGATCGATTGACAAATTGATCGGATGTTAATCCGATAGTTGACACCTCCTTATAAACTGATATTGGGCCTCAAATTTGAAATTTGGATCGGATGGCAAATCGAACGGATTGCCGTTCGATGATTGGACCTCCAAATGATATCAAGTGTTGAATCATTTATCAATACATTACAATTCTCATGTGCCAATGTCAGTATATATCAATTATAATTGGGCTGATTACTATTAAGTGGATCTCATCACTGATACACTTTATTGGGCCACTAAAAGTTATATTACCGAATGTTGTTCTCGCACATGGGCTGTCTGTTGTGGTGGATCAATATAATTGGGCTGAGAATCAGTCAATTATTGTTAACAGATATGTTCACATGTACCTTTAATATTGAATTGGATCGGATGTGCTTTTGGATCGGAAGGCAATCCGTTCGGATTGCCGTCCGACACTTGTACACCTTGAAAATGAATTGAATAAGAGTATTGGATCGGATTGAGATCCGATCGAAGTGTCGTCCGACACTTGTACACTACAAAACTAATATTGACTTTGAAAAAATGTGACCGAGAAACTTCAATTCCTTTCACAATCTTATTGGACCGATGGATTTTAGTGGACTGAACAAATTTATCGATCTACAATCTCATGTAATAACCGACATCATTCACATGATTCCCAGAATTTGGAAACAATTGGTGAACACTGTGGCTCTTGCAGCGGTGTGGCGCATCTGGGAGGCTCGGAACGCGAAGGTTTTCGATGGCAGATTTATCCATCCGCGTAAAATTCTGGATTCGATCAAGGAGGATGCCTTTTTATGGATCTGCAACAGAGCCAAAATAACCAAGCCGTCTTGGGAGAATTCGATCGATTTTAATGTGGCTGACATTGTGTAGCGGTTTGTTTTGTTTTGTTCTGTTTTGTTTTGTTTTCTGTTTGTACTCGTTTTTCAGCCTCTTGATGGTTCTTTGTATGATTTATAAAGTGTTTTCCGTTAAAAAAAACATGATTCATTTAATGGATCTTGGGCCTCTATAAATCAATTTATGCACATGACTCATCACATCTACAATGAAAATGTAAAGATTATCACGTGAATTCCTATATAAATGGCTGAAAATATAGTCTTGCATGTTCATCTAAACCAACAGTCACCGGAGTGCTCGACGAAGAGGATCTCATCAGAATAGCATGCGAGGTATCTTCGGCTGTTCGCCTGAGGTTTACCTTTCTCCCTATTCTGATCCGGGTCCGATTCCATTCGCCTCTGGGGCTTGTTCGTAGTGTTTGAATCTCTAAAAACCAACGGTCGCCAGAGTGCTCGACGAAGAGGATCTCATCGGAATAGCGTGCGAGGTATCTTCGGCAGTTCCCTTGACGTTACCTTTCTCCCTATTTTGATCCAGGTCCGATTCCATTCGCCTCTGGGGCTTGTTGTGTAGTGTCCGATTCCATTCGCTTTTGTGGCGGCTGCCGGAGATGACAAACGATGACCGGAATTATGATGCCAGACAAAGAGAAGAGAACTGGCACATTGCAAGATACAAGGGCAGACGTCTTATCCCGGAGGACGGCAGGAAACAAGTTGCTGAGCGAGTATGGCCACCCAAGGAAACAACGTTTTTTATCGGTAACCTTCCTGACAAATGCTCAAGCTTCCTACTTTGGGACGTCTTTGCGGGCTTCGGTTCGATGACTGATGCCTACGTTCCTAGGAAAAAGGACAAACTTGGGAATACCTTTGGCTTTATCAGATTCACCGGGGTGAGAGATGCTCTCTTTTTCCAGAAAGAACTGGGTACAGTACAGATTGACAAGCGATGGTTTTTTGTGAGGCTGGCAAAATTCGAAAAGGAGACGGAAAGGCAGAGATCTTAGACGAACAAAGGAAAGGCACCCCAAACTTGGAAGGCTCTGAATAACAACAATCTCAGATCTAATCACTGCAAGAGCACCGAAACACTGGCTGATGCAGTGGTCAAGCAACAAAATCCTATCCCTAATGGAACCAAGAAGTGTGATGTGGACACAAGTATACAAGCTGCTGCTGTCCCAGAGGAATCTTTTGAACTACACCTGCAAGAAGGTGCAGCTTCCAGAAACTGGAGGGGAAGGTCACTTGTCGGAGACATCAGGAACCCATACGACCTAAAACACCTAGGAGACCTACTGGATTCAGTTGACCTAACGGGCTTTTCCCTGCAATATCTTAGTGGCCTAAGAGTGCTACTCACTTTCCCTAGCTCAGACATGGCTACGGAATTTCGTAATAACAAAGATGGCTTGTGGTCGATTTGGTTCTCTGCTCTAAACCCATGGGAGGGTCAACATCTGCCCTTCGAATGTTTGGCATGGATCTCCATCAAAGGAGCGCCCCTACAACTCTGGGATCCCCATGTCTTCAACCAGATTGGAGAAATGCTTGGGAGAGTGGTCTCCCCATCAACGGCGTCACCTGAAGATTTTGATCTCTCGGCCAATCAATTATGCATACTCACGAAGGCAGTCGGAAGGATAGACAGTAAGCTCAACATCATATGGGATGGAATCCAACACTCAATCTGGGTGTCGGAAGACATACCTTACATCATTCCGGACTTCAGATCCAAACGGGCGGCATTGTCATCGGAAAACAAAACGGCGGGGGTAGCTGAACAGTCAAAATCAGAGTCTAGGGGAGTTGAAGAGATCACCTCGTGCATTCAAAAGCGTGGGGGAAAAGCAATTATGGCTGACATGGAAAAAACTGCAGGCTCACAATCCCTAGGAGATTCTCTCTCCAACACTGGCACCTGCAAAAAAATGACCAACTCTCCAATTCTGTTGGATCCTCAGTGGGGCCATATGATACCCCACCTCCCCCACCCCGCATCAGGCCTGATGACATATGGGCCAAAGACACCGCATTGGGCCTTCATGAACTTTTTAATGAAGATGCTTGTATCTTGGAGACTCCACCCTCATTGTCCAGACCCACTTCGCCTTCACTCACCCCTGGGCCCAAGAAAAATATGAATTTTAATACAAATCTGGAACCTGAATCCCCTGACCCTTTCAATATTAGGGAACTTCTGATTGAAGAGGAGCACACCGCTTAACCATTTGATCTAAACAATCCGCCTTCATCACCTTTAGCTGCCATCAATCAGACGTCGCCACCAGCTGGTCGAAAGGGTAACCGTCATAAATCAAAGCTCCGCTTTCCTTCCATGAAAATGAAAGATGCTCTTTGGATGCCCAGAAGATGTGATTGCTCTAAGAACAAAGACAAAGTAGGTGGAAGTCTTTCTAGTGGGAGCAGTTCACAACCGGAAATTACAGGGGCACTGCGGAAAAAAATGAGGCAGAAAAAGAAGCTGACTTAACTAAGGAAGTTGGAGAATGTCTTGGTTTCGATATGACTGGCAGAGAGGATCAACTAAGACAACATATTCACGGTGAACAGGAGTCAATCGTTCCTCAATGAATTACCTAGCTACAAACATAAGGGGGCAGGCGACTCTTTGAAAGCAGATTACATCAAGGAGTTAAAAAGGAGGAATAACATCAGCTTCATAGCCATTCAGGAGACTCAATTCACTAACTCAACGAACATTCAGGCCAGTTCTTTTTGGGGTAACACTCCTTTTGATTCCGAGTCTGTCGATGCCTTCGGGAGATCGGGTGGTCTATTAAACATTTGGGATCCTGGTGTGTCGATGCCTTCGGGAGATCGGGTGGTCTATTAAACCTTCGGGAGATCGGGTGGTCTGTCGATGCCTTCGGGAGATCGGTGGTCTATTAAACATTTGTTCGCAAAGCGTGAGTTTCCAACAGGTTCTTTCTCGCAACACTGGGTGAATTAAGAAATGGTGAAGGTGAAATCAATATAGTTAACGTTTATGCTCCACAAGACTTAAACCTAAAAAGGAACCTGTGGTCGACTCTCACGGACCTCATGAATTACTCGAATGGTCACTGGACTTTTCTGGGTGATTTCAACTGCGTACGGGAACCGAGAGAACGTATGAACTCGAAATTCAACCCCCAAGCGGCTGGAGATTTTAATCATTTTATTCGCACAACAGCCCTATCCGAATATGCCATGATGGGTTGCTCATACACACATAGATCGGACGATGGGAAACGGTTCAGTAAAATCGATAGAGTACTTGTCTGCCATTCGTTCTTATCCAGGTGGCCTTCGGCTAATCTTATGGGACTCCCTAGGTATCCTTCTGATCATCGGCCTTTGCTTCTAATATGTTCCGATGTGAAATTCGGTGCCCCCCTTTCGATTTTTTAACTCGTGGTTGAAGGAGGAGGGTCTCGTAAACATTGTGAGAGATTCTTACGTCGGTATCGCTCCGTTCGGTCCACCCGACAAACTCATAGCCGCAAGATTAAAGGCAATTAAACAGGCAATCAAACCGTGGAGTACAGGTATAAAAAATAAGAACCGTGAGTCATTATCTGACCTCTCAAAAAAGGTGGAGATGTTCGACTTGAAGATGTCTATCTGGAGGATATGAAACAAAGGGCAAAAGTGAAATGGATCATTAACGGCGATGAAAACTCTTCTTTCTTTCATGGAATTGTTAAAGGCCATCAGAAGCACAATAGGATCAACGGGCTCATTTTCAACAATGTTTGGATTTCGTAACCGGATGAACTTAAGGGTGAAATTAAAGAATACTTTCGAAACCTCTTCACGGAAGAAGATTATAATCGGTCAAAATTTATAAACAATGGCTTCAAAGTACTATCTTCGGTACAAGCTTCGATGTTGGTTAAACGATTTTCTAAAGAGGAAATTAAAGAGGTCGTCTGGAATTGCGGTGGGGATAAGGCACCGGGTCCTGATGGGTTCACCTTGGGCTTCATCAAACATTTTTGGGATTTGCTGGAGACCGATTTCACTGTCCTTCTTGATTACTTCTATGTGAACGGGCAATTAAATCGTTGATGTAACTCTAGCTTTATCACTCTCGTGCCTAAGACTGAAAACCCTCAACATGTCAAGGATTTCCGCCCTACTAGTCTAATTGGCTACATTTCAAAGGTGATATCGAAAATATTAGCCAATAGACTCAAAAAGGTTATTGGAGACCTGGTAAGGGACACTCAGACGGCGTACATCAAAGGGAGGAGTATCTTGGAAGGGCCATGTTAATGCACTTTAGGTGATAAGTGCATGTCTCCCATTTTGTAGGGTCTTTATTGTACATTCATTGAAAGTTAGTCCCAACTTTATCCTAGGACATTTTGTCCAAGTTTTAGGATGGTCTTTTGTCTGAGTTTTGTCTAGGACAAAAGTGTCTGAGTTTTGTCTAGGACAAAAGTGTCTGAGTTTTGTTTAGGACAAAAGTCAGAGTTTTGCTTGTGTAGTTTGTTTGTCTGAGCTTTCTAGTTTGTCTTGAAAGTCCGGGTTTTGCCTTGTATTTATACCTTTATGTGGAATAGACAAGGAGGCGATTCTGTGTGAAATTCTGTGCACCTAACCCTAATCATTGGGTGTGTGTGTGTGGCGGCTACTGTGTGTGTGACGTCATTCATCTTCTTCATCAAGAATACTCTGTGTATTCTTGATTCCTCTCATAAATCTTTGCATTCTAGTGTTTCATCTACAGTGGTTGATCATCAGGTGGATTCCGCACACCTGTTGGTTGCATTAGCCTAGTGAGATCTTGGATTAGGAGGTCTTACAAGTGGTATCAGAGCAGTGTTCTCATACTACTGTAGGTGTTTCTTAGTTTGAAGGTTTTTGTGAGAAAAGTTCAATCTTTGATAGGGTTTAGTGAGTGTTTAGTGAGCTTTTGTGTTTTATTCATGATTCTTCATTCATTTCTAGTGATTCGGTGATGGATTTTGAGTAGTTTGGTGATTTTTAGTGTTAATCTTCATCTGGGTTTTTACAGTGGTTTTGGTTCTTGTTCATACAGTGTTTGAAGGTGGAAAAAGATTCCTGAGTTTGATCTTTGGAAGATTTGTCCGTAGTTTACATTCTGTGTTTGTGTCTCCGGGGTATTGTTGAACCAGTGTGTAGTCACATTGGGGAGATATTCCGGAGATTGGCTCTTCAGAGTTTTGAAAACTCTTTGTTGTGAGTTTCAAATCTCTATCCTGTCCGACCTTTATTCACTGTCCGAATTTTAACCTAGATTTAGAGTCCGAATTTTTGTCTATTTTTCGTGTCTGAGTTTATTATTAGATTATAAGGGTCCGACCTTTAGTTATCTAGTCTGTCCGAATTTTACAAGTGTTCTTGTCCGAAGTTTTGGTTACAATATTGGTCCGAATTTTCTAGGTTAAGAGTATGTCCGAATTTTATATTATTAAGGTTAGTCCGAGTTTTATAGAAGTGTACTAGTCCGAAGTTTAACCTATCTGAACTTTTCTGAACTTTTGAAGGGGTAGTAGTCCGACTTTTACTATGTATTAGAGTAGTAGTGTCCGAATTTTCAACTATAGTTGAGTCCGAGTTCTTTCATGTGAGTCTAGTGAGTCCGTTTTTAAGTTGAGTCCGAATTTTCAGCTTGAGTATTAGTAGGTGTCCGAATTTTATATCTTATTAATAGTGTCCGACTTTATATATAGTAAATTAAGTCCGAATTTTACAGCTGTTATTGAGTCTAGTTTGTGTTTCCTTCTTTGGTTAGTCCGAATTTTAATAGTTTAGAATCTTGGAGTCCGAATTTTTTCATCTAATAGGTGGTCTGAGGTTAAATACCTAACAGTGTTGTGTCTGAGTTTTTTCTGTGTGTTTTATTTTAGGTTTTTGTGATCCGGGTTTCACACTCTGATTGAAGCTCAGACACTTCACTCTGTGTTTTCTCTCCGAGTTTGGACTTAGAAAATCTTTCAGTGACACAGTTCTTGCTTGGTAACCTACTGTTGTTTTTCTGAAATGGCAAATAACAATCTGACTGCAATGGTGCAAAACCTCAAGCACAATGCTGAGGTAGGGAGTAACGACAAACCTCCTTTGTTGATAAACGAGCTTGATTTTCCTGAGTGGAAGGAGCGTTTCGAAAGGTATGTACGAGCGAAAGACATCAAAATCTGGTTGTGTATCGTTAAAGGATGTGGAGCTACTCCAGTACGTACGTTGACGATTGATACGTATTTGGCACTCACTGACGACCAGAAGAAATTTTTTTACTGTGAAGAGAAAGCTATGTCAATGATAACGATGGCAATGTCACAATCTATACTTCATACGTTCCGTAAGAGAAATAGCTCGAAGGAGTTGTGGGATAGCATGATCGAGCGATATAAAGGTAACGCAATTTACAAGAAACGACGACTCGAACGGTTGAAGACTCAATTCGTTGTGTTTAAAGCATTAAAGAATGAATCATTAGATGACACTGTGAACCGATTTTATCATCTGTTGAGCGAACTTGATAGAAGTCAAGAGGGTATCTACACTGAATTTGAGAAGGTTGAGAAGTTTCTGAATTGCCTTTCCAGAGAATGGAATATGTACACCGCTTTGATTAGAGAAGGTGTTCTCTATGAGGAGCTCTCATTGGAAGAAGTTATACAAAAACTGAAGGGTTATGCTTGGAATATGGAAGATCAAGCATCCGATTTCGAGAAGATCCAAGATCCTCAGTTATATAAAGCTTCAAAACCGACGGATAAGGGTAGTAATGGTGGAGTCGGTGTTGCCCTATATTCAGAGAATGAAGTTCCTGCAAGTGAGAACGCCTTTATAAGCAACAATGTCACTTCAAGTGGAACAATCAACTCCAATCAAGGAATGTACTCTTCTAGTGGAGCTTAGAAATCTCAAGGAACAAGCTTGAACATTCCAAAGGTAGATGCAAGCTGTTTGAAGTTGATTGAAGAAAACATGAGTCTTTTGGCGTCCTTCATGACTGCCTACGAGAACTTCTGTCGTGGAAAGCTCGTTGAACCGTCAAGTCTCGATGAGGACTTTGACCAGATAGACCAAAACGAAATGGAAGAACTTGATCTACAACTCAATATGGCACTCTTAGTCCGTAGAGCGAAGAAGTTTCTGTTGAGAACGGGTAGGAAGTTCATAGGAGGTCAGACAAAGACTCGAATGGGAGTCGACATGTCAAAGGTGAAATGTCACACCTGCGGTATCTACGGGCATTTCGCACGTGATTGTCGGAAGCCGAAGATGGAAAGATCGAACAGAGAAAACTACTCTCAAGGAAACAACTCAAGACCTCACAACAATTCAGCAACTACTCCAAACTCAAATGCTCGTCCAAGTGGTTCTGAAAATCTTACACCTTCAACAAACAATGCTATGGTGACTCAATCTTTACAAAAAGTGACTGAGCCTTACGATTGGGGCTGTGCATTGGAAGACATTTCAGGAACTATTGTGTCACAAGCCTTTATAGCTGAAATTGTCAACGAAGAAGTGTGTGAAGAGATTGTCGAAGAAACTAGCATTGAGGAATTTGCGGTTGTAGCTGATGAAGTGTGTGAAGAGATTGTCGAAGAGACAAGCATTGAGGAACTTGCAGTTGTAGCTGAGGTTCTTGGGGAAGAGTTGGATTCGGGAAATGTTTCTGAGAATGAAGATAACCCGAATGAAGAGTCTGTTGAAAAGGCTAACAAAACAGAAGATGATGAAAAAGGAGAATGCTTTGAGTTCAACATCTCCACAGCTGAAATGCAGCAATTTGCGGATGCAGAAGCTAAAAGGTTGGAAGAAAATCCAGAGAAAACGAGGCTTGTGCATTCATGGCTGGCATTGAGGTATAATCATCTTCTGTAGATAAGCGATGTGCTAGATGTGTTGAGTTTGTCACTAAGATTGATAGATATGCACTGCATAACACAAACTTAATTGCAGATTTAGAAAAATCCAGAGAACTCATTGCTGTTTTGTCTAATTCGGATAAAGAACACCGAATTAAGATAAAATCGCTGAAAAATGATATCTCTGAATTTGAGAGACTTGTGGCTCAGGGAAATCTTAAAAATCAGGAATTAAAATCGGAACTTGAGATGAATCAAAATTGTGTTTTGGAAAAGAACAAAATCATTTTGGAAAAAGATAATCTGATTTTAGATTTGCAACGAAAAATTGAAAAGTTCAGGGATTCATCTGAAGTGATGAATTTCTGTATTAACAGCCAACGTCTCAAAGAATCTGAGGAAGAAATGTTCGGCATCGGTTATAAGAAAGTGCCTCCTCCGGTAAACCATAATTATACATCGATGCCAAGCATTGATCCTGAATTGGCAAATTTTGTGCCAAAGACCCCTCTGACGGTTGAACCGCAAAGTGAGTCAGAATCTGAGCCAGATGAAGTTACTGACTCAGATCAGTCAAAGATGAGTGGAGTTTCAAAGAAAAATGAAGTAAATCTTGAAAACATTGAAAATTTGGTAAACAATAAGATTTTGGAAATGTTTAATCAAGTTCAAAATGTGAAGTCAAAACCAAAGTCACGTGGGAAATCTAAAAAGTCTTTGAAAAATATCCCTAAAACTGAGTTTGTTAAAGGGGAGGATTTTGTCAAAGAAGAAGTAAAGATCGAAACTGGTTCCAACTCTCAGTTTGTGAACCAAATTTTGAAAAATTCCACCAACGACTCATCATCTTCGACCACTCATGAGGAACGTCCAAAGAATGCTGCGAAAGTTCGCAAATGTTATAAGTGTCGTGGGAAAGGACACTTAGCAGCCGATTGTCCAGATGACAAGGGTAAGTCTCTTGTTGATCTTGATCAAAGGAAACCTTTTGTTGAAAAACCACAAAATGAAGTAGTTAATGTTGAAAAGAAAAACGGTAAAAATCAGAAGGTTGAGAAAAACAAAGTGATTAAACAAGAAGTAAAACCAGTTGTCAAACCAAATGTTAAAACACAACAAAATCAGGATCATGGGGAGAAACCAGTTGTTACAAATCGTGGTAAAGGACCGGAAAGTTCATCTCAAAAACATGATACTCGTGAGAAAACCCCTCACAGACGACAAAATCATGTTACTTTCCAAACACTTGAGAATGGCCAACGTTCTAGAGGTTCGAGCAACAACAATGTTAGACCTCATGCACAGAACAGATTCGTGAATGACCGAAATGCGTCACCCCCTCGATTTCCAAATCAAAGACAGCAGTCGGATAATCATCCACGATCATTCTCAAGACACGATGATGTTCCTAGATTTGGTAGGAATTTTGAGCCACCCAGGAATCAAAATTACAGTTACCAAAACTATGGAAGCCGAGGTTATGGAAACTCTGGTTATACCAACAGATCGTCAACTCCGTATAATCCACGATTTGCGTGGAGTCATTCCAACAATTTCCGAAATGGAAATGGAGGACACGATGGCAATGATGGTTATTTCAAAGAGTTTTCTTACGTTGATGAATCGGGACGACCCAAGACCATCATGGCTTGGGTCCCACATTCTAACTAAATTTTCTTGTTGGGGAGTGTAGGAGCAGCTGAAAAGGGCTATCTATATTTGGTATATCGATAGTGGCTGTTCCAGACACATGACAGGAAACAGAGAGTTATTGAACAATTTTAAACAAATTCGTGGTGGTTATGTGAATTTTGCCGGTGAGAAGAGTGGTTACATCACCGGTGAAGGTTCTGTGTCAAATGGAAAAATTACGCTGCATAAAGTGAACTACGTTGAAGAACTGAAGCATAACTTGATGTCGGTTTCTCAAATTTGTGATAACAAGTACACGATGTTATTCACTGATAAAGCTTGCTTCGTTTTGCGTCCGGGATTTGTTGTTCCTGAAGATTGGATCGTTATGAGGGCTCCAAGGGTGAATAACACATATGTCATGGACATGCGCCCGTTGGTTAACTCGTCTGCTCCTGTGACATGTCTACTTTCAAAGGCGACTGAAGATCAATCGTATCTCTGGCATAGGAGAATGGGCCATGTGCATCTGCGAAAAATGAACCACTTAGTGAAAAACAACTTGGTGTTGGGGGTTCCTTTACGTAGTTTCAATATGCACAACAAATGTGAATCATGTGAAAAAGGAAAAATCAAACGAAAGCCTCATAAACCGAAAACAGTTAACTCAATCCAAAAACCACTTGAATTGCTTCACATGGATCTTTTCGGCCTGATCCATGTTGCTAGCATTGGTGGGATGTCTTATTGCTTAGTTGTCACTGACGATTTCTCACGTTACTCATGGGTATTTTTCTTAAAAACAAAGGATCAAACTGCTGGTATTTTAAGAGACTTATTCAAACAACTTGAGAAAAATTATTCACTTCCTGTTAAGAAAATCCGAAGTGACAACGGCACTGAGTTTAAAAATCATTATATGGATGAGTTATGTCGGGAAATGGGAATAGTTCATCAGTTCAGCGCTCCATATGTTCCTCAACAGAACGGAGTTGCAGAACGGAAGAATCGTACCCTAATTGAGGCGGCCCGAACTATGCTTTCTCAATCAAAATTGCCAATTTTCTTCTGGGCTGAGGCGGTAAACACTGCATGTTATGTGTTAAATCATGTGCTTACGGTCAAAAGAGAAGATAAAACGTGTTATGAATTGCTTGAAAACAAGAAACCGAACTTATCTGGTTTTCAACCTTTTGGGATCAAGTGTGTTATCAAACGGACCAAAGATACTCCTAAAATGGGAGAAGTTGGTGAAGCTGGGTTCTTTTTGGGTTATGCCAATGGAACTCCCAACAAACGCGTTTATAACGTTAAGAAGCGTTCAGTGGAGATCGTGTTTGATATAACTCCTTTGAGTTTCGATCCTCCACCGTCCGAGTTCGGTCCCAAAAGCGGTTATGATTATGATAAATTATTTGATTCATTTGATATTCCTGATTTTTCAGAAGAAGATTCGGAGGTTGTATACACACATCTTGTGAACAAAGATGAAGTGGATGCGAGCTGGAGAGCAAGTATCCCTACTAATGTGTCTTCGAATGTTCCAGTCGCTGATTCTTCAATGGTGAATGAAGTTGTTGCTGAGCAGATCCCGAATGCAACTGATCAATCTACAACTGGTGATCTTTACGTTGATTTCTCAGCATATCCTAATGTTAATGCGTCTTCTGGAAATGCTCAAGCTTCTAGTAGTAATGCAAATGTTGAGGGGGAGATTCAATCGAATTTGGGAAACAATCTTCAAGCTCCGGCAATCCCAGTTCCAAGAACAAATATTCATCATCCTGTTGATAATATTATTGGGAATCCAAATGCAGGAGTGTAAACGCGAAGGAGTATTTCAGAGATGCAGTGTCTGTTCTCTGCTATCAAGAACGAAGAAATCTACAATCTTAGCCAACATGAATGTTTTATCTCTCAAATAGAGCCGAAGAACTATCAAATGGCTCTGAAGGATAATTCTTGGTGTGAGGCGATGCAAGAAGAGTTAGATCAGTTCGACAAGTTAAAGGTGTGGAATTTGGTCGATCTTCCGAAGGGCCAACATGCAATCAACACGAAATGGGTTTTCAAGTGCAAGAAAGACGATAAGGGTGTCGTTGTCAGAAACAAAGCACGGTTGGTTGTTCAAGGCTTCAATCAGGAGGAAGGGATTGATTATACTGAAGTTTATGCACCGGTGGCAAGACTGGAAGCTATTCGTTTGTTTCTAGCCTTTGCTGCACACATGCGTATCAAAGTCTATCAGTTGGATGTGAAAAGCGCAATCCTTTACGGGAAATTGCATGAAACTGTGTATGTATCCCAACCACCGGGTTTCGAAGCTCCAGGGTTAGACAACAAAGTCTATTTGTTGGACAAGGCTCTCTACGGTCTCCATCAGGCTCCTCGAGCATGGTACGAGACGTTGTCAAAGCATCTATTGGAGCATGGGTTCTCGCGTGGTGCAATTGACTCCACACTGTTCATTTTGAAGAAAGGGGGAGATTTTTTGATCGTGCAAATTTACGTTGATGACATAATTTTTGGTTCTTCAAATGAAGAATTGTGTCATGAGTTCGAAGCGGTAATGAAGTCCAAATTTGAAATGAGCGCGATGGGCGAGTTATCTTTCTTTTTAGGTCTTCAAGTGAGTCAAGGGAAAACCGGGACGTACGTGCATCAGACAAAGTATGTCCACGAGATTCTCAAAAGATTTGGATTGGAAGATAGCTTACCCTATGACACGCTTCTCCCGACAAATATCAAGCTTTCATCCGATGATGTGAAAGATCCTGAAGTGGATCCGACTCTATATCGAGCAATGATAGGTTCATTGATGTATCTTACTTCTTCAAGACCAGATATTATGTTCTCTGTTTGTTTGTGTGCTAGGTACCAATCAACTCCGAAGGAGTCTCACTTGAAAGCAGTCAAGCGTATTTTCAGATATCTGAAAGGGACACCTAAGCTTGGATTGTGGTATCCAGCTGAAGGTGGTCTGGATTTGATGGCGTATGCTGACGCAGATTTCGGAGGGTGCCGGATGAACAGAAAGTCAACCTCTGGCGGCGCACAACTTCTTGGGAACCATCTTGTCTCTTGGCAATGCAAAAAGCAAGTTGCCGTTTCTCTATCCACGTGCGAGGCCGAGTACATTGCTGCATCAAGCTGTTGTGCTCAGGTCTTGTGGATTCAACAGCAAATGAGGGACTACGGTTTGAATTTTACTCGAACTCCTATTCTTGTCGTTAACAACTCTGCCATTTCCATAACTAACAATCCAGTTAATCACTCACGCACTAAGCACATAGATGTTAGGCATCATTTCATTCGTGACTGTGCTGAGAAGGGTTTAATAGAAGTGGTTAGGGTAGACACCTTGGATAATCTTGCCGACCTGTTTACTAAGACATTCGATCAGGCTAGATTTGAAAATCTGGTCCGAATGATTGGCATGATCAACCCCGAGTAAAATGCTTTTCAAAACTCGCATAGAAACTCTATTTTATGTTTACTGTACAGTTCTTACCGTTTTCGAAAAATTGAAAAACTCCAAAAATATTTTACTTAGTTGTAGGATAAATTTTAAGAAAAATACAAAAACATTTGAAAAATATAAAATGAAGTCGTGTTGAGATATAAGGGAAATGATAGTACATCGGTTAGTCGTATCTGGTGCAGGATTATAGTAATATATAAAATTAACCGTTAACTGTAACAGCTTCATTATACGTTGCTTCGGTAGGTTTTACGCGTCAATAAGAACCTGTTTTTGGTATATAAACATAATGAACTGCGTAACTTGTGTGGTACATCTCTCGGATATATGGTCTTGGTACCGTAATTTCGTTTGATAGATTGCCGAGGTTCTGAGATACGTGGTCTTTATGCTGTTTATCATCTGGGTATCATGGTTGTTTCTTTTACCGAAAACAACGGGGACGCAAGTCTAGATCTTCCATGATACCATACATATGTGTAAATATCTTTAATACATGATGCATTCGACCCAAATAAGTGATAAACAATCACATGTCCCACAAAATCATGCGGGAGTCAAGTTCGTCTCTTTGTCTGTACGATGGTACTAACCTGTTCACGGACTTGCTCCTGTGCCCTTTGCATCTGAAATTCAAGTTCCTCCTCAATAAGTGATTCTATCACAAAGGACTTGTTTTCAATCCCAAATAAGTGAGTATCTCACATTAGCTTATACGTCAAAACAGATGATAAATGGTATACTCACCAGTAAGATGATCTCTCGTGCATACCTTGATACGGGAGTATATTCTGAGGTGGGTAAACATAGTTACTGTCAGTTTACTACACTTAATTCCATATCTCGAAAACAGTGTTCGAAAGCGTGCTGAAACTTAAGTGGACCACAATACCGTTGAACGTCTTGAACTATTAATATCATTCTAAGAGCTTAAACTGATAAACTATGTTCTTGTGTTCGATATTGACAGAAAAACCGATATGATCCCTTTGCTCCGATTTCACAAAAAGATTATTAGTGTAAATACGTTCGTAGGTTTAATTTCTTTATTCAGTCAAAAATTCAAAAAAAAAAAAAATCAAAAAGATATTGCTTTCTTGTTTCTATGTGCGAGTTATCATTTTGAAAATTCTCTAAGGGTTGTGAACATTCTTTAATATGGTGTTAAACATCAAGTTAAGTAATCTTAAAATAAGTCTTTTTGTATAAAAATCGGTCGTGCAAGATCCATCTAAGTGTGGGTAATCACGTCATTTTAAGGTGTTTCGGTAAATCTGCTTCCAAGTTGTGATATTTTTCCAAAAGTATAAGTTTTGAAGTAAGTTGTTCTGAATGATCGTGTTTTGAAATAAAAATTATTAAATATTGGTTGTTTAATATTTCAATTGTTGATTCCGGGGTATTGGAATTATTTTTGGGATCCAGGTTTGGGCTGAGTATCTCCGGGGTTAAGATTCTTAATCCGGTGTTAAGTGTTTCAGGTCTGGTTTGGATCATTCATCTCAAGATGGAAGATTTGAAGAAGTTGTGTGCATCTGGATCATTCATCTCAAGATGGAAGATTTGAAGAAGCTGTGTGCGTCTGGATCGTTCATCTAAAGATGGAAGATTTGAAGAAGCTAAGACGTCTGCCGTTGCATTCCTTTGAAGAAGATCAACCGTTAGCTGATCAATACATCAAAGTCGTGCAGTTCTGTGTGAAAAATCAGGCAGCGAGTACTCGAAGAAAGGATGAAGATCTCAAGACCAATGAAGACCATGCACTGATCAAGGGGGAGTTTGTTAATGCACTTTAGGTGATAAGTGCATGACTCCCATGTTACCAATGAAAGGATGAAGATCTCAAGTCCAATGAAGACCATGCACTGATCAAGGGGGAGTTTGTTAATGCACTTTAGGTGATAAGTGCATGTCTCCCATTTTGTAGGGTCTTTATTGTACATTCATTGAAAGTTAGTCCCAACTTTATCCTAGGACATTTTGTCCAAGTTTTAGGATGGTCTTTTGTCTGAGTTTTGTCTAGGACAAAAGTGTCTGAGTTTTGTCTAGGACAAAAGTGTCTGAGTTTTGTTTAGGACAAAAGTCAGAGTTTTGCTTGTGTAGTTTGTTTGTCCGGGATTTCTAGTTTGTCTTGAAAGTCCGGGTTTTGCCTTGTATTTAAACCTTTATGTGGAATAGACAAGGAGGCGATTCTGTGTGAAATTCTGTGCACGTAACCCTAATCATTGTGTGTGTGTGTGTCTGGCGGCTACTGTGTGTGTGACGTCATTCATCTTCTTCATCAAGAATACTCTGTGTATTCTTGATTCCGCTCACAAATCTTTGCATTCTAGTGTTTCATCTACAGTGGTTGATCATCAGGTGGATTCCGCACACCTGTTGGTTGCATTAGCTGAGTGAGATCTTGGATTAGGAGGCCTTACAGGCCACTTATGATAAATGAATTAGTGTCTTGGGGGAAGAAACACAAAAAGAAGATGCTTCTGTTCAAAGTCGATTTTGAGAAAGCTTTTGATTCTCTAAGTTCGAACTTCCTCGATTCCGTTCTCTCGCAAATGGGCTTCCCTGCACTTTGGAGAAAATGGGTCATGGGTATTTTGTCGTCAACTAGAACCTCCATCCTAGTTAATGGATCGCCTACCTCGGAATTCAACGTTCAAAGGGGGGTCCGTCAAGGTGATCCGTTGTCTCCACTATTATTTATCCTTGCCATGGAAGCTCTACATGTGGCTTCGGTTAGTGCCAATTCGCAAGGATTTTTCAACGGGATAAAAACGCCAAACAACGGCCCGACAATACGTACTATTTGTTGGTGAGTGGTCTGTGTCAAACTTTAATAATCTCACAAGACTATTAAGGTGCTTCCATCTATCTTCTGGTCTAAAAATCAACTTCAATAAAAGTCGACTGTTTGGGGTAGGGGTGTCAAATGTCGAAATCACTAGTATGGCAGCAATCCTACATTGTACGACGGGGTCTCTACCATTTAATTATCTGGTCCTACCGGTAGGGGCAAACATGGGATTGGTTAGAAATTGGAAACCCGTTATCGACAGATTTGAAAGCAAACTTACAATATGGAAGGCACGAACACTATCTTTCGGTGGAAGGGCGACTCTTATCGAAACGGTTCTAGGTAACCTCCCATCCTATTACTTCTCACTCTTTAGTGCACCGGTACAAGTAATCAAACAGCTAGAACGTATACGACGAAAATTCTTATGGGGGGGTTGCTTGGAAAAAAAAACAAAATTAGCTGGGTTCCATGGTTCAAGGTGGTTGCTCCCAAGGAGGAGGGGGGTTTAGGCATTGGCAGTCTCGCCTCCGCAAATAAAGCATTGATGGTTAAGTGGAGTATTAGATACAAGAACGAAAACTCGGCGCTCTGGGCGAAATTAATAACAGCATTGCACTGCGGGATAAGATGTCATTCCCATATTCCCTTAAAAAGCTCAATGGGTGGGGTATGGAAATCCATTGTCAATATCGGTAGGGCCACTCACTGTTGGCATTGACATTTGATCATCATGATCATCATCTTTCTGATGATCCATGATCTTGTTAACAGCGGAAACGTTTGGCATACTTGATCAATAGATAATATGAACGAATGGACAAACAATAACAGAATGAGATTGATTGTCTTGGTACCGAACAATGTTGCCGGTTCCACATTATTTATACATAAGAAATTGGCGGTTAAGTGTGGCGGGAAAAACTGTCATCGGACAGTTTTTTGAATTAGTTGCTTATCACCCGCCATCGCTTGTCACCAAGATACGAGTTCTGAGTTATACGAATACATATATACACTTACATATCACGAATATAATTAAGTTTAATTATCCCTTCTAATACTTCCCCCTAAACTTAATTACGTTTGGCAGCGAACTTAAGGACACTTTCGTTGGCTTCTACGACAGCTTTCCGTGCTTGATTGAAATTAAACTTCCTTCTTTTCTTGTGTGTGTTCCATGCACCTTCCCAACTGTTGCCTGCATAAAATGCATAGTGATCCATTCCAGTCACCTCCTTGATTTCTTCTGCACTTGTACTCCTTCCATGGCTGCACTCTGGTGCATCTTCTTTCTCCTTCATTCTTTCTAAGTTTTCTACTTTCGCTTGCACACCTTTAAACCTGTAATAGTACACTAAAACATCCAAGTACATGGCATAAACTGTCCGCATGTACTCACCATCCTTGTATTCATAACCCAAATCTTTGGCAATTATCGGCCAGAGATTGTCTTCGGTTACGTTGCTGTAACCACCGTCTCTTTCTACAATCATGTAAAGACTTAACAAGTCTATCTTCCTGTTTTCTGTCATCACCGGCGGCATTGGTCTTGTGGTTATACCCAAGAAAACTGTGATGAACCATGACACCATCTCTTCGAACTTCTTTTCTAATTCATGTTTGTAGTGAAATACAAACTTCCCATCTTCTAACATATTTAACAGATTTTTACAGTCATTGAAATCCTTGAAATCCAAGGCCCTTATAATCATCACACTCCAATCCGTTTTACCGGAGGAAACATGTAGATCTTCGAAGTAAGAATTCAGATATTCTTCCTTATATTTTTCATTTACATCGTTCAATCTTATCACCTTTTGTTTTTCTTTCAGACCTAATTCATCTTCCTTTGACAACCCCGTAATTTCATTTACCGTATTAATTATAGGAGAGGAGAACATGGGAAAGATCTTGCAAGTATCTCCGGCCATTTTGACCGTAAATCCTTGCAATGTCAACTGATTCATACTAAGACCATTCCTGTCTAGTTCAGGCGTGTATAAAACACTTTGAATCAACAATCTTTCATTATTAGACTTAACTTCTACAACCCCTATGCCCCGCATAAACAGAAATTCATTTTCCCCTGAGTTTGTTTCAACCCCCACTAAATGTTTTATACGTTTAAAAACATTTAAGTTACCGGCATAGTGTTGTGTAAATGAATGACTGACATACCATATATCTCCCCACATACCGCCTTCGGTTCCTGTCACTATCATTTCGTTCCTATCTTCTGCAGACACCCTTTGATTTCGAATTCCTACATTTACCGCTTGACTGATCAGTTGTGTGTTTTCATCATTTTCTTTCGATTTGCATTCGTAGATGTAATGCCCTGGACGATGGCAGTAAAAACATAATCTTGTTCTTTGATTTCTCTTCTGCAACTTGATTTCTTCTTCATGACAGTGTTGGCACGGAAGGATTGTCGAAGTGGCTCTGATACCACATGTTGGCATTGACATTTGATCGTCATGATCATCATCTTTCTGATGATCCATGATCTTGTTAACAGCGGAAACGTTTGGCATACTTGATCAATAGATAATATGAACGAATGGACAAACAATAACAGAATGAGATTGATTGTCTTGGTACCGAACAATGTTGCCGGTTCCACATTATTTATACATAAGAAATTGGCGGTTAAGTGTGGCGGGAAAAACTGTCATCGGACTGTTTTTTGAATTAGTTGCTTATCACCCGCCATCGCTTATCACCAAGATACGAGTTCTGAGTTATACGAATACATATATACACTTACATATCACGAATATAATTAAGTTTAATTATCCCTTCTAATACTCACAACCCCGTCGTAAACATCAAAGATAGGTTGATACCGAAGGTGGGAGTGGGTGACAAAACTTTATTCTGGCTGGATAGTTGGATAGGCAATAGACCTCTACGTGACATTTTTCCCAGCTTATACGCACTAGAGATAGATAAAAGATGTAAAGTACAGCAGCGTTACAGTTCAATTCATGGCACAATAGAATGGTTTTGGGGCAGTTCAATTGCTTTGAGTCGATTTGATCACCTTACGGACTGGGCTGCTTGCACCAGCCTACTCCATACTGTCGCGCTTGGGCCGGGCACCGATCTATGGCTATGGAACTCTGGTTCAGTTTATGAAGAATTCACCGTCAGCAATTTAAGTGCCGAACTAGACCATATAAATGTCATACCTGAAGCAAAGTTACTCACCTGGTCAAACTGAATTCCAAAAAAAGTGAACTCTTTTTTATGGCGTGTCGTACTAGATCGAATCCCGTCCAGAGAAGCACTGCAAACTAGATGTTTATCACTCCCTTCTTTTGACTGCGTCCTATGTCACGATACTTTGGAAATGACTAATCATCTCCTTGTGACTTGCGACTTTGCTCAACGCGTATGGCTTCTTATTTTCCAGTGGATAAAATTACCCCAGCCCCGGTTCGTTTTAAGTGTTGTGCAATTGTTTGAACATATCTCTTCACACAGTTCTCACAAGGAAATGAAAAGGGTGTTTGGAATAGTTCTGGCTGCAACATGCTGGAACTTATGGCGAACATGAAACGGCGTCATTTTCAAGCACAAAACTCCTCAGTTGACGAAAATAATTGGCGACATCAAGGTGGACTCGTTCTCTTGGGTGAAAGCAAGGGCTGGATACACACATATTAGCTGGGAAAAATGGAGGGGTTTCAAGTTCTTAGACTTTCCCCTCTAGCAAGTCTTTGTTGCTGCCTTTTGCATTTTGTTTTTGTAATTGTTCTCTTTTTCTTTTCTGTACTGTTCTGTACTCTTGAGCATCTTGCTCACTCTTTTATGAAATTTTTCGCCTTTCATCAAAAAAAAAATATATATATATATATAAATGGCTGACAGAATTTGAAAGATTGTAAATTGCTTGCCTTCTCATTCATGTCTACAATGAATAAATAGAGTACAGAGAATCTCCTATTCTTGGTGGAGATATACACATTACAAATATAACGGATTTGATTTCCTAACTTATACAAATGTCGATTATGTCTATTACAACCCCGCAGTCGAAGCGAGAGGAGGTCGAATGCTTAGACTGGACCGGAAATCGTCAAACAGAACTTTAGGCAAACCTTTCGTGAAGATGTCAGCTACTTGAAAACGCGTAGGAATGTGAAGGACTCGAACTGAACCTCGTTGAACCAGGTCACCAACAAAATGGATATCAAGTTCGATATGTTTGGTACGTTGATGTTGAACTGGATTTCCTGACAAATAAATCGCACTAATGTTATCGCGGTACACAAGAATGGCTGTGGTTAAAGGCCTGTGCAGCTCCAGCAAAAGATTACGCAGCCAACATATTTCAGCAACGACGTTAGTAACTGCCCGATATTCGGCTTCAACACTAGAACGCGATATAACAGATTGTGGTTTAGACGACCATGATATAACGTTCGGACCTAAGTAGACGCAATAACCAGATGTGGAACGCCGCGTATCCGGACACCCCGCCCAATCAGCATCCGTGTATGCCCGTAAGGAGAAATCTTCGGAGCAACCGATAGTGAGCCCATGAGATGACGTACCTTGAAGATATCGGATGATACGTTTAAGAGCATTCCAGTGGTCCAATTTGGGTGCATGCGTGTACATTCAAATCTGTTGAACCGCGTAGCAAATATCAGGTCTCGTGAACGTTAAGTATTGAAGATCGCCTGCAAGACTACGATACAATGTCGGATCCTCGAAATCAACGCCGGAGTGTGAACCGAGCTTGGGCTTTGTATCGACTGGTGTGACCGCAGGTTTGCAAGAAGACATGCCGGCACCATCAATTATCTCTTTCGTGTAGATCTGTTGAGAAAGAAACATCTTGGTACCTTGGCGATGGACGTGAATACCTAGAAAATGACTTAGTGGCCCGAGGTCTTTCATTGCAAACTCGGCGGCTAGTTGAGACAAGAGATGCACACGGAGAGAATCTGATGATGTCGTAAGAATGATGTCATCGACGTAGATAAGTAGATAGGCCGTATATCCGTTGTGACGGTAAGTGAACAGAGAGTTATCACATTGACTCTGTTGAAACCCCA
Organism: Helianthus tuberosus; assembly: GCA_030545235.1. Classification (NCBI taxonomy): domain Eukaryota; kingdom Viridiplantae; phylum Streptophyta; class Magnoliopsida; order Asterales; family Asteraceae; genus Helianthus; species Helianthus tuberosus. Next base: position 32,118,023 of record CM060400.1, read on the forward strand.
TGGAGAGAACAAAATCGGTAAAACGTTGGTACCACACGTGGGGAGCCTGTTTCAATCCATAAAGAGATTTCTTTAGTAGGCATACATGATCGGGATATTGTTGATGACGAAAACCCATAGGTTGATACATATACATAGTTTCGTTGAGATTTCCATGGAGGAATGCATTTTTAACATCCAGTTGATAAATTGGCCAAGATTGTGATATGGCCAGTGATAAAACAGTGCGTATGGTAGTGGGTTTCACAACAAGACTAAAAGTTTCACCACAGTCAACCCCAATCTGTTGGTTGCTTCCATCGCAGACAAGCCGAGACTTGTATCGCTCTAATGTACCATCCGACCGAAATTTGTGGCGAAAAAGCCACATGCTACGTAACACGTGCCTATGAGGTTGTCGTGGAACTAAAACCCAGGTCTTATTCTTAATAAGAGCATTAAATTCGGTGTTCATGGCGTTATGCCATTCCGTGCTAGACAAGGTGTCCTTTGGGTTTTTAGGGATAGGGGTGACGGTGGAAGAGTTAAGGTTAAAAATATGTTTTGGCTTAACAATTCCATCCATAGAACGAGTACGGATGGTACGAGTGGGGGGTGGGGGTGGGGGTGGGGGTGAAGGCGGATAAGAAGGGCTGGTGGCATTGGAGTCTGACGACGTGTTGGAAGGGTGGGATGAAGTTGAGTTAGATGGAGAAGTAGGCAGTGGGCTTGTTGAGTTGGAGGGTGGGCCGAGGGGAGGTTGGGCCGAGATGGGGAGCGGCTATATTGGGCTTGGGGGTTTTGAGGGTGAAGAGGTGTATATTGGGCCAGAAATGGGGAACGGCTGTGTTGGGCTTGGTGGGTTTGAAGTGTGGATCGAGTGGGTGGGAGATGTAGGGGGTTGGATTTGGGCTGTAGATGGTTGGGTTTGGGCTACTGTGGGAGATGTAGGAGTAGTGGGGGCGGTGTTCGAGGGAGGGCCGAAATTATGTAAGTGGAGTGGGTGGATGGGATTAATGAGAAAATCATAAGTTTGTAAAAAGGGGGTGGGGTGATTGGCAAAGGGGAAAACAGTTTCATCAAAAATAACATGTCGGTTGATAAGGATTTTACGTGTAGTAAGGTCGAGGCATTTATAGCCCCTATGATTAGAAGGGTATCCAAGAAAGAGCATGGCATAGACCGGTATTGAACTTTATGAATGGTTGTGTGAGGGATAAGAGGATAGCATAGGCAATCAAACACTCGAAGGTGTGAGTATGATGGTATGCTTTGGATAGTTTTTGGGTCGGCGAAATGTTGTGAAGGATTTTACTAGGTAAAATGTGGTGAAGGTAACTGGCAACCTCTAAGGCATGATGCCAATATGTGTTTGGTAAGGAGGATTGGGCTAGAATAGTGCGAATAATGTTATTAATGGACCGGATTTTTCTTTCGGCTTTTCCGTTTTGGGACGAAGTGTATGGGCAGGAGAAGCGAAAATGCATGCCATTTAATTTGCAAATTTCGTGGAATGTATTGTTATTGTATTCCATGCCGTTATCTCATTGAAATTGTTTGAATTTCCGTTCAAATTGGGTTTGAATCATGTTGTAAAAGGTGGTGAAGGTGAGGAACACTTGAGATTTGTTTGTGAGAGGGTAAGTCCATAGAAAATTAGAGAAATTGTCAAGGAAAAGTATGTAATAACGGTGACCTCCCGTACTAAGTATTGGGGAGGTCCAAAGATCACTGTGAATAATATCAAAAGGCATGGTTGTAACATTGTGAGAATCACAAAAAGGCAGTTTAATATGTTTACCAAACACACAAGATTGACAAATATTGTTTTGCAACGAACCACAATTGATAAAACTAGAATTTTTAAGAGAATGCAATAAAGAAGATCCCGGATGACCGAGACGTTGATGCCATGTGTCTTGAGAAATTGCAGTGAGTGCAGTGGGAGAGGTGATCTTGGTAACTTGGGATGGATCAAAAGTGTAGAGATCTCCCGAGCTATTGCATCGTAGGATAGGAGTCCGAGTCTTGAGATCCTTCACCAAAAAACCATACGGGTCAAATTCAATAGATAATTGATTGTCGGTAGTAAAACGACGAACGGAAAGTAAATTTTTAATTAGGGATGGGGCGTAAAGAACTTGGTTTAATTTGAAAGGTGGGAGGGGAGGGGGTAGGGTAAGGTTGCCTTGTCCATACACGGGAATGGTTTGACCATTTCCCATAATTATATTTCGATTAATGCTATTATTAAAAATAGACGAGAGTTGAGAGTTAGAAGTCATATGACCTGTGGCACCCGTATCCATAGTCCAAGACGGGCCGTGGAGTGACATTGCATACATAGCTTGATTGATATCCGTGGGTGTGGGTGTATGAGTAGCCGCAAATGATTGAGTTGGGCGAGGTCCGAGAATACCCGCAGCGGGGTTGTGGGATTTGCTCATTGTGGGATATGGGCAGGGGCAAGTTGTTCCATGCGGGCCACTGGGGCTGTTGGTTGTTTGTATTTGATGGGCCGGCCCAAGTAGGGAAATAAGGCCAAGGATAATACCCACCAAATTGAGGATTGCCAGATGACGTGAAAGTGCCGCCACCACCGAAGGTATTGGAACCGCCAGTAGTGCCACCCCTGCCCCGACCTGCACCGTTCCGGCCTCTACCAGGCCACATCCGTGTCCGTGTCCGCGGCCGCGGCCCCTATCCGAAGATTCTGTCCGTGAGACTGCCCTGTCCCGGTTGTATCTCTGTTGTGGTTCGATGGTGGCGTTAAGAGCTGTACCGGCCGACTGAGCTGCGTGTCGGACCTGACTGAGTTTTCTTGATTCAGCCATACACAGGCGTGAGCGAGTGTCGTAAAAGTCTGGAAGTGGCTTCATCTGTTGTATAACCGATGCAGTGTTCTCATATTGTTCGGTCAGGCCGGATAAAAGTTGTAGAACGAGTTGTTCATCTGTAACGGGAGAGCCCAAATTGGTCAATTGATCGAAAATCACTTTAAGTTCTTGGCAATAGGCAGACATATTTGGAAATTGATCCAGGTGCGTGTTGGCGAACTTGTTATTGAGGTCGATTGTGCGGGTGGCCTTATTATCTTGAAAGATGTTGGCTATGGTGGTCCATGCCTCGTAAGCTGTGGTGTCGGGTTTAAGAACGGTGTGTAGCAAGTCGGTTGAGATAGTACTGTAAATCCATTGTAGGACAATGGAATCGAGACGTTCCCATGTCTCGGTAGTGGTATCATTTTCTTTTTCCTTGTCTTTATTTGTGGCAGAGGAGGACGTGGTTTCCGTAGCCGACTTCGGTTGAAGGTGATGAAATACGAGATGTGCCTTACATTGGATCTTGAACATCTCAGACCAGGTCGTATAATGACCAGTTTCGATGTCCAATGTGACGGGTATGAGGTTCTTGATTGAAGTGACAGTGACAGCAGGGTGTGGGGAAGAATAAGAAGACATGATGAGAGAAGGAGTGTTCGGCGCAGGGAGAGGTGGGAAGAAAAATAGGATCGGCTAGGGTAAGGATGATACCATGAAAGATTGTAAATTGCTTGCCTTCTCATTCATGTCTACAATGAATAATTAGAGTACAGAGAATCTCCTATTCTTTGTGGAGATATACACATTACAAATATAACAGATTTGATTTCCTAACTTATACAAATGTCGATTATGTCTATTAGAATTGATTATAGCTTCAATTTAATTGGGCCGATATCTTGTTCAGTAATTATTAATAAGATGACAAACAACACAATTAAATGGGCTACGAGAATATCTGTCAACACTAAATCCTGATTGGGCCGCTGATGTTTGACAATAATAAAAGAATCTGACAATCACATGAGTTAAGTCAACATGTGAGCAAAAATATTTCCTATCGAATCACTTTGGTGTAATGCAACAAATCAGATTTTGGATCGGATATGGCCATTCGATCGGTGAACATCATGAACAGCAACAGCTAACCTTTTTAACATATTCGAACAAAAAAAAATCTTAATTTCTCACAAACGTTTGGAATTAAGTTGTGAAAATTTGTGGGCTTGTAAATCAACTGTTTTCGCACACAATATCCAAAAATCAGCCAATTTTATCTGTAAAAACCATGTTAATTTTGCGTTTTTCTGTTAAGAACGTGAAGAAAATGAGTAGAATGAGAGATTTGACAAATCTGATGTGTTTTTGACTCTGAATCTGATGACTTCTTGTGCGATTTTGTGTGTTTGATCCGTGCAATCGAGCTCCTGCTCTGATACCACTTGTAGGATCGGTTTTTTACTCCCGAACGATTGCGAACCGATACGTGTGACGAGCGGAATCCGTACACGTACGTGGACCGAACACAAGAACGTACTATAAATGTGATTCTATTGAATATACGACAATTACAAGCACCACGAATCACCTTTGCAACTTTCTCTCTCTAGTTTCTCTCTCTAACCTTCAAAGCTCCCAAAAGTATGCAAATGGCCAAAAGTCCTAAACTAAAGGCATAAGCCTCCTATTTATAGGCAAAGGATATAAGGGATTTCCCCTTATATACAATAATGCCACCTTGCCCTTTTTCCTAAATATTACACTATAAAGCTATGATTTCTACTAAATCTTGCTACGAACTGGATTGATGGAGGTGATAGACATTATTGCACTAACAATGGCAGAGGAGGTCAGTAAGGTTGATAGAATTCGGGATCTTATCGTACATGATACCCCATGGGATCGGTTGTTCGATCTGGCATTCCAGCCGCCATTTTGCGAGCTGGTTGTCGATGCATTGGCTAGCTATTCAACCGGAGGAGATGGATGCCCAGACCAACCATTTGTTGAGGTTATTTTTCGTTTGGCTCACAAGACATACCAGATGTTCCCCCTCAATTTTGTTTAGATCTCTAACTATATACCGTGCTAGAGACAACTAGGGCACTTTACAATGACAGGATTAGGATTCCCAACCGATCAACACTCGCTAATTTGTGGATGGTGATCACTGACTCACTCTTTGGTAGGACCAATGTGAGGGTCACCGACATTGCAAACCCATGTACCAATGTTTGCATAGACTTTTCAGTACCTCTATTCACCACACGAGATAATTTGAAGGTGGTGCAATAGGGCGACTTGTTTTACTTGTATTATTCATAATATAAACGCTCGTGCGCCCTAGCCAGGTGTTTGGCAGAGTGGTTCGCGCCCATGCATCTCCGAAAGGAGCGATGGATGTTGTACGAAGGGGCATACATCCCAACGTTGCCCGCTCCTTGGGCGTCTTTTCCGGATGATGAATCCCATCTATACACGTGACTGTCATGCGGTTGGCATTTAGTTCGCTGGAAGGAGGACCACATTTTTATCCCAGAGTCGTTATCGGAGGTCGTACTGCTTTTTAAGGAGGTGGGAGAGCCGGTGGATAAGGCCAACTCTCCGGTTGATACTGATATCTCGCCATGACCACATGGGGTGCTTCAGTACCGCGAACATGCTCACACCAATTTGCCTCTAGCTGTTGTGGCAACATTAGATAGGATGGAGCGCTAGATAGAGTGTGTTAGTCATGATAGACCGTTGCCACAACCACCTTGAGGAACTTTTGATACAGGGTTATCGAGGGGGATATGGATAAGGCACAAGATTTAGGTCACGAGCCCCGACCAATACCACCGCCGCGACAGTATCCGGACGATGATCTAGCCGATCATGATCCACCTGTGGTGGGTTAGGATCTATAGGGGTCATGCGCAGGTTTAGGATAGTTCTTTTTTGTATTTTACATTTAATTATATTTTGATTTTGCTGTGTATGTACATACTTATTATGTGTTTAAATTTACAGTTTTAGTTATTTATATTTGTGATTTTTATTTACAATGTTTTAAATGGTTGGTTGCATATGATGTATAATACTTATAATGTATAATACGATATCACACGGCCTGCAGTTTTAGTTAAGTCAAGATCATCCTAGAGTTCCTCAAGAACCATGCCCAACTCTGATAAAATTCACTTTCAACAAGGCAAAACAAAGTGGATATATACCATTATTAATATCGACACCCACAACACTCAAGTTCTGACCTGGATATGGACCTTTCATGAAACAACCATCCAATCCTAGATGTTCTTTCCCACAATTCATGAAACAACCATCCAATCCTAGATGTTCTTTCCCACAAAAATTTAATAACCTCACTTCATGCCAGCATAACTGTTGGTGCACTTGTGTCTGTACTTTGTCTGTATTTGGTCATGATACAAAACGATGTTTTGTGTTAGTCTGAGTCACGTCTTAGGTTTGTTAATATGTGTGTTCGATGTAAGTTTGACCAAGTCAACCATCCTCCTGGTTTGACTTGGCCAAACAGTTAGCACATTGTTTGTAAGATGCTTGTGTCGAAAGATGAGTCATCGAAGGATTGTTTATATCCTTCGATGAGCTCGAAGGATAAACCTTCGATGGATATAGATGGACCTCGAAGGATATCATCCTTCGAGGTATATGTGGATCCTTCGATAGGTTTCAGATCGATAGATGATCCTTCGATCAGGCTATTTGATCCTTCGACCAGACAAGCTGTGATGGATATATATATACATGTAATGTGTTCACTTCAAAAGTGTGTGAGATGTGAGTGAACTTAGTCTTGTAGAGAGCGTATTTTCAGTTTGGTCAAGGGCTGTAACCGTGTCCACTGAAATACAAGAGAAAACTTTGATATCTCGTGTGTCTACCCTTCTCTTTGTAGCTTGTGTTCTCATATAAACCACCGGTTTGCATTCTAGCTTGGATTCCGCACTTGCTAGTGTGTTAAACATAACAAGGATTAGGTTTAACCTCAACCTCCAAGGGACCTACAAGTGGTATCAGAGCCGTGGCTATTTTCCTTGTTAAAAACCGAGTTTATACAAGACTTTGGAGTGTTTGGACAAAACTCACATGGTTTAGCACCCGTTTTTAGTGTTTTTCTCGTATTTCTAGACGTAAAAACGTGTTCTAAACTAACCGGGTGTGTTAAAGGACGGGTTGGGTAACTTAAAAACTTGTTTTTAAGAAGTTTGGTAATTTCCGGCCAAATTCCGGCTTACTCCGGTGACCGGTTTTCTGGATAAGAACTGTCTTTTTTAAGTAATATTTTATTGTTCAAATCTTGGTTTGGCAGAATGTATGGTCTGAGCATACCTTCTGCCGAAAGCTTTCTACCAACCCATCACCTTTTCACCAACCTGTCACTTTTGTCAACTGTGTCAGTGCAGATCGAAGGATATCCTTCGAAGTCGAAAGATCATCTTTCGATCAAAGGAAGTTCGATAGATAATCATCCTTCGAACATCCTTCGAAGTCTGTGACTTATCCTTCGATCCAAGGAATCTTTTCGAAGGATACATCTTTCGATCTACAGTTCTGGTTCGTAAGATAAAGATCTTTCGATTGGAGATTCCTTCAAAATCATTGTTCGAAATTCAACAGTGATCTTTCGAACACTGTTGATCCTTCGAACAAGTATTGATCCTTCGATCCTAGTCTGTTTAAGTTTAACAAGTTTGTGTTTTTCTCGTCTTTTGATCAGGGATCCTTCGGCTGGTTGGTTATTAACAAGGAGAACCCGAGAGAACTAGTGTAACAATTTTTCTTGATCAAAAATGAATTCGATGTGGGGTACTCCGATAAATACAGAAATGTATTATGGTACTCCAGCTCCGGATTCGGGAAAGTATAGAAATACCAGTTTATCTCCTGCATGGGCCGAATCTCCCGTACCTGTATCTTCGCAAGCTAATGCTATATCTACCGGTCAATGGGCATTCGTATCAAATCAAACTCCAAGTATTCAAAGCATTTTGTTAAGCGAGAGTGAAACGGGAAGTTTGAATAGGCCTCCAAAGTTGATGCACTTAAGTGAATATCCGGGATGGTTTGATAGATTTCATACATACGTCCTTGGTCAAAATACAGAATTGTGGTTGCGTTTCATCACAGATTTTGATCAAACAATAGAGGTTGCCGCTTCATCTGCTGCTACGTTTGCCGATCTTACGGAAGATCAGAAGAAGGTCTATGACTTAGAGAAGAAAGCGTATGCCATTCTTACTCAGGCGTTAAGCAAAGATATTTATCATCAATTTGTCAGTTTCAAGACAACGAAGAAGTTGTGGGACGCATTGAAGATAAGGGGCGTAGGAAATGAAGCGACACGTCAATTGAGAAAAGACCTGCTAAAGAAAGAGTTTGATGGTTTTACTTGTATGGAGAATGAATCTTTAGGAGATTTGACAAGTCGATTTAATCATTTGCTGACTGAATTGGCAAATATTGGGGTTGTAACAACTTCAGCAGAGGTAGTGAAAAAGTTTGCAGATGCACTGCCACCTCAATGGAATACTTTCTTGGAAATCATGAAGTACAATGGCACTTTAGCTACAACAAACTTCAATGACTTTGTTCAACTCCTGGAAAACAAGAATCAGGAAGAAACTCTCAAGGCGAAAAGAGTTCCAGTGCCACAAAATCCTGAAATGTATTATGGAACTTCTAGCACTTCTACAAAACCTTCTTCACACGCTCCAATTCAAACAGCGTTTGTGTCTAGCACTGACATGTATGGCAATCCTATCCAAGTTCCGGTCAAGCCTCCTCCACCAACAGACATGTATGGAAATCCGCTTGAACCAGTCCCTCAACCAGTACCACAACAGCAATGCCAACGACCTATCAGAGCAACTGATATGTTCGGAAATCCATTACCTGTTCGATCTACCGGACCAACAGATTTATACGGGAATCCACTTCCTCCTCAACAGCAAGCATGTTATGGAAGCACATCATCTGCTGGTCAGCAATCAAAGCCAAATACAGTACGGCTCGACACCTCAAGCTTTTCTAAAGTCAGTGTGGAAGTAGCAAAGGAACACATGGAGCTGCCAAACACTTTGGTGAGCGCATACTGTGGATTAGTGGAAGGTCAGATTGGTAACATTAATCTGACACAAGAAGACTATCAGCAGATCGATAAAGAGGAGATGGAGATGATGGACATCAAGTGGGCCTTTTCCAGTGCTGTTAGGCGAGCAAAGGATTTCATGGAAAGAACTGGCAGAACCAGCTTGGAAAGCAAGAAAGACACCAAGTATGGGTTTGATAAGCAGGCTGTTAAGTGCTTCAATTGTGGTGAACGTGGTCATTTCAAACGTGAATGTACGAGGCCATCTCAACATGGAAACCAAAATCCTTTCAGAGGTCAAGGCAACAGGGCAAATCAGAACCAAGTAAGGAACAATGAGCGCACATTGGTGCCTGTCAACAACCAGAGTCAAGCAGGACCATCTAATGCCAACCAGGCACTTGTGGTTCAAGTAGATGAAGGTTGTGATTGGTCAATTCAGCTGAGTGGTGATGCTCCAGATGGAACAGCATGTTTTGCTGAAGTTGTCAAGGATCTTAAACACGCCAGTGGTGGAGAATCTTCCACCAATGGTGATGAATCTTCTGAAGATGAAGACAGCTCCGGTTACAATGGAAGTTCAGATGAAGAGTCCTCGAGTTCAGGGAATGATCAGGAAGATGACACATCAAGTGCGTCAGTTAATGCAGATATTGATGAGCTATTGGAAGAAGCTGCAGCAGGAATTCAAAGAAGATCTATTTTGGTGGATCAAGCTGCTTATTCTTCGTCTTCTCTCCATTCAGCCTTTATGGCTAATGTCGACAGTTCATCAAGTCAGGTATGTGTCGATGAACCCACTTCTGTTAGTTGTGATAATTGTGACATATTGAGTATTAAATGTGCTGATTTAGAGACAAGCATGTCTGAGTTGCAAGGCAAACATGATGCTTTACAAGCTAGTTTGTTTGACTTGCAAGACAAACATGTTTCATTGAATGATAAGTGGTGTGAATTGCAAAGAAAACACGAGGCTTTGCAAGAGAAATATGATGTGACATTCATTCACAATCAGAAATTGACCGTTGATCTTTCGAAGTGCACTGAAGCCAACATGTTTTATGAAAACCATGAAAAGGAGTTTAAATCGGTAATTGAAAAATTAAAGAAAGATAAAACCGAGTTAACTAAAATGGTTTCCAGAAAACAAACTGACATTAATTTGTATATAACTCGTCTTGAAGTAATGCAAAAGGAAATGGCTTGTGTGAAAACTGAAAGTGAGGCGATCCAACTTAAGCTAGACAGTTATTTGAGCTCTAGCTATGTGTTGGATCACATCATTGATGTTCAGAAAGAGAAACAGGATGTCACATGCATAGGTTACAAGAAATGTCCACCACCTGTGAGACATAATTATGATGCCATGCCGGATGAGGAAGATAGAGTTTTCTTTGAACCATCTGTTCCTTTAGATGTTGAGGAATTTGCAACAGGACTCGGATACAAGAAGGAAGTATCATCAGATTCAGATGCGTCAGCAGATACATTTGTAACTGCTGAACAAAATCAGGATCCTCCAGTTGTGATTGAGGATGCTGATTCTTCTAATGATGAATCTGATGATACTAATTCAGCAAAGTCTGATGCGGTAATCAAAGAAGAGGACATACCTCTTGAGAATCATATTCTATGTGATCCTCCCGCAAAGCCCGCTAAGACTGCTGCAACCGAGTCCACGTCTGCAAAAGAGTCGGAGAGTGTGGATTTGCTGTACACTCTTGTTGGTGATGATAAAATTTATTCAGACAAAGATTTTCCTATTAAGAATGTTAATCAATCCTTAATCAGTAAAGTTTTTGAAAATTCGACAAGTAAATTTCTGGGTAAGAAAGGATCACACGTTGTGGTAACACAGTGCCCTCCTATCCCAAAGGCTGAAGTTAGAAAACAATTTGGCAATCAGAAATTACCAACAGAGAAAAGACAGCAAAATCATAACAAACAAAAAGGAAAATTGCCGGCTCAAAGTCAAAAGAAGCCAAATCAAAAGAAGAACAAGAATGTGAACTTTGTGAAATCAAAGGGAACGGACAAAATCGAAACTTTTGAAAACAAATCTAACTTGGATTTTGTTAAACAAGCAACAGTGTTGAAAAGAAATGAACCAAGTAGTTCAAAACCAAGTACCTCGGGGTCACAAAGTTCATCATTATCGGCAAGACGATCACATGATACTTCGGGGTTTGTTGAACGAAGATCATGTTTTGAATGTGGTGAAATTGGACATATAATTCGAAACTGTCCGTATCTTCATAAGTTGAAAGCAAAGGAAGATGATCCCCGTGAACGCAATCACCAAAAGCGATCTGTTTCTGTAAAACAAGATCCCCAAGTTGTAAGAGAAAGGGAAAAGAAACAGAAACGCCAACAAGTCAAGGTGATTGAAAAGGCACTTAAAACTGATGTGGTTCAAAAACAATCTGTTTCAATTAAGCCAGAAAACTCAAAATTTTCAAAAATTTCAAACAATCAAACTGGTAAAACTCAACAGACATGGAAACCTAAATTGACCACAAGTTCAGAGGGACCATCACAATTTATGAATCATCAAAGAATAGAAGTTATTGTTGTTGATGAAAATGGAAGACCCAAGACCACAATGGCTTGGGTCCCCATCTCCAACTAATCATGGAGTTCATGTGCAGGGTGTTCCAGGAGGAACTATCAGTAGTCATTGGATTGTTGATAGTGGGGCATCCAGGCACATGACAGGCGACATGAAGCTTCTCTACGACGTCAAATCTATTAGAGGAGGTTATGTTGCTTTTGCTGGAGATAAAGGCGGATATATTACGGGTGAAGGAATGATTTCCAACGGGGTTGTTAGCTTTGATAAAATCAACTTCGTACAACAACTTGATCACAATCTTCTTAGTGTTTCTCAAATCTGTGATAAGCAGTTCTCAGTACACTTTGATGCAAATGGATGTTATGTGCTGAAACCCGGCTTCAAAATTCCGAAAGAATGGATTCTCTTGTCGGCTCCAAGGATAAATGATCTGTATGTTCTTGATATGAGCCAAGCTATCACAACGTCTGCACAAGCAACCTGTTTCGTTTCCAAAGCCACAGAAAAAGACTCAATCTCTTGGCACAGACGAATGGGTCACATTCACTTACGCAAAATGAATCATTTGGTGTCAAATGAATTAGTGAATGGTGTTCCTCTTAAAAACTTCCATCTTCAAGACGTCTGTGTCTCGTGCCAGAAAGGAAAACAAACGAAGAAGCGACACCCTACAAAGAAAATCAACACGGTGGTTGTTCCTCTTGAACGCTTGCACATGGATTTGTTCGGTCCTGTCAAGCACAAAAGTATTAGGAATGATCAATACTGCCTCGTGATAACTGATGATTTTTCAAGATTTTCTTGGGTGGCGTTCATGGCACACAAGAGCGAAACCTTCGGTATTATCAAAAACTTGATCATTCAGATTGAGAATCTATATAAGTTGAAGGTTAGGCGGATACGTAGCGACAATGGTACTGAATTCAAAAATCATGCCATGGCGGAGTTTTGCACTTCAAAAGGTATTCTTCACGAATTTAGTGCGGCTTATACTCCTCAACAAAATGGCGTCGCTGAACGTAAGAACCGCACATTGATCGAGACTGCTAGGACTATGTTGGTAGAATCGCAGTTGCCCATTCCATTCTGGACTGAAGCTGTGTCCTCTGCATGTTATACGTTGAACCGAGTCCTTACAGTCAAAAGGCACAACAAGACCTGCTTTGAGCTTATTAACAAACGGAAACCAGATTTGTCATATCTTGAACCGTTTGGAGCTCCGTGCACAATAATCGATCCTAATGGAAAGTTTGGGGCAAAAGCAATTGAAGGATACTTTCTTGGGTATTCCACCCCAAACTTAAGAGTCTGGAACCTAGAGACTAAAAGGGTCGAGGAATGGTCTGAAGTCAGAGTACAAAGGCACACTTTACCAGTCAGAAATCTAGGTCAACCATGGATGTTTGAGTACGATGACTTTTTCAATTCGATCAATGTTGAAGTAGTTGAAGAAAATGCTGCAGCAAGGATGTTTTTCGAGAGTGACAACGCAACAGATTCACCGTTGCTTCGTCCAATTATTGTCAATCAAGAACCATCTTCAGTGAACAATAATGCTCTCGACAATGAGGATTTTCACGATGCTACCGAATTGAACGAATCTTCAGAGGATGATGAATTTCTCGATGCAGATCAAGAAGCTCCAATAACAGCAGTTCATGGTACTTCAGAGGGTACACCTCCAGTGGACGCCCCTAGAACAGCTGAAGCTACTGCATCATCCTCTTCGTCAATTCCGGGCATTGAATTGGTTGTTGATCTCAATCTCAACAATCCGGGTACAAACATTCCAGTTCAAGATAATCCAGAAACAAGGATTCACAATACCCATCCTCAACAAAACATCATCGGAAATGTACAAAGTGGCGTTCAAACAAGAAACATGTTGCGAAACAACAACAATGCAGGCTTGTATGCGGCGATTAGAGAATCTGGTCAACAAAACGATTGGTCTTTCGCGTGTTATGTCTCACAGGAAGAGCCAAGAACTTGGAAAGAAGCTTTGAAAGATAACTCTTGGGTTGAAGCAATGCAGGAAGAACTGCAACAATTCCAGAAGCTTGGTGTCTGGAAACTCGTAGAGAAACCTGCAGGTTACAAGAAGATTGGTACCCGTTTGGTGTTCAAATGCAAAAAGGATGACCGTGGAGTCGTTATTCGAAACAAAGCAAGGCTAGTCGTTCAAGGTTTTCGTCAGATAGAAGGGATCGACTACAACGAAGTGTATGCACCTGTTGCACGTCTAGAAGCAATTCGGATCTTTCTGGCTTATGCCTCATTCAAAGGTTTCAAGGTATACCAGATGGACGTGAAAAGTGCATTCTTACATGGTGTGGGGGAAGAAGAGGTGTACGTCGAACAGCCTCCAGGTTTTGAAGATCCTATCCATCCCGATCGGGTTTGGTTGCTCAACAAAGCTCTCTATGGTCTACATCAAGCACCGCGAGCTTGGTATGCAACCTTATCTAATTATCTGCTGGAGAATGGATTTCGCAAAGTTCTTATCGATTGTACTCTTTTCATCAAAGAACAAGATGGAGATCTTCTACTGGTACAGGTATACGTTGATGATATTATATTTGGTTCTACTAATGATGTTTTGTGTAGGAATTTCGAGCGCATCATGCAGGATAAATTCGAGATGAGTGCTATGGGGGAAATGACTTTCTTTTTGGGCCTACAAGTACAACAAACCGAGTCTGGGATATTCATCCATCAGACTAAATATGTTGGTGACATCTTGAGCCGGTTCCAGATGTCTGATGCAACGCCCATCGGTACCCCATTGCCGCAAAATCACGGAATTACTCCAGACTTGAAGGGTGAAGCTGTTAGCCCCTCATACTACCGCGCGATGATCGGATCTCTTATGTACCTCACAGCATCAAGACCAGATATAATGTACCCAACGTGCCTGCTTGCCAGATATCAAGTCAACCCGAAGGCCTCACATCTTGCAGCTGTAAAAAGGATTTTTCGTTATTTGAAGGGTTACCCTGACACCGGTCTATGGTACCCTAGGGATAATAACTTTGACTTGATCGCATTCAGTGATTCTGATTTTGGCGGATGCAAAATCGACGGCAAATCCACAACGGCTGGATGTCAGTTTTTGGGAAATCGTTACATCCACATGCGAAGCTGAATACATTGCTGCCTCAAGTTGTTGCTCCCAAGTCCTATGGATCCAACAACAAATGCGCGACTACGGTTTTGAATTCCTAACTACTCCTATTTACGTTGATAATTCTGCTGCCTTACAGATCACTAGAAATCCTGTGCAGCATTCAAAGACTAAGCACATCGAAATTAAGTATCACTTCATACGTGATTGCTTTGAGAAAAGGCTAATCGATGTTGCTTACGTCCACACCGATGACCAACGTGCCGACCTTTTTACCAAAGCATTTGACAAATCAAGATTTGACTATTTATTATTGGTAAACGGCATTAAGGTCAAGCAAGAGTAAAACCAACATCGGAAAATCATTTTTGTAAATATCTTTGTGTTTTAAATTTATCTTAGTTTGTTGATTTTAGGGGGAGTAAATCCAAATTTGAAAATCCAAAAACATCGAAAAATTTCAAAAACACAAAAACAATAGAAAATCAAAAATGAGTTTCCTGGCGAGCAAAAGAGAAAATGATAGTACATCAGTGGTCTGTCTAAACCTCTTTAAACCTTAAATGAAAAACGATAAGCAGCTCTATATAAGATGTATCGGTAGGCTCACAATCATTTTAAAGTGTGCAGGGTGATATAAACTTAATCGACTGAAGACCAGGTGGGAACCACTCATTGGCATATGGTCTTAGTACCGAAATTTCGTTTGAGAGATTGCCGAGGTTCTGAGATATTCGGTCTTTATGCTGCTTATCATCTGGGTATCATGGTTGTATCTTTTACCGAAAAATAACGGGGACGCAAGTCTAGATCTTCCATGATACTATACATACGTGTACATATTGCATTCGACCTCAATAAGTGATCAACAATCACATGTCCCTCAAAATAAGTGATAATATATCACATTTATCCGGGAGTCAAGTTCGTCTCTCTGCTGTACGAAACGGACTTACTCTTGTGCCCTCATGCATAGAAAATCAAGTTCCTCATCAATAAGTGATTCTATCACATAGGGCTTGTTTTCAAATAAAAATAAGTGAGTTTCTCACATCATATACGGTCAAACAGATGATAATCGGTATACTCACCGGTAAGATGAACCCTCGTGCATACCTTGATACGGGAATGTGTCGTGATGTGGATGAACACCGGTCGGTAAGTATAAATCATACCTTAACGTATCCCCTAAACATGATTACATCTAATAAGTTGAGCTTAAGTGGACAACAATACCGATAATCGTTATAGGATGCTTATCTTAATGTTAACTAATTGAACAACAAGAGCGTTTTGGCATGACCGTACACTGATATGATTCTCTTACCCTCGAAACTCACAAAAAGAATGTCTGTAAATATTTATTTAATGCTTTCAGTTTCTGCATCTTTGTATATATTTATTTACTGCTTTCTGTCTTTACATTTGAAATATTCAAAAATTCCAAAAAGATTTTAGGTGTGTTTTAATATAAACTTTCTAAAAGCCAAAAAGATTTTATTTCTATTTTATTTTCGATCGTACGATGTTGGATCACGAGTCTTCGTTACCTGAAACCTGATTGAAAACCGAAACGACTGATTCTTCATAAACGGTCGAAATTTGCAAGTTTTGAAAGTTAAAAACCTAAAACTGAACAATTTGTTAAACTTTCAAACTGTCGGACGGTGATTGATTGAACAATGGTCACATGTGTGTCGTTTGCTTATGATATTCCAGGCAGTTGTTCTCATTACGCGTTTAGATTTCTTGCATGTGCAGATTCTAAAGGCAAGGAGAACATGGTCGATGACAAGCTTCGGAATGAAGACACGACGTGAAGGCACTCAAAAGATAAAGATGATCGAGTTGCCGCTGACCATCATCAACACCACAAGGATCTCAAGTTGTAAAGATCAAGACTTTCACGAGCATAACTCAAGGGGGAGCTTATGTTAAGGGGGAGTTTGTCAACACACTTCCTACATGAAACGGGGAGTTTGTTGGTACACTTTCTGCTTTCAAGACGTGAAGACTTTAAAGATCATCCGACATTGAAGACTTGAAAGGACGTCAAAGACTTGAAGACATGAAGATCGAGACAAAGCTACAGCCAAGGGGGAGTTTGTTGGTGCACTTGTGTCTGTACTTTGTCTGTATTTTGTCATGATACAAAACGATGTCTTGTGTTAGTCTGAGTCACGTCTTAGGTTTGTTAATATGTGTGTTCGATGTAAGTTTGACCAAGTCAACCATCCTCCTGGTTTGACTTGGCCAAACAGTTAGCACATTGTTTGTAAGATGCTTGTGTCGAAAGATGAGTCATCGAAGGATTGTTTATATCCTTCGATGAGCTCGAAGGATAAACCTTCGATGGATATAGATGGACCTCGAAGGATATCATCCTTCGAGGTATATGTGGATCCTTCGATAGGTTTCAGATCGATAGATGATCCTTCGATCAGGCTATCTGATCCTTCGACCAGACAAGCTGTGATGGATATATATATCCATGTAATGTGTTCACTTCAAAAGTGTGTGAGATGTGAGTGAACTTAGTCTTGTAGAGAGCGTATTTTCAGTTTGGTCAAGGGCTGTAACCGTGTCCACTGAAATACAAGAGAAAACTTTGATATCTCGTGTGTCTACCCTTCTCTTTGTAGCTTGTGTTCTCATATAAACTACCGGTTTGCATTCTAGCTTGGATTCCGCACTTGCTAGTGTGTTAAACATAACAAGGATTAGGTTTAACCTCAACCTCCGAGGGACCTACAATAACTAACAGAAGTAAATCCTTTTGAATTACCTAGTATCACTACTAGGTTTAAACATGGCTCCACATCTATTTTAATTGTGCTACCTGGATTAATCTTTATCAGTTCTTCACAAAAGCTTCTTAACAAACTATACTAATATCTCTATAGTCACCGTTAATTATTATTGAAGCAATACATTTAGCTCTAAATTTTTTTATTAGTGAAACTTGTACCTGATGTTTTTTTGGATTACATCTTGAAGAGCATGCAAGGGTATCTTAGGGTTACTCAACAATATGTTCTATCTCCTTGGCCATGGTATAGAGACCAACATCTCTAGTTTGTAGACACTTGTGTCTAAGCTGAATTGTTTTGACACATCAAGCATCTAGGGTTGTTTGTCTAGTGATCTGAATAGCAAATGAGCAAGTAGGTTTTTTTATCCTTTTCCAAAGTTTTGATTTTTCAAATTCCCCCTACTGGTTTGGGCAGATTGTCCTTCTATACCTTCAACACCTAGTAATTGTGGATTTGAACCCTTGCAAACTACCCTATACCTTAAAGGTTTATTTCTACCATTGTAAATATCTCTTTTAGACTTAAGTGCATATGCTTTAACAATCTGATTCATCTGGTTCTTATCTTCAATTAGTTGCCTAATATAAAATGGATTATTTTGGTTAACATTTTTTTTCTTTGCTTCCTATTTCTCCTTTGCTGCATGTTTTAGCACTGAAACATCATCATCATCATTCTCACTTTTAGTGTCATAGTTGTCCATGTCAACATTTAAGTAGGTCATCCTATACTACATCATGATCCACTATTGTCATAAAGTGGCTCATGTCCATTTCAACATCCATCCCCAGATTGTCTTCCACTACCATATAGTCAGGATCATCCCTTTCTAATTCATTAACACCTTCAAATCATTCTAAACCATGATCACCTTCTAATCCTAATCCTTATGATCATGTATCACCTTCTAATCCCGCTTCACCTTCTTTCTGATTCTTTAACACCCTCGGTATTGTATATTTCTAATTCTATGCCATGACTATAAGGAAGAAGTGCACTACATTCAGTTACAACAAATAATCTAGATGGACCAACTACACTATATTGAGATGATGGGTTGGAGTTTAAAAACGTACGTGAAACCCAATGTTCAACATATATTTCAATTAACTTTACTCCTATTGGCACATGATCAAAAATGTTTTCAAAATCATGATCAACAATCAAACTTCTTAGATCCTGATCCAAAGAGAAATTTGGACTTTATAATGGTAGTAGTAAACAATAGCAACATCATAACGGTAAATGCACCTCAGTATGTTAAATGCGAGAAGAGGCTTCTCGAAGTTTTGCTAAAGATGTGTAGATCCTGCATATATCAAGGGGGAGACTGTAAGTGCACCTAAGTTTGATAAATGTTGGATGCTGCTGAAGAATGAACCTTCAAGGACTGAACTTGTAATTAGTGGAAACTTTGATCACAAATTCGGACATGTTAAGGATCTATTATCCGAATTTGTTGATTTTTAGATGCTAGTACTTGTAGTTCTTTGGTATTTTGTCCGAATTTGTAGTTCTTAGGTTGTAAGAACTTAGAAGTTCACAAGATGTCAGTATTTAGGGAGAATAGCTTGTCAGTACTTATAGTTCTTATTGTAATTGTCCGTATTTAGAGGCTAGGGTTTCATTGGTAAGGACTTATGTGTCCGTATTTATGTGTGTATATATTCTAAGTGATTGTACGCAGTCATTGAAGGAAGAATTCAATGAAACAGTGACTTTTTGGGAGAAAACTTCTTGTGCAAACAAACCCTAACTTTGTGTGTTCTTCACTGTGTGTGATTGTTGATTGTGAATACTCAGTGTATTCATTGTTCTCTCATCTTCTACACCTTCTGTACGAGCTCTACGTTGCGTTACGAGACAAGCGGTGGTTTCCACATATTGCGTGTGTGTCGATCGCTCCGGGTTTCGTGTGTTCGAGGTGTGTTCGTTGAAGGAAGACGACCTTACACCGGTGAACGGTAGAAACACCATAGAGTATCTGCATATGAAAACGCCATTGAGAAAATGAAACAATAACTAAACGCCGATGCATGTAAACAGTGAAAAACGCCAATGCATGTAAACAGTGAAAACGCCAAAAGAACAGAAAAAATAGAATTATAAATATTACTTGTTGGAACCATACGTGGCGTCAAACAAAATCACATCACCAAACACGTGGTAATTACGTTTGGCTTGATCGTCACACCAAAAAAGTCCCTTCAAACAATTCTCTTCGTCTGTGAAGTAATCGTACGAGAAATTAGGCTGGGACTTTTTTTTCATCCAAATGTCTCACAACCATCTCAGCGTGGTATTCCCCTATAAACAAGTTAGTTTGCCTCTTGTAGTTTTTAAATTCAACTTTACTTGCACCCATGTCTTCAAAACCGCCAAAACAAGTCTTCATAACGTTAAACGCCTTAACCGAACCCAAATTCAACTTAAACATGTTGTGTATAACATGCTTCTGGAGCTGAGTGAGGTGTCGTTTAGTTGGAAGAAAATGCTTATCACGACGTTCAACAAGATCATGGTTGTGCTCCTCAACAAACTTATAGACCTTCCATGATCCAACCTAAAAATTTACATATAACAGTGCACCTTAATTAGTCCTTTTTGAAAAGTTGGATCACACAATCTGTTCCTTTTGATTGGGGTCCAACGTATCAACCTTCTTGTCCTTATATACCCCATCTCTCAAACACATGTAATACTTAACATGTCATTCACCTTCGGAGTTTATCTTTTCAATCCCTTTCCTGATAGAAAAACCACAAGCCTTGGTATATGTAACATACATTTAATAACAATCATCGAGGCTTGTGAATATCATGTCCATTTTGGGCTTTATCTCTTCACTAACGTCAGGAATGATAAATGGTAAACCAGTTTTGGGGCAAAACCTTTCATTTGAGGAAACACCTTTGTCTGAGAAAACACACTGAGAAACAATTTTAAAAAACCCCATTAAAATAGAAATTGTCTCCATATAACATTATCCATGAAAACGCCATTACATGAATAATAAATAAGACATAATAAACATATAATTGAAAACGCCATAATAAAAACGCCATAATGAAAACACCATTAGTTGATTAATTAACAAATATGATGAATAAACAATATTAATGACTCTTTCCCCTAATGCATCCATGAATATACTTTTTTCGCTAAGAAAGCCTCTACTAGGCGGGCTACTCCAATCATTACTTTTTTTTCTGGGTTGTTTCATAACATAAAGTCATCTAAACAACAGCTTTTAGCATGCTTCTTGATTGTGGTGATCCCCTTCTTCTGTTCTTGACTCGTACGTGAAGCTAAGCCGGACTCAAGGAGGCTTCAAATCCGGATCTTCGTCTTTCATATAGAAAGGAGACCTAAGCTTAGGAATACATTTATTTGCTAATATGATGGCCGATCATAGATTAGTAAAGATTTTAAGTGGGTTCGCTTTGCGGCCCCGGGTCAATTGCATCATATTTCCTACGACATCTGAATCGAGAGCAGGCGGATGCTTCCGGAACAGACCGAGCATTTGCTCTTGTTGGAGCTTCTCGTTTTCTGCCCGACCTATCACGTGCTGAATTGTTGCAAGTCTTCCGGTGATATCCATAATGTAATCAAAACACCATGAGATGAATAATTAACCATAATTAACAATATGAATAATTAACAAAAATTACTCAATAATATTCAAAACTAATCAGGTGTAAAACGCCAATGATCGTAAACCATAAGCATATATTAGATCCCTAACGACAATTAACATTAATAACATTTAAGTAGGTCATCCTATACTACATCATGAGCATATATTCTCACTTTTAGTGTCATAGTTGTCCATGTCAACATTTAAGTAGGTCATCCTATACTACATCATGATCCACTATTGTCATAAAGTGGCTCATGTCCATTTCAACATCCATCCCCGGATTGTCTTCCACTACCATATAGTCAGGATCATCCCTTTCTAATTCATTAACACCTTCAAATCATTCTAAACCATGATCACCTTCTAATCCTAATCCTTATGATCATGTATCACCTTCTAATCCCGCTTCACCTTCTTTCTGATTCTTTAACACCCTCGGTATTGTATATTTCTAATTCTATGCCATGACTATAAGGACGAAGTGCACTACATTCAGTTACAACAAATAATCTAGATGGACCAACTACACTATATTGAGATGATGGGTTGGAGTTTAAAAACGTACGTGAAACCCAATGTTCAATATATATTTCAATTAACTTTACTCCTATTGGCACATGATCAAAAATGTTTTCAAAATCATGATCAACAATCAAACTTCTTAGATCCTGATCCAAAGAGAAATTTGGACTTTATAATGGTAGTAGTAAACAATAGCAACATCATAACTGTAAATGCACCTCAGTATGATAAATGCGAGAAGAGGCTTCTCGAAGTTTTGCTAAAGATGTGTAGATCCTGCATATATCAAGGGGGAGACTGTAACTGCACCTAAGTTTGATAAATGTTGGATGCTGCTGAAGAATGAACCTTCAAGGACTGAACTTGTAATTAGTGGAAACTTTGATCACAAATTCGGACATGTTAAGGATCTATTATCCGAATTTGTTGATTTTTAGATGCTAGTACTTGTAGTTCTTTGGTATTTTGTCCGAATTTGTAGTTCTTAGGTTGTAAGAACTTAGAAGTTCACAAGATATCAGTATTTAGGGAGAATAGCTTGTCAGTACTTATAGTTCTTATTGTAATTGTCCGTATTTAGAGGCTAGGGTTTCATTGGTAAGGACTTATGTGTCCGTATTTATGTGTGTATATATTCTAAGTGATTGTACGCAGTCATTGAAGGAAGAATTCAATGAAACAGTGACTTTTTGGGAGAAAACTTCTTGTGCAAACAAACCCTAACTTTGTGTGTTCTTCACTGTGTGTGATTGTTGATTGTGAATACTCAGTGTATTCATTGTTCTCTCATCTTCTACACCTTCTGTACGAGCTCTACGTTGCGTTACGAGACAAGCGGTGGTTTCCACATATTGCGTGTGTGTCGATCGCTCCGGGTTTCGTGTGTTCGAGGTGTATTCGTTGAAGGAAGACGACCTTACACCGGTGAACGGTAGAAACACCATAGAGTATCTGCATATGAAAACGCCATTGAGAAAATGAAACAATAACTAAACGCCGATGCATGTAAACAGTGAAAAACGCCAATGCATGTAAACAGTGAAAACGCCAAAAGAACAGAAAAAATAGAATTATAAATATTACTTGTTGGAACCATACGTGGCGTCAAACAAAATCACATCACCAAACACGTGGTAATTACGTTTGGCTTGATCGTCACACCAAAAAAGTCCCTTCAAACAATTCTCTTCGTCTGTGAAGTAATCGTACGAGAAATTAGGCTGGGACTTTTTTTTCATCCAAATGTCTCACAACCATCTCAGCGTCGTATTCCCCTATAAACAAGTTAGTTTGCCTCTTGTAGTTTTTAAATTCAACTTTACTTGCACCCATGTCTTCAAAACCGCCAAAACAAGTCTTCATAACGTTAAACGCCTTAACCGAACCCAAATTCAACTTAAACATGTTGTGTATAACATGCTTCTGGAGCTGAGTGAGGTGTCGTTTAGTTGGAAGAAAATGCTTATCACGACGTTCAACAAGATCATGGTTGTGCTCCTCAACAAACTTATAGACCTTCCATGATCCAACCTAAAAATTTACATATAACAGTGCACCTTAATTAGTCCTTTTTGAAAAGTTGGATCACACAATCTGTTCCTTTTGATTGGGGTCCAACGTATCAACCTTCTTGTCCTTATATACCCCATCTCTCAAACACATGTAATACTTAACATGTCATTCACCTTCGGAGTTTATCTTTTCAATCCCTTTCCTGATAGAAAAACCACAAGCCTTGGTATATGTAACATACATTTAATAACAATCATCGAGGCTTGTGAATATCATGTCCATTTTGGGCTTTATCTCTTCACTAACGTCAGGAATGATAAATGGTAAACCAGTTTTGGGGCAAAACCTTTCATTTGAGGAAACACCTTTGTCTGAGAAAACACACTGAGAAACAATTTTAAAAAACCCCATTAAAATAGAAATTGTCTCCATATAACATTATCCATGAAAACGCCATTACATGAATAATAAATAAGACATAATAAACATATAATTGAAAACGCCATAATAAAAACGCCATAATGAAAACACCATTAGTTGATTAATTAACAAATATGATGAATAAACAATATTAATGACTCTTTCCCCTAATGCATCCATGAATATACTTTTTTCGCTAAGAAAGCCTCTACTAGGCGGGCTACTCCAATCATTACTTTTTTTTCTGGGTTGTTTCATAACATAAAGTCATCTAAACAACAGCTTTTAGCATGCTTCTTGATTGTGGTGATCCCCTTCTTCTGTTCTTGACTCGTACCTGAAGCTAAGCCGGACTCAAGGAGGCTTCAAATCCGGATCTTCGTCTTTCATATAGAAAGGAGACCTAAGCTTAGGAATACATTTATTTGCTAATATGATGGCCGATCATAGATTAGTAAAGATTTTAAGTGGGTTCGCTTTGCGGCCCCGGGTCAATTGCATCATATTTCCTACGACATCTGAATCGAGAGCAGGCGGATGCTTCCGGAACAGACCGAGCATTTGCTCTTGTTGGAGCTTCTCGTTTTCTGCCCGACCTATCACGTGCTGAATTGTTGCAAGTCTTCCGGTGATATCCATAATGTAATCAAAACACCATGAGATGAATAATTAACCATAATTAACAATATGAATAATTAACAAAAATTACTCAATAATATTCAAAACTAATCAGGTGTAAAACGCCAATGATCGTAAACCATAAGCATATATTAGATCCCTAACGACAATTAACATTAATAACATTTAAGTAGGTCATCCTATACTACATCATGAGCATATATTCTCACTTTTAGTGTCATAGTTGTCCATGTCAACATTTAAGTAGGTCATCCTATACTACATCATGATCCACTATTGTCATAAAGTGGCTCATGTCCATTTCAACATCCATCCCCGGATTGTCTTCCACTACCATATAGTCAGGATCATCCCTTTCTAATTCATTAACACCTTCAAATCATTCTAAACCATGATCACCTTCTAATCCTAATCCTTATGATCATGTATCACCTTCTAATCCCGCTTCACCTTCTTTCTGATTCTTTAACACCCTCGGTATTGTATATTTCTAATTCTATGCCATGACTATAAGGACGAAGTGCACTACATTCAGTTACAACAAATAATCTAGATGGACCAACTACACTATATTGAGATGATGGGTTGGAGTTTAAAAACGTACGTGAAACCCAATGTTCAATATATATTTCAATTAACTTTACTCCTATTGGCACATGATCAAAAATGTTTTCAAAATCATGATCAACAATCAAACTTCTTAGATCCTGATCCAAAGAGAAATTTGGACTTTATAATGGTAGTAGTAAACAATAGCAACATCATAACTGTAAATGCACCTCAGTATGATAAATGCGAGAAGAGGCTTCTCGAAGTTTTGCTAAAGATGTGTAGATCCTGCATATATCAAGGGGGAGACTGTAACTGCACCTAAGTTTGATAAATGTTGGATGCTGCTGAAGAATGAACCTTCAAGGACTGAACTTGTAATTAGTGGAAACTTTGATCACAAATTCGGACATGTTAAGGATCTATTATCCGAATTTGTTGATTTTTAGATGCTAGTACTTGTAGTTCTTTGGTATTTTGTCCGAATTTGTAGTTCTTAGGTTGTAAGAACTTAGAAGTTCACAAGATATCAGTATTTAGGGAGAATAGCTTGTCAGTACTTATAGTTCTTATTGTAATTGTCCGTATTTAGAGGCTAGGGTTTCATTGGTAAGGACTTATGTGTCCGTATTTATGTGTGTATATATTCTAAGTGATTGTACGCAGTCATTGAAGGAAGAATTCAATGAAACAGTGACTTTTTGGGAGAAAACTTCTTGTGCAAATAAACCCTAACTTTGTGTGTTCTTCACTGTGTGTGATTGTTGATTGTGAATACTCAGTGCATTCATTGTTCTCTCATCTTCTACACCTTCTGTACGAGCTCTACGTTGCGTTACGAGACAAGCGGTGGTTTCCGCATATTGCGTGTGTGTCGATCGATCCGGGTTTCGTGTGTTCGAGGTGTGTTCGTTGAAGGAAGACGACCTTACACCGGTGAACGGTAGAAACACCATAGAGTATCTGCATATGAAAACGCCATTGAGAAAATGAAACAATAACTAAACGCCGATGCATGTAAACAGTGAAAAACGCCAATGCATGTAAACAGTGAAAACGCCAAAAGAACAGAAAAAATAGAATTATAAATATTACTTGTTGGAACCATACGTGGCGTCAAACAAAATCACATCACCAAACACGTGGTAATTACGTTTGGCTTGATCGTCACACCAAAAAAGTCCCTTCAAACAATTCTCTTCGTCTGTGAAGTAATCGTACGAGAAATTAGGCTGGGACTTTTTTTTCATCCAAATGTCTCACAACCATCTCAGCGTGGTATTCCCCTATAAACAAGTTAGTTTGCCTCTTGTAGTTTTTAAATTCAACTTTACTTGCACCCATGTCTTCAAAACCGCCAAAACAAGTCTTCATAACGTTAAACGCCTTAACCGAACCCAAATTCAACTTAAACATGTTGTGTATAACATGCTTCTGGAGCTGAGTGAGGTGTCGTTTAGTTGGAAGAAAATGCTTATCACGACGTTCAACAAGATCATGGTTGTGCTCCTCAACAAACTTATAGACCTTCCATGATCCAACCTAAAAATTTACATATAACAGTGCACCTTAATTAGTCCTTTTTGAAAAGTTGGATCACACAATCTGTTCCTTTTGATTGGGGTCCAACGTATCAACCTTCTTGTCCTTATATACCCCATCTCTCAAACACATGTAATACTTAACATGTCATTCACCTTCGGAGTTTATCTTTTCAATCCCTTTCCTGATAGAAAAACCACAAGCCTTGGTATATGTAACATACATTTAATAACAATCATCGAGGCTTGTGAATATCATGTCCATTTTGGGCTTTATCTCTTCACTAACGTCAGGAATGATAAATGGTAAACCAGTTTTGGGGCAAAACCTTTCATTTGAGGAAACACCTTTGTCTGAGAAAACACACTGAGAAACAATTTTAAAAAACCCCATTAAAATAGAAATTGTCTCCATATAACATTATCCATGAAAACGCCATTACATGAATAATAAATAAGACATAATAAACATATAATTGAAAACGCCATAATAAAAACGCCATAATGAAAACACCATTAGTTGATTAATTAACAAATATGATGAATAAACAATATTAATGACTCTTTCCCCTAATGCATCCATGAATATACTTTTTTCGCTAAGAAAGCCTCTACTAGGCGGGCTACTCCAATCATTACTTTTTTTTCTGGGTTGTTTCATAACATAAAGTCATCTAAACAACAGCTTTTAGCATGCTTCTTGATTGTGGTGATCCCCTTCTTCTGTTCTTGACTCGTACCTGAAGCTAAGCCGGACTCAAGGAGGCTTCAAATCCGGATCTTCGTCTTTCATATAGAAAGGAGACCTAAGCTTAGGAATACATTTATTTGCTAATATGATGGCCGATCATAGATTAGTAAAGATTTTAAGTGGGTTCGCTTTGCGGCCCCGGGTCAATTGCATCATATTTCCTACGACATCCGAATCGAGAGCAGGCGGATGCTTCCGGAACAGACCGAGCATTTGCTCTTGTTGGAGCTTCTCGTTTTCTGCCCGACCTATCACGTGCTGAATTGTTGCAAGTCTTCCGGTGATATCCATAATGTAATCAAAACACCATGAGATGAATAATTAACCATAATTAACAATATGAATAATTAACAAAAATTACTCAATAATATTCAAAACTAATCAGGTGTAAAACGCCAATGATCGTAAACCATAAGCATATATTAGATCCCTAACGACAATTAACATTAATAACATTTAAGTAGGTCATCCTATACTACATCATGAGCATATATTCTCACTTTTAGTGTCATAGTTGTCCATGTCAACATTTAAGTAGGTCATCCTATACTACATCATGATCCACTATTGTCATAAAGTGGCTCATGTCCATTTCAACATCCATCCCCGGATTGTCTTCCACTACCATATAGTCAGGATCATCCCTTTCTAATTCATTAACACCTTCAAATCATTCTAAACCATGATCACCTTCTAATCCTAATCCTTATGATCATGTATCACCTTCTAATCCCGCTTCACCTTCTTTCTGATTCTTTAACACCCTCGGTATTGTATATTTCTAATTCTATGCCATGACTATAAGGACGAAGTGCACTACATTCAGTTACAACAAATAATCTAGATGGACCAACTACACTATATTGAGATGATGGGTTGGAGTTTAAAAACGTACGTGAAACCCAATGTTCAATATATATTTCAATTAACTTTACTCCTATTGGCACATGATCAAAAATGTTTTCAAAATCATGATCAACAATCAAACTTCTTAGATCCTGATCCAAAGAGAAATTTGGACTTTATAATGGTAGTAGTAAACAATAGCAACATCATAACTGTAAATGCACCTCAGTATGATAAATGCGAGAAGAGGCTTCTCGAAGTTTTGCTAAAGATGTGTAGATCCTGCATATATCAAGGGGGAGACTGTAACTGCACCTAAGTTTGATAAATGTTGGATGCTGCTGAAGAATGAACCTTCAAGGACTGAACTTGTAATTAGTGGAAACTTTGATCACAAATTCGGACATGTTAAGGATCTATTATCCGAATTTGTTGATTTTTAGATGCTAGTACTTGTAGTTCTTTGGTATTTTGTCCGAATTTGTAGTTCTTAGGTTGTAAGAACTTAGAAGTTCACAAGATATCAGTATTTAGGGAGAATAGCTTGTCAGTACTTATAGTTCTTATTGTAATTGTCCGTATTTAGAGGCTAGGGTTTCATTGGTAAGGACTTATGTGTCCGTATTTATGTGTGTATATATTCTAAGTGATTGTACGCAGTCATTGAAGGAAGAATTCAATGAAACAGTGACTTTTTGGGAGAAAACTTCTTGTGCAAACAAACCCTAACTTTGTGTGTTCTTCACTGTGTGTGATTGTTGATTGTGAATACTCAGTGCATTCATTGTTCTCTCATCTTCTACACCTTCTGTACGAGCTCTACGTTGCGTTACGAGACAAGCGGTGGTTTCCGCATATTGCGTGTGTGTCGATCGATCCGGGTTTCGTGTGTTCGAGGTGTGTTCGTTGAAGGAAGACGACCTTACACCGGTGAACGGTAGAAACACCATAGAGTATCTGCATATGAAAACGCCATTGAGAAAATGAAACAATAACTAAACGCCGATGCATGTAAACAGTGAAAAACGCCAATGCATGTAAACAGTGAAAACGCCAAAAGAACAGAAAAAATAGAATTATAAATATTACTTGTTGGAACCATACGTGGCGTCAAACAAAATCACATCACCAAACACGTGGTAATTACGTTTGGCTTGATCGTCACACCAAAAAAGTCCCTTCAAACAATTCTCTTCGTCTGTGAAGTAATCGTACGAGAAATTAGGCTGGGACTTTTTTTTCATCCAAATGTCTCACAACCATCTCAGCGTGGTATTCCCCTATAAACAAGTTAGTTTGCCTCTTGTAGTTTTTAAATTCAACTTTACTTGCACCCATGTCTTCAAAACCGCCAAAACAAGTCTTCATAACGTTAAACGCCTTAACCGAACCCAAATTCAACTTAAACATGTTGTGTATAACATGCTTCTGGAGCTGAGTGAGGTGTCGTTTAGTTGGAAGAAAATGCTTATCACGACGTTCAACAAGATCATGGTTGTGCTCCTCAACAAACTTATAGACCTTCCATGATCCAACCTAAAAATTTACATATAACAGTGCACCTTAATTAGTCCTTTTTGAAAAGTTGGATCACACAATCTGTTCCTTTTGATTGGGGTCCAACGTATCAACCTTCTTGTCCTTATATACCCCATCTCTCAAACACATGTAATACTTAACATGTCATTCACCTTCGGAGTTTATCTTTTCAATCCCTTTCCTGATAGAAAAACCACAAGCCTTGGTATATGTAACATACATTTAATAACAATCATCGAGGCTTGTGAATATCATGTCCATTTTGGGCTTTATCTCTTCACTAACGTCA
The DNA here is from genome assembly GCA_030545235.1 of Helianthus tuberosus. Taxonomy (NCBI): domain Eukaryota; kingdom Viridiplantae; phylum Streptophyta; class Magnoliopsida; order Asterales; family Asteraceae; genus Helianthus; species Helianthus tuberosus. The sequence goes on from CM060400.1 coordinate 32,147,699, forward strand.
GGAATGATAAATGGTAAACCAGTTTTGGGGCAAAACCTTTCATTTGAGGAAACACCTTTGTCTGAGAAAACACACTGAGAAACAATTTTAAAAAACCCCATTAAAATAGAAATTGTCTCCATATAACATTATCCATGAAAACGCCATTACATGAATAATAAATAAGACATAATAAACATATAATTGAAAACGCCATAATAAAAACGCCATAATGAAAACACCATTAGTTGATTAATTAACAAATATGATGAATAAACAATATTAATGACTCTTTCCCCTAATGCATCCATGAATATACTTTTTTCGCTAAGAAAGCCTCTACTAGGCGGGCTACTCCAATCATTACTTTTTTTTCTGGGTTGTTTCATAACATAAAGTCATCTAAACAACAGCTTTTAGCATGCTTCTTGATTGTGGTGATCCCCTTCTTCTGTTCTTGACTCGTACCTGAAGCTAAGCCGGACTCAAGGAGGCTTCAAATCCGGATCTTCGTCTTTCATATAGAAAGGAGACCTAAGCTTAGGAATACATTTATTTGCTAATATGATGGCCGATCATAGATTAGTAAAGATTTTAAGTGGGTTCGCTTTGCGGCCCCGGGTCAATTGCATCATATTTCCTACGACATCCGAATCGAGAGCAGGCGGATGCTTCCGGAACAGACCGAGCATTTGCTCTTGTTGGAGCTTCTCGTTTTCTGCCCGACCTATCACGTGCTGAATTGTTGCAAGTCTTCCGGTGATATCCATAATGTAATCAAAACACCATGAGATGAATAATTAACCATAATTAACAATATGAATAATTAACAAAAATTACTCAATAATATTCAAAACTAATCAGGTGTAAAACGCCAATGATCGTAAACCATAAGCATATATTAGATCCCAAACGACAATTAACATTAATAACAAAAACTCCAATTATGAGTTCTTACTAATTGTTAAACAACCAATGAAAACGCAAAAAAATTGGATAAATGAAGAATGCCATTGAAACATACAACACATTGTGAAATATTAATTTGGAAAAAAACGGCGATGAAACAAGCATAAAGAACAAAACGCCATATCCGTTGTATATGTTGCATGATTTGCTAGAACAAATATGAAAACATCATCAAATATTACTTTGTCGAACGGAATCCACGTTGGACACCATAGATCTGGAAAGCTTGGAAAGGAGGTAATTGCTAATAGGAAACTTTTGGAGTTTTATTTGAAACAGATTTATTATGCGAAATATGGAGGGGAACGTGCACAATGACAACCCTGCATATCATTTAGCGCCCCAGCCACGTGTTAGGCCAGAATCCGTTCTCACCGTTTTCACACTTTCAGGCGTTTTCTCCTTAGCTTAGAAAAAAAAAAACATGAGGCGCACCAAGGTGCTAATGTTCATGGAGTCGAGGCAAGAGGTAAAGGCCCACATATCACGCACGCAAACGCATTAGTTTTGTAAAAGACAAATCTCTTCTAAGCAACATTTCATACATAAAACACATTAATACATAGAAAAATTACAACTAAAACACTAATATGTAATGGGTTAATTTTAATAAAAGCTATAACTTTAGGGTTGAAAATGGTATTTCCGTTCAAAGAAAAAAGAGAAAGTAAATATAAGCTAATATATATGTCGTTTAATATAAATATCAGTCGTTTCATTCGTATCGAATTCACATATCTTATTGATATTTCATTGTATCTCATATGCATCACTGTCTAACCTAATGTTCCTCCACTCTCTATATATAACCTACCAATTAGCCGTCAACTTCATTTCACCCTAAAAACCAGCCGCCGATCCCAACCCTATAATCAGCCCCTAACCTTTGATTTCTTCTCCGATTTTGTTGTTTGGTCGCCTAAAGCTCCGATTCCTCCACCTCCGTTCTTTCATCGCATGTAAGCTCCGATTTTTCTCTTTCTGATTTTTTTCTTATGTTATCATACTCCATATTCCCACTAAAAAACCTGAAACGAAATCGCTTGTGTCACGTCACGTCCCGTCTAAGTCTCTCTCTCACCTGAGACCACCTCTCGTCTAGACGCGTCTCAAACACACATTTTAAAACCGATCTAACTTCTCTTTAATATAACAAGGATTTCTTTCTTTTTTCTAACTAACTGTTTTTAAATATATATTAACAATAATAACATATAGTCTATGACTATGTAAGACAAAATGAGTTGACTCTGTTGAGTCGGAAAGACATAACTCAACGTAATCGTCGACTTTGTCATTTTCTTTAGATCTTCAACAACTTTACATGTATATATATGTGTGTGTATGGATAAAAAGTTTTAAACAAAACTAACTGCTTCTCTTTTTTTCAGTTTTCTTTTAACTCTAGGGGTTTCAACTCTCTTTTTGCTCTATTCATTTACTTGTGCTTACATTGTTACATTTCTCCTCACAATTTCATCTTCAACTGCCAGTTTAAGCCGAATTCGTAGGGTAAGCCGTGAATTTACTCTTTTCTATATTTGTAGATATGTACTTTATATGACGTATAACTGTTACTTTTTTATGAATTTGTTATAAAAATTTGAAAAAAGAATGTGTTAGATTCTGTTTGTGATTATGTTATAGTATGATGTACCTAAATTTTGAATGTTTTTCTTTTACTGTCTTTACGCATAAATGTTACAAGATTAAGCGTGATGTATTCTGAATCTGTGTGATTTTAGATTTTTTTTGAAGAATGTTTAATATTATTCATGGTACTGTGTGATTTTAATTTTTTTAAAGGAAATATAATGTAATTTAAATTATGTGTGTTGTATCAGTATGATGTACGTTTGATCTTCTAATGTCTGATAATGTAGTTTTGTTTATAGATTATTAATGGTTTTTAATTAGTATTGTGTTCTTTTTAAGTAATTTTGTATATGTATCTTATGATTCTAATCTTAAAGATTGTTTCAGATGTTATTAGTATATATGTTATGTGTGTTGCATGATGTGTACACGGTACATTAATCATCTGTTCATAGATTATTAATGGCCATTAATAAGTAATTTTTTTATTGTAAAGTAATTCTGTATGTGTTTGAAATGTTACAATACCTAATCAACATTTGTGTTTTGTAAACCAAAATGTAACTGTTATCATTCATCTTTATAACTCAACTGGTCCATGATCATATTTCGTTACTCTAAAAATTTATAGGTCTCAATTCATAAAGAGAGTTATGTTCTATGCAACTTGTGATGATAATTGTGACAATCGGTTATCATTAGTTTCGCACAACTATATCGTTTTTTCTCGTCGAGGGACTCCTTTTGCAATCAAAGGCTTTGATGACATGATTTGTGTTTAATCTTCAAGTGGGCTATACTACCTTCATAAAGGTAAATTTCCCATTTCTAGTTCTTTAAATTGAAGGACAAACAAAATAATTTAAAGGCTTTGCATGTTATGAAATGTTCGTAATAGGTTATATTTATAATGTAATTTATAAATAATAAACACATTCTAGCATCTAACTATATCTTAACCATGTATATTTATAAAAACTGGTCAGAATTATATTCTCCATTCAAAATCCAACCATCTAGAACCACCCACCCCACACCTTTTTTGTCCTTTGATCCATTTTTATTAAAAACACCATCACCTCATCCCATTTCAAGTTTGAAACTGACTTCCAAACCCTCTCATTTCATGCTTAAGGTACCATTCCATATTCAAATCTATCAACCTACAACTCTTATACCAACTTGAATGTCCCCATATACATTGTTAGAATTTATACTTATCTTAATATACATTGTAATTCTTTATTCTTATCTTCATTAATTTAGCTATATCTTATTGTTATAAAGTGTATCTTATTTCTGATTACTCCTTTCTGTAATTTAGCAGACAATGAACAGTCAAATTTTTGGATTTGGAATTGCCATTCCCAGCTATTCCCTTTGATCAACTAGGCATTCCAGAGCATTCAAATCCAGAGCTAAGCCTTCAGTATACGCCACCCGCCCCCGTTAGCCCAGGGACTGAACCTGCGAGCGGGTGTTAACCCAGGGGACTGAAACTATACTTTACTCTATTTTTTATTTTAGTTCACGATACCTGCAACAAGTACTGTTCTGCCATTTTCATCTCAAGGAACAACTCTAGGTTTGTGTACTTCTGTAAGCCGATCAAGCTTCTTTGCATGGTGCTGGTGTGAACTTGAACCTGAACCGTTAATTAGTGTTCTGGTGTTTTGAGTTATGTACAGTGGCGAAGGTTCTTGGTGGCCCGGGCTGCCTCGGACCCACTAATTTTCGCTAGTAGTTTTGATTTTACCAGAAAAAAATTTGTAGTGTAACATATTGGATTTTTAAGAGTTCGGCCATATTGATTTGGATTTTGAGAGTTTGGCCCCCACATATTTTTCTTTCAAGCTCCGCCATTGGTTATGTAGATGTTTGTTGTACTGTTGGTTGATTTTTGGACCTTTTATTTCGTGTTTTGTGGGGGTTATAGATCTGCCCATGTACGCTACTCTAGTAGCGGCATATGTATTTAATTGTAATATAAATCTAATGTATTATGAGATTTAATAGACTTCAAAATAACATCATGAAGTGTGTAAGAGAGAATCAAATTTGGTCATTACCTTTGGGAAAAGCTATATACACAACAATTAAGACGTTCATCTTGTTTCTTTGTCCATGCATCTTCCCCGACATAAACTTCACCTTTTTAGTAGAAAGTCCAAATTTTATAATCAAGATATGCAGAACCCAATATCGAGGGATATCGAGGTCGACTTACAAGAAGATAAATGATTAATTAGGGGTGTAAACTAGGCGAGTCGCTCGTACTCTACTCTAGATCGAGTAAGATATTTTGAAAACCTTTATGAGTTCAGAACACCCAACAAACTCCATTAGAGCCATTTATTTATTATAATTAACGACTATGATTAAATTTGGATCCAAACATGTTACTTGATGACCTCTTTATTATTATTAAAGAGTACAAGTGTAAAATGACATTAGGTGTCTCTTTCTAGGTAAAGTAAAAAGAATATGAGTCATATCAAAATCAAAAAGTTATTAAAGAGTATTAGTGTAAAATGACTTTGGGTGACTCTTTCTAGATAAAGCAAAAAGTTTAAGAGTCATATCAAATTCAAAAAAGTTTGAAATTGAAAAGTAAAACCTAACCGGTAGAGATGAGATTGGTATCATACCGGTACCGTACCGGTGTCGATACCGCATTTATCGATACTGAAATTAGGAAAAGTGGATACCGAATATGGTATGGAATATATGAGTTCGGTACCGTTTTATCGTATTGGTACCACTTTGATGTTTTCTATTGTTTAATATAAAAAATATCATGTCCCCATCCATCCTTCAAAGGCAATTAGTAAACCATACAAACCAAAAAAGATAAATTTATCATATCTGTAGTTTACATCTCTTTTTTCTAACCTAGGGAGAGGATCAAATAGAAAGTTTATTTTGACTAGAAATGATAGGAAACAATAGGATTATGACATGTGGCAAAATTTAAAATAAAGAGGAATGATATTTTAGTCAATGTAATCTAATCTTCTTCCTTCTTCTATCTGTAACTTCAAAACCCACCATCTTCAACCTTTTCTTCACTTTCTATCTCAATAATCACTACATTATAGTGCGATTTTCGTCATCAATCAATGATTCAAACACCCAATCAACGTGTTCTTCAACTTTTTTGAAGAAATCGAGTTTAATTTCATACAATATCTCAGTTTTTCCGGTGATTTTGAAGCGAATCACTCTATTCGTTCGATTCGATCGCTGATAAGTGTTTCTAACATTCAAATTTCGTCAATTGTTGAAGAAATATGAAGAAATTGGCTTCGATCTATGTAAGAAAGTTTTGAATTGCATTTTTACGTTCTTGGTTTTTGAATTGAGTCATTGCATTTTACACCGTTTTTTTTTTTTGTATTTTCAGCCCATTGGGTTTTAGAAACAACACATTTTATTGTGTTTTTAGTTAATTGCGTTTTAGGTAAAACACATTTTATTTGTTTTTAGTCCATTGCGTTTTAGAAAAAAAAAACACTTTCTTTTGTGTTTTTATCTACTGCGTTTTAGGAAAACACATTTTTATGTGTTTTTTGGTCCAATGCGTTCTAGAAAAACACATGTTGAAGTGTTTTTATTCCATTGTTTTTTAGGTAAAACACATTTTTATGTCTTTTTAGTCCATAGTTTTTAGAAAGAACACTTTCTTTTGTGTTTTTAGGCCATTGCATTTTAGAAAAAAAAAACATTTTTATGTATTTTTTGGTCTATTGGGTTTTTGAAAAACACATTTTGAAGTGTATTTAGTCCATTGCGTTTTATGTAAAACATATTTTTATGTGTTTTGCAGTCCATTGCGTTTTAGAAAGAACACTTTCTTTTTTGTTTTTAGGCTATTGCGTTTTAGAAAAAAAAAAACATTTTTATGTGTTTTTTGGTCGATTGCGTTTTAGAAAAACACATTTTGAAGTGTTTTTAGTCTATTGCGTTTTAGGTACAAGACATTTTCATTTGTTTTCAGTCTATTGCGTTTTAGAAAAAAAAAAACACTTTCTTTTGTGTTTTTAGGCCATTGCGTTTTAGAAATAAGACATTTTTTTGTGTTTTTGGTCCATTGCGTTTTAGAAAAAAAATCATTTTTTTACACTTTTTTGTTGATACATATTTTGTGGATACGGCTCGGCTCGGTTCGACTCGTCTACGAAGTGAAGGCCGTAGTCAAGACAACCTCCTGTCTTGACTCGGTATGCGTTTTATTTCGTAACGTTTGATGTAAATGCTACTGCGTGTGTGCGGTATGCATATTTGTTAAGTCTAGTGTTGTCTTGTTTTTGTTTGGTCCAATCCATGATGAAGCCCAGTTGACAAGTCAAGCCCAGGCCCAACATGAATTGGACGAAATCCCTGGAACTTTGTCTGGTGAAATCACCTAGTGGTGAAAACACCTTTTGTGATGAAATCCAAATAAGATAAAATCACATGTTGGACGAAATCCAAGGGATTTCGTCTAGTTCTTGTTTTCGTCAACTGGTTGGTATAAATACACAGACACAGAACAAAAACACTAAGGAAGTCTGAATAGATTTCGGAGAAGAACACACACACAACAGAGAGTTTATAGGTTTATCTTGTAAACATTGCATTGTAACCGTTTCAGAGTATTAATACATTGAGTGTTAATCATTGAATCTTTGTGTCTTGCGTGTTCGTAACTTGGTTTAACTTACCCGTTTGGATTCCGCACTTTCGGGTTTGTCGGAAAACAGGGAATAGAGGTTACTCGATCCTCCGGGTGGACCTACAATTGGTATCAGAGCATTGGCTCGATTCCTTGTTAAAACCAAGTTGTTTTTCTTGTGTTTTTGAAAGATTTATAAGTGTTTTTCTGAATTTTAAAGTTTGAAGTTCATATATTTCTAGAAAAACTGTTTGAGAATCGTGAAAAACCTTGTTGTTTTGCTTATTAATTCATACAAAACCTTGTTATTATCTTATGCATACATGTTAGTTTAAGGTTTTTATTGAAGTTCTTTGCAAAACTCGTGTTCGGAAAATTATTCCGGTGAAATTATTGTCGGAATCTTCAAAAACTCATCGGAGTTCTTTAAGTGTTCATCGGATCTTCATGTTGTTCTTGGATAATATTCACGTTTGATCTTTATTTGTTACTGAATGATTGTGTTTGTGTTAACTGTTTGATTATTAAACCATTGTTTGACTATTGCTACATAAAAAATGATGATGTTTAATTGAACAGTGTGGCCGAAAGTATGTTGAGTTTGAAAATTGAAGCCTGACAGGTCTTATAAAAGTATGTTGAGTTTGAAAATTGAGCACTAGTAGCTTCTTGTGTCAGTTAAAGATAAGATCTAGTTTTATAAATATCTCATTTGTCTTGTGTGGTTATACTTGTTGCTTCACGAAATCACTTACTTTACCGGTCAACGAAAACCCAACAGTCAACAATATCAAGCTAACACCTTCCATGAAATCACATGTGATCTTGGCCGAAATCCCTTATGCACTTGTTGTTCACTTGTTGCCCAAAACACTCATCATTCCAACTCCCACGAAATCACCTGGTACCTCAGCCGAAATCACCTTTTATCACCTTCAATGAAATCACCTTTTCACCTATCTCCAAAACCCACGAAATCACCTCTCTTCTCAGCCAAAATCCACGAAATCACCTTTTATCACCTATCACGAAATCACCCAAGTTTGTTTTGTCTTGAGCCGAAATCACTTCATCAGCCGAAATCACTTGTTTGTTTCATCTTTAGCCGAAATCACCTATCAAACATCAGCCGAAATCACTTGTACGTATCAGTTTGGGACAAAATCAGTTGTGCATACTATCTTGGTCGAAATCACATGTGCTGAAATCAACTTCTGGACGAAATCACATACTTGTGTTATTTTTTTTTTAACATGAGATCTTTATTTCTTTGTTAACTGTTTGTTTGAGTGATTAAACAGGTTTTTCACCTACATACATCAAACATGAGTTGTACTAGCCCTTGGGATTGGAGTACGGATCCACAACCAGATCTAAAACAAATGTCGATGGCCGAATTTATGAGGAGGACCATACCTCAACAACAACAGTCAATAAGTTCAAGTCAATGGGCAATGGTGTTGAATCAAAATCAGAGCATTCAAAATAGTTTTCTTAGTGAGAATGAGACGGGTAGCAACAATCGCCCGCCAAAGTTAAATTACATGAACGACTATCCATCATGGAATGGTCGTTTCCATAACTACGTTCAAGGGCAAAACACAGAATTATGGACGTGTTTCATCTCTGATTTTAGTGAAGCTCTTGAAGAAGCAGGATCAAATGCGACAACTTTCAATAATATGCAAGAAGCCGACAAAAAGGCATATGATCTGGAGAAGAAGGCGTATGCTATTCTCACTCAAGCACTTCACAGAGACATCTTTCATCAATTCTCATATTGTAAAACCACGAAAGGTTTTTGGGATGCTTTGGTAGCGAGAGGAGAAGGAAATGCAGCTACTAGAAAGATACGCCATGATTTATTGAAGAAAGAGTTTGAATCATTTCAGTTTTTGGAGAATGAAACTGTAAATGATATGACTTCTCGTTTTTATCATTTGATTAGTGAAATGACTTCTTATAGTGTTGCTGCAACTCATCCGGAAATGGTTGCACGATTTGCTGATGCTCTACCTCCTAAGTGGAGTCCATTCATTGAACTTCTAAAGCATACGGGCGCTCTGGATGCAGCCAATGTCAGTCTTTATGAATTCATTCAGAAGTTGGAGCACAAGAAAGAAGAGGAAATTAGGAAAGCTAAAAGGATTGCATCTGCACCTCCTCAAAACACAGAAATGTATTTATCTGGTTTTGGTCCTTTAGCGAGTTCTAGTTCAGTTCAGCAACCGAAGCTTCAAACGGAGTTTGTATCCAATACAAACTCTTCTCCATTTCCACAGCAACCACAGTGGGATCAAAGTGCTTATCTTTCACAGTCCATACCCAAACCTCAAGCCCAACCACAACAACAACAAGCGCATTATACCAACAATCCTTCACCCCAAAACACCAACACTGTCAGAGTTGATACTTCCAATCTTTCAAAAGTCAGTGTAGAAGTTGCAAAGGAACATTTGGAACTTCTCAACACAATGTTCAGTTCCTACTGTGGATTGGTAGCAGGTCAAATTGGAAACATCAATATGACCAATGAAGATTATCAGCAGATAGACCGTGATGAAATGGAGTTAATGGATATCAAGTGGGCATTTGCAAGTGCTGTTAGAAGGGCAAAGGATTTCATGGCTCGAACAGGAAGAACTTCGTTGGATGGCAAAAATGATACGAAGTACGGGTTTGATAAACAAGCGATTACATGTTACAATTGTGGCGAAAAGGGTCACTTCAAACGTGAGTGCACCCGACCAAGCAGACAAGGCAACCATAATCCATTCAAAAATCAGACAAGTACTTCCAAAGCCAATCAAGATAACCGTGGAAAAGGGATAGTAGCTGTGAACAACACCACCAACCGGAACCAGTCTGGACCTTCAAACACCAATCGAGCATTGACCGTTCAAGCTGATGAAGGGTGCGATTGGTCTGTACAATTGGGAGAAAATGATCAAGGAGGTGGAACTGCATGCTATGCAAAAATCATCAATCACATCAAGCATGTTCACAAGGAAGAGTTTTCTGAAAGTGATGATAGCTCGGGTTTTAGTGGGAGTTCAGATGAAGAAAGCTCGAATGCGGGAGATTATAATTCTGAAGATGGATCTTTCTCTTCTCAGACTGCCTTCATGGCTAATGTCACAGCCTCTTCGAGTCAGGTAAATTCTGAAACTCCTAGCATATGTAGTGATTGTGCTGATGTGAAACATGAATGTGCTGAATTGAAACGTGAATCTGAAACGGTTCATAGTCACAATCAAAGTCTGGTTATTGAACTGTCAAAGTGCAAAGAGGCAAACATGGCCTTAGCTCGAAATGAAAAGGAGTTTAAAACAGTTATTGAAACCCAAAAGAAAAGTGTTTCCGAATTAACAAAAACTGTTTTCAACAAACAAATTGGTATTAATAACTACATTAATATCATTGAGGAAACCAAGAAAGAGCTAGCCGTGGCCAAGTGTGAATATGAAGCGATCAAGCTCAAATTGGAGAGTTATTCTAACTCCCGATATGTGCTTGATCACATCATAGACGTTCAAAAGCTGAAAGGGAACGTGAAAGGCGTTGGGTATAAGGCGTGTCCACCCCCTTTGAGACACGACTATACCAAGTCGCCCGATGAAGAGGATATGCCTCGGTATGAACCCAGTGTGCCTCTTGATTATGAGGAAGTTACTACTGGCCTAGGGTTCAAACCGGACAATTCATCGGAGGGCTCATCTGATCGGAAAGAAAAGTCATCATGTGCTTCAAATCAAAGTTCTCCAACCATTGAGGACTATGATTCGTCGGATGATGAATCAGATGTGAATGACCAGGATGAATCACTTGATAAGAAGAAGGGAATAGAAATCCCAATTGAGAATCATATTCTTTGTGATCCTCCTATTCCTGCTGTGCAACAAGTTGCCAAACAAGTGATTAATCCTGTCAAGGAAGTAAAAGAATCTGTGTCTACCGTTAAGAGTAATAACGTGTTGTACACTTTGTTTGGTGATTCTAAAATCTATTCGGATCTTGATTTTCCAATTAAAAATGTCAATCCATCATCGATTGAAAAAGTTTTTGAAGATAATACAAGCAAATTTTTGGGAAAGACGATCCCTGGAGTTGTTGTGACTCAATGTGATCCCATTCCAAAATCCGAAGTCAGAAAACAATTTGAAAATCAAAAATCACCAACAAAGCAACAACCTATTGCTGCTAAGGGTAAACAAACAAAAAGGCGAGCTCAAAAGCCTAATGTTTCTCAATCAAAATCTGAAACAAAAGGAGCTCGTTACAAGAAGAAATGCAAAGATGTTAAGTTTGTGGCCTCCAAGGGTACTGATAAAATTGAGACTTTTGAAAACAAATCAAACACCGATTTTATCCAACAAGTCAAGATTTTAAAACGTAATAGTGATAACAATTACACCCAACACACAAACGGGTGTAAAGCTAGTACCTCTGGGTCTACAACTTCAATGTCAGGTCGTCGATCAGGTTCTCCTAAGTTTGTTGAAAGGAGAACTTGTTTCAAATGTGGGAAGGTTGGGCACATCATTAAAGACTGCACAAACTCGCCCAAACCTAACTTTGTTGAAAGAGCCCCCTCTGAACAAGGTCACTCACAACGTCGTCCTGTTTCTCCAAAACATGATAAACGCAATGTTAAAGAACAGGAAACAAAACAACGACGTAAAAATGTGAAGGTGATTGAAAAGGCGTTAAAACCGGAGGTTGTCCAAACAAAGTCTGTTAAGTAAGAAATTAAAAATGAAAAACAAAAATAGATTTGGAAACCAAAATTGGTAACTGTTTCAGGGGAAGCTCAATCCATTCCGAATCATCAGGAAATCGAAGTCACAATCCTCGATGATGAAGGACGACCCAAGTCTATTAAGGCTTAGGTCTCCCTATCCAACTAATCTCTGAGTGAGTGTGCAGGATGTTCTAGGAGGAACTATCGATAGTCATTGGATTGTTGATAGTGGAGTGTCCATGCACAAGATTGGCGACAAAGAAGTTGTTGCCTTTGATGGAGAGAAAATGAATAGAAGACAGAATTGTCTGTCCAAAGAGATTGAAAGCTTCGACAAAATGAAAATCATTCCAAAGGTGTGATTGTTCAAGGCTTTGATCGGGTCCCCAGGATAGATTCAATCAAAATGTATGCACCTGCAGCACGTCTGAAGTTCAAAATCAACAAGATGAACGTGCAGTATACATTTCTTCGAGGTGTAAATTGAAGAAAATGTGTTTGTTGAACAAACCAACCGGGTGTGCGGATGCCTTGGCATGGATTGAACAACCGCACACTACTTCTCAAAGAGAAAGACAAAGACCTTCGCTGGTGCATTGTGGAAGACCAGCCTGACCCAAAGGTTTATGATCTTGTTGCTGTGAAGAGTTTTTTTGGATTAATTGAAGTAGCTACAAAATCGACTTTGAAATCCACACCGGGTGGATATCTAGTTTGGGAGAGCGCTCAGATTCCTTGCAATGCACGAAGCAGTTGCAGGATACGGTTTTAAATTTCTAATCTCTCCTATACTTGTCGATATTTAAGCTGCTTTATGAATAATTCTCATCTAGTACAGCAGTCTTTGGCCAAACACGTTGATCTCTAATATCACCTCACACGTGATTGTTTCATTATGAAACTCGTCAATGTTGTCATGGTCCGCACCTCTTACCGACATGCCAACTCATTTTTCCAAAATTCGATAAATCATTTCTGATTCAAAATTAATTTTGGTAAACGGCATTGAGGTAAAACATGAGTTAACCGACATCGGGAAATCATTTTTGTAAATACCTTTGTGTTTTTTAAAATTTATCATAGTTTGTTGATTTTAGGGGGAGTAAATCCAAATTAGAAAATTCAAAAACATCGAAAAATTTCAAAACCCAAAAACAATAGAAAAACAAAAATGAGTTTCCTGGCGAGAAAAAGAGAAAATGATAGTAGATCAGTGGTCTGTCGAAACCTTTTTAAACTGAAATGCAAAATGAAAAATGATAAGCAGCTCTATATAAGATGTATCGGTAGGCTCACAATCATTTTAAAGTGTGCAGGGTGATATAAATCTTAAATCGACTAAAGACCAGGTGGGAACCGCACATTGGCATATGGTCTTAGTACCGAAATTTCGTTTGAGAGATTGCCGAGGTTCTGAGATATTCGGTCTTTATGCTGTCTTATCATCTGGGTGTCATGGTTGTATCAAACCGTAAAAATAACGGAGACGAAGTCTAGATCTTCCATGATACCATACATACGTGTACATATTGCATTCGACCTCAATAAGTGATCAACAATCACATGTCCAATCAAAATAAGTGATAATATATCACAGATTCTTTGCGGGAGTCAAGTTCGTCTCTCTGCTCTACGAAAGTACTGACCTGTTCACGGACTTGCTCCTGTGCCCTTCATGCATCTGAAAATCAAGTTACTCATCAATAAGTGATTCTATCACATAGGGCTTGTTTTCAATCAAAATAAGTGAGTTTCTCACATCTTTTTATACGGTCAAACGGATGATAAACAGTATACTCACCAGTAAGATGAACTCTCGCGCATGCCTTGATACGGGAATGTGTCGTGTGTGGATGAACACCGGTCGGTAAGTATAAATCATACCTTAACGTATCCCCTCGCCATGATTACATATGATAAGTTTGAGCTTAAGTGGACAACAATACCGATAATTGTTATAGGATGCTTATCTTAATGTTAACTAATTGAACAACAAGAGCGTTTTGACATGACCGTACACTGATATGATTCTCTTACCCTCGAAACTCGCAAAAAGAATGTTTGTAAATATGTGTTTACTGCTTTCGTTTCTGCATCTTTGTATATATTTATTTATTGCTTTCCGTCTTTACATTTGAAAAATGAAAAATTCCAAAAAGATTTTAGGTGTATTTTAATCTAAACTTTATAAAAGTCAAAAAGATTTTGCTTCTATTTTATTTTTGATTGACCGATGTTGGAACTCGAGTCTATCCGACCCAAAATCCTGATTCTAAGCCGGAAAACAATTGCTTCTTCATAATCAGTCGAAGTTAATAAGTTTTGAAAGTTAAAGGATTAAAATTGATCAATTTTCTAAACTTTCAAACTGTTGTCGGTCGGTGTTTAAATGAGATTTGATCTCATATGTGTCTTTTGTTTAACTTGTCTAAATTCCAAGCGATTGTTCTCATTACGTGTTTAGCTTTCTTGTATGTGCAGATTCGACATCGGAATCAGCTAAAGGCGAAGAGAACGTGTCAGATGACAAGCCGTAAAGTGAAGACACGACGTTGATGCAATCAGAAGACCAAGATGATCGGGTTGCAGTCGATCACTCATCAACACCACAAGGATCTAAAGTTTTGAAGTTCAAAAGATTCACGAGTATCGTTCAAGGGGGAGTTTGTTGATACACTCCCTGATTGTTTCACGTGAAGACTTTGAAGATCCTTTCCGAGAATGAATGCACCATCAAGAGATGGAGAACGAGATTACAAACCTCGCGAGCAGCATCCAAGGGGGAGTTTGTTGATACATATTTTGTGGATACGGCTCGGCTCGGTTCGACTCGTCTACGAAGTGAAGGCCGTAGTCAAGACAACCTCCTGTCTTGACTCGGTATGCGTTTTATTTCGTAACGTTTGATGTAAATGCTACTGCGTGTGTGCGGTATGCATATTTGTTAAGTCTAGTGTTGTCTTGTTTTTGTTTGGTCCAATCCATGATGAAGCCCAGTTGACAAGTCAAGCCCAGGCCCAACATGAATTGGACGAAATCCCTTGAACTTTGTCTGGTGAAATCACCTAGTGGTGAAAACACCTTTTGGGATGAAATCCAAATAAGAAAAAATCACATGTTGGACGAAATCCAAGGGATTGGACCAAACAGAAACACTAAGGAAGTCTGAATAGATTTCGGAGAAGAACACACACACAACAGAGAGTTTATAGGTTTATCTTGTAAACATTGCATTGTCACTGTTTCAGAGTATTAATACATTGAGTGTTAATCATTGAATCTTTGTGTCTTGCGTGTTCGTAACTTGGTTTAACTTACCCGTTTGGATTCCGCACTTTTCGGGTTTGTCGGAAAACAGGGAATAGAGGTTACTCGATCCTCCGGGTGGACCTACATTTTTGTCTATTGCGTTTTACGCAATTGGGTTTTCGAAAAAAATTTCGAAAATATGGCAAATGTATACTCGTTTTAAAGATAAAAAACGCTCATTTTTGGTGCAATTTTTGTAAAAAAAAATAAGGTCGTATAAAAGAGTTATTAACGTTTAAAAAATAGAGGGAATTGGAGGAGAGAGAAACTATTGCCCTGGATTGACTAGAATGCCCCTACACAAACTCACGCGCCTCCTTTTTTCTTCAATTTCACCCATTTAATCTTAGCCCTGATTAAATCAATTGATAGTCAAGATTACTTCCTAGCAAAAAAAAATCCTGTTATATCATGACCCATATAAAAGTCAGTTATTCAATATCTCTATAAAAGAGTTAATTACCCGGATCAATTTGGTTACAATAATATACAATCAATAAATAGGCACTAAGTGGGTGTTTAAGTGCAAACGAGATGACCGAGGGTTTGTGATGAGAAATAAGGCGCGGTTAGTAGTTACGGGATTTAATCAGCAAGAAGGGATTGATTATAATGAAGTGTTTGTACCAGTGGCAAGGTTGGAGGCAACTCGTTTGTTCCTAGCCTTCGCATCATTCAAAGGCTTCAAAGTTTACCAACTAGACATGAAGAGTGTGTTTCTTTAGGGGAAAGTCCAAGAAGTGGTGTAGTCTCACAACCAGATGGGTTTGTTGATCCAGACTATCCGGATCAAGTGTACAAACTAGATAAGGCTTTGTATGGATTGCATCAACCTCCCATGGAGTGGTATGAGACACTGTCAACACATTTGTTAAATAATGGTTATGAAAGACGTCAGATTGGCAGTACACTGTTCATTAAGCTAAAGAATGAAGATTTTCTACTCGTACAGGTATATGTAGATGACATCATCTTTGGGTCATCTGATGAATTCATGTGTCATGAGTTCGAGCAGGTGATGAAGAGCAAGTTTGAGATGAGTGCTATGGGTGAGATGTCCTACTTTCTAGGATTACAAGTTGACCAGAAGAAGGATGGGATGTTTATACGTCAAACAAAGTGCTACTTTCAGCACACCTATGTACGAGAATCACAATCTTGGCTCAGATCATGAAAGTTTGGAAGATGTTGATCCAACTTAGTATAGGGCAATGATTGGTTCTCTAATGTACTTAACTGCTTCAAGACCAGACATCATGTTTGTCGTATGTCTGTGTGACAGATATCAGGCGAATCCAAAAGAGTCAGACATGAAAGCGGTGAAGCGTATTCTTCATTACTTGAAGGGGAAACCTAAACTTGGGCTATGGTATCCAGCTGATAGTGATTTAACGTTTGTTGCTTACACTGATTCAAACTTTGGAGGATGCAAGTCTACCAGAAAGTCTACCACATGTGGTTGTCAGTTCTTAGGAGGGAGGATTGTGTCTTGGCAATGCAAGAAGCAATCTTGTATGTCTACCTCTATGTCTGAAGTTGAATACATTGATGCGGGTAGCTGTTGCTTTCAGGTTCTCTTGATACAACAGCAGATGCATGATTACGGTTTGAATTTCACTCATACTCCTATTATGATAGACAATAATGGGACTATTTCAATCACAAACAATCCCGTAAAGCACAATAAAACTAAACATATTGACATTCGTCATCATTTTATACAGGATTGTGCGGAAAAGAAACTAATTGAACTTCATCGAGTCGTCACACTAGATAACCTGGCAGATCTTTACACTAAAGATTTTGAAAGGGCACATTTTGAACATTTAGTCGAACTCAATGGGATAAGGAATCCTGAATAACCAGTTTTCATAAGAACTTTGTAAATTTTTTATTGCTTTCTTAAAAATCAAAAATTAAAAAAATAGAAAAGCATAAAAATCCAAAAACATTAAAAATGAATAATATAAAATAATAGAAAATAAAAAATGAGTTATCACTGTGTGAAAGAGAAGAAATGAAAGTACATCGGCAAGTTAGACTATCACACTGAAATTGAAATTAAATTGCTTAAGTGTGATAGCAGCTTCATCATATGATGTACTAGTAGGCAAAAAGCATGAAATAATCAACTTAGTAATGTGATATAAACTTAACGAACTAAGTATGAGTGAGTAACATATCAGTGGCGTACGGTTTAATGCCCTTAATTCTTGCGTTGAGAGATTGCCAAAATCTGAAGTTTTGGGTCTTTATATTGTTATTTCTTCCGAGGATATCATGTTTGTCCTTCTGCTACATCCAAATACATGCTGACGTAGGCACAACCATGATATCTTACAAGAGCTAAAAATGCCAAAACCAAGAAATTGAAGAAGCTCTCCTAGAGAGTCATTCAAATGAGCAAAATGCATAAATCGTACCAAATTTGGTATTTGTCTTAGCCCTCGTTAGATTTTGGTCTCTTTATTGTAAGGAAGTACTGACCTGATCACCGATTATCTAAAGTTGTAAAACAAAATGGATGAATTCAGAATACTCACCACCTACAATGAGGAACCTTTGTGCATACCTTGATCGGAGGGGTATATCCTGAAGTGGGACACGCTAGTATATTAGTATAAAATTACCTTAACGTATAACACGTTAATGGAACTTGAAATGTTCATGCATTTTGTTTAAGTGGATAAACAATACTGGTAATCGTCTTGCACTACTTTTCACTAAAATTATATAAAGAATCTTCCAATAGTGTGAAAACAGTTTGATTTTGCAGATATGATCTTCTTACCGGTGATTCTCACAAAAATAGAGTGTTTACTGATTTGGTTATTTAATTGCTTTTAGAAAATATAAAAATAAAAAAAATATTGTCATTTTCTTTATGTAGGTCCGTTTTTCTCGGAAGATCCGACACGAAAACCTATTCCCTGTTTATCACAAACACGATCGCGGGTGCGGAATCCCCGTGACAGTGCAAACCAAACACAAAGTAGAACACACACGCGTAACCAAAGATTCAATATCTATTGATTATGGGTGAGTACAACCACAAACATATACAAACAATGTTTTACAGACTCTCTCAAGTCTCTCTGTTCTCACTCATAACTAAAACTGTTAACATATGTGCTATATATACTGACCAACGGTGAAATCTCATATGACGAAAATCAAGTGTGATGAAATCAAGGATTTCGCCACACACATACAGACGAAAACACAAGGGAGTTCGCCATTCAAGATTGACGAAATCTAGGAGAGTTCGTCATGCATGGCATGGCATTTAGATTGTTAAGTTTAGTCAAACTTAAGACATCATCATGACATGATGATGTCATGATGATGTGTCAGCGGGATTGGTTCGCAGCTCTCCGTGCTTCGCGTGTTGAACTCTGGGGCGCACGACAAAGGAATGTCGCGACGTCGGACTTGAGCCAGACCTAACCGTGTCGAACCGAACCAAGTCGAACCGAAACGAGTCGCGTCCATATAAGAGTGTACCAACAAACTCCCCCTTGGACGCTACTCATGATGGTTCGTCTTCCATGTCTTCCATGTCGGAGGATCTTCAAAATCTTCACGTGTCGCAAATAGGGAGTGTATCAACAAACTCCCCCTTGAATGATGCTCGTGAATCTTTTTATCTTCAATACTTCAGATCCTTGTGGTGTTGATGAGTGATCAACTGCAACCCGATCATCTTGATCTTCAGATTGCATCACTGTCGTGTCTTCACATTATGGCTTGTCGTCTGACACGTTCTCTTCGTCTTCAGCTGGTTCCAATGCACCATCTGCACATACAAGAAAGCTAAACACGTAGTGAGAACAACCGCTTGGAATATAGTCATTCTTTGAAAGTTTTCAAACGAAAACCTCACTAAGAATTGACTTTTAACAATATAAGCACACGACTCACATGAGACCGACTCTCATTTAAACACCGACTGACAATAGTTTCAAAGTTTAAAAATTGATCAATTTTAACCCTTTAACTTTCAAAACTTGTTAACTTCGATTGTTTATGAAGATGCAATTGTTTTCCGGCTTACAATCAAGATTTTGGGTAGGATAGACTCGAGTTCCAACATCGATCAATCAAAAATAAACTAGAAGCAAAATCTTTTTGGCTTTTATAAAATTCAGATTAAAACACACCTAAAATCTTTTTGAAATTTTTCATTTTTCAAAAGTAAAGACGGAAAGCGATAAATAAATATATTCAAAGATGCAGAAACGAAAGCAGTAAACAAATATTTACAGACATTCTTTTTGCGAGTTTCGAGGGTAAGAGAATCATATCAGTGTACGGTCATGACAAAACAACTCTTGTTTGTTCATTTTGTTAACATTTAGATAAACATCCTATAGCGATTATCGGTATTGTTGTCCACATAAGCTCAACTTATCAGATGTAATCATGGCGAGGGGATACGTTAAGGTATGATTTATACTTACCGACCGGTGTTCATCCACACACGACACATTCCCGTATCAAGGTATGCACGAGGATTCATCTTACCGGTGAGTATACCGTTTATCATCTGTTTGACCGTATAAAAGATGTGAGGAAACTCACTTATTTTGATTGAAAAACAAGCCCTATGTGATAGAATCACTTATTGATAAGGAACTTGATTTTCATATGCATAAGGGCACAGGAGCAAGTCCGTGAACAGGTCAGTACTAACGTACAGCAAAGAGACGAACTTGACTCCCGCAAGAAAGCTGTGATATATTATCACTTATTTGATTGGACATGTGATTGTTGATCACTTATTGAGGTCGTATGCAATATGTACACGTATGTATAGTATCATGGAAGATCTAGACTTCGTCTCCGTTATTTTTCGGTAAAAGATACAACCATGATACCCATATGATAAGACAGCATAAAGACCGAATATCTCAGAACCTCGGCAATCTCTCAATCGAAATTTCGGTACTAAGACCATATGCCAATGTGTGGTTCCCACCTGGTCTTCAGTCGATTTAAGATTTATATCACCCTGCACACTTTAAAATGATTGTGAGCCTACCGATACATCTTATATAGAGCTGCTTAACATATTTTTCATTTTCAAGTTCAGTTCGAAGAGGTTTCGACAGCCACAGATTTACTATCATTTTCTCTTTTTCTCGCCAGGAAAATCATTTTTGTTTTTCCAATGTTTTTGCGTTTTGAAATTTTTCACTGTTTTTGAATTTTTCAAATTTGGATTTACTCCCCCTAAAATCAACAAACTAAGATAAATTTTAAAAACACAAAGGTATTTACAAAAAGGATTTCCCGATGCTGGTTAACTCATGTTTTACCTCAATGCCGTTTACCAAAATTAATTTAATCAGAAATGATTTATCGAATTTTGGAAAAATGAGTTGGCACGTCGGTAACGGTGCGGACCGTGACATCATTGACAAGTTTCATAGTGAAACAATCACGTGTGAGGTGATATTCGAGTTCAACGTGTCAGGTCAAAGAGAGCTGTACGAGATGATAATTATTCATAAAGCAGCTTAAATATCGACAAGTATTGGAGAGATTAGAAATTCAAAACCGTATCCTGCAACTGCTTCTTGCATTGCAAGGAATCTGAGCGCTCTACCAAACTGGATACCCACCCGGTGTGGACTTCAAAGTCGATTTTTTGTAGCTACAGAGAAATCTCTTGACAACAACAAGATCATAAACCTTTGGGTCCGGCTGGTCTTCCATATTGCACCAGCGAAGGTCTTTATCTTTCTCTTTGAGAAGTAGTGTGTGGTTGTTCAATCCACGCCAAGGCATCCGCACACCCGTTTGGTTTGTTCAACAAACACATTTTCTTCAATCACAACGCGAAGAAATGTACACTGCACGTTCATCTTGTTGATTTTGAACATCAGACGTGTTGCAGGTGCGTACATTTTGATTCAATCTATCCCGGGGACCCGATTAAAGCCTTGAACAATCAAACATTGGTAGGATTTTCATTTTGTCGAAGCTTTTCAATTTCTTTCGACAGACAATTCTGTCTTCTTTTCTTTTTCTCTCCAACAAAGGCAACAATTTCTTTGTCGCCGATCTTGTGCATGGACACTCCACTATCAACAATCCGATGACTATCGATAGTTCCTCCTGGAACATCCTGCACACTTACTCAGAGATTAGTTGGAGAGGGGGACCCAAGCCTTCATAGACTTGGGTTGCCCCTGAGAATCAAGAAATGTAATTTCAATTTCTTGAAGGTCCTTAAATTGTAAGCCTCCTCCTGAATCATCACCTGTTTTCGGTATCCAAGCTTGTTTCCTTTTACCAGTTTGTGTATTATTTACACTTTCTGGTTTTAATGGTTGTGACAAACTAGGTTTCCTATTAACAGATTTTACTTCCGTTTTTACAGCCTTTTTGATCACCTTCACATTTTTACGTCGTTGTTTTGTTTCTTGTTCTTTAATAGTACGTTTATCATATTTGGGTGAAACAGGACGACGTTGTTGGTGACCTTGTTCAGAAGGGGCTCTTTCAACAAAATTTTCTTTTGGAGAGTTTGTGCAGTTTTTGATAATGTGTCCAAACTCCCCGCATTTAAAGCATGATCTCCTTTCAACAAAATTAGGAGATTCTGTTCGATAACCTGACGTTGAATTTCTAGACCCCGAGGTACTAGCTTGACACCCGTTTGTGTGTTGGGTGTAATTGTTATCACTATTACGTTTCAAAATTTTGAACTTTTGAACAAACTCAGTATTGGACTTATTTTCAAAAGTCTCCACTTTATCAGTACGGAGGCCACAAACTTAACGTCTTTTGCTTTCTTCTTGTAACGAGCTCCTTTTGATTCAACCTTAGCCTTAGGCTTTGGAGCTCGTTGTTGTTGTTGTTTACCCTTAAAAGCGACAGGTTGTTGCTTTGTCGGTAATGTTTGATTTTGTAGGTCCCGAAATCTGAGGATCGATTACGAACCGAATCTCTTGTTTATAGTAAACACGGTTACGTGTGCGGAATCCACGTAACTATGCCAAATCAAACATATATAGCAATAATAACAACGGATTAATCAATGATACACACTCGATTGATTAATGGGATAAGAACCTATTACAACTGATACAAACACAGTTCAGACGAAATTTTGGCAGAGTTTTGTTACTATGGTCTGTTTCTTATCTCTGAGTTCAAATGAACACAAAGTGTTGCTTATATAGTCCCTGGGCCATTGATATCGACGAAACACAGAAGTGTTTGACGAATCTGAATATGGGCCAGACATTGGGCCTGGAACAGCCCAATACATGACGAATCAAGGTCTGATTCGTCAGTACATGACGAATCAAGGTCTGATTCGTCATGACCTTCAAACAAAACAGAAGTCTGTTTCGCCATGAAGTGTTCCGACGAAACAGAAGTCTGTTTCGTCGAAGACTGCAACTGTTGTGTTTGTTCCTGTTATCAGACAGCAACAATCAGCAACATATAAACATAGTAATGACAAAACTACCCTTTAATGCAACATGCATTGTTCATAAAACATTACATACCAAAAGAGACAAATAAGTTGTACACAAGTAGATAGGAGGATATCTGACTTGGTCAACATAACATACAGACTCGATAATTAATAAAAGACCATTCAAAATACATCGTTAAAACAAGACTAGTTACAGACACTAAAAATGCATCAACAAACTCCCCCTTGTCTGTTACTCGTCTTTGGTCTTCTAATCTTCCATCAGTGTTGTTCGGACCACGTACTGCCCGAATGAATACCCCTGTAGTAGCAAAAACATGCTACTCGCTGAAACTTTTCAAATGCAAGAACGTTTTTATGAAGAAGGTTTCAGGCTTCCGGTAGAAAACACCAAGCAACAACTTCGGCTTAATCAAAAACGAACTTTACACAAATATACTAAAAACAAATTTAAAGCATAGTTAAACTAAATGAAAATGCGGAAAACTGTTAAAAACACTAAACAACTGTACAAGTGCAATCTTTTTGCGAATCTCAAGGACAAGGAATCATACCAGCTTACGGTCTTAGTCAACATGATTTTGATTTCTGTTTAAAGCTCTGGATAAGTATACTACCTCGATTATCGGTATTGTGGTCCACATAAGCTCAAACTGATCAGACATAATCATAATTTAAGAGATACGATTAACGGTAAGGATTATACTTACAAGTCGATGTAAATCCACTCACGACACATTCCCGTATCAAGGTATGCACGAGAATTCATCTTACCGGTGAGTATACCGATTATCATCTGTTTGACCGTATAAAAATGTGAGAGACTCACTTATTTTGATTGAAAACAAGTCCTATGTAATAGAATCACTTATTGATGAGGAACTTGATTTTCAGATGCATGAGGGCACAGGAGCAAGTCCGTGAACAGGTCAGTACTTCCGTACAGCAGAGAGACGAACTTGACTCCCGCAAAGAATCTGTGATATATAATCACTTATTTGTTTGGACATGTGATTGTTGATCACTTATTGAGGTCGAATGCAGTATGTACACGTATGTATAGTATCATGGAAGATCTTAGACTTCGTCTCCGTTATTTTTACGGTTTGATACAACCATGATACCCAGATGATAAGCAGCATAAAGACCGAATATTTCAGATCTCGGCAATCTCTCAAACGAAATTTCGGTACTAAGACCATATGCCAATGAGCAGTTCCCACCTGACTTGAAGTCTGTTAGGTTTGTATCATCCTGCACATTTTAGTCTGATTGTGAGCCTACCGATACATCGTTAGTAGAGATACTTATCATTTTTCTTTTTATTTTGCATTTTGAGCACATTGACCGACCACACCAGTTTGTAATTCATCATTTTCCTTTATCCAAGAAACTCATTTTTGGTTTTTCTATTGTTTTTGAAATTTTTTTTTTAATTTTTCAAACGAAACGACAGAAAGTAAAGACATCTTTTTGGATTTTGAACTTTTGCAATGTTTTTGTATTTTCTTGAAATATCTCCCCCTAAAATTCGCAAAGTTTACGAAAACTAAAATCTTTTTGAATTTTCAAAGTTTATAAAGAAAATATTTACAAAAACGATCAGCCAAAGAAGTTTACTCAGGTATCACCTTAATGCCATTGACCAAAAGTAGATAATCAAAACGTGATTTATCAAAAGCTTTTGTAAACAGGTCGGCACGTTGGTGATCAGTGGGGACATGAACGACATCGATTAACCTCTTATCAAAACAATCACGGATAAAGTGATATTTAATGTCGATGTGTTTAGTCTTAGAATGTTGCACAGGATTTCTAGTGATTTGCAAGGCAGCATTATTATCAACAAAGATACGAGTAGATAGGAATTTTAAACCGTAGTCGCGCATTTGTTGTTGTATCCAAAGAACTTGGGAGCAACAACTCGAGGCAGCAATATATTCTGCTTCACATGTTGATGTAGCAACACACGTTTGCTTCTTGCACTGCCACGTGACGAGTCGATTTCCTAGGAACTGACATCCTGCTGTTGTCGATTTGCCATCGATTTTGCAACCACCGAAATCAGAATCACTGTATGCAATTAATTCAAAACTATCATCCTTAGGGTACCAAAGACCGAGGTCTGGGCATCCCTTCAAATAGCGTAGAATCCTTTTGACAGCTGACAGATGAGAGGCCTTCGGGTTTGCTTGATATCTTGCTAGTAAGCATGTTGGGTACATGATATCAGGCATCGAAGCGGTAAGATACATGAGAGATCCGATTATGGCACGATAGTACGAGGAGTTGATGCTTTCTCCCTTCAAATCCGGAGTAATCCCGTGATTCTGCGGAAGTGGGGTACCAATGGGCGTTGCATCTGACATTTGGAATCGGCTCAAAATGTCACCAACATATTTAGTCTGATGGATGAATATCCCAGACTCTGTTTGTTGAACTTGAAGGCCCAAAAAAAAATTCATCTCTCCCATAGCGCTCATTTCGAACTTTTCTTGCATAACACGTTCGAATTGCCTGCACAAAGAGTCATTAGTAGACCCAAATATTATATCATCAACATATACCTGCACCAGCAGAAGATCTTCATCTTGTTCTTTGATAAAGAGTGTGCAATCAATAAGACCTCGTCTAAATCCATTCTCCAGAAGATAGTTTGATAAGGTTGCGTACCAAGCCCTAGGTGCTTGATGTAGACCATAAAGAGCTTTGTTGAGCAACCAAACCCGATCTGGGTGAATAGGATCTTCAAAACCTGGAGGTTGTTCGACATGCACCTCTTCTTGAACAATACCATGAAGAAAAGCACTTTTAACGTCCATCTGGTAAACTTTGAATCCTTTGAAAGAAGCATAAGCTAAGAAGATTCGAATAGCTTCCAGACGTGCAACAGGTGCATAAACTTCATTGTAGTCAATGCCTTCAATCTGACGAAAGCCCTGAACAACCAGTCTCGCTTTGTTGCGAATAACAACTCCACGATCATCTTTCTTGCATTTATAAACCCATCGTGTTCCAATTTTCTTGTAATTCTCCGGTTTTTCAACAAGCTTCCAAACACCAAGCTTTTGAAATTGCTGCAGTTCGTCCTGCATGGCTTCAACCCATGAATTATCTTTTAAAGCTTCCTTATAAGATTTTGGTTCTTCTTGTGAAACGTAACACGCGAAAGACCAATCATTTTGTAGACCAGATTCTCTAATAGCTGAATACAAACCAGCACTCGGGTTGTTTCTCAGCTGATTACGTGTCTGCACACCTTGTTGGACATCTCCTATGATATTCTGCTGTGGATGGGTATCGTGTATCCTCATTTCAGGATTTTCAGGAACACGAGCATTAACACCCAAATTGTTAATATTAAGATCAACAACCAACTCTACACCTGGAATATGCGTAGAAGTGGATGCATTTCCTTCAGCAGTATCATCGACTTGCACATGAGGAGTATCAACAGAAATACCCTGAACTGGAACAACTGGAGATTTAGTACCTTCAGTCGCATCAAGATTTTCTTCATCTTCTTCTGATGACTCATTGTATTCAGTAGCATTCTCAACTTCCTCATTTTGAACCGTGTTGTTAGACGAATTAGAACTTTGTGAGTTAACAACAACAGGTCTAACTAATGATGACTCAGCAGCATTGTCACTATCAAATATCATTCTAGCAGCTGCAGAATCTTCATCAAAAATCGGCAGGTCAAAGGAGTTAAATAGCCCATCATAATCGAACATCCAAGGATCACCTGGAGCTTTAACAGGATCTGTATATCTCTGAACCCGTACTTCACTCCATAGTTCAATCTTTTTGGTAGTCAGATTCCAAACACGAAAATTTGGTGTAGCATATCCAAGGAAGAAACCCTCGATAGCTTTCGCTCCAAACTTTCCATCCGGATCAATCATAGTGCATGGACCACCAAAAGGTTCTAGAATTGAAAGATCTGGTTTCCTTTTCTGTAGAAGTTCGAAACAAGTCTTGCCATGTCTCTTAACCGTAAGAACTCGGTTTAATGTGTAGCAAGCAGTCGACACAGCCTCTGCCCAGAACTGAACAGGAAATGCCGACTCTACCAGCATTGTTCTTGCAGTTTCAATTATCGTCCGATTCTTCCTCTCCGCGACACCATTTTGTTGTGGAGTGTAAGGAGAACTGTATTCATGAAGAATGCCTTTAGATGTACAGAACTCATCCATAATCCGGTTTTTGAATTCAGTTCCATTGTCGCTTCTGATCCTCTTAACTTTCAACGAGTAGAGATTTTCCAACATTGTAAGAAGATCCTTGAGGATTTGAGGAGTATCACTCTTGTGTGCCATAAAAGCTACCCAAGAAAATCTAGAGTAGTCATCAGTAACTACTAAACAATACACATCTCCGAACGTTGTTTTGTGTCTCATAGGTCCAAAGAGGTCCATATGAAGACGTTCGAGAGGCATGCCAACAGTGTTGATTTTCTTCAAAGGGTGAGACTTCTTTGTTTGTTTCCCTTTCTGGCACGAAACACAGATATCTTGTAGATGAAAACTTCTCACGGGTACGCCATTCACAAGATTGTTTTTCACCAAATGGTTCATTTTTCTCAAGTGAATGTGTCCCATTCTTCTGTGCCAAGATATAGACTCCTTCTCCGTGGCTTTCGAGACAAAACATGTGACTTGTGCAGAAGTCGTAATCGCTTGACTCATATCAAGAACATAAAGATCATTGATTCTTGGAGCCGATAATAGAATCCATTCATCAGGAATTTTGAAACCAGGTTTAAGCACATAACAACCGGCATCATCGAAATGCACGGTGAACTTTTTATCGCAGATTTGCGACACACTGAGAAGATTATGATCAATTTGACGAACATAATTGATCTTATCGAAACATACCACACCATTGGAAATCATTCCCTCTCCAGTGATGTAACCGCCTTTGTCTCCAGCGAAAGCAACATAGCCTCCTTTAATGTTTCTCACATCATATAGAAGCCGTAAGTCGCCCGTCATGTGCCTAGATGCCCCACTATCAACAATCCAATGACTATTAATAGTTCCTCCTGGAACACCCTGCACATTTCATCCAATGATTAGTTAAGGATGGGGACCCAAGCCAAAGTGGTCTTGGGTCGTCCCTGAGCATCACGAATAGTGATCTCGATTTGTTGATGGTTTTCCAAACAAACAGCTCCCCCTGAACCTTCACTCTTCCTAGGTTTCCAAGTTTGTTTTTGTTTACCAGATTGAGTTTTGTAAACAAATTTTGAAATTTCTGGTTTTACAGGTGAACTTGGTTCCCTTGGAACAGAATTTACCTTAGATTTTAAAGCCTTTTCTATTTTCTTCACATCTTGATGTCGTTGTTTCGATTCCTGTTCTTTAATAGTTCTTTTATCATGTTTAGGCGAAACAGGACGACATTTAGAGTGAATCGATTCAGGTGATGCTCTTTCAACAAATTTCGCTTTCGGAGTGTTAGCACAATCTTTGATGATGTGCCCAAACTCCCCACATTTAAAACACGTTCTCCTTTCAACAAACTTAGGAGAACTGGATCGACGATCAGATGTCGAATTTGTATAACCCGAGGTACTAGCTTTTTCATCACACCCGTTTGAATGTTGAGTGTAATTGTTTTGACTATCACGTTTTAAAATTTTGACTTGTACAAAATCAGTGTTTGACTTGTTAGCAAAAGTCTCAATTTTATCTGTACCCCTCGATTTCACAAATTTAACATTGCTGTTTTTCTTCTGATAACGAGCTCCTTTTGTTTCAAATTTTGAGTTGGAAACATTTGACAATTTAGCTCGTTGATCTTGTTTACCCTTAAAAGCGATAGGTTGTTGCTTTGAAGATGATTTCTGATTTCCAAATTTCTTTTTAATTTCAGTCTTAGGAATTGGATTACATTGAGTCACATTAACTCCCTGAATCGACTTTCCCACAAACATACTTGTGTTATTTTCAAAAACATTATCAATCAATGATGGATTGACATTTTTAATTGGAAAATCATTATCTGAATAGATTTTAGAATCACCAACCAAAGTGTACAACACAATATTACTTTTAACAGTAGACACAGGATTTATCACTTGTTGAACAACAGATTTAACAGCAGGGGTAGGAGGATCACACAGTATATGATTCTCAATTGGAACTTCTACTTCTTTAAGTTTGTCAAGTGATTTATCCTGTTTACTCACATCTGATTCAGATTCATCATCCGACGACTCATAGTCCTCAATGGTTGGAGGACCTTGTTTCGTAGATGTTGACTCTTTTTGCTCAGAATTTGTACTTGGAGAATTGTCCGATTTGAACCCTAGGCCAGTAGTTACTTCCTCATAATTAAGAGGCACACTGGATTCAAACCGTGGCATTTCTTCTTCATCAGGCATATAAGTATAATCATGTCTTAAAGGGGGCGGACACTTCTTATACCCAACACCTTTCTTGTTTCCCTTTAGTTGTTGAACATCAATAATGTGATCGAGCACAAATCGGGAGTTAGAGTAACTCTCCAATTTTTGCTTGATTGCATCATGCTCACATTTAGCAATGGCTAGTTCCTTTTTAGTTTCCTCAACAATGTTAATGTATTCATTTATACTAACTTGTTTATGATAAACAGTTTTTGTCACTTCGGAAACATTTTTCTTTTGAATTTCAATCATAGATTTAAATTCTTTTTCGTTTCGAATCAAAGCCATATTCGATTCTTTGCATTTAGCCATTTCAACAACTAAATTCTGATTGTGAATATGAATCGAATCACAGTGAAGCTTTATTCTATCAAATTCACTTTTCATATACTCACAATCTCTACAGTTGATAAGAATTTCAGATTTTACCTGGCTTGTAGAATCTGAGACATTTGCCATAAAGGCAGTCTGATAAGAGAAAGATCCGTCTTCAGAAAAGAATTTCTCCATTTCTTTAGATACTACCTCAGCCTTCTTGATCAGAACTGATTTCTGACATTTCAAATCTTCTGCTTCATTCAATAAGTCATCAAGATTAGAACTTGCTTCTTTGCTCACATCAGATTCAGAACTCGAAGTAGAACTTTCTTCATCAGAACTCCCGGTATGACCAGAACTGTCGTCACTATCAGAAAATTCTTCCTTATGAACGTGCTTGATGTGATTGATAATCTTAGCATAACACGCCGTTCCTCCTTTACCTTGATCACTTTCCCCAAGTTGTAAAGACCAATTAAACCCTTCATCAGCTTGTACGGTTAATGCACGACTTTCATTTGATGGTCCAGACTGATTCTGGTTAGTGGTGTTGGTTACAGCCACTATCCCTTTTCCATGATTGTCTTGATTAGCATTTGAAGTACTCGTCTGATTACGGAATGGGTTCTGATTGCCTTGTCTGCTTGGTCGAGTGCACTCACGTTTGAAGTGACCCTTTTCCCCACAATTGAAGCATGTAACTGCTTCTTTATCAAAACCGTACTTTGTATCTTGTTTGCTTTCCAAAGAACTTCTTCCTGTTCGAACCATAAAGTCCTTCGCCCTTCTAACAGCACTTGCGAATGCCCACTTTATATCCATCAACTCCATTTCATCACGGTTAATTTGTAGATAGTCTTCGTTGGTTAAATTGATGTTTCCAATTTGACCTGCGACCAAACCGCAGTAAGCACTGACCATGGTATTAATAAGTTCCATATGTTCCTTTGCTACTTCAATGCTAACATTTGAGAGGTTTGATGTATCAACTTTGACTGTGTTAGGGTTTGGAGTTGGAGGATTGTTGGTATAATGAGCTTGCTGTTGTTGTTGTGGTTGGACTTGTTGTTGTTGTGGTAGGGATGGATTAAAACCTCCTCCTGAATATGCTTGAGGTTGAGTAGTATTTGCTGGAGGTATAAAAGGAATAAAACCTCCTCCAGAATAAGTCTGAGTTTGTTGAGGAAACGGAGAAGAGTTTGTATCTGATACAAACGCCGTTTGTAACTTTGGTTGCCTCAGACTAGCTGACGGATCAAAACCTCCACCATTATACATTTCAACATTCTGAGGAGCAGCAATGCGTTTTGCTTTTCGGATTTCTTCATCATTTTTATGTTCCAGCTTCTGTACAAATTCATAGATAGTTATAGTGTCAGCATCTAGAATACCTGTATGTTTTAGAAGCTCGATGTATGAACTCCACTTTGGTGGTAGAGAATCAGCAAATCGTGCACAAACTTCCTTTTGAGATGCAGTAACAGTATAGGCAAACATCTCACTAATCAAATGATAAAACCGTGTGGTCATATCATTTAGAGTTTCGTTTTCCAAGAACTGGAACGACTCAAACTCTTTCTTTAATAAATCATGCCGTGTCTTTCTGGAAGCTGCGTTTCCTTCTCCTCTTGTCACCAAACAATCCCATAAGGATTTAGTGTCCTTACTATAAGAAAACTGATGATAGATATCTTTATGAAGTGCTTGAGTAAGAACAGCAAATGACTTTTTCTCAAATTCATATGCTTTCTTGTCATTTTCCTGCATGTTAGTAAAACCTTCGGCCGTTGACGCTGCTACTTCAAGAGCATCATTGCGTGGAGTAATGAAACACCTCCAAATATCAGTGCTTTGACCTTGAACATATGTAATGAAACGACCTTTCCATGATGGAAACTCGTTCATATGATTCAACTTTGGCGGGCGATTGTTGCTACCCGTTTCGCTCTCGCTAATCAGAAGATTTTGAATGTTTTGGTTCTGATTGGATGCCAAAGCCCATTGTCCGGCACTTATAGTTGGTTGACCATAAACACACTTCACCCACGCTGCTGCGGACGTCGGATCTTCACGTGGTCTAGAATCCATACTCCAATCCCATGGACTAGTACAACTCATATTTGATGTATGTATGATAGTACCTGCACAAATTTCTTGAAAACAAACAGTAAGCAAACTGATATAAGTCTTCTGTTTAAAACAAATCTGTTTTCGACGAAACAGAGATCACGAAACAGGTTTGTTTCGTCTGAATGAATGACGACGAAACAGACTTGTGATAATTGTGATTCGTGGCGAAACAGAATTTTGTTTCGTCAAAGATATTGTGGCGAAACAGACGTTTGATTCGTCAAAGGTGTTGCGACGAAACAGATGTGATTCGTCGGCTGTGTGTTTCGTCAAAACTGGGTAAAAGTCAGTGGATTTAGATATTTAAAATATCTACTGACCAGTCAAGGATAAGATGAGACAACAAGATATTTAACCCTGACACAAGTATGTTTGTAACTCTTATTTTCCACGAAACAGACTTTGTTACTGAAACCAATTATCACTTTTACACAAAAGTCAAGATATTGTTTTATAAGTTACAACACTTTGTTTTAATCAATTATCAGATCAAATTCTCAGCTTATAACAAGAACACTTATGAATATATGAAGAACACACTCAAGAACATGAAGTTTCCGATGAGTTTTCCGATCACCGATAAATTTCCGAAACACGAAAATACACTAGATTTTCACTAAAAACCCGGTTTAAAGCATAAACAAACAATCTAACTTAGGTTTTTGATAAAAATCAGTAGCAAACAACACTAAAACAGCAGATTTATGAATATTTTTCCAGAAAATATTAATTTTTCAAGAACAAGTTTTCAGAAAAACACACACAAAATACTTGATAAAACCGAACAAGTTTGATTTTAAACAAGGATAAGAGCCAATGCTCTGATACCATTTGTAGGTCCCGAAATCTGAGGATCGATTACAAACCGAATCTCTTGTTTATAGTAAACACGGTTACGTGTGCGGAATCCACGTAACTATGCCAAATCAAACATATATAGCAATAATAACAACGGATTAATCAATGATACACACTCGATTGATTAATGGGATAAGAACCTATTACAACTGATACAAACACAGTTCAGACGAAATTTTGGCAGAGTTTTGTTACTATGGTCTGTTTCTTATCTCTGAGTTCAAATGAACACAAAGTGTTGCTTATATAGTCCCTGGGCCATTGATATCGACGAAACACAGAAGTGTTTGACGAATCTGAATATGGGCCAGACATTGGGCCTGGAACAGCCCAATACATGACGAATCAAGGTCTGATTCGTCAGTACATGACGAATCAAGGTCTGATTCGTCATGACCTTCAAACAAAACAGAAGTCTGTTTCGCCATGAAGTGTTCCGACGAAACAGAAGTCTGTTTCGTCGAAGACTGCAACTGTTGTGTTTGTTCCTGTTATCAGACAGCAACAATCAGCAACATATAAACATAGTAATGACAAAACTACCCTTTAATGCAACATGCATTGTTCATAAAACATTACATACCAAAAGAGACAAATAAGTTGTACACAAGTAGATAGGAGGATATCTGACTTGGTCAACATAACATACAGACTCGATAATTAATAAAAGACCATTCAAAATACATCGTTAAAACAAGACTAGTTACAGACACTAAAAATGCATCAACAGATTTCCATGCTGTTTCCTAACTTCAGCTTTTGGAATAGGATCACACTGAGTTACAGAAACTCTCTGGATCCCTTTTTCCAAAAACTTACTTGTAGTATCTTCAAACACTTTGTCAATCAAAGATTGATTGACGTTTTTAATGGGAAAATCTTGGTTTGAATAAATTTTACCATCACCGACCAAAGTGTACAACACGTTATCACTTTTAACGGTAGACACTGTCTCAGTGATAGGATCCATCTCTTGTTTAGCAGTTGAATGCACAACAGGAGTAGGAGGATCACACAGAATGTGATTCTCAAAAGGCACTTCTACTCCTTTTCTATCGTCAAGAGATTTATCCTCATCACTCACATCTGATTCATCATCTGAAGAATCATAGTCCTCAACGGTTGGAGGACTTTGATATGAAGCACATGATGACTTTTCCTTGCTATCAGATGAGCCCTCCGATGAATTGTCTGTTTTGAACCCTAAGCCAGTTGTAACTTCCTCATAATCAAGAGGTACAGTTGGCTCAAAACGCGGCATTTCCTCCTCATCGGGCATCTTGGTATAGTTGTGTCTCAAAGGAGGCGGACACGACTTATACCCAACGCCTTTAACATTACCCTTTAGTTGTTGAACGTCAATGACGTGATCAAGCACATATCGGGAGTTTGAGTAACTCTCCAATTTGAGCTTGATCTCTTCATGCTCACATTTCGCCGTGGCCAACTCTTTCTTTGTTTCTTCAATGATATTAATATAGTTATTAATACCAATTTGTTTATTAAAAACAGTTTTTGATAACTCAGAAACGCTTTTCTTAAGTGTCTCAATTACTGATTTAAATTCTTTCTCATGATGAGTTAGAGCCATGTTTGCTTCTTTGCATTTAGACAGTTCAATAACCAAACTCTGATTGTGACCATGAACCGTTTCAGGTTCATGTTTAAGATTAGCACATTCATGTTTCATATCAGCACAATCACTACATATGCTAGGAGTTTCAGATTTTACCTGACTTGTAGAAGCTGCGACATTATTCGGAATGTCAGTCTGGCAAGAGAAAGATCCATCTTCAGATAGGAACTTCTCCATTTCTTTTGAAGCAGCAATAGCTTTCTTGATCAAGTCAGATTTCTCCTTAGCATCATTTGACAAACTATCAGCTTCAAAATCCATTCCCTCCTTCACATCCGATTCTGAACTGTAATCACTCACACCTGAGCCATCTTCATCAGTACTGCCACTATATCCTGAACTGTCATCATTTCTTGAAGATTCACCATCATTGACATTCTTGACAATTTCAGCATAAAACACAGTTCCTCCTTGATCTCCACCTCCACATTGTACAGACCAGTCACACCTTTCATCAGTTTGATTTGAGTTGGACGTGGATGTACTTGTTTGATTTCTGAAAGGATTTTGGTTGCCTTTTTGAGGTTGAGCTTGAGGTGTCACAAATAGAGGTTGAAGTGGAGTAGTCGTTGATTTAATACGGAAGTAGTCACTTGTAGTGAATATGGGTTGAGGAGCTTGTTGTTGGGTTTGTTGTGGAACAGCTTGTGGAAAAGGAAGATAGGCGTTCGGATCGAATGGTCTTCCATACGGATCTGTGGGAGGACCAAGGGGTTGTGTCGGTTTGGGTGGTGGTAGATAGGCACTTGGATCGAAAGGATTTGAATTCGACATTGCCATATAAAATACAAGACCACAAAAAAAATACTGATCCACGAAATATGTATTTCGGCCAAGCCCACTTTCACGAAAAATGATAGACAAATAAACCTCAATATTTAGTGAGCCCAAGTTTAAAGCCCACGATACGATCTGGCGCGCTCCCGAACTCGTACCCAATACTTAAAATTCTTGACCCATATACTAATCTTTTGGCCCAATTTGAATTAGTTAATGTCTTTCAAAGACGCCCAAGACTTATAGTCTGCTAGTGAATTTAAAACAGCATTCGGCCCATTATAATGTCTTTCACTAAAGGCCCACTTATGTCAATCCCTAATTTTAATTTAAGGGATTCAAAGTAACAGCCGCTAACAACAGTTCTTCTCTTTCTGTGATACGCATCTCTACTGAAACAACAGTAGCAATAATCAACATCCTCTCATATACTCATATCTCACTCTCTTCGAAGAACAGTCTACAATCATCTAACAGCAGACAACTTCCTTATCTTCGATTGAACACTCAGCGGCCAACAAAACCCCAATTTCATTCCCTGTCATAGCCAATAATCCTCTTCAGCCTCTTCTTCTGCGATACCTAAGCTCTGCGATACACCTTCAAAGATCCAAAACCCCACTAATTTCTTTCAAACCCCCAACCGCCTTCATCACTACGGTTCGAGCTCGAATCGGGTCACACGAAGTGTATAGCAGAAGATAAAAAGAGCAATTCGATAACAGTTGGTCATGGCTTGATGCTTCTGTTCCAACAACTTCTGATGTTGATTATGTTTGTTGGTGAAGAAATCCAATATTGTTGATGACGAAATCTGATATGTTGATGATGAAATATGTTTGACGAAATTGATGTTTGATGAAATTGATGTGTGACGAAATCCTTTGGTGATGACGAAATCTGTTTATGTTTGTTGGTGACGGAATCCATTTGTGTTTGACGAAATTGGTTTTGACGAAAATGGAGGGGACGAAATCGGTGTGTGTGACGAAGATTGGAAGTGATGAAATCGATGCTTGATGTGATGACGAAATCTGTTTGACGAAAACTAAATGTGCGACGAAGACTGTTTTAGATATTATCACACAAAAGAAAATCTTATCCTCTGACAAGTTGGTGACACCAAATTTCAAACCACACCTTACTTTTCTGACTTACAAAGCTTCTTTTTCATACCATCATCATGAATGTACACTATTGTCAATCAATAGTATAATAATAAATATCACTTTAATTAAACCACAATTTTAGATCAAACACAAATATTTTTCAAGAACAGTTGAAGACCAACACCTATTCAGGTTCAGTTATACGTGGTTGTGGTGAAATTGGTGGTGGTATAGGTGGTGTAGGTGTTTGTTGAGATGCAGTCGGAGTTCTAATCGGAATAACCATCTCTTCTTCAACAACCGGTGCACTTTCTTTTGTAACTACTGGTTTAGCTCCAGCAGTTGTATCTTTCACAGATTCATCAACCACCTTTCTTGCTTTCTTCGTTAGTGGAGATCCCGATTTCTTAACATTCATTCAAGCATTGCTCTTCTTTCGACCTACCACTTTCTTCACCGGAATCGGATCATCATTAGGTACATACGTTTCATCATCACTATCTTTTGAACGTTTCTTCTTTGTTTTCTCAACCCTAGCCCTTGGATCATGCATTATAGAATATGGCTTCTTGAGTGTTAAAACATCTTATTCTTCACTCTCTGTTGATTCGTCTTCAGTTTCATCACCAGAAACTTTTTTCATAACTTCATCTTCTATATCTTTCGCAATTTCAGCTGTACTCTTTTCAGATGTTGCAGAGATACAATCTTCACTTTCGTCTCTCAGCATTGTCTGTGAAGCTCTCTTTAGTTTCGTTGGTTTCTTAGCTTTCTGTTTCTCTTCTTTAATGAATCACTTGCTTCGTTTTTCCTGAAAGCCTTCCATCTGCTTATCCTCGTTATCAGAATTGTTCCATCTATCCTTCATCTTTATTTTGGTGGAGCAACATATTCTTCTTTGTTTAACACCCCGAACAATCTCTTGAATACAAGAAAATCTTTTTGAGCTTGATTCTTGTAATTGTTAATTCGATCTAAAGATAGATTGTCCGTGTGTTCCATCTTCAGTAAATCAGATTCTTTCTTCTCCAGATTAGGCAGAAGATGATTTAACAATATTTGAATGAATCTCGGGTACATCATGTAACGCCCTGCGTTTCCATACTTTTATTATCTCAGCAAGTCTCGTCATACTTCCTATCATGTGATTCTTTTACACTCGAGACGATCGATCATAATGAGAAATGATACTATTTGAATCTTAATTTTTGTTAAACTATGTGAAACTTTTACTCTATGTGATGCTTTTGTGATGCTTCTCGTATATGAAAACTTGACTCTTGTGACGCTTTATATATGAACGATGTGAATCTTTACTCTTATGATGCTTTATATATATGAACGATGTGAATCTTTACTCTTGCGATGCTTTATAAGCAAACGATGTGTATATTCTAGAAACTTGACACTTGTTATGCTTTGATACTTGATAAACGAGAGACTAGTTTTAACACGAATTCGAAACACGAAGTACTCTTGTTATTGGATACCTAGGGGAATAATAATGCTATAATAATGATCACTCACAATAATATGCAATGCAATGCTTAACCTAGCTCGCAAAACAAACCAAAGTCGGAAAACTATCAAACGAGAGTCGGCTGTCCAGATGGACATCCTCGGATGACCATCCGACCGGATGGCCATTCGACCGAAAAGCCATCCGATCGCCTACACTTCTCCACCGACTTAACCTATCCGATCAATGCCCTTCGATTGGAGCTGTCACTGTCATGTATAAATAGGACACTTAACCCTTCATTCTCACCTTTCACTCTGCCATCCGATCACACGCACTAAAGTCACTCTCAGTCACTTTAATCGCGATTCAAGGCCATTTCGTAAGTATTTCTCCTCAAATCTTGTACAACCTTCATCTTTAATCACTTCTACACCATATTCTTCATCAAAATCACACAAACACTTCAACTTTTCTCGAAAACCAACTGATTTGGACCTTTTGAAGGTGGTTTCCACTCGGTTGCTTATGCAAACTGTTGTGGAGCACCATTTAACCAAGATTGGTTCCAGATCTAAGGGGTTTTCACACTTTTCATACAAGATCTAAAGGATTATCACACTTTCTATACCAGATCTAACCAAATTTCGCATGTTTCCGGCTCAGATCTGATAAACTTTACGTTTTGCAACTTATTTCTGAACTTTCCTTCAATTTTTATACAAAACACCAGTGAAATTGGACTCAAACAGAGTCTCGACTCATTCTTTAGTCGAGAGTCGGCTTGAAAACCGATCCCCACCGAAAAACGGACCGATTAACAGGTCCAAACATGAAATTCCATCGAGAACAGCTCGTCGGTCCGAAAGGGGTGATACCCAGTCGATCGAATGAGCTGTGTTTGGTGTGTTTTCGTTGTTTGACACGTTATCACACCATCTCTGTTTACTCAGAAACTTTACTTAGAAATTTTACAAAAAAAAAAAACTTAACACACTGACCATCTGTTCGAATGGCCATCCGATCGGATGACCATCCGACCAAATGATCTACCTAGGATAACTATTGTTGTTTGCTTTTACAGGACACTATGATCAAAAACTTTAACAGATCACGGAAACCCACACATTGTTCGAATTGCCTTCCATTCGAATGGTCATCCACTCGGATGACCATCCATCCGGATGACCATCTGCTCAGGTAGTCTGTCAGACACTTTAACTCGATTTTCGCACTATTCGACACTCTGTTCCCGACCGGGTTATCATTTAGAGGACTTATGCTATGTTCCCCACACGCAGGCTGATCTAGCGCTCCCTTCGATCCAATCCTACTGTGTTTACGATTCTAAGCACCCACTGTGAGTATACTCGATCCCTTTTTGCTTTAACGCTTGGGGATGCAACATGTATTCTATATCAAACACTTGACACTTGAAACTTGTTTATAAAATACTCTATCCGCATTAAACATGAAAACATGATACTTGTGATACTTGAGACTTTTTTGCCATGTGAACGTTTGAGTCTTATGTGTAGCTCGCCTTAACAATTATAGCACTATAGGGGTAACGCACCGCTCTTTGAGTGTTGGGGAGTATTGTTAAGTTTCGATTCTTTTACCTCCTCTTTGTTGCGACGAAGTAGGAAAGGCACGTTAATGCGTTGGAGACTTGGGTTACCATATGAACCACGTTAACTAGCATGCTGAAACTTGTGATATGTTGTTCATGTTGGATATGAGTTTTACAACTATTATGCTATATATTCAAACTTGTATACTCGCCAACATTTTTGTTGATTGTATTTTAATACATGTTGCATGTTGATAAGTTTGGACGTGAAGAAATCAAGCTAGGATGATACTTAGAAACTCATCTTAGAGAAACAATATTCTGAAACATGTTTTGATCTATGTTTTGATACAATTAGTTTGATTAATTTGTGTATGACATTTGATGCTTATTATGAAATCTGATTAATCTATATCGAAATAAATAGTGTTATGGATTCTCTTGAGCAATCTGATTCGCTTAGTGCCGCGCCCCGATGTTTCCGCCATCGGTTGGAGTGTGACACATCAACCATCTGTCAGGTGTTAGATTCCCTTTCATCTGGGTAAAGATAACTCTTGAAAAGTTGTACGGGAGATTCAATGTAAGAGCAGCAATCATGCACATTATGTAGTCAACAACTACATCGTATCCACCTTTTCTGTGCCCCATGCAAGTGCATGTATAACCACGTGTATCAAAAACATGTGTGGTCTAGAGATATTGCTCTTGAAAAAAGTAGTTGTATTCACATAACCTTTATAGCCCATGCACATAAAACAACCTTTAACCATCCTTTCTGAATTAACCGTTGGATTATCTGCTTTATCACCGAAAGCTAATACTTCACGAATCAGATCTTAAGTGATCACAACCTCTTTATCCACCTTTCCATCCTTAATCACTGACTGAATAGCAGGAGGATTCTCTACAAATCTTGCATTCTTCCAGAAATCCTTCGGAATAATTTCTGTATCCAGGGCATTGATCGGTTACAGCTTTCTTGATCCTCGATCTCTCAATAAACGGCAGTATATCCACGAAAGGTGCCATCTTTGGAAGATTTTTATCAAGCACACAGCAAATATCGTGCTTTCCATCAAGATCGCTTGCTTTTGCCTAAAAATATCACAATCAAAGAGTATTAACACTATGACACTTAATATATTTGGTTTACAAACAGATGAACAATTTTAAAACGAATCAAGTTTCATATGGATGACCAAACTATGAATGAACCAACATTGGAAACGGTCACCATAGTAGGTCCTTCAATCTAGTCACGCTTCTTCTTTTGTTTAAAGAATTCATCATTAGATTGATTCCTGAACTGACTTTCTTTCTCACTTTCAGAACTAGAACTAGTTTCTGAAACGAAAATCATCTTTTTCACAAACTTGGTTTTTTCAAACTTACCATTGCTTTGATTACCATACCCCGAACCATTTCTCCCATAGTAATAGTTTCTTTGTTGATTATTAAAGTGAGAATTTTTTGGTTTAGAGTAGTAAGCTTGTTCTCTTTTAAAGTTTGAAAAACTTTGACCACTTAACATTGTGTCAATTTCTAACAACTCAACCTCAACCAGTTAGAAAATTTTCTCAACCTTATTCATGTTGACATTCTAAACCGGAAATTCCGAATCAGAATATAACTTGTCTGATCCAACCATTTTGTACATTATCACATTAGGATCACACGAGTTATTTCCTGATTTTTTAATGTAATTCTTGTGAAAACTCTCATCTCTATCAAAATATGAACTTGAACTCTTTTTACCAAAATTTGTCTTAACTGTTTCAAACTGTGTTTTATCACTTTCATTTTCGAAAACCTTTTCAACAACATCTTTTACCACATCTGATTCACAAACTGATTCAGATTTAGTGTAGGTGACATTGAGATTTTCAGGCAATTGATATTTGATCTTTCTTATCATTTTTCAACTTTATGTTTAATGCCTTATCCACCCCGTCTGGATACTTTTTGGAGTAACTGCTCCACATCAGGGGGTAGAACTCGATGGTACCCAACACCCTGGTTATGGTATCCATAGACATCTTCTCCCGATTCATCCTTACCTCTAAGCTTGGGAAGAATATAATCTAGCTATTTATTATCAACTCACTCAGTTTCAATCCTAGCTATTTCTAGTTCTTGTTTTAGTTTACAATGGTGTTAGTGTGATTATTAATCGTAGTTTGTTTATCTAACATAGTTTTCTTGACCATTAGCATTGTTGCATCATTTTCATTGTTAGCTTAACGAAACAGATTAATTGACTTTTGCAGTTTATCTTATGCTTCTTTCACACTCATTAGATCATACAACAAATCGTCCGTATGTTTTTTTAATACTGTGTAAGCCAGCCTTTTCAATGTACGATTTCATGGTTCAATACATTTCTTGCATTGAAAGGATGATTTTGTTTCAGTTACTTTGTCACTTTTAACCTCTTCAACTACCGACTCAGTAACAACTCTGTTTTCTTTAGATGGTTTTCTACCTCTTTTAGTTGTTCCATCATCGCCTTCTCTGTGATCTCTATAAATGTTTCAACATTCATCTCTTTAGACACATCGATGATTTCTTCTACAGGTTCTTTCTCATCATCACTAAAATGTAAAGCATCGTAGTTTCCTTCCTCTCCAAAGAAACCTGCAAAAGATTTGAAAACATCAGAAGGTAGTACAGATCTAAACGCATTATTAATAACCTCCCTAGTCGGTATTTGTAAATTCTCATTTTCCAGAATTGATTCAGCTTCATGAATGTCTTCTGGGCTTTCATCAAACTTAATTTCAACATGTTGTTTATCAACAACTTTTTCTTCATTCACAACTTTCTCAGAGAAGCTTTCTCTGATTCATCCATCTCAACTATCTTAGCCATTAGAGCAAGACCATTGATTTTCGGAATAAGACTGTTCCAATTGAAACCCTCATCCTCTTGTGTAACTGCTAAGGCCTTGTCTGTAGATTTCGAACTGTCTTCGATCAGGATCGGCCTGGAAGTGTTTGGTGGATGTTGAGAATTTTTGTGGTAGATAGCCCTTTTGTAATAATCATCTCCAAATGGATTGTTGTTATTGTTTACTTCACGGTTTGTGCATTCGTGTTTAAAGTGACCTTTTTCCTTGCATTTGAAACAAGTAACCTTGGACTTATCAAGCCCCAATTTAGAATCCGGCCCTCAATTGCTGTTACGCCCAGTAATCTCCATAAACCTCTGAGCTCTTCTCATGACACTAGCCATATACCATTTTTATCAATCAAATCCATTTCTTCCTTGGTCATATTTGAATTACCAATTCATCTAACAACCAAGCATTCATAAGACTCGAGAATCGAAGCGAGAAATGTCATGTGCTCTTTTGCGGTGGACTCAGTAAAGCCTTGAGCATTATATATGTTGACAGTAATGTTGCATTGTAAAACATGAGAATTAGTGCTCTGGTTCTGATAATTGTTTGAACTTTGAGAAGATTGTAGGCTATGAGCTGGAGTATTTGGTTCAAAAGTCTTGTATGAAAAATAACCATTATTGCTAGAATAACTGTTGTTACGGTTTGATGAACCACCAGAAGATGTATCAAATGTTGTTTGGATTTTAGGACTTTGGATATTTGCAGATTCACTTCCTTTGTAATACAAACCTACATCTTGCTGCACACTCGCACCCTTCATCTTAGCCATCTTTCTCAGCTCAAGCCCGTGAGCTTCCAAATTCTCGATGAATTTAGACAGAGTTAGTCTGTTATATTCTTGAGTATTACTCTTCAAAATCATAAGATACGTAGACCACTCTCCTTGTGCTAATGCATCCACGAGTTTATCCACCGACTCGTCATCATCTTTTGTAATTCTCATCCTTCCCATTTCTGCAACCAAGTGACAGTAACGTTCAATCAATTGTTTCATGGA
Organism: Helianthus tuberosus; assembly: GCA_030545235.1. NCBI lineage: Eukaryota > Viridiplantae > Streptophyta > Magnoliopsida > Asterales > Asteraceae > Helianthus > Helianthus tuberosus. The sequence goes on from CM060400.1 coordinate 32,190,580, forward strand.
TTCTCCCTTCAATGAAATAAAAATATCGAACTCTTTCTTCATGGTAGACTTCTTGTTGTTTTGCATAGACTGACTTCCTTGATATTTCACTTTTAATGCATTCCAGATCGATTAAGAAGTTCCTTGATGTTGAAGCAATGTAAAGATGTCTTCTTTAATTGCTTGTTGTAGCAAATTCATCATCTTCTTCTCTTTGATGAACCTCTCTCTCTCTCTCACACCTTGTGGAATCTAGGTCACACTTATCTTTTCTCCATTTTCCCCGGTTGGAATAACATATTCATGTTCAATAGCGAGCCAACAATCAAAGTAGTTGGCTTGCACCCACGTTTCGAATCGATTGTGCCACCCCTTATAGTCTTCGATACACAGCAACTTTGGGGGTTTAGTCGTAGTACCCATCTCGTTATCTTAACTGAGGTTCTGGACCACGGTCGTGGGTGTAGTAGCAAATGCATTATAGAATCCACCTTCCATGATTTAAGCAATTTGGTACAAATGAGATGTACCTAGAATGGATGAGCAAAAACTTGGATGAATGAGGGTTTCAAACGGATGAACCCAAAATTTTTGCAAATGAGATTTTTGGAACAGATTACCATAAAACAAACGAATAAGAGTTCCCTTGTGCGTATGAACAGTTTTGTGCGAATGTACCTAGGTTCGTGCGAATCAACAAGAAAAATCAAACAAATTAGCTCTTTCGTGCGGACCAAAAATTTTCAAACGGATAAATGTTTCTTCCGTGCGGACCAGCCTGGTTCGTTCGGACGAAGCTTAGTCCATGCGAACGAGTTCGTTCGAACGAAGGACAAAAATCAAGTTTTTCTGGTTCTTTTTTTTTTTTGAAAATTTCGGCATGGTAACGTTTGAATTTTTAAGCTGATTTATAAGTATGTTGGTTAAAAATGATTTTTTTACAATCCTTGAAAAATCAGTCCATTTTGTCCGTAGAAAGTGTAAAAAATAAAGAAAAAAGTAGAAAGAAGGTCTTCGAATGTCCAATTCTTGTGTAAACTCTCGGATATCAGCCATCCTACTATAATACCACTTGATATGACCGTTTGTCTTTACGTTTAGGTTCCGGTGATATCTATGTCCAAATGTAATGTGCAGAATTCTTTATATTTAAATGAGTTTAACAAGATTGGTTCATTTTCAATGTTTATCATTCATTTAAGTCAAAGTTACATTCGAGTTTCCAATTTGACAGGGCTTCGCCGTCGGATTGCAAAAGTTACAAATGACTTGGTTCTCACCACTATTTATAAACATGCTAGTGTGTTTGGAACAGACCAGCCTCGTCCGTGCGGATGAACTCATCCGTATGGATGTACATACATACACAAATTCAAATTCGAACAATTAAAGCCCTATTACATTCGACACGACATGACCACGTAGGCAGCGGACATTATGCAATAACACGGAACGTTAAGGTTATCCATATACGACTTGTATAGGGCTATACGAGTTGTATAGAAGGTGGCTGATCGTTGAATTAGACACTTGGGTGTCTAAAGAGATGGAGCCTATATTTAATTACGCCATATAAAACAAGTATATGGATCCAGAGAATAATGTATCACAATCAGATTTTAGAAAATAAGAAGCTTGAAAGGTTTACCTACAAAAATGCTAACATGTGAACAAATAAGGTTATGTTAACCAAGTCACAAATGTATGTATATTGATAATTTTGCATCATGAACGTCTAGGAATACATGTATGATACTATGGTCAGGGGTGGACTCACTCCTTTACATGAATGTGCGGGCGCCCCTTAATATTTTTTTAGTGTTACACGTCCATGAAAAAATTCGAGTTTCCCCTATAAAGTTTTGCAATCACACCCCTTAAACTTTGGAAACAAACAAATAAGTGAGACGAGACGTTTACAGGACAAGCCTATCCCAAGGGAAGGTAGTGGTGGCGTTAGACGGGTGATGCATCATTTCTTGCTCTTGGTCGGAGTTTTCAAAGCAAGAAGAAACAACGTTGCAGTCTTGGGTTGGCTGTGAGATGAGAGAAAGGCTTTAGTTTATGTACCTTAATTCATTTATGCACGATAAGAAAGTAATTGAGTGGATCTAGTTTGTGTAGAAGTAGACAAACAAAGGAAGGTAACTATATCACATTATTCATTCCTAATTAAAAGATCTCAGTTAGGTAATTCACTATTTACTTCCTAAAGAATCATTTTCATAGTACCTTTCTGATTGAAAGGTATCAATCACATGTAAATTATTCAAATTGCCAGTTACTTACTATATTTCCATAGTATTAAGTATAAAAACCAAGTCATTATTTCCTGGTTGTCAAATTAAGGGGTTGTTTGTTTACCTCTTAATGAAGCTCTTAATGGTTCAGACCTCTTACCTCTTACTGGTTCAGCACTTGTTCAAACTGTTTGTTTCACAAGCAGATGTCTGAATGGTTTAGACATTTGCCTCTTAATGGTTAAAATTTATACAGAGTCTGAATGGTTAAGAACTCTAATCTGAATTGGTCAGGCATTTGCCTCTAAACGGTTAAGCATTATACAGGCTCTTAATGGTTCAGACCTCTTACTGGTTCAGCACTTAATGGTTCAGACCTCTTACTGGTTCAGCACTTAACCATTCAAATGTTGTCAAACAGCTCCTAAATCAAATTGAGAAAGTATTCTAGATTAGATTAATGTTTAGTATAATTATATTTTAGTATTTGTTTTAAACAAAATATAAAATAATATATGAATGTCTTTTTACTAATTTTTTTCTTTTTATTATTTAATAAAGGCTAAATTGCATTTTACGCCCTTTATGTTCAAACAAAGTTACAAGCATTGTCCTTTAACTACAAAATTTACACCGAATGTCCTTTATGTTATAGTTTCTCTTCAAGCAGCGTCCTTGTCCCATAACCTCGTTAGTTTTTGTTGTTAACATCCCCCACGTGCCTTGCATGTGAGGGTATTATAGTCATTTTGTTCCCTTATTAAATAGAGATATATATATATTTGAAATAGAAAATTAAAAAATCTGACCCCCATTACTTATAATAAATTAATTAATATACAGAGAATTAACCCCCTCCTATAGAAAGGGGAAGGATCCACTAAAAAGTGAATTTTGCCTAAGTAGCCTAAGAAGAATTGTGATGATGACATGTGGCACTCCTAATAAGTAGGAATGAAGGGCATTTTGATCCTTATAAATAGAAGTGAAAATGACATGTGGCACTCTTTTTGTTTTTTAAAAATACAACTAAATAAATCTAGTACAAAAAAATCTAGCATAAAAAATACAGTACAAAAAAATATAGCACAAAAAATGTAGTACAAAAAAATATAGCACAAAAAAATGTAGTACAAAAAAATATAGCACGAAAAAATTTAGCAAAAAAATATAGTACAAAAAAATCCAGCACAAAAAATTGAGAAAAAAAAATTAAAGATAAAAAAAATCCAGCATAAAAAATTTAGCACAAAATATAGTACAAAAATTTAGCACAAAAAAATGTTATACAACATAGAAATAAAACAAATTTTAGTGGGTTTTTTTGTCATCATATTTTCTATAGCAATAAGGTACTCAAATTAAAGATAAAAAGACGCTCGATTTTATGGTGAAATTTATATGAAAAAATAATGTCGTATAAAAAAGTCATGAACGTTTAAAAAATGGGGGTGAAATATGCATGTGCCTTGCATGTGGAGAGAGAAAGTCCATAAATATGATTTTCTCAAGATACCCTTGCACTCCTCATTTCTCCTACACTTTCATCTTAACCATTGATTTGAAAAATCAATGGTTAAGATTCCTTCTCATCCTATTTAGGCAAAATCAACTTTTTATTTGATCTTACCCCCCTATAGAAATCCCGTCGGCAACCTTCAAGTTAGGCCACCCCACCGCCAGTCACCATCTCCGGCACCTAGTCGCCTAAAAATGCCTTGCAACCATCAACGGTCCACAACTCCACCAGCAAACACCATCACTCACCCACTCAACAACAATACTTCCATTTTACCAATTTTCTAATTCACTTCGCCCCCAAACCCTAACCTAGGGTTTTAAATAAAACCATGCCAACCATGGCTTCATAAGGCAAAGTCCACCAAATTGAACTCGAAAATTTCAAATTCAACAAAGGTCACCAAATCATCGGTTCGTTTTACGACTTCACCGCCATTATTGGCCACAATGGTTGTGGAAAGTCTAACCTAACGCCCTGCTTTTTCATACGTTCCATAATTAGAAAGCTCGCCTTGTAATGCTATTCTTGGAAATCGCGTATTCCTTGTAATCGTTCATTCGTTGTGTCATCGTAAAATCCGACACTTGGATCATAAATAAAATTCGTATTTCTCTAAATTCATGTTCTACATATTTCATACATGTTCACACGTTTGGAATAATCATACATGTTATACTTTATTCGTAATTCATGTGAAACGTGTTAAACATACACTTACTTGTCATACATGCTAAATTCATGCAAACACGATACTTATTCTCGACATCCATACTTATTCATACTTGTTTTACATTTATTTTTATGCTTTAATTACATTACATTACATACCCTTACACTTTGTCCTTTATGCTTAAAACACCTTAAAATAACCTAAAACACTAAGATATGAAACTACAAGGACCAAAAGTGTTAAAAATCAAATAAATTTCGTCAGCACACTTGGCTCGCAGGCCGCGACCCGCACTCCCACCTGGTTCGCGCCCTGCCAGAGGCTTGAATCCGCAGAATGGTTGAACAACAACGTTTATTGGCCGATTTTGTGCTAGTTATGTTGTGTTTCTTCCATTTAATGAACAACTAACCTCACCTAATAACTCCCTATATAACCCAACCATTTCCCACACATTTTCCACTTTGCAAACACATCTTTTCTACTCTCAAACACCCTAAATTCAACTGGAAAATCAGTAGCAAATCAGAATCACATCAAGTTGCAAAAGTGAGCATAACTTCAGTTATCTTCCATCTTTTTCATTACTTCTTTCTTCTTAACACTTAGAACAACCTTAGGTATGTTTCCACAGGTTTTCCATGGAAAACCAAGGCTGGAACATCACCATAATAAGGTTAAAAGTGTAAGAAAGTTTCTGTTTTGTACAAACACTTTGTTAAACATACTTAAGCTTGTGATTTCTTCATGCATTCCTATATCCATATGCCACTAATCAAGACTATGATTATGTGTGCTTAAAAACAAGGTTGTAACATACAAATCTAGAGGTTTTAAGCCTCAAAATTTTCTGTTTTGAAAGGGTTTTAACCCACAAGTGATGAACAAGTCTTGAAGAAGTGATGAACAAGCATGGGCTATCCTACTTACAAATCCACACTTCACTTGATGATTTCTCTTAGTTAGTTTGTAAGTTTCATTCCCTTATTGTACATTCATGACCATCCTTGTTGTCTTATGACAACTTGTGCATTGGTGAATACAAAAGAGGTTTTTAAATGGGAGATTTATCTTCCTACCTCTATGCATGATTTCTATGATAATCTTGTCATACTTGATGGACTAAAACTTATCATATATGCTATATAGAATATATAATACATATAGTAACCGAACCTTTGATGATAATCTAATGGTTATTTGTCAAAATACTAAGTTACACCATCTAAGAACTTAGTTCTCGTTACGATTCTAATGGGTGCTTTAACCAATGAAAACATTCAAACCCCTATGGGATTCATAGTGTCAAAAATGAGTATTAGGTGCTAGGTAGTTATTTTCTCATATATTTACTTTCGATATACTTTAAATTCTGAATTCTGACTCTAAGCATACCTTGAACTCCAATCCGTATACATTCAACCTCCTAAACTCATTCCCTCGTCAACAATTGGACAATCCGAAGAATTAGAAATTTTGTGAGTATACTTGAAACCCCCTTTTTTGTATACCACCTTTTGGGGTGTAACATGTTAAACTTTGAACTTACACTTAAACTTTATTCCTAAATGCACAAACATTCCTTATACATGCATGCATACGTTGATTACTTTATACTCTAAATTTGGGTTTGAACGTTTTGTGTTAGAGTACTTATCATTAACTTCGTACAACCTATTCTTAACATATATAGCGCTATAGGATTAACGCACTACATGTGAACGTTGGGTTATGTTAAGAGCTTATTGTGTTTCATCTTGGTTTGATTAGTTATGCACATGCCAGTTTATTGTTTATCTTGTTTCGACTAGCTTGCCAAGTGGAATTGTTTAAAACATCTCTTTTTATGCTATGTACGAAAACCTGTATACTCACCCTTGCTTTTGCATTGAACTTTATTTTAAACATGTTACAGGTTGATGGTGACGATCGTATGAAATCTAGTAGGGATGACTAGAAACACGCTCAAGAAATTACTAGATTTGAATATTTATGTTATGTTGAACTCATTGTATTTGTCCTTTATTTGTTGTAATTTGAATTCCATGTATTGTAATGACAATTTGAGTTATGAAATGAAAACGGTTTTGATTTAATTATTGTCACAATTAACGTTATGTGTGATGAGCAATCTATCTTCGTCCCACTCCAATGATTCTGCCAATGGTTGGGGTGTGACAGATTGGTATCACAGCCATAACCATAGGGAATTAGCAAAATTGCTATGCTTTTGACCTATTCTATAGTTAAGTACCAATTTCGACCATACTTGATTCATATGCTAATTTCTTGAAACGTCTCTTCTGTGTTGATTTCTTTAAATGCTTTAAGTGCTCATACTTGTTTTATTATTTCGATCATACGCCTTTCCTAAGGCATTTTACTCGATTATACTAAACTCGAAAACGCTCGTAATACACAAACGAGCCGACTTCACCAAAATTGGCGTGAATCCCACAATTTGGTGAACGACTCTTAATCTGCCTTTTCTTTTTACATGAAATTCGCCATCAAGTTAGGAGTGAAATCCTCACCTTGATGAAGAATTTCCATTTCAAATTCTAGTGGACCCTCGTCAAAGTGTCAAAAATAAAAATTTTGACCCGACGAGTACCAACCACATTTAGGGTACGAAATCGTCAAGTTGGGGGTGAAACCCGCATCTTGTCGACTAGTCTCGATCCTTGATTTTTCAAAAATCCCACCTCGAATTTTCAATTGATTTGGAACATGTAGTAACTGGAAGGGTGAATGTCGTTGACCGAAATATCAGCAAAAGTATTCCACATATTAGGCCAAAGCATGTTTCTCATATTCAAAAGAATTTTTTACCACTTTGGTTTAGTCAAAGTTACGTTTTGGAACAATCCAAGTTTTAATCAAACCTGTGTTTTACTATCATCGATCTTTTATGATACAATTCTCTCTTTACAAATTCAAATTTCTTTCGATATTATTTTCTCATACACACATCATACTAAATCTTTTCATACATTTATACGTTATTCACATGCATGATTTCAAAAACGTCACAAACTAGAATTCCACCTCTTGTAACCCCAAAATGGAGACCTATTATCGAGATACGAGTGATTTCCTTACCTTAGCGATTAACTCCACTCCTTCTTCTCTTAAAACGGCCTCACCAACGAGTTAGGGGTGATTCCCTTACCTAGGTGATCGTTAACAAAATTTTCCTTCAAGAGACTTTATAATACAAACACGATCAATTTTTATACCTAAATCGTTTATTCTTTGTCAAAATCCCTATTAATGCAAATTTCACAATTTATTATTTTATCGAACGTATTTCGTATTCCATAATCTATTTCATGTGAATCACGTACAATACTTAATCATACCATAAACGTTTTGTTTCCCGATTTTCAAAATTTTACGGAATGCTACCCATCCACTTAGTCGGTCTAATGAATCTCTTGCTTACAAAATTCCGTACTCAACATAATCACTATGACACGCTCACCTCATATCATTATACTAAAGACTTTCATTTCAATCGGAAATCAAGCCAACTTTTCGCACATGCTTACAAAATATTATGAATATAATCCGATCGTTTACTAAAACTCCTTTCAAAGATCACCAAGCTCATTATGCTAAATTCCTTTTTAAGAATCAACGTTTTAACGAGAACCTTTAAACTTCAAATTTCTTCTTTGATGCAAGATCCTTTAAAACGATGCAAACTTACTATCTTCTAGAACCTTTTTCATATATCACTCAATACGTCATCTAGATTTTAAAACATATGGGCAAGAAAACTCCATAGGGACCGACAATTTTCAACCTACGTAAGTTTTTCTAAAATAGGAGTAGCATTTATGTTCTTTACAAAATACGTCACGCATAATCAATAAGTACTTTATATTCTTTTTACATTCACAAACTAGATTCTACCTTCCAAGTCAAACTCAATCCATTTTGATTCGATAAACTCCACGTTTTGCTGAAACAACTATACACGCATATCATCGTACAGTTTTTCGTCAATATCTCACGACAATATCATTTATATCATTCATTTTTACATACTCGAACTTCTCGATCGTTTTATATGTCTAGATTCGTGGTATTCAATTCATACCATACACACAATCGTCGTCATTTATACTCATACTATTACTTAATTTCACACGCATACTTTTATTCATACTCATATTCATACATTCTTACCTATACGTGAGCGTAAGCTGAGGGATTCGCTTATGTGGGTCACATACATACTTACACATAAACATGCTTATATACTACATTCTCGTATGCACACATTCTTATTTTCAAATTAATATATACCTTGATTCATACACAACTAGTACAAGCTATGCAGATCATACGATGATCAGTATAATCGCGGGTGCACACGGGATTATAGTGATAGACGTATGAGAATCATGGAGTGTACTACTGTGTATGGTAGGACACGGAACGTAACATGACGCCGAACAATGAAACGGACGTGACATGGTTAAGACATGGTGGATACGCCGCTGGTACTTCCTATATATAAGTGTTTTCACCATGTTACCAAACTTTCGTAAAACGTACCATGAGAAATTTGGTGCTTTGCAGACCATATTTAAACCTAAAATGCAAACTTTAACTCACAAACGCATTGCTAAACACACAATATCCGATTATCCACGACGAGACCTCACTCCTAACACAACGAGTTCGTTTGTCTAATACACATGCCATTCATATACTCATATTGGTTTATTAGATCAATCATTCACTCTTGTAACTCGGTTATCCTTCATCTTTCATACAAACCTCGTTTACAATCAGATCTGTTTACGCGTTCGGATCCTAAAATACTTTCTTACTATTTAAGGCTATCTTCCACCCTTGTTTATGTGTCAAAACACTATTTGGCCATTACCTTCAAAACCATTCTCTTATTATTTAAAATACCTAACTTCCTTGTTTTTCACCGATAAAGAATTCTCTACAAAACTGAGACTTGTCAATGCTATTTAGAACCAACGAAGTTTTTCTTACAACCAACAGTGCGGCCGCACTTTTCCTCAAAATACATATCGTTTTATACGAAAGCTTCCCTCTTAGGTAACACACTTTTAAATACCTCATCCTTGAGTCATTCATACTTGTTTAAACTCGCTTGTCTGTACACACATATGCACATTTTATCTATGACTAATGCCTCAAATTACTGTAGCCAGACAAACTCCTTTTACGAAAACTATCATTTCGTCCTTCAAAATTTCAAACTCTTCTAAACGTTTCAAAACTTTCAAGTCTCGATCTTAGCCAATTATTCTTTTAGCCAAAAATCGCTTCTTCAAAGTCTCCCTTTTAGAATAAATTTCAGGACGAAATTTCCTAAAGAAGAGGAGACTGTAACGCCCTGCTTTTTCATACTTTCCATAAATAGAAAGCTCGCCTTGAAATGTTATTCTTGGAAATATCGTATTCCTTGTAATCGTCCTTTCGTTGTGTCATCGTAAAATCCGAGACTTGGATCATAAATAAAATTCGTATTTCTCTAAATTCATGTTCTACATATTTCATGCATGTTCATACATTTGTAATAATCAGACATGTTATACTTTATTCGTAATTCATGCGAAATGTGTTAAACTTACACTTACTTGTCATATATGCTAAATTCTTGCGAACACGATACTTATTCTCGACATCCATAGTTATTCATACTTGTTTTACATCTATTTCTATGCTTTAATTACATTACATACCCTTACACTTTGTCCTTTATTCTTAAAACACCATAAAACAACCTAAAACACTAAGATATGAAACTACAAGGACCAAAAGTGTTAAAAATCAAACAAATTTCGTCAGCCCACTTGGCTCCCGGCCGCGACACGCACTCCCATCTGGTTCGCGCAAAGCCGGAGGCTTGAATCCGCAAAATGGTTGAACAGCAACGTTTATGGGCCGATTTTGTGCTAGTTATGTTGTGTTTCTTCAATTTAATGACCAACTAACCTCACCTAATCACTCCCTATATAAACCAACCCTTTCCCATACATTTTCCACTTTCAAACACATCTTTTCTACTCTCAAACACCCTAAATTCATCTGGAAAATCAATAGCAAATCAGGATCACATCAAGTTGCAAAAGTGAGCATAACTTCACTTATCTTCCATCTTTTTCATTACTTATTTCTTCTTAACACTTGGAACAACCTTAGGTATGTTTCCACAGGTTTTCCATGGAAAACGAAGGCTGAACATCACCATAATAAGGTTAAAAGTGCAAGAAAGTTTCTGTTTTGTACAAACACTTTGTTAAACATACTTAAGCTTGTGATTTCTTCATACATTCCTATGTCCTTATGCCACTAGTCAAGACTATGATTATGTGTGCTTAAAAACAAGGATGTAACATACAAATACATTAAGCCTCAAAACTTTATGTTTTAAAAGGGTTTTAACTCACAAGTGATGAACAAGTCTTGAACTTGAATATGTGTGATTATTTGGATAGTTTGGGCTATCCTACTTAAAAATCCACACTTCACTTGATGATTTCTCTTAGTTAGTTTGTAAGTTTCATTCCCTTATTGTACATTCATGACCATCCTTGTTGTCTTATGACAACTTTTGCATTGGTGAATACAAAAGAGGTTTAAAAATAGGAGATTTATCTTCCTACCTCTATGAATGAGTTCCATGATAATCTTGTCATACTTGATGGACTAAAACTTATGATATATATGCTATATAGAATGTACAAACCTATAGTAACCGAACCTTTAATGATAATCTAATGGTTATTTGTCAAAATACAAAGTTACACCATCTAAGAACTTAGTTCTCGTTACGATTCTAATAGGTACTTTAACCCATGAAAACATTCAAACCCCTATGGGATTTATAGTGTCAAAAACGAGTATTAGGTGCTAGGTGGTTATTTTCTCATATATATACTTTCGATATACTTTAAATTCTGAATTCCGACTCTAGGCATACCTTGAACTCCAATCCGTATACATTCAACCTCCTAAACTCATTCCCTCGTCAACAATTGGATGATCGAAAGAATTAATTTTGTGTGTAGGATCGGTTTTCGACTCCAAACGATTGTGTACGACACGTGTGACGTGCGGAATCCGTACATGTGTGTGGACTGAACATGAGAACCGTACTCAATCTGTGATTCGATTAAAGATCTGAAAAGTACAAAGTAACTTGAATCACCTTTTGCCTTTCTCTCTCTACTTTCTCTCTCTAGCTCTAAAGCTCTCCAAACTCAAGTGTGGCAAAAGTTCTAAATCTAACACCTAAGTGTTTTATTTGTAAGCCAATGCAATAATGAGTGTTTCCTTATTTACAATTATGCCACCTTGCCTTTACTAACTAGATATTACAATATAATGTCTTGTTTTCTTCTGGATTCAGCTACGAATCGTATTGACGGAGGCGATAAACATTACTTCACTTACAGACTCTCTCTTGGATATTGCCGCAGTCAGTCTCATAGCGTCTTGTCTTTTCTCTCTCTCTGACTTTCTTGAACATAAACCCGGTGCATCTGTCTTCAGCTTCAGCTCCCCCTTTCGGTAGACTTTTTCTTCAGGCTCCCCCTTTCGTCAAGCTTCCGTGCTTTTAGGATCGACACCTGGCTTTTTGGTTACAAGCTCCCCCTTGTGTTGAGCTCATCTTCAGACTCCCCCTTAGACTAGGCTATCGGGATTGTAATCTGGAATAGCATCTGCAATTTCTCAAACATTTATAAGTAGAGACGTTTTGAACATCCAGGATTGAAAACCTGGTTCTCTTAGCATAAGCTGAAATATTTCAAATATGCGACAGTGAAAGCTTTTTCGATTGTCTAGGAATCGTGACCTGGCTCTTAAAAACTTTTAATCAAGAATCTGGCTCTAAAATATAATAATATGAATATATCCATGATTCTTGATTTTCTCCCCTATCAATAATCTTCATAGATTTGGCAATATTAAGTATCCAAGATCAAAACCTAGCTCTTTATAACTAATTTTAACACTTTAAGAATCCAAATCCCTCACAGTTAATCATCCAAGTCCAACTTAATGACCTTGGAGATTTCACAAACTGTTTTTTATTTTTGAATTTAAAAACTTCAAGTTTCAAATTAATGAACTTGTTTATTTTCAGAAACACGATCAGCATACTTAGATTTTGAAACTCAACACTCAGACATCGGTTGTCGAAAATAAAGTAGAAATCAAAATCTTTTTGTATTTTTCTTAAAACAGTAAAGAAATATTTACAAACATATTTACAGACAATATTTTTGTTTGAGTTTGCGTCAGAGGATCATATCAGTTTATGACAAATCACTAGCACCATTGAGCTTTAAACACTTTAAGTTCTAAACGATTCACTTAGATTGCCAGTATACTGATCCACTTAAATTTTCACACAAAGTTCAATTGATTCAAGATACGGAATTAGTGTTTTAAGGACTTAACTTATTCGCGTGTCCCACCTCTGAATATACCCCCGTATCAAAATTCCCTAGATTCAGTCTTACAGGTGAGTATACCAATTTGATATCTGTATTCTGGGTTAGTGCGAGACCTTGAGAGCTCAGGTATGAACTTCCGTTCAGTTAAAGAGATGAAGGCTTGACTTTAGGTGTGTTCCCTTTAGAGAATCTTTTCTTCAACTGCAAATGATTCATATCTCTCGATATTTTTCAATTTTTATGCAGAGGGTTAAAAGCGCATAAAATATTATACGAGGTCTAGGCCATTGTTCCACAATATCAAATGACGATGTATAATACCCCATATATAAAACAGTATAAAGACCTAGTATCTCAGAATCAGGCAATCTCTCAAACAAGATTTCGGGGGTTACCCATATATCCGAGAGATGTTCCCACGAGATAATAAGTATATGATATTTAGGTTTATATCTCGAAAACAATCTACTAAACGTGTAAAAACCTACTGGCACATCATCAGTGAGACCGTTTATCACATTATAACATTCCATTTCTTTAGCGTACTGTGATTGTCTACTGATGTACTATCATTTCCTCTTTTTATACAAAAACTCATTTTTGAATTTTATCATGTTTTTGGCTTTTTCAAATTTTTTAATATTTTTGGATTTTCTGACAATAATTCTTACTCCCCCTAAAATTCAAAACCATTTAAAAGAAAATTTGATAACTTATGTAGATAGCTTTGTCTCGCCATCCATTTTCTGCATCTCATGCTCTATTTTGCAGATAATATAACATGTAAAGCAGTAATTACCCCCATGATTTACAACACATTGACATTTTAGAGTTTGAAAACCGTTTTTCAATCTAGTGAAATTAATCATGTTTGTTCAGCCGTGAGGGTTTCGGCGTATTCACTTCAACAAATTTTTGAATTTTTGATTTTTGACAAATTTAAAAGCAAACATTTTTTGATTTTTCAAATTTTTGACAAACTAAAAGCATATTTTTGGTTTTTAAATTTTCAATTTTTAGGGTTTTGAAATATTGATTATTTATATACAGAAATCAAACAAACTCCCTGTTTCAGTTGCAGGGTTCAGCAGCCTTCTCCTCTCGTGCCAGGCTGCTCCGACACTCTTCTTGTTAACATTCAGATTTCCTGAGCACCTGCACATTCAACTGAATTCAATCACTAGAACAAGTTAGCCCAGGTCTCTTTGACCTTGACACAATATGATTCATTCAACCTTGAAAAATTATCAATGTTTTGAACAAACAACTTTTCATCTTTTACATCATCCTTTTTGATTGAATTAGTTTTCTGCTCAGAACTAGGTTGTGTTTTAACCACCCAGCCTTGTCCTTTTGAAGCACTTCTCCTGTAAAAATGTGTTTCATTTTGAGTGTTTTGATTTTCAACAACTTTTGTCTTCCAAAACTGATTTGGTTTTGTTGCATCGACAGTTGTTTTCCAACTTTGTGTTGTTCTAAATCTGGGTATGTGAGAATTCCAGGTTTGTCTTGAATCAAACCTTTTTGGATTTGATTTCCATGTTTGATTCGAAGAAAACTTGTTTGTGTTGTACTTCCAAGTTTGTTTTGAATCAAATCTGGTTGACCTTTGTTTCACATCCTCAGATTTCTGTTTCTCAACATCATCAGACTTCTTTTTCGTTTCAACACCAACAGGTTTCAGATTTGGACACTTGTGTGCAAGATGTCCATTTTGATCACATTTAAAACATGTTCTTTTTTAGACATCTTTGACCTGTTGTTGTTGCTTTTTCTGAGCATAGAACTCTTCATTAGACTGTCGTCTAAATTGGAGTTCTTTCCCTTCTTCGGAACTTGTTCCGTGAACAAAATTAATCTTTTTCTGATAATTTGGCATTTCGTTCTTCTTCCAATTGTGTTTCCTTTTATAACCCAACCCATCCTTCATGTTTTTCTTTTTGTAACCAAGTTTGTTATAAGAAGTTTTGTGACTCTTTCCAGCAAAGTTTGGAATCTCAGACTTTTCAATCTCAACCATCTTGAAAACTTTATCAATCTTTTATGTAATCACATTCTGAATCGGGACTTCAAGATCTGAGAATAATTTGTCCGATCCAATCATGGTATAAACCAATCCTTTTGAATCATCATTCTCATTTTTCTCAAATTTTGAGTTTTTCAGATAACCTTCATGAAAACTACCTTCATTTTCATCCTATCCTGTGATTCAGATTTACCCATTTCAACAGACTCTTCCTTCAAAACACTTTCAACGACCTTACCTACCACCTCTGAATCACTAGATTCATCAGATTTGGAATAGGTTACGTCAATGTTATCTGGCAATTGATCAACCATGTTGAAAGCTTTTTTGACCTTCTCATCATCATAAAATGCAAACTTTTCTGGTGGTGGAACTTGATGAAACTCTGAGCCAATACCTTTCTTGTTTTTCTCAGAATCATCATCACCCGGTTTTATGTTGAAATTACGTTCAAGAAAATATGATGAAGCGTGATAGCTATGTAACTTCTTGTTATCTTGTTCTAAATCAGCTATTTGACGCTTTAGCTTAGCAACATCCTCAATGTAAGAGTTTACAACTTGTTGCTTTATTGAATATTGTCGCTTAAGCGTATCAGTTGTTTCAAAACAATATTTCAATCTCGATTGAACAAGTTTCATTTGGCTCTTCACGTCTTCATATGATTTTTTTGTTATGTGATATGCAAGTTTTATTGAATCATACTCTTTTTACATTTCTTGAAAAGCATTTTCTTTTTGTAAACATTCTTCTTTCATTTTTGAAACTTTTTCTTTTAAAATTTCATATTCTTTTTCTAAAATCTTGCATTTTTGTGTTATCTTTTCGTCATTATCTTTCAAAACTTTTTCGTTTTCTAACATCTCTTTGCATTTATTTTTTAAAACTTCTTCGATTTTAGTGAATTATAAGTCTCTTATTCTGAATTTTTCATCCTTTTCAGTACAAGCACTTCACGTTTTCATGCATTTCTTGCACTGTTCAGTAGTTTCATTTAAGACTTCAGTATCGATTTTTACCTCAGTGATTGGCACTTCGGCTTCCGCTTCCGTCTGTGTCTGATCAGCTTCACACTCCTTCTGTTCCTCACCAACACCATTTGCATCATCCACTCCAACCAAACTTTCAATCTTCACATCATCTTCATTCTGCCGTTTTTCAGTAACAGCTTCTTCTTCTTTTACGACTTCAACTTTCTTTTCCTCAGCAACCTTCTTCAAATCATTCACCAACTCATCAACATTCTTCTTCATTCTTTCTTCATCCCTATTTTTCAAGACTCGCGGTCATCACATCACGAATTATCTTATCCAGCCTTTTCAGATAAGTTTTATCTTTTACATTTGAGTAATATTCGCCAGTCAGAGGAATTACTGCAAGAACATCATCAAACACCACTTCTTTTCGATGAACGACAGGATCACCATTTTTATTGATATAACAATCTCTTTTCTTGTCGTATCTCCCATAGTACTTTGCTTCCTCATACTCTTCATGCATTTTCTTAATTCGACAACCTGCAAAGAATCTTTCTCTTTCAGTCTTTTCTTTCAGAATTTTTTCTCGACATCTTTCCTTTATCTCAGCAACAAATGCACGATGTTTATTCTTTGATATAGTTCTGCCATGTGCTGTGAACCGATCATCAACAAGATCATCTTCTGGAAGGAATTCGCTCCAGTCAAACCCTTCATCATCTTGTATCACAACACAAGCTCTTGATTTCTCCTTTTCAGAATTATATTCAATTTGTTTCAACCTTGGTGATTCCTCTCTGTTCTTGTAATAGATCGCCTTTTGATAGTAATCTTCTTTAAACAGATTGGCGGTTTCTTCAACGACAGAGTTTCTACATTCTCTTTTGAAATGACCCTTTTGCTTGCATTTGAAGCAGGTCACTTTTGATTTGTCGAAGCCCAGTTTTGTTGATGGTCCACATATTGATTGTCTCCCAGTAATATCCATGAACCACTGAGCTCTTCGAATGCTCTTGCTAAACACCATCTCAGATCAATGAGTTCCATCTCTTCTGGATCGATCTGGTTGTAGTCTTCCTTTGTTAGTTTGGAATTTCCAATTTTCACAACTACTAGATCTTCCTAAGATTCCAGAATTGATCCCAGAAGACTCATTTGCTGCGTTGATGTTCATTGACGGAGAATTATTTAGCTTTAAAGCGATGCTGCAGAGAACCTCTTTAGGTTCTTCAGAGTTTGATGTTGTTGATGATGAATGATATCCCGGGTTGTAGCTTGATGAACTTTTCTGTGAGTCTTTGTCTTTTCAACACTGTACGCAGTCTTTATCGGTTCACTAACTGTCACCGAAGGTACACTGCCATTGTAGTAAAGACCGACATTCTGTTGATGTGAAGAATTGTTCATCTTGCTTTGCTTCTGCAGCTCAAGCTCATGACTTTCTATCTTTTCTATCAAAACATCAAAAGTAATTGTATCAAACAAGACATCATTTTTCAAAATAAACACGAACGTTTGCCACTGATCAGCTCGTGGTAACGCTTCAATGATATTATCGATGATTTCCTCACGTGTTTTTACAATTCCAAATCTATCAATTTCGATTTTAAGGTGAGAGAACCTTTCAATCATATGTCTAACTGATTCACCTTTTAAGCCGTTAAACAAATCAAATTCTTTTTTATGTAAAGCTATTTTGTTCTTTTTGATTTGTTTACCCCCCAGCTTTAACCCGTAAAGCTTCCCAAACAGATTTAGATGAACCGTCATGATCAAGTAATGCAAATATATCATCTCTAATCGACTGTTGGATTAGAGCAATCATTCTTTGTTCATATGAAAAGTTCTTTTTGTGTTCAACGGATAAGCTTTTGAGTGGAATTTCTTCGTTTTTGTCGTTGACATGTCTATCGTAACCAAACTCCATGCAAAACCAGCTTTCATGCGCGTAAGCTTTGGCCCAGTTGATGAATCGTTCTTTCCACCATGTGTAATCTTCAATACTTTCGAGCTTTAGTGGTTTAGAATGGGTTCCATAAAAATTATCATGATTAATATTTTCAGATATAGCTTTCGTTATGCTTTTTGGTGTGGCAGTCGATGTTCCGGAAGACTCGGACGTGAACGCTTTGTAGAAAGTGTTGTAGAATTCTTCAGCCATCTTTTTCGTGTGTCGCTTTTTGAATTTATACCTCGTTTATCAACTCGAATCATCTGCAAACGAACAAATAAACGATCAGTTTAAAACTAACAAACAGTTGGATCAGATGTGTATCCGATCGAGCGGGGTCAACGAAAGTCAGTCGGATGATTTTGGATCGGTTCACTTGGATCGGATAAAAATCCGTACGGATTGCACTTCGGTCGAACGAGGTCAACTCAAGTCAAAGGTTTAATGACTGCAAGGTGTCGGATGGCCGTTCGACGATTGATGAATATGCTTTGGATCGGATGGTGATCCGATCGATTGGCTATCTGACGATTGGTCCACAAATCAATTTATTAAATGACAGCTAGGTGTCGGATCTCGGATTGCCGTTCGACGATTGTCACTTAAGCAAAACAAACAACGTGCTATGAGTCGGATGGCAAATCGTTCGAATTACCACTCGATACTTAGAACCCTTTGAATCACTTGTTGTAATTGGATCGAATCGTGATTCAATCGAAGTGTCACTCGACACTTGACACTATGTTAACAAATCTGAGTTAAAAGATTTGGATCGAAGCGCCGTTCGATCGAAGTGTCATTCGACACTTATCAAATTCAGTTATTCAATTCACTTCTATTGGACCGAGTACTGTTGGGCTGACAACACTTTTAACTTTTCAATTTTATTGGGCCTTTACAATTTAGTGGACTGACACTAATTAATAGAAAGCATTAAGTGGCCGACATGTATTAGTGAACTGTTAAAAGTGAAATGAACTTTGACAATTGTGAATAGATTGAAACAATGGTCGACAATATATGTTCAAATTATATTACAATTGGGCCGATGGACAAGATTTGTAAATGGGCTCAGAAGTTCACGTGATTTATTTTCAAAGTTAAGCTACTATTGGACCTTTGTAAATCGATCGGATGAGGTTTATGTGTGATATTTGAAACAATTGAACTTTGGATCGAACGGTGATTCATTCGAATTGCCATTCGACAGTTGTCACAATAACAAATATTTGAACAAATGAACTGACTCGAGTATCGGATGGTGATTCGAACGAATTGCCACTCGATAGTTGACAATTCTAAACAAACAAATCCACTTCGATCGAGTGGTAATCTGAGAGTTGCAACAATATCAAGAACAACAGTAAACTTTAATATTTTCGGACCAGAAAAATCATGATTTCTCACAAACCATTTAGAATTAAGTTCTGAAAATTTGTAGGTTTTTAGATCAATGATTTTCGCACAACATATTAAAATTTCAGCGATTTTAACCGTAAAATCTCGTTTAATTTTGCGTTTTTCAGTCAAGAACGTGAAGAAAATGAGTAGAGTGAGAAATTTGACAAATCTGATGTGGTTTTGACTCTGAATCCGATGAAGGGGTTGTTTGGTAGCCTCTGAATGGTGATTAAGAGGCTACCTCTTAATGGAACCATTAAGAATTTTACCAATGAGAAGGTAGAAGAATGTGAGATGTGATGATTTACCATTCAGAGGTTACCTCTTAACCATTCAGGATTTGAGGTTACCTATTATTCATTAAGAAGTTTTAAACCATTAAGAGGTAGCATCCGAATGGTCATTAAGAGGCTACCAAACAGCCCCGAAATCTTGTGCGATCTTGTGTGTTTGATCGGTGCAATCGAGCTCCTGCTCTGATACCACTTGTAGGATCGGTTTTCGACTCCGAACGATTGCGTATGACATGTGTGACGTGCGAAATCCGTATACGTGTGTGGACCGAACACGAGAACCGTACTCAATCTGTGATTCGATTAAAGATCTGAAAAGTACAAAGTAACTTGAATCACCTTTTGCCTTTCTCTCTCTACTTTCTCTCTCTAGCTCCAAAGCTCTCCAAACTCAAATGTGGCAAAAGTTCTAAATCTAACACCTAAGTGTTCTATTTATAGGCCAAGGCAATAAGGAGTGTTTCCTTGTTTACAATTATGCCACATTGCCTTTACTAACTAGATATTACAATATATTGTCTTGTTTTCTTCTGGTTTCAGCTACGAATCGTATTGACGGAGGCGATAGACATTATTGCACTTACATTGTGAGTATACTTGAAACCCCTTTTTTCGTTTACCACCTTTTGGGGTGTAACATGTTAAACTATGAACTTACACATAAACTTTATTCCTAAATGCACAAACATTCCTTATACATGCATGCATACGTTGATTACTTGATACTTTAAGTTTGGGTTTGAACGTTTTGTGTTAGACTTATTATTAACTCCGTACGAGCCTATCCTTGATATATATAGCGCTATAGGATTAATGCACCGCCTGTGAACGTTGGGTTATATTAAGAGCTTATTGCGTTTCATCTTGGTTTGATTAGTTATGCACATGCCAGTTTATTGTTTATCTTGTTTCGACTAGCTTGCCATGTGGAATTGTTTAAAACATATCTTTTTATGCTATGTACGAAAACCTGTATACTCGCCTTTGCTTTTTTCCTTGAACTTTATTTTAAACATGTTACAGGTTGATGGTGATGATCGCATGAAATCTAGTAGGGATGACTAGAAACACGCTCAAGAAATTACTAGATTTGAATATTTGTGTTATGTTGAACTCATTGTATTTGTCCTTTATTTGTCGTAATTTGAATTCCATGTATTGTAATGACAATTTGAGTTATGAAATGAAAATTGTTTTGATTTAATTATTGTCACAATTAGCGTTATGTGTGATGAGTATTCTATCTTCGTCTCACTCCAATGATTCCGCCATTGGTTGGGGTGTGACAGGGGGTCTATATGGTGGAGGTTTTGTGATGGCAGTTAGGTGGTGGTCGAGGTTTTGTGGTGGCAGTTAGGTGTAGGAAACCCAATTTGTGTTCTTTGTTTTAGAGATCTATCCGAGCAATATTGGGTGAATAAAAATACGCCGTCCACCACCCTAAACTACCATATAACCACCGCCTCCATCTTCTACAATTCATTTTTCCTTTTCTAGATCTCTTAAATCGGAACAAGCTTGAATCGCACTCAAGAATGTTACATCATGTAACAACCCGACTTTTCGGATTGTTATCTGTTTGCTACTTACTTCGATTTGTAACCGTGTTGTACTCCGAGATTCGATATAAATAAAGGGTTATGTTATACTAAATACATCTTCATCACACTGCACCACTACACGCTTAAACGCTTTATATTCGCAAACACTCAACGCTAACGCAACGTGAATCACAGAGAATTATGCTACTTTACTTACCGAGTGTGTTTGTTTGTTTGGTAACCACTCTCGCCTTCGCACTCGCTTATCTCGCTAAATCACAAACGTTGTTAATAGTAGTAATGTTATGATGTGTGTTCTTATACACTTTACTTGTGTGTGCCTTATATATTTATGGATTATACTCGCAACTCGATGTATCACGATGAAACGCAACGCAACACTTAAAGTTGGAAATTATTAAAACGCCAAAACCCATCCGCCCGGATGGAGCCCATCCGCATATACCTCATCCACACACAAGAAATACCTCACCCTCTGTAACAACTCGACTTTTCGGATCGTTACCTATCACTGTCATTTCTTTCGTAAATGCGTGTACTCTTGGGATTCGATTTACGCAATGGGTTAAACTATCTTTTCAACGCATTTTAAACGCATATTGCAACGCTTACCACTTAAACACATTTTATCTCATTTTACATCGCTTATTTAGACAAAACGCTATCACAACGCAAACTTGAAACGCGGATTTACTTTATGCTTCTAGTTTATTATGTGTGTTACTTGAGTGATTATTTGTTAGAATGTTATGTGGTTATCAACGCAACGCTTATACGCTCACTCGCAACTCGATTGAACGCAACGCAACGCTTAACAAATGAACCAAAGTTGGAAAACTAACAAACGCAACACGGCCGTCCAAATGAACATCCGTCCGGATGGCCATCATCCCGAACATCGCCTCTCGCAACCGACTTAACCCTTCGCCCTCCCTCGATAAATACCGCCGTACACCCTCACTCTCTGACTTTAACACTCTCATCCGCTCCCCAAGACTCTGTCATGATTCAAGGCTATCTTGTAAGCATTTCTCCCCGAATCTTCGCTAATCTTCATCTCCAATCACTTCTACACCATCTTCTTCATCAAAAATCATACACACACTTAAACTTTCTCTCGAAGTCGCCTGATTTGGACCTCTTGAAGGTGGGTTCCACTCGTTTTGTTTATGCAAACTGTTGTGGAGCACTATTTGATCAAGATTGGTTCAAGATCTAAAGGATTTCACACTTTTCAACTAAGTTATGAAAGATTTCCACACTTTTCAACTTATTTTGAACTTTTCTTTGATTCTTACACAAAATGGATGGAATCTGGACTCAATCAGACTCTTGGCATGTTCCCTAGTCGAGAGTCGGCTTGAAAACGGATTTTCACCGGAGAGATGGAATGATTTACGGGTCAAACATGAATCTTCTTCAAGAACATCGCATCTGTCCGAATGGGCTGAGACCATCTGGCCGAATGAACTGGACTTGGTATATTCCGTTGTTTGACACATCATCACGTCGTCCCCGTTAACTAAAAAAAACGTTTACTTAGAAAATTTTACAAAACTTCAACTGCAGATCACCCGCTCGAATGGCCATCCGTCCGGATGACCATCCGTCCGGATGACCATCCGTCCGGATGACCATCCGTTCGGATGACCTGACCTTTATAATTTCCATTGTTTAAACACTTTTAACTAAACTCCAAATTTTAAAGTTTCACAAACAATCACGCACTATTCGAATGGCCATCCGTTCGAATGGCCATCCGCTCGGATGGCCATCCGCTCGGATGACCATCCGTCCGGATGACCATCCGTTCGAATGTAACACATCCGCTCGGATGGATTATACCCATCCATTCGGATAAACTGTTGAACACTTTTTATCCCACTCGACACTCTGATTACAACCATTCAGCCCTGAAGAAGACTTATGCTTCTATTTCCGTGCACAGGTGTCAAACCCCGATATTTACTGCTCAACCCGGTGGGGAGTATGGTGACGTAAGATTGGTATTGTCATAGTCAAACATACACAGAATAGCACAGCGGAAGTCTTGGAATATAAAATATTATTACAAACCCAAATGTTTGAAAATACCGAAAGGATAAATACAGATGTCACTTAGGGCATCCTAAGGATTTGCAAGATCCTTTATTAACACCAAGCAGCTCCCAGCCAATTAGGAGTAGTACATGTCACTTAGTCCTTTGAAAATACGTCAGTTTACACTGTTAAATACAATTAACCGACTCTTTTGAAAACGTTTATAAAATTGATTTAAATGCATAAGGCACAATTATTCTTTTATAACTTGGGATAATTAATAAAATAATCTCGTATACAGATTTATATGTTTGTCGTACGATCAGGACCCAGTATAGAAGCCGAGACAAGATTAATAGACACACTACTAATATAGTCCCACAAGGAGTTATCCTCACGTGTGGTTATATCTTATATCTTAATTCTCTTTTTGGGGAAAAGAAACCATATCGCAACTGTCAGGTGTATGCCTACACCTCGTGCTTAGGTCGTGGCCATTTGCATTTAAATGAGCTGAGGATATCCAGGACACGGTCATATTAACCCACAAAAGTTTATATATCAAACAAAAAAAGATTAAAACGGGTTATGTCAATGAATTAACCACTAATCGATTAAATATTCCATACCCGACTGAAGAAACACTGGTTTAATTGACCGGAATCAACTGAACCAGGGGGTTTGAATCTGCATAAAAGGGTTTATCTCTTCTGGTTCGATTCGTGGGTCACTGATCTCCTTCTTCACAATAAATTCAAAACAACCACCATTAGACTCGCCACGGGGAGAATGGGGGTTCTCTCCGTGACCACCCTCCGGCGTGAGAATAAGTACAGGTTTTATGAAGAAGAAGAAGTAGTGAAAGTGAAGTGAATGTAACTTGAAGATTATACCTGAATTATCCTTCTATTTATAGCCGAAGTTTGGGCGGGAAAACCTGTTGGTGAAATATTGACGGAAAGTGTTATTTTCGTAAGAGGTTATTTTTCCCTCCGTTGGTCACTAACGAGTGTGAGAGCACACGAATCGCGATCTTTGATCAACGGTTGGGGTATTGTCACGTGGAAAGTGGGTAAGTGAAGATCTCTCTTTAATTCTGTGCCATCATCGTGACTTCAAGGGAGTCTGGGATGATGCCACGTAGCCATTCGGTTATAACCGTCTGGTGGTGCACGATGGAGCCTTCTAGAAGAATACAGCTGTAATCCTGTGTGGCTCCTTACTGTATGGTATCAGTGAAGTAAATAATATCCAAGTCTGGATATTATTTATGCAGGAGTGTTTGTTAAGGTTTTCATCCTTATCTGTTATGGAGATTGGCACAAGGGTTTGTTAGTTTCCTTTTGGCGCGCAGGTGTTGTTTGTTGCTTTCCTTCTAAGTTCTCTTTGTAGAACCAGTGCGCGGCCGCGCAAGGCCTGAGGAGGGTTAGAAGGATGAGGTTGTGGTATGGTCCCAATTACTTGAAACAAGGTTTTTGGGACCTTACCCCTTCAAGTCCCCCAGTCTAGTGTTGCTCTTATGCAAATAAGTGGAGCACTGGACTATGAGAGAGAGGTGCTTTTGCTGTAGAGTTTTTGGCGCGGAAGTGGAGAAACTTTTTGGAGAAGATACTCTTGCTCATTATTCTGATTTTGAAAATCTTGACTTTGATCATGTGGAAAGGTACAGTAATAACTGTTGACGTGTGACAGGTTGTCACTGTCAGTTGTACGTTACTGACCGTATATCCCACGTGTGCGTGAACTCGCGTTTATTGTTCTTTCCCACTCGCCCCTGACGCTTGGATATCTGTGTCAACCCCGAAAAAGGTGTTATTGCAGTTACCTAGGTTATATATGGCAGTGAGTATATAAATCTTCTCAATTGCTCATTTTTGTTAATCATTGCTTTCTTGAAAACCCTTTTCTTCTTCGTCTCCTTTATCAGTTTTTTGAAAGAATTTTTTCTCTCTCTTATGTCAACCGGAGACCATTACGAAGACTCTGCTGAAGAAATGGCTGCCGAAGTTCCACCATTGAAGTGGTCCAAGGCAACCTTCGACGGTTTGATTCGAAACTTTAAATTTCTGGAAAGTTGGGGTGCCCGGTGATGCGTGTGTAGTGTTATATATTTTTATGTATATTTTTAGATCTTTTTACACTTTAGTCAAGTTTTAAATTTATAAAACATGATATTATACTAACACTAAGCACACATATGGGCAAGTGCACCCATCGTGAGCGTAGTATAGCGTTGGTAAGATACCGAGGTCGTCCAAGGACACAAGAGCTTTTAGTACCGGTTTATCCTCAACATCTAATCAAATCAAAATTTTAGAAAAAGGTTTAAACATGAAAATAAAAACTAAAAATGCTGAAAATAAAAAAAAATGAAAATAAAAACAGATAGACAAGATGAATCACATGGATCTGGCTCGCCTTTAGTGTAACCTTTGATTATTTCCGCACTTTTGCACTTTTTAAGAGATTATCTTAGTTATAGTAGTAGGCCCCTCTTTTGAAGGTGACGTTACCCTCAACCCAGTAGTTTGAGTCAGCAAGGATACAATCCTAAAGGGTTGGATTATTGAAAGATAATTAATTAAGTTATTAATGCGTAATGTGGTAGGCCCCTTTTTTTGAAGGTGACGTTACCCTCGGCTAAGTAGTTTGAGTCAGCAGGGATACAATCCTAAGTAGCCGGGTTAATGTTTTAATAGTAGTTTACATATGAGGGGATCAAGAAATTTGAACCCCCGCCATCCAATACCAGTGGGTATTGAAGTAGGTCCTACTAAGCTTGACCCAGGTCCTTGCAGGATCTATACACTGAACAAGGCAAGACACTTACAAAACCATTCCCTTAACCCCCGACCAGGTAGCCAACAAATCTCCATATAGACCGTGGAGATATGAATGGTGCAAATCTTTTATTTTATATAGACAGTAAAATAACGCCAAGACACCACGGATAAATGATAAGGAAGTTTCACCTTCACCATAAGAAACTAGTTATTAAAGTCATTAATACATAACCAAATAAAAAGTGCAAAAAGATTAAAAATAAAAAATATTACACTAAATGCTTGTCTTCACCAAGTGATGTAAGAGACTTAGGCAAACATGGCCTTTGATTGTCAAGAA
Organism: Helianthus tuberosus; assembly: GCA_030545235.1. Classification (NCBI taxonomy): domain Eukaryota; kingdom Viridiplantae; phylum Streptophyta; class Magnoliopsida; order Asterales; family Asteraceae; genus Helianthus; species Helianthus tuberosus. Next base: position 32,216,820 of record CM060400.1, read on the forward strand.
CTCTTACTATCAATCTTGGATCCCAAGACTACTACACACTCTATGATGGATGATGGTGGTGGATGTGGGTTGTGATGGTGGTGGTGGTGGGTGAAGTGTGAGAGAGGTGGTTTGCCAAGGGATGCCTTTGAAGTGAACCAAGCACCTCTATTAATAGCCTGCACAGAAGCCCGAACACGGCCCCGTGTCCATTGGGCATGGCCCCATGTCCATCCATCTTCTCTTTCTTCATAAATGCAGTTTGTCTGCATTAGTTGACCACGCCCTCGTGTCTGCTAGGCACGACCCCATGTGCAGAAGCGTATCTGTAATATCAAGATTTGCTTGGATTCTGCGAATCTTAGCGTTGACCACGGCCCCGTGTCCGCTGGGCACGCCCCCATGTTGGAAAATAGAAGCTTCAACAACTTTGTCTTTTCTGCAGACACTTGGGCACGCCCCCGTGTTTATTGAGCACGGGGAGTGTCCAGCTTTCTGATCTCTTGTTTTTGCTTGGGAAGATGTTGTCGAGGGGTCGGACATGCCACGTTTATTCCTTTTCTTGTATTATTGTTAGATTTGGCTGTATTTTTGCTTCTTTTGTTCATTTAAGCTCTTTTAACCCTGAAAATACAAAAGGAAGACAAAAGCACACTTTTTCCAACATTAGTACTAAAAAAGGGTTAGTTTTATGACTCATTTAATGTAATTTATATGTTGCATTTTACACACATCAAATACCCCCACACTTGAATCTTTGCTTGTCCTCAAGCAAAACTCCTTATAATGTGGCTTACACTCCCAAATGGAATGGGTAGAAGAGAAGGTTTTGGGCTTGTCTTGAGTGTCTGGATTCCAAGATTTTTATTAGGTTTTATTTTTATGTTATTTACAATCATATTCGTTATGATTGATTTAAAACATTACATAAGAGAAATTACTTATTTGGGCATAACATGCCTCTTTAAAATTCCATTTATATACAAGTTCACCTACCTCACGGGAGATCACTCAACACTCGGCTGAAGATGTATTTTTGTGAAACACTCGGGACCGGCATGGAACTTACTTCTACCATCTGCTTGCCAAGCAATCAATCCTCCTCCTTTTTAACTATACACCTTTGTAAATATCAAGAGGACTTTGGGGAAGGGTTAGGCTTGGGTTAAAGGTAGGTGGTTTTGGGTTAGTGGTTAGTGGTTAGTAGAAAGGGGTGAAAGGCGTAAAAAGCGTCGGTTTTCGTAATTTTTTTTTTATTTTTGTGACTTTTTATTCTAATGAAGCATTTTTCAAACAAGGTTCTTTTTTGATGAACTTGTTTGTTTATTTCTTGACTTCATCATTTTATTTATTTTTTTATTTATTTTTTATTTTTTTGATAAGGAACGTCACATGAAAAACCGAGCCTTTTACTAAAATAAAGGGTTTAAAATGAAAAAGGGGGTTTGGTGGGTAAAGGGTGTTTGTTTTATGGGTTAGAAATGAAAAGGCTTAGGCTCAAAGGGGTTAACTAGGGGGGTTTTAGGTAGGTGGTAAAAAAAGAAAAATAATGATGTTGAAAGAAAAAGGGTTAGTCCTAATGCCTCCATCATTTACTTACTTGGGTTTAAGTTGGTAAGGACCGGGAATGTATCGTCATGGCAAGTTCTAGAGTCGTAAGAAACCAACCGTCTATTCACACAAGATACGAAAAATAAGCATTTAGTTTTAAAGATGTGTATTTGTATGCTCAATAAAGGCTCAAAACTCACTTTTTGTGGGAATGGGTTTTTATGTGATCAAGTATATATAATCAAATTTTAACTAGATTTGTCATGCCGTTTCATAATTTTCTTATGTTGGTTCTTTTCATCACGACGCTATCGGTTGTAAATTTGTAAAAATATAACCTTTTTAGAACTTGTTATTCTCAAATTAAACCAAGACAAGTAAAAAAAAATGAAAAGTTTTTGAAAAAATTTGGGGTGATTAGTGGTTCCAATAGAGTTTTGTGTAAGGCTCGGAATTAGGACTTGCAAAATTCAAGGTTTTAGTATCCCGCCACGTTTATTCCTTTTCTTGTATTATTGTTAGATTTGGCTGCATTTTTGCTTTTTTTTGTTCATTTAAGCTCTTTTAACCCTGAAAATACAAAAGGAAGACAAAAGCACACTTTTTCCAACATTAGTACTAAAAAGGGTTAGTTTTATGCCTCATTTGATGTAATTTATATTTTGCATTTTACACACATCACCCGGTACCCTGACGACGGTCAGACAGCGGCGGATGCTCCGACCGGGTATATAACTTTATTTTGGGAGTTTTTCTCTACAGGTAATTTTCGATTGCCTGCAACGAAATTTTTTCTTGATATTCTCGATTAGTATGGTCAGGGTTCGTCACTTCGAATTTGTGTGTCGTACAATGCATATTGAACCGACGGTTCCTCGATTCCGAGTTTTACATCTAATGCACTGTTCTTAGGGATTCTATTCTTTTATGCAAAGAGCATCTGCAAAAAAGATCTTGCTGCAACCTCCAAATTCATTTCATGACTGGAAACAAAAGTTCTTTTTCATTAAGGTTGGGGTTATTCCGATGAGAATGACTTTCAGGGGGAAAGAGGATGTGACGGCTGAGACTATTCAGACTCCTTCTGATGAAAATTGGTACCAGGATTTGAAAGACATTCCGTCCATTGCTTTTCCGGAGAAAGCCCTTGTTGGTGCTAGCATGAGCCTGAACAGGCAGATGAATCGGGAAGAAAAGCCAGTGTATATGGAAGGCGACAAATGTAAGATTTGGGGTCTGCCCTGTTCGATCCCCTTTCCTGTGTTTTTTTTTTTAATTTACCTTTGTTTCTCTTCCTTTGCAGTTGTTTCTTTGTATGTTGTTGCGTTTGAGAGCGAAGGTGGGAAGATGGCTACTATTCCCAAGAAGCTTGATGAGGAGCTTTGGTATCACCGCATTGTGAGGAATTTTGTTCTTTCGCGGGATGATGATTTGGTCGCGCAACCTGCTGCTGGTGCTGGTAATTTTTCATCATAAAGCTGTTTTATGCTATTTCACGCGTTTGAGTAAGTCAACCTTTGTGCTTCTCAATAGGTGAACTGTCTAACCTGGGCATAGGCCCTGAAAAGAAAAGGCGTGCGCCCACTGCTACTGCTGCGCCAAAGAAGAGTGACGCGGAGAAAATTCAATCTTCTAAAGCCAAAAATCTAGGAGAGAAGAAAGGTATGCGCCATTCCTCAGACTCCTAGTGTGATTATGTGGTGGTATCTGACTCGTTGGAGGGTCTTGCGCCTGCAGTTGTGAGGAAACCTAAACCGGAACCAAGGGATACTGCTGACATCCCTCCGTTGAACACTGATGATCCTATCGACTTAGAGTCGAGTCCTGAGCATCTTTTGAGGAAGAAGGCAGGAAAAAGAAAACAAACAAACACTGAGGCTGAAGATCAGCCTGCGAAGAAGGTTCAGAAGAAGAAAATCACTAGGAGAGGCAATCTTGATGCCTTCATTGTGAAGCCTGTTCTTGTTAGGTGTTTTTCTTTGCTTTCTTCTAATGCGCTTTGAATGATTGTAATATTTATGTTTGCTTTTGCAGAAAAGCCAAGTTCTGTTCACAAGGAGCCGTCCTCTATGATTAACGAGGAGCTTCTGCCCTCTCCTCCCCGCGCCCCTGTTAATGAGCAGTTACGTACTGAGGTCCCTGAGAATGAGGCGGAGAAAACCGTTGGGGCAGAGAATCCTGAGGTTGAAAAGCCTGCTGATGTTGCTGCTGACGCGGGAAAAATTACCAGCCCGGAGGCTATGGATGCTGATGCTGGTAATCCAAAAACTCCCGAGTTTGCTCAAGATCCGGAAAAAGAGAAATCTGCTCAAGAGATACCTATAACCATGTCTTCTTCTGCGGCCTCTGGTTTTATGCCTGATAATCTTGAAAAGGTATCTGCTGAGGACCAAGGTTCTTTTTCTGACGCTGATAAAAATTCCCCTATCCGCCCAGACGAAACTCTGGGGGATTACTATTATAGAACCTACTCGGAGAAGAATGCTTCTGAAATTCATGTTCCTGTTTGGAACTTGAAGAAAGGTGACACTTTCTCAGACTGGCGCGTGTGTCGAGACTGGTTACAGGGAACCTTCCCGCCTGGGGAGATTAAATTTCAGGAGGGACTCCTTCATGATCAGACTTATCATGCCTACCTTGAAGAGGCTGCTAGCTATACATCCACTACGCACCGTGTAGTGCGTGAATGGCATAGCATGCATAAGGAGTGGGCTGCTTTTAAGGCGTCTAAAAAGAAAGTTGCTGAGGATGTGGCCCGAGTTACCCAGTTGAGGGCTAAACTAAAAGCTGATCAGGCCAAATTTGAAAATAATCGGAAAACTGAGGAATGGTCTGTTGCGGGGTGGAAGAGAAAGGCGGAAGCTGAAGCTGCCCTTCTTTCCGAGGAGCGCAAAAATTGGAAAAAGATCTGTGAGAAGGATAATGCTGAGAAGATGGGTCCCCGCAATGTTATCAACAATCTTAAAGTAGAAGTTGAAAAATTGAAGAAATAGGATGCGGAGATAAAAAAATTGAAGAAGGAAAAAGCTGATGCGGAGATAAGCGCGTTCTCACAGGGAAAGGAGTGAACAACGAGAGGTACATACCTGCGCTACTCTTTCCCTTAGAGATAAGGAGATAGAAGAACTTATTGCTTTACTCTCTGAGCAGGAACAACTTAAGGCAGAAGTTAAGTCTGCTAAGAAAGATCGGGAGCTTGCGCGAACCGAGAAGGCTGCAACTTCCCACCGTCTTGTTGAGACCAAAGAAAAGTTAGAAACTTCTGAAACTGAACGGGCAACGGCGTAGAGCGAGCTCGAGCCGCTGAAAAGTGATATGTTATGGCTGAAAGAGCATGGAATTGCGAGTGTAAGTTTCTTCTTCTTTCTTTTGTAACTTCCATAGATGTTTTGCGCGTCTTCTTACTTTTTCTTTTTTGTTCAGGTTGCTGAATCAGTCCTTAACTCTGAAGAGCTAGACAAAACTATGGCGCACTTGTTGGTTGCTGCGCGAAATGATGGATATGCCCAAGGGTATGCGGAATGCTCGCACCATGTGGTTTACGCTTTGAAGGTTGACTGGGATACTAGATAGTCCGCTACCCATGGTGTTAATGCAGATGCTGCCCTTGCTGCTGCGAAGAAAGAATTTAATAACTTACAGCTCCCGGTTATGGATCTCATCAATGTTGCGTTACAATCTGAGGACCATGTGGCGCAATTGAAAGAAATCTTCCAAGATAAAGATGAGGATGAAGACCTAGCTTAGGTTTTCTTTGTGGTTGTGTGAACAATTAACTTGTAGGTTTTGGGATGTGTATCCGTGTTTTGTTAATGAGCTGCTGCGCAAGTAACTTTGGTTAATACATTGCCGTGTATATTTATAATTTTAAGGCGTGTGGCGCGCCAGTAACTAGTATGAGATGTGTTTTAATTTACAATATTTTGCATGAGTTGAATTGCTTTGATTACGTAAGGCGAATAAAGGTGGTATAAAGCTCATGTGTGAGCGTAGGGTCTGGTGCGATGTGTGTAATCGCTGACCGCTCATGAGACTTCTATTATATCTACCATAATGTTTTTGCGCTTACCAAAAGGAATTTCATGCACTTTGTAATAAACACAGAAATAATAGAAACTTTGTTTCGATTCATGATAGGGCACAGAGGCCATGGTACAAAGTCTGTTTTAGGATAATTACATGAAACTTAACTTACACTATAGTCCTTGCCATGAGTTGATAAGCTATAGAGCTTGACCAACCTGCGAGGAGACTATAGAATACTGCTTAATTGTTCGCCTTCTTACTCGGGCCCTCCTCGCCACGAGTAATTTGTTTTATGTCTTTTCACACATTCTGCAACAAGTGTGTGAGCTCGCCACTTTTGAGCGCTTTTTCAATTTCAGTTCGGAGAGAGATACAGTTGTTGGTAGTGTGGCCACTATCTTTATGATAGTCACAATATTGATTCGGATCTTGACCCCTCTTATTCTTCATTGGCGGAGGGGTCTTGAACTGGTAGTCCTCCGTGCTCAGCACCTCCACTGGAGTTTTGGTCAGAAGGGTCCACTGCCTCTCTCTGTTTTCCTGCTTTGTCTCTCTTTATGCAGCGAGCTTGTTCATAGTAGCTCGCGCATCTTCAGATGAGTAATTTCCAGAATTCGAGTCGCGCCAATTCTTTTTAAAGTTTTTTCCGCTGCTCGTGCTCATGTCTGTTGGGCGACTGTGCGGTGGTGGTGGTCTGTTAGTGCTGAGATTCTTCTCTGTCTGGGCGTACACTTTGGTTGCCGCCATCAACTTTTCCCAGCTCTTTGATAGCCCTTCCATTCTAGACAAAACCTTTATCATGTCGTCCCAGCGGACGGCATACTTAAACTGTGCTCTGATAAAATGCTCATGAACATCTCCTATCTCAAGGACTTCTTTGTTGTAACGCATGATGAAATCTTCTAAGCTCTCATCGTCGTGCCTCCAAATATTCATGACGTCTGCAGTATCTCGGATAGACCTTCTTTGTTGGCTGAAATGCACCAAAAATTTCTCTCGCAGGTCTACCCATGATGTTATCTTCCCAACAGGCAGGTTATCGAACCATAGTCGCGCGGTGCCTGTGAGAGTTTGGATGAATAGATGACACCACATCGGTAAAGTCCATCCTCCCACCAATCCTGCACTAGTGAAGACCCGAAGATGGTCATCCGGGTCTGTCATGCCATTGAACTTGCCAACGTTGGATGGGATTTTTGCTTTCTCCAAAGGAGCCAAAACAATTTCGCTGATGAACTTGGAATTTTTTGCTGCCTCCGCCGGGCGGTAGATCAAATTGTAATCGTGTACTGCTTCAGGATTGTAAATCACGTGGGGTTTACAACTTTTATAATTCGGTTGTAACCGATTGAACACGCTTTTATGGTCCCCCTCGTGGTATGTTCTGTCATACTCACTGGTGTGGGTGTCCCGTCACGGGCCCAACCTGGAGTGAACTGACTGCCTTCGATGAGAATGAGATTCATCGTGGTACTCTCTTTGTAGATTTTCAGAGTGAGTATGTTCATATCTCGCTGGAGATCTAGAGTAAACTTCTGTGTCTTCTACCTGAACTCGTGATGGTGCATCATTATGGGAAACATGAGGTACCGATGGTGCTCGAGTACGAGATACAGGTCTTCTTGACTGAGTAGGAGGAGCAGTTTGTGCAAAGAGTTGTGCATACACAGCGTTTATCGCTCCTTGGGATCTGACATACCAGGAGATAGGGGTTTCTCTAGGAGGTAGAATTGAGCTTATTGGAATTTCAGGCTGTATTCCTGGAGTGACATGGTCATTTGGATGATTATCAGTGTACTGAACTTCATTATCATCCGAAGCCTCTTCCACAATCCCTTCAACTTGGGTATTGTGAGCGAAATTTGGCCGAGGGCCGGTTTGACAGTTCGTCGGAGTTTCTTCCATTTTAAAAACGGAAATGAAAAAGTGGATCGAAACGAGAGGAAATGAATAAAACTGAGAAATCGGTGGGCACCAATGAAGAAACACTAGTTTAATTGACCTGAATCAACTGAACCAGGGGGTTTGAATCTGCATAAAAGGGTTTATCTCTTCTCGTTCGGTTCATGGGTGACTGATCTCCTTGTTCACAATAACTGCAAAACAACCACCCGTTAGACTCGCCACGGGGAGAATGGGGGTTCTCTCCGTGACCACCCTCCGGCGTGAGAATAAGTACAGGTTTTATGAAGAAGAAAAAGTAGTGAAAGTGAAGTGAATGTAACTTGAAGATTATACCTGAATTATCCTTCTATTTATAGCCGAAGTTTGGGCGGGAAAATCTGTTGGTGAAATATTGACGAAAAGTGCTATTTCTGTAAGCGGTTATTTTTCCCTCCGTTAATCATTAACGAGTGTGAGAGCACACGGATCGTGATCTTTGATCAACGGTTGGGGTATTGCCACGTGGAAAGTGGGCAAGTTAAGATCTCTCTTTAATTTCGTGCCATCATCGTGACTTCAAGGGAATCTGGGATGATGCCACGTGGCCATTCGGTTATAACCGTCTGGTGGTGCACGATGGAGCCTTCTGGAAGAATACAGCTGTAATCCTGTGTGGCTCCTTACTGTATAGTATCAGTGAAGTAAATAATATCCAAGTCTGGATATTATTTATGCGGGAGTGTTTGTTAAGGTTTTCATCCTTATCTGTTATGGAGATTGGCGCAAGGGTTTGTAAGTTTCCTTTTGGCGCGCAGGTGTTGTTTGTTCCTTTCCTTCTAAGTTCTCTTTGTAGGGCCAGTGTGCGGCCGCGCAAGGCCTGAGGAGGGTTAGAAGGATGAGCTTGTGGTATGGTCCCAAGTACTTGAAGCAAGGTTTTTGGGACCTTACCCTTCACCGACCAAGCGGTAATAATTTACCATATCCCAAGCCCGTATAAAGGAAAATAAGTTAAAAGTATTTACATGAGCTTAAAATGCGAGATTTGTTCACTCAGCCATATAATCGATTCCGAGTTTTCCATCAAATGCACTGTTCTCAGGGATTCTATTCTTTTATGCAAAGGGCATCTGCAAAAAAGATCTTGCTGCAACCTCCAAATTCGTTTCATGACTGGAAACAAAAGTTCTTTTTCATTAAGGTTGGGGTTATTCCAATGAGAATGACTTTCAGGGGGAAAGAGGATGTCACGGCTGAGACTATTCAGACTCCTTCTGATGAAAATTGGTACCAGGATTTGAAAGACATTCCGTCCATTGCTTTTCCGGAGAAAGCCCTTGTTGGTGCTAGCATGAGCCTGAACAGGCAGATGAATCGGGAAGAAAAGGCTGTGTATATGGAAGGCGACAAATGTAAGATTTGGGGTCTGCCCTGTTCGATCCCCTTTCCTGTGTTGTTTTTTTTATTTTGCCTTTGTTTCTCTTCATTTGAAGTTGTTTCTTTGTACGTTGTTGCATTTGAGAGAGAAGGTGGGAAGATAGCTACTATTCCCAAGAAGCTTGATGAGGAGCTTTGGTATCACCGCATTGTGAGGAATTTTGTTCTTTCGTGGGATGATGATTTGGCCGCGCAACCTGCTGCTGGTGCTGGTAATTTTTCATCATAAAGTTGTTTTATGCTATTTTACGCGTTTGAGTAAGTCAACCTTTGTGCTTCTCAATAGGTGAACTGTCTAACCTGGGCATTGGCCCTGAAAAGAAAAGACGTGCGCCCACTGCTACTGCTGCGCCAAAGAAGAGTGACGCGGAGAAAATTCAATCTTCTAAAGCCAAAAATCTAGGAGAGAAGAAAGGTATGCGCCATTCCTCAGACTCCTGGTGTGATTATGTGGTGGTATCTGACTCGTTGGAGGGTCTTGCGCCTGCAGTTGTGAGGAAACCTAAACCGGAACCACGGGATACTGCTGAGATCCCCCCGTCAAACCCTGATGATCCTATCGACTTAGAGTCGAGTCCTGAGCATCTTTTGAGGAAGAAGGCAGGAAAAAGAAAACAAACTAACACTGAGGCTGAAGATCAGCCTGCGAAGAAGGTTCAGAAGAAGAAAATCACTAGGAGAGGCAATCTTGATGCCTTCATTGTGAAGCCTGTTCTTGGTAGGTGTTTTTCTTTGCTTTCTTCTAATGCGCTTTGAATGATTATAATATTTATGTTTGCTTTTGCAGAAAAGCCAAGTTCTGTTCACACGGAGCTGTCCTCTGTGATTAACGAGGAGCTTCTGCCCTCTCCTCCTCGCGCCCCTGTTAATGAGCAGTTACGTACTGAGGTCCCTGAGAATGAGGTGGAGAAAACCGTTGGGGCAGAGAATCCTGAGGTTGAAAAGCCTGCTGATGTTGCTGCTGACGCGGGAAAAATTACCAGCCCGGAGGCTATGGATGCTGATGCTGGTAATCCAAAAACTCCCGAGTTTGCTCAAGATCCGGAAAAAGAGAAATCTGCTCAAGAGATACCTATAACCATGTCTTCTTCTGCGTCCTCTGGTTTTATGCCTGATAATCTTGAAAAGGTATCTGCTGAGGACCAAGGTTCTTTTTCTGACGCTGATAAAAATTCCCCTATCCGCCCAGACGAAACTCTGGGGGATTACTATTATAGAACCTACTCGGAGAAGAATGCTTCTGAAATTCATGTTCCTGTTTGGAACTTGAAGAAAGGTGACACTTTCTCAGACTGGCGCGTGTGTCGAGACTGGTTACAGGGAACCTTCCCGCCTGGGGAGATTAAATTTCAGGAGGGACTCCTTCATGATCAGACTTATCATGCCTACCTTGAAGAGGCTGCTAGCTATACATCCACTACGCACCGTGTAGTGCGTGAATGGCATAGCATGCATAAGGAGTGGGCTGCTTTTAAGGCGTCTAAAAAGAAAGTTGCTGAGGATGTGGCCCGAGTTGCCCAGTTGAGGGCTAAACTAGAAGCTGATCAGGACAAATTTGACAATAATCGGAAAACTGAGGAATGGTCTGTTGCGGGGTGGAAGAGAAACGCGGAAGCTGAAGCTGCCCTTCTTTCCGAGGAGCGCAAAAATTGGAAAAAGATCTGTGAGAAGGATAATGCTGAGAAGATGGGTCCCCGTAATGTTATCAACAATCTTAAAGTAGAAGTTCAAAAATTGAAGAAATAGGATGCGGAGATCAAAAAATTGAAGAAGGAAAAAGCTGATGCTGAAGCCGAGAGGGATGAAGCGCGTTCTCACAGGGAAAGGAGTGAACAACGAGAGGTACATACCAGCGCTACTCTTGCCCTTAGAGATAAGGAGATAGAAGAACTTATTGCTTTACTATCTGAGCAGGAACAACTTAAGGCAGAAGTTGAGTATGCTAAGAAAGATCTGGAGCTTGCGCGAACCGAGAAGGCTGCAACTTCCCACCGTCTTGCTGAGACCAAAGAAAAGTTAGAAACTTCTGAAACTGAACGGGCAACGGCGTAGAGCGAGCTCAAGCCGCTGAAAAGTGATATGTTATGGCTGAAAGAGCGTGGAATTGCGAGTGTAAGTTTCTTCTTCTTTCTTTTGTAACTTCCATAGATGTTTTGCGCATCTTCTTACTTTTTCTTTTTTGTTCAGGTTGCTGAATCAGTCCTTAACTCTGAAGAGCTAGACAAAACTATGGCCCACTTATTGGTTGCTGCGCGAAATGATGGATATGCCCAAGGGTATGCGGAATGCTCGCACCATGTGGTTAACGCTTTGAAGGTTGACTGGGATACTAGCAAGTCCGCTACCCATGGTGTTAATACAGATGCTGCCCTTGCTGCTGCGAAGACAGAATTTAATAACTTACAGCTCCCGGTTATGGATCTCATCAATGTTGCGTTACAATCTGAGGACCATGTGGCGCAATTGAAAGAAATCTTCCAAGATAAAGATGAGGATGAAGACCTAGCTTAGGTTTTCTTTGTGGTTGTGTGAACAATTAACTTGTAGGTTTTGGGATGTGTATCCGTGTTTTGTTAATGAGCTGCTGCGCAAGTAACTTTGGTTAATACATTGCCGGGTATATTTATAATTTTAAGGCGTGTGGCGCGCCAGTAACTGGTATGAGATGTGTTTTAATTTACAATATTTTGCATGAGTTGAATTGCTTTGATTACATATGGCGAATAAAGGTGGTATAAAGCTCATGTGTGAGCGTAGGGTCTGGTGCGATGTGTGTAATCGCTGACCGCTCATGAGACTTGTATTATATCTATCATAATGTTTTTGCGCTTACCAAAAGGAATTTCATGCACTTTGTAATAAACACAGAAATAATAGAAACTTTGTTTTGATTCATGATAGGGCATAGAGGCCATGGTACAAAGTCTGTTTTAGGATAATTACATGAAACTTAACTTACACTATAGTCCTTGCCATGAGTTGATAAGCTACAGAGCTTGACCAACCTGCGAGGAGACTATAGAATACTGCTTAATTGTTCGCCTTCTTACTCGGGCCCTCCTCGCCACGAGTAATTTGTTTTATGTCTTTTCGCACATTCTGCAACAAGTGGGTGAGCTCGCCACTTTTGAGCGCTTTTTCAATTTCAGTTCGAAGAGAGATACAGTTGTTGGTAGTGTGACCACTATCTTTATGATAGTCACAGTATTGATTCGGATCTTGATCCCTCTTATTCTTCATTGGCGGAGGGGTCTTGAACTGGTAGTCCTCCGTGCTCAGCACCTCCGCTGGAGTTTTGGTCAGAAGGGTCCACTGCCTCTCTCTGTTTTCCTGCTTTGTCTCTCTTTATGCAGCGAGCTTGTTTATAGTAGCTCGCGCATCTTCAGATGAGTAATTTCCAGAATTCGAGTCGCGCCAATTCTTTTTAAAGTTTTTTCCGCTGCTCATGCTCATGTCTGTTGGGCGACTGTGCGGTGGTGGTGGTCTGTTAGTGCTGAGATTCTTCTCTGTCTGGGCGTACACTTTGGCTGCCGCCATCAACTTCTCCCAGCTCTTTGATAGCCCTTCCATTCCAGACAAAACCTTTATCTTGTCGTCACAGCGGACGGCATACTTAAACTGTGCTCTGATAAAATGCTCATGAACATCTCCTATCTCAAGGACTTCTTTGTTGTAACGCATGATGAAATCTTCTAAGCTCTCATCGTCGCGCCTCCAAATATTCATGACGTCTGCAGTATCTCGGATAGACCTTCTTTGTTGGCTGAAATGCACCAAAAATTTCTCTCGCAGGTCTACCCATGATGTTATCTTCCCAACAGGCAGGTTATCGAACCATAGTCGCGCGGTGCCTGTGAGAGTTTGGATGAATAGATGACACCACATCGGTAAAGTCCATCCTCCCACCAATCCTGCACTAGTGAAGACCCGAAGATGGTCATCCGGGTCTGTCATGCCATTGAACTTGCCAACGTTGGATGGGATTTTTGCTTTCTCCAAAGGAGCCAAAACAATTTCGCTGATGAACTTGGAATTTTCTGCTGCCTCCGCCGGGCGGTAGATCAAATTGTAATCGTGTACTGCTTCAGGATTGTAAATCGCGTGGGGTTTACAACTTTTATAATTCGGTTGTAACCGATTGAACACGCTTGTATTGTCCCCCTTGTGGTATGTTTTGTCATACTCACTGGTGTGGGTGTCCCGTCACGGGCCCAACCTGGAGTGAACTGACTGCCTTAGATGAGAATGAGATTCATCGTGGTACTCTCTTTGTCGATTTTCAGAGTGAGTATGTTCATATCTCGCTGGAGATCTAGAGTAAACTTCTGTGTCTTCTACCTGAACTCGTGATGGTGCATCATTATGGGAAACATGAGGTATCGATGGTGTCACACCCTCCAAAAACCCCACCCCGCCTTGGAGGCGTGACATGCCCAGGATCATAGCCACCAATCATATTGAACAAAGCATGTAAGTAATTTTTATATATTTATACACAATACAATTGGTGTCAAAACATAGTTTGAGTTTACAGCGGAAGCACAAAACATAAGTTTAATATTAATTGAAATGTTTTCCCACAACGACCATGCCTCCTCGTGCAAGTTCCTTAAGCTAGAGATCTAACGACTTGCAAGGCATGTAACAACGAGTCAACAACAAAGTTGAGTGAATTCACGTTTCTCTTCACTGGCTTACTAGCCCGTAGGATTATCCCGAAGTTTTGTTTTGTTGTCCTAACCAGGACGAACGTACGTTATTCTGCACTCTGGAGAATTCGTATGTATCGCGGTCTCCCAGACATGTGTGCGAAGATTACTGGAGTGGCATCCTACCTACTGAGGATGGTCGTGCCTTGTAGAAAGTCTGTGAACTCACCTTGATTTACCAAGCTTCCTGATTCTAACTCTTCTGAGAATTAGCATCTACTTTGGTATGAGGTAGAGTTTAGCCTACTGATAAGCTTAATAACCTAATTTGCACACGAAACTAGGTAAGTAACTTAATACAGCTTTTACGATAACTCACGAGATCAAACCCTCACAACAAATGACAAAGTGCGATACTTAAACATCCAGCGGATTCACAACGAATGACAGAGTATAGTCCGATTTCGAACAGCACTCAAACATTCAAGTCTAAATCACGACGAATGACAAAGTATAAACCCAATTTGAGCAGCACTTAAACATCTATCGGATAGTTTCAATCGATCGGACATTGAATCGTAATAGCGATTACATTAATACCCTGTATCGTAGCATCAATTAGTGATCGTGTGTGTTAATTGTAGTATTTCGACTATAACTCAGCGTAGAATTGGAATTTCTACGACGTTTCAGAGCCAGAAATCGAATGCCAATGTTCTGTATTTATACACCAATTTTGAACAACTTACGGACCGTAACAATTATCCCTTACGGTCCGTAAGGGACACCTCCTTCTTATAGGGTAGCTACGTGTGAGACTAGGCCTGCTGAGTCGACAGATTCTTAAAATTCTATTCTGACAACGAGATAAGTGTATAATCATCAATAGAAAATACCCCCCTTGAGTTTTAGGGGCCCTAATCCTGATTCTGATTGTTCTGGAAATCTTAGGGTTTCTGAAGAATCACTTGGGTTTCTCAATTAGGGTTTCCTATTGGACTAATTATAATACTAAATAGGACTTTTTAGTGAGAGTTGCTACATTCTCCCCTCCTTATAGAAATCTCGTCCTCGAGATTTACTCAAATAAGTAAGGATACTAGTACTAATCTTTTTTGTTCGAGAAACTTAACCTTTCTGTTTTAAATCTAAAGTCACAAATCTTTAAACTTTTCATTTATCTCTAAATACTACCAGAAATTTGTCAGATAGACATTTCTTAAGGTTGTATACATGAAATACTTAGGGATGACTTAACCTTAACCCATAGCACTTAAAATAAATATTATAGAACACCGTAAAGTATTGAGTCTTGCACTTGGAATGAAGCATCGTTGTGGATCATTGAACACTTTACCGGTTATAGTTTGGTTTTCATCAAAATCTTTTTCCCTTTTTAAAACCAAGTTCACTATAACCAATGGCTCTGATACCACTCTGTCACACCCTCCAAAAACCCCACCCCGCCTTGGAGGCGTGACATGCCCAGGATCATAGCCACCAATCATATTGAACAAAGCATGTAAGTAATTTTTATATATTTATACACAATACAATTGGTGTCAAAACATAGTTTGAGTTTACAGCGGAAGCACAAAACATAAGTTTAATATTAATTGAAATGTTTTCCCACAACGACCATGCCTCCTCGTGCAAGTTCCTTAAGCTAGAGATCTAACGACCTGCAAGGCATGTAACAACGAGTCAACAACAAAGTTGAGTGAATTCACGTTTCTATTCACTGGCTTACTAGCCCGTAGGATTATCCCGAAGTTTTGTTTTGTTGTCCTAACCAGGACGAACGTACGTTATTCTGCACTCTGGAGAATTCGTATGTATCGCGGTCTCCCAGACATGTGTGCGAAGATTACTGGAGTGGCATCCTACCTACTGAGGATGCCCGTGCCTTGTAGAAAGTCTGTGAACTCACCTTGATTTAACAAGCTTCCTGATTCTAACTCTTCTGAGAATTAGCATCTACTTTGGTATGAGGTAGAGTTTAGCCTACTGATAAGCTTAATAACCTAATTTGCACACGAAACTAGGTAAGTAACTTAATACAGCTTTTACGATAACTCACGAGATCAAACCCTCACAACAAATGACAAAGTGCGATACTTAAACATCCAGCGGATTCACAACGAATGACAGAGTATAGCCCGATTTCGAACAGCACTCAAACATTCAAGTCGAAATCACGACGAATGACAAAGTATAAACCCAATTTGAGCAGCACTTAAACATCTATCGGATAGTTTCAATCGATCGGATATTGAATCGTAATAGTGATTACATTAATACCCCGTATCGTAGCATCAATTAGTGATCGTGTGTGTTAATCGTAGTATTTCGACTATAACTCAGCGTAGAATTGGAATTTCTACGACGTTTCAGAGCCAGAAATCGAATGCCAATGTTCTGTATTTATACACCAATTTTGAACAGCTTACGGACCGTAACAATTATCCCTTACGGTCCGTAAGGGACACCTCCTTCTTATAGGGTAGCTACGTGTGAGACTAGGCCTGCTGAGTCGACAGATTCTTAAAATTCTATTATGACAACGAGATAAGTGGATAATCATCAATAGAAAATACCCCCCCTGAGTTTTAGGGGCCCTAATCCTGATTCTGATTGTTCTGGAAATCTTAGGGTTTCTGCAGAATCACTTGGGTTTCTCAATTAGGGTTTCCTATTGGACTAATTATAATACTAAATAGGACTTTTTAGTGAGAGTTGCTACAGATGGTGCTCGAGTACGAGATACAGGTCTTCTTGACTGAGTAGGAGGAGTAGTTTGTGCAAAGAGTTGTGCATATACAGCGTTTATCGCTCCTTGGGATCTGACATACCAGGAGATAGGGGTTTCTCTAGGAGGTAGAATTGAGCTTATTGGAATTTCAGGTTGTATTCCTGGAGTGACAGGGTCATTTGGATGATTATCAGTGTACTGAACTTCATTATCATCCGAAGCCTCTTCCACAATCCCTTCAACTTGTGTATTGTGAGCGAAATTTGGCCGAGGGCCGGTTTGACAGTTCGTCGGAGTTTCTTCCATTTTAAAAACGGAAATGAAAAAGCGGATCGAAACGAGAGGAAACGAATAAAATTGAGA
The DNA here is from genome assembly GCA_030545235.1 of Helianthus tuberosus. Taxonomy (NCBI): domain Eukaryota; kingdom Viridiplantae; phylum Streptophyta; class Magnoliopsida; order Asterales; family Asteraceae; genus Helianthus; species Helianthus tuberosus. Next base: position 32,233,458 of record CM060400.1, read on the forward strand.
AATCGGTGGGCACCAATGAAGAAACACTGGTTTAATTGACCTGAATCAACTGAACCAGGGGGTTTGAATCTGCATAAAAGGGTTTATCTCTTCTCGTTCGGTTCGTGGGTGACTGATCTCCTTCTTCACAATAACTGCAAAACAACCACCCGTTAGACTCGCCACGGGGAGAATGGGGGTTCTCTCCGTGACCACCCTCCGGCGTGAGAATAAGTACGGGTTTTATGAAGAAGAAAAAGTAGTGAAAGTGAAGTGAATGTAACTTGAAGATTATACCTGAATTATCCTTCTATTTATAGCCGAAGTTTGGGCGGGAAAATCTGTTGGTGAAATATTGACGGAAAGTGCTATTTCCGTAAGCGGTTATTTTTCCCTCCGTTAATCATTAACGAGTGTGAGAGCACACGGATCGTGATCTTTGATCAACGGTTGGGGTATTGCCACGTGGAAAGTGGGCAAGTGAAGATCTCTCTTTAATTTCGTGCCATCATCGTGACTTCAAGGGAATCTGGGAAGATGCCACGTGGCCATTCGGTTATAACCGTCTGGTGGTGCACGATGGAGCCTTCTGGAAGAATACAGCTGTAATCCTGTGTGGCTCCTTACTGTATAGTATCAGTGAAGTAAATAATATCCAAGTCTGGATATTATTTATGCGGGAGTGTTTGTTAAGGTTTTCATCCTTATCTGTTATGGAGATTGGCGCAAGGGTTTGTAAGTTTCCTTTTGGCGCGCAGGTGTTGTTTGTTCCTTTCCTTCTAAGTTCTCTTTGTAGGGCCAGTGTGCGGCCGCGCAAGGCCTGAGGAGGGTTAGAAGGATGAGCTTGTGGTATGGTCCCAAGTACTTGAAGCAAGGTTTTTGGGACCTTACCCCTTCACCGACCAAGCGGTAATAATTTACCATATCCCAAGCCCGTATAAAGGAAAATAAGTTAAAAGTATTTACATGAGCTTAAAATGCGAGATTTGTTCACTCAGCCATATAATCTATTCAAACTAGTGCAAGTAGCTTTTTTCGGGGCTCCTAATCTGGAACGAACGTTTTATTAACCTATTAAATTACTAACGGGTCTTATTTAAGTTGTAAACTTAGACCGGTTAGTTTAAAGAAAGGTTTACGGTACGAAACGCTAGATTAAGCGATGACCGGATTGGACTGTAATTTAGACCCGACAAGTATGGAGACTTGTATTATATGGGTAAACTAAATACATTCTGGAATTTGAAGTTTAAATGATAAGACTTGACCCGTTTCGGCTAATTTATGTAAACTAGTCACATAAATCGCACCGTACGCGTATAAGCTTAAACGGATAACCGGATGAGTCATATACAAGTTCCATAAGTTATTATGCTTTAAATATGTCATGATATCAGTAAGATATCAGCAATTATGCCCAAAAAGAACTTTAAACCAAATTAAGTCCCGTAAGGGCATTTTGGTCATTTTAAGATTTATAAAAGAGGTTTAAACATAAACTGATGTTCTGGTCTAAAACATTATGTAAAAATAGTTATTTTATGATGTTATAACAGTAATCATACATATTTGAGGTTTACCATTTATGGCCAAACGATGCACCGTAGGGGCATTTTGGTCATTTTACATATGTTTTTAAGGACAAAATTGGAAGTCTGAGTTCATGACTTATACCTACTGTAAAAGTATTAAAATTTATTTATAAATTCAGTAGGTAACAAGTCTTAGGTGTTAAATATGGCTTTAATCAGTACTATGCACCTAATTATCGTAAAAATCGATAATTGACGATATTTGCAAAGTTTATGTCATTCTGAGATTTTGACCAGCCTTAAATGGTTAAAATATTTTATTTTACATATAAAATCAGAAGGAAAAGGTTTGGCATGTTAATTATATGCAAATCACAATTTATTAGCAAAAGGGGCATTATCGTCAATTATATAATTTATACGAGAACTCAATGATATGGTCAGTATCTAATCTGACCCAACATTCCAAAAATCCCTAAAAATGATATCATAACAATAGGTAATGAGTTTGGTGCCAAAATTTGGGTTTAAACATGATTTATGCACAAAAGCGTAATTTAATTATAAAAAGTTAAATTTTACGATATCTTGCATAACAATAATTTGAGACCAGAAAATAATGTCAAAATGATTTTGGCATGTTTATATATCAGTAACAAAGATATGTGCATGCTTACATATTCAAAAATATCGTTTTTAAACTATAAGGGCATAATAGTTAAAATTAACCATAGTAACTGAACATGCGCAAAAACTCGGATTTCTATTATGATCGTGTAATATAACCTTATAGGGTTATGCTACATTATATTACAATCATAACGGAACCAAAAATCAGTAGCAAACTAATCTAATTCGGTTCATAATCGAAAGTCAACGCAGAAGTCAAACTTCGCGACTTTCGGTTGCGAACCGACCCTAAAACTGGAATTGACGAGCCGAACAGGTTTACACATATTCTAATAATTATTACCAAGTTGTTTAAGTGATAAAACGTATTTTAGAATATTTCTAAACTCATATCGCAATTATTTCAAAAACTGACCCGTTGACTTTTTAAAACAATATTACGTTGACTCGTCAATTGACCAAGCAAACGTGATTCTTAGGAGGTGCCCTTTTGAGGGTTTAACACCTACCTAATTACGATCACGTAGCCATGTTCGTTGTGAACAATGGCTTGACCGATTACGGGCTAACTAAAAGTCAAAGCGTTTATCGTAAACGCTTGACTTTTCGGCTTTTTAGGCCAAATAAATGAACTAGTCACGAAAGGACACTTACATATGGTCCTAGGGACTAAAATAAACTCAGAGGGTGTTTCCCAAAATCTCAGGAACTCCCAATATGAGAAGTTGTAGAAAGAACAAGAAATGGTGCAAGTGATTCAAGTGAAATTCAATGCCTATTTATAGTTTTTGAGATTGGACCAGATCTTGCCAAGTGTTTAGAGGAGTTATAAGATTATAACATGTATGATGTGCGTAGTGTGTGGTATATTTTTATGTATATTTTTTGCCCTTTTTAACACTTTAGTCAAGTTTTAAGTTTATAAAACACGATATTCTACTAACACTAAACACACATATGGGCAAGTGCACCCATCGTGAGCGTAGTATAGTGTTGGTAAGATACCGAGGTCGTCCAAGGACACAAGAGCTTTTAATACCGGTTTATCCTCAACGTCTAATCAAATCAAAATTTTAGAAAAAGGTTTAAACATGAAAATAAAAACAAAAAATGCTGAAAATAAAAACAGATAGACAAGATGAATCACTTGGATCCGACTCTCCTTTAGTGTAACCTTTGATTATTTCCGCACTTTTGCACTTTTTAATAGATTATCTTAGTTATAGTAGTAGGCCCCTCTTTTGAAGGTGACGTTACCCTCAATCCAGTAGTTTGAGTCAGCAAGGATACAATCCTAAAGGGTTGGATTATTGAAAGATAATTAATTAAGTTATTAATGCGTAATGTGGTAGGCTCCTCTTTTGAAGGTGATGTTACCCTCGGCTAAGTAGTTTGAGTCAGCAAGGATACAATCCTAAGTAGCCGGGTTAATGTATTAATAGTAGTTTACATATGAGGGGATCAAGGAATTCACACCTTCGCCATCCAATACCAGTGGGTAATGAAGGAGGTCCTACTAAACTTGACCCAGGTCCTTGCAGGATCTATACACTGAACAAGGAATGAACCTTACCAAACCATTCCCTTAACCCTCGACCAGGTAGCCAACATATCTCCATATAGACCGTGGAGATATGAATGGTGTAAATCTTATATTTTATATAGACAGTAAAATAACGCTAAGACACCACGGACAAATGATACGGAAGTTTCACCTTCAACATAAGAAACTAGTTATTAAAGTTGTTAATACATAACCAAATAAAAAGTGTGAAAAGATTAAAAATAAAAAGTATTACACTAAATGCTTATCTTCACCAAGTGATGTAAGAAACTTAGGCAAACATGACCTTTGATTGTCAAGAACTCTTACTATCAATCTTGGATCCCGAGACTACTACACACACTCTATGATGGATGATGGATGATGGTGGTGGATGTGGGTGTGGTGATGGTGGTGGAGTGTGGGTGAAGTGGGAGAGAGGTGGTTTACCAAGGGATGCCTTTGAAGTGAACCAAGCACCCCTATATATAGCCTGCACAGAAGCCCGGACATGGCCCCGTGTCCATTGAGCACGGCCCCGTGTCCAACCACTTTCTCTTTCTTCATTAATTGAAGTTTGTCTGCATTAGTTGACCACGCCCCCGTTTCCGCTGGGCACGGCCCCATGTGCAGAAGCGTATCTGTACTATCAAGATTTGCTTGGATTATGTGAATCTTAGTGTTTTCCACGGCCCCGTGTCTGCTGGGCATGCCCCCGTGTAGGGAAATAGAAGCTTCTACAACTTTGTCTTTTCTACAGACACTTGGGCACGCCCCCGTGTCCGGTGGGCACGGGGCGTGTTCAACCTTCTGATGTCTTGTTTTTGCTTGGGAAGATGTTGTCGAGGGGTCGGGCATGCCACGTTTATTCCTTTTCTTGTATTTATGTTAGATTTTGTTGTGTTTTTGCTTCTTTTGTTCAATTAAACTCTTTTAACCCTGAAAATACAAAAGGAAGACAAAAATACACTTTTTCCAACATTAATACTAAAAAAGGGTTAGTTTTATACCTCATTTGATGTAATTTATATGTTGCATTTTACACACATCAAATACCCCCACACTTGCATCTTTGCTTGTCCTCAATCAAAACTCTTTATAATGTGGCTTACACTCTCAAATGGAATGGGCACGGGGCGTGTTCAACCTTCTGATGTCTTGTTTTTGCTTGGGAAGATGTTGTCGAGGGGTCGGGCATGCCACGTTTATTCTTTTTCTTGTATTTATGTTAGATTTTGCTGTGTTTTTGCTTCTTTTGTTCAATTAAACTCTTTTAACCCTGAAAATACAAAAGGAAGACAAAAGCACACTTTTTCCAACATTAGTACTAAAAAGGGTTAGTTTTATGCCTCATTTGATGTAATTTCCAACATTAGTTCTAAAAAAGGCTTACTCTCTCAAATGGAATGGGTAGAAGAGAAAGTTTGGGGCTTGTCTTTAGTGTCGGGATTCCAAGATCTTTATTAGGTTTTATTTTTAAGCTATTTACAATCCTATTCGTTATGATTTATTTAGAACATTACATAAGAGAAATTACTTATTTGGGCATAACATGCCTCTTTAAAATTCCATTTATATACAAGTTCACATACCTTATGGGAGATCATTCAACACTCGGCCGAAGATGTATTTTTGTGAAACACTCGAGACCTGCATGGAACTTACTTCTACCATATGCTTGCCAAGCAATCAATCCTCCTCCTTTTTAACTATAAACCTTTTTAACTATAAACCTTTGTAAATATCAAGAGGACTTTGGGGGAAGGTTTAGGCTTGGGTTAAAGGTAGGTGGTTTTAGGTTAGTGGTTAGTAGAAAAGGGCGAAAGGCGTAAAAAGCGTCGGTTTTCTTAAAACTTTTTGTTTTTGTGAGTTTATATTTCAATGAAGCATTTTTCAAACAAAGTTTTTTTTTGATGAACTTGTTTGTTTACTGCTAAGCTTCATAACTTTTTTTATAAGGATTGTCACATGAAAACCGAGCTTTTTACTAAAATAAAGGGTTTAAAATAAAAAGGGTTTTGGTGGGTAAAGGGTGTTTATTTTGTGGGTTTAGAAATGAAAAGGTTTAGGCTCAAAGGGGTTAACTAGGGGGATTTTGGGTAGGTGGTAAAAAAAATAATGGTGTTGAAAGAAAAATGGTTAGTCCTAATGCCTCCATCATTTACTTACTAGGGTTTAAGTTGGTAAGGACCGAGAATGTATTTACATGGCAAGTTCTAGAGTCGTAAGAAACCAAGCAGCTATTCACACAAGAAACGAAAGATGAGCATTTATTTTTAAAGATGTGTATTTATATGCTCAATTAAAGGCTCAAAACTCATTTTTTGTAGGAATGGGTTTTTTAAGTGATCAAGTATATATAATCAAATTTTAACTAGATTTGTCATGTCGTTTCATAATTTTCTTACGTTGGTTCTTTTTATCACGACGCTATCGGTTGTAAATTTGTAAAAATATAACCTTTTTAGAATTTTTTATTCCCAAATTAAACCAAGACAAGTAAAAAAACGAAAAGTTTTTAAAAAAATTTGGGGTGTTTAGCGGTTGCAATAGAGTTTTGTGTAAGGCTTGTAATTAGGACTTGCAAAATTCAAGGTTTTAGCATCCCCCCCCCCCCACACTTAAATTACACATTGTCCTCAATGTGTTTCAAAAATAAGTTTTTAGGTTGATTGAATGTGTAAAAAGGTGTGTAAAAACAAAAATTTTTGTTACTGGGCGTCTGGACGCGGCCCCGTGGTGACCGGGCACGGCCCCGTGTTCAGATTGCCAGTAACACAAAGTAACAGAAGGCTGGGCATGGGGGCGTGTTCAGTGAGCACGCCCCATGTCTAGTTGCCTGAACTGGGCATTTTTCTGCAGATCCTTGAGCACGGGGTGTGTTGGCTAGGCACGACCCGTGTTGAACTTGCTGTAATGAAGAAAATTTGTCAGGTGGCTCTGTTTTTGTGCATGGGTTGTTGGTTCAAGCTTCCCTTAGTATCCTTCACCATCCCGAGTGTGTTTTACACATTACAACATCATCCAAACACCAAACAATTTTGAAAACCATCATTCATTAAATAAAGAGAGTTACATAAAGTCCTAGAAAAACAAAGAAAACCTAGAAAGTTCCTAAGATAACTAGGTCACGTGATATATGAAATTATCCCAACGAGTTCTACTCTTATTTTAGGAATAGCAAAAGCCCGGAAATAGTTTCCCGGTATTTCATTGTAGAACTCGGAACCGAGAGGCATCCTCTAGATGTCGTTGAGCCACTCCTCTATCTCTTTCGGGAGGAAGAAGGAGGGCTCATTTTCCGCAACAGCTTGTAGGGGAGGAGCGGTGGCAACCGGGACCCCATGCAGTATTTCTTGAGGGGGATCCGCATGTATGGCGTACCACTCGGCCGGTATGATAACTTTCGGTACCACATTCCATGCCCTTTGGGTGACGATTGGTACCAAAGGAGGAGAAGCAAGAATTTTCAACCTTTGGTGCAAAAGGTTGACCTCTCCAAGACATCCTTCTAGCCCCACTGATAAATGATTGATACGGTCGACCAGAGCTTCCTCAACCCCTGTCATTTCATCTATAGCCTCTCTCAAGGCATAGACATAGTTGACGAGGGAGTCTTCTACCGATGACCTTCTTCCCTGCCGGTTGTTCCTGGAGTGTGATGATGATGTTCCACTATTTCTGCTTGACATTCTAAGAAAACAAACCGAAAAGAGTTCATTTAAGCACAACAGTACCTCGGACATGGCCCCGTGCTCACTGAGCACGACCCCGTGTTCAGCTGTCTGCAGATTTTTGGAGCAAGGAATCTTGGAGCTTTAAATTATTTTTCTGACTTTTGAAGCATTTTTAAGCAGAAATAACTTAAAACAATGTTGTAAAACTTATTTTTAACAAGATTCCTTGAATAAAAATCTATCAAACATCACAATAAAGCTTGAAACCATTGTGAATTCAAGCTCTAATGGAGGTGTTGAGGGGAAAATGAAGAAGAAGGTAATGGACAAAAGTGGAAAAGACAAGATGGTTGTTGAGAACCTTCTTTAGAATATACCTAGGATGGTATGTGTGAAGATCCCACCAAATCTCTGTCTTTGGAATAGTCTAAATGTGCAGGAATCTTGGCTGCATTTATAGAAAACGACAGCACGCTGGACATGGCCCCGTGTCGACTGGACATGGCCCCGTGTGTAGACAAGATTCTGACACTTTTTGTCCGTATTCTGACCAAAAGTCAGATGGGAATCTTTTGGTGGACACGGGGGCATGCTGACCTGGACATGATCCCGTGTCTAGAGGCTGTTTATAAAGTTTTGTCTATTTTTAAGGATTTTATCCGGATCAGGCGGTTCCTTACTGGACAGAACAACAATGAAGTGCCTGAGATACCTTAGTTGCTCTAGATTTAGACGAGAACGCAAGAGGTTGTCGGTAAGGGAGATTCCTATGCTAAATGTAGGTGGACAAGTCCAACCCTTTTCCGGGCTCTCGTTAAAGAAGGTGTATGTCGAATAGCTCAAGCCTATGTATGCATCTACGGAAGGCGATGGGGAGTCCTTCACGGAACAATCGACATAGGGACAACTATCTCTCAAGTCCTCGCAAGAGTTAGAGGTGATTTCGGGACCAACGATGTTGTTTTTATCCGAATGTGATCTCAATAATTCTTCTTGGACGTTGTCTTGAGATGAATTAGTTATGTCCATCTCAAGCTCTTTTATCCAATTAAGAATTAGATCCTCCATTTGAAATAATTCTTCAAGAAGCATTTCATCTAAAAGAGACGATTGAGAGCATTCGAGGGAGAGATAGGGATTATTTTTACTCTCACCCCTCTAAGGCTACAGGAAAACAATGGGTCTATATAGTGGGGAGTGTAGTTTAAAAAATAACATTGTAAATCTTCATGAGTTCCGCCACATATTTGACACTACGTACCATAAGAGGAGCGGTAGTACAAAAAAAATCAGTATCGCTCATGATTGTGTCAGAAATTTCCAACCGTCGGTATCTTACGGTTCTGTTTTCAGTAGCTGATACTTGGGCACGGTGCATGTCTATCGGGACGGCCCCATGTTCAGCTACTGTCTGACTTAAAACAGGATTGCCAGTACCAAAAATTGGGCACGGGGCGTGTTCAGCGGGCACGGCCCGTGCTGAGCTCTACAGAAGCTGAAAAATTAAGAAAAATCCTAAAAAAACAGAAAAATAAGAAAAAACGATTAGGCCGTTGATTCCTAACTTTCTTAAAATCCTTGTGTCCCCGGCATCGGCGCCAAAAAATTGATGTGCGTAGTGCGTGGTATATTTTTATGTATATTTTTAGCCCTTTTTAACACTTTAGTCAAGTTTTAAATTTATAAAACACGATATTCTACTAACACTAAACACACATATGGGCAAGTGCACCCATCGTGAGCGTAGTATAGTGTTGGTAAGATACCTAGGTTGTCCAAGGACACAAGAGCTTTTAATACCGGTTTATCCTCAACGTCTTATCAAATCCAAATTTTAGAAAAAGGTTTAAACATGAAAATAAAAACTAAAAATGCTGAAAATAAAAACAGATAGACAAGATGAATCACTTGGATCCGACTCGCCTTTAGTGTAACCTTTGATTATTTCCGCACTTTTGCACTTTTTAAGAGATTATTTTAGTTATAATAGTAGGCCTCTCTTTTGAAGGTGACGTTACCCTCAATCCAGTAGTTTGAGTCAGCAAGGATACAATCCTAAAGGATTGGATTATTGAAAGATAATTAATTAAGTTATTAATGCGTAATGTGGTAGGCCCCTCTTTTGAAGGTGACGTTACCCTCGGCTAAGTAGTTTGAGTCAGCAAGGATACAATCCTAAGTAGCTGGGTTAATGTATTAATAGTAGTTTACATATGAGGGGATCAAGGAATTCACACCTTCGCCATCCAATACCAGTGGGTAATGAAGGAGGTCCTACTAAACTTGACCCATGTCCTTGCAGGATCTATACACTGAACAAGGCAAGAACCTTACCAAACCATTCCCTTAACCCCCGACCAGGTAGCCAACATATCTCCATATAGACCGTGGAGATATGAATGGTGTAAATCTTTTATTTTATATAGACAGTAAAATAACGCCAAGACACCACGGACAAATGATACGGAATTTTCACCTTCAACATAAGAAACTAGTTATTAAAGTCATTAATACATAACCAAATAAAAAGTGCGAAAAGATTAAAAATAAAAAGTATTACACTAAATGCTTGTCTTCACCAAGTGATGTAAGAGACTTAGGCAAACATGGCCTTTGATTGTCAAGAACTCTTACTATCAATCTTGGATCCCGAGACTACTACACACACCCTATGATGGATGATGGATGATGGTGGTGGATGTGGGTGTTGTGATGGTGGCGGAGTGTGGGTGATGTGGGAGAGAGGTGGTTTGCCAAGGGATGCCTTTGAAGTGAACCAAGCACCCCTATTTATAGCCTGCACAGAAGCGCGGACACGGCCCCGTGTCCACCCACTTTCTCTTTCTTCATTAATTGAAGTTTGTCTGCATTAGTTGACCACGCCCTCGTATCCGCTAGGCACGACCCCGTGTGCAGAAGCGTATTTATACTATCAAGATTTGCTTGGATTCTGTAAATCTTAGCGTTTTCCACGGCCCCGTGTCCGTTGGGCACTCCCCCCGTGTAGGGAAATAGAAGCTTCTACAACTTTGTCTTTTCTACAGACTCTTGGGCACGCCCTTGTGTCCGGTGGGCACGGGGCGTGTTCAGCCTTCTGATGTCTTGTTTTTGCTTGGGAAGATGCTGTCGAGGGGTCGGGCATGCCATGTTTATTCCTTTTCTTGTATTTATGTTAGATTTTGCTGTGTTTTTTGCTTCTTTTGTTCAATGAAGCTCTTTTAACCCTGAAAATACAAAAGGAAGACAAAAGCACACTTTTTCCAACATTAGTACTAAAAAGGGTTAGTTTTTTGCCTCATTTGATGTAATTTATATGTTGCATTTTACACACATCAATGTATAAAACCAGTTTTAAAAACCAACTAACAAGTCCCTAGTTTCAGCTAAGTGGTTTAGAGATGTGTAGAGAACAAACAAGGACCCAAAACAACAACTCAAAACAACTTGTTGCTGCTGTTTGGGCTTTGGTGGCCCGCGAACGAGACAAGCCCAGGCCTACGCGGCCAGCGAGCCTGCCCAGTCCGGCATAACATGTTTCTGCTTTGGCAGTTTTAGTCCCTGTTTCATTTATATGCATTTTTAACTTTCAAAAGTTACATTTTTGGCACAAAAACATCTATTTCAGCTAATGTTTATTGTTTGTTCTCTAAAACGGCACACAAAGGGCAGGCCCTGAGTGCTCGTGGCCTGCGAGGCAGCCTTATCCAGGTAACAAATATGCTGGTTAACAGTTCTGGTCCCTGTCTTTATGTTCAACTTTTAAAACTTTCATAAATGACATATAAGGCACCTAACTTTCTTGTTTCATGAATAATATTAGTATAACATACAAAAACCTTTAACGGAAAATCTTAGGCATACTTAGGGGTTCGGCCGAGTGTTGCAGAGTCCCTGGTCTGATTAAAAGGCCTCACTAAGGCATAGTTTTGCTTGTTGTCGCTTTTAGTCCCTTGTCGCATAAATTTATGCGTATTTTCAATCTATGGCATCTAAGCCTTAAACGGCTCATATTAGGCACATCCGGGGGTATGACTAAGCATAACGGAGTTTCCAGTTCTTAAAAAAGATCACCCTAAAGCGTAGTTTCGCGCGTTGACGCTTTTAACCCCTTAATTGCGAACTTGCGCGCATTATCGTGAAATGGCATAAAAACTTTATATGGCCAGTATTAGACACTCCCAAGGGTATGAACGAATATTACGGCACTCTAGTTCTCTTAAATGATCATTCTAAGGTGTAGTTTTAGACGTTGATGCTTTTGGTCCCTCTAACGCGCAAATTTGCGCGCATTATCATTTTATTGCGTCAAAGCCCTATGTTATCCATATTAGGCATTCTCGAGAGTATTATCAAACGTCACGATGCTTCAGGTTCATTAAAAGGTCACTCAGAGGTAAGAATTAACATGTTGACACTTTTAACCCTTTTAACGCACAACTAGTGTGTATAATCATTTATCGGCATTAAAGCCCTATATGGCCTATATTATGTATTCCCTAGAATACAATAAGATATTATAACGCTCCGGGTTTGTAAAAAGGTCACTCAGAGGTAAGAATTAACATGTTGATGTTTTTAACCCTTCGTCGCGCAAACTTTAAATTAATTACGTAAATGGCTCCTTTCGGCCAATAAGTGGCTCATTTGCGAATACGGATACTGTTTAAGGTTATTCAGAGGCTTAGTTTAAGCATATTGACACTTTCAGTCCTTTCGCATTCAAATTTTTTGATTTTTTCGCAAAATTAGTCCTTATAGTCAACGTTTGACTTCATTAGGGTTTAGTACACATGTCAACACATCATTGGACGTGATTTTACGAGGTGTTACATCCTCACCCCCTTAAAATAAATCTCGACCTCGATATTTGCTCAAAAAGATGGAAGTACTCTTTTTCGTATAATGGACTTAACCTTTATAGCATATTTGGGGCCTCTACGGGCACCCCCGTTAACCTTTATAATAGGTACATGTTCTGTTTTGGATCTTCTTAACCTGTCAATCCTTATTCGACACTGGTTTCTCAATAAACCATAAGTTTTTCGTTAGTCAAATCACAACTGTGGGACACATTGTGAATTCCACCAAACACCCTAGGTAGATTTTAGCTTATATGCTACTGATCATTTCGTTATTCGATCTCCTCGAATGGTCCTATATATTCAGAGTTTAATTTGCCCGTTACATCAAAATGCAGCACACCTTTCTAGGGTGATACTTTCTGTTGAATCTTATCCCTTATTAAGAACTTAAGAGGTTTGCGACTCTCATGGATCATTGCTTTCCTGCCGATTATTGGCAGCTTTCAGACGATCACAGATTTATATAATCTTATCTGTTGTTTCCATGCTAACTTCAGGTCCTGATAAATTGGACTTACTATACTTCTATCCAACAAACGGACGTTTGACATTCTTTCTATACAAGGCCTCCAAAATAGCAGCCTTGATACTTATATAACAATTATTAGTCGCATGAGAACTTAATTATGGTGAGATAGTCACTCTAATTATTACCTAATTCAATCTTAAAGAATAGCTACTCTCATTGTTAGTTGAACAAATCGACGATCCTGGGCAGCTGATAGTAACTCTTAATCGTTACCTAGTTAGGGTTGCGGTAATCAATGCATAAGCGCATTGAACCGTCTTTCTTAAATAATAATACTGGAGCTCTAAGAATGATGAGCTAGGATTTATGACACCTTCACTAAAAGCTTATCTGATTGGCTCTTTGTTCTTCCATTTCCGTTGGTACTAACCGCTATATGGAGCTTTTACAACGGATGCAGCCCTAGGTGGGATGCTAATCTTAACTCTACTTGCCTCTCAGGAGGTAAACAGTGTAGTTCCTTGGAGAAGATAATCAAGACACACAGAGATTACAGAGATATTCTAAATCTCAGGCTTCAGTTCATCTGTCATTACATGTGTTAGATAAATGACACATTTACTTTACGAATGCATGGATGCCTTAATTAGTGACACTTACAAGGACATTTCTATTCTGGATATCTTCTTTGTATACCATTAGCTGACTTTAGTACAATAAGACCATTGGGATATCTCAGTGGTTCCATGCATTAAACCTCCATACTGATCATGCATGGAAGCAATCTATGGAACACATTAAGATACACCAATCCTCATATGGCGCTTTTATCATACAGTCTGGTATTCGCAGTTGATAGAAATCAATGAGATAATAAAATAAAATAAAATAACATATATTGTCGTACTCCATCTGGAGAGAGAGTACTCTAGATTTTTATGAATGAGGATTTCTGACAAGAATAGAAGAAATGGTTCCTATGATTTACGTTGGTAAGTTTTACCTTATACTTAATATCTGGAATTCTTATGGGAAAATTCTAAAAGTTTGCTAAGCTTATGATATGTGGATGACTTAGTAGTACTTGAATCAAATAGAATTCTTAGCAATAATATCATTGATTCACAATAAGGGATGTACCTGGTGTCATTATTGATATGAACTGCCTCTGGCATTCATTAGGAGGGTTTAGGCGACTCCATTCTTAGTCTCTCTATACTTAGCTATACCTTCTCTGACAGTTTTAGGGCATCTAGTCCTGATGTGGCCTTTCTCGCCACAGCCAAAACAAACTGCATTCTTTATGTCCCTACATTCGTGGGACTTATGACCAGTTCTTTTACAGACGCCACACCGCTTTGGCCTTTGTTCCAAACGACATTGTCCATAGTGTCTTTTATAACAGGTCTTGCATACAGGCTTTTTATTGGACTTTTGTTGGTTCGTATCGAATCAGGGCTTTCCTTTCTTTCTTAGATCTCTGGGAGTTATCCTCCTCCCTTTTCCTTTTCGGTTCATCCTTTGCATTCGAGGCATGAACAAAATTCTTCTCATGAGCAAGGAGTATGGTTTTAAATGGGATTTGGAGCAAGTAGCATCGGGCTCTTTGAACTTTTTCATGACCTTTCTCATAGCTTTCCCAACAGCTGTGTCAATCAAAGCTTAGAGATCATCTCTGTTAATATTGAGGTTCACAATTGTAGCATCATTAGCATGCGTCGCATCATCACTATCGCGACTGTTGGTTGTCTTATCCGAGTTTGCCATACTCGAGACTTGGTCCCTGACACCAAATGAAACAACTACTTAGTTGCATTACAACAGCTTGTTATCATCCTAATGACCTAATATACATTAGCCATGGTATCATTATACCATACAGGCTAATAGGGTATGAACATTCCTTATGAATGTTATTTGAATTTATATCAATTACATTTAGCCTAGGTCACAAAAGGACCATCAATGGCATTTAGGGTTTGGACCGAGTCCAATTCCCTTCTTGACATGGAATCAAAATGTCACAACTGTTTTATCATATTGACGATTCTGGATAGCTTGAAAGCTCGTCACAAGTACATTAAAATATATAAACCGCAATCTTAATTGATCAAGGATTTTAAGGTTTGAACATAGTTCTTTACCTTTGGGCAGAGAGTCATAAGCTACATCTGGCATTGCTTTTGAAAGACGATTTATTTTGCCACATAGGCAAATCATTGGACATCACTAATGGATGTTTATACATGTATTTATATAATTATTGTAATTAAGGACATTAGTCATGATCTTATCGATCTTATAGACTATAAGGCTTGGGCATTGCTCATCACCTTGGACGGTAAACCATAACGGTCACATTTGTCAATGTCACTAATGGAAAATAGAGTGTATAGCTCGTAGGCGAAACATTTCTGAAGGATATTAAATAATGTGATCATCGTATTATATGATATTAGTCATGGACATAGTCCAGCATTTTTAGACAGGGGATCGTAGACCACTACTGCCGTTGTCTTATTGGACAACAAGTTTAGCCCGTAGGCACTTCATCACTAATGGATGTTTATATTTTAATCATCACGTTGATGATACTTGCCATGATCTAATTCGATCGTATAGGCTTTAAGGCTTGGACATAGTCCAAATACCTTGATGGCTGGTGTGGTTTCTCAAGTCACACTGCCAGGAGTGTTAACATCTTTTTAGATGTTAATAAGGATTAATTGTCTTAAGAGGGTTTTACCATCATAGCATGTCTGTATTGACATATTGGCTAGGTTATACCATTAAGAAGATCTTTTGAAATTATTTAGCAGATCGATAAAGTTCAAATAAAATTGATACTATTGTTTGATAAAGGACGAAATGAATACCTATAAAAAAATTTCAAAACTTTCCATAAATCATTAGGAAATCTTACAATAGTGCCTTTATCAGGACTTTTAGTATCCTATTTGTCCACAAAGGACTAAAAGGAAAATATAAGTCCGTATAAGGACTATAAATATTATAAGCCCGTATAGGGACCATATTGAAACAGTTTGCCCACGAAGGGACTATAATGAAATATCATGTCTGCTAAGGGACTATAGTGAAATCTCGTGTCCACAAAGGGATTTTAATAAAATATTACGTCCATAAAAGGACTATATTGGTATAGTGTGTGCACAAAAGAGACTTTGCTGAACAATTGTCCTCACAGGGACTTAAATCGAAAGATAAGTTCATTAGAGAGTTATAATAAACAAATGTCCGCACAGGGACTATACAGAAAAGATAGGTCCTTATAGGGACTTTAAAGTAATACTAGGCCACGCGGGAACGGAAAGGAAAATATAAGTCCATATAGGGACTATTAGCTATGTTAACATTGGGATTATAGTGAAACGATATGTCCTTGAAAGGATTATGATGAATTATTATATTCGTCAGGGGACTTTAATGAAATAACCTGTCTATAAAAGAATTTTAGTGAAATAACATGTCGACCAAAACGATTTTAATGAAATGACATGTCCATAAAAGGACTATAAGGGAGTATAAAGTCCAGAAAATGACTATTTTGAAATATGATGTCCACGAAAGGACTATATAGAAAAATAACGTTCAGGAAAAGACTATATTGTAATATAACATCCATGGAGGGACTACGATAAACAGACGTATATATGGAGTCTTATCAAAAGAGGTAGGTCTACAAGGACTACGATGAAATAATACGTCCACAAAGGACTACAATGATCAAATGCCCATACAGGGACTTAAAGGAAAATGAAATATAACAGAAGAATGGTTTTCTAATATCTTCCTTGCTTCATTCTGATTGTTTCTCTTCTTTATTTGTTGCATGCTATAGTGACACTGAAGTCCTCATTGAATAAAATAAACATTCCAATTCAGGATTTGTTGCTAGAAGTGGGATCCAAGGATTCAATGGTTAAAGAAATTACATGGATCACGGATTGGGTTTTAACTGGTATAGTCCAAGTCTGGAATTCCACAACTTGGAGATAGGAAATAGGGAATAATAGTATCCACATGTATCATCTTCGATATGGGAGCCTTAGGGATCTCCTGGAATGGACTCCGAAGTCTGGTTAAGAGTTTAAATAGGTTTGATTTTGGGAATAGGTCCATAAAGATCTTTCCTCCAACTGGTTGCACGCTTATCCTAGCCGTGGTACGAAGCTTGGCATTTTTAGGCTTCGGATGTGGAGAATTTCCATCAACGGCTTCTTTGCCTAGCAACATATTCAAAACATATAAAATCGAAAACAATGTTTACTTAATAGGGATGAGAGCATTCCTACGTTAAGTCTAGACTCAGAAGGTCTGAGGAATATGCTATTATGTCATTTGAGATTAAACACTAAAGGCAAGTATTTAATTCACTCAAACGTTGGCTCTAATACCAACCTGTCACACCCCGATATTTACTGCTCAGCCCGGTTGGGAGTATTGTGACGTAAGATTGGTATTGCCATAGTCAAACATACACAGAATAGCACAGCGGAAGTCTTGGAATATAAAATATTATTACAAACCCAAATGTCTGAAAATACCGAAAGGAAAAATACATACGAGCTTGCAATAATAAATCCACAGGCGGATCATAAAGATGTACAAAACGAAGTTCAGCAGACTTTAGGGCATCCTAAGGATTTGCAAGATCCTTTATTAACACCAAGCAGCTCCCAGCCAATTACGAGTAGTACCTGTCACTTAGTCCTTTGAAAATATGTCAGTTTACACTAGTAAATACAATTAACCGACTTGTGACAACCCGAGATTTCAAGGTCTTTCCCCTACGCATCACTTGTTTCACAATCCTGTTTTCGCAATTCATTTTACGTTGTATCATGTGCATGATGTTCTAATGATTAAAGTATTGTTATGTTTGGTTGTTGCATGAAATTTAAGAGTTGTTTGATGTTTAATGTTTAGACATAGCATGGCACCACACTTGATTCACGAAAAACCTAAGTCAGCGAAGAACAAGGGTTCTTCGCCCAAGCATGTCGACGAAGAGCTAGGATTCTTCGTCCCAAACACCCCACGGAGAAGAAGGTTCTTCGCCAGGAGGTCTTTCGCCAAAATGGGCCTCGGCCCAGAACCATTCGTCGCCCAAGATGAGCCGACAGTTGTTTTGTTTGTATAATCACTGGTGACCGTCAATCGTAAACTCAAAACCCTAAAACTCTCTCTCTTTTCTCCTCTTCCTGTGCAACGGCAATCGTAGGTCTCGAAGCTTTTCCATCCCGAATAAACTAATCACTTCGGTATCATGGTTAGTGTCTATTATTTTTAGTTGCTAAAATCTTGATGTCGGGATTTTATAAAAAACTAGGGTTTCATTATTAAGATCGTAAATCTAGAAAATGTGGTTGAATATGGTATAAAACTATGTTAGACTTGATGATTAGGAATCTTTGGATTAACAAACTGATGATTTGTTCGATTAGTATGATGATTCACATGATAAATTATTAGTTATGATTTGTATGACGAGTAGGAACTGTTATGTTTTGAATGGATTTGAATGGTTGATGATTGTTCATAATTAGTGTGCATGATCATGATTAAAAGGTGTTGTTTGATCTGAATTGGAAACGGTCAAATCTGTTAGCAACCGTTACGACTAAAAATAAGGGAATTGTAACCGTCTGTTGAAGCAGCAACGAAACATTCCTCGCGAAGAACATAACTCGACGAAGAACCTGCTCCTCCGTTGATTGGCTTTTGACAAACAACTAAGGTTCTTCGCCACCATCACTCCTCGACGAAACATGGTTCTTCGTAGGAGGGTTCTTCGCCATGAGAGCATCCCACGAAGAATTGGTTCTTCGTGGAGATGTTGCAGGTGAACAAATGGACAGAACAGTTAAACAGTCTATGATGTTTGTGATAATGGATAAGTGTGTTGCATGACAATAATGTTGATTAGGAATGGGAAATCTGATTTGATTTGTGTGAATAGCAAACTCGTCTGTTAAGTGTAGTTATGAGACATGCATATGGGATGTGGACTTGTATGAGATTTAGTAATTTCTATGTGTTATACGGTGATCTTTGCAATGAGTGCAAACTGTGAAAATACGTGACTTAATTGATTATGAAACTGATTTCATTGGTAACCACGGTAGGGTTTGGTTGACTAACTTGGAATGGGTAACATAACAAACCGAGCAAATCTAAGGTGAGTTCATTTCTCGTGAGCATGCGTCCCGGTGGGTGGGACAATAAAATGGGTATTCCTGAGAGGAATAAGTCTTTTGGGTAAAAACTGGGATGTTAGATAATACACTCATTTCCTATCACTTTAAGTTCCATCTTCTACCGAATAGTTACCTAAGAGGTAACGGGGTATTAGTTGATAGTGCTATTAGGCTTGGCAACCTCACACCGTACCTGAGAGAACGGGCGTGAACTAATGACCTTAATCATGACCAATGCTTAGATAGGGGGCATTGGGGACGGGCAAAACAATCTGGAAGCCATCTTGTACGGTACTTGAGTTATTATCAACATTATCAATAAACTGAACTAAACACTTGGCAATTAACATTTTCATAAAACTATGAACTCACCAGCGTTGTCTGATACACTTGTTGCATGCTCGCAGGTCGTTAGATGCTATGGACGAGGAACTTGCTGTCTGGGATAGCTGGAGTAGTTATGTGTCGAGTATTTTGAGAACACATAACAATACATTTGGTTTCCTTTTATTTGGTTTTGAAACAAGGAATGATGACTTATCTTATGCTTTCGCTGAACATGTTAAACTTGGATTATGTTTATGAATGTTTTATCATTATGAATGGAAACTTTGTTTATTAACTTGATATTAGTTCAATGTGATTGGTGGCTAGATCCTGGTACGTCACACGCCTAGCGGGGTTTCCGCATGTGGTATTTTGGGGGTGTGACAGTTTGGTATCAGAGCCACTGGTTATAGTGAACTAGGTTTTAAAACGTTTTTATAAAACCAGACTATAACCGAACAGTTCAGAAATCGACCATGACACTCAGCTCCAGATTGCAAGTTTCGTCTCTCGTTTACTTATTGCACAGTATATCTAGTGTACACTTATGTATGGCATTGCATGTGAATGCACACTTAGCACTACAGCATGAGTTCCCGTGTTACTAGCCTACGTTATGTGTTTGATAGTGTGACACTCCTCTAAACCTTCATGATCTATGTTATGGTGTCTTTTGTTTTACCACTCGAATTTGAGGAACCTTTTAGCACGATTTAGGAGGAGCTGAGATAAACATGCAAATCGCATTGTTATTATGGGGCACACATAATAATAATAATGTGGGGTGCATGCGAGTCCCAAGGAGGCTTAACGAGTGTGAAAGGGGTCCTGCTCTGTTGTCTAACCTAATGATAGAACCCAGTAATCTGTAGAGGTCATATAGATGTTTGACTCCTACCCAATTCTGACCTCTAACCTTTTCCGCTTTTTATATATAGAATCGTGAGCGGATGAAATGGTGGGCGTGGTGGAGGCCGCGACGGTGGACGTGGCAACATTGTTATGTCTCAGGCTGAATTAACCGATTTGATCAATATTCATGTGGCTGAAGCCCTAGCGGCTTAGCAGGTTGGAACGATATATGCCAAATACTCTTTATCCTTGTGTCGCGTACTCGACTCTTACCCGTGTGCTGTGTTTTCTTTCGTTCTTAGATCAGCAAATGAATTAGAATCAGAACAATCCGCCTGTTTTCACATTTAAGACGTTCATGGATTGTAAGCTACAGACGTTCAGTGGGACTGAAGGAGCTGTAGGACTGCTACGTTGCTTTGAAAAGGCAGAATCGGTGTTCGCTATGTGTAACTGTCCTGCTGGGGACAGAGTGAAGTATGCTTCAGGCACACTTAAGGATGGTGCCTTGACATGGTGGAATTCCCAAGTTCAAATGCTGGGTATTGAAATGGTGAACGTGACCACTTGGGATGATTTCAATGAGCTGATGCGTGAAGAGTACTGCCCTCGGGATGAATCTCAAAAGTTGGAGAATGTGTTTTATAATTTGAAGATGGCCGGGTCTGAGATCGAAGCGTACACGAAACGGTCACATGAGCTCGCGAATATGTGCCCTAACTTATCGCGACCACCCCACTGTAGGATTGAGCTGTACATCAACGGGTTAGCACCGCAGGTCAAGGGTCTGGTCACTGCGGCGAATCTTTACAACTTGCCTCGAATCATACGTCTAGCTCACAAGATTACCGATCAGGAGGTGGAGCGTGGCTCGCTACCGCCACGTGTTTCTGCTACTGCTGCTACAACTACCACTCCTGCTACTGACAGCAAACGAAAATGGAATGATGTGGACAAGGTGTCCAACTCGAATCAGTCACAGAAGAACTTATACAACGGAAGCAACCGCAGTTTTAGTCAGTCGTCCTCAGTTAATCAGAATCAGACCAGCAACTTGAATCAGGGTTCTTAAGCAGGGAAGCAACCAAAGTGTAACAAGTGCAACTTCCACCATCGTGGGCTGTGCACCCGGGTCTGTCACAGGTGTAACAAGGTGGGCCATATGGCTAAGGATTGCAGGCCCCACTCCCAAAACAGCAGCAACAGCAACCCCCACAGCAACAGCAGCCACAACATCAAGAAAGGCAACAGTGCCAAAAAGAACCAGGGAAATAGTAAGGGGTGTTTTCAATGTGGGGACGAGGGTCATTTCAGGCGGGATTGCCCTCAACTGAATCAGAATGCAGGTAATAACAATAACAACACTGGGAACAACAACAACAACAACGGAAACAATGGTGGGAATGGTGCGCGTGGAAGAGTGTTTACTATTGGTGCTGGGGAAGCTAGGAATGATGGCAACGTGGTGACCGGTACGTTTTCTGTGAACAATCTATTTGCTTCTGTATTGTTCGACTCTGGTGCTGATTGGAGTTATGTGTCTTTGGGGTTCAGTCGTCAGTTAAGGTTAACTCCTACACCTCTTGTAAATAAGCATGTAGTAGAATTAGCTGATGGCAAATCGATTGAAGCTTCACACGTTTGTTTTGGGTGTAAACTCGAACTTATGGGTCAAGTGTTCGACATTGACCTACTCCCCGTTACTCTTGGAAGTTTTGATGTGGTCGTTGGTATGGACTAGTTGTCTAAGCACCAGGCGGAAATTCTTTGTAAGGAGAAAATTGTGCATATCCCTCTCCCCAGTGGAGAATCTCTGTCGGTTCAAGGTTATCGTAGTGGTGCAATGGTTAGCATCATCTCAGCCATGAAAGCCCAGAAGTGTCTACGAAAGGGCTACTCTACTATTTTAGCACTTGTTACTGACACTCAGTCTGAAGAAAGGAAAATCGAAGACCTGCCAGTTGTCCGCAAGTTTCCCGATGTATTTCCTTAAGAAATTCATGGTTTACCTCCACACCGTCAGGTGGAGTTTCAGATTGACCTTACACCAGGAGCAACCCCGATTGCTCGTGCTCCTTATCGTCTTGCACCAGGAGAGTTGCAAGAACTATCTAACCAACTCCAAGAACTGTTGATAGAGGTTTTATCCGACACAGTTCTTCGCCTTGGGGAGCCCCAGTTCTGTTTGTGAAGAAGAATGACGGATCCTATCATATGTGTATAGATTATCGTGAACTCAACAAGATAACCTTCAAGAACCGTTACCCTCTACCTTGCATTGATGACCTGTTTGACCAGCTGCAAGGGTCAAGCTTCTACTAGAAAATCGATTTAAGATTGGGCTATCATCAGATGAGAGTCCGAGAGGAGGATGTTCCAAAAACAGCTTTTCGAACGCGGTATGGCCATTACGAGTTTCTTGTTATGCCCTTCGGGTTGACAAACGAACCAGCAGTTTTCATGGACCTCATGAACCGTTTGTGCAAACCGTATCTCGACGAATTCGTCATTGTGTTTATCGATGACATCTTGATCTACTCTAAGAGCAAGGAGGACCATGAGCGACACTTTCGTCTTATTTTGGAACTCTTGAGAAAATAGCAACTCTACGCTAAGTTTTCTAAAAGTGATTTCTGGATTCGAGAGGTGCACTTCCTTGGCCACATTGTTAACGAAACGGGGATACACTTGGATCCTACTAAGATTGATGCTATCAGAAATTGGGCGGCACCGAAGAATCCTTCGGAGGTGCGGCAATTTCTTGGTCTCGCTGGGTACTATCGCAGATTTATTAAGGATTTCTCAAAGATCGCTCAACCTCTTACCTCGTTGACATAGAAGGGCGCCGTATATTCTTGGGGAACGAAACAGGAGGATGCTTTCCAACTCTTGAAACAAAAACTCTGTTGTGCACCGATCTTGTCCTTACCCGAAGGTACCGAGGATTTTTTGGTGTATTGTGATGCTTCTATTCAAGGTCTCGGTTGTGTGCTAATGCAACGCGAGAAGGTGATAGCGTACGCTTCTCAACAGTTGAAGGTTTGTGAGAAGAATTACACGACTCACGACTTGGAGTTGGGGGTCGTGGTTTTCGCGTTAAAAATCTGGAGGCATTACTTGTACGGTACTAAATGCACTATTTATACCGACCACAAGAACCTTTACCATATCTTTGACCAG
Source organism: Helianthus tuberosus (assembly GCA_030545235.1). NCBI lineage: Eukaryota > Viridiplantae > Streptophyta > Magnoliopsida > Asterales > Asteraceae > Helianthus > Helianthus tuberosus. The sequence goes on from CM060400.1 coordinate 32,256,727, forward strand.
AAGGAATTAAATATGCGACAGCGTCGCTGGGTGGAACTCTTAAATGACTACGATTGTGCAATCAAGTACCATCCAGGTAAAGCTAATGTTGTAGCTGATGCCCTTAGTCGAAAGGAAACGAAACCCAAGCGTGTCTGCGCTCTACAGCTCACTATCCACTCTAATCTGCTTGATCAGATCCGTTCTGCTCAGACTGAAGCGTTAAAGGAAGAAAATCGGGAAGCTGAATATTTGCGGGGTATAGAGAAACGACTCGTGGAGAGATCTAACGGCATTTATTATTTTATGGAACGGATATGGGTTCCTTTGTTTGGTAATCTTAGAGAGCTCGTGATGGACGAAGTGCACAAGTCCTGATACTCTGTTGACCCGGGTTCGGATAAGATGTATCATGATCTCAAAGTCTTATACTGGTGGCCGAAGATGAAAGCTCACATCGTGGCATATGTGAGTAAATGTTTGACTTGTGCGAAAGTCAACGTGGAGTATCAGAAACCCTCTGGCCTGCTTTAGAAACCAGAGATACCCATGTGGAAATGGGAGCAAATCGCTATGGATTTCATCACTGGTTTGCCGAGAACTCAAAACAGAAACGATACCATCTGGGTGATCGTTGACCATCTCACGAAGTCAGCGCACTTCCTAGGAATAAAGGAAATTGATAAGTTCTCTCAACTTGCAGCTATTTATCTGAAGGAAGTGGTTTCTAAGCACGAGGTGCCAACTTCTATTATCTCTGATCGTGATCCGCGTTTCATATCTGATTTGTGGCAATCAATGCATAAATCGTTCGGCTCACGTCTCGAAATGAGCACTGCTTATCACCCACAGACAGATGGTCAAAGCAAACGAACCATCCAGACACTTGAAGACATGCTGCGATCATGTGTGATCGATTTTGGTAAGGGTTGGGAGAAACACTTTCCGTTGATAGAGTTCTCCTATAACAATAGTTACCATACTAGCAACCAGGCAGCCCTGTTCAAAGCATTGTACGGAAGAAAATGCCTTTCTCCTCTCTGTTGGGCAGAGGTGGGTGACAGACAGATCACAGGTCCAGAACTTGTACTTGAAACTTCAGAGAAGATTGTCCAGATCAGAAATCGTATGGCAGCAGTGCGCGACTGACAGAAAAGCTACGCTGACAAGCGTAGGAAACCTTTGGAGTTCGCTGTAGGCGATCGCGTTATGTTGAAAGTCTCGCCCTGGAAGGGTGTGGTACGTGCTGGGAAACGCAGCAATCTTAATCCGAGTTATGTCGGGCCATTTAAAATTCTGGAGTGTATTGGTAAAGTGGCCTACAAGCTCGAGTTACTTGCTGAGTTGGGAAATAATAAATCCACAGGCGGATCATAAAGATGTACAAAACGAAGTTCAGTAGACTTTAGGGCATCCTAAGGATTTGCAAGATCCTTTATTAACACCAAGCAGCTCCCAGCCAATTACGAGTAGTACCTGTCACTTAGTCCTTTGAAAATACGTCAGTTTACACTGGTAAATACAATTAACCGAATTGTGACAACCTGAGATTTCAAGGTCTTTCCCTACGCATCACTTGTTTCACAATCCTGTTTTCGCAATTCATTTTACGTTGTATCATGTGCATGATGTTCAAATGATTAAATTATTGTTATGTTTGGTTGTTGCATGAAATTTAAGAGTTGTTTAATGTTTAGACATAGCATGGCACCACACTTTATTCACAAAAAACCTAGGTCAGCGAAGAACTAGGGTTCTTCGCCCAAGCATGTTGACGAAGAACTTGGATTCTTCGTCCCAAACACCCAATGCCGAAGAAGGTTCTTCGCCAGCAGGTCTTTTGCCAAAAAGGGCCACGGCCCAGAACCATTCGTGGCCCAAGATGAGCCGACAGTTTTTTTGTTTGTATAATCACTGGTGACCGTCAATCGTAAACTCAAAACCCTAAAACTCTCTCTTTTTCTGCTCTTCCTGAGCGACGGCAATCGTAGGTCTCGAAGCTTGTCCATCCCGAATAAACTAATCACTTCGGTATCACGGTTAGTGTCTATTATTGTTAGTTGCTAAAATCTTGATGTCATGATTTTATGAAAAACTAGGGTTTCATTATTAAGATCGTAAATCTAGAACATGTGGTTGAATATGGTATAAAATTATTTTGGACTTGATGATTAGGAATCTTTGTATTAACAAACTGATGATTTGTTCGATTAGTATGATGATTCACATAATAAATTATTTGTTATGATTTGTATGACGAGTAGGAACTGTTATGTTTTGAATGGATTTGAATGGTTGATGATTGTTCATAATTAGTGTGCATGATCATGATTAAAAGGTGTTGTTTGATATGAATTGGAAACTGTCAAATCTGTTAGCAACTGTTATGACTAAAAATAAGGGAATTGTAACCGTCTATTGAAGCAGCGACGAAACACTCCTCGCGAAGAACATAACTCGACGAAGAACCTGGTCCTTCGTTGATTGGCTTTTGACGAACAAACTAAGGTTCTTCGCCACCATCACTCCTCGACGAAACATGGTTCTTCGCAGGAGGGTTCTTCGCCATGAGAGCATCCCATGAAGAATTGTTTCTTCGTGGAGATGCTGCAAGTGAACAAATGGACAGAACAGTTAAACAGATTATGATGTTTGTGATAATGGATAAGTGTGTTGCATGACAATAATGTTGATTAGGAATGGGAAATCTGATTTGATTTGTGTGAATAGCAAACTCATCTGTTAAGTGTAGTTATGAGACATGCACATGGGATGTGGACTTGTATGAGATTTAGTAATTGCTATGTGTTATACGGTGATCTTTGCAATGAATGCAAACTGTGAAAATACGTGACTTAATTGATTATGAAGCTGATTTCATTGGTAACCACGGTAGGGTTTGGTTGACTAAGTTGGAACGGGTTACAAACTGAGCAAATCTAATGTGAGTTCATTTCTCTTGAGCATGCGTCCCGGTGGGTGGGACAATCAAATGGGTATTCCTGAGAGGAATAAGTCTTTTGGGTAAAAACTGGGATGTTAGATAATACACTCATTTCCTATCACTTTAAGTCCCATCTTCTACCGAATAGTTACCTGAGAAGTAACGGGTTATTAGTTGATAGCCATATTAGGCTTGGCAACCTCACACCGTACCTGAGAGGACGGGCGTGAACTATTGACCTTAATCATAACCAATGCTTAGATATGGGGCATTGTGGATGGGCAAAACAATCTGGAAGCCATCTTGTATGGTACTCGAGTTATTATCAACATTATCAATAAACTAACCTAAACACTTGGCAATTAACGTTTTCGTAAAACTATGAACTCACCAGCGTTGTCTGATACACTTGTTGCATGCTCACAGGTCGTTAGATGCTATGGACGAGGAACTTACTGTCTGGGATAGCTGGAGTAGTCATGTGTCGAGTATTTTGAGATCACATAACAATACATTTGGTTTCCTTTTATTTGATTTTGAAACAATGAATGATGACTTATCTTATGCTTCTGCTTAACATGTTAAACTTGGATTATGTTTATGAATGTTTTATCATTTGGAATGGAAACTTTGTTTATTAACTTGATACTAGTTCAATGTGATTGGTGGCTAGATCCTGGTACGTCACACGCCTAGTGGGTTTTCCGCATGTGGTATTTTGGGGATGTGACACGAATCTTTTGAAAACATTTTTAAATTGATTTAAATGCACAAGGAACAATTATTCTTTTATAACTTGGGATAATTATATAAATTAATTTCGTATACAGATTTATATGTTTGTCGTACGATCAGGGCCTAGTATAGAAGCCGAGACAAGATTAATAGACACACCACTAATATGGTCCCACAAGGAGTTATCCTCACGTGTGGTTATATCTTATATCTTAATTCCCTTTTTGGGGAAAAGAAACCATATCGCAACTATCAGGTGTATGCCTACATCCCGTGCTTAGGTCGTGGCTATTTGCATTTAAATGAGCCGAGGATATCCAGGACACGGTCTTATTAACCCCCAAAAGTTTATATATCAAACAAAACAGATTAAAACGGGTTATGTCAATTAATTAACCTCTAATCGATTAAATATTCCAAACCCGACCAAGCGGTAATAATTTACCGTATCCCAAGCCCGTATAAGGGAAAAAAAGTTAAAAGTATTTACCTAAGCTTAAAATGCGAGATTTGATCACTTAGCCGTATAATCTATTCAAACTAGTTCAAGTAGCTTTTACCGGGGCTCCTAATCTGGAATGAAGGTTTTATTAACCTATTAAATTACTAACGGGTCTTATTTAAGTTGTAAACTTAGACCGGTTAGTTTAAAGAAAGGTTTATGGTACAAAACGCTAGATTAAGCGATGACCGGATTGGACTCTAATTTAGACCCAACAAGTATGGAGACTTGTATTATATGGGTAAACCAAAATACATTCTGGAATTTGAAGTTTAAATGATAAGACTTGACTCGTTTTGGCTAATTTATGTAAACTAGTTACATAAATCGCACCGTACGCGTATAAGCATAAACGGGTAACCGAATGAGTCATATACAAGTTCTATAAGTTATTATGCTTTAAATATGTCATCATATCAGTAGGATATCAGTAATTATTCCCAAAAAGAATTTTAAACCAAATTAAGTCCCGTAAGGGCATTTTGGTAATTTTAAGATTTATAAAAGAGGTTTAAACATAAACTGATGTTCTGGTCTAAAACATTCTGTAAAAATAGTTATTTTATGATGTTATAACAGTAGGATATCATACATATGTGAGGTTTACGATTTATGGCCAAACGATGCACCGTACGGGCATTTTGGTCATTTCACATATGTTTTTAAGGACCTGTTAGGATCTGAGTTTGGATTGATTGTGTTTTACGTTTGAATTAAGATGAAAGATGAATGAGAAGTGCAGCAGAATATAAATGATCACAAACTTTGCACACAATCAAACAGGAGAATTGCTTTCAACATACAAGTTTAACATTGAACCGAATGCTTGAATTTATTACAAGATTCAATTACAATTGCAAGTATGTAACAAACTCCCCCTCAGCCTGAGCTCATAGTGAATTGTTCGTACAGGAATGAAAGTGGTGAAAGAGCTAATAGAACAGTACATGGTACTGTTCTATTTATAGGCATGAACAAACCGCTATGGCATCTTTGCTGACGTCACCATGAAAGTGACATCTAACCTCCTAACAATCTCTAAGCACTGATCTAATACAAACAATGCTATGCTAACAACTGTTATACAATACATTACATAACAACAAACTAAACTACTGCTCTATCCTTCCACTACTGTGACTCCAGCAGTACTTGACATAACCCAGCAGAGCTTGACCCATAACAGTAGATTGAACAGCAGGGCTTTAGTCTTCATTAGTCTTTGACTTGATCAGCAGTTGTAATGATCAGTGGATTGGAGGTCATCAGATGTTGAAACCACTTTCAAGGGGAGAGACTTGAATACATAATATCTGCTTATTCTGGATCCACTGCCTTGATCCAGTTTTGGCTTTAATTATCTATTCCTCTGATAGGGTTCAATCCCAACAATCTCCCCCTGGAACAAATAATGCCAAAACCCGTCATTATTGGTAGATCTTTATTGCCACATCAGAAGTTCCCTTACGTGACCTTTGAATTGTAATTCAAAGTTCATGGAATCCTCATCACCCTCATCCCTGCACAGTGCAAGCTCAAGGAGATCTTGTAAATGTTCTACACCCAGGCCAAGCGCATTTTCCCTTGATATATGCTTCACCTCACCATTAGATCTTAGCAGAGTCAATACATGGGTCTTTTGATCAGACTTCCATTTTAGTATTTTTGAACCCAATGGGTTTCTTTGGAGAGGTTTATTTCCAGATGAGTTTGGAGATGGAGGCCTGGTAATGAACCTTTTGTTGAAGAATTAGGATTATTTTCTTCAATCATTCTTTGAAGAGCTTCTTTCATGTAGACAGATTCTTCTTTTGCATCCTCTGCTTTTGTTTCCTTCTTTGGTAAAGGATTGCAGTAGGAGGAGCAGTGGATCTCTTGATGGGCAGCTTTGGTGGTCTTTCAGGAACCACTGCTTCAGGATAAACAGGTTTCTGAGGAATTTTTGGATTTTTCTTTCTTAATTCCTCCAACTTTTTGTAAGTAACCCTGACCTTGTCTTCTTTCCATCTCATCACTTGATTCTTTGACCCAAATTTAGCAGCAACTAGCTCCTATTTCATTCTCTTCAACTCCAATGTCTTTTCAGGTACATTCTTTTTGTACTTTGACCAATCAGGTGGAGTGTGTTTGACCTTATTCTTAATCATTTCTTGAATCTTGGCTGCTTCACTTTCAAGCTCAGGAATGGTCCACTCTTTGTACATATGTTTTTCTCCCTTATACTTCTTAAAAGCCATGATATTTTCAATGTAGTCTTTTCTTATGGTTTCATCTGCTCTTTCTGATATTTGCCTACAAACATTCTTTGCAAACTGCTCTAAGGATCTGACTTGAGTAAGTAGAAATTGATAGTGCCTTTGAATTTCTTTGTCAGATTTTCCTTGTAAGCTTTTCTTAGAGATAATGTTATTAGGCCTAGGATATCCTTCAACTGATGGCAAACTCCTTCTAGCAGGATCATCCTCAAAGCAGAAAGATTTGATCTCTTCTCTGACTGCTATAAGTTCAAGAGGATATGAAAGACCTGCAGGAGTGATGGCAGTGATTGGTTGTTGGACATGGACTGATGAGAGACGAACAGGGTTTGGAATAAGTGCAAGAGATTGTGAAGATGTAGGTGGTGGTGATGGAGACTCATCATCAGGTAAAATTATCCTTCTCCTTTTTTGTTTAGGAGAGGCTGATGGTGTGTTGGATGGTTGTGAGGTATTGATTTGAGTGGTGGATTATGGCTGACTAACAGTTGTTGAAACAACTGGTGTTTTGACCACTGTTGCCATTACAGCAGATGTTGTAACATCTGATGTCTTCTGCTTTTTAACAAGAGGTAATGGTGGTGAGGTTGTTTTTGGTGGTAAAGTGATTTTTGGTGGTGATGGTAAGGCAGTGGTTGTGGTGTGTGTTGAAGTGGTGTGTGTTGAAGTAATGATAGGTGTTTGGCTAGCAGTTGTTGGAAGAAGTTCCCTTTTCACCTCAGCTAATGCTTCAGCAATAGCATTAGTGGTAACATCAATCTTTTTACTACCATCTGGCAAGGGAATGTTTTTAGTCATGCAATCTTTTTCTGGTTCAATATAAAGGCCATCTTCAATTCCCTTCTTCTTCCACTGCTTGATTTTTGTGACATCTGTGCTTATGTAATCATTTTACAGACTCTGAACAATACAATATTAATAAAACAATATGTTTTGATCCCAATGTTTATATTTATGTTTGATTTTATGCACATGTTGATTTTTGATCGATTTTGAACTCTATATCGCTTTCTGGGAAGTTATACGCAAACTGATGCGTAAACACGGTCAGTTTAACGCGACAAACACTCCGGAACAGCAACATAAGCTTAACATACCTTAAATAACCTTTACATAACTTAGAAATAAGTTTTAGAAGGTTTGGTATGGCAAAAACAAGTTTATTCGCTCACATGGACTATTTGCATCAAACTGCAAAACTATGTCGTTCCGTAAGGCAACGTACAGTCCGAAACTTTATCATAAGCTAAAAATACCATAAATAACCTAATCTTGGCTTATAAATAAGCTTTGATAGGTTCGGTGTGCGAAAACATGCTTATATGATCTTTCAGGGACTAAAAGTGTCAAAAACGGCGTAAGTTTGCATTTTTGCGCATATCTTACGATCTGGACACATCTGGACATCCAAAATTTTTGTACACACTAAAATATTTTTATTTTAGTGATCGCCATGCAAAAAATTCCATTCGTCACATAATTTGGATCGTTTTCGCGTCCATTCGAGTTTCGTCGTAAATAACCGAACAACGTGACCGTACGACCAAACGAACCGACATCCGAGATGTTTTCAAGCATGTTTTGGGTCCCCTATACTTTAAATTCATTTTAGAGCCTTGAAATAAGGTTAACGGGGTTTAAACGCATCAAAAAAGGCTTTAAACACGTGCAGGGACCAAAACTGTAATTATTTGAAACTTTGCTGAATCTGACACATGGTGGCGTAACGCGAGCACCTCCTGCCTATGGCGTGGTGCTACGCGAGCATCACATCTGGGCAGAAACATTGTTTTCAGCATCAGTTTGATAATTCAGGGACCTTTCTTGCAATTTCTTTGTTTGGGGACCAAGTTAACACCTTCCCAAGCATAATTACCTGTCACTAAACACTTGTAGGGCTGTGATTTATTGCTTGTTGGCCAAATAACCACATGTAATGATCTCACAAGTTCATGACAAGTATAAATAGCTTGGTCCATCAACTCAATTCCTTGCTCATTCCTCATTCTCTTCTATACAATCTGAATTGAGAGCTCTCCCAAGTGTTTGGAGCTTTCTAATCTGATTGTTCTTTGTAGAAAAGATAGCTAGGACCCATTGTAAGTATTCTTTCATGCTTATTCTTTATGTTTAAGCAGAAAGTCAAACAGTTTGGCCAACAGTTTGACTTTCGGTTTTGACCATCAATTGGTCAAGTCAAAGTTCAATTGAACTTTGCAATGTGATTGTAATCACAATGGTTATAATCCTTAGTGATTATACCTACTGATTACCACATTAACTAGGCATAGTGACGAGTCAAAGTTTCGGTCAAAATGCGTTTTAGCACACATTTTACAACGGAACTATTCTCGAGTATCAAAACCCATTGTTTTGATACCAAATCAGTAGGTTAAACATGTTTTGACATGTTTAACTCGTCACTAATAGTTTGGTGCTTGTTTAGGGTCGTTAGTTAAGCGGTCTAAACAACCGCTTAGACTTTCGAACCCGACCCGATTGGTCGATCTTTAGGATCCAACCAAGCTTGCTTAGCGATTATAGTTATATAGGGAATAACCCTTGAGGTTATACCTTATGATCACATAGGATTGGTTATTCTTTTGCTAGTTAGCTTGTATGCCCATAGTAAATGACCAAAACACCCTTTTGAAGCATAAATCCGTATTTTGATTATGTAAACATATTTTTGACATATAATCTGATTTAGTAACATGTTTAGGCATAATTTGGCATGTAAGACTTGGCATAGCACATAGTTAACCATCCGAACATAGTCTTACACTAACGACGCATTATAATAGCTTATACTACCATAATGGGTCGAAACGGGTCAAAAGCACTTAGGTAGACTTTCAAATCAGAATCTAAGGTCTAATAAATCATACCATATGAGTTTAAATACTCATTTAATTTATAGAACCTCATTCTATCCTATCCCCCGATTTAGGATCCAGTTATTAACATAGTTACCTATACTAGGTACCGGTTGATTCCGTGATACTTGGAGCTTAAATTGGTCTTATTCTCAAGACTAATTAGCAATCCCAAGTGAGTACATAGTTACCCTCTTTTACCGTTTTCAAATACTTTGGGGTGATTCACATGTACATAATTATTACTTTCTTGTTTTATATGCTTTTGTGACATAAACATGCTAGTTTCACTTAGTACATATTTAGTACATGCTTTCACTATGTTTTGCTATGTATGTTAAGCATGCTTGCACATTGATTTATTACTCATTTGTTACATATGTTTACTTAGCATATGTACACATTGTTTTACATGACATTTCTACTAGGCATGTTTACTTAGCATACCTAGTACATGGGTTTTATAGCATGCTTACATTGGTTATGACATTTGGTGTGTTTAATCGGGACAATAATACATTCATTAACATTAGCTACGCCGCTCGGTAGTATGTAATGGTACCATAGGAATTGACAACTCCCGTTTCCGACTTCCTAGGTTTGTTTGGAAGTTGGGAATGACAGAATCCGACTACATAACTTAGATGAACCTTTAATTTGTTTAAAGGTTTGTCGCCACAGACGCAAGGCTTGAATGTATGCGATTAACATTACTGCATAAATGTTTGTAATCATAAAGCATTGTTTCCTGCAAAACATGACATTTGAATTAAACTTAGGTTTACTCAAAAACATTGTTTTGTACATTTATCCTACGGGGTTGAGTAGATTCTTTTATTCACCGTACATGACATATGTTTCACATTGGCATTATTACATAGTTTAAGTAGATGTCTTCCTACTTGCTATGCATTTCATTGGTTATACATAATACATGTTACACATGACATTAAACATGGTTTATGCATAAACATTTTGACGTTAAACATGACATTTTGTTGGGTAATGATAAGTGACTTATGTAACGGGGCTATGTGCTATATGATAAAAGCATGGTGGATATGCCGCTGGTACTTCCTATATATAAGTGCTTTTATTGTATTACACATTGTTGCGTTATCTAAGCCACTTGACAAAGTCATAAAACAATTTTTACAAGGACACGACATTTTTATACAAAGTACATATTTTATACAATTCACTTTTACTTGGTTGTTTATTTAACCATGCATATTTCTTTTATATCATTTGATTTTCATCTCGATTTTCACATGATTTTATAAAAGAAACCTTTTACAAGGTTCATGACTATTTTTGTTAAACACTTCTTTTAAACTACAAGTCATGAATCCTGCATAAACAAAACCTATGCATCTCACAGGCATTTTTATGCTGACGTACCTGTTTTTACATGTGTTTCAGGTGCTGATCCATGATGATGTTTGTACTTCACTTAGGCAGACTCGGGCCTTAGTGACTTAAAAGACGATTATTATGATATGTTTTATTTAAATTCCAAGACAATGTAAACTTTAATTCAATAATACATAATTTTTATTACCATGGTTGTTGACACAATAATTCTGTCACCATCACTCCCCGGCGTTTCCGCCGCGGTTTCGTTGTTTTGACGCGGTCGGGGTGTGACAGAAGAGTTGGTATCAGAGCCAATGGTTATAGGGAATTAGGTTATTAGTAATACTTTGACCTAGACTATAAGTTATTAGGACCCTAACACAAGTAATCTTGTGTTTAGATCTTAAAACAATACATGTTACCTATCCTTAGGTGATTACCAAAACATGAACACAAATTTCCAAAATGATTTTGAAATCCATCATCTATCCTTAGATGATCTCTCTTGGTCTTGTACCTTCCAAATTTTCAAAATATCGTCAAAGTTTGGGTCTAAATAATGTGAACACGTGCAAACTGGAAGAGTGAATGCCTGTACCCTGAGTTTTCTGTCTAAGGCTAGAGTGTTCGTACAAATCCGCAATATCGGACAAGTCACTCTTACCTGGGAACTCTTGGGGTGAGTGTTCACTTATAGGCGAGCATGTCTTCAGTGATACATTATTATGATCTATTTACTTTGATTTGTCACTGTGTGTCGTTTGTTTGCTTTGTGGTAACAAACAAATGACCACCTTCCTTGCTTTTTGTCGATTTTATGGATATCTGATTTCCTTCATCACGTCATCTCACTCGTTTTCTATCATGTTTCCTCTTTTAGAATGCCTCCTCGACGCGAAAATCCGCTATCGAATGCTGAACTGGCAGAAATCATCGCGCAGCAAATGGCTGCTGCGTTCCCCAATCTCATTGCTCCGTGGAACCAAGCCAATAATAACAATAATGCTCCTTGCAATTTCAAAAGTTTTAACTCGGCTAAACCACTCAAATTTAGTGGTTCTGAGGGAGCAACTGGGCTCCTCTAGTGGTTTGAGAGTCTTGAGAGCACCTTTCGCCATGTTCAGTGTCCGAACAACCCTAAGGTCGAGTTTGCGTCGAGTGTATTTCAAAAGAGGGCTCTTACCTGGTGGAATGGGGTAATGAGAGACCGAGGTGCTGAGGTTGCTTTGGGTCAGACATGGGAGGAACTTAGAGCCCTTATGATGAGAGAATTTTGTCCTCGTCACGAGCAGAGGGCACTTGAAAATGAGTTCCAGGATTTGAAGCAAGACAGTGGTGAACACCGGGCTTACACCAATAGATACAAGGAGTTAAGCTTGTTATGTCCTACAATGGTCACGCCTTTGGATAAGGCTATTGAGAAGTACATAGACGGTTTGCCAGATCCTGTTTAGGATATTGTCACTGGTAGCAACCCTACTACCGTCCGACAGGCCATTGAGCTAGCTGCAACCCTTACTGAATCACAAGTCAAAAAGGGTAAAATCCACAGGAAAGGTGACAAGAAGCAGAAACAGTCTGATAGCGCCACTAAGAACAAGGGCAAGAAGGCTGCTGAGTCTTCAAAGAAATCAAGGAAGCGTAAGGCTTCCAAAAATTTCGCTGTCACTGCTCAGACTAATCAGGCTGCTCCTAATCAGGTAGCATAGAATCAGGCTGCACAACCTGCTGCCAAGAGGCAGTATGCGGGAAATGCACCTTTGTGCAACAGATGTAACAGCCACCACCAGCCACAGTTGCAATACCGCATCTGCATAAATTGTGGCAAGTCTGGTAATCTTGCGAACACCTGCTGTTTTGCTCCTAACCAAAATCAGGCAGCTCAAAACCAAGCTGTACAAAACCCTGCCCAGAATCCTGCACGACCTCACTTTCCGCCTGGTTCGTGTTACAATTGTGGGGATCTGACCTACTACAGAAACAATTGCCCGAGGTTGGCAAACGCAAATCAGGCACCGGCTCGTGGTAGAGTTTTTAATATGAATGCTAATGAGGCTCGCGTAGATAACGAAGTGGTGAACGGTACGTTCCTTGTTAACAACCATCTTGCTTCTGTTCTATTTGATTCGGGTGCCGATAAGAGTTTTGTGTCCTTAGCTTTTGAGCCTTTGCTTTCGATGACTAGAACAAAACTAGGAAAGCCCTTGACAGTAGAAGTAGCTAGTGGTGAACCCGTTGTACTCGATTCCGTTCTTCGAAACTGCCAATTGAACCTTAATAACCATTTTTTCCCTATCGACCTCACACCGATGCAACTCGGGAGCTTTGATGTTATAGTGGGAATGGATTGGTTAGCCAAGTACCATGCTGAGGTGGTTTGCTTTGAGAAGATCGTCCGTATACCGCTTTCGACTGGTGAGATCATAGAAGTTCGTGGGGAGAAACCTGTTAAACTCATGTCTTGTACCCAAGCCCAAAAATACCTACGAAAGAAATATGTCGCTTTCTTGGCACATGTTGTAGAGGATAAAGGCAAGGGTAAGACTACCCAAGACATCCCTATTGTTCGGGATTATCCTGAGGTATTTCCTGAAGACTTACCTGGGTTACCTCCTGTACGCCAAGTTGAGTTTCGCATTGATCTTGTGCCTGGTGCGAATCCCATTGCTAAGTCACCTTACCGTCTTGCACCGTCTGAGATGCAAGAGTTATCTAAGCAGCTTCAGGAGCTATCTAACAAAGGATTCATCCGTCCGAGCTTTTCCCCTTGGGGCGCTCCTGTCCTATTCGTGAAAAAGAAAGATGGATCTTTCAGGATGTGTATCGATTATCGTGAGCTTAATAAGCTTACCATCAAGAATCGATATCCCCTACCTCGCATTGACGATCTCTTTGATCAGCTACAGGGCGCTACTTGCTTTTCAAAGATAGATCTGCGTTCAGGGTATCATCAGCTTCGAGTTCTCGAAGAAGATATTCCCAAAACTGCTTTTCGTACCCGATATGGTCATTATGAATTCACTGTTATGCCTTTCAGCTTAACAAATGCTCCTGCTGTTTTCATGGACTTGATGAATAGGGTTTGTAAGCCTTATTTGGACAAGTTCATCATTGTATTCATTGATGATATCTTGATATATTCTAAGACGCGAGCTGACCATGAACAACATCTTCGTCTTACAATGGAGCTCCTAAAGAAAGAACAGTTTTTCACCAAATTCTCCAAGTGTGAATTCTGGCTTAAGGAAGTTCAATTCTTGGGGCACATCGTTAACGAACAAGGTATACATGTAGATCCCGCCAAAATCAACGCGATTAAGGATTGGGATACACCTACTACTCCTACCGAGGTTCGTTCATTCCTTGGTCTAGCGGGTTATTACCGCCGTTTCATTGAAAACTTCTCCAAGATTGCGGTTCCTCTCACTGCTCTAACTCAAAAGAGCAAACCTTTTGAGTGGGGATCCAAACAGGAAGAAGCTTTCCAAACCTTGAAACAGAAACTTTGTGATGCACCTATCCTATCTTTACCCGAGGGTAACGACGATTTTGTTGTGTACTGTGATGCATCCAACTTAGGCCTTGGTTGTGTTCTTATGCAAAGAAACAAAGTTATAGCCTACGCATCAAGACAGCTGAAGGTACATGAGAAGAACTACACCACTCATGATCTTGAGTTAGGTGCAGTAGTCTTTGCTCTCAAAATCTGGAGACACTACCTTTACGGTACAAAGTGTGTAGTGTTTACTGACCACAAGAGTCTCCAGCATATTTTTAATCAGAAAGAACTAAACATGAGGCAATGACGTTGGGTTGAACTCCTAAACGACTACGATTGCGAAATTCGCTACCATCCTGGTAAGGCGAATGTCGTGGCTGATGCATTGAGTCGTAAGGAACGTGTCAAGCTTCATTGTGTTCAGGTTCGATCTGACATTCAATCCCGCATAATTCAGACTCAACACACTTGTGTTACACAAGACTTGATGGGTAAAGAATTACCGTGTCATACAAATCCTGAGCTTGAACTGAGAGACTTTGGGATATTCTATTTCATGGGCCGTTTGTGGGTCCCAAGTATAGATGATCTTCGTACCTTGCTAATGGATGAAGCTCATAAGTCTCGTTATTCTATTCATCCTGGTGCTGACAAAATGTATAAGGATCTTCGAACCCAGTATTGGTGGCCGGGTATGAAGAAAGACATTGCCTTATATGTTTCCAAATGCCTTACTTGTCTTAAGGTTAAGGCAGAACATCAACATCCCTCTGGATTATTGGAGCAACCAGAGATTCAGGTTTGGAAATGGGAAAACATTTCTATGGATCTCATTAGCAAATTCCCGGGCACTAAAAGAGGTCATGACGCCATTTGGGTTGTTGTTGATCGTCTTACAAAGTCAGCACATTTATTTCCAATCCGCGAGCATTTATCTGCTGACAAGCTTGCCAAGTTATATGTTGATGAGATTGTATCTAGACATGGTGTTCCTTTGAACATTATATCTGACAGAGATGCTCGATTCTCGTGTCGCTTTTGGAGAACTTTGCAATCTGCCACGGGAACCCAACTTAATTTGAGCACAGCATACCATCCGCAGACAGATGGTCAATCTGAGAGAACAATCCAGACACTGGAGGATATGCTTAGAGCGTGTGTGATCAATTTTGGTGGTAGTTGGGATTCACATCTACCCTTGATCGAATTCTCCTACAATAATAGTTATCACACGAGCATCAAAATGTCTCCTTTCGAAGCTTTATACGGTCGAAAATGTCGTTCTCCGGTCTGCTGGAATGAGATAGGTTGGACCTGAACTCATTCTAGAGACTACAGATAAGGTCAAGAAGATTCATGATAACCTTCAAGCAGCTAAAAGCCGTCAAAAGAGTTATGCAGATCTAGGATGCAAGCCTTTAGAATTTCAAATTGGTGATCACGTCCTACTCAAGGTGTCCCCTTGGAAAGGTGTGATTAGATTTGGAAAGAAAGGAAAACTTGCACCACGTTATGTTGGACCATTCAAGATCGTTGAAAGAGTCGGAAAAGTAGCCTACAGACTTGAGCTACCTCCTGAACTTGGAAATGTTCATCCGACATTCCACGTGTCCAATCTCAAAAAGTGTTTAGCTGATGAGAACCTCCACATACCACTTGATGAAATTCGTGTTGATAACACGATGCATTTCGTTGAGAAACCTTTGGAGATAGTGGGCCGTACATTCAAACAGCTGAAGAACAAACGGATTCATTTGGTCAAGGTTCGCTGGGAATCCAACGTGGCCCAGAGTTTACTTGGGAACGTGAGGACCGGATGAAGACGAAATATCCGCATTTGTTCTCACAAGTTTCCTCAAAATAAATTTCGGGACGAAATTTCCTAAAGTAGGGGAGACTGTGACATCTGTGCTTATGTAATCATTTTACAGACTCTGAACAATACAATATTAATAAAACAGTGTGTTTTGATCCCAATATTTTTATTTATTTTTGATTTTATGCACATGTTGATTTTTGATCGATTTTGAACTCTATATCGCTTTCTAGGAAGTTATACGCAAACTGATGCGTAAACGCGATCAGTTTAACGTGACAAACACTCCGGAACAGCAACATAAGCTTAACATACCTTAAATAACCTTTACATAACTTAGAAATAAGTTTTAGAAGGTTTGGTATGGCAAAAAAAAGTTTATTCGCTCACAGGGACTATTTGCGTCAAACTGCAAAAGTCTGCCGTTCCGTAAGGCAACGTACATTCCGGAACTTTATCATAAGCTAAAAATACCATAAATAACCTAATCATGGCTTAGAAATAAGCTTTGATAGGTTCGGTGTGCGAAAACATGCGTATATGATCTTTCAGGGACTAAAAGTGTCAAAAACGGCGTAAGTTTGCATTTTCACGCATATCATACGATCTGGCCACATCTGGACATCCAAAATTTTTGTACACACTAAAATATTTTTATTTTAGTGATCGCCATGCAAAAAATTCCATTCGTCGCATAATTTGGATCGTTTTCGCGTCCGTACGAGTTTCGTCGTAAATAACCGAACAACGTGACCGTACGACCAAAGGAACCGACATCCGAGATGTTTTCAAGCATGTTTTGAGTCCCCTATACTTTAACTTCATTTTAGTTCCTTGAAATAAGGTTAACGGGGTTTAAAATCATCGAAAAAGGCTTTAAACACGTGCAGGGACCAAAACTGTAATTATTTGAAACTTTGCTGAATCTGACACATGGTGGCGTAGCGCGAGCACCTCTTTCCTATGCCGTGGCACTACGTGAGCATCACATCTGTGCAGAAGCATTGTTTTCAGCATCAGTTTGAAAATTCAGGGACCTTTCTTGCAATTTCTTTGTTTGGGGACCAAGTTAACACCTTCCCAAGCATAATTACCTGTCACTAAACACTTGTAGGGCTGTGATTTATTGCTTGTTGGCCAAATAACCACATGTAATGATCTCACAAGTTCATGACAAGTATAAATAGCTTTGTCCATCAACTCAATTCCTTGCTCATTCCTCATTCTCTTCTCTACAATCTGAATTGAGAGCTCTCCCAAGTGTTTGGAGCTTTCTAATCTGAATGTTCTTTGTAGAAAAGATAGCTAGGACCCATTGTAAATATTCTTTCATGCTTATTCTTTATGTTTAAGCAGAAAGTCAAACAGTTTGGCCAACAATTTGACTTTCGGTTTTGACCATCAATTGGTCAAGTCAAATTTCAATTGAACTTTGCAATGTGATTGTAATCACAATGGTTATAATCCTTGGTGATTATACCTACTGATTACCACATTAACTAGGCATAGTGACGAGTCAAAGTTTCGGTCAAAATGCGTTTTAGCACACATTTTGCAACGGAACTGTTCTCGAGTATCAAAACCCATTGTTTTGATACCAAATCAGTAGGTTAAACATGTTTTGACATGTTTAACTCGTCACTAATAGTTTGGTGCTTGTTTAGGGTCGTTAGTTAAGCGGTCTAAACAACCGCTTAGACTTTCGAACCCGACCCGATTGGTCGATCTTTAGGATCCAACCAAGCTTGCTTAGCGATTATAGTTATATAGGGAATAACCCCTGAGGTTATACCTTATGATCACATAGGATTGGTTAGTCTTTTGCTAGTTAGCTTGTATGCCCATAGTAAATGACCAAAACGCCCTTTTGAAGCATAAATCCGTATTTTGATTATGTAAACATATTTTTGACATATAATCTGATTTAGTAACATGTTTAGGCATAATTGGGCATGTAAGACTTGGCATAGCACATAGTTAACCATCCGAACATAGTCTTACACTAACGACGCATTATAGTAGCTTATACTACCATAATGGGTCGAAACGGGTCAAAAGCACCTAGGTAAACTTTCAAATCAGAATGTAAGGTCTAATAAATCATACCATATGAGTTTAAATACTCATTTGATTTATAGAACCTCATTCTATCCTATCCCCCGATTTAGGATCCAGTTATTAACATAGTTACCTATACTAGGTGCCGGTTGATTCTGTGATACTTGGAGCTTAAATTGGTCTTATTCTCAAGACTAATTAGCAATCCCAAGTGAGTACATAGTTCCCCTCTTTTACCGTTTTCAAATACTTTGGGGTGATTCACATGTACATAATTGTTACTTTCTTGTTTTATATGCTTTTGTGACATAAACATGCTAGTTTCACTTAGTACATATTTAGTACATGCTTTCACTATGTTTTGCTATGTATGTTAAGCATGCTAGCACATTGATTTATTACTCATTTGTTACATATGTTTACTTAGCATATGTACACATTGTTTTACATGACATTTCTACTAGGCATGTTTACTTAGCATACCTAGTACATGGGTTTCATAGCATGCTTACATTGGTTATGACATTTGGTGTGTTTAATTGGGACAATAATACATTCATTAACATTATCTAAGCCGCTCGGTAGTATGTAATGGTACCATAGGAATTGACAACTCCCGTTTCCGACTTCCTAGGTTTGTTTGGAAGTTGGGAATGACAGAATCCGACTACATAACTTAGATGAACCTTTAATTTGTTTAAAGGTTTGTCGCCACAGTCGCAAGGCTTGAATATATGCTATTAACATTACTGCATAAATGTTTGTAATCATAAAGCATTGTTTTCTACAAAACATGACATTTGAATTAAACTTAGGTTTACTCAAAAACATTGTTTTGTACATTTATCCTACGGGGTTGAGTAGATTCTTTTATTCACCGTGCATGACATATGTTTCACATTGGCATTATTACATAGTTTAAGTAGATGTCTTCCTACTTGCTATGCATTTCATTGGTTATACATAATACATGTTACACATGACATTAAACATGGTTTATGCATAAACATTTTGACGTTAAACATGACATTTTGTTGGGTAATGATAAGTGACTTATGTAACGGGGCTATGTGCTATATGATAAAAGCATGGTGGATATGCCGCTGGTACTTCCTATATATAAGTGCTTTTATTGTATTACACATTGTTGCGTTATCTAAGCCACTTGACAAAGACATAAAACAATTTTTACAAGGACGCGACATTTTTATACAAAGTACATATTTTATACAATTCACTTTTACTTGGTTGTTTATTTAACCATGCATATTTCTTTTATATCATTTGATTTTCATCTCGATTTTCACATGATTTTATAAAAGAAAACCTTTTACAAGGTTCATGACTCTTTTTGTTAAACACTTCTTTTAAACTACAAGTCATGAATCCTGCATAAACAAAACCTATGTATCTCACAGGCATTTTTATGCTGACGTACCTATTTTTACATGTGTTTCAAGTGCTGATGCATGATGATGTTTGTGCTTCACTTAGCCAGACTCGGGCCTTAGTGACTTAAAAGACGATTATTATGATATGTTTTATTTAAATTCCAAGACAATGTAAACTTTAATTCAATAATACATAATTTTTATTACCATGGTTGTTGAAACAATAATTCTGTCACCATCACTCCCCGGCGTTTCCGCCGCGGTTTCGTTGTTTTGACGCGGCCGGGGTGTGACAATTTTCTCCCCCCTTTTTGGCATTATCTGGAGGTGGATTATCAATAAAGATAACAGTGGGACGAGTAGTGCCAGTGGTGTTCAGTATGTGGGCCTTTATAGCCTTGATGTCAGCTTGGGTATCTTTAAACCTTGACTCCATCATGTTTCTCAGCATTTGAACATGTATGTCATGCTGATGATCATTCAATTGTCTTTGTTGTTGGAGCAGGGGTTGAAAGAAGTTCCATAACTCATTTGTAGCAGGTGCAGATTGTGCAGATGCTTGAGCTGGAGCAGCAATGGGTGGTACCTTTTGAGCTTTCAACACCTGTTGTAGCATATTTTTTATATCTGCAACAGATGTATCCAGTTTGCCAATTCTATCTGTCAATTCTTGGTACATTAAGCAATCACCCAACTTAATGGGATCATCTGATTTCCCAATAACAGTGGTTGTAACAGTGGTTGATTCAGGAAGTGTAGTCCAGAGATCATCCACTGATGCCCCTTTGTCTTGGAACTGGGGACTTCTTCCTTCAAATTGAGAGATCCTTTTTAGTGAACCAGTAAATACTGGATACACAGGAGTTCCCAGAGAAGAAATTGCCTTCAAGGAAGTCTTATAGATGTAACCACTGTCCAAATGTAAACCAGTGGGTTCAACATTTGTAGTGGCTGCTTCACTTGAACTACCACCAAGAGTTACTTGTAACTCAAGGGGTGTAACCTCCTCAGGTTGTGTTGGTGGGTTAGCAATGATTGATACATCAGACCCAGTCACTTGTTGAGGTTTGTTCTTATTGACAGGTGATTGAGAAGGACTGGTTTGTGCCTGGTTCAAATCAAGAGCATCCAACAGTATTTTTATTTGTGGGGGAATTATGGAGGTGAGGTTGGGTGTAAAAAGAGAATTGGCCCCGGGCATTGGGCTGTGGATGATGGAAGCAAGTGATTCCAGATCATCATATTGTGGTGTCCCTATTTGTACAACCTGTTCTTTTTTAGAAGAAGCAGGAGGAGTTTCAGGCATGGGTTGAGATATTTCTACCAACTGCTGTGAGGAAGTAGCAGTAGTGGTTTGTTGTGACTTTTGTGCTGTCACTGGCAGTTGCTTTGGTATCTCATCCTCCAGAGTTGCCTTTTTGGTAGGTTTGGGGGGCTTTTGAGTTTTCTTTTGTTTTGGCTTTTTGGTGATTTTAGGTGTGGGTTTCAAAGTAGTTTTTTTGCTGCTTTGATCACCTAGAGCAGTAGGCTCAGCAGCAGATACCTGAGGAGCAGTGGTAGCTGCTAAATTCTGCTCAGGGACCTCTGCTTGTGTTTTGCAAGGTGTTGACATTCTTGTGAAAGTTTCACCAGTTAAATTGTTTATTTGAAAAGTGTCACCTTGTTTTATTACATGAGCATCATCCTTACCAAATTTCTTTTCAAAGTAATAACTTAGAAATCTTGGAAAAAGTAAGAATGGCTTTTTATCAACATTTTTAACCAAATCATTAAAGATTTCCTGGGAGTAATTGAAATCTTCATCTTGTAAAATAGCATATCCCAGGTTTTGAATCTTTAATGGTATCTCATTAAAAGCAGTTGTTTTGTTTGAGACACACCTTAGAAGGGTATGGAACAAAAATCTTGTTGCAGGTGGAAAATTACCTTTTTGTAAGGTATCCTTTTTTATTGTGTCTGCATACCCCCGTTCAAGGAAATCGGTTCTTAACTCATTTTTGGGAAAAGAAGTTTTACCTTGCTGATCATTGAGTTCAAAGACTTCCGAGATGGATTGTGGTGTGATTTTGACTGCTTTACCCATTAGAGAAGAGTTAATGGCTATGATATCTTCGCCTTGTTTGTCAAGGGTAATATTTTTCCAAAACTCTCTTTGGGTTTTCAAGTAAATTGGAGCAAACAAAGTTTTGTACTTTGATGTAGACATGATGTCAATGATGGAATCGAAAGCATTGGTGGTGCCGGGTTTTGTAAGGAGACCCATATAATTGTGAGGATCTTTGTATTGTATTTCGATGGGTGTGGTATCCATTTGAGTGGCTTTTGTAGAAGATGATTTTGAAGTGGATTTAGCAGATGACTTTGATTTTGTCATTTTGGAGAAGAAGATTGATGAAGGATTTGACGAATTTGAGAGAAAGAGATGAAAACTGCTTTGAGAAAGGAATTTTTGTGAATTCAATTCGACAGTGAAACTGTTGGTGCATATGTCTGTTGACTTCGTCTTGTATCAATTCTTGTAATAGAAATGATAGATCTAGGTCACGGAGTACGAGGAAACTGGGAAATAGGCTGAAAAAGTCATTTCACACGAAATAGCCATTTCGTGCGAAATAGCAGTTTCGCACGAAATAGCAGTTTCATGCGAAATTACGTAGTGTAATTTCGCATGAAATTACAAGTGATAATTCCATCCGAAATTAGATGCCTATATATATGGGTGTCATGCTTCTCATTTGGTATGGAATTACTCAAGGTGTAACGAAGTGCTGTCCAATTTTCACCGTGTATTCAAGTCAAATATCAATGAGAAGCTTGTTTTAAGTATCATACTCTATTTCTACACCGTTCTATCACTGATTCTAGGTTGTTTGACTGTTTCCGCCTTTCAAACAGCTTTTTGTTGACTCTGAACGACTCATATAGGTCGCAAAACGATCCTACAAGTGGTATCAGAGCTCAGGATGAGTCAATACACTTGAATCAGTGCTTAGAATTCTCATTTTTGGACTTCTGGACAAATTCATGGACAAAATGGACTAATCTTTTGATATTGTGTGTAAAATACAGTTTTAATAAAACCTTGAAAGAATCAGACCTAAATTCAGACTAAAAGTGACAAAAATGGGCCAAAAGGTTAATTTCGTTTGAACGAGCCTCTTATTTCGTTTGAAAAGTTGAGGTAATTTCACACGAAATTACTGATTTCGTTTGAATTACATCTGATTTCGTTTGAAAAAGTAATTTCGTTTGGCTATTTCGCACTAAATTAAGTATTTTGTTTGAAAAGTCCTCTATTTCGTGTGAATGTATTTCGTGTGAATGTGTTTCGTGTGAATGCATTTCGTTTGAAATAGTTTCCGGTCACGTGAAATCTGGTTTGAGTGTTAAAGATTTGTCGGGCATTTAAATAGTTGCATGTGATCAATGAACAGCGGCCCAATAATATTCGTTTAACAGTCAATTGTATCGATCCTCATTAATAACAACAACAAGTCACGTGATTCTCGTAAATTGACAGATTCATAATAATCGGTCCAATCACTAAGTAAATTCAAACGGTGTTGTCAGATATTGTCATCGATTCATATGAAACAATTAATGGCTCACGTGAACATTTTAATCAATTGATAACAATCCACTAAAAGTGTCGGTCCAATAGATTTTAAGTGTTGACAGCCCACTAAATTGTTCACGTGGTATTGAAGTTTTTTTTTTTTTTTTTTTTAAATCTTGGCCCAATCAATTTGTTGAATTGTCTGTAGTTCATCAGTGCTTGTGAGTAATTGTTTAATATCAAGTAGCAGCCCAATCACTAAAAGAACTAAAAAAGTATTGTCAGCCCATTTAATTGTCCAAGTGATTTGCAGGTCCAATACAAGTTAAGGTCCAATTAAATCAATTTGTTAGTCAAAGTTGACATTGTTTGACTCACTTGATCGGGTCACAATTTGTTTCAAGGGACCTTGTTTTGTTCAAGTTTATAGTGCAACGAATCGAGTGGCAATCCGAACGAGTTGCCACCCGATCCTAATCAGTTCTATTTGTCTGTGTTTTAAGTGATTTGTCAAGCATCGGATACCCGCCTGAGCGAATCTCCAAACGATCCGTTGTCACCTGATTTTTGTCACTCAATCGGATATTATCTGATTCAGTTGTTTGATAAAGTGATTGAACTGATCTTAGATTGTGTGAATTTTCGTATCGTTTGAAAATCTGTCTTCGTGAATCTTTCAATACTGAAACATGGATTCTGAGTTCTATAACTCATCTTTCGGAAATGGTATGCTTGTTCAGACTCCAGCAAGTATCAAACAGAAGTTTGATAGTTTTACAGCTATCAGGGGAGAATCTACAAAAGAGTTGATCGAAAGGTATTGCAAGTTATATGTAGAGATGAAGTGTTTGAACATTAGCAAAAGAGATGACGAGTGGGTTGACAAGTTGGCAAATGCTTTACCGCGTGATGAGTGGGGCACATATCTGTTGATTTGGAAGAAAAACATGGAATATGTTGGCTTCAATTTGAGCACATTCATTGAGAAGATTGAAGCTCAAGAACTTGAACTCCATAAGATTAAAAAAATGAAGTCTGATTCAGGAGAGGAATTATCAGATGAAGAAAGCGATGATGACAGTGAAAAAATTCGAAGACTTGAATGCTATAAAAGAGAACTTCCACCTGAAAGTTATAATTTTTATTTTGCAGGTAAAATGGAAGAGATCAAAGAAAGACAAGCTGCAAGAGAGAAGAATAAAGCATCAACTGTTGAAGTAAAAGTCAAATCTGAAGGAAATGTTCAAGTAGTAGAGAAGCAGGTTGAAGAAATTTCAGCTATCAAGGTTGAGAAGAAAGCTGAAGCTGAAATGATATCCGAGAAGTGCTTAAACTGTGATAAATCTGAAGCAGACAATGCAAACTCTTGAAAAATGTGGAGAGTTTGACATTGGAAAACAAAAATTTGAAAGAAAAAGATTTTCAAGATAAAATAACATTTTTGGAAAATGAAAAGTTAAAAATTGAAAAAGATGTTGAAAATAAAATAAAATCTTCAGAAAATGAAGATTTTTGGATAAAATTAGAAAACAAAAATTTAAAAGAAAAAGAAACAGAATTTCAAAGTCAAATAAAAGTTTTAGAAAATGAAAAACTTGTTCTTGAAAAGAATAAAATTGAAAATGAAAAAGCAATAAATTCTCATCTTGAAAAAATCTCTCAACTTGAAAAAGAAGTTAAGAGTGATAGAAATAAAATTGCTGAGTTAGAAAAGACATTGAAAGGTTTTGTGACCTCGTCTGCATTACTGGATCATTTATGTCCAAAACCGATCAATGAAATTCCAATAAGTGACAATGTCACAAATTATGACAAATTCATAATTAAGGATTGTGATGATAAGACTGATGATGAAAATACAGAAAATATTTTTTTAAATTAAAAGAAAAATTTCAAGAAACTGTTTTACATTCTACTGAAAAAAGTGAATTCTCAACGCAAAAACTTGTAAAGAAGAATGTGGAACAAAAACAAAATGTTAAAAAACCGAAAAATTTTCAAAACAACAATAAAAGTTCATCAGTTCAATCATCAAATCATTATAAAAAACCACAAAAAGTTGAAATCATAACTCACAAAAAGTTGGTAATAAGTGGTGCAGGTTTGACCACAGTGCTCAAAAGTCAAATCAAGCTTACAGGAGAAGATGGGATGAAGATTCTTCAAAGTCAAAACATTACAATGGTAGAAAACAGAAAAATGATGAGTACTACAAATCAAATCAGTGTTATGATTTGAGTGTGTGGTTTGATAGTGGAAAATGGTACGATAACAGGATGTGTTACAAATGTGGTTTTCAAGGACACATTGATGTTAACTGCCAGAGTCAAAGTTTTGAGACAAGGAGATGCTATGAATGTCAAATCAAAGGTCATATTGCCAGAGATTGCCCAATGAGATCAAAGGGAAGATCGAGGGCTGAATCTCATGGAAAGATGAAGAAATCAGTCAAAGTCGAAGGAAAGCCCAAAGAACAGAAAGTAAAGCTTTCGCAAGGGCAGAAAGACCGACTGAGAAAGAAAAGAAAGAAAGCAAGGGAGTATCTTGAAAAGATTTTGTCCTTGGATACAACCGGTAAAACAAATAAAAGTTCTGGTGAATCGTCTTGCTCTCCAAAGAATGATAAGTCAAGCAAAATGAATTCATCAAATACAAATCTGTGGACAGAATAGAGAGTAAAGAAAGAAAAAGTGGTTAATCAAAAGATTAACACTTCAAAGAAAGTGAGATTTTCACTTCCCGGCGATGAATTTGTTTCTTCGGAAACAAAAGAGCCACGTTCTGGCGATGAATCTGACTCATCAAAGTCAGAAGAGCCACGTTCGGGCAATGAATCTGATTCGTCAAAATCAGAGGAGCCACAAGTTGAGCTAAAAAGAGAAAATTCAGTTCCGCCAATGGATGACGTAAACTTTCCACCATTGCGGACTGAAAATTTTAAACAAAAAGTTGGTAAAGTAGAAATTCCGGATCAATTCTATTCTGAAAAGAAAGAATTTGAGGTCGAAAATGCGTTCAATGGAAAAGTGAAAAATATTTTTGGAAAAATGGTCGAGGGTAAGGTAAAAGGGGTTAAAGAATTTTATGAATCAAAAAGATATGTTCAAACCCCGAGTGAAAATAACTCAGATACACCCAAGGCTGGTCAGGCTTGGGTGCCTGCATTTTTTGCTTAAATTCCTGACTTGCCGGAGCTCCCAACTTAGTTATCGTAGAGCATGAATCGGCATCATTCTTGGATAAATGTCTTAGTGTAAAATTTTTACAAGTGGTTGAAAGACAATGTGATGAAACCCCAAGAAAACTAATTTTCCAGAAAAACCATTTTGATTAAAACAAACTTAAGTGTTTTGAAATCATAATGGGAAAATAGCTTGTTGTCAGGTGGAGTTCTGATTGTTTAAGCCAAGTGGATGGCGAATTGAGGCAATTCTCATTAGTTTGTCATTTTATTTGTACAGTTTATTGTTTTCAATATTTCCCGGAAAATCAAAATTGAAACACATTTTTCAAATTATCCAATCATTTTATTTGCAGATGTGAATCATCTGAGCTAACCACTGCTGGTGACTTTAATTATCCAGCAGTGGTTTCAAATGGAGGTGGAGGAATTGGTGGAACAGGTGTGAAAACATGGTGACTTTTATCCCATTGATGGAGGACTATCAACAGTGTTTGATGATGTGGAAGAAGGGGTTAAGGGGCTACTTTGATAAACAACAGTTGAGGTAGCAGTGGTTGAGCTTTGACAGCTGTTTTGAACATCTGCTGCTCTTCCTATGGAGACAGACCTTTGTTGAGGAATGATGACTTCATACCCATAGTCTGATGATGATTCTTTTGATGGACTTGCATTGTTAGTCTTGACAGCAATCAATTTTGGCTGCAAACTTTGAGATAGAATCTTTTAAGTTTAAAATGAAGCATGGGCAGCCAAAAACCTTGAAATATGAAATCAATGGCTTTATTTTATACAGCAGTTCATAGGCAGTCTTTTGATGCCTGGGGTTTATTAAAACTCTGTTTTGGAAATAGCAAGCAGTGTTTACTGCCTCTGCTCAAAAAGTTAATGGTAAACCTGAATCAGCAAGCATGGTTCTGGCAGCCTCAATCAAGGTCCTGTTCTTTCTTTCAACAACCCCATTTTGTTCTGGTGTTCTTGGAATTCTGTATTGCCTCACAATTCCTTTTGACACACAGAAATCATCTAAATCCTTATTCCTGAACTCTGTGCCATTATCACTTCTGAAGATTTTTACTGGCAAGTCAAAATGCTTTTCAACCTATTTCACAAAGTCTTGCAGAATGCCTGCAGTCTCATCTTTTGAGTGTAAAAAGTAAGTCCATGTAAACCTAGAAAAGTCATCAACAATAACCAAGCAATATCTCTTTTTCTTAAGACTCATGACTTTAACTGGGCCAAACAAATCCAAATGAAGCATTTGCAAACATTTGGTTGTTTTGGACTCATCAATTGATTTGTATGAGCTTTTATGTTGTTTTCCTTTTAGGCAGGAAACACAATGCTCAGGACAGGTGATTGTCTTGAGATTTGTGTGCCCCAGTCTCCTGTGCCATAATTCTGTCTTTTTATTTGATGCAGCTGAGAACAGACAGGCATCGATCCTGGGGCTCTCTTTTGACATATCAACCACATAAACATTGCCACTTCTTTGAGCAACAAGTTTGGTTTTTCCAGATTTTATTATTGCTTCAATCTTTTCAACCATTTCTGGTCCAAAAATCCTACAACAATCCTTTGTGAAGAATGAGCCATAGCCCTTATCACTCATTTGTGAAACACTTAGGAGGTTGAATTTTAGATTGTCTATCAGATTGACATTTTCAAATTTTATATTTCCAGATTGTACTGTACCAGACCCTAGAACTTTCCCTTTACTATTATTTCCAAAGGATATATCACCCCCTCCATGGATTTTGAAATCTTTGAGTAGTGCTTTACATCCTGTCATGTGCCTGGAGCCTCCACTATCTACATACCAAAGGCTATCTAAGCATGCAGAAGCTCCCTGCACATGAAGTAAACGGATTAGTTCAATAGGGTCTCCAAAGCCAATAAGGCTTTGAATGGGGTCTCAACAGTGTCTGGGATGAGTTCAGATGTATGGACAGTGGTTAGGTCAGGGGTTTGGACAGTTTTAGGACTGTTTTTCTCTAACCACTGTTGGGGGTCTTGCCCAATGAACTACTGATATCCAAAAGGATGCCTATTCACTCTAGGTTTAGAAGGCCTTTTGTAAGCCTCATAAACATGTGGGATCCTTTGGTATGGTGGTTGTCCCTTGCCTCTTCTGTATTGATTGGCAGGGGGAGCATCAGTCACTTGAACATCTCTTTGGACAGATGTTTGATTCAGCAGTTTTGTAACAGCTGTTTGGACTTGCACAAACAGTGGTTGGTTCTTGGTGAACTTGACAGATGATGTTGATGAACTTAAGGATGTTTTTTTTCAGTGTACTCATTCTTTTTTATAACAAAGTTTTTGAGATACACACATTCTTGAGTTTTGTGGTTTGTTTTACCACAGATGGTGCAGCTTTCAGCAGGTACAATGTCACTTATTTTGTTTAAATCATATGCTTTTAGATGAGAACAGTCTTTTGTTAGATGATTCTTCTTTTCACAAAATTCACAAAACAGGTTTTTGATCTTTTCTTTTTTCTTCCTTTTCTCAGACTCCTTAGCAACAGAGTTTTGAACCACTGTTAGGATGTCTTTGATAGGAATAGCCTTTGCTTTTGGAGCTGTGACACCATCAGTGGTTGTGAAATCCATGGGCTTAAAATTTTCAAGAATGTCACACTCATCAGACCATGTGGGTTTAAATTGGTATTTCTCAATTTCCTCAAATGTTGAGGACCCCACAGATCTTTCCGAAGTGATTTTGTTACCAAGTTTGTCCATTCTTGGCCATTCTTGTTGGTTGGTTTTATTTCAGATGAACCAGCTTGTTTGACAGTAGTGCTTTCAAGATCATCATATTTTATATATCCTATTCCAAACTTGACATTGCTTTCAAGCTGTTTCTCAAGCATAACCTCATAACCTTTGGAAGATTCCACCCATCTTTCACAAGTGATTTGGGTGGATTCCAACTCCTTTTTGCAAACTTGGTATTTTTCTACCATAGTTTGAAGTTGGTTCTTGGTTATGCTTTGCTCTTCTTTTAAGTTGCAGATTTCTTTGTCTTTTTCAGCCAATTTGTTTTTAAGTTCTTTTAAAAACTTTTCAAATTTGACCTCATCATTCAACACTCTATCCCTAAGGTTTTCATTCACCTCTTTAATATTAGCAAATGCTATGTTGCATTTGTCTGAACATAGATTTTCAAGAACCTGAGATGATACCTTAGCTGCAGCCATCATGGCACAGTCACATTGATGATCATTTTCTTCATCAGCTCTTTCTTCTTTCTCACCTTCTTCCTTCTCTTCCTTTTCTTCTTCTTTGGACCAGGGGTCAGCCAATGGTTCAATTAGGATTTCTGAATTTTCTCCCAGCAGTAGTTCACCAGCAACAGCAGTAACCTCTGCCTCAGCAACTTTGTCCACTGTTTCAGCACTTGTTTGCCCCTTTTCAGCATTCAGCTCTTCTGGTATTGACTCAAATGCCATAAGACAAAATTCATCATTAGTAGCATAGAGTGCAAAATTTTCATCCCCAAGTTCTTCAGGTAAGCTTCTCCAGTCAACAAAGCCTTGGGTGAAAAAGCTTTGCTGATCTGGTTGAACCACTGTTGGTGGTGCAGCTTGTTGTGGTGCAACTGGTTGCACTTGAACCTGAGGTACAGGAGCCTGAACATACTAAATTTGAGGGACAGTTGTTTGAACATAATGCACAGAAATAGTGTTTGCATAATGAGCAGTGTCTACATGGGCAGCAGGGGTATAATGGGAATAGTGCACAGTGTTTTGATTTTGTGGCCTAGGGTTTGAGCTGGGATGAGTAACAATTGGACCAGTGGTTTGACTCCTACATTCCCTAGCAAAGTGTCTTAGCCTATTGCACTTGTAACACTTGATTTTTGATTTATCCAACCCCACTTTTAAATTCCCATGTAGCCCTGGGAATTTTCTCCCTGTCCTCTTATAAAATTTGCTTGTTCTTATACTAAGCAATGCCAATTGATGCAAAATGTCCATTTCTTCCAGGTCAGTTGGATCAAAGTGCTATAAATCATTGAGTTCAAAGCACAAGTTATTTGACATCGGGTTTTCACAATTTGCAGTAAAAGCATAATTTGTAGAGTGAGAATCAGAGTTGTTAAAATTTCCACCAGCAGTTATATCAATAAAATGATCATAACTCTGATCCTTACTACTGCTACCAGATTCTTCCTGACCAAAGAGAGTTGTGCTGCCAAATGAATAATCATCAGCAACTTTACCAGACTCTTGCAACTTCTTTTTCTGGTTTAACTCCCTTTCATAGGTCAGGAGTCTACCATGAAGTTGGGTCAGGGTCAGATCTTTGAACTCAGCAGAATTTCTAGTTACAAAAGCTATGGTATCCCATTTTTCAGGTAGTGATATAAGAAACCTGCTATTTTGTGTTGAATTAGGAAATGTAACTTTAACAAGTCTTAGCTCACTAATGAGACAACTAAATCGCTCAAACTGCTGAGTCAATCATTCACCCTTGATGTGACAAAAGGTTTCATACTGCTGATTCAGAATTTCACTTTTATTTTCAATAACTTCTTCCGTTCCCCCAAACTGTTCCTTCAGTGCATCCCATAGCTCTTTGGCACTGTTACAATGTAACAGCCCAACATAAATTTCATTGGGTAATGCAGATGCAATGATACTAAATGCTTTGGCATCGAGTTCGAACTTTTGAAAATCAGTTTCAGTATAATTTTCAAGTTTTTTAGGTTCGAACTTCTTTGTATCCTCAGCACTTGGCACCATGGGAACGTGTGGTCCAAAAACAACAGATCTCTAACATCCAGTATTTTGTTGAGCAAGGATGTGACCCATCCCTCTCTCCTAGATGTTGTATTCATTACGTTTAAGCATGGGTGGTTTGAAAAGTGAGCCGATGTTATTCTTATCATCTTGTGTTTGTGACGTCTGGTTGTTTTACAGGCACTGATTAATCAACTTTAATGGTGATTAAACCTTGCTCTGTTTTTCAACAAAACGAACAACTATCAGTATCAACGATTGTGAGCTAAACTATTTATGTCAAAATGATTGTTAAATCAAATTTGACTGTCCCAGCTCTGATACCAATTGTTAGGATCTGAGTTTGGATTGATTGTGTTTTACATTTGAATTAAGATGAAAGATGAATGAGAAGTGCAGTGGAATACAAATGATCACAAACTTTGCACACAATCAAACAGGATAATTGCTTTCAACATACAAGTTTAACATTGAACCGAATGTTTGAATTTATTACAAGATTCAATTACAATTGCAAGTATGTAACAAACTCCCCCTCAGCCTGAGCTCACAGTGAATTGTTCGTACAGGAATGAAAGTGGTGAAAGAGCTAATAGAACAGTACAGGTTACTGTTCTATTTATAGGCACGAACAAACCACTGTGGCATCTTTGCTGACGTCACCATGAAAGTGACATCTAACCTCCTAACAAACTCTAAGCACTGATCTAATACAAACACTGCTATGCTAACAACTGTTATACAATACATTACATAACAACAAACTAAACTACTGCTCTATCCTTCCACTGCTGTGACTCCAGTAGTACTTGACATAACCCAGCAGAGCTTGACACATAGCAGTAGATTGAACAGCAGGGCTTTAGTCTTCATCAGTCTTTGACTTGATCAGTAGTTGTAGGTCAGCAGTTGTAATGATCAGTGGATTGGAGGTCATCAGATGTTGAAACCACTTTCAAGGGGAGAGACTTGAATACATAATATCTGCTTATTCTTGATCCACTGCCCTGATCCAGTTTTATCTTTAATTATCTGTTCCTCTGATAGGGTTCAATCCCAACAGGACCAAATTGGAAGTCTGAGTTCATGACTTATACCTACTGTAAAAGTGTTAAAATTTATTTATAAATTCAGTAGGTAACAAGTCTTAGGTGTTAAATATGGTTTTAATCCATACTATGCACCTAATTAGCGTCAAAATAGATAATTGGCGATATTTGCAAAGTTTATGTGATTCTAAGATTTTGACCAGCCTTAAATGGTTAAAATATTTTATTTTACATATAAAATCAGTAGGAAAAGGTTTGGCATGTTAATTATACGCAAATCACAATTTATTAGCAAAAGGGGCATTATCGTCAATTATATAATTTATACGAGAACTCAATGATATGGTTAGTATCTAATCTGACCCAACATTCCCAAAAATCCCTAAAAATAATATCATAACAGTAGGTAATGAGTTTGGTGCCAAAATTTGGGTTTAAACATAATTTATGCACAAAAGCGTAATTTAATTATAAAAAGTTAAATTTTACGATATCTTGCATAACATTAATTTGAGACCAGAAAATAATGTCAAAATAATTTTGACATGTTTATATGTCAGTAACAAAGCTATGTGCATGCTTACATATTCAAAAATCTCGTTTTTAAACTATAAGGGCATAATAGTCAAAATTAAGCATAGTAACGGAACATGTGCAAAAACTTGGATTTCTAGTATGATCGTGTAATATAACCTTATAGGGTTATGCTACATTATATTACGATCATAACGGAACCTAAAATCACTAGCAAACTAATCTAATTTGGTTCATAATCGAAAGTCAACGCAGAAGTCAAACTTCACGACTTTCGGTTGCGAACCGACCGTAAAACTGGAATTGACGAGCCGAACATGTTTACACATGTTCTAATAATTATTAGCAAGTTGTTTAAGTGATAAAACGTATTTTAGAATATTTCTAAACTCATATCGCAATTATTTCAAAAACTGACCCGTTGACTTTTTAAAACAATATTACGTTGACTCGTCAATTGACCAAGCAAACGTGATTCTTAATTACGATCGCGTAGCCATATTCGTTGTGAACAATGGCTTGACCGATTACGGTCTAACTAAAAGTCAAAGCGTTTATCGTAAACGCTTGACTTTCCGGCTTTTTAAGCCAAATAAAATGAACTATTCATGAAAGGACACTTACATATGGTCCTAGGGACTGAAATAAACTCAGAGGGTGCTTCCCAAAATCTCAGGAATTCCCCAATATGAGAAGTTGTAGAAAGAACAAGAAATGGTGCAAATGATTCAAGTGAAATTCAATGCCTATTTATAGTTTTTGAGATTGGACCAGATCTTGCCAAGTGTTTAGAGGAGTTATAAGATCATGACATGTGTAAAACCAGGTTTAAAAACCAACTAACAAGTCCCTAGTTTTAGCTAAGTGGTTTAGAGATGTGTGGAGAACAAACAAGGACCCAAAACAACAACTCAAAACAACTTGCTGCTGTTGTTTGGGCTTTGGCGGCCCGCGAACGAGACAAGCCCAGGCCTACGCGGCCCTCGAGCCGGCTCAATCCGGCATAACATGTTTCTGCTTTGGCAGTTTTGGTCCCTGTTTCATTTATATGCATTTTTAACTTTCAAAAATTACATTTTTGGCACAAAACATCTATTTCAGCTGATGTTTACTGTTTGTTCTCTAACGGCACGCGAAGGGCAGGCCCTGAGTGCTCGTGGCCTGCAAAGCAACCTTGTCCAGGCAACAAATATGCTGGTTAACAGTTCTGGTCCTTGTCTTTATGTTCAGCTTTTAAAACTTTCATAAATGACATATAAGGCACCTAACTTTCTAGTTTCATGAATAATATTAGTATAACGTACAAAAACCTTTAACGGGAAATCTTAGGCATACTTAGGGGTTCGACCGAGCGTTGCGGAGTCCCTGTTCTGATTCAAAGGCGTCACTAACGCATAGTTTCGCTTGTTGTCACTTTTAGTCCCTTGTCGCATAAATTTATGAGTATTTTCGATCTATGGCATCTAAGCCTTAAACGGCTAATATTAGGTACATCCGGGGGTATGACTGAGCATAAGGAGTTTCCAGTTCTTTTAAAAGATCAACCTAAAGCGTAGATTCGCACGTTGATCGGAGTGTCGTGCTCCGGTCAAAGATAATATTTATATACCCAAATTACCCTTAACAAATAGCTAGTGGTAGTAAGGGGTCGAACCACGAAGAGTATGTGGTTTGCGAATGGACTTGATTGAATTTAAACGAGTGTCACAATTTATGAAGCTTGCTAATTTATTTTTATAATTTTTATTTGTTGAAAAGATGTTTAATGAGAATAACAATTGGGTTAGATTAATTAACTAAGAAAAATAAGCAATTGCAAGAAACTTGATTAATAAAACAAGATGGAATAACAAGGTTCACACCCGGTTTCAACAAATGCAAGACCTAGGATTACTACGCGTTTTAATTTCATTTACTCGAATTAGTTCATTAACGAGTCAACAATCACAAAGCTTAGGTGCCAATCGCTATCTACGTCATAGACAACGGACCACGATGCACTTCGTTACCTTGGACTAACAAATCCTATCAAAAGACAAGGCATAAATACGTGTATTCGTTTCACAAAGTCAAATTTAATCATTCACTCAACAATTCGTAAATTCAATACAAATGTAGGACAATTGTCTAAAGATTTAAATGCAATTCAAGTTGTCACAAATCAAACATCAACACATAATAAACCCTAAATCTTACAAAAGTCTACACCGGGGTGAAACCTCCAAGGAATTAGTCGTGCATGATCGAAAGGACTTGATCACCGGATGAGGAGAGCCTGAACATCATCATCTTGAAGCCTTGAAGTAGTGGAAATAGTGATTAGGGTTTGGAATGATTGATGGTGATGAATGGATTGGAAAGGTGAATGATGATTAGGGTTGTAGAAGTGATGATGATGATGATGATCGAATCGAATGATTGTCAATCGAATGGATGGATTAGAGGATGAATTGGTGGTGTATATTGGCTCCAAGAGGTGTTTCTAACTTCAAAATAGAGTGTAACTCCCGTTTCTTGGTCAAAATTGATGTTATAACTCGTCCCCAACTCAAAAATCAAGTTTTTCGCGAAGTAAGAATGCAGGTGGCGTCGCCGACTGCCATTTAGGGCGTCCCCGACGTCCCCTGGAAGTCTCAGTTTCACCCGACGGCTTAATCTACTGTTTATGAAGGTTTCTGGCCGACGGAACAAACCAGAGGCCGTCGCCGCCGGTCCTTTTGGGCGTCGCCTACGGTGCCTCTAAATATCATTTTTTTGTTTTCTTCATAACTTCTTCATTATAGCTCCGTTTTACGCACCGTTTTCACCCACGTACTCGTAATTCAGCCCTCTATCATAACATCTTCAAATATATTCATTTTAAATCCATTAACATCCCCAAAACACATCCAATCTTCATGATTAACCCGGTTTTGTTCATTTCACATCCCCGGTTGATCCCGTTCGCTCCCGGTGCTCCGTAAAGCTCCCGATTAGCTCCTTAAACTCTTTTAGACCTGTAAAACACAAATCCCATTAAAAATAGGCTATTCAAGATTAAAAGCTATGTAAAAACATCAACTTAAGCATAAACGATCACCGGTTTTCAACCACGTATCACATCCCCACACTTGTCTTTTGCTTGCCCTCAAGCAAATCTGTTTTTCACTTTCACGTGGGTCTAACAAGAAATACACGCCCCATTCCCGAGACGAGGTTAAGGTCTATTGTCATACAAAAGTTCAAACTCTTTACAATTTTCAACATATTTAACGGTAAAATGCATTCACATATAAAATGGTTATCCAAGATTAACCCGCCCGTGAAACCAATAATTCATGCACATCCCTCACAATGTTCTCTCCACTCGGTTTATAAATTGGCTAATTTTCATAATGTATTAGCACTTCAAAGAATGATCGCTCAAAACCGATTAGAACACGTACCCGCATAGGCCTGCAACTCAATCATTCTCGACCACCGAACACGAATACTAAGCACAAGTCATAAGGTCTTTGTAAGGGTTGTAACGGGGCTAGGCTAAGGGTAAGAAATAGGACATTTTAAAGTGCCTAAGGTGATGAAAATTAGATTTTTATTAGAAACGACTACTCTAAACAAAACTAAACTATAAACATCACTACGAGGCAACAACTTTAGCCTTTTATTCAACAACCACTAACTTCATATTTTTGTTCTTTTCTCAATGATTTTCAATTCTTTTTCATAACATTTTCTGATTTCTCTTTTTTTTATGCAAACAAACAAACAACTATACAAACTTGACTCCTATAATCGAATTTCCATCACACGGGTTAAAAACAAAAAGGGTTTAAGGTTATGGGGTAAAGGGTGGTCAAACGAAAGGGTTAGGCTTAAAATTGGCTACTAAGGGATAATTTTTGGGTAAGGATATATAAATGGTGTAAAAGGAAAAGGTTTACCTAATGCCTTAATCATTCTTGTGCTTGTATTCGGTCTATGGTCTCAAACGTATCAAAAGTTGCAAGTTCTACAATACGCGACTAATGGTCCACTCAAACAAAGAAACATGTATATGTAAATCTATGATATAAAAGTGGCTCAAAACCTCACGTATAAGGGTATGGTATGTGATATGCATAAAATGCTAGTTCCTTAGGTGAATTATTCCCAAATAACCACCCGCTAAATATCCGTCATGCTATTACTTTGAACTTGACCATGACAAAGGACCAAATGGGTTGTGACATCCCTCGTTGACTTAGTTACTTGTGCTTTTAAGATCCCTTTTGAAACAAGAAATTATTGAAAAAAAATTTGAAATTTTCCCCCATCCCCACACTTGAGGTAAACATTGTCCTCAATGTGTAGTGTTTAAATGAACGGGTCAAAATCAAAAACTTTTACTACTCCCCCATCCCCACACTTGAGGTACACATTGTCCTCAATGTGTAAGAACTAGAGTTTTAAAACACACAAGGGATGTGACACGGGTAACCTCCCAAAAATTTCACCTCGGAAAATAAAATAGAATTTACAATCCACTTATTTCTAATCTAAGAATCAAGGAAAAAGGAAACGCATGCACCTGATTTTTGTCGCTAGATGCTCATGTCTTCTTCTTTTCGTCATAAAAACGGTTGTCTCGCGAACATGTTGTACCTACAAATCTTAACCCTTGTGTAGAAGTTTGCTTCTCACAACCATTGAAATTTGTTAGGTGGTTAGTTCTACCATTTTTATGAAAGTGTTACCAAATCATGCGTTAAATTACCATGATTTTTGTGGAAAAATAATTTACAACAATAACAATCCTAACTCACTTTCGTAGGAATCACGGCGGCATTTAGCATATGCACGCAAGCCCTTTAAACCTCCCGATAGCTCGGGAGGACGAGTAGGTCTCGTGAGGGTTATATAGGGAACACACCCACAACGTTCATTTAACTAATAAAACAAAAATATACAACAACAACAACAATACTAACTAAACTACGGATAACAACTAAAACGAAATGCGAAATAAAATATACAACAACACTTAACCTACCACCTCATGGTGGTCGAATGGCATGCTTGCCGCTTACAAACTCCTTGAAATCACCCACCGGTGATTCATACCATTTGTTGCCAAACGGTCCAAACTTCCTCACTTCCTCTTCCTTCTTCTTTTCTTGAGGCGACTTCTTCGCCTTCTTCTTCTTGATTGGTTTCTTCTTTGGTTCTCCAAACCTACCAACCATAGCACATACCTTTTTGTTTGGATTCATGTCCTTCTTGGGACACGTATCCTCACCGAGTGGGTTAGTAAATTTTGGAAAAACATCTAAATTTAATTCCCGATCCCCAAACTTTATGCTCACCGTTCCCGTTGCACAATTTATTATGGCATTAGCAGTTGCGAGGAACGGTCTACCCAGTATGACTATCGGTTGGGTGTCTTCAACACACCCAACATAGTCTACTACCAAAAAGTCCACTGGGTAATAGCAATCTTCCACCTTCATAATCACATCTTCCACCATCCCCCTTGGATGCGTGGGAGTCTGATCGGCCAATACCACGGGAGTATCAAACTTTTTCAATGGACCAAAATCGTATTGGTCATACAAACTCCCGGGCAAGATGCTCAAACAAGCTCCAAGATCGAGGAGCGCCCTCTCGATTTTAAATGCTTCAATTTGAATTGGAATAAGAGGATCTCCCGGATCTTGAGCTTTTTGGGGGAGCACACTCGATAAAACGGCACTAACATGAGATATCAAATCAACCGGTTCGGGTAATTTGTTGTGCCATTTTTCAATGCTTAACTCCTTTAAGCATTCCACATGGGCCGGAACCTTTTTAATGTCATCGAGTAACGGTAAATTAATTTTTGCTTGTTTAAAATTTTCCCACCCCTCGTCCTTCGGTGGGTATCGTTCCTCAACTTTTGATGCATTACTCAGGTTAAGTTGATTTAAACAATTTTCACAAAAAGAATTTTTAGTTATATTTTCAATTTTACTTTGTGAAATCGTTTCTTGTTCATTTTCACTTTCCGGCTCATCACTTATATCTTCCACTACACCATCAACATATTGTGGTGGTGGAATGCTTTGAACACTTCAAATTTCATCATTCGGAAGAAGACTTACCGCGCTAATGTGTACATTCCTCACATTGCCCGTGCTTGAGCTTTGATGCTTCGGGTTCATTGCGGTGTCACTTGGAAGTCTTCCTCCACTTCCACGAATTTGGGCCATTTCTTCCGCAAGTTGATCCACTTGTTTTTCCAATGCCTTATGCGACTTGTCTCGCACCTCAAACTCTTTCCTCACTTCGGTTGTAAGGGTACTCATAGCATTCATGAGAGCATCCATTTTAGAATTGAACGAGTCGTCACCTTGAGAGTTAGAAGCATTACCCCCATTTCCACTTTGGTTGTAACCACGTTGATAATTACCTTCACGGTTTTGATACCCTTGGTTACCCCCTTGATTGTAATTCCTTTGGTAACCCCCTTGGTTACCACCTTGCCGGTTGTTATTAGAAGAACCACCTTGACCACCTTAATTACCCGATTGAAAATTCGGGTTCATTTTATTCGAGGCATTACCATACCGGAAGTTGGGGTTATTTCTCAAACCCGGATGGTAAGTGTTGGAATTCATGTCGTATTGCTTTCGATCCCCATACACTTGATTTACCTCCTCGGTGTAATCACTCGGCCCCGTTGGACATTGCTCGATTCCGTGGCCGATATCTCCACACTCTTCACACACCGCGAATTGTACCACGTTCACCCCCTTCTTCTTCATACGAGCCATTTCCTGTTCTAAGGTAGAAATTCGATCCTTAGAATCAAGGTCGGGAAGTGACCGGGAAACGGGATGTTTCTTGGCTCTATCGGCCGATTCCTTTTCCTTCGACCGCTTACTCATCCGCTCAAGGAACTCCCAATCATCATCTTCATGATTGCTCAATAAAGTCCCGTTGCTCGTTGACTCGAGGCGATTCCATGTCATATCATCCAAACCCCGTACAAAACACTTCACCAATTCCCACTTCTCTATTTGGTGATGTGGGCATTTCCGAATCAACTCTTTGTACCTCGTAAATGCTTCGTGCAACGGTTCACTTGATAGTTGGCGGAAAGATCTAATTTCGTCTCTAGCGTCATCGGTCTTCGCCATCGAATAGTATTCATCAAGAAAAACTTGTTGCATCTCACCCCATGTTCGAATACCATTCGCCGGAAGTGTAAGAAACCATTGTTTCGCCTTGTCTTTTAGCGAAAACTGGAACAATCGAAGTTTGACCTCCTCCAATGCAAAGTTATGTCCCCCGATAGTGTTGCAAATGGAAGAAAACTCCGCCAAATGCGTGTATGGCTCATCATTAGACCTCCCATTGAACTGGGGAAGTATGTTGATGTAGTGGGGTTTGCAAT
The DNA here is from genome assembly GCA_030545235.1 of Helianthus tuberosus. Taxonomy (NCBI): domain Eukaryota; kingdom Viridiplantae; phylum Streptophyta; class Magnoliopsida; order Asterales; family Asteraceae; genus Helianthus; species Helianthus tuberosus. The sequence continues at coordinate 32,296,598 of CM060400.1, forward strand.
CAAACATTCTCCTTTCGCAAACTATTGGAGAGTCATTATCGGTAACTACCAGTCGGAAACGGTCATTCACTCCCCGTGGAGGTTGTTGACGATGATGTGGACCGTTAACTTCTTGATCGACCGGTCTTCGATTGTCCCTTCTATCACCTCCCCTATCACCTCTTCGGTTTCCACCTTGGTTACCCCCTTGATTGCCACCTCCTACGAAACGAGGAATCCAGTTAGGGTTAGCATTGTTGTTGTTATTGTAAAACCCATCGTTCCGGTTCCTTTGGTTGTTGTTCCGTGGTTGGCGGTTGTTTTCGTAACCGTCATTTCTTCTATTCCCATACCCGTAGTCATCATTCCCCACATGGTTGGCGTTTTGGTAGCCAAACTCATCTTCTTCAAACCTTCTTGCATTGTAGAGGTTACCTTGATTCACATACCCCCAATCTTCGTCATCATTAGCCAGATCATCATAATACCCCCCATCATCCGAATATTCCGTATGAACACTCACATGTTCCAGTGATTGATAACCGGGAACACTATACGGTTCGTCATCGGGAATGGCGTTCCTCAAATCGTCTATGTTGAAGAATGGGTCAACGTTCGCGGGATTGCCACGATCTCGATTACCTCGACGGTCGGAATTGACATTCCGGTCATCAAGGTTGATGGGTAAGGAAGTTTGTCGATGAAGGTTTTGTTGTGGGGGTGTTCTTTGGGTGTTGTTGGGATTTTGGTTTTGGAAAAGGTGGTGTGGGTGGTCCGGTGTTGTTATTACCACCCGGTCGCTCTTGAGGTATAGGTTGGACATTTTGAGCAGGATTGAAGTTACTTCGGTATTGGAATTGATTTGGGTTTTGGTTTTGGTTTTGGTTAAGGTTTTGGTTTGAGTTTTGGTTTGCCATTGAATCGGTTTCAATGGTCAGTGTGAGTGGTGGTGTTTTGGTGGTTTGATTAGAAGCAAGTGTTGCCTCTAACCGGCTTTCTAAATTCCTCCTTGCAACTCTTTCAATTTCCGGTTCGTAGACTAAAGGTGAAGTCCTCCCGGAGTTCCGCGTATGCATGCACTACCTGTAACCTGCACAAGTAACATACCCCGCGTAACAAAGAAAAAGACAAAGTACAAGAGAAGAAATTATGCAACTTAAACAGTTAATCACACAAATTTAAACAATATCCAAACACAAAGCGCACGCACTCCCCGGCAACGGCGCCAAAATTTTGATCGAAGTGCCGCGCTCCGGTCAAAGATAATATTTATATACCCAAATTACCCTTAACAAATAGCTAGTGATAGTAAGGGGTCGAACCACGAAGTGTATGTGGTTTGCGAATGGACTTGATTGAATTTGAACGAGTGTCACAATTTATGAAGCTTGCTAATTTATTTTTATGATTTTTATTTGTTGAAAAGATGTTTAATGAGAATAACAATTGGGTTCGATTAATTAACTAAGAGAAATAAGCAATTGCAAGAAACTTGATTAATAAAACAAGATGGAATAACAAGGTTCACACCCGGTTTCAACAAATGCAAGACCTAGGATTACTACGCGTTTTAATTTGATTTACTCGAATTAGTTCATTAACGGGTCAACAATCACAAAGCTTATGTGCCAATCGCTATCTACGTCATAGACAACGGACCACGAAGCACTTCGTTACCTTGGACTAACAAATCCTATCAAAAGACAAGGCATAAATACGTGTATTCGTTTCACAAAGTCAAATTTAATCATTCACTCGACAATTCGTAAATTCAATACAAACGTAGGACAATTGTCTAGAGATTCAAATGCAATTCAAGTTGTCACAAATCAAACATCAACACAAAATAAACCCTAAATCTTACAAAGGTCTACACCGGGATGAAACCTCCAAGGAATTAGCCGTGCATGATCGAAAAGACTTGATCACCGGATGAGGAGAGCCTGAACATCATCATCTTGAAGCCTTGAAGTGGTGGAAATAGTGATTAGGGTTTGGAATGATTGATGGTGATGAATGGATTGGAAAGGTGAATGATGATTAGGGTTGTAGAAGTGATGATGATGATGATGATGATCGAATCGAATCGAATGATTATCAATCGAATGGATGGATTAGAGGATGAATTGGTGGTGTATCTTGGCTCCAAGAGGTGTTTCTAACTTCAAAATAGAGTGTAACTCCCGTTTCTTGGTCAAAATTGATGTTATAACTCGTCCCCAACTCAAAAATCAAGTTTTTCGCGAAGTAAGAATGCAGGTGGCGTCGCCGACTGCCATTTAGGGCGTCCCCGACGGCCCCTGGAAGTCTCAGTTTCACCCGACGGCTTAATCTGCTGTTTACGAAGGTTTCTGGCCGACGGAACAAACCAGAGGCCGTCACCGATGGTCCTTTTGGGCGTCGCCTACGATGTCTCTAAATACCATTTTTTGTTTTCTTCATAACTTCTTCGTTATAGCTCCGGTTTACGCACCGTTTTCACCCACGTACTCGTAATTCAGCCCTCTATCATGCCATATTAAAATATATTCATTTTAAATCCATTAATGTCCCCCAAAACACATCCAATCTTTGTGATTAACCCGGTTTTGTTCATTTCACATCCCCGGTTGATCCCGTTCGCTCCCGGTGCTCCGTAAAGCTCCCGATTAGCTCCTTAAACTCTTTTAGACCTGTAAAACACAAATCCCATTAAAAGTAGGCTATTCAAGATTAAAAGCTATGTAAAAACATCAACTTAAGCATAAACGATCACCGATTTTCAACCACGTATCACGCGTTGACACTTTTAACCCCTTAATTGCGAACTTGTGCACATTATCGCGAAATGGCAAAAAAACCTTATATGGCCAGTATTAGACACTCCCGAGGGTATGACCGAATATTACGGTGCTCCAGTACGCATAAATGATCATTCTAAGGTGTAGTTTTAGACGTTGACGCTTTTGGTCCCTCTAACGCGCAAATTTGCGCGCATTATCATTTTATTGCGTCAAAGCCCTATGTTATCCATATTAGGCATTCTCTAGAGTATTATCAAACGTCACGATGCTTCAGGTTCGTTAAAAGGTCACTCGGAGGTAAGAATTAACATGTTGACACTTTTAACCCTTTTAACGCACAACTAGTGCGTATAATCATTTATCGGCATTAAAGCCCTATATGGCCTATATTATGTATTCCCTATAATACAATTAGATATTATAATGCTCCGGGTTTTTAAAAAGGTCACTCAGAGGTAAGAATTAACATGTTGATGTTTTTAACCCTTCGTAGCGCAAACTTTAAATTAATTACGTAAATGGCTCCTTTCAACCAATAAGTGGCTCATTTGCCAATACGGATACCGGGTAAGGTTATTCAGAGGCTTAGTTTAATAATATTGACACTTTCAGTCCTTTCGCATTCAAAGTTTTTGATTTTTCTCAAAATTAGTCCTTTATAGTCAACGTTTGACTTCATTAGGGTTTAGTACACGTGTCAACACATCATTGGACGTGATTTTATGAGGTGTTACAACAGGCTGACCCGACGCGCTTCCTTCAATCCAATCCAGATTGTGTTTACTCGAACCCATTTTCATTTAACGCACTTTTGGGTGTTACATACGTTCCATATTAAAACACAACACACAACGCAAACACTTTATAAATGCTAACCGCTCCTTCATGTTATACGTGATTTGTTGAATGCTTGTTACTATGCTTATACAGTGTTACACTAGACCGCCTCTAGCAACGTGGACTCAGCACCTGTTGTGAACAGGGGTTGCTAGGGATCACATTACTTTACTTCACGTGTTCGCTGGACATGTGTCGCGCATACTCTACAACGCAGTCTCGTGGTTAGGTTGTATCATTGTTGATGGTTACATGCTTCGCCTGTTACGTGTTACATGCTTGTTATGCGAAAAAGCTTTTATTACTATTATTATGCAAACTTGTGTACTCACCTTTACTTTATGTATTGATTTTTATTTTAACGTATATGACAGGTTGATTGGATGTTATGCTATGCTGAATTAAGTTAGAAAGTCTAGAAACCCACTAAATAAAATCTGAGTGGAATGGATTTGTTTTTGAGACTGAACATCTGTAATGACTGTTGATACTTTATTTGTTTAGTAGTATGGGATGTTAAACCTTATAAATATTGTCACTTGATAGTCGTTATAGATTCTCTTGGACAATCTGTTTCGCTCAGTGCCACGCCCCGATGATTCCGCCATCGGTTGGGGTGTGACAGATTGGTATCAGAGCCATAACTATAGGGAATTAGGTCGAGTCGTGTAAAGTTGACCTAGTCTATAGTCTAAGTACCAACATACCAACTTCGTGCGAACCCAGTAGGGGTTAGTACGAGCCCACTTTTGATACTCTCATTCGAACTCATGAAAACTACAACTTCGTGCGAACACGCATACTACAACTTCGCACGAAGGAAGCCTTTCCTAAGGTATCAACATTACCTGCCTTTCCAAAGGCTGACACAATATACACGTTTTTTAAAACATTCGCATAATATAACCGAATGATTGGGTCGAGAATAGGTGTGAAAACCAGGAACTCTCGATAAGATCACTCACTCTACGCGTATTTTTACTCTCAGCACGAGAACTCTCGTTGAGCTAGGGGTGACATCCATATCTCGACGAAATTCTCCATATCCATCTTGTGGTTGTTTAACCATAATTAGAAGCGAGGTTGTTAACTTAGGGGTGAAACCCGCATCTTAATAATGCGTTCCATTCCCTACTTTGATTTTACAAACTCTCACCAAAGTCCCGATTGTTCTGACGACTCGAGTTACGTAGTAATTGGAAGGATGAGTATCGTTCGTCGTATTTCGGTGAGAGCACTGTCTATTAGGCAAAAGCGTGTACTCAAGGTCGTTGTGAATAGTCGAATCACTTTGGGTAGTCGATGTCTAACACCCAAGTCACTCTATTTTCGATTTAAGCCAGCAATCGCCGATTTTACGCGTTATCTATTTTATGTGTTTATATGTTTTGATTTTGGATATTTACGCTTCTTCGCTTTCATCACTCCGTCAAACGCACACAACTCGCACATCCCTCTTAATCTAAAACGCTAACTAATCGCGAACAAACTAAGAAGCCTCATACGCTATGCTACTCGCTACGCTACTCGCAATCGCTCGCAACTCTCGATCGCGTTACGTGCCCTTGAAAGATAGGTGAATATGTGCAAAATATAGAGGTGAATACGTGCAAAATATGTGCTTACGTGAACTATGTGCTCATACTTGCTTACGTGCTTATGTGTATACGTGCTTACGTGGATTATGTGTCTACGTGACTGTGTGTTATGTGCCTACATGTTCCTGAGCTTTACATAATAATAATAATAATAATAATAATAATAATAATAATAATAATAATAATAATAATAATAATAATAATAATAATAATAATAATAAAGGATGTTTTACGAATGCAACACTTTTCAAAACAAAACCCGATATAATTGAATCTCGTCTAATTCATATGACGATATCTGCTGCAGAATTTGCACTCGGCAATGTCGTCATTTGGATCTCATACTCAACGTGCTACCCGCCGAAACCATGCTGACAAGTGTATTGCTTCACTGATGGCCAAGGTCATACCTCAGATTGTCAGTGAAATTAACGAGGTCAGCAGCAAACCCTTTGTCGAATCGAATAGTGACGCACCTCAAGCTCCTTTTAGTTTAAACAATTCAAGGCCTGCGGTCCTGCAAACTTCACTGGTGAAGATGGACCCAGTGCTATGTTCCAGTGGTTTGACTCTATCGAAGTCACCTTCAGGCAAAGCGGATGCCCAGAAAATCTTTGCAGTGTGAATGCTACTGGAGTCTTTCAGTCCAGGGCTCTGGATTGGTGGACTGCTGAGCGCAACAGGCACGGTAACGATGCAGCTTATGGCCTCTCATGGGAGGAACTCAGGGAGCTTATGATGAAGGAGTTATGTCCTCCTCATGAAGTCCAGAAACTGGAGAACGAATTCTGGCACATCAAGCAGGAAGGTGGTGACAACGCTGGTCTCACCGCTCGCTAAAATCAGCTGAGTATTATCTGTCCTAGTCAGGTGGCAGCTGACATCAACGACAAGCGAGTGTTGGCTGGGTATTTCAAAACCTCCACAAAGAGTCTCAATCAAGCAACCGCAGCTCCCACTACCGACAATGCAGCATCTCAAGGTTCAAAGTCTTCATGCCTGAGTCGCAAGCAAAAGAACAACAACAACAACAACTATGCTACTACCGCCGCTCCACTCAACGACATCCTTGTACAACCTAGCAACAAGAATCGTCAAGTTGCAGCTATTGTTACCAACGCACTGCCTACTAAGCGTGCAAATACTGGTATCCAACCTCTGTGCCCTGCTTGTTCTTATCATCACCCAGCAGGGGTCAACTGTCATTTTTGTGCAAATTGCAACATCTATGGGCACTTTACTGCTCACTGCCGTTCAGGCCCACGTCAACAAGCTGCTCAAGCCCCTCCAGCACCACCAACTCCACTCCCTGCTCCTCAGGTCAACCAAGAAGCTCATGCGCCCGCTGTTCATGCACGAGCTTGCTACTCTTGTGGTGACCCGAATCATTTGCTAATGTCTGCCCACTGCGTGCGGTGAAACATGAACCGCAACAGCAACCACCGCAGCAACCACAGCAGCAACCACAGCAGCAACAACCGCAACAACAGCCTCAACAGCAGCAGAAGCAACCACAACAAGCAGCTCGTGGAAGAACCTTCAATATCAACGTCCGCCAGGCTTAGACTAACAACAATGTTGTCAATGGTACGTTGCTTGTTAATGTTATTTATGCTTCTTGATTGTTTGTTACTGGAGCCGATAACTGTTTTGTGTCGTTTGAATTCGAGAAGCTCCTAAAATGTAAACGCGCTAACCTCCCAACGACCTTCGACGTAGAAGTTGCGACCGGAAGAACCGTCACTGTCAGTTCTATTCTACGTGATTGTACTCTCGAACTCAACAACCATGTTTTCCCGATCGATCTCATTCTAATGCAACTTGGTAGTTTCGATGTCATAGTAGGCATGGACTTTCTTAGTGAAAATCATGCTGAAGTCATTTGTTTCGAAAAGATGATCCGTTTCTCCCTTTCAAAAGGTGATCAACTATGTGTTTATGGCAAAGTGTCCTCGAAAGAACTGAAGCTTATGTCATGCATTCAAGCAAACAAGTATCTCCTCAAGTAATACTTGGCTTTCTTAGCCCACATTGTAGTAGCAAAGGAGGAAAAGAAAACTGTGAAGGACGTTCCCGTTGTTCATGATTTCCCTAATGTCTTTCCTGATGATTTACCTGGTTTACCCCTACCCGCGATATCGATTTTCGTATCGACCTCATTCCTGGAGCTAACCCTCTTGCTAAAGCCCCTTATCGTCTCGCACCATCCGAAATGCGTGAACTTTCTAGCTAACTGATGCGGGAATATCAAGTGTCGACTCAATTATGTAACGAAATAAATCCACATTTAGTGTTCATTAAGTTTTGTTTTAATTTATGTCCATTGAGTTGATCATAAAAACTCTATATAAGTTCTCATGTAATTTGTATTGGGGGATAGTTTTGAAGTTTATGAAAAGTCATTTTTTTCTCCCAATTCACTTGTGAGTGTCTTGAGTGTGAAACCCCCAATTTTCGGTATTCCACGAGAATCAACGAATTTTGGAAGAATTGTTCCTGGTATTCTGTGTGAATCAATAGGTCCGATTTCGTATCCCATTTCCTAGTCTACATCAGTTGGTATCAGAGCTAAATTCCTGGCTCAAAATGGCTTGTGAGAGGGATTATCGCTTGTACCACACTCTACCATGTTTTGATGAATACGAGGATGAGCAATGGTATTCTTGGGCATGCGACGATGATTCGGGTGGTACCGGTAGTGTGATCACCATTAGACATGACTACAAAAAAGAGTCGACGATCATGGGAGCCGGTGATGACGAATCAAGTTTCAAAAGTCATAGCGTTAAGGGTGATGGTCCTACTATGGTAACGGGTGGTCCAACGGCTACATTTGGAACTCAACCTGTTAGCATGGGGGGCTTGCAAAGAAATTTCATGAGCAAAGCAATGAAGTCGAAGGCATTAAGAAACACAATAGATTTTGGTGCTTCTCAAATTTACTTTTGTACAATTTTAAAAGGTAATTTTCCAACAAATAGTTTTGAGGAAATTATTTTGGATGATGAAAACCATGGTATACAAAATTCTCATGCTGTAAAAATATGGTACGAGGTATTATTTGAAAATTTGGTTGATGGCCAGATTGTGGAGGTTGGAGAAGCTATGTCGTCAAAAGATGCCCCTCATATTGATTAAAACGAAGAAAAGGTTGTTAAACTTGATGGGTATTTTGTAAAAAAATGCAATGAGGTCCATGGTTTATGACTATATGGTTATTTAGTTGGAACTATATTAATTGAGAGGGTCAAGACAATTGTGAACAAGAAATGGTCCTATGCTCCGTTCGACCCAGGTGGTACAGGTTCAGAGTCAAACAAGATGAACCGTGAAGTAGAACTACTTGGGCGGGCCTTGATAATAATCGAAAAGAATCGGATTGATGTTCCTTTTGATCCAGGTGGCATTAGCCTGAGACAAAACTCGAGGACGAGTTTTTCCAAAGGTGGGGAGAATGATGCGGGAATATCAAGTGTCGACTCAATTATGTAACGAAATAAATCCACATTTAGTGTTCATTAAGTTTTGTTTTAATTTATGTCCATTGAGTTGAGCATAAAAACTCTATATAAGTTCTCATGTAATTTGTATTGGGGGATAGTTTTTGAGTTTTATAAAATAATTGATTTTTCACTTCAAATTCCGTGCCTTTTGGGTGGAATCTTGGGGGTTGGGGAAGAACACACGGGTATTCTTTGAATCAACGTGTTTGATCTTCGTTTCCATATCACGCGCTACATCACTAACTCTAGGAGTTACTTGATAAAGGCTTCATACACCCTAGCACATATCCATGGGGTGTACATGTCCTCTTTGTGAAACAGAAGGATGGATCATTTCGAATGTGCATCGATTATAGGGAACTCAATAAGCTTACTATCAAGAATCACTACCCTCTACCCCGAATCGACGATTTATTTGATCAACTGCTAGGCGCTACCTGTTTCTCTAAGATCGATCTACGTTCTGGTTATCATCAGCTACGAATTCAGGAGCAAGACATCCCTAAAACCGCTTTTCGTACCCGTTATGACCATTAAGAATTCGTGGTCATGCATTTTGGTCTCATAAATGCACACGAGGTCTTCATGGATTTGATGAACCGTGTGTGTAAACCCTTCCTTGATCGCTTTGTTATCGTGTTTATCGATGATATCCTTATCTACTCGAAGTCGAGAGCCGAACATGCGCAACATCTTCGTTTAGTTCTCGAGCTTCTCCAAGGAAATCGCCTCTACGCCAAGTTCTCCAAGTGTGAATTTTGGCTCGAGGAGATTCAATTTCTCGGTCACATCGTTAACAGTCAAGGAATTCACGTCGACGCCGCAAAGATTGAAGCAGTTAAGAGTTGGATTACACCGAAAACCCCGTCCGAAGTTCGTTCTTTTCTCAGATTGGCAGGTTATTACCACCGATTTATCGTTGATTTCTCTAAAATCATCGTTCCTCTCACCGCCCTAACACATAAAGAAAAGCCTTTCGTTTGGGGAATAGAACAAGAGGATGCCTTTCAAACTCTTAAGCGTATGCTTTGCAACGCTCCCGTACTCGCGCTACCCGATGGAAACGACGACTTTGTTGTTTATTGCGATGCCTCTAACCTAGGTCTTGGTTGTGTTCTTATGCAACGAGACAAGGTTATCACGTACCCATCTTGCCAACTCAAAGTCCATGAGAAGAACTACACCACCCACGATCTCGAACTCGGTGCAGTTGTTTTTGCATTAAAAATTTGGCGACATTACCTTTATGGTACCAAGTGTACGGTCTTCACCGACCATAAGAGCCTACAACACATCTTGAACCAGAAAGAACTGAATATGCGCCAACGTAAATGGGTTGAACTTCTCAACGATTACGACTATGAGATATGCTACCACCCAGGAAAAGCAATTGTCGTCGCTGACGCTCTTAGCCGACGAAGCTATTTACATAGTGTTCGTAATGTTCAAGCCCAACACGACCTCGAAGCCCTCATTCGCGATGCACAACACGCCTGTTTTCTCAAGAACACCTTAAATGAAGAAAGAGTCTTTGGAACCGAAAACCAGTTAGTGAATAAACCGAATGGTATTTTTCACTATCTCGACCGCATTTGGATTCCTAGTAGCAATAATCTACGAGGGATTTTGCTGATTGAAGCCCACAAATCCCGATATTCGATTCACCCCGGTGCCGACAAGATGTACCAGGACCTCCATGCCAGGTATTGGTGGCCAGGAATGAAGAAAGATATCGCTCTATACGTCTCAAAATGCCTAACTTGCTCGAAAGTTAAGGCCAAACACCAACGACCCTCTGGCTTACTCGAACAACCCGAAATCCCGATGGGGAAATGGGATAGTATAGCTATGGACTTCATTAAGAAACTCCCTCGCACGCCATCATGTCACGATAGCATTTGGGTTATCGTTGATCGTCTTATGAAATCCACACACTTTATACCGATACGAGAATACTTCAAGGTAGAACGATTAGCACGAATCTATGCCGACGAAGTCATTTATAGACATGGGACACCACGTGACATCATTTCTGACCACGATGGTCGGTTTACCTCGTGTCTTTGGGAGACTTTTCAGTCCGCTCTTGGTACTACTCTCAATCTCAGTACCGCATTCCATCCCCAGACCGACAGTCAGACTGAGCGCACGATCCGCACCCTTGAAGACATGCTTCGCTCGTGCGTTATAGATTTTGGTGGTAATTGGGATTCGCATTTACCTTTAGTAGAATTCTCGTACAATAACAGTTATCACGCTAGTATTCAAATGGCACCCTTTGAGGCATTATATGGTAGAAAATGTCGATCGCTTATTGTATTGCACGAGATCGGAGACGCACAGATCACCAGTCCCGAGTTACTACAAGAAACGACTGACAAGATCCTCTAAATACGAGACAATCTCTTAAAACCTCGGAGTTGTCAAAAGAGCTACGCCGATAAACGCCACAAGCCCCTTGAGTTCGAATTGGCGATCACGTACTCCTAAAGGTTTCACCTTGGAAGGGGGTGATCCGATTCGGCAAGAAAGGAAAGCTAGCGCCACTTTACGTGGGTCCCTTTAAGATTCTGGAAAGAATTGGCATAGTGGCCTACCGACTCGAATTACCGGAGGAACTCAGCAACTTGCATCCGACTTTCCACGTCTCAAACCTCAAAAAGTGCCTAGCTGAAGAAAATCTTCACGTGCCTCTCGAAGATTTGTAAGTAAACGAGACTCTACACTTTGTGGAAAAGCCAGTAGAAATCATGGACCAAGAGATCAAGAAACTTCGACGCTCTCGCATTCCTATAGTGAAGGTTCGCTGGGAAGGCAAACACGGCGCCGAGTTCACTTGAGAACTCGAAAGTGATATGAAAGCTAAGTATCCGCAACTCTATGTTACGCCTGCTCCTTAATTTCGGGATGAAATCTCCTAAAGTAGGGGAGGATGTAACATTCCGACTTTTCGGATCGTTACCCATCGTTGTCATTTCTTTCGTAAACGCTTGTACTCTTGGGATTCGATTTACACAATGGGTTAAACTATATTTTCAACACATTTTAAACGCATATTGCAATGCTCATCTAATTACAGTTATCGCATTTAAACGTTATTTATAACGCTTAACACTTAAACGCATTTTATCGCATTTTACATCGCTTATTTAGACAAAACGCTTTCACAACGCAAACTCGAAATGCGGATTTACTTTATCCTTTTAGTTTATTATGTGTGATTATTTGTTAGAATGTTATGTGGTTATCAACGCAACACTTATACACTTATACGCTCACTCGCAACTCGATTGAACGCAACGCAACGCTTAACAAACGAACAAAAGTTGGAAAACTAACAAACGCAACACGACCGTCTGGATGGCCATCCACCCGAACATCGCCTCTCGCAACCGATTTAACCGTTTGCCCTCCCTCTATAAATACCGTCGTACACCCTCATTCTCTGACTTTGACACTCTCATCCGCTCCCCAAGACTTTGTCACGATTCAAGGATATCTTGTAAGCATTTCTCCCCGAATCTTCGCTAATCTTCATCTCCAATTGTCACACCCCTTTCTAAGGCGGAAGCACGAGGTGTGATCATGAAAGGTTCTCATTGCATACGAATGGTAAACATACTACATGCTCGTAAAAATAACTTCAAATGCCAATAACATTACGTAACTGAAAACATAGGTTTAGTGTTTACATCACAAGACAGCATATTGTCTGAAAAGTTTACAACTTTATTCAACGATAAACATAAACAACATCCAAGATCAAGAGTATGATCGCGCGCACATCCACTTTAGTTACCTGAAATACATGTGAGTTTTTGGAAAATCGTCAACATAATGTTGGTGTGAATTCATGCAGTTTTTGTATTGAACGTTTGTATAATTTGTATGAAAAACATGGTATGTAATTTTTATAAATCAAGTATTTCTGTATTTATCGAGATTGTTAATGGGTTGCAAGGCCATTAACATGTGACACGACATAGGAAGCATCTAAACCATAGGCATTTTTCTAGTTGTCGATTCACGACTGAGACAGAAAAGCACTACTTGGTACTAGTTATCACCAAGAGTGTGGTTGCCCGAAAACCCATTAGATCTAACCTTTTGTTCTGCGGTCTAGGTATATTGTTGATTAATGGTGCTTCTGGTACCCTATTCGTGACACAATTTAAAGTATCATTCCTTAGTCTTTGTATCCAGCATACCATAGCACATGTATTTTCCCCAAGTTTAAAAAGTATGTAAAAGATTAAAAGTGGGGACGTGAACTCACTTGTCTGTAAACATTTAGTAACATGTACTTCACCCCCGAAGTTATGAAACTGAAAACAGTTAAAAGAAAAAGGGGAGCATGAACTCACAACTTTGCGTTTCTTGCGCCGTAAACTTCACCGGGTTTGCTTATATAGCGTCGTGACCTATACGTGTTTTATTAACGTTAGTCACTAGACTTGTATCGCACAATTACAAGTCACCATCTTTTATGTATGTATTCTTGTTGTTAAAAATAACTTTTATTTTTAACTATGTATCTTGCTTATATTATTTTCTCGAAAATAAATATAAGTATCTTGTATTTTTCACCCGAGTTATGTATTTTCGTCCAAAACTTCATTTTAAGTTCGTAACTCGTCTAAGTTACATAATCTATCAAGTAATATATTTTCATATATATATTCTCTTGTATTTGTCTAAGCATGTTGTATGTGTATTTTTGTATCTTCACTCCTTAGGAGTATTTAGTGTATTTTCAAGTCCTAATACACTATTTACGTATAATACATACTACATACACTTAGCACAAAATTTGGTGATCAATAAATATATATATCTTTCTCAAAAATATACATACTTTATATCAATTTTTATCTTGAAGAAATCATCATTTCTTAACTTGAAGTTTACATAAAAATTTAGGGAAACCTTGGTAAGTATTTTTAGGTGAATTTTTAGGGAATAAGTTTCACCAAAACTTATATTTTTCTAAGCGTCAAAATTTTACAGAAATTTTGACATAGTTTCCCCTAAAAATGGAGGTTTCCCATGTTTTCAAAACATGTGTTTATTTTCTTTTAAAATCAACACAAACAATCATCAACTCATTCAACACTTACCGAGTGTCAAAATCAAGTAAATTACACTATATCATGAACTTGAAGTTTTTGTAAAAACTTGTAGTAACTTACCATTTTATATAGAAGGTTTAGTTACCCTTTAAAACATATTTATTTGTTTGTAAATCACATTCTTAAAAGATTTGGTCATTTACAACTTGTAAGATGATTTTTCTAAAAATATTTCTCTTGTATTTTTCTTGTTACAAACATGTTTCTAGTCTTGTTTAAACACTAAAAATATGATTAGTTTACTTAGAAACCATGACTTTGTAAATCTTATAAATAAACTTGGTTTCTTGAGAAAATTATTTTTGTAATCATCTATTTACAAGATTTGTATTTTGTTTAAATCATCCTTACATATGAAAACCAATTTCATCATTCAAGTTCATGAAGACATAAAGCATGATGATATTGGTCTTTCACAAGATCACCACTTTAACTTACTATATCATGTGTTTAATCACAATCTAGTAGGTTTCTTATGATGTCTAACATCACTAACACAAATCATCACTCATCAAGAAGCAAATCATCATCATTTACATGTATTCTTATGTATGTAAGCTTATGTTAAAGTATCATGATCATGTTCTTTTGTGTTCATCAAGTTTATCATTGTTCATCATTTTTAACCAACTAAATATGAAGTAACAAAGGGTTATGAGAGTCGTACAACTACCACAAGGCTAGGGTAGAACACTTGATGTTGAAGATGATAAATGGGTTGGATAAAAGCAAAGGAAGAAGGTCCTTCAACCTCCAAGAACACCAAGCTTGTTTGTAACCCTTATTGCACCTTGTGTACACTTGAGATTGGTTGAACTTGAGTTGAAGATGATGGTGGTGTTGATGGTGGTTTCAGCCGTGAGCCAAGGAGAGGGAGAGAAGAAAGTGGTGGGTGTTTAGTGTATAAGGGAATGAGGGAGATGAAGTGTTCTTATAGTACAAGACAAGATCACTAGTAAATCTTCATAAGATCTCCTAATATCTAAATGAATCCAAGGAAAATCAAATGGGATCTTGGTGAATCAAGGGAAAGATTACACAAGATCAAAGGTGGGGCCTCCCATGATCGTCCACTTTTAAAGGAGGGTAAAGTGTAAATTTCAATCACTAATTTCATAAATAAGTTAGTTTTCAAATATAATGTTTAGGGATTTAATGTGTTATTATGTTATAAGGGGTGTTATGGTGTTCGGGGATCATAACTAGCTCAGAAACATTAAAACAATGCTTCAAGTAATATTTTGATGTTTCGGGTAATGTCCGGTTGTTCGGTTAGATACCGGTTCGTTAAAGTGCTAAATTGCACCGTTTAGTGTCCTTTAAGTACTCTTTTGTGACACTTTTAATTCCCGACACTAGGAAGGTATTCTGGACCAATTAGTCATATTTTTACATGTTACTAACTCAATAAAATGCTGAAATTTATGAAATTCAGCATTTAAAGTGTGTTTCGGGTGCTTTTCAGTGCGTATTTTAGCTTCCGGATGTCACACCCCGACCACGTAGAACCTACAAAACGTGGCGGAAACATCGGGGAGTGTTGTAACAGAATCATTGTTTCATAACACATGGAACTTGAAATATTGTTTTATTGATTAAAAGAGTTACAATGTCTTGACAATCAAAGAAACATAACAAAATAACTAGTCTTGCATCTTTTATTGTCACTAAGGCCCATGTCCGCCTAAGTGTATCTTGATCAATCCTATGCTTCATTTCCTGAAACACATGTGAAAATAGGTACGTCAGCATAAAAATGCCGGCGAGTACATAGGTTTTGTGAAAATAAGATTCATGACATATGTTTAAGAAAATGTTTAGTCATGAACCTTGTAATTTGCTTTGTCTTTGTAAATCATTTGAAAAACAATAAGTTCAGATGATACGTATAAATAAGAGAATAATGCATGGTTAAATGAATAACCATGTAAAAATGAGTTTGTATAAGTTAAGTTGTTTGTAAAACAATGTATTGTGAAAAGTATGTTATTTGTATAAAATGTTATATGTCTAAATTGAAATGATTTCAAATAACGCAACGATATGTAATACCATACAATCACTTATATATAGGAAGTACCAGCGGCGTATCCACCATGCTTGTATCATATTACACACGCCTCGTTACTTAAATCACTTACTCAAACCAAACCACCAATATAAGATGTCTATGTTTAAACCAATTGTCAAAAGTCCTTGTATAAACCATGTCAAATGTTGATAGTCCAAAAGTAGTCAAGTAATGTGTAACAAATGTTTATGTATGGCTAGTGAAATGCATCAACTAAACCATAGATGAAATGCACAAAACAAAGTATTGAAGTAAAACTTGGTTTAAATCAAAGTTATGTTTTGTAAAATATATGCATGCTATACTGAATATGAACATTTATGCGGTATTGTAAAAATTCATACATCCAAGCCTTGCGACAGTCGGATAACTATGTAAAAATGAGTTATCAAAAGGATATGTATTCGGATTCGGTCATTCCTTACGTCCAAACAAACCCGAGATTTCAGGAATGGGATTTGTCAAGTCCTATGGTACCACTACCTACTACCGAGCGGCGTGATCGGTGTTAATGAATGTATAGTATAGTTTAAACAAACCAAATGTCATACCAAAATGTAAGCATGTTTTGTGAAGATAATGTACCTAGTATGCTAGAGTAAACATACAAGGTAGAGCTGTAAAACAATGTGTCCATATGTTACTGGAACATATGCAACAGAGATGCAATGTAAAATAATGTACTAAGCATGTACTAAATGGACATACATAGCATGTGATGTGATGTGATGTAAAACAATGTACTAAGTATGCACACAATGGACATACATAGCATAAAATGTAATGAAATCATGTACTAATAGTGTACTAATGAACATAGCATGTATATAATGTGAAAACATGGAAAGCATGAAAGTAACGAGTAGGCACATGTGTTCCACCCCAAAACGTTTGGAAAACAGTAAAAGAGGGGTCTATGTACTCACTTGAGATTGCTCAGAAGTCCTAAGATAACCACCAAGCAATGCTAGAGATCTCGGAATATCAAACGGCACCTAATATAGGTAACTACATTAATAAACCGGACCTAAATCGGAAGATCGGATAGAATGAGGGCTCGTAAACCAAATGAGTATGGGAACTCATGTAGTATGGTTTAACAAAGCCTACATACTAAATGAAACCTAACCTAAGTGCTTACGACCCATTACGACCCGTTTAGGTAGCTTATGCTACTTTAACGCGTCGTTCGCGTAAAACGCGTTCGGACCGCCTAACTAGTCCTATGACAAGTAACATATGCCTTAACATGTCTAATATTGTTGTCAAATCAGTTTATATGTCAAAAGTTATGTTACATATGCTTAAAATGAATTTTGGCGTCAAAAGGGCATTTTGGTAATTTACCTAAGGCATATAAGCTACCTATCATACAACTACTTAAACGAAGCGACCATAAGGTATAACCTCGGAAGGTTATTCCCTATATACTATGGTCACCTAATGTGCTTGGTCGGATCCTAATGATCGACCAAACGGGTCGGGTTCGAAAGTATAAGCGATTGTTTAAATCGCTTACCTTACGACCCTATATAAGCACTAAACTAAAAGTGACGAGCTAAGCATGTTAAAACATGCTTAACTAAGTTTAGAAAACAGGTTTGGTATCAAAACAAACGGTTTTGATACCCATAAGTAGTTTGGTTACAAAATACGCAAGAATACGTATTCTGACCGAAACTACGGCTCGTCACTGAGCCTAGATAACGTGGTAATCAGTAGGTATAGTCACAAAGGACTATAACCATCGTGATTACAATCACGTTGCGAAGTTCAAACGAACTTCGCATTGACCATAAGCTGGTCAATGCAGAAAGAAAGTTTGACTTTCAGACTCGAAAAGCAATAAAAGAACGAAAGAATACTCACGTAGGGTCCCCGAATGCTAATCTAGATCAAAATAGCTCAGGTATGAAACAAAGGTTTCAACTTAGAGCATTTGAGATCAGATTCTAGTGAGTTTAGAGGTTGGATGGCAAGGGGTATTTATAATGAATGGTCCACCATTAGGATCGTTTGTCGAAATACGTGCCTTAATCTCATCCGTACATGTGTCGGAACCTTATGGTACCCAAAAAGGCCACTCACCATAAGAGTTTGACACTTGGCACTTGACCTTTGGAGAGTGTTAAGGGCTGTTAAAATATGAAAAAAAACGTTTTGCTGCATCTGGCCCCTGTTTACGGACCTAGTTTGGCAGATTTACAGTTTCAGTCCCTGCAACCTCAAAACTTGGTTTTCGATGCGTTTTTTTTTTTTTTTGACACGTTTAAGCCCTGTTAACCCCATTTCAAAGCTCTAAAAGGAAGTTAAAATGTGTTCAAAAATATCTCGGGTGTCGGTTCGTTTAGCCGTACGGTTACGTTGTTCGGTTAATTACGACGGAATGCGCATAAGCGCGAAAAATGATCCAAATGGCGTGACGAATGGATTTTTCTTATGCCAAACACTAAAATAAAATATTTTAGTGCTTACATAAATTTTTGGATGTCCGGATGTATTCAGAACGTAAGTTATGCACGAAAATGCAAACTTGTGCACTTTTTGACGCTTTTAGTACCTGAATGAGCCAAAAGTTTATTTTAGCACACCGAACCCCTCAAAGCCTATTTCTAAGCTATATAAAGGATATTTAAGGTGTGTTTAACTTATGGTAATGTTCCGGAATGTCTGTTACAGTTCAAATTGGCATACTTTCACAGTTTGTCAAGTTTAGTCCCTGTAAGCGAATTAACTTGTTTTTGCCATACCAAAGCCTTCAAAACTTATTTCTAAGTTATGTAAAGGTTATTTAAGGTATGTTAAGCCTATGTCACTATTCCGGAGTGTTTGTTGCATTAAACTGGTTATATTTACGCATCAGTGCCCGTATAACCTTCCAGAAAGCGATTTAGAGTTTGGAATTGAACAAAAATTGATATGTGCAAATGATACACATATTTTTACAAATCCCAAGTATGAAATATAATATTTCATTGGTTCGGTATTTTTTTGATGGCCGTGGAGGCACAGGTGTTACAGTCTCCCCTACTTTAGGAAATTTCGTCCCGAAATTTATTTAGAGGAAACTTGTGAGAGTTTAAAACATGAAGTTGAAAAGATCGAACAATATTGGTTAGGGTTCTGAACTTCTAGTAACCTTAATAACATTATGCTTGCAATGTAAGAGGGACACTTATATACAAGTATATGAAGCGTCATTGGTGCGTCCACCGTACCTCCATTACATCGTTCTCATTTTGTTATTGTTGTCGCTATCGGTTCTTACACATAATAAATCTTACTGGGTTTCTGTGCACTAAATTTCATAATTATGTACGCGTCCATAATTAGACAATTCCTTGCACAGTTCACACAGTCTATTTTATAATGTGTAGTGTAAAACCAAATGAACAAACCTGTGATGAGTGTGACTAGACCGCCATATAGTCCTTTTAATTAAGTCAATAAATGATCTAAATAGACTATCAAGGAGTCTGTTCAGCTACATCACTAGATGTCGTCCTTTAACCAGATTGTGAATCAATCTTTTTTACTAGACCTCTAAAAGGGTCTCTTATGAAACATGGAGTGGTACTATATAATCCAATGGTCTTAACTATTATATAGAAGCCCATTAAGGATTTAAGGCAGTACCTTTTGACTATCCTGCTACGAATCCCTCATATGGAGATATGAAAGATCCTGCGAGGATTTGGATAACAAATATCCAGAGTATAAAAACACAAAATGCATAAAAGAAAACATAAGATGAATAAACACATAGTCACATAACCACAAAATTGTTTGTTAATTTGTCTTGTTAATTGCGTACATGCATTTAAAGCACACTAGGAATCCATTCCGTGGATTTCATTTGGTACTTTAAACGTTATCAATAATCTAACTATAAAGATAGAAAGATTCAAAAAGAAAATTCGATTTCGATTATTAGGAACCGAAATGTTCGAATTTAGGTACATAAGGAATCCAATTAAGGACTCTGATTTGTATGACAATTATCCACAAGGATCTAATTGTGAAGATAAAAAGATCCCATATGGATTTTAGAGGTTGAAGATGTTTTGAAACCTTGCACTGGACGTGCTTAAGTCAAAACATGAAGTTGAAATGCTTATGAAGTTGAGATGCTCGATATGCCAAGGCGACATATGAAGCGAAATTTGAAGGTTAAGTCAATGCATGAGAAAAAAAAAATTTTTGCAATACTATGCATGGGGTTCTAAAAATGTGTTCAATGTTTTTGAAACCTTATATATAATACCTTTGAAATCATAAAGTAGTTGTATTAGGTAGGTATATTCATAAAAATGTTTTAAAATCATGCGAAATGAATTTTGAAATTATGTATAAGGTTTTTGGAAAACATGAATGATGCTTTTGAAATCATGCACTTGATAAGAAAATATATTGTACTAATATTGTTTTCAGGCTATATGAGACATTTTGAAATCATGAAGGTTGTTTTTGAAAATACAGACAAAGCTTTGTGCATTTGTTATGTTTAAGTAAATACACTATATTAAAAATGTTTTCGAACTATGTATAGGATGTTTTGAAATCATGTAGGTTGTTTTGAAAACTTGTGTTATGCATGTTGAAGAAATCAGAACGTAATGGGCATGAGATTTGAAAATACTCTTAGTTATCTATCCAAGAATTCAAAGGCACAGATGTGTGAAAAGCACGATTACTCATAATTTCGATTTATTTCTTGTACTTCGTTTCCTAGAATGAAACGAGTACTTAGAATTTTCCAAAGGAATCACGAACAAACGCAAGAATGGGAAATTCGCAAAAGTAGTTTGTAAGGAATATAGTTCCTTAATGTAGGTATCATAGGAAAAGTCATACACATATGTAACTACAATTGTACATCAGAATTTGTGAACAATAATTTATTTATAAACAAAACAGATTGTTTCACATTACAAGAAAATAAAAGAACAAAAGCATAAGACAGCAACATCCTTTGTTCAGTCAAATGCTCATCCGAGGGTCAGATTTGCATTAGCAAGCTTTGGGCAATCCCTCCGGAAATGGCCCATCTCGCCACAGTTGTAGCAAGACCCCGGCGAGAAACGAGCTTGAGCAGGATTGTCATCAGCTTGATTTGGTACAGCTGCAGTTGGGCAAACCCTTGCTGTATGACCTATAAGTCCACAAATCTGGCATTTGCGGCACTTCACACTAGCATGTGATGGAGGCTACATTGGTTGCACAAGGGTACAGTTCCATTGTATGGCTTCCTAGTAGGGGGTTGAGCTGGTTGGTTGGGGACGGCTTGATCATTGTGAGCGACCACGGTGAAATTCTGAGAAGCCTTTCGCTTCTTTGACTTCTTAGGAGATCGTTCATCCATGGTCTTTGATTCCTCGATTGGTTTCTTGGCTGATGGTGCTGTCACCTGACTAGGTCCTGCCTGTCTTGGTGACTCTTGAATGGCTTCATCCTGGAGACGATACATGGTAGTAGTTAATTCAACAGTCTTCAGGACTACTTCGCCTATTCGTTGAGCGAATTTGGCTGTCTGCTCGGACATTTGACCGGTGCTGAGAGGAAGAGACATTCTAGAAGCAAATGAAAGGCATAGGAAGAAACAGGTGAAAGGTTATTGGATAATCAATACAGAATGGTAGCGAATGAAAATTGTGATCATTTGTTTGTTTCCTAAGGCAAACAAATGAGATGGTGACAAATCAAAGTAAATGGGTCAAAAATAATGTATCGCGAAGACATGCTCGCCTATAAGTGAACACTCATCCCAAGAATTCCCCGGTAAGCACAACTGGTCTCGCGTCTGATGAGATGTATACGAAGTGCTTGCCTAGACAGAAAACCCAGAATACAGGCATTCACCCTTCCAGTTTGCACGTGTTCACATTATTTAAAACCCAAGACCTTGATGAGGTTTTGAAAAACTCAAAGGGGTTCAAAACCATATAACAGAGGGTTCAAAACCTTATAATAAAGGGTTCAAAACCTAGTAATCAATCATCCTAGAACAGATGATTAGTTTTCAAAGTGGTTTTGAAATTTATGTTCTTGTTGTGGTTGTCGCCTAAGGATAGGTGACAGTATTGTTTTATGACTAAACGCAAGTAAACTCGCGTTAGGGTCCTAAGAAGGTTATAGACTAGGTCAAAGTATTACTAATAACCTAATTCCCTATAACCATGAGCTCTGATACCAACTTTTCTGTCACACCCCGACCACGTAGAACCTACAAAACGTGGCGGAAACATCGGGGAGTGTTGTAACAGAATCATTGTTTCATAACACATGGAACTTGAAATATTGTTTTATTGATTAAAAGAGTTACAATGTCTTGACAATCAAAGAAACATAACAAAATAACTAGTCTTGCATCTTTTATTGTCACTAAGGCCCATGTCCGCCTAAGTGTATCTTGATCAATCCTATGCTTCATTTCCTGAAACACATGTGAAAATAGGTACGTCAGCATAAAAATGCCGGCGAGTACATAGGTTTTGTGAAAATAAGATTCATGACATCTGTTTAAGAAAATGTTTTGTCATGAACCTTGTAATTTGCTTTGTCTTTGTAAATCATTTGAAAAACAATAAGTTCAGATGATACGTATAAATAAGAGAATAATGCATGGTTAAATGAATAACCATGTAAAAATGAGTTTGTATAAGTTAAGTTGTTTGTAAAACAATGTATTGTGAAAAGTATGTTATTTGTATAAAATGTTATATGTCTAAATTGAAATGATTTCAAATAACGCAACGATATGTAATACCATACAATCACTTATATATAGGAAGTACCAGCGGCGTATCCACCATGCTTGTATCATATTACACACGCCTCGTTACTTAAATCACTTACTCAAACCAAACCACCAATATAAGATGTCTATGTTTAAACCAATTGTCAAAAGTCCTTGTATAAACCATGTCAAATGTTGATAGTCCAAAAGTAGTCAAGTAATGTGTAACAAATGTTTATGTATGGCTAGTGAAATGCATCAACTAAACCATAGATGAAATGCACAAAACAAAGTATTGAAGTAAAACTTGGTTTAAATCAAAGTTATGTTTTGTAAAATATATGCATGCTATACTGAATATGAACATTTATGCGGTATTGTAAAAATTCATACATCCAAGCCTTGCGACAGTCGGATAACTATGTAAAAATGAGTTATCAAAAGAATATGTATTCGGATTCGGTCATTCCTTACGTCCAAACAAACCCGAGATTTCAGGAATGGGATTTGTCAAGTCCTATGGTACCACTACCTACTACCGAGCGGCGTGATCGGTGTTAATGAATGTATGGTATAGTTTAAACAAACCAAATGTCATACCAAAATGTAAGCATGTTTTATGAAGATAATGTACCTAGTATGCTAGAGTAAACATACAAGGTAGAGCTGTAAAACAATGTGTCCATATGTTACTGGAACATATGCAACAGAGATGCAATGTAAAATAATGTACTAAGCATGTACTAAATGGACATACATAGCATGTGATGTGATGTGATGTAAAACAATGTACTAAGTATGCACACAATGGACATACATAGCATAAAATGTAATGATATCATGTACTAATAGTGTACTAATGAACATAGCATGTATATAATGTGAAAACATGGAAAGCATGAAAGTAACAAATAGGCACATGTGTTCCACCCCAAAACGTTTGGAAAACAGTAAAAGAGGGGTCTATGTACTCACTTGAGATTGCTCAGAAGTCCTAAGATAACCACCAAGCAATGCTAGAGATCTCGGAATATCAAACGGCACCTAATATAGGTAACTACATTAATAAACCGGACCTAAATCGGAAGATCGGATAGAATGAGGGCTCGTAAACCAAATGAGTATGGGAACTCATGTAGTATGGTTTAACAAAGCCTACATACTAAATGAAACCTAACCTAAGTGCTTACGACCCATTACGACCCGTTTAGGTAGCTTATGCTACTTTAACGCGTCGTTCGCGTAAAACGCGTTCGGACCGCCTAA
Source organism: Helianthus tuberosus (assembly GCA_030545235.1). Lineage (NCBI taxonomy): Eukaryota > Viridiplantae > Streptophyta > Magnoliopsida > Asterales > Asteraceae > Helianthus > Helianthus tuberosus. Next base: position 32,320,500 of record CM060400.1, read on the forward strand.
CTAGTCCTATGACAAGTAACATATGCCTTAACATGTCTAATATTGTTGTCAAATCAGTTTATATGTCAAAAGTTATGTTACATATGCTTAAAATGAATTTTGGCGTCAAAAGGGCATTTTGGTAATTTACCTAAGGCATATAAGCTACCTATCATACAACTACTTAAACGAAGCGACCATAAGGTATAACCTCGGAAGGTTATTCCCTATATACTATGGTCACCTAATGTGCTTGGTCGGATCCTAATGATCGACCAAACGGGTCGGGTTCGAAAGTATAAGCGATTGTTTAAATCGCTTACCTTACGACCCTATATAAGCACTAAACTAAAAGTGACGAGCTAAGCATGTTAAAACATGCTTAACTAAGTTTAGAAAACAGGTTTGGTATCAAAACAAACGGTTTTGATACCCATAAGTAGTTTGGTTACAAAATACGCAAGAATACGTATTCTGACCGAAACTACGGCTCGTCACTGAGCCTAGATAACGTGGTAATCAGTAGGTATAGTCACAAAGGACTATAACCATCGTGATTACAATCACGTTGCGAAGTTCAAACGAACTTCGCATTGACCATAAGCTGGTCAATGCAGAAAGTCAAACAAAGTTTGACTTTCAGACTCGAAAAGCAATAAAAGAACGAAAGAATACTCACGTAGGGTCCCCGAATGCTAATCTAGATCAAAATAGCTCAGGTATGAAACAAAGGTTTCAACTTAGAGCATTTGAGATCAGATTCTAGTGAGTTTAGAGGTTGGATGGCAAGGGGTATTTATAGTGAATGGTCCACCATTAGGATCGTTTGTCGAAATACGTGCCTTAATCTCATCCGTACATGTGTCGGAACCTTATGGTACCCAAAAAGGCCACTCACCATAAGAGTTTGACACTTGGCACTTGACCTTTGGAGAGTGTTAAGGGCTGTTAAAAGATGAAAAAAAACGTTTTGCTGCATCTGGCCTCTGTTTACGGACCTAGTTTGGCAGATTTACAGTTTCAGTCCCTGCAACCTCAAAACTTGGTTTTCGATGCGTTTTTTTTTTTTGACACGTTTAAGCCCTGTTAACCCCATTTCAAAGCTCTAAAATGAAGTTAAAGTATAGGGAACTTAAAATGTGTTCAAAAATATCTCGGGTGTCGGTTCGTTTAGCCGTACGGTTACGTTGTTCGGTTAATTACGACGGAATGCGCATAAGCGCGAAAAATGATCCAAATGGCGTGACGAATGGATTTTTCTTATGCCAAACACTAAAATAAAATATTTTAGTGCTTACATAAATTTTTGGATGTCCGGATGTATTCAGAACGTAAGTTATGCACGAAAATGCAAACTTGTGCACTTTTTGACGCTTTTAGTACCTGAATGAGCCAAAAGTTTATTTTAGCACACCGAACCCCTCAAAGCCTATTTCTAAGCTATATAAAGGATATTTAAGGTGTGTTTAACTTATGGTAATGTTCCGGAATGTCTGTTACAGTTCAAATTGGCATACTTTCGCAGTTTGTCAAGTTTAGTCCCTGTAAGCGAATTAACTTGTTTTTGCCATACCAAAGCCTTCAAAACTTATTTCTAAGTTATGTAAAGGTTATTTAAGGTATGTTAAGCCTATGTCACTATTCCGGAGTGTTTGTTGCATTAAACTGGTTATATTTACGCATCGGTGCGCGTATAACCTTCAAGAAAGCGATTTAGAGTTTGGAATTGAACAAAAATTGATATGTGCAAATGATACACATATTTTTACAAATCCCAAGTATGAAATATAATATTTCATTGGTTCGGTATTTGTTTGATGGCCGTGGAGGCACAGGTGTTACACCGGAAAGTCTATAAGTTAACCCTTGTATATACTCTTGGGTTTCAATGTATTTTAGACTTTAGACCTACTCCTAGGCCCCAATTCTATTGTCTGACTGCTTTCTACAGAATCGTTGACACAATGTGTCTTACCGGTGAGTTTACCAGTATTTCTGACGCAACGCTATCATTAATGCATAAAGCAATATTTGTAGTATAAAACGTGCATGAATTCACAAGTATAGCATGTAATCAGACAATGTTGACATTTAAGCACATAATTGCAGTTATCAAGTATAAATTAAATTGTACGGAAATTACCGGTTTTGTGCCAGTTGTCACAGTCTCCCCCCGTTAAAAGAATTTCGTCCCGAAATTCAGGCTGAGCTAACTCTCGCAAGAGTTTTCTTGAACAGGTGGGGGTGCTTTTCTTTAAATTGGTCTTCACGTTCCCACGTGTACTCGAGTCCGTGCTTAGAGTTCCAACGTACTTTGACAAGTTTGACACTGCTCCTTCGGGTCTTGTTGACTTTCCAGTCTGTAACCTCAACGGGTTGTTCTGTAAATCGGAGGGTGTCGTCAATATGCACTTCATCCGCAGGGATGATCACTGTTTCTTGTGTTGGACTCTTCTTGAGGTTGGATATATGAAACGTGTCTTGTACTCCGTTAAGTTCTTCCGGTAATTCTAACTTGTACGCCACGGTACCAATTCTTTGTAAGATCTTGAATGGTCCGATGTATCGTGGATTCAGCTCTCCACGTTTTCCAAATCTTACTACGCCCTTCCAAGGTGAGACCTTTAACAAAACTTTCTCTCCCATCTCGAATTCTATTGGTTTTCGTCTTCGATTAGCGTAGCTCTTTTGTCGATCTCGAGCCGCCTTAATGCGCTCTCGGATCTGCATAATCTTGTCGGTTGTCTCTTGCCCAAGTTCAGGACCAACCATACGTTTGTCTCCAGCGTCTGCCCAACAAAATGGCGAGTGGCACTTGCGGCCATACAGAGCTTCGAACGGTGCGGCTTTTATGCTCGTATGATAACCGTTATTGTAGGAAAACTCAACTAAAGGTAGGTGAGTATCTCAGCTGCCGCCTAGGTCCATAACGCATGCGCGAAGCATATCTTCTAGCGTTTGTATGGTTCGTTCGCTCTGGCCATCTGTTTGTGGATGGAAGGTTGTGCTTAGATCTAGTTGAGATCCAAAGGCTTCCTGAAAGGATTGCCAGATCCTCGAGACAAAACGTCCATCTCTGTCTGAAATGATTGAGATAGGCACTCCATGACGTGCCACGATTTCTTTCAAGTATAGCTCAGCAAGCTTTCCAGTGCTATCATTTTCTCGGATCGGTAAGAAATGCGCAGATTTCATCAATCGATCAACTATCACCCATATCATATCGTGCCCCCTAGGGGTCTTGGGTAATTTCTTTATGAAGTCCATCGAGATTTGCTCCCACTTCCACATGGGTATCTCTGGTTGTTGCAGTAGGCCAGACGGCTTCTGATATTCAGCCTTAACCTTAGCACAGGTTAGACATTTTCCAACATAGATAGCAACATCGCTTTTAAGCCACGGCCACCAATAGTAGTCTTTCAAGTCTTGAAACATTTTGTCCGATCCTGGATGGATCAAGTATCTTGACTTGTGAGCTTCATTAAGGATGACTTCTCGAATACCGCCATAGAGCGGAACCCAAATACGCCCCTTAAAGTACAAGGTTCCCTCTTTGTTTGGCACCAAATTCTTCAGCATACCTCGGAGGTATTCAGCTCTACGATTCTCCCCTTTCAGGGCTTCTTGTTGTGCGTCACGAATGCATGCAGTGAGGTTCGTTTGAATAGTCATTTCCAATGCTCGAACCCTTAGGGTCTTAACCCTTTCTTTTCGGCTTAACGCATCTGCTACAACGTTTGCCTTTCCTGGATGGTACTTAATCTCACAGTCATAATCGTTCAGTAGCTCGACCCATCGTCGCTGACGCATGTTTAGTTCCTTCTGATCAAATATGTGTTACAGGCTTTTGTGATCTGTGAAGATTGTACATCGAGTACCATATAAATAGTGTCGTCAGATCTTCAAGGCGAATACCACTGCGCCTAGCTCTAGGTCGTGAGTGGTATAGTTCCTTTCATGCACCTTCAACTACCTGGAAGCGTAAGCGATGACTTTTTGGCGTTGCATGAGCACGTAACCCAAACCTTGACGCGAAGCGTCAAAGTATACCACGAAGTCTTCTGTGCCTTCGGGTAAGGATAGTATCGGTGCATCGCATAGCTTATTTTTGAGCAGTTGGAAAGCTTCTTCCTGCTTGTCACCCCAGTCGTACTTCTTGTCTTTCTGTGTAAGGGTTGTTAACGGTTGAGCTATCTTGGAGAAATTCTCGATAAATCGTCGGTAATAGCCTGCTAAGCCCAAAAATTGTCGAACTTCAGTTGGGGTTTTGGGGGCTTCCCAATTCTTTATTGCTTCAATCTTGGATGGATCTACATGAATGCCTTTCTCATTCACAACGTGACCAAGAAACTGTACTTCGCGAATCCAGAATTCGCACTTTGAAAACTTTGCATAAAGTTTCTCCTTCTTCAGTAGTTCCAAAATGGTTCTAAGGTGTTACTCGTGCTCTTCTCTGGTTTGTGAGTAAATCAGGATATCATCGATAAATATAATCACGAATTTATCGAGATATGGTTTTCAAACGCGGTTCATCAGATCCATAAATACCGCTGGCGCGTTCGTCAGTCCGAATGGCATCACAAGGAACTAGTAATGCCCATAGCGTGTTCTGAATGCGGTCTTTGGTACGCTTTCCTCTCGAATCCTTAACTGATGGTATCCAGATCGAAGGTCGATCTTGGAATAGTAGCTCGAACCTTGCAATTGATCAAACAAGTCATCAATCCTCGGTAGTGGGTACCGATTCCTAATAGTGAGCTTGTTCAGTTCTCTATAATCGATACACATCCGTAGTGTTCTATCCTTCTTCTTCACTAACAATAGTGGAGCTCCCCAAGGTGAGAAGCTTGGCCTTATGAATCCTTTATCCAATAACTCCTGGAGTTGTGTAGATAATTCCTGCATCTTGGATGGTGCAAGCCGATAGGGTGCCTTGGCTACAGGAGCGGCTCCTGGAACCAAGTCTATATGGAATTTGACTTGTCGTTGCGGAGGTACTCCTGGCAAATCTTCGGGAAAACATCAGGGAATTCCTTCACCACAGGAATTTCTTCGAGTTTCGGCTCCTCAGCCTTCTTATCTACAACGTGCGCTAGGAAAGCAACACATCCTTTCCTTAAGCACTTTTGTGCCTTCATACAACTGATGATTCGCAGAGGCGTGTCTCGTTTTTCTCCATGTACGATGAGAGTTTCATCATTCGCCAGAGGGATGCGAATGATTTTCTCGTGACAAATAACTTCAGCTTTGTTCTTGGACAACCAGTCAATTCCGACCACTACATCGAAGCTACCCAATTGAATAGGTAAGAGATCGATGCTAAATTTTTGCTCACCAAGTTCTAATGTGCAACCCCTAACAACTTCGCCTGATTCAACAAGTTTACCATTGGCTAGTTCTATGGAATAAGGAATATCTAATCTACTAGATTCTATTCCAAGCATATGTTTAAATTCCACAGACATGAAGCTATAATTGGCACCAGTGTCAAATAATATGGATGCAAATTGATTGTTAACGAGAAGCGTACCCGTGACCACATTAGGGTCCTCACGTGCGTTCCTTGCTCCAATCACGAATGCTCGAGCCTGAGCATTGTTCCCCCTTGGGCAATCTTTTATAAAATGATCCTTGCTTCCACAACCAAAGCATCCTTGGTTCTGCCCAGCTCCATTACCATTCTGGTTACCATTGCCATTGCCATTCCCATAACCGTTTCTCTTACCAGCACCGTTGCGGTTTCCGTTCCCGTTCCTATTTCCTTTTCCCCAACAATCCTCAGTGTGGTGACCCAGTTTTCCACACTTGTCGCATTTTGGAATGCGACAAACTCCTTCGTGATGACGCTTGCACTGGTTGCAGGTGGGCAGAGTGCCCAGGTACCTTTTGGCAGGAGCGTCATTCATGGTTGTTAGAGTTTTCTCCTCCTTAGGCGGATTGGGGTCACGCTTCTTATTGTTGGAACCCTTGTTGTTACGAGTCGCTTGATTCAGGTTCGCATGCTTCCTTTTCTTGTCACCAGACGACTCAGCATGCGTCTCGGTCTTTTCAGTAGGGTTCAGCGATAACTTCTTCATACGAACAGCATCTTCAGTAAGGCTAACAGCCAGAGTTACAGCCTGAGTGATCGTTTTGGGTTTTGCTGCAGTCACCAAGCTGAAAATTCTGGTGCCAATCCCCAGATGTAGCGTTCAACACGCTTAAATTCGGGAGTCACCATATAGGGGATCACTCTTGACAAATCATGGAACCTTCGGGTATAACCAGTAATGTCAGCACCTTCCATGGTCAAGTGCCAGAACTCAGTCTCCAACCTTTGGTGTTCAGCACGTGAGCAATAATTTTCTCTCATACGTTCCTTTAGTTCATACCACGTCATGCCGTACGCAGCATCATCACCCAGAGTTTGGACTTGCAAATTCCACGAAGTAAGAGCTTCATCAACAAACAACCCCGTAGCAAAAGTGACTTGCTGATCCGCGGTACACTTGCTCATACGGATAGTGGCATCAGCCTTCTCCGTCCAGCGTACAAACGCCACTGCACCTCCAGTGCCATCGTAGTTCAGCGGCTTGCAGTCGAGAAACTGCTTGAAAGTGCAGCCTTGAGCTGAGTTTCCTCCAGATGTATCTCCCTGCCCATTATGCCTAGCATTTCTTGGTCCTCCACTTTGTTCGGTGCGGTTCGCCTCGTATTGAGCGATAGCTGCGGAGATCCTTTCTTCCAGTAGGGCATTCAGTTCTTCAGCAGTCCTCGGTAGAAGAGGAGGAGGGGGTTGATCAGAATCCTGATTGTTCACAGTTCTCCTAGGTGCCATGTTCTGAAAGAACACAACACAGCAGGGTTAGACATTTGTTTGATATCGTCATACGAGAAAGTAGTAGTATATATACACAGATATATACCCACATAAGTGACATCAAACAATCCGCCAAGCGTATTAATCAATTTATACAGCAACAAGCATGCATAAATAGATAAATACTGGTGTGTCATAAGATATTCACCAAGTCTTTACACATATCAGAACAACTTGTTACATCATTGTTCGCGAAGTAAACAAAATGCATAAGGGTTACATCACCCCCATAGTACAAGTTTAACATATGTAAAGAACAAAATATCTTACTTCACATTGGCGGTTCTTGTCTTTATACCCTAAATTATTACTCCAATAGAGTATTTAATAGGCTGGGGGAAGGGTGTTCGTGTTTGACCTTCTCTTGTATTTGAAGGAATCTCTTATGATACGTGACAAGACTTGTTGTGGTTTCTGTGCACTGAATTCCATAATTATGTATGCATCCATAATTACGTAAGTCCTTGCATAGTCCGCACAGTTCGTTTCATCATCGGATAACTTCCTTCAGATAGGCCACTGCTTTCAGGTAAAGTCACGTATACCTGAGATATTCTATTTCTAGCATATGTGTATATCAACTATCACACATAGTTGCAAGTAATTTCTAGTCAACGACAAGTGCTACTCCAATACACCCTAAGTCTCGTAGTGTCTTTACTCGACTCTTTGTAAACAGTTTCAGGTAGTGGATGTCGCGGAAAGTTTTATGCAATGAAAACTTTTTGAAAAATTGTTTTCGTGAAAGGATCCTAAAGATTGTAGACTAGACTCGAGAAGGAATCCTGGTTCACTACAATCGCAGCTTTGATACCAATCTGTCACACCCCTTTCTAAGGCGGAAGTACGAGGTGTGATCATGAAAGGTTCTCATTGCATACGAATGGTAAACATACTACATGCTCATAAAAATAACTTCAAATGCCAATAACATTACGTAACTGAAAACATAGGTTAGTGTTTACATCACAAGACAGCATATTGTCTGAAAAGTTTACAACTTTATTCAACGATAAACATAAACAACATCCAAGAGCAATAGTATGCCCGCGCGCACATCCACTTTAGTTACCTGAAATACATGTGAGTTTTTGGAAAATCGTCAACATAATGTTGGTGTGAATTCATGCAGTTTTTGTATTGAACGTTTGTATACTTTGTATGAAAAACGTGGTATGTAATTTGTATAAATCAAGTAATTCTGTATGTATCGAGATTTTTAATGGGTTGCAAGGCCATTAACATGTGACACGACATAGGAAGCATCTAAACCATAGGCATTTTTCTAGTTGTCGATTCACGACTGAGACACAAAAGCACTACTTGGTACTAGTTATCACCAAGAGTGTGGCTGCCCGAATGTCACACCCCGAAATTTCAGAGCTGGCGTGACTGGACTGGTATCTTCATTGCACAGCGGAAGTATATTTGAGCTAAGACTTCTAGAAACTGAACGCCCGCTAAGTACTCGAAATCCCGTGGGTTCTCCTATTCCAACCGTTCCATAGTTTTGAAAATGTAACCTGAGAAAGAACATGCAAAAAAAAATCAACACAAAGTTGAGCGAGTTCATAGTTTGTTTGTTTGTATCAAATGAGTTTTAAAACACTTGTAATCTTTCATTTGAAAAACCGGTTTGTGAGATCTTAATATCTCATAGCATTTGAAATGTCATCTTTGTATATCGGTAACGAAATGTTTCCTGTTATGTTTATAAACCGATATATGTAACTGTTGAGTTTGTAAACCAGTAATGAAATGTTTTCTGTCGTATCTGTAAACTGGTATTGAAATGATTTATGTTCTCTTTGTAAACCGGTATTGAAATGTTTTCTGTTATCTTGTAATCATGGTATGCTCTGATTCATTCATGGAGTCTGTTAAGGATCTATCAGTGGGTAGCGAGCCCCCTGACATAATGTACCATAAGCAAATAACCAAACCGAGAACACTTTGTCATCATTGGGATCACAAAAGCACTCCAGGGTATACCAACCAGGAGTGGGGCGTGCCTCAAGCCCAATAGATCTACACCTTTTGCACCTTGGTCACTAAGTGATTAATGGTTACTAATGTTGTTTCCCTACTTATGCACATTGATCATGTCATCTACTCCGTAACTAACATACCAATAGTTTTAGCATGTATTTCCCCTCGATGTTTTTGAAAACAAAACATTGAAAACAGTGAAAGGAGGGACATGAATTCACTGGGTTGTCTCGTTTTTCGTACGCAGACCAACCCAGTCCTATTGTTGTAACTTGGACATTCCCGTCCCTAGTCATGAAAATTATGCACGTTTCGTAAATACGTATTTGTTGTAAGAACCGGTAAGTTTAGCTTAAACCTTTTCATAAACCATTTGAGTTCGTTGAAATCCTGTTGCGAAATGGTTTAGAAACGTATGATTTTTGTTTCTCGAAACATTGTGTTTTTGCAAAACTTGCATGTCTTTCCACCCCCGAAATGATTTATAAAAATGTAAAACAGTAAAAAGTGGGGGTTATGAACTCACCTTGATATTCTTGTGCAAAGCTAGCTTAGTGTGTTTCCGTATTGCCGTCCCAAGAACGTGTACTTAGCTAGCGTGCAACTACGACATTCCTACGAAGGAATACGTATAAGTTTTCTAATAAAACAACGTCGTTAAACTACGTGTCCGAGCTTTTGCCGAATCGTTAACTAAACGATTCTATTAAGGTGCTATCTTGATTTTAGAATAACCATTCTATGGTTAATTGATCCCGTTTATAATCGGGATAAAACTAAGTTTCGAGATCGACTTAGTTTTCGAGTGATTTAGAATATATATTTTATATGTATATATTCAAATATACTTATGAAATCGTGTTAGTCATCGCGAATAAAAAGCGTAGATAATTATATATATAGCTCGTTGTTATCGTATCGAGTCGGTTAATGATATCGTTTGTTATGAATCTTACGGCAAGGTGTCATGTACTTCGAGTAAAGACGTTTAAAATAAATATAAATAATTATATTTATTTTATAAAAGTATGCGAATTTCGTAAACTAGTAGCTCGTGTTTTGTCGAGATGTTATAGCTTTGTTTTGGTAACTCATAAAACATCGCCAAAAGTATAGATATACTTTATATTCATTTAGCGAAAATACTTCGATAGGCGTCGCTTATATAATATAGATATGTTTGGTATTTCGGATTTTTAACGAAAATTGGACAGAGTTTCCTCTGTTTTTGGAATAACCCAACAATAAAAGTTGTCGTATCTTTTCAAAATTCAACAATAATTCAACGCAAAGTAATCACAATATATAATTTTCGTCAAAGTATCAAAAGTAAACTAATATCAAATGGTATCGGGTCGAGCTCGGTCGCGTAACTAACTAAGATCTAAACTAACTAATAATAACAACTCGCTATGTTTAAGTTGTTACCCGGTCCTGAGTTGACCGCATTTGACGTGTTTGAACGTTGTTGACCCGAGTTAACTGGACCGCCATCTGTTGACCATCTTTGACTGTCATTGACTGAGTTGACTCGGTTTGACAGAGTTGACTCAGGTTGATCGAGCTTTAACCTTGTTGACTCGAGTTTCAAATCCTTCTTGAACCGAAATCACACACATCTGGTGTTGACCATTTCTGCCCCGAACCCGATTCTGAAGCGAACCAGACTAAAACCCGAAACCTGGACCGAGAGTGAAACCGAAATATGAGACTGACCACACCTGAAAACGAGACCCGAAAAAAGGAAATCTGAATCGAACCAAAACTGAATCTGAACCCGAAACTTAAACATAACTCAAACCCGAACAAACGAAACCTGAATCCGATCATGAACTTCACCGTGAAACCCGTCTGAACAAGGCACCGTCGCCGCTGCCGCCGCGGCTCCACCGCCGCACGGCGGCTCTCCGCCGTCACTCTCTCTTCTCTGTTTTCCTCTCTCTCTCTCTCCTCGTCGCCTGCCTCTTTCTCTCTCTGTTTCTTCATCGCACCACCACCAGACGGCGGTGGTGGTGGTTCGTCTTGCAAATCGAGGGGAGGAGATGCAGGGGTGTGGTGATGTCGGTTGTGGGTGTGGTTTAAAGTGAAGAGGGGGCTGGAGGTGGATGTATGGCCGGAGAAGAAGCCAACCGTCGCCGGAGTTCATGATCTCCGGTGACCGGTGTTTAGAGAAGAGAGGATCAGAGAGACACGGGCCTGTGTGGGTGTGCGCAAGTTTGATGAAGTTAGGGTTTCTTCAACTAAGTAGTGGAAGAGAAGAAGCAGAGCTCATGGTGTGCGTGTTTGGTTTGTCTGTGTTTGCAAAATAAGGATAAGGGTGTAGTCACCCTTATATATCTAGGGTTTAAATTAGTGGGCTGGGCCTAAAAGCCCATTAACGCGTATCTTGAGTTTTGTGTGGCCCATTAGCGTTTTCTGAAGCCCGTTGTTTAACCCGATTAACGTAAAGTGTCGTAAAATATATTGTTTAGTCGAGAATACTCAAAATTACTTCGATATTCGATATTCGATATTTGATGCGTATTTTTTTTTTTTGTCGATTGCGCTAAAACGCGTAAACTGCTTCATTCCTCGTTTCTTCTCCGTTTTTCGATCTGGTTTTTACTGTGAGCATTAAAATTCAAAAGCGAAGCTAAATATATCAAAATATTTCAGTTTTTAAGTTAATACGCGCATCTGATGCTTCCGTTTCGTCATTGATTGTCGGTGCGTTACTGTTTCCGCGTTTTTCGTTCGTGTTTGCGGTTTGTGTTGTTTGGAAGCATGATAATTTCGCAAAACTAAATTTATAAACATGAAATATTGGTATAAAATCCGTATTTATTGGCGTTGTCCGTATTTCATACGGTTTCAGTTCGTTACCGTTTAATATTCAGTAGATTTCATGAAAATCCTCATACGCGCACTGTAACGTCCGATCAGCGTTCCTAGGCATACGAAAGGCCTAATTAAGTTAATTCTTGTCTTAAACACTATTAGTTATCGCCTAAACGTTTGTTAATCGCGTAATTAGAAGCCGTTAATTACCGGTTGTCACACCGAAAACCCATTAGATCTAACCTTTTGTTCTGCGGTCTAGGTATATTGTTGATTAATGGTGCTTCTGGTACCCTATTCGTGACACTATTTAAAGTATCATTCCTTAGTGTTTGTATCCAGCATACCATAACACATGTATTTTCCCCAAGTTTAAAAAGTATGTAAAATATTAAAAGTGGGGACATGAACTCACTTGTCTGTAAACATTTAGTAACATGTACTTCACCCCCGAAGTTATAAAACTAAAAACAGTTAAAAGAAAAGGGGGAGCATGAACTCACAACTTTGCGTTTCTTGCGCCGTAAACTTCACCGGGTTTGCTTATATAGCGTCGTGACCTATACATGTTTTATTAACGTTAGTCACTAGACTTGTATCGCACAAGTACAAGTCACCATCTTTTATGTATGTATTCTTGTTGTTAAAAATAACTTTTATTTTTAACTATGTATCTTGCTTATATTATTTTCTCGAAAATAAATATAAGTATCTTGTACTTTTCACCCGAGTTATGTATTTTCGTCCAAAACTTCATTTTAAGTTCGTAACTCGTCTAAGTTACATAATCTATCAAGCAATATATTTTTATAAATATATTCTCTTGTATTTGTCTAAGCATGTTGTATGGGTATTTTTGTATCTTCACTCCTTAGGAGTATTTAGTGTATTTTCAAGTCCTAATACACTATTTACGTATAATACATACTACATACACTTAGCACAAAATTTGGTGATCAATAAATATATATATCTTTCTCAAAAATATACATACTTAATATCAATTTTTATCATGAAGAAATCATCATTTCTTAACTTGAAGTTTACATAAAAAAATTAGGGGAACCTTGGTAAGTATTTTTAGGTGAATTTTTAGGGAATAATTTTCACCAAAACTTATATTTTTCTAAGCGTCAAAATCTTACAGAAATTTTGACAAAGTTTCCCCTAAAAATGGAGGTTTCCCATGTTTTCAAAACATGTGTTTATTTTCTTTTAAAAACATCACAAACAATCATCAACTCATTCAACACTTACCGAGTGTCAAAATCAAGTAAATTACACTATATCATGAACTTAAAGTTTTTTGTAAAAACTTGTAGTAACTTACCATGTTATATAGTAGGTTTAGTTAACCTTTAAAACATATTTATTTTTTTGTAAATCACATTCTTAAAAGATTTGGTCATTTACAACTTGTAAGATGATTTTTCTAAAAATATTTCTCTTGTATTTTTCTTGTTACAAACATGTTTCTAGTCTTGTTTAAACACTAAAAATATGATTAGTTTACTTGGAAACCATGACTTTGTAAATCTTATAAATAAACTTGGTTTCTTGAGAAAATTATTTTTGTAATCATCTATTTACAAGATTTGTATTTTGTTTAAATCATCCTTACATATGAAAACCAATTTCATCATTCAAGTTCATGAAGACATAAAGCATGATGATCTTGGTCTTTCACAAGATCACCACTTTAACTTACTATATCATGTGTTTAATCACAATCTAGTAGGTTTCTTATGATGTCTAACATCACTAACACAAATCATCACTCATCAAGAAGCAAATCATCATCATTTACATGTATTCTTATGTATTTAAGCTTATGTTAAAGTATCATGATCATGTTCTTTTGTGTTCATCAAGTTTATCATTGTTCATCATTTTTTAACCAACTAAATATGAAATAACAAAGGGTTATGAGAGTCTTACAACTAGCACAAGGCTAGGGAAGAACACTTGATGTTGAAGATGATAAATGGGTTGGATAAATGCAAAGGAAGAAGGTCCTTCAATCTCGAAGAACACCAAGCTTGTTTGTAACCCTTATTGCACCTTGTGTACACTTGAGATTGGTTGAACTTGAGTTGAAGATGGTGGTGGTGTTGATGGTGGTTTCGGTCGTGAGCCAAGGAGAGGGAGAGAAGAAAGTGGTGGGTGTTTAGTGTATGAGGGAATGAGGGAGATGAAGTGTTCTTATAGTACAAGACAAGATCACTAGTAAATATTCATAAGATCCAATAATATCTAAATGAATCCAAGGAAAATCAAATGGGATCTTGGTGAATCAAGGGAAAGATTACACAAGATCAAAGGTGGGGCCTCCTATGACCGTCCACTTTTAAAGGGGGGGGGGGTAAAGTGTAAATTTTAATCACTAATTTCATAAATAAGTTAGTTTTCAAGTATAATGTTTAGGGATTTAATGTGTTATTATGTTATAAGGGGTGTTATGGTGTTCGGGGATCATAACTAGCTCAGAAACATTAAAACAATGCTTCTAGTAATATTTTGATGTTTCGGGTAATGTCCGGTTGTTCGGTTAGATACTGGTTCGTTAAAGTGCTAAATTGCACCGTTTAGTGTCCTTTAAGTACTCTTTTGTGGCACTTTTAATTCCCGACACTAGGAAGGTATTCTGGACCAATTTGTCATATTTTTACATGTTACTAACTCAATAAATTGCTGAAATTTATGAAATTAAACATTTAAAGTGTGTTTCGAGTGCTTTTCAGTGCGTATTTTAGCTTCCGGAAAGTCTATAAGTTAACCCTTGTATATACTCTTGGGTTTCAATGTATTTTAGACTTTGGACCTACTCCTAGGCCCCAATTCTATTGTCTGACTGCTTTCTGCAGAATCGTTGACACAATGTGTCTTACCGGTGAGTTTACTAGTATTTCTGACGCAACGCTATCATTAATGCATAAAGCAATATTTGTAGTATAAAACGTGCATGAATTCACAAGTATAGCATGTAATCAGACAATGTTGACATTTAAGCACATAATTGCAGTTATCAAGTATAAATTAAATTGTACAAAAATTACCGGTTTTATGCCAGTTGTCACACCAATCACTTCTACACCATCTTCTTCATCAAAAATCACACACACACTTAAACTTTCTCTCGAAATCGCCTGATTTGGACCTCTTGAAGGTGGTTTCCACTCGTTTTGTTTATGCAAACTGTTATGGAGCACCATTTGATCAAGATTGGTTCAAGATCTAAAGGATTTCACACTTTTCAACTAAGTTATGAAAGATTTCCACACTTTTCAACTTATTTTGAACTTTTCTTCGATTCTTACACAAAATGGATGGAATCTGGACTCAATCAGACTCTTGGCATGTTCCTTAGTCGAGAGCCGGCTTGAAAACGGATTTTCACCGGAGAGATGGACCGATTTACGGGTCAAACATGAATCTTCATCAAGAACAGCGCATTTGTCCGAATGGGCTGAGACCATCCGGCCGAATGAACTGGACTTGGTATATTCCATTGTTTGACACGTCATCACATCGTCCCCGTTGACTCAGAAAAACTTTTACTTAGAAAATTTTACAAAACTTCAACTGCAGATCACCCGCTCGAATGGCCATCCGTCCGGATGACCATCCGTTTGGATGACCTGACCTTTATAATTCCCATTGTTTAAACACTTTTAACTAAACTCCAAATTTTAAAGTTTCACAAACAATCACGCACTATTCGAATGGCCATCCGTTCGAATGGCCATCCTCTCGGATGACCATCCGTTCGGATAAACTTTTGAACACTTATTACCCCACTCGACACTCTGATTACAACCATTCAACCCTGAAGAAGACTTATGCTTATGTTTTCGTGCACAGGCTGACCCGACGCGCTCCCTTCAATCCAATCCAGATTGTGTTTACTCGATAAACACACACTGTGAGTATACTCGAACCCATTTTCGTTTAACGCACTTTTGGGTGTTACATACGTTCTATATTAAAACACAACACACAACGCAAACACTTTATAAACGCTAACCGCTCCCGCATGCTATACGTGATCTGTTGAATGCTTGTTACTATGCTTATACATTCTTACACTAGACCGCCTCTAGCAACGATAGTACTATAGTTTGGACTCAGCACCTGTTGTGAACAGGAGTTGCTAGGGATCACATTACTTTACTTCACGTGTTCGCTGAACATGTGTCGCGCATACTCTACAACGCAGTCTCGTGGTTAGGTTGTATCATTGTTGATAGTTACATGCTTCGCCCATTACGTGTTACATGCTGGCAATGCGTAAACGCTTTTATTACTATTATTATACAAACTTGTGTACTCACCTTTACTTTATGTATTGACTTTTATTTTAACGTATGTGACAGGTTGATTGGATGTTATGCTATGCTGAATCAAGTTAGGAAGTTTAGAAACCCACTAAATAAAATCTGAGTTGTCGGAAAGGATTTGTTTTGAGACTGAGCATCTGTAATGACTGTTGATGCTTTATTTGTTTACTCGTATGGGATGTTAAACCTTATAAATATTGTCATTGATAGTCGTTATGGATTCTCTTGGACAATCTGTTTCGCTCAGTGCCACGCCCCGATGATTTCGCCATCGGTTGGGGTGTGACACCCTCAACTATAAATAGAGGCCTTGTGTCTTTATTTCAACTCTTCTAATCCTCTCATCCACTCTCAAGATTCCAGCTGTGAACGAGACTTATTGTAAGCATTCCCTTCCGATTTTCATCCATTCTACTCCTACTCCATCTTCTTTTATCAAATCACACACCCACACATCAACTTTTTCTTAAATCATTGATTCTACATATCTCGAGGATGGTGTCCACTCGTTTTGCCTAGGCAAACTGTTGTGGAGCATCATTTAATCAGGATTGGATCAAGATCTAAAATATTATCACATTTTACAACTCATTTGTGAACTTCTCGTTGATTTGTATGCAATGTTGATGGAATCGGAAACCCGTCAGACTCTCGACACCTCTCATTGTCGAAGAGCTGGTTCTATGGTTGATTTCCACCAAGAAGATGGTACGATTAACGGGTCAAACATGAATTCCCATCAAGAACAACACTTTCGTTCGAATGGGTTAAGCCCATCCATCCGAATGGACTGGGCTTGATGTTTCTTGATTGACTTGATTCCGTTATCATAACCGTCTTCATTAATTAAAACATTTTTAATCGAAACTTCAATGAATTTATCAGTTCACAAAATATTCACAATCCATCCGTCCGAATGGAGCGTGTCCATCTGTCCGGATAGACTCTTTTACCCCACCGAATCATTTTCTTTTTATTTTAAAACACCAGTTATACGTCATATCGTTTTTCACTCCAACAAGGTAGCCCATCCGTACGAATGGACTATGCACATCCGTCTGAATGGACTAAGCCTATCCGTCCGAATGAACCAAGGCCATCCGTCCAAATGGCCAAAGCCCATCCGTCCGAATGGACCCAACCCATCCGTCTGTATGGACTATGTCCATCCGACCGAATTGACTGTGGAACATCCAATCCCACCCGACACTCCGATTTCGACCGTATCAAAACTTGGAAGACTTATGCTTCTATTCTCGTATGCAAGCTGATCCAACGCTCCCTTCATCCAATCCAGACAGTGTTTAGCTATTAAACACGCACAATGAGTATACTCGACCCCTTTTCGTTTAACGCACTTTTGGGTGTTACATACATTCTCTATCAAAAACACAACACTTAAACGCTTTACCAATCGCTAACTGCACTCGCATGTTATACGTGATTAGTTGAATACTTGTTGCTATGTTACACAGTGATGCCCCTTAGCAACGATAGTACTATAGTTTGGACTCAGTACCTGTTTATTCAGGGGTTGTTAAGGATCACATATTTACTTCACGTGTTCGCTTCGGTGAACACGTGTCGCGCATACTCTACTCGCAGTCATGTGGTTAGCTTGTACCATTGTTGATAGTTACCTCATTCGCCTGATATGTGTTACATGCTGGTTATGCGTAAACGCTTTTATACTATATCTATGCTAAACTTGTGTACTCACCTTTACATTTTTTGTATTGACTTTTATTTTAACGTATGTGACAGGTTGATGGATGTTAGTTAAACGGACTTGTTTTTGTTTGAGAGATGTGAACTCCGTTATGACTATTTGTTGAAATATTTGTTTATTAGTATGGGATAATGAACTTTTTAAATATTGTCATTAAATAGTTGTTATGGATTCTCTTGAGCAATCTGGTTCGCCTAGTGTCGCGCCCCGATGATTCCGCCATCGGTTGGGGTGTGACACATCATCCATTTCTCGATCACCTAAACACATATGGTCAAAAAAATATATGGCCTCAGCACATCAAATCATTTTAGTCACCGACAACCTTATTTCCATCTATGCCCTTTGGTTTTTCTTACAAGTTACAGCCATATCTCCAGATCTCAAGTCTCTTCATCTTCTTCAATTAAGCGTCGACCATATCTCTAGATCTCAAACTCATCAAGCAATATCATTGAATAGATTATAAACTCCAAAATCAATCATGGACTTTTTCATACAAATCCAAAAACACCCTTTTCATACAGCCCAAAGTTTGCAACGTTTTCATACAAATCTTGAACGATGATAATAACTTTTAGGTTAGAATCTTTAATTTGTTTGGATATCTATCCAATAGTGTGTTGAGGATTAACTGTGGTGACAATGGCACCAAGGGATATGATGGAGTACACTGTAACTGGGTATTGGATTGAATTTGGGGCGAGGATGAGAACAACATCACTTTTGGTGATGCCAGTTAGGTGTTGAAGGCGTGTGAGAGTTTAGCAACGGTGGTTTTGAATTGGGAAAAGGTGGTCTTGAGATCTGGATATGGTTGATGCTTAATTGAAGAAGATGAAGATATATGGATGCAATTTATTTATTTATTTATTTATTTATTTATTGAAGGATTTATAATAGGTTGGTGAATTGACATAAATGCCTCTTATGTAAGAGGCACATTACTAGTTTTAACCAAGTAAATGAATGAAGTTAGTAATGGAGGCCAAAAGGGTTAGAAAAAAAGACGTTGGAGACTCAGATGTTAAAATAATTTTTTTTTAAGCTAAAATGATAAAAATAATATAACCACAAGGGCCAAAATTGTAATTTACTCTTATATAAACTTTTTCTTACTTTAAAGTTATATTCCCTCATTAGAGCTTGCGTAGTGGGGCGCTTTGCCCGGTGATAGCGCCGATAAAACGCCCGGAACACGAAAACGACCGGCGCTATGCTTCAAGATTGGGGGGATGGCGCGATATATATAGCGGCGTGATGGAGGGGCTTTTTTTGGTTTGACCAATCAAAAATTAGGCAGTGTTTTTTATATTAATTAATAAAATTGAAATTTATTAAATAGGTAATGATGGGTAGGGGCTTTATGACTACGGGCTTTAGTGATATAACGCCCCATAAAGCCCCCGTGTAACGTGGCACGACACGTGTCGCATAACGCCCCACAAGGGGCTTTATGACTACGGATGGCCTTATAAATACTCTTTTATTTTGGTAAAGCCCTAGCCGCCCTAACACAACTTCTCCACAATCGTACCCACTCGCATGCCTTTTCCGACCACCGGCCGGCCATCATCATCCACCACGCCGGAGCTCAACCAGTCAATCGTCAGTATCCCACTCGCTAGGTATCTTTACTTTCCATCGATTAACTATGATTAACTTATTATGCTTCATATCGTTATGTTAAAAGTCTGAATTTTATTTCATATTTCACCAAGTTCTAGATCTAGTGATTTATTGATTATATGTATTGATTTGAATAATGAAACGGTACCCATGTTGGTTTATTTGGGCTTTGACTTTTTGACCGGTTGAAATTTATAAACCTAATCAAGATTTGTGTGTTGTAATTGTAAAAGATATTCAAATCTGATTTTATAAATTTATAAACAGGATTATGCACTATCTATTTGGTGATGATAATGGTGGTGGCAACTTGTCATCATCAGTTACAGAGATGAGTGTTACATTCAGAGGTTTTGATGATGTAATGAGAAATACAAGATCTGATAAGGTGAACAAACCTTCATGTGTTGTAAATTGTGGTGAGCGTATAACATGAGTTTAAAGTGGACTAGACTACCTTCATAATGGTGTTAGCGGGATTGAACTACCTTCACATGTTTATTGACACTCAATACAAAGTCATACATCGTGATGTCAAAAGCTCTAAATCTCAGTTTCAAGTTAGGGACAAGTATACTCTATATTAGATGCAAAGAGTCAAGAAAACGATAAGTGTTCAGTCCGCATTGAATTACATTCACATTTGTGTTATTTTATAACAGAAGTTATGCATCGTGACATAAAAAGGTCAAGTTATTGACATTGACAAAGTATTGTTGGATAAAACACAATATTTTGTGAATTGTACACTGATTAGATTAGATTAATTTGTGTATTTAGCTTAGCCGACACTTTGTACAAATGTTTTAAACTGTTATAAAAGAGTTAGTATAAGCATGCTTAGTTTATATATTTATTTACCTTGCATGTGATGTGAATTACTTGTAACAAATTCTTGTGAATATAAGAATCAATAATATTAATGCTAGTCTAGCTTGTGCTTTGGTTTTAAGGGAATTGTTGAATCATGTGTTCTTGAATACAAATTAGGGATTTGGTAGTAGGGGTGCTGACCAGGTTTTCGGCTTAGGTTGATTGTCTTTATCTTTTTTTAAATGTATTCAATGATCTATCCGAAATGTCATTTTGATTTTCATGTTTGAGTTAATATCTTTTTAAGTTTGATAAGAGTCGTGTTTTAGGTTGGAGTATTTCCTAAGCAGTCAATAGCGGTGTTATAGCGGTTAGCGGACCTCAGGGTGTGTAGTGGTCCAAATAGCGGTGGCCTATAGCGGTTCCGCTATTAGCGGCGCTAAATACCGCTATAGCGGTGCTATAGCAGTACTATAGTGGTGCTATAGCGGTGGCCTATAGCGGTTATAGCAGTAACGGTGTTTAATTGTGTTAATTCTTAAATTAAATACTTCAAAGTTACTATTAGTATTTGATTTGCGATAGGTTTTTGATAATGGAATGATATTACTATGAATTTTGATATTACTATTAATATTTTTCAAAGATATATTTATATATATATATATATATAAATACATAAATTATGCATGGTATAAAAATTACCGCTATACCACCGCTATAACCTATATATCATATAGCGGACCTTGACCGCTATTCGATTTTGGACCGCTTTAACTGCATAGAGTATTTCATTTCGACACCTGTAGTTTGAGCAGTCATAACATTTTAATAGAATAAAGTAATTGTACTCTATTGTGTTTAGTTGGGTCTATTTAAATGAAAAGATGCACAAAATATGATGAATAACCTTACCATGAGTTATGCCTTCATGCTTAAGCAATGTTACACTTGTATGTTTTCTGACCTTGTGATCTTACAAGAGGGTAGAGAGAATCTTTCCTTCCTTCGTGATGCACTTCATCTTGTGACTTTTTGAACTTGGATACCATTCGATATTCAATGATGCTAGTGCAAAATTTAATTTAATGTGTTAAGTTGCATCTTCATGTCGCTCTCATGTCGAAGGTTGCTGTTATCGCGTTGTTATCTTTGTGTTTTCCCAAATCATTTTCATTAGGACGCTTGTGTGTATATAGGGAGACCTCTCACGGATGTCGATTGCACGGAATCAACTTTACTAAAAGCATTTTTAGACAACCCGTAGTGGGGGTTTTTGGCGTTTTTCCCTTAAAAAACGCCCCATCCACGCTCGGTAACCGCCCTCTTGGGCGTTTTTTTTTTTCAAAAAATTTGAACAAGCGTTTGTAACCTAGTAATTATATATTTACCAGCCGCACAGTAATGACCAAACAAAAGAAAAAATTTCAAGGGCCTATTTTTGGGACCTAGGGGCTCTAGAATTCTCATGTATGACCTTAGATAAAAAAAAATCAGGAAACTCCTGAATTTTTCTTCTAGTTCCGCCACTGGCTACACCCGTATTTATCAAGATTTTTCCCTTAACCTCTGAACTTCCATTAATTAGTCCAAGTGTCTAACCAAAATGATACCGGCCAAATTCCTGGTAGCCCGCTGCAGAGCGCGGGTAACCCTAGAGTGATTAACCATACCCTCACCCTAACAATCGATCCTCCTTAAGGGCCAACGTCCTCGTTCATGACCTCGTTGATGATGCTTGGCTCTTTCCAGGCCAGCACTCCGAGTTTGGCTTTGATACTAATGTTACATACCAACAAGAGAGCTTAACCCAAAAGACTAGTCTGATATTTAAACCTCACATTAATTGCCCACACAACCAATATGGAACAAATCTCTTACCTTGTAATGGTTTGAATTCATAACATATATGGTACAACATAAGAAGATGAATTTTGTTGTTGGTGTTAGTGGCATATGATGGTGTTAATGCGATAAAGAGACGGTGTGTGTGTGTTTTGAATCTGGGTTGGCATATGATGGTGTTAATGCGATAAAGAGACGGTGTGTGTTATTTGCATTAGGCTTGGAGGGTTAATCTTTGAATATCTCTCACTTTCCTTAGCTAACCACCAATCATTCATTGGACGCCACCTCATTATTCCCTTATATTTCCTTAACGCTATGTTCCCGAGTTAACTTAACGTAGAAAAAGAAAAGAAAGTAAAAGTGAGAAAGGAAAGGACGGGAAAGAAAAAAAAAGATGTCTTTCCCCCCATTTCCTTCCAAATCGGAAGGATAAAAAATACTAAAGAATTTAGCCTAGTTTTCCTTTCATTTCCTTTCTAATCCTTCCTTAAATGAAACTCGGGAACACGACATGTTTTATTTTCCTTTCTTTTCCTCTTTAAATGAAACTCTAGAAAACAAAATATTTTTACTTTCTTTTTATTTCTTTTCCTTTCCCCATTAGTAAACTCTAGAACTCAGAGGTGAAAAGTGGAGTTCCTTGGACTCACTAAACCTTTTTAAAAAATTAGTTTAATGTAAATAATAAACAATTAAAAATGTAATTTCATACTGATTTTATTAACATTAAAAAATACCCCTTTGTTTAAGAAGAATTTTTTTTTATTTCTTAACCCCATCTTTTTATTTATAAATATGAGAAAACATGATAAACCTTTGAAATCAAGAGTAAGTAACACAAATCTTCAACACTCATGTAGTGTTTGGTATGCAAGAATAAGAGGCGAAATGGAATGAGTGATTACGAGGGAATGAAGAAAAGAGTGTTTGGTTGGTCAATGGAATGGAATCACCCATTCCAAAAGGCATTCCATTCCCTCAAAATCATTCATTCCACCCCCCATGTTTTTTTTTCCATTTCATCCCCTCTTGCACCATTCATCAACAACACCATAACCCACGACCTTCGCCACAACCCACCACCACCACCACCCACCACCGACGCCATCGCCGCCACCCGCCACCACCTCACCCCGACAGCCACCGCCACCGCCACCCACTCGCCAATGTTATCACCCACAGCTGCGACCAACCGCCAACGCCACTCGCCACCACCGCCGCCCACCACCATCGTCGACGCCACCGCCACCACCAAGCGCCGTCGCCGCCACCAACCGCCACCTTTGCTGCCATGCACCACCAATGGCCACCTTGTCGCCACCACCACTCGTCGTCACCGTCGCACCGCCACTCGCCGCCACCACCACCACCCATCGCCGCCGCTGACACCCACCACTGCCACCTATAACCACCCACAATCACTACCACCGACCACCACCACCACTCACCGCTAATTTTATTACTCCGTTTTTCTTGCCTACCGAACAATACACAATAATAATTCATTACATTCACTTGGTAACCAAACAAGACATGAAATGGTAATGATCCATTGCATTCCCTCGTCCATTCCATTACCTCGTCAATTTCATTCCTTCGTCCATTCCATTACCCCATACCAAACAGACCGTCAACGTTTAAAAGATTATCAACATGAGAATATGTAAATATAACCTACACAAATAACTAGGGCCTAGGGTGTGTACGGTTCGGTTCGGTTTTGGGTAAAACTGAAACCGTAACTGAAAGTTCGGTTTTTTAAAACCGTCTGGTTTCAGTTTTTTCGGTTTCGGTTATTTCAATTTTAGCAACGGTTCGGTTTTTAAACAAATTACGTAAAATTCAAAACTAAAAAATATAATTTAAAGTTTAAGAATCTTTCTTAAATCTTTACATTTAAGTTAATATATTTAGTCTTTTTAATTAATACTGTTCACATAAACCTAACATTCTAATCTATTTTAATGTTTCCCCAAAGTTTTTATTAAGTTGTTTTCTTTTATAATACTTTGAAAATCATATAATTTTTATATTAAGTTTTATTATTTATTGTAAACAATGAATAAATCATTTCAATGATAAATAAACATGTTAATGTTCTTATTATAAATCTTTAACAATCAAGAATAAAATTAATAATTCTTAATAGCATAGGTTAAACAATTAAACAACTTAAACTTAAACTTAAACATAAAAATATATGGATTTGACCTACTATTATAACTTATATTCGGTTATTGAAAATGGTTATCCGAACACCGAACCAAAATTTTCGGTTATTAAAAGTCCGAAAATCGAATAATCAGTTTTTGTTTCGTTTGGCTATTTCAGTTACGGTTCGGTTATTTCAGTTTTCTGCTCACCCCTACTAACAACCAGTGCTACCAAGACTCGAAACTCTATAGTAACAAAGATGATGTAGAACGAACGCAACGACTGTAACAAAATGTCCGAGGTGCTTGCTTTACGATGCACTCTCTCTCTCTCTCTCTCTCTCTCTCTCTCTCTCTCTCCACTTTATACTAGAGGTGCACAAAAAACCCGAACCCTGGTATCAGAAAAACCGGTTTTTTTTAAACCTGAGACGGGTTTTTTAAACCCGTAGGGTAGGGACCGGGTATGCATAATTAGTACCCGGGTTTTCATAATAACCGTAACCGTGTTAAAAAAACACCCGGACCCATTGTGTACAACAACTTTTTTTGAACGTTTTTAACAGTCTTATGATCATTTAGAGTTTCTGTGAGGCTTTTTGGGCAGATTTCAAGGCATACAATATTTATAAATAGAGGTTTCCATTATATTTCTTTGTTTTATGACAAAAATGAATCGAAAAACTCGATCTATACGCGAACCCGAACCATACCGACCAATACCCGAACCCTACCCTACCCCGGAAATAGGGTATTCTAATACCCGGGTATAGAAAACCCGAACCCGAACCTGGGTACACAGGGTATGGATTTCTTGGCCAGTACCCGGACCCCAACCGACCCGGGTGTTGACAATACCCGAAATTTAAAACCCGGTCATACCCAACTCGTGTATGTACTCGAACCTGGATTTTAGAAAAAAAAAACCCGATTTGTGCATCTCTACTTTGGGTATGTTTGGCAAAAGTAGCTGGTGGCTGGAAGCTGATAGCTAGTAGTTGTACCTTTTTAGATATATTTGGTGTTTGGCAGAGTAGCTAGAGCTTTTAATAAAATGTATAAAATGACCAAAATGGACATAACTAAAAATTTAAAAAGCTTGTGCATTAAAAAGTTGATTATCATTAGAGGTTAAAATAGTCATTTTCTCTAAAAGCTTGTAGCTCCTTCTAAACGGTACTAGTAGGAGTGTTCAACCAAAAGTTTCAAGCTCCTGACCTAAAAGCTTCAAGCTCCTTCAACCAAACAAGACTTTTTATTGAGTAGAACTTTTTCTTAAAAGCTTAAAGCTAAAAGCTTTTAAAAACTTCTAAAAGCTCCATACCAAACATACCCTTTATACTACTCCACAAGAATCTGGATATGGTTGATCGATACCGATCAACCATGTTTCTTTTAGAGACAAAATGGGTTGATGACTTCTTGAGTTGTCCCGAACTCAGAACAAGCTACACAATCCCAGCTAAGCCAAACTAATGGTTGGGCAGAATGCGTGGGTCCGACCCAAACATTAGTCTTGGACAGATGTGTGGGATCAATGTAACGCTCCGCGTTTTTATGACTTTCCTAATTTAGAAATCGAGTCTTAAGAAAATCTATTTTTAGTAGCTCGTCTCTTTCAAAATTATAATACGTTGAATCGTCGAAAATCTTTTATCTTTATTTTTAATTCGTTATAAATATGGTTAATTTTTCATTGTTTAATTAATTAAATTAATTAATTTTACAATTTAAAAAGTTATTTTTTTATATAATAATCTAGTTAGTCTCGTTAAGTTTCAAAGTTAGTTTAAGATAATACGAGTAAACCTAGTTAGTGTGTTGTTAAGTTAGTTTTTTTAACATAATTTAACCTAACTATTTAAACCTCTCCAACCCCATCTCCTTCTTCATTTTAACCCTAGCCCCTCTTCTTCAAGAAATCTGTATCTCTCTCGATCTATGCATCAGACACCACACTTATATCTCCTTCTTCATATTGAGCTCCTCCAAACCACACAACCCTCCGCCACACTCCCCTTCTTCCCTCGAGCTACTGGACACCCGACCACCACCACTGTCTTATGGCAGCGGCGATGGCACACAACGGCGCAGAGAGAGAGAGAGAGAGAAGAAGCGGAGAGCGAGAGAGAACCGAAGAGAGAAGTGACGGCAGTGGGGTCGTTTGCGGCACCAGCTCGGTTCAGTTGCTGACAATTGGTTCGGGTTAGAATCCGGTTCAGGTGTTGTTTGTTTCAATTCCGTTTCGATTTTCGTTTCAGTTTTTGTTTACGGTTCAGGTCATCGGAGCTCCGGCCCGGCTGACGACGGCAACGGATTCAGGTCTCGGTTCAGTTGACTCGGGTGACTTGGGATCGAGTCTGGATTTGGTTTCGGTTCAGCTTCCGTTCTCGGGTTCGAGTCCCGTTCGACTTCAGTCCACTCTGGTCATCATCCGGCTCTGGTTCGGGTTTCAGTTTCAGCTTAATCTCAGATGTTGGTTCAAGCTTGGCTCGGGTCTCGACTCAGTCTTGGTTCAGCCGGTTCAGAATCGGTTTGGTTCAGGTTAGTCTCGGTTCGGGCTTTGGTTTCTGTTTCTATTCAAGTCTCGTTAATTCTTTCGTTATTCAGCAGATTCGGGTCCTGTTACAATCGGATTCGGTTCGATGATCGGGTCAAATCTGGTCAAAGCGGGTCAAACAAGGTCTCGGTGCAGTCTGGTTACGGGTTCGGGTTAAACATGAGACCCAATATTTTAACGACGCTAATATTTCAATATTATCGTTTTGTATTTTGTTATCAGGTAACCGTATTAAATTTAAATGTTTATAAAATACATAGAAATACATATAAATACTCATTGTTTATTTATTGATTGAATTTTGACAAAAACATTGACGACTTGTATCGTCGGGATCGTCCAAAAACAGAGGAAACTCTGCCCAATTTTTGTTAATATATATATATATATATATATAGGGAGCCGCTAAAATGAAAACCACCTCCAGTTATGAGAACCATGAGAACCACTTTCAACCAATCACAACAAGGGGTAGTTTGGTCATTTCCTTTTAATGTCCTATCTATCATCTCTCTCCTCATTAAATTGCACACCTTTCTCTCTCCTCTCTCCTCTCTCTTATTAACCAGATCATTCATCATCTTCTTCATTTTCACTTGTTTTGTCCCTCTCATATCTCTATCAGATCCATTCATTCTTTACATGTAATTTTTAAAAGGGGTTTTTTCAAATCTCTCACTCACACAAATCGTTCTGCTGTTGAAGATGATTATGATGATAAGCTGCTGTTATTAGTGTCGATGATGATGAGAATTGACGGCGACGGCTCAGGGGATGTATTCTCCGGCCGTTTTTCTGAGGATGATGATGTTTATGTGGGGGAGACCGGTGCGGGTTTTGGGGGGTTGGAGGCGGCGGGGGGTGGCGTTAGGGATGGTGGGTGGGTGGAGAGGGCCGGCGGCGGTGGCTTAGCCGGTGAAGCCGGTGATACCGATGGTTTTTTTGGTATGTGTTCTTGATTTTTCTGGGTTTGATTTTGGGTGTTCTTGAATCTGGGTTTGATTTTGGGTGTTCTTGAATCTGATGGGTGTTCTTGATTTTTCTGGGTTTGATTTTTCTGGGTTTTTTTGGTATGTGTTCTTGATTTTTCTGGGTTGATTATGGGTTTTAATTTTTGTTGAATCTGGTGGTGGGTGTTCGAATCTGGGTTTGAATCTTTTGTGTTTTTGCTACAGGTTTGATTATGTTGAATATGGTTTTGAATCTTGGGGGTTTGACTTTCTGGGTTTGATTCTGTTGAATCTGGGCTTGAATGTTGTTCATGTTGAATCTGAGTTTGAATGATGTTATTGGGACCTTTTTTGATCCTGTTGAATCTGCGTTTGAATGATATTCTGGTTTTTGAATGATGTTCATGTTGAATCTGGGTTTGAATGTTGTTTATGTTGAATCTGGGTTTGAATGTTGTTCATGTTGATCTGTGGGTTTTGATTTGTGATATTTAAATCTGTAGGTTTTGATACGATCGACGGGGTGGCGATGATGCAAAAAAAAACCGTAGATTTTGATGACGATGGCGCGGCAAGGACGGCGGAGGGTAGGGTTTTTGATCCTGCAACCCCACTTTTGCAACCTCTTGATTATCGGATAATCTGAGCCAAACCCCGTTTTTTTTTTTCGAGATACCCTTTGTTTTTTATGTTTGTTGGGTTTTTATATTTTTTTTGAGGCGTCGATGATGATAACAATATATCTGAGACACCTCCCGAGTTTGCGATTTCTGGGTGCGTTCGTTTTTGCGTAAAAAAAAATTATAAAAAAAAACCCGGTGCGTAAAATGTAAAAACGTAAAAAACGTTAACGTAAAAACCCGGTGCGTAAAATGTTAACGTAAAAAACGTTAACGTAAAAAACCGGCGCGTAAAACGTAAAGGGTTTTACGTAAAACGTAAAAGGTTTTTCGTAAAACGTAAAAAGTTTTAGGTAAAACGTAAACGTAAAAATGTTAACGTAAAAAACCGGCGCGTAAAACGTAAAAAAAACATTAACGTAAAAAACCGGCGCGTAAAACGTAAAAAACCGGGGCGTAAAACGTAAAAAAATGGCGTTAAAAAACGACGCGTAAAAAGCGGCGTTAAAAAATAGGCGCGTAAAAAACGGCGCGTAAAAAACGACTCGTAAAAAACGGCGCGTAAAAAACCCCACTTTTGCAGCCTCTTGATTATCGGATAATCTGAGCCAAACCCCGTTTTTTTTTTCGAGATACCCTTTGTTTTTTATGTTTGTTGGGTTTTTATATTTTTTTTGAGGCGTCGATGATGATAACAATATATCTGAGACAGCTCACGAGTTTGCGATTTCTGGGTGCGTTTGTTTTTGCGTAAAAAAAATTTATAAAAAAAAATAACCCGTAAACTTTTTTAACGTAAAACGTAACAACGTGAAGCG
Source organism: Helianthus tuberosus (assembly GCA_030545235.1). Taxonomy (NCBI): domain Eukaryota; kingdom Viridiplantae; phylum Streptophyta; class Magnoliopsida; order Asterales; family Asteraceae; genus Helianthus; species Helianthus tuberosus. The sequence continues at coordinate 32,349,601 of CM060400.1, forward strand.
TAAAAAGTTTTACGTAAAACGTAAAACGTTTACGTTTTACGTAAAAAGTAAAAAGTTCTACGTAAAACGTAAAACGTAAATTTTTTTTACTAAAACGAAAAAAACGTTAACGTAAAAACGTTAACATAAATAACCGTTAACGTAAAAACCGTTAACGTAAAAACCCGGTGCGTAAAATGTAAAAACGTAAAAAACGTTAACGTAAAAAACCGGCACGTAAAACGTAAAGGGTTTTACGTAAAACGTAAAAGGTTTTTCGTAGAACGTAAAAAGTTTTAGGTAAAACGTAAACGTAAAAATGTTAACGTAAAAAAACGGCGCGTAAAACGTAAAATAAACATTAACGTAAAAAACCGGCGCGTAAAACGTAAAAAAACGTTAACGTAAAAAACCGGCGCGTAAAACGTAAAAAAATGGCGTTAAAAAACGACGCGTAAAAAGCGGCGTTAAAAAACGGCGCGTTAAAAAAACGGCGCGTTAAAAAAACGGCGCGTTAAAAAAACGGCGCGTAAAAAACGGCGCGTAAAAAACGGCGCGTTAAAAAAACGTCGTGTTAAAAAAACGTCGCTTGAAAAAGTCGGACGTAAGACGGGTCGTAAAAACGGGTCGTAAAACGGCGTGAAAAAACAGAGCGTAAAAAAAATTGATTTTAGAAAAAAAAAACTGATTTTAGAAAGAAAAAAAAACAGATTTTAGAAAAAAAAAACTGATGTTTGTTTAATATAAAAAAAACTGATTTAAGAAAAAAAAACATTTAATGTAATAGGACAAAATTGTAATAAAAAAACAATAAACTTAATAAGACAAAAAAAACAAAATTACTTAAATAACCTTTTGGATTATAATATTAAAGACATAATAAGACAAAAACCATTTAATATTAATTTTTGTTACTTTTAATCTCATCCATCCATCAAGTTGATCTAAGGGCTAATAAGTGGTTCTCATAACTGGATGTGGTTTTCATTTTAGCGGTCCCTTATATATATATATAGTTGAACCGCTAGTGAAAACGTATCGGATTCAAATAACTTTTACAACAACAAATATAAATGTATATTTATTTTTGACGACATCCTATAATATTTTGATAGACTTAATTTAGAATTATTGTAAAAACTGTATAAACTATATATATATCAACAATTCGTACTCCAAATTCCAATTCAAATCCTCCGTCATTAATCTGAATACTCATACACCTCCGTTTGCCCCTATAGGGTGACTTCGGTGTTCCATCCTCTTGATCTCACACACTCGTCAACACTTGGATAATCGGAAGCACGTGCAATTATGTGAGTACACTTGACCCATTTTCCTTTTAATACACTTTGGGTTCAACATGTTTACATTGTTAAAATGCACGAATCACAAACATGATTTTATTCATTCAATCCTTATACATGCTTTGTTATGCTTAGGTTCATGCTAGAGTACATACTACTTGTTAACCCGCCTTAACAAATATAGCGCTATAGGAGTAGCACACCACCCGACGGGGTTTTGTTAAGTTATATTCTATACGGTCTCGATATGGATTTATCGAGGGATGCTAATACTTTACGGTCTTGATATTGCGGTATCAAGGGATGCTATTATACTAGTGGACACTTGGGTTTGACTTTTAGTTATGCATGATAGTTTGGCCTTGTATACTAAATGCTATGTTGGATTGAAAATACTTTTATACATTTGCCACGTGTCTAAAACTAGTGTACTCGCCAATACTTTTGTATTGAACTATGCTTTTTAAAACATGTTGCAGGTTTTGAGATAAAGTTGATGTCACATGCAATCTAGTAGGATGCCTAGATACGCACATTAAATTTTGTATTCTTATTGAATTGTATTTCATTATTCATGTTGTATTTGTTCAAATCTATGTAATTGATTCTTTAGAAATGAAATGAAATGAAATTTTATTATTTAAATACTTGTCACAAATAGTGTTATGAAGTCTCGAGCAATTTATTTTGTCTCACTCCGATGTTTCCGCCATTGGTTGGGGTGTGACAGATTGGTATCAGAGCCATAACTATAGGGAATTAGGAAAAGTATGAATGCTTTAACCTAGTCTATAGTTTTAGAGCTTTATTTTTATGTTTTGCTTGAAACTACTTGCATGCTACTTTATTTGCTCTTATTTATTCTCTTTTGATCTTTTAAGCATATATGTCGCTTATGTGTTAACACTTGACATGCTATACTTGCTTTATTATGTGCTAATACATGTTTTCTTGTCCCACTCATTATGTGCTATTCTTTATATGCTTCATTGTGCGTTTATATTTGTTTGTTTATTCCTTTAACATACTCTTTCCCTCATGCATTTTACTTGATTATTTCGAATCTGACAACTCTCATATTACACAAACGAGACGAGTTTACCAAAATAGGCGTGAAACCCACAATTTGGCAAACGACTCTCATCTCGCTCGATTCTATTTTTGCATGAAATTCACCATCAAGTTAGGAGTGAAATCCACATCTTAATGGAAATTTCAAATTTAAATTCTCTTGGACCTTCGTCAACGTGTCAAAATTTAATTTTGACCCAACGAGTGACAACCACATTTAGGGTACGAAGTCGTCAAGTTAGAGGTGAAACCCGCATCTCGTCGACTAGTCCCACTCCTTGGTTTTTATAAATCCCGCCAAGTCTCGAATTGTCGATTGAATTGGAACATGCAATAACCGGAAGGGTAAATACCGTTAACCGACGTGTCGGCGAGAGTATTGCACCTATTAGGCCAGAGCATGCTCTCAAATTCAAAAGACTCTTCGACCACTTTGGTTAGTCAACGTTCCGTTTCGGAACCATCCAAGTTTCTTTTCATCAAACTTACGCTTTATTAATTCCGATCTTTTATAATGAAACTCTCTTTTGTCAATTTCGAACCATTTTCGAGATTTCACTTTTGCGCATACATCACATTATTACTTTTCATACGATTATACATTATTAGCGTACATAATTTCACATAATTTTATTTACACTTTTGTAACAACGAGTGGAGAAATATCATCGAGATAAGAGTGATTTCCTTACCCTGACGATTAGCTCCGCTTCCTTTCTCATATTACAACGATCTCACCAACGGTTTGGGGTGATTCCCTTACCTAGGTGATCGTTACCAATACTTTCTTTTAATTGGCTATATTATGTAAACACGATCATGTTTATACCTGAATCATTTATCACTTATTTCAAAATACTTTGTTTATTTAAACGTACCTCTTATCCTACAATCTATTTTCACATCACACGCTTACACAAAATTTTAGTGTTACCATAAACGTTTGTTCCTCGATTTTCATAATTTCACGAAATGCTACTTGTCAACCTAGTCGGTCTAATAAATCCGTTGCCCACAAGTTCACTATTCAACGTAATCATTAAAACACACTCCTCTCACATATCATTAAACTAGAGATTTTCTATTTTTAATTAATTGAGAATCAAACCAACTTTTCGCACACACCTATGAATATTACCAAAATTATCCAATCATTTACTAAAACTTCTTTCAAAATCAATAAAACATTTTATTAAAAGACACTTTTCAGCAAACCCTAAGTTCATATACCAAATTCCTTTTCTAAGGATCAACTTTTCACAAGAATTTGTAAACTTCGAAATTTCTAATACAGATTATTTAAAACGACGCAAACCTATTAATCTATAAACTTTTCAAAAACCTCACTCGATACGTCAATTAAATTCAAAACACGTGGGCAAGGAAACTTCATAGGAAACAATAATTTTCAACTATATCTATTCTTCAAAAAAAAACCATAGTAGCATCTCTGTTCCTTTACAAAGTACCTTTTCACATAACCAATAAACGTTTTATACTCTCTTTACATTCACTAACTAGAGTCTATATTTCGTGACAACTACATCTATTTAACTTCACGTTTTTGCGCAAACAACTATATATGCATACCATTTTACACGTTTTAGTCAATATCTCACAACAATCTCACGCGTGTCACTCGTTCCCTTTTCTTTCATACTAAAAAAAACTTTTGATCACGCGCATAAACTCGTTTATTTCGATTTATACTATAAACAAAATCATTATTTCCTACATCCATACTTGTACATTTTATGCCTTCACTTATGTTCACACTTACACATTTATGTTATACTCATGATTCAAAATTCATACGTTTTACGTTTATACATACACTCACAATTATACATTTACGTTGTACTTACATTCATGTTTATACTACATTCATATTCATGATCATACATTTTATGTTTTCATTTACGATATACAACTTGTTTACACTTATATTCATACACTTATCTTTTATTCCTACTTAAACATTCATGTTTTACACATATGTTCACGTTCATATCTATGCTCATACATCTTATGTTCACACTTATACTTGTATTCATACTCATACGTTTTATGTTTATACTCATACTTACGTGTATATTCATACTTCAACTTATATTTATACTCATACTTTCATTCATACTCATGATTCATACATTCGTACCCGTATGCGAGCGTAATCCGAGGGATTCGCTTACGTGGGTCCCATACATACTTAAGCATGGACTTGCTTATATGATATATTCTTATACGTGCACATCCTTATTTTTAAATTATGTATACCCTGATTCATACACAACTAGTACAAGCTATGCGGATCATGTGACGATCAAAATAATCGCGGGTGCACACGGGATTATAGTGATGGGCGTATGAAAACCATAGAGTGTACTACTTGTATGGTAAGACACGGAACGTAACATGACACCGAATACGAAACGGACGTAATGTGATCAAAACATGGTGGATACGCCGCTGGTACTTCCTATATATAAGTGTTTTCACCATATTACCAAACTTTCGTAAAACGTGCCATGAGAAATTCGGTGTTTTGCAGACCTTTTGGACCTGATACAAACTTTAACAACACACAAATGCATTGCTAGACGCGCGATATCCGATTATCCACTACGAGACCTCATTCTTAACACATCGCTTTCGTCTATCCGATACTTATGCTATTCTTATACTCATAATCGTTTATTAGATCAATCGTTCACCCTTATACCTTGATTATTCTCTGTTGTCTCAAACTCCAAAGCCTCAATTTTAAACAATCCTCTTCGGTTTGCCAAAAACCCTTTCAAGTCTTCCTTTTGAATAAATTTCGGGACGAAATTTCCTAAAGGAGGGGAGACTGTAACGCTCTGCGTTTTTATGACTTTCCTAATTTAGAAATCGAGTCTTAAGAAAATCTATTTTTAGTAGATTGTCTCTTTCAAAATTATAATACGTTGAATCGTCGAAAATCTTTTATCTTTATTTTTAATTCGTTATAAATATGGTTAATTTTTCATTGTTTAATTAATTAAGTTAATTAATTTTACAATTTAAAAAGTTAATTTTTTTATATAATAATCTAGTTAGTCTCGTTAAGTTTCAAAGTTAGTTTAAGATAATACGAGTAAACCTAGTTAGTGTTGTTGTTAAGTTAGGTTTTTTAACCTAATTTAACCTAACTATTTAAACCTCTCCAACCCCATCTCCTTCTTCATTTTAACCCTAGCCCCTCTTCTTCAAGAAATCTGTATCTCTCTCGATCTATGCATCAGACACCACACTTATATCTCCTTCTTCATATTGAGCTCCTCCAAACCACACAACCCTCAGCCACACTCCCCTTCTTCCCTCGAGCTACTGGACACCCGACCACCACCACTGTCTTATGGAAGCGGCGATGGCACACAACGACGCAGAGAGAGAGAGAGAAGAAGCGGAGAGCGAGAGAGAACCGAAGAGAGAGAGAACCGAAGAGAGAGGTGACGGCAGTGGGGTCCTTTGCGGCGGCGGCGGAGATGCTCTGGCTCGGGACTCTGCGTCGGCGCCGGCACCAGCTCGGTTCAGTTGCTGACAATTGGTTCGGGTTAGAATCCGGTTCAGGTCTTGTTTGTTTCAATTCCGATTTGATTTTCGTTTCAGTTTTTGTTTACAGTTCAGGTCATCGGAGCTCCGGCCAGGATGAGGACGGTAACGGATTCAGGTCTCGGTTCAGTTGCCTCGGGTGACTTGGGATCGAGTCTGGATTTGGTTTCGGTTCAGCTTTCGTTCTCGGGTTCGAGTCCCGTTCTCCGGCTCTGGTTCGGGTTTCAGTTTCAGCTTAATCTCAGATGTTGGTTCAAGCTTGGCTCGGGTCTCGGCTCAGTCTTGGTTCAGCTGGTTCAGACTCGGTTCGGTTCAGGTTAGTCTCGGTTCAGGCTTTGGTTTCTGTTTCTATTCAAGTCTCGTTAATTCTTTCGTTATTCAGCAGGTTCGGGTCCTGTTACAATCGGATTCGATTCGATGATCAGGTCAAATCTGGTCAAAGCGGGTCAACCAAGGTCTCGGTGCAGTCTGGTTACGGGTTCGGGTTAAACATGAGACCCGATATTTTAACGACACTAATATTTCAATATTATCGTTTTGTATTTTGTTATCAGGTAACCGTATTAAATTTAAATGTTTATAAAATACATAGAAATACATATAAATACTCATTGTTTATTTATTGATTGAATTTTGACAAAAACATTGACGACTTGTATCGTCGGGATCGTCCAAAAACATAGGAAACTCTGCCCAATTTTCGTTAATATATATATATATATATATATATATAGTTGAACCGCTAGTGAAAACATATCGGATTCAAATAATTTTTTACAACAACAAATATAAATGTATGTTTATTTTTTACGACACTCCTATAATATTTTGATAGACTTAATTTAGAATTATTGTAAAAACTATATAAACTATATATATATCAACAAGTCGTACTCCAAATTCCAATTCAAATCCTCCGTCATTAATCCGAATACTCATACACCTCCGTTTGCCCCTATAGGGTGACTTCGGTGTTCCATCCTCCTGATCTCACACACTCGTCAACATTGGATAATCGGAAGCACGTGCAATTATGTGAGTACACTTGACCCATTTTCCTTTTAATACACTTTGGGTGCAACATGTTTACATTGTTAAAATGCACGAATCACAAACATGATTTTATTCATTCAATCCTTATACATGCTTTGTTATGCATAGGTTCATGCTGAGTACATACTACTTCTTAACCCGCCTTAACAAATATAGCGCTATAGGAGTAGCACACCACCCGACGGGGTTTTGTTAAGTTATATTCTATGCGGTCTCGATATGGATTTATCGAGGGATGCTAATACTTTACGGTCTTGATATTGCGGTATCAAGGGATGCTATTATATTAGTGGACACTTGGGTTTGACATTTAGTTATGCATGATAGTTTGGCCTTGTATACCAAATGCTATGTTGGATTGAAAATACCTTTATACATTTGCCACGTGTCTAAAACTAGTGTACTCGCCAATACTTTTGTATTGAACTATGATTTTTAAAACATGTTGCAGGTTTTGAGATAAAGTTGATGACACATGCAATCTAGTAGGATGCCTAGATACGCACATTAAATTTTGTATTCTTATTGAATTGTATTTCATTATTCATGTTGTATTTGTTCAAATCTATGTAATTGATTCTTTAGAAATGAAATGAAATGAAATTTTATTATTTAAATACTTGTCACAAATATTGTTATGAAGTCTCGAGCAATCTATTTCGTTTCACTCCGATGTTTCCGCCATCGGTTGGGGTGTGACAATCAGCCCAAACGTGAATCCATAGCCCTGACACTAATCTACATAGCCTGCTTAGAAAAAAACTCAAATAAACAAAACAAAAAACAAAAAAACAAAAGAGCCAAACTCAACATAACATATATCAAATACTAGGTTTTTACCCGGGATTGCTTCTCGGGCTCGGGAAACTTAGTTGTATTAATTACTATTTGTTATTAATATAACAGTCTGAACCTAGGCTCCGAGAGCTAGACTCTAGATGTATGGAAGAAAAAACAGCAATATCAGTGAAATTAATCCTAGCCTAAAAGGTCTGAACAATAAAATAGTATAGTCATATGAAAATAGAATTTTCATAATTAATAAGTATAATTGGAGATGCTAAGTGAGCAAAACTTGCAACAAGTACAACAGTGTTATTTCTGATAAGAGTTCATATGGCTTCTCTGGTTCCAGCCCGAAAATATTATTATAATCCAGCCTTCTTTTCTAGTTTTTGAATTTGATTCAGGAAGATCCATGAAATCTGAATAACCAGAAATTTAATGAATCAGAAACATGCATTAGATCTTACTATTAATGTGTGCACGACTGCACGCGTACGTGTGTGTGTGAGAGAGAGAGAGAGCAAGTACCATGACATGAGGGGCAATCCTAACACAGTAAACAGGGAATCCAGTATAGAACTTAAACGATCCTCCAGATTTGAGGGTTTTCAAAGCGCAACCCAATGATCCAGTGTACGGGTATTTCCTCTCCGCATCGGGCTGCATTTTCTGAATCTGCGTTTTCACATAATCAAAAGGAAAACTGCAAGCTGCAGCAAAGAACCCTGATACCGTACTGGCACCTGCAAAGCCAAAAAAAATCATATTCACAATTCTCACATACACATACGCATACGCATATATTAGATACATGATAATAACTTACCTAGAATTGTAGCACCCTCGCCAGCACCCAAATTATCGTTAAAAACTCAACACTTTGATCATAAGAAGCAAGCATTCCCATGTTCAAAGCCATCGCTCTTACGACAGTGGGACCCGCACCTTTCCAAAGAGCCAACACTCCTTCATCAGCAGTAATCCTATACAAAGCATGGAATGCATTTGTGTAAGTACGCCTCTGGGCTGCAGGTAGGGTGGCATCTGTCTGCATACGGATCAGTGTCAAATCAGCTGGAATCCCGACACATCCTCTGATTGCGCCAGCTGTCAGCCCACACAACGCTTTTTGGTATAGAGGAAGAGGCTTTCCATCATTCGCTCTAAGTGCCTTGTTTGTCAAAATCCTATTAGGTTATAAAATACAGATAAAGTGTATTGTCGGAAGCCAACTGAGATTGAAAACCATAAACAATGTACATGCAATTACATGATGTATATAGAATAAATATTCATATATAGAATCTAAATATCTTTCAAATATAGTTTATTTATCAAATGATAACTCACCTGAATGTACCAAGTCTGGCAGTCGTGTATGTGGCTTGCCTTAGCAGCCCAGCAGACAAGCCCTGCGCCAAACAACACACCGGTTGGAAAATATTTATAAATAAGAATAAAGAAACTTCAAATTTTGAAACAAAGTTTTAGATATGAATCATGTTCCCAACAAAAGGGATAGATTATTATAAGTTATGAAACATCTTTATGTCAAAACATGTTTTAAAGTTGTAAGAAATTCAAGCAGGATATGTATATTAAATCACAGTCAAACACCAGAATAATGAGGATAAGAAATATGCTAAAAACAATGAAACAACTTTCATAATTAATCAGAAAATTTCAAGATGAAGCAGTCCTCCAATAAGACCACAACAAAGACAGAGATGACACATATATGAGTAGTCCAAACCTTGTAAAAAGCACCAACACCCTCATTTTTAAGCATCTCCTTTGTCACCGATATAGCAGATCCTTGACCCAGTTGGATTCTCACCAGCAAAACCACTATTTAACCTAGTTCAAACCACTGTTTGACCAAAGCCAAACCACTGTTTGACCAAAGTCAAACTACTTGTAACACCCCGTGTTTAGAAAGTCAAAGTAAAAGTCAAGATTGAAGTCAAAGGAAGAAAAGATTGCTAATTATGATCTGTCTCTCCTTGCTCAATTCCTGTTTTGACTTCCTTGACTCGTAGATAGTCTATTTTATTTTCGCTTTAGTTGTATTATGTGGAGTATCTATTAATAATCGCATAGTAATCGCTGTTTATCGCATGGTTAATCGCTTTATCGCTATCGCAATCGCACTCGCAACTCGAATTATGCATTTTGGTTATGGTTATACGTGTGTGTGTGCCTTATGTGTTACTTGTGCATGTTTATTTATGTTATGAAATCAATCGAAACGCAATCGAACTCAATCGCAATTGAATCGTAAACGCTAAACGCATACGAAATAATGATGCTTGTATGTTGATATAGTAGTTGGGATTAAAAGTAATTTGACTAGGAAACTCTATCACATCAAAACGCTCACAATCGCAATCGAAATGGCAAACTCGTCGCACCGAACACTCAAACAACGTGACTGATCGACCAGGCAACCAGTCGATCAGACAGCTGTTCGATCGGACTGCCTAACCGATCGACCAACCCCTCTCCACTCCTTTCCACTTTGGGTAACCCTATAAATACCCCATGTCACCATCATACTTTCCACTTTTGGCAACTGACGTCCGACCAGCGCTCTAACCTTGCTTTTTCTCCAATTTCTCGCAATTTCGGTAAGACCTCATCCTAAATCTTGTACTTCCTTAATCTACGCGCACTCCTACACCATTTTGTCTTTTGAATCTTAAGTTTTAACCATGAAATCATCAAGATTCAAGGTGTTCTAGGATGACGTCATCATGAGTTCTTGAAGAACTTCATGTTTTGATCTCAATCCACCAAGAACAACTTAGATCTAACCGATTTCCACATAAAAAAACAAGGATCTTTCATAGATCTAAACATATTCACAAGAAAAATGATTAAAAGATGGTTATCCAACTTTCTTTCAACTCTTTTACACTCAATGCACTCAAAACCGATAGAATCGGAGCTTGTGCCGACTTACTACTCATTCTTGTGGTTGCGTTGGTTCAAGAACCGTATTCTATCCACGAGATTATCGAGTCCGGGTTAACCAAGAACAATCGTCCTGAATCGGTGGACTGACCGAACTTGGGTGGTTCCTATTCAATCGGGTCACTAGAGCTTAGGATGGGGTTCTGTTGGTTACCACGATATCAACACATCTCGATAAAATGACAAACGATCAAAACAGCCAAGTGTAAGACGAACGGAACGATCAGGACGGATTGCCGTCCGATCGGACCACCGTCCGAACGGACTGTCAACCGAACGGGTTGTCAACCGATCGACTTGCACCTTGGGTCCCACACTTAACCATTTTTGCCAACATTTGAAGTCTAAATGTTGAACGGATTGTTGTCCGATCAGACTACCATCCGATCGAATTGCCATTCGAATCATGAGACATTTAAACTTCCACACTTAAACAATTTTCAACATGTTCAATGCACAAAGGATGCCACCCGATCGAACAACCGTTCGATCGAGTGACAACCTGCTGTGAACTTGTTCTCGCTGAAGTGCCCAACCTATCGGATTGTCGCCCGATCGAACGGTCGTTCAATCGATCGACCTGAAAGGTAGAGATACTTCTATGTTTTCAAAATGCTACAATGAAAACTTCAAAGGTCAAGCCATCATACACAAACACATCCTTCTCAAAGGAAGTAACAATCCACTCGAAAGGTCACCCGACAGGAAGACCATCCGAGCGGACTGTCAACCGAATGACTGGCCGTCCGATCGGACTGCCATCCGATCGAACATCCTGAACGACCCAACCTTCACTTGTTCCATTTTACACATCGCTTATCGTTATGCTATCAATCTGTTCAGGCTAACCCTACTCTCTAGCGCTCCCTTCAATCCATCAATCGCTGTGAGTATACTCGATCCCTTTTTGATTTACGCACTTTTGGGTGTTACATACGTTACTTATACAAAATCACATCGAACACACTACGCAATACGTTAAACGCTAATCGTTATCGCATGTATACGTAACTTAATGAATGCTTGTTTGTTATGTTTACACATGGAATGCTGTCTACCTGCCTTAGCAACGATAGTACTATTAGTTTGGACTCAGCACCCGTTCACTCGGGTGTTGTTAAGGACAATTACCTACATGGCTCACAGTGGTGAGTATGTATCGCGAACTGCCTTGGGCATTCAACCCGCAGTCATTGGTATCGATAGGTTCATGTCGATAACTAACATGCCGCATTTCACTCTGTGTACGTGCTGGTTATGCGTAACGCTTTCGAACTCTATATGCTATTATCAAACTTGTATGCTCACCTTTACACTATGTGTATTGACTTTTACTTTTACGTATGTGAGTGACAGGTGCTTAGGATGCTTATTTGCGTTCTTTGCTGTGAAATCGAGGCTAGGAAAGACCTAGGTCAACAATAAACTATTGTCTGTAATAAAAATCTGAGTTGTCGGAACAGAACAATATGACTAGATCTTTTCTGTAATAATTCTATTATCATCTATGACATGGTATGGGACGTGTTGTTTTAAATATTTGGTAAATATAGTTGTTATGGAAACTTCTGGACAATCTGTTTCGCTCAGTGCCACGCCCCGATGTTTCCGCCATTGGTTGGGGTGTGACAGATTGGTATCAGAGCCATAACTATAGGGAATTAGGCAAGACTCGACCTAGTCCGGGTCGATGTCTTAGAGACCTAGTCTATAGTTAGGAACCAACAGACCGACTCGTGCATGTCCAGTAGGGATTATGTGTAAGCGTACTGCTATTTCTCGCTATTCTCGCCTACGCTACACTACCACTGCACCCGAATTTCAATTATAAATGAGCGATTAAGTCAAGATTAGGCATGAAAACCACAAACTCTCGACTAAATTGCTTGATCAACCCACATTTTTATCTATAAACACGAGAAAATTGCGTTGAAATAGGAGTGAAATCCATACTTTGACGCATAATTCTCCTTTATTTTATCAAAACAGGAACGAAGTTGTTAAGCCAGGGGTGAAACCCTAACCTTGACGACTTGTTCCAACCTTTACTCGGTTTTACAAAACTCTCACCAAAGTCTCGACGGACTCCAACGACTTGAAGTCACAATATGATTGAAAGGATGTGTGCCAAGCCCAAGATTCAAGGCGAAAGCACAATCCTAAGGGTCAGAATGTGTGAAACAAGTCCTTGAGAATAGTCGAATCACTTTGGATAGTCAATGTCTAATAGCCGCAGACGATCTATTTCTTGATTTTTATGTGTTTCGATTCTGAGCCCGCAACTGCTGACTATGATGATTCGTCGATTTTATGTGTTTGTATGTGTGTTTACCTGTTTATGTGTTTAATTTTGGAGAATTATTCGATTTTTGCTTTCACTTAGATTGACACGCACGACTCGCACTGCACTTCTATCTCAATGTCACACCCCCAAAATCCACACGCGGAGTATCACCGCTTGGAGGCGTGACGTGACCAGGATCAAGCCACCAATCATATTGAACAAGCATGTAAGTAGTTTGTAAAATCCAACACAATACAATTGGTGTCTAAACAAAACATAGTTTAAGTTACAAGCGGAAGCATAAAGTTTAAAACCAAATCATAAGTTTAAACGTTTCAAATGTTTAACAGTTGTCCATGTCCCACAACGACTCTTCCCACTCCGATGCAAGCTCCATAGATACCTAACGACCTGCAAGGCATGTAACAACGAATCAACAACAAAGTTGAGCGAGTTCACAGTTGGTTGTTTAGTTATAGTGTTTGTAAATCATTTGTTTATTTCGTAAACCAAGTATCTTATTAATCTGTATCGCGGTTTCCCAAACATGTTTGCGATGATTAATGGCCGAATCGCGGTTTCCAAAACATGTGTGCGATGATTAGTGGCCGTATCGCGGTTTCCCAAACATGTGTGCGAAGATTAGTGGGGGCTTCCCATGTGTCGACTAGTCGTATTTGTACGTGCCCTTCTTGATCCAAGGACCGTAGCGAGTGTGGGTGTACGTAGGTTTTACGTACGTGCCCTCCAATCCGAGGACGGTGAAAAGTAGTTTAATAGTAATGATAGTACGAGTAGTTATTCAATCCCATTCCCAACCCACCGGGAATCCCATGCCTTAGGAGTGTGAACTCACCTCGGTTGCTCGGTTTGACTCTCAAAAGTAGCTAACAGTCAAGGTCGGTCAATCACGTCCTAGTATGATTTACCAGTTAGTCATTTAGTGGTTTTCAAATAGAGCACAAAGTTCCTACACGTATCTATCACATAGCATGCATCACCTTAACGGTTCATGCCCATATAACATTCTCAACTATTCCCCACTCATAGACAAATATACAACATTGCACATAACACTTTTATTGACACATAACATGTTATATCATTCTCGGATAACCTACCCGACATTTAGACACCCAAATCACTACTTATGTCGTTTCAGCTTTTATATTCAAAACTGGGCTGTTTTCGGGGATTTTAATAAAATAGTTAACTTGTTTCAAAAATTCCCAAATTTTTACGGAAGGTCTTAAATGATCCAAATTTTATTGTGTAAAAATCTCGGGATCCAATTCGTCACCAATATTTTATAAAAATTCATTTTTCCGGACTGAACTCAGATTTCTCTTTTTCTGACCACAGTCCACGGAACAATTCATTAAAAATTCATCGAGAGTCCGATTTACGAAATTACAGTGGGGTAATTACAAATACATCAGTTTCCATCTACTGTATGAATTTCATGAGCTGATTCATCATATTTTTCCAGTTATGACCAAAAACATAACACCTATTTTCAGCAGCAAAAATACAGCTTGAGCTGCTGTTACAAAATAAACCTTTTAAAAATAGTAAACGAAGTCCAAAAATTATGATTCTAGTGCCATTAGAACCGTATTTCATAATACATAATTCTAGAGTTCAGAAAACACATTTTTCGCTTTATTAAGGTTCGGTTACAGCCAACTGAAGTTGGCTGTAATCATCAAACAACTTTCTGTTTTTCAGCTTTCACATTCTAATGCGAGTTCTATTGGTTTTGTTAACATGCATAATGATCAACAACATTTCTAATAATCAATATTAACAAGTAATCAGCAAGAAATCAGTAACACCTCAAGATAACATCGTACTAACATAAATACATCATGTTACATCTTCTTGTTTAAACCCCTTTTTAGTGTTCTTGTAGATTTAACATATTACATCTTTTAATCATGAAACAAGATGAACAAGGTGACATAAGGAACTTACTACTAGCTTAAAGCTAGGGATGATTCTTAGTGAAGAAGATGATAAGAAATGATGATGAACAAGACTAAAACAAAGCTCCTTTGAAATCCCTTCAAGTTGCAACCTCCATGGATTCTTTGAAGCTTTAATGGAACTTGGTGTTTGGAGAAGATGAAGATGTTGAAGTGAGGGTGGTGGGTTCGGTTATGGTGGAGCTGAAAATGGGAGAGAGAGAAGTGAGGAGAGAGAGTGAAAGATTGTCAATGATCTTGTAAGAGGGTTGGCCATACATATGAGAGATTCCCTAATTATTTTGTTCATACTTGCAAGCAACAATCAAAGAAGATCTAAACAAAATATATAGGGCAATCATGGTGATCTTTGTGGGGTCCACCTAGGACCGAAAATCAGGTTGGGGAGGGGGGTTTAGTGTAACATTTTCAACTAAGTTGCAATTCCAAGTTAGATCTCAAGTGTATACTTATATGTGTTATTTACTAGAGAAGTTAGTGGGTGTTAGGGTGTTCGGGGATCATGCCTAGTCAAAAATAATTAAATAATGTGTTTGACAAATATTTGGTGTCCCGGGTAATGTCCGGTTGTTCGGTCGGATATTGTTTCGTTAAATTGTTTAATTGTTCCGTAAGGCGTCTTATACATATATTTTTGTAACGCAATTTATTCCTAACACATAGGAAAACATACCGGACTATTTAGTAACTTTTCTGTATACTACTAGTATGCTAACACGCACATGTAAGTGTAACACAGTAATCAGAAAGCAGTTAAATGATTCAGCACAGTCATCAAGCACTTTAATTAATCATTTAATTAATCGTACGGATACATGAAATTTTGAGAGTTGTCACATTCTTCCCCTATTAAGAAAATTTCGTCCCGAAATTTAGTGCGTAGTTACTGAGGAAGCTAGTTAAGTTGCGTTGTTTTCCTGATTTTCCTGGGGTGTCACATCATCCCCCTGTTGATTTGGAATTTCGTCCCGAAATTCTGCAGTAGCTTTAGCCTCAGTAGTGGTTGCGTTTTTCTTAAACAGCTGGGGGTACTTGAGTTTCATTTGGTCTTCTCATTCCCATGTATACTCTGGGCCACGATGGGAATCCCAACGAACTCGGACTAGAGGTATCCTGGTACGCTTGAGAATCTTAACATCTCGATCGGTGATCTCTACTGGTTCCTCGACGAATCGCAGCTGGTCGTCGATCGTGAGTTCCTTGAGAGGAACTATGAGGGTCTTATCTGACAGGCACTTCTTCAGATTTGACACGTGGAATACGTTGTGAACTCCGCTGAGTTCTTCAGGTAGGTTCATCCTGTAAGCGACTTTGCCAATTTTCTCAATGATTTCAAAGGGTGCAACGTATCGCGGGTTGAGTTTGCCTCGTTTGCCAAAACGAACTACGCCCTTCCAAGGCGAGACTTTGAGTAGCACTCGATCCCCAACCTGGAACTCCAGTGGCTTTCTTCCCTTATCAGCATAGCTTTTCTGACGGTCACGCGCTGCCGCCATTCGCTGTCGTATCTGAGCAATTCTCTCGGTTGTATCTACTGCCAGTTCTGGGCCAGTGATTTGACTGTCACCCACTTCTGCCCAACAAGAGGTGATCGGCATTTACGTCCGTACAATGCCTCAAATGGAGCGGCTTGGATGCTGGTGTGGTAGCTGTTGTTATATGAAAACTCCATTAGCGGGAGGTGCTTTTCCCAGCCATTTCCGAAGTCGATTACACATGCCCTAAGCATGTCTTCAAGGGTTTGGATGGTGCGTTCAGATTGCCCATCCGTCTGTGGGTGATAAGCGGTGCTCATATCGAAACGTGAGCCAAAAGACTTGTGCATTGCTTGCCACAGTTCAGAAGTAAAACGCGCGTCACGATCAGAAATGATGGAGGTTGGCACTCCGTGCCTTGATACCACTTCCTTTAGGTAAATGTGTGCAAGAGTTGAAAACTTATCCGTTTCTTTGATAGCCAGAAAATGTGCAGACTTGGTCAATCTAGGCAGGCCACTATTACCCAAATAGTGTCATTTCCGCGTTGCGATCTAGGCAGGCCAGTAACGAAATCCATGGAAATTTGCTCCCATTTCCATTTAGGTATCTATGGTTGTTGAAGTAGGCCTGATGGTTTCTGATATTCGGTCTTGACTCTCGCACAAGTCAAGCACTTACTGGCGTAGGTTGCTATGTGGGCTTTCATGCCAGGCCACCAATACGTAGTCTTGAGGTCATGGTACATTTTATCCGAACCAGGATGTACCGAATAATGAGACTTGTGAGCTTCATCCATCACAAGCTCGCGTAGGTCTCCATACAGTGGAACCCAGATGCGTCCGTTAACATAGTAGGCACCGTCTTCCTTTTGTTCTAGGCGCTGCCTCGATCCTCGTAAGGATTCAGCTCTGATGTTCTCCGCTTTCAATGCTTCAACCTGAGTATCGCGAATCTGAGCAGGAAGACTAGATTGGATGGTAAGCTGTAACGCACGTACACGCTTAGGTATAGTATCCTTTCGACTGAGGGCGTCGGCCACAACATTAGCCTTGCCTGGATGGTACTTGATAGTGCATTCATAATCATTCGAGAGCTCGACCCATCGGCGTTGTCGCATGTTTAACTCCTTTTGCTTAAAGATATGCTCGAGACTCCTGTGATCGGTGTAAATGGTGCACTTGGTACCGTACAGGTAATATCTCCATATCTTAAGCACGAACACAACTGCTCCCAGCTCCAGATCGTGAGTAGTGTAGTTCCTTTCGTGAACCTTAAGTTGGCACGATGCGTAGGCAATGACCTTGTCACGTTGCATCAATACGCAACCCAGTCCTTGTATGGATGCGTCGCAATAAACCACAAAATCATCTGTGCCTTCAATTCAGGCAATGAGAGAATAGGTGTGCTACAAAGTCTATCTTTCAAGTGCTGAAATGCTGACTCCTGTGCACCACCCCAACGATAGGTGACACCCTTCTGAGTCAGTGAAGTGAGAGGTTGCGCAATCCTTGAGTATCCTGCCAAACCCAACAATTGGCGGATTTCTGTTGGTGTACGGGGTGCAGGCCAGTTCCTAATAGAATCAACCTTGGATGGATCCACATGAATTCCATCCTTGTTTACCACATGGCCTAGAAAGTGGACTTCGAGAAGCCGGATGTCACATATCGAAAACTTGGCATACAACTGCTCTTTTCGAAGAAGTTCCAGCATAAGTCGCAGATGCTGCTAGTGTTCCTCCTGACTCTTAGAATAGATCAGGATATCGTCGATGAACACAATAACGAGCTTATCCAGGTAAGGTTTGCATACTCGGTTCATAAGATCCATGAAAACCGCTGGTGCATTCGTCAACCCGAAAGGCATGACCAGAAACTCGCAATGGCCATAATAAGTTCTGAATGCTGTTTTGGAGACGTCATCCTCTCGGACTCTCAGCTGATGGTATCCTGATCTCAAGTCAATCTTAGGGTAATAGCTCGACCCTTGCAACTGGTCGAATAGGTCATCAATGCGTGGAAGAGGATAACGATTCTTCACGGTCACCTTGTTGAGTTCACGGTAGTCGATTCACATTCTGAAGGTACCGTCTTTCTTCTTTATAACCAAGATTGGAGCTCCCAAGGGCGAAGAGCTAGGACGTATGAAATCTTTTTCCAAAATTTCTTGTAATTGCATGGACAATTCTTCAAGTTCTGACGGAGCTAGACGATAAGGTGCTCGAGCTATGGGCGCGGCTCCAAGGGCTAGCTCAATTTGAAATTCAACTTGGCGATGAGGCGGAAGACCAGGTAATTCCTCAGGGAATACCTCGGGAAAATCACGCACAATAGGAATGTCTTAAATTTTCTTCTCTTCCGTTGATGTGTCAGTAACAAGCGCTAGAATGGCAGGGTGGCCCTTACGCAAACACTTCGGGGCCTTTAAGGAAAGAGATAATGCCTACAACAGCACCACTCTTATCGCCCTGAATTACCAGAGGTTCTTCACCAGAACGAGGAATGCGGACGATTTTCTCCTTGCGAACAATCTCCGCTTGATGATGAGGTAGCCAATCCATCCCAATAACGACGTCGAAACTACCAAGTGTGATAGGGATGAGATCGATAGAAAAATCCTGACCAGCTAGGACGAGGTTACAACCTTTAACTATGTGTGTGACTTCAAGACTTTTACCGTTTGCTAGCTCTACCGTGTGCTTGGCGTTCAAAAGTGTTGGAGTGCGCTTAGGTATTTGACTAACTTTTAAGGACACATAACTAGTATCGGCACCCGAATCGAATAAAACAGTAACAACGAAGTCATCCAGAAGAAACTTACCCATCACAACGTTGGGATCGTTCCTTGCATCAGCCTGACCGATCACGAAGGTGCGACCTAGGGCGCCATTGCCGTTATTGTTACTCCCGTTTTTGCCTCCATTGTTGTTCTCATTTCCTTGGTTGTTGTTCTTATTCTGATTCAGCTGAGGACAGTGCCTCTTGAAGTGACCCTCAGCACCGCACTGGAAGCATCCCTTATTACCTTGCTGGTGTTACTGTTGGTTTTGGGGAGTTTGTGGCCGCTGTTGTCGATTCTGCTTCGCAGGACGTAAGCTTCGGCAATCTTTGGCTTTATGTCCAAACTTGTTACATCTCTGACAACGACCCTTGTTGCACGGCCTGCTGTGGTGCAAACTACATCGATTGCACTTAGGGTGATTTCCCCTGTATCCACCCTGACCTTGATTTCCAGAAAACTGCTGACTGGGGCTCCTGTGTTCATCTGTCTTTAGCCGTTGGGATTGAGACTGAGCTGGAGTGGAACCCTCGCCCGAATTTCCATCCCACTTGCGCTTGTTGTTACTGGGAGCATCAGTAGTAGTAGCGTTAATACGCTTGGGCAGCTTGCCCTCTTCCACCGCCTGACAGGTGAGCTGGTGTGCCAAACGAACGACTTGCTGGATTGTGGGAAGGTTGGCCGCACTTACAGACCTTTGGATTTCCGGGACTAAGCCCCTGAGGTATAGCTTGATTCGCCTAGATATGGGTTGTGACATGTTAGGACATAAGGCAGCCAAGTCGTTGGACCTCTTGGTGTATGCCTCAATCTCTGATCCTTCCATCTTCAAACCATAATACTCTATCTCAAGTTTCAGAATGTCATCCAGGTGGCAGAACTCTTCCTTAATCCAATCCTTGAAGTCGCTCCAGAGGGTGGCATTCGCGTCTGCCAACCCGAGCATCTGAACTTGTGCGCTCCACCAAGAATACGCTTTCCCTTGCAACATGCTGGTGGCGTACTCTACTCGTTTGCTGGCAGGGCTTTCACTCTCTTTGAATGTATATTCGATTCTCTGAATCCAGTGTAGAAGGCCGATTGTCCCTTCAGTGCCGTCGAAAGTGGGAGGTTTGCATTTCAGGAACGCCCTGAAGGTGCCCATTCGTGTTTGAAGGTGCATGGGTTGACTCCCTGTTTGGGTTGCTAAGGCTTCAGCAATCCGTTCGTCAATCAAGGTCGTCAGCTGACCCTGGGTCATGTCGATACGTCCACTCATGATCTTCACATCGAAGGGACACACGTAAGAAAGGTGTCGCAAGTGCGTAAGTGTGGAGTGATAGAAAAGAGTAAGCACACAAGGTTCAAATAGCAGTTATTACACTAGCTAATGCATACTTATAATCAAATGTGCTACTAGCAGGTAGGTAATACAAACATAAACCATATTACCTATAATGTCGAGTCTTGCACGTGGAGCGAAGCGTCGTTGTGGATCGTTGAGCACTGTACAGGTTATAGTCTGGTTTTAACAAAAACTTTTTCCCTTTTTAAAACCAAGTTCACTATAACCAATGGATCTGATACCAATCTGTCACACCCCCAAAATCCACACGCGGAGTATCACCGCTTGGAGGTGTGACGTGACCAGGATCAAGCCACCAATCATATTGAACAAGCATGTATGTAGTTTGTAAAATCCAACACAATACAATTGGTGTCTAAACAAAACATAGTTTAAGTTACAAGCGGAAGCATAAAGTTTAAAACCAAATCATAAGTTTAAACGTTTCAAATGTTTAACAGTTGTCCGTGTCCCACAACGACTATTCCCACTCCGATGCAAGCTCCATAGATACCTAACGACCTGCAAGGCATGTAACAACGAATCAACAACAAAGTTAAGCGAGTTCACAGTTGGTTGTTTAGTTATAGTGTTTGTAAATCATTTGTTTATTTCGTAAACCAAGTATCTTATTAATCTGTATCGCGGTTTCCCAAACATGTTTGCGATGATTAATGCCGGATCGCGGTTTCCAAAACATGTGTGAGATGATTAGTGGCCGTATCGCGGTTTCTCAAACATGTGTGCGAAGATTAGTGGGGGCTTCCCATGTGTCGACTAGTCGTATTTGTACCTGCCCTTCTTGATCCAAGGACCGTAGCGAGTGTGGGTGTACGTAGGTTTTACGTACGTGCCCTCCAATCCGAGGACGGTGAAAAGTAGTTTAATAGAAATGATAGTACGAGTAGTTATTCAATCCCATTCCCAACCCACCGGGAATCCCATGCCTTAGGAGTGTGAACTCACCTCGGTTGCTCGGTTTGACTCTCAAAAGTAGCTAACAGTCAAGGTCGGTCAATCACGTCCTAGTATGATTTACCAGTTAGTCATTTAGTGGTTTTCAAATAGAGCACAAAGTTCCTACACGTATCTATCACATAACATGCATCACTTTAACAGTTCATGCCCATATAACATTCCCATCTATTCCCCACTCATAGACAAACATACAACATTGCACATAACACTTTTACTGACACATAACATGTTATATCATTCTTGGATAACCTACCCGACATTTAGACACGCAAATCACTACTTATGTCGTTTCAGCTTTTATATTCAAAACTTGGCTGTTTTCGGGGATTTTAATAAAATAGTTAACTTGTTTCAAAAATTCCCAAATTTTTATGGAAGGTCTTAAACGATCCAAATTTTATTGTGTAAAAATCTCGGGATCCAATTCATCACCAATATTTTATAAAAATTCATTTTTCCGGACTGAACTCAGATTTCTCTTTTTCTGACCACAGTCCACGGAACAATTCATTAAAAATTCATCGAGAGTCCGATTTACGAAATTCCAGTGGGGTAATTACAAATACATCATTTTCCATCTACTGTATGAATTTCATGAGCTGATTCATCAAATTTTTCCAGTTATGACCAAAAACATAACACCTATTTTCAGCAGCAAAAATGCAGCTTGAGCTGCTGTTACAAAATGACCTTTTAAAAATAGTAAACAAAGTCCAAAAATTATGATTCTAGTGCCATTAGAACCGTATTTCATAATACATAATTCTAGAGTTCAGAAAACACATTTTTCGCTTTATTAAGGTTCGGTTACAGCCAACTGAAGTTGGCTGTAATCATCAAACAACTTTCTGTTTTTCAGCTTTCACATTCTAATGCGAGTTCTATTGGTTTTGTTAACATGCATAATGATCAACAACATTTCTAATAATCAATATTAACAAGTAATCAGCAAGAAATCAGTAACACCTCAAGATAACATCGTACTAACATAAATACATCATGTTACATCTTTTTGTTTAAACCCCTTTTTAGTGTTCTTGTAGATTTAATATATTACATCTTTTAATCATGAAACAAGATGAACAAGGTGACATAAGGAACTTACTACTAGCTTAAAGCTAGGGATGATTCTTAGTGAAGAAGATGATAAGAAATGATGATGAACAAGACTAAAACAAAGCTCCTTTGAAATCCGTTCAAGTTGCAACCTCCATGGATTCTTTGAAGCTTTAATGGAACTTGGTGTTTGGAGAAGATGAAGATGTTGAAGTGAGGGTGGTGGGTTCGGTTATCGTGGAGCTGATAATGGGAGAGAGAGAAGTGAGGAGAGAGAGTGAAAGATTGTCAATGATCTTGTAAGAGGGTTGGCCATACATATGAGAGATTCCCTAATTATTTTGTTCATACTTGCAAGCAACAATCAAAGAAGATCTAAACAAAATATATAGGGCAATCATGGTGATCTTTGTGGGGTCCACCTAGGACCGAAAATCAGGTTGGGGAGGGGGGTTTAGTGTAACATTTTCAACTAAGTTTCAATTCCAAGTTAGATCTCAAGTGTATACTTATATGTGTTATTTACTAGAGAAGTTAGTGGGTGTTAGGGTGTTCAGGGATCATGCCTAGTAAAAAATAATTAAATAATGTGTTTGACAAATATTTGGTGTCCCGGGTAATGTCCGGTTGTTCGGTCGGATACTGTTCCGTTAAATTGTTTAATTGTTCCGTAAGGCGTCTTATACATATATTTTTGTAACGCAATTTATTCCTAACACATAGGAAAACATACCGGACTATTTAGTAACTTTTCTGTATACTACTAGTATGCTAACACGCACATGTAAGTATAACACAGTAATCAGAGAGCAGTTAAATGATTCAGCACAGTCATCAAGCACCTTAATTAATCATTTAATTAATCGTACGTATACATGAAATTTTGAGAGTTGTCACACTCAAAGCGCTGACAAATCGCTAAATTATAGACGACCTTATGCTATGGTTATACGTTTATGCTATACTACCCGGTATATTATTCGCTTATACTATACTACTCGATAAGTTATTCGCGATCGCTATATTCGAACACTCGCAGACTCTGAATGATAGGTTTCTGTATTCTGACTGCCTCTTAAGATTATGTGCTTATGTGCTTCTATGATTCTGTGCCTTACGTACTTATGTGCTTCTGTGCTTATGTGAATTGGTGATTATGTGCCTATGTGTTTATGTGATACGTGTTACATTGTGTTCCTGAGCTTTAGTAAGTATTAGACGTGTGAGGTGAGATTCGATTATGCTGTGTCCGAGACCTATGATGATGTCTGTTGCAGACAATGTCAACTGGACCATCATCTGGACCCCGTCACCCACGACTCTCTCGCTAAGAATAAAGGGATGAACGCCTTACTGCCATCCTCGCGAAACAAGTGGCCAAGGTTGTGCCTCAGATCGTGAGTGAAATTTACGAGAATGTTAGCAAACGATCTGAGGAGTCCAGAACCGAAGCTCCTAAAGTTGCTACCAAGACTGCTTTCAGCTCCTAATGATGATGTTTGCAGAAATCAACGACAAGTGGGTAAAAGCTGGTTTTTGGGATAAAACTTTGAAGAGCCTGCACCAAGTCACCGCCGCACCAACCGCCGAACCCGCCACCGCTCAATCGTCAAAATCCTCACGCCGCAAGAAGAAGAACAACAACAGCAGCTCCAGCAACAAGAACTGTACTGCCACCACCACTGCTGCTCCACTTCAAGCCGTACCGGCTCAGCAGCAGTCTCACCACCGCCCAGCACCAGTTACTTATGCACCGCCTGCAAAGAGTGCATACACGGGCCCTCACCCTGCTTGCCCGACATGCACTTATCATCACCTGGTGGGCCTCACCTGCCGTTTCTGCGCTCACTGCAATATGTACGGCCACTTCACTACTAACTGCTGTACTAGTCCCCGCCAAGCACCAGCTCAAGCCACTACTCATCAAGCTCTGCTCCCAGCCCCACAAGGCCAACAAGCGGCTCAGGCACCCGCGGTCAACGTCCGAGTCTGCTTCGCATGTGGTGATCCCAACCACTTTGCAAACATGTGCCTCTATAGGGTTGTGAAACAAGAGCCCCAGCAGAAGCAGCAACACCAGCAGCAACAGCCTCAGCAGGAGCAACAAGCCTCACGTGCCAGAACTTTCAACATCAATGTGCGCCAAGCCCAGGCTGACAACAACGTGGTCAATGGTACGTTCCTTGTGAGTGGTATTTATGCATCGTGTTTGTTTGATATTGGAGCCGATAATTGCTTTGTGTCGTTTGAATTCGAGAAGCTTCTTAGTCGTAAGCGCTCCCATCTCTCCTCAATGTTCGATGTTGAAGTCGCCACCGGAAGAACTGTCGCCATTAATTCTGTTCTTCGTGATTGTACTCTTGAGCTCAACAATCACATATTCCCAATCGACCTTATTCCGATGCAACTCAGAAGTTTTGACGTCATAGTAGGCATGGACTTTCTTCGCGAAAACCATTCTGAAGTTGTGTGCTTCGATAGATTATTCGATTCTCACTCGCGAATGGTGATTTGTTGTGTGTCTATGGTGAAACTGCTTCGAATGGCCTCAAACTCATGTCGTGTGTCCAAGCTAGCAAGTATCTCCGCAAGGAATACAGAGCTTTCTTGGCTAACATTGTAGTAGCGGAGAAGGAAAAGAAAGGAAAGACAGATGTGAAAGACGTTTCTGTGGTTCGTGAATTTCCTAATGTGTTCCCTGACGATCTTCCCGGCCTACCGCCAAGTCGTGATATCGACTTTCGTATCGACCTCATTCCTGGAGCCAACCCTGTTGCCAAAGCTCCTTACCGACTCGCACCATCCGAAATGCGTGAACTCTCGAATCAGCTCCAGGAATTATTTGAGAAAGGCTTCATTCGCCCGAGCACCTCTCCTTAGGGCGCGCCAGTCCTTTTCGTCATAAAGAAGGATGGGTCGTTCAGGATGTGCATCGACTACCGGGAATTGAATAAGCTAACTATCAAGAACCGCTATCCCCTACCTCGCATTGACGATTTACTTGATCAGCTACAAGGTGCTACGTGCTTCTCGAAGATCGATCTACGCTCAGGCTATCACCAACTACGCATTCAAGAAGAGGATATACCCAAAACCGCGTTTCGCATCCGTTATGGTCATTATGAATTCGTTGTTATGCCTTTCGGTTTAACCAACGCACCCGTTGTTTTCATGGATCTGATGAATTGAGTGTGTAAACCATACCTCCACCGTTTCGTCATCGTGTTCATCGACGATGTCTTGATCTATTCCAAGTCGAAAGCCGAACACGCGCAACATATACGTTTGGTTCTCGAGCTACTCCAGGGGAATCGACTCTATGCCAAGTTCTCCAAGTGTGAATTTTGGCTGGAGGAGGTTCAGTTTCTGGATCACATTGTCAATAGTCAAGGTATTCACGTCGATCCCGCAAAAATTGAAGCAGTCAAGAGTTGGATTACACCCAAGAACCCTTCTGAAGTCCGTTCTTTCCTCGGATTGGCGGGCTATTATCGACGTTTTATCGAAGGATTCTCAAAGATCGCTGTGCCGCTTACCGCTCTTACGCATAAAGACAAGCCTTTTGTTTGGGGAACCGAACAAGAGTCTGCTTTCCAAACCCTCAAGTACATGCTTTGCAATGCTCCTGTTCTCACTCTACCCGACGGAAACGATGACTTCATTGTCTATTGTGATGCTTCCAACCTTGGTCTTGGTTGTGTTCTTATGCAGCGGGACAAGTTTATAGCTTACGCATCTCGTCAGCTCAAAATCCACGAGAAGAACTATACAACCCATGATCTCGAGCTAGGCGCAGTTGTTTTTGCGTTAAAGATTTGGCGACACTACCTGTATGGTACCAAGTGTACGATCTTCACCAATCGTAGGAGCCTACAACATATCTTTGATCAGAAAGAACTTAATATGCGTCAACGCCGATGGGTAGAACTTCTCAACGATTACGACTGTGAGATTCGTTATCACCCAGGCAAAGCAAATGTCGTTGTCGACGTCCTCAGCAGACAGAGCTATCTGATTAGCATTCGTGATGTCCAAGCCCAATACGACCTCGAAACCCTCATCCGCGAAGCACAACATGCATGTTTTAATGAACGCACCTTGAAGAAGGAAAGAATCTATCACGATGGAGCTCAGCTTGTGAATAAGTCAAATGGGATATTCCATTATCTGGACCAAATTTGGATCCCTAAACGGACCGATTTGCGAAAGATTTTGATGGACGAAGCCCACAAATCCCGGTATTCTATTCATCCCGGTGCCGATAAAATGTACCAGGACCTTCGCTACAAGTACTGGTGGCCGGGCATGAAAAGGGATATTGCTCTCTACGTTGGGAGGTGCCTGGCTTATGCAAAGGTCAAGGCTGAACACCAAAGACCCTCTGGCTTACTCAAGCAACCACCGATCCCTATATGGAAGTGGGAGAGTATAGCTATGGACTTCATAACAAAGCTTCCGCACACGTCATCAGGTCACGACAGCATCTGGGTTATTGTTGACCGTTTGACCAAATCAGCACACTTTTTGCCTATACGGGAAGACTACAAGGTAGAACGATTAGCCCGAATCTACACCAATGAGATCATTTGTCGACATGGGACGCCTCGCGATATCATCTCTGACCGTGATGCTCGGTTTACCTCGCGACTGTGGGAAATGTTTCAAGCGGCTCTCGGTACTACGCTTAATCTGAATACCGCATTCCACCCTCAAACCGACGATCAGACTGAAAGAACGATCAGTACTCTTGAAGACATGCTCCGTTCGTGTGTCATAGATTTCAGACGTAATTGGGATGCATACCTGCCGTTAGTCGAATTCTCGTATAACAACAGCTATCATACCAGCATTCAAATGGCACCATTCGAGGCTTTATACGGAAGAAAATGTCGATCGCCTATTGTGTGGCACGAGATCGGTCACTCGCAATTAACCGGTCCTGAGCTATTGCAAGAAACGACTGACAAAGTCCTCCAGATTCGAGACAACTTGTTGAAAGCTCGAAGTCGACAGAAAAGTCACGCCGATAGACGACGAAAGCCCCTTGAATTTGACGTTGGTGACTACGTACTCCTAAAAGTATCACCTTGGAAGGGTGTGGACAGATTCGGCAAGAAAGGGAAACTAGCGCCTCGATATGTTGGACCTTTTGACGTTGGTGACTACGTACTCCTAAAAGTATCACCTTGGAAGGGTGTGGACAGATTCGGCAAGAAAGGGAAACTAGCGCCTCGATATGTTGGACCTTTTAAGATTTTGAAAAGGATCGGAAAAGTCGCCTACAGACTCGAACTACCGGAGGAACTTAGTAATGTCCACCCGACTTTCCATGTGTCAAAACTCCGAAAGTGCCTGGCTGAGCATGATTTAATTGTACCTCTCGATGACCTCAAAGTAAATGAAACACTACACTTCGTGGAGAAGCCTGTCGAAATCATGGATCGCCAAACCAAGCAGCTCAGACGCTCGCGCATTCCTATTGTGAAAGTCCGATGGGAAGGCAAACGAGGTGCAGAGTTAACTTGGGAACTCAAAAGCGACATGAAGGCGAAGTACCCGCAGTTGTTTGTTACGGCTTCGGCCTAATTTCGGGACGAAATTCCCTCAACTAGGGGAGGCTGTAACACCCCGTGTTTCGAAAGTCAAAGTCAAAGTCAAGATTGAAGTCAAAGGAAGAAAAGATTGCTAATTGCGATCTGTCTCTCCTTGCTCAATTCCTGTTTTGACTTCTTTGACTCGTAGATAGTCTATTTTGTTTTCGCTTTAGTTGTATTATGTGGAGTATCTATTAATAATCGCATGGTAATCGCTATTTATCGATGTTTAATCGCTTTATCGCTATCGCACTCGCAACTCGAATTACGCATTTTGGTTATGGTTATACGTGTGTGTGTGCCTTATGTGTTACTTGTGCATGTTTATTTATGTTATGAAATCAATCGAAACGCAATCGAACTCAATCGCAATCGAATCGCAAACGCTAAATGCATACGAAATAAGGATGCTTGTATGTTGATATAGTAGTTGGGATTAAAAGTAATTTGACTAGGAAACTCTATCGCATCAAAACGCTCACAATCGAAACGGCAAACTCGTCGCACCGAACACTCAAACAAGGTGACTGATCGACCAGGCGACCAGCCGATCGATCGAGCAGCCGCTCGATCGGACAGCTGTTCGATCGGACTGCCTAACCGATCGACCAGCCCCTCTCCACGCCTTTCCACTTTGGGTAACCCTATAAATACCCCATGTCACCATCATACTTTCCACTTTTGGCAACTGACGTCCGACCAGCGCTCTAACCTTGCTTTTTCTCCAATTTCTCGCAATTTTGGTAAGATCTCGTCCTAAATCTTGTACTTCCTTAATCTACACCCACTCCTACACCTTTCTGTCTTTTGAATCTTAACTTTTAACCGTGAAATCATCAAGATTCAAGGTGTTCTAGGATGACGTCATCATGAGTTCTTGAAGAACTTCATTTTTTGATCTCAATCCACCAAGAGCAACTTAGATCTAACCGATTTTCACATAAACAAAAAGGATCTTTCATAGATCTAAACATATTCACAAGAAAAAGGATTGAAAGATGGTTATCCAACTTTCTTTCAACTCTTTTACACTCAATGCACTCAAAACCGATAGAATCGGAGCTTGTTCCGACTTACTACTCATTCTTGTGGTTGCGTTGGTTCAAGAACCATATTCTATCCACAAGATTATCGAGTCCGGGTTAACCAAGAACAATCGTCCTGAATTGGTGGACTGACCGAACTTGGGTGGTTTCTGTTCAATCGGGTCACTAGAGCTTAGGATGGGGTTCTGTTGGTTAGCACGATATCAACACATCTCCATAAAACGACAAACGATCAAAACAGCCAAGTGTAAGACGAACGGAATGATCAGGACGGAATGCTGTCCAATCGGACCACCGTCCGAACGGACTGTCAACCGAACGGGTTATCAACCGATCGACTTGCACCTTGGGTCCCACACTTAACCATTTTTGCTAACATTTGAAGTTTGAATGTTGAACGAATTGTTGTCCGATCGGACTACCATCTGATCGAATTGCCATTCGAATCCTGAGACATTTAAACTTCCACACTTAAACAATTTTCAATATGTTCAATGCACAAAGGATGCCACCCGATCGAACAACCGTCCGATCGAGTGACAACCTGCTGTGAACTTGTTCTCGCTAAGTGCCCAACCTATCGGATTGTTGCCCGATCGAACGGTCGTTCTATCGATTGACCTGAAAGGTAGAGATACTTCTATGTTTTCAAAATGCTACAACGATAACTTCAAAGGTCAAGCCATCATACACAAACACATCCTTCTCAAAGGAAGGAACAATCCACTCGAAAGGTCACCCGACCGGGTGACCATCCGAGCGGACTGTCAACCGAACGACCGGCCGTCCGATTGGACTACCATCCGATCGAACTGCTGATCGAACCAACCTTCACTTGTTCCATTTCACGCATCGCTTACTGTTATGCTATCAATCTGTTCAGGCTAACCCTACTTTCTAGTGCTCCCTTCAATCCATCAACCGCTGTGAGTATACTCGATCCCTTTTTGCTTTACGCACTTTTGGGTGTTACATACGTTACTTATACAAAATCACATCGAACACACTACGCCATACTTTAAACGCTAATCGTTATCGCATGTATACGTGACTTAATGAATGCTTGTTTGTTATGTTTACACATGGAATGCTGTCTACCTGCCTTAGCAACGATAGTAGTATTAGTTTGAAATTAGCACCCGTTCACTCGGGGGTTGTTAAGGACAATTACCTACATGGCTCACAGTGGTGAGTATGTATCACGAACTGCCTTGGGCAGTTAACCCGCAGTCATTGGTATCGATAGGTTCATGTCGATAACTAACATGCCTCATTTCACTCTGTGTACGTGCTGGTTATGCGTAACGCTTTCGAACTCTATATGCTATTATCAAACTTGTATGCTCACCTTTACACTATGTGTATTGACTTTTACTTTAACGTATGTGATAGGTGCTTAGGATGCTTATTTGCGTTCTTTGCTGTGAAATCGAGGCTAGGAACGACCTAGGTCAACAATAAACTATTGTCTGTAATAAAAATCTGAGTTGTCGGAACAGAACAATTTGACTAGATCTTTTCTGTAATAATTGTATTATCATCTATGACATGGCATGGGACGTGTTGTTTTAAATATTTGGTAAATATAGTTGTTATGGAAACTTCTGAACAATCTGTTTCGCTCAGTGCCACGCCCCGATGTTTCCGCCATCGGTTGGGGTGTGACACTACTGTTTGGAAAAAAAGAACCGCTGTTTTCTCCACAAAACACTGTTTTAACCCAACAGAGTTTTGAAACCACTGTTTAACCGAACAATCGTTTCAAAAGTGGTTTCAAAACACTATTTTAACCCAACAGTGGTTTTAACCCAACAGTCATTTCAAAAGTGGTTCAAAACATTGTTTTTTAGATAGTGATACCCATTTATCAATAGTTTTATGCAGAATCAAACCCACCTTCTTAGGGGCCCAACTATTCCACCAAAACTTGCATACTACTGCTAGCCGACCTGCATCTTTCAAGACATTTTTGAGACTCTTAACCCTAAAGCATCTTGGCCCATCCAGACCCTAAGTCCATCGATCCACCGATTCGCTTATAACTACAAAATCCAAAACGGTTGAAATGTTCATGATAAAGTGCATATAAGGGATAAAAAAAAAGGTTGGATTTCATTCCATTTTATTTATTAAAATGTTAATGAAAATATAAAGATGTTTGTGGGATTACCTCTGGTCAATATAGCAATGTCACCAAAGGCTTGAGCATTAACAACTGCTACCTTCAGTATCCATCTACCAAATCTAGTAAATCACTGGAAAAAAATCAATACTAAACCTTATATTACAAAAAGAATACTTTTATTTTCAATTATAGTTTGCTAGAGGTAGATCCAATCTCAAAACCTTATATTACTAAAAAATCAATACTAAACCTTATATTACTAAATAATATCATGGAATAAAATCCTCCACTTACTTCTATCCACTTTAAATTTCATCATCCAAAACCAATTATTTAAACACAAAATCACAAGTCGTTTATGATATTAAAAAACTAAAAAAATTATGAATACCTTGACTTCCTTGAGCCACAATACCGTTAAATCTGAATCACCAAGGATAGTCGAGCAATTCTTCAGCACTCTAGGGATGAGCTCGGTACCAACCGGTATCGGGACCAAAAATACGGGTGCCGAAAATACCCAGTACGGTTTGGTACCGGTATTTGAAGGTCAAAAACGGGAAATACCGGTACCAAACCGGTACCGAAAATGTCAAAGGTCGGTACCAAAAATATATTGGTTTGGGAAAGTCGGTACTGGTACCGTCTGCTCATCCCTATAATACCCGCAATGAAACACAAATAAAAAATTCATAAGTCTATAAAAAAAAGTCCGCAACTAACTCATTCCCATAAATCATATGCCAAACAGAAATTATGCAAAAATTATGTAAGTATTTCACTTTTTGCGAACTTAAATGGATAATACATATCTGGTAAAGTGACAACTGACTCGTCTTTGTTTTGACCATGAGAAGCGAGGATGGATATATGTTTGTAGTTAACAGTAGGATTGTATCAAAACAAAAGGCCATCATATATTATGAGACTAAGCATCACCATTCACCAAAAAGTATCATACTTATAAACAATAAAGCAAAAGTCAACACTGTTCAAATGCAAGTATACTAACCAACAAAGTAATAACATGTATACTAACCAACAAAGTAATAACATTAGATCTGTAAATCAAAAATGACATACCTTTGTATTAAAATCTGAACCCCAGTTGAGAAACCCAACAAAGTCAAAAGTTGACTTTAAATAAGGAAAAGTCAAAGTTACACATGTTCACATGGATATATAAATTAACCTTAATGTGAAGTTCTGCATCCCAATTCCCACATAGCAACGACAGTTGCAAAAGGGTGCAGAAACAATGATAATAGTGACCTTTTCTGTTCCGTTAAAATCATCTAGATTTATTCCTGGAGAACTTGTATTGTATAAAGTTCTGTTCTTATTTTCTTAAGACATGTCATTGAAGAGCTCTTTTTTTTTATATTAAATGCATGGAGATGCACACGCAAATGCAAATCAGACTTAAGAAACTTAAACACATATAACATAACTAACAGGCCATCTGAAGTGTGACACCAACAAAGAAGAAGAATGGAATCATTTAGATTGTATATGTAAATTAGTTAAAAAAGGCAGCCCAAATGGCAAAGGGTATTAGACCTCCTACATCTTTCGTTCAAAATTTATTGGAATGATATAGCTTTTGTAATCATATTGATACACTAACCATTTACAAATATAAGTAGAAAGTGTTTTGGACAACTAAGCCTATACTACAAAATCATCCATTATGACCCATTATCCAACCCAGATTACCTTGCAAGAAACTGAATAGTCCTCCCCAAGAGCATCAAGAAAACGTTGTGTTATTTCATCTTCTTTCTGCCAATAGGATATAGGGAATAGGATATATATAACGATGCAAATTAGAAGTTAATATTATTAATGTAGAACATTCAAAAACCTTTTCAACTTTTGGTAGATCATCTATGTAATAACCCAATTACCATGTAGCTTGTATGAAGGAAGTAATGAAGTACATACCTCTAAACCATATCAAAGAGTTCTTCTTTCTTCTTTTCAAACAAAAACCCTAACAAATTATTGTAATGTATTTTGGAGTATATTGAATTAGGAAATATAGAGTTACCCTTCTTCAAGACTTCCAAATTCAGGGGTAGCTTTTATCTGTCTTGATTTCACATATGATATCACCCATTTCTATCTATTAGATCAAAACAAACAATCAGATTAATTTATTCAACCGTCATTGACAGATAATAAAATAATAAATTTCTAAATTCCTCTTATGCAGTGTCAACTGGCAAGTCTAAAATAAAATAACTTACCTTATCTCTTTTCTTCTTCCACTTTGCAATGTTACCATAAGTCTATATCAAAGCAGAAAAGTACAAAGTATGGAGAGTTAACGAAAGAAAACTAATAAATAAATAAATAATAAATAAGATCCATGCCATATCTTTACCATTGTAGGTGACACAATTGGCATCTAAATAACAATATATGTGTCGATCGAAATGTCAGTTAGAATCAGGAAAGCTAAACAGATATAAGCCTGAATATAATTCACTCCAGTGGTGTTTCAAACAGAAGAAATTCGACAGTTTCGCTAGTTTGGAAAATAGCCGCTATTTAATAATGAATTTCATACCAACTACACCAAAACTGATTATGTAGGGTAAGATAGCATTACCTATTTACCGTTCATTTAACCTAACTTAAGGGGCTTTTAAGTCCTGTTTCACAAAAAAAAAAAATGTATCCTTTTTTCACAAAATTGTTCTTTCTGCTCGTTATATCAACTAATTGCGCAAATAATCAGAATATTCCCAACATCTGATCATCACAACTTCATTGAAACTGATTCTATTATTATGATTTTTTGGTATCACAACATTGTTTTCAGAAACTAACATCCAAACACTCTAAAATAGATTATCTTATTCTATTTTTTGCCACCTCTAATATACACATCTATTCATATATGTAGCTAGTAGCCATAAGAAAAAACTGGTTTATATCCAAAATCAAGTGCTTACCTCTCCACATCCGCAACAACCAAACTATGACGATGGAACCCCCAATCTTAAACAAAATAAACCCTAATGACCTAATCAAACTAACAAAACCAAAATCGATTGGTTATATAACAGAGACACACGAAAATAATAAGCCCTAAAACAACTCATCTTCAAAAGCTTACAACAACACATCTTCAAAAGAATATGGAAACGAAAATAAAAAGCCCTAAAATCGACTGGTTATATAACAGAGACACACGAATTGAAAACTAAAGTACAAAATATGAAGCATAGTTGTGTAGATCTGAAAGCAGAGAGATAATACCGAGTAAATACGGCGATAAATCCGGATTAGATTTTGGAATCCGGTGATTGAAAAATAAAGTAAAAAATATGAACCATACCTGTGTAGAAACGGTGTTGATGATGAAGATGCCTAATGAAGATACCTAAGTAATCAAGCATGAAGAATTATCAATATATATTGCAAAATTTATGTTGGATCTACAAAGAACATATTTGATTTACCTTGTCAGACGTTTGAGATTGAGAGAGGAAGAAATTTATGTTGGATCTACAAAGAAAACACTGTGTTTTTGTTGAATCGCACTGAAGATCCAGAGAGAGAAGAAACCCTAGCCATTTGAAAAGATAAATGAGAAGAGAGATGATAAAGGAAAAAAAAGAGGACGGAGTACTGTTGGGTGGGAAAATGATGCCCTAATTTAATGACACGTGGCCCAAATCACCTTTCATTTATTATATATAATAGATATGTTATTTTGATGGAGACCGATGGTGGTCTTGGTGGCTTTGGTCATTTTATGATTTTTTTTCTTCCACTTTTTCTCCCTATCAAAACATTCGTATAATGAAAAAAAAAACAATAGTGTGATCCATTTTAGGGGTGTTCCGAGTTGAATTCGAAATTTAAAAGTTTGAAATTCAATTTGAAGTCAAGGTTCAAATTCGGTTTTAAAAAATTCGAATTTGAGTTCAGTAATCAAATTTGAATCAGATACAAACCTATGATTTTCAATTTAATTTGATTCAAAACTCGAATTCAAGCTATACAAAGTTTCACCCAATTAAATTCCAACTTCTTGTGGCAGTTCTTTTTGTTTTTCAGTGTTATTTACATAAATATCACTAGCAATGCTAAAATAGTCTTACATTTAAGGTCTATGTTTGAAATTGCATATTTAGGTTATGTATTTTTTTTAACAAGTTTGGGTCTAACATTAACTTTCGTTAACTTTTTATGAAATGACATATATACTTTTTTTATTAAATAAAAAGTAAAATGTCATTTTAGTCCCTGAGGTTTGGGTCATTTTAACACTTTAGTTCAATTCATTTTTGGTCGACGGGTCCAAAAAGTTTTTAACAATGCCATTTTAGTCCAACTGATTTTGTAACACCCCGTGTTTCGAAAAGTCAAAGTCAAGATTGAAGTCAAAGGAAGAAAAGATTGCTAATTGCGATCTGTCTCTCCTTGCTCAATTCCTGTTTTGACTTCTTTGACTCGTAGTTAGTCTATTTTGTTATCGCTTTAGTTGTATTATGTGGAGTATCTATTAATAATCGTATAGTAATCGCTGTTTATCGCATGGTTAATCGCTTTATCGATATCGCAATAGCACTCGCAACTCGAATTACGCATTTTGGTTATTGTTATACGTGTGTGTGTGCCTAATGTGTTACCTATGCATGCTTATTTATGATATATGTGGGAATCAATCGAAACGCAATCGAACTCAATCGCAATCGAATCGCAAACGCTAAACGAATACGAAATAAGGATGCTTGTATGTTTATATAGTAGTTGGGATTAAAAATAATTTGACTAGGAAACTCTATCGCATCGAAACGCTCGCAATCGCAATCGAAACAGTAAAACTCGTCGCGCCGAACACTCGAACCAAGCGACTGATCGATCAGGCGACCAGCCGTTCGATCGGACGGCCGTCCGATCGGACAAGCTGTTCGATCGAGCTGCCTAACCGATAGACCAGCCCCTCTCCACTTCTTTCCACTTTGGGTAACCCTATAAATACCCCTTGTCACCATCATTCTTTCTACTTTTGGCAACTGATGTCCGACCAGTGCTCTTGCTCGCTTTTTCCTTCGATTTCTCGCAATCCCGGTAAGATCTCGTCTTAAATATTGTACTTCCTTAATCTACACGCACTCCTACACCTTTCTATCTTTTGAATCTTAACTTTTAACTGTGAAATCATCGAGATTCAAGATGTTCTAGGATGACGTCATCATGTGTTCTTGAGGAACTTCATGATTTGGCCTCAATCCACCAAGAACAACTTTGATCTAACCGATTTCCACATAAACAAACAAAGATCTTTCATAGATCTAAACATATTCACAATAAAAAGGATTGAAAGATGGTTTTCCAACTTTCTTTCAACTCTTTTACACTCAATGCACTCAAAACCGAAAGAATCGGAGCTTGTGCCGACTTACTACCCATTATTGTGGTTGTGTTGGTTCAAGATCCGTATTCTATCCACGAGATTATCGATTTCGGTTTAACCAAGAACAACCGTCCTACACCGGTAGACTGACTGAAATTGGGTGGTTCCTGTTCAATCGGGTCACTAGAGCTTAGGATGGGGTTCTGTTGGTTAGCACGATATCAACACATCTCGATAAAACAACAAACAATCAAAACAACCAAGTGTAAGATGAACAGGTCGACCAGGATGGAGTGCCGTCCGATCGGACTGCTGTCCGATCGAACAGCCAATCCGAACGACTGGCCAATCCGAACGACTTGCACCTTGGTCCCACCTTAATTTCCAAATCAACTCTCAAGAGTTTTGGAACACCGAACGGATTGCAGTTCGAGCGAGCTACCACTCGATTGACCGACCATCCGAATATGTGATGTTTCGAAACTTCAACACTTAAACAATTTTCAACATGTTCAATGCACAAAGGATGCCACCCGATCGAACGACCGTCCGATCGAGTGACAACCTGCTGTGAACTTGTTCTCACTGAAGTACCCAACCAATCGGGTTGCCGTCCGATCGAACGACCGTCCGATCGATCGACCTGAAAGGTAGAAATACTTCTATGTTTTCAAAATGCTACAACGAAAACTTCAAAAGTCAAGCCATCATACACAAACACATCCTTATCAAAGGAAGAAACAACCCGCTCGAACAGTCATCCGACCGGACGACCGTCCGAACGGACTACCACTCGCACGACTGGCTGTCCGATCGGACTACCATCCGATCGAACTGCTGTCCGACTCACTTGTACTTTGTATCGATTTACGCGTAGCTTATCGCTATCCTATCAATCTGTTCAGGCTAACCCTACTCTCTAGCGCTCCCTTCAATCCATCAATCGATGTGAGTATACTCGATCCCTTTTTGCTTTACGCACTTTTGGGTATTACATACGTTACTAATACAAATCACATCGAACACACTACGCAATACTTTAAACGCTAACCGTTACCGCATGTTATACGTGACTTAATGAATGCTTGTTTGTTATGTTTACACATTGAATGTTGTCTACCTGCCTTAGCAACGATAGTACTATTAGTTTGGACTCAGCACCCGTTCACTCGGGGGTTGTTAAGGACAATTACCTACATGGCTCACAGTGGTGAGAATGTATCGCGAACTTCCTTGGGCAGTCAACCCGCAGTCATTGGTATCGATAGGTTCATGTCGATAACTAACATGCCTCATATTACAC
Organism: Helianthus tuberosus; assembly: GCA_030545235.1. NCBI lineage: Eukaryota > Viridiplantae > Streptophyta > Magnoliopsida > Asterales > Asteraceae > Helianthus > Helianthus tuberosus. The sequence continues at coordinate 32,387,671 of CM060400.1, forward strand.
TGTGTACGTGCTGGTTATGCGTAACGCTTTCGAACTCTACATGCTATTATCAAACTTGTATGCTCACCTTTACACTATGTGTATTGACTTTTACTTTAACGTATGTGACAGGTGCTTGGGATGTTTACATGCTTTGTGTGCTGGTGATGAAATTGAGGCTAGGGACGGAGTTCTAGAAACCAATAAACAAACAATTGTCTGTAATAAAATCTGAGTTGTCGGAACAGAACGATTTGACTGGATCTTTTCTGTAATAATTGTATTATCATTTATGACATGGTATGGGACGTGTTGCTTTAAAATATTTGGTAAGTATAGTTGTTATGGAAACTTTTGGACAATCTGTTTCGCTCAGTGCCATGCCCCGATGTTTGCACCATCGGTTTGGGTGTGACAGATTGGTATCAGAACCATAACTATAGGGAATAAGGCAAGACTCGACCTAGTCCGGGTCGATGTCTTAGAGACCTAGTCTATAGTTAGGAACCAACAGACCGACTCGTGCATATCCAGTAGGGATCGTGTATGAGTTTACTGCTGCTTCTCGCCATTCTCGCCTATGCTACACTATCACAACACTCGAATTTTCAAGTAGTAATGAGCGATTAAGTCGAGATTTGGTGTGAAAACCGCAAACTCTCGACTGAATTGCTTGTTCACCTCACATTTTATCTATAAACACGATAAAATTGCGTTGAAATAGGAGTGAAACCCATACTTTAACGCATAATTCTCTTTTATTTTTATCAAAACAGGAACGAAGTTGTTAAGCCAGGCGTGAAACCCTAACCTTGACGACTTGTTCCGACCTTTACGTGCTTTTACCAAACTCTCACCAAAGTCTCGACGGACTCCAACGACTTGAAGTCACGGTATGACTAAAAGGATGCGTGCCGAACGCCCAAGAATCGAGGCAAAAGCACAGCCCTGATGGTCAAAGCATGTGCAACAAATCCTTGAGAATAGTCGAATCACTTTGGTTAGTCAATGTCTAATAGCCACAGACGATCTATTTCTTGATTTTTATGTGTTTCGATTCTGAGCCCGCAACTGCTGACTCTGATAATTGTCAATTTTATGTTTTTATGTGTATTTACCTGTTTATGTGTTAAAATTTTGGAGAATTATTCGATTTTTGCTTTCACTTCGAACGACACGCACGACTTGCACTGCACTTCTATCTCAAAACGCTGACAAATCGCTAAATGGTGGATGACCTTATGCCATGTTATACGCTTATACTATACTAATCGTTATGCTAAACGCGATCGTTATATTTGAACACTCGCGAACTTTGAATAATAGGTTTCTGTATTCTGACTGCCTCTATAATTTCATGCGTATGTGCTTTTGTGTTTCTGTGCCTTACATGCTTATGTGCTTCTGTGTCTCTTTGTGAATCTGTGATTATGTGCCTACGTGTTTATGTGCTTACATGGTTATACATGTTCCTAAGCTTTAGTAGTATTAGACGTGTGAGGTGAGATTCGACTATGTTGTGTTGAGTCCTGCGACGATGTCTGTTGCAGACAATGTCGTCATCTGGATCTCGCGCTACCCGAGATGCTCGCCGAAAGCAAGCAGACAAACGCCTTGCTGCCATGATTACTAAAAAAATGGCAAAGGTTGTACCCCAAGTCGTCAGCGAACTATATGAGAACATGAGCAAATCATCCGAGGAATCCAGAACTGAGACTCCCAAAGCTGTTTTCAGCTTCAAACAGTTCAAGGCATGCGGACCGAAAGAGTTCACCGGAGAAGAAGACCCTACGACTTTGTTTCAATGGTTTGACTCAATTGAAGTTACCCTGCGATAGAGCGGATGTCCTGATAATCTCCACACTTTGAACGCTACCGGCATCTTCCAGTCCCGTGCTTTAGATTGGCGGACGGCCGAAAGGAACAAGCGCGGAAATAATGCAGCCTATGGTCTGTCATGGGACGAGTTGAAGAACATCATGCTCGAAGAGTTCTGCCCTCCCCATGAGCGCCAAAAGCTGGAGGATGAGTTCTGGCACATTAAGCAGAAAGAGGGTGACAACGCTACCCTAGCTGCTCGCTTCAAGCAGCTCAGCATCATCTGTCCCGATCAAGTGAAGACGCCCAACATGACGATCAAGAAATACATCCAAGCTCTACCCGACTGTGTTGCAGATTTTGTTCATGCCGCAAAGCCAGCAACAGTCGAAGAAACTTACTTGCTTGCCGCTGAAATCAATGACAAGCGGGTAAAAGCTGGTTTTTGGGATAAGACTGCAAAGAACCTGCACCAAGTCACCGCCGCACCAACCGTTGAAACCGACGCTGCTCAATCGTCCAAGTCCTCACGCCGCAAGAAGAAGAACAACAACAGTAGCTCCAGCAACAAGAACTGTGTTGTCACTCCCACAGCTGCTCCACTTCAAGCCGTACCGGCTCAGCAGCAATGTCACCACCGTCCAGCACCAGTTACCTATGCACCACCTACAAAGCGTGCATACACAGGCCCCCACCTTGTCTGCCCAACATGTTCTTATCATCACCCGGTGGGTCTCGCCTGTCGTTTCTGTGCTCACTGCAATATGTACGGCCACTTCACTGCTAAGTGCCGTACTGGTCCCCGTCAAGCGCCAGCTCAAGCCACTACTCATCAAGCTATACTCCTAGCCCCACAAGGCCAACAAGCGGCTCAGGCACCCGCTGTCAACGCCAGAGTCTGCTTTGCATGTGGTGATCCCAACCACTTTGAGAACATGTGCCCAAACAGGGTTGTGAAACAAGAGCCCCAGCAGCAGCAGCAACACCAGCAGCAACAAGCCGCACGCGCTAGAACTTTCAACATCAATGTGCGCCAAGCCCAGGCTGATAACAACGTGGTCAATGGTACGTTCCTTGTGAATGGTATTTATGCTTCATGTTTGTTTGATACTGGAGCCGATAACTACTTTATGTCGTTTGAATTCGAGAAGCTTCTTAGTCGTAAGCGCTCCCATCTCCCCTCGACGTTCGATGTTGAAGTCACTATCGGAAGAACTGTCACCGTTAATTCTGTTCTTCGTGATTGTACTCTTGAGCTCAACAATCACATCTTCCCAATTGACCTTATTCCGATGCAACTCGGAAGTTTTGACGTCATAGTAGACATGGACTTTCTTCGTGAAAACCATGCTGAAGTTGTGTGCTTCGTTAAGATGATTCGATTCTCACTTGCGAATGGTGATTTATTGTGTGTTTATGGAGAAACTACTTCGAAAGGTCTCAAGCTCATGTCATGTGTCCAAGCTAGCAACTATCTCCGCAAGGAATACAGAGCTTTCTTGGCTAACATTGTAGTAGCGGAGAAGGAAAAGAAAGGAAAAACAGAAGTGAAAGACGTTCCTGTGGTTCGTGAATTTGCTAATGTGTTCCCTGACGATCTTCCCGGATTACCGCCAAGTCTTGATATCGACTTTCATATCGACCTCATTCCTGGAGCCAACCCTGTTGCCAAAGCTCCTTACCGACTCGCACCGTCCGAAATGCGTCAACTCTCGAACCAACTCCAGGAATTACTTGAGAAAGGCTTCATTCGCCCGAGCACCTCTCCTTGGGGCGCGCCAGTCCTTTTCGTTAAAAAGAAGGATGGGTCGTTCAGGATGTGCATCGATTATCGTGAATTGAATAAGTTAACTATCAAGAACCGTTATCCCCTGCCTTGCATTGATGATTTGTTTGACCAGCTACAAGGCGCTACAAGCTTCTCGAAGATTGATCTACACTCAGGCTATCACCAGTTATGCATACAGGAGGAGGATATACCCAAAACCGCTTTTCGCACTCGCTACGGCCACTACGAGTTCGTTGTTATGTCTTTTGGTTTAACCAACGCACCTGCGTTTTTCATGGATCTGATGAATCGCGAGTGTAAACCTTATCTCGACCGTTTCGTCATCGTGTTCATAGACGATGTCTTGATCTATTCCAAGTCGAAGGCTGAATTCTCCAAGTGTGAATTTTGGCTGGAGGAGGTTTAGTTTCCTCGGTCACATTGTAAATAGTCAAGGTATCCACGTCGATCCCGCGAAGATTGAAGCTGTTAAGAGTTGGATTACATCTAAGAACCCGTCTGAAGTCCGTTATTTTCTCGGAATAGTGGGCTATTATCAACGATTTATTGAAGGATTCTTAAAGATCGTTGTGCCGCTTACCGCTCTCCCGCATAAAGACAAGCCTTTTGTTTGGGAAATCGAACAAGAGTCTGCTTTCCAAACCCTCAAGCACATGTTTTTAAATGCTCCTGTGCTCACATTGCCCAACGGAAACGATGACTTCATTATCTATTGTGAGGCTTCCAACCTTGGTCTTGGTTGTGTCCTCATGCAACGGGACAAGGTTATAGCTTACGCATCTCGTCAGCTCAAAATCCACGAGAAGAACTATACAACCCATGATCTCGAGCTAGGCGTAGTTGTTTTTGCGTTAAAGATTTGGCGACACTACCTGTATGGTACCAACTGTACGATCTTCACCGATCATAGGAGCCTACAACATATCTTTGACCAAAAGGAACTTAACATGCGTCAACGCCGATGGGTAGAACTTCTCAACGATTATGACTGTGAGATTCGTTATCACCCAGGCAAAGCAAATGTCGTTGCCGACGCGCTAAGCAGACGGAGTTATTTGCTCAGCATTCGTGATGTCCAAGCCCAATACGACCTCGAAACCCTCATCTGCGAAGCCCAGCATGCTTGTTTTAATGAGCGCACCTTGGATAAAGAAAGAATCTACCACGATGGAGCTCATCTTGTGAATAAGCCGAATGGGATATTCCATTATCTAGACCGGATTTGGATCCCTAAACGGACCGGTTTGCAAAAGATTTTGATGGACGAAGGCAACAAATCCCGGTATTCTGTTCATCCCGGTGCCGACAAAATGTACCAGGACCTTCGCTACAAGTACTGGTGGCCGGGCATGAAAAGGGATATTGCTCGCTACATTGGGAAGTGCCTGACTTGTGCAAAGGTCAAGGCTGAACACCAAAGACCCTCTGGCTTACTCGAACAACTGCCGATCCCTATATGGAAGTGGGAGAGTATAGCTATGGACTTCATAACAAAGCTTCCGCACACGTCATCAGGCCACGACAGCATCTGGGTTGTTGTCGACCGTTTGACCAAAGCAGCTCACTTTTTGCCAATATGGGAAGACTACAAGGTAGAAGGATTAGCCCGAATCTACACAAATGAGATCATTTGTCGACATGGGATGCCTCGTGACATCATCTCTGACCGTGATGCTCGGTTTACCTAGCGACTGTGGGAAACGTTTCAAGCTGCTCTCGGTACAACGCTTAATCTAAGTACCGCTTTCCACCCTCAAACTGACGGTCAGATTGAAAGAACGATTCGTACTCTTGAAGACTTGCTTCGTTCGTGTGTCATAGATTTCGGTGGTAATTGGGATGCATATCTTCCGTTAGTCGAATTCTCGTACAACAACAGTTATCATTCCAGCATTCAGATGGCACCATTCGAGGCTTTATACGGAAGAAGATGTCGATCGCCTATTGTGTGGCACAAGATCGGTCACTCGCAACTAACCGGTCCCGAGCTATTACAAGAAACGACTGATAAAGTCCTCCAAATTGGAGACAACTTGTTGAAAGCTCGAAGTCGACAGAAAAATTACGCCGATAGACGACTCAAGCCCCTCGAATTTGATGTTGGCGACTACGTACTCCTAAAGGTATCACCTTGGAAGGGTGTGGTCAGATTCGGCAAGAAAGGGAAACTAGCGCCTCGATATGTTGGACCTTTTAAGATTCTGGAAAGAATTGGAAAAGTTGCCTACAGACTCGAACTACCGGAGGAACTTAGTAATGTCCACCTGACTTTCCATGTGTCAAACCTCCGAAAGTGCCTGGCTGAGAATGATTTGATTGTACCTCTCGATGACCTCCAAGTAAACGAAACACTACACTTCGTGGAGAAGCCTGTCGAAATCATGGATCGCCAAACCAAGCAGCTCAGACGCTCGCGCATTCCTATTGTGAAAGTCCGATGGGAAGGTAAACGAGGCGCGGAGTTCACTTGGGAACTCGAAAGCAACATGGAGGCGAAGTACCCACAGTTGTTTGTTACGGCTTCGGCCTAATTTCGGGACGAAATTCCCTCAACTAGGGGAGGCTGTAACACCCCGTGTTTCGAAAAGACAAAGTCAAAGTTAAGATTGAAGTCAAAGGAAGAAAAGATTGCTAATTGCGATCTGTCTCTCCTTGCTCAATTCCTGTTTTGACTTCTTTGACTCATAGTTAGTCTATTTTGTTATCGCTTTAGTTGTATTATGTGGAGTATCTATTAATAATCGCATAGTAATCGCTGTTTATCGCATGGTTAATCGCTTTATCGCTATCGCAATCGCACTCGCAACTCGAATTATGCATTTTGGTTATTATTATACGTGTGTGCGCCTAATGTGTTACCTGTGCATGCTTATTTATGATATATGTGGGAATCAATCGAAACGCAATCGAATTGCAAACGCTAAACGAATACGAAATAAGGATGCTTCTATGTTGATATAGTAGTTGGGATTAAAGGTAATTTGACTAGGAAACTCTATCGCATCGAAACGCTCGCAATCGCAATCGAAACAACAAAACTCGTCGCGCCGAACACTCGAACCAAGCGACTGATCGATCAGGCGACCAGCCGATCGACCAGCCGTTCGATCGGACTGTCGTCCGATCGGACAAGCTGTTCGATCGAGCTGACTAACCGATCGACCAGCCCCTCTCCACTTCTTTCCACTTTGGGTAACCCTATAAATACCCCTTGTCACCATCATTCTTTCTACTTTTGGCAACTGACGTCCGACCAGTGCTCTTGCTCACTTTTTCCTTCAATTTCTCGCAATCCCGGTAAGATCTCGTCTTAAATCTTGTACTTCCTTAATCTACACGCACTCCTACACCTTTCTATCTTTTGAATCTTAACTTTTAACCGTGAAATCATCAAGATTCAAGATGTTCTAGGATGACGTCATCATGTGTTCTTGAGGAACTTCATGATTTGGCCTCAATCCACCAAGAACAACTTAGATCTAACCGATTTCCACATAAACAAACAAAGATCTTTCATAGATCTAAACATATTCACAATAAAAAGGATTGAAAGATGGTTTTCCAACTTTCTTTCAACTCTTTTACACTCAATGCACTCAAAACCGAAAGAACCGGAGCTTGTGCCGACTTACTACCCATTCTTGTGGTTGTGTTGGTTCAAGATCCGTATTCTATCCACGAGATTATCGATTTCAGGTTAACCAAGAACAACCGTCCTACATCGGTGGACTGACTGAAGTTGGGTGGTTCCTGTTCAATCGGGTCACTAGAACTTAGGATGGGGTTCTGTTGGTTAGCACGATATCAACACTTCTCGATAAAACAACAAACAATCAAAACAACTAAGTGTAAGATGAACAGGTCGACCAGGACGGAGTGTCGTCCGATCGGACTACTGCCCGATCGAACAGCCAATCCGAACGACTGGCCAATCCGAACGACTTGCACGTTGGTCCCACCTTAATTTCTGTAACACCTCGAAAATTCACGTCCTATAATAAGTTGACTCGTGTCACATGCTTGAACGTGTGAAAGAATATTATAGAAGGACTAAAGTTGACAATCATGAAAAGTATGTGAATATACGAGTTCTAAATGTCAACAGTGAATAAATGTATTGTACATTAACCCTACATGGTGTTTATATCACTAAACGAATAAACCATGGATCATACGAAGCTAAAAGTGAGAGATTACAAACTACAGGGGCTAAATGTGTCAACATGTTTAAGTTATACCTCTGATTGACCTTTTGACAAACCCGAAGCTTTGTAACGGTTAATTATGCTCACTAGAATGCACGATTAAAATTTCATAAAGTTTCGTTATCGTATGAGAAAGTTATGATCAAATTCGTGTATGAGGGGTTAAAGCGTAAACGTTGAAAGTTAGGACTTTTCGGGTAACAATTAAGTTAACCGGGGACTTAACAAAGTGGGTATATGTTTTAAAGCCCTTATGGATCAATTATGAGGGTTCATAATGCAAGAAACAAGTGCCTAATCGAATTTTGAAGAGCCAAGGATCAAATCGCAAAAATCTAAAATATGGATTTTGTGCAGAAGGGGCCTAGCGCGACGCGAGGGGGGCCTAGCGTCACGCTAGGGGTGCCCAGCTTCGAATTTGTTGGCTGTTGCCTGCCCTTGCCTTTATGCGCGCCTTAAATCGATTTTCCACATTCCTCTTGACCCCTAAACGACCCCTAAACATCTAGGACACTTGTTGGAAGGGTATGGTGAGTTGTAGACCCCAAGTGTCAAGGATTTGTGGTGAAATTATCACTATAAAAGGCCATGAGTAGCAACCTTTGTTCTTCACATCTTCTTTAAGTTTTCTGATCATTCCTGGAGCTCAAGCCTGCTTCCAAGTGGTCACTAATCAAGCTTAGGACTTCAGTAAGTTGTCTTAACCTTTCTTAATTATGTTTTAGCTTAGTTATTAGCTAAAAGTCAAACCGTCGTAATTACGGTTTGACTTCGAGATTAATAAATATAGGCTCAGTCAAATCTCGAATTAAAAGTACCTTTAGGTAGGTATTTACGTGGGTAATAAAACCTCAAAAGGGCATCCACTGATTCCCATCCTAACTAGGTCATTTGTCGAGTCAAAGATGATTAGAAAAAGTCAACAGAAATGTAATCTTTCGTTTAAACGCATAATTAACGATGTAAAAGGCGCGTAACCTATTTTATCATTCATATAACTTGATAATAAGCATAAGAACATGTCTAAGCTTGTTTGATTCGACAACTTTCTGTTTTGAACCGATTCGAAACCGAAAGTCGCAAAGCTTTGACTTTTGCTTTGACTTCAGTTCTGACCCGCTTTAGTATGATTTGGAAATGCCTTAGAGCTTCCTTAGGACCAGGCTACATGTTAGCATAACCCTCTGTGGTTGGTTCATTGATTGACCCATTCGTGTACGCGGTTCCGTTAATTGCTCATATGTTGACCATTATGCCCTTATTACCTTAAAACGTGATTTTTGGAAATGTAAAAGTGTAGAAACTTTAAATACTGATATTTAAACTTGTATGCAAAATTTGACATCAGTTTGAGGTGTAGGTTAAGAGTTATGCTCGTTAGCGTAAAATTAAAGCTTTATGTTAATTTAACGGCGTATTTAGCGTATAGCCTACTTAAACATACTTTTTGATATGAAATCTTTTACCCACTGATTTAATATATTATTTTGGGATTTTTAAAGATTTTTAATAAATTTTAGGCTGAGCATAACTAGTAGTCGTAGGCTTAATCCGGTAATTTTCGGTTTTACCCTTACGGGCCATAAAATGAGTTTTACATATCTAAAAGACTCCAAACCTTTTGCTACTGATCACATATGATAAATAAATTATTTTAAGCCTTCTGGAAATATAAAAATATCAGATTTAAGTATCGAACCGGAAATGGCCTTTAGTCGCCTATTTAAGCGTTTTTAACGCATAGTATGTACTTAAACTATTTTAAACATACAGGGGTTGATACCTACTGATATTTGAGGCAAATTATAATATTTTAACATTAAGCAAAGGTTGATAAACTCAGACTTCAGTTTTGAGCTTTACGGCTTATGTGAAAGTACCAAAATGCCCCTTCGGTGCATAGTTTGGTTATAATTGATAAATTTCACATATATAATTTATCCTACTGTTATAACTTATCAAAATAAGTATTTTCGCTGATTATACCAGACCTGTAACTCAGGTAAATACTTAAACTCTTTTATAACCTTTTAAATGACCAAACTACCCCTACGAGGCCTAGTTTGTGTTTAAATACGTTTTGGGCATAATGAAAGACATCTTACTGATGTCACAACATATTTGATGCATAATTAATTTAGGAAACCTGTATATGACTCTCATGATTACCCGTCATGCGTTATTCGCGTTCGGTTCGGTTTATGTAACTAGTTTGCATAAATTAGCCGAAACGGGTCAAACGTTATCATTTTTATCTCAAATTCCAGAATGTGTTTAGTTTACCCATATCATAAAAGTCTCCAAACTTGTCGGGTCTAAATCACATCCTATTCCGGTCTTCGCTTAATCATGCGTTTTGAACCGTAAACCTTTCCTTAAAACTAACCGGTCTAAGTTACGACTTAAATAAGACCCGTTTGGAATTTAATAGGTTAATAAAACCTTCGTTCCAGATTGAGAGCCCCAGTAGAAGTACTTGTGCTTGCTGATTAGAATATACGGCTGAGTATAAATTGCATTGCTAGCTCAGGTAAATACTTTTAACTTATTTTCCCTTATACGGGCTTGGGATACGGTATTATAAAAATACCGCTTGGTTGGGTGTAGAAACCTTTTAATCGGAAATGATTAAATTGGATAATCCTGTTTTAATATGTATTGATTGATAACAAATAACATTGGGGGTTAATGACCGTGTCCTGGATATCCTTGGCTCATTTTAAAAAGTGAATGGCCACGACGTAAGCACAAGGTGTAGGCAAAACACCTCCTGTTGCATATGTAACACGTATACTCACTCGTAAGGGTATCTTCTTGTGAGATTATATTTGTGGTGTGTCGATTAATCTTGTCCGGCTTGTATTGTATAATCACCGGCCCTAAATGTTGGACAACCATGTAAATCGGATACAAGATCTTTATTAATAAAATTGTCCCAAGTATAAAAGATTAATTTTGCCTCGTGCATTTTAATCAAATTATAAAAGATATTTTGTGCCACATGCATTCAAATCAATTTTCTTAAACTCTTTTCAAAATGAGTCAGTTAATTGTTTTTACCAGTGTAAACTGACGTATTTTCCAAAAGGTTAAGTGACAGGTACTATGCGTAATTGGCTGGGAGCTCAGGGCGTCATTAGGGAATCTTGCAAGTTCTAGATGCCTAAAGCCTGTTGAACAGTTTTCTTTTATTGATCCGCCTGTGGATCCTTTACCTTCCGTTGTAATACTTTGACATTACTTATATTCGGAATGTAATATATTTATCTTTTGCTTCCGCTGTGCATTTATATATTGTGTTGTTTGACTATGATGTTACCAACCACGTCACGTTACTCCCCTACCGGGCCCACCGGTGACACGTGGAAAGTCGGGGTATGACAATTTCCAAATCAACTCTCAAGAGTTTTGGAACACCGAACGGATTGCCGTCTAACCTCAGGCTATCACCAGTTACAAGGCACTACATGCTTCTCGAAGATCGATCTACGCATTGATGAGGATATACCCAAAACCGCTTTTTGCTTTACAACGCTTAATCTAAGTACCACTTTCCACCCTCAAACCGACGGTCAGACTGAAAGAACGATTCGTACTCTTGAAGACATGCTCCGTTCGTGTGTCATAGATTTCTGTGGTAATTGGGATGCATACCAGCCGTTAGTCGAATTCTCGTACAACAACAGTTATTATTCCAGCATTCAGATGGCACCATTCGAGGCTTTATACGGAAGAAGATGTCGATCGCCTTTTGTGTGGCACGAGATCGGTCACTCGCAACTAACCGGTCCCGAGCTATTACAAGAAACGACTGATAAAGTCCTCCAAATTGGAGACAACTTGTTGAAAGCTCGAAGTCGACACAAAAGTTACACCAATAGACGATGCAAGCCCCTCGAATTTGATGTTGGCGACTACGTACTCCTAAAGGATTCACCTTGGAAGGGTGTGGTCAGATTCGGCAAGAAAGGGAAACTAGCGCCTTGATATGTTGGACCTTTTAAGATTCTGGAAAGAATCGGAAAAGTCTCCTACAGACTCGAACTACCGGAGGAACTTAATAATGTCCACCCGACTTTCCATGTGTCAAACCTCCGAAAGTGCCTGGCTGAGCATGATTTGATTGTACCTCTCGATGACCTCCAAGTAAACGAAACACTACACTTCGTGGAGAAGCCTGTCGAAATCATGGATCGCCAAACCAAGCAGCTCAGACGCTCGCACATTCCTATTGTGAAAGTCCGATGGGAAGGCAAACGAGGCGCGGAGTTCACTTGGGAACTCGGAAGCGACATGAAGGCGAAGTACCCACAATTGTTTGTTACGGCTTCGGCCTAATTTCAGGACGAAATTCCCTCAACTAGGGGAGGCTGTAACACCCCGTGTTTCAAAAAGTCAAAGTCAAAGTCAAGATTGAAGTCAAAAGAAGAAAAGATTGCTAATTGCGATCTGTCTCTCCTTGCTCAATTCCTGTTTTGACTTCTTTGACTCGAAGTTAGTCTATTTTGTTATCGCTTTAGTTGTATTATGTGGAGTATCTATTAATAATCGCATAGTAATCGCTGTTTATCGCATGGTTAATCGCTTTATCGCTATCACAATCGCACTCGCAACTCGAATTACGCATTTTGGTTATTGTTATACGTGTGTGTGTGCCTAATGTGTTACCTGTGCATGCTTATTTATGATATATGTGGGAATCAATCGAAACGCAATCGAACTCAATCGCAATCGAATCGCAAACGCTAAACGAATACGAAATAAGGATGCTTCTATGTTGATATAGTAGTTGGGATTAAAAGTAATTTGACTAGGAAACTCTATCGCATCGAAACGCTTGTAATCGCAATCGAAACAGCAAAACTTGGTGCGCCGAACACTCGAACCAAGTGACTGATCGATCAGGCGACCAGCCGCTCGACCAGCCGTTCGATCGGACTGCCGTCCGATCGGACAAGCTGTTCGATCGAGCTGCCTAACCGATCGACCAGCCCCTCTCCACTTCTTTCCACTTTGGGTAACCCTATAAATACCCCTTGTCACCATCATTCTTTCTACTCTTGGAAACTGATGTCCGACCAGTGCTCTTGCTCGCTTTTTCCTTCGATTTCTCGCAATCCCGGTTAGATCTCGTCCTAAATATTGTACTTCCTTAATCTACACGCACTCCTACACCTGTCTATCTTTTGAATCTTAACTTTTAACCGCGAAATCATCAAGATTCAAGATGTTCTAGGATGACGTCATCATGTGTTCTTGAGGAACTTCATGATTTGGCCTCAATCCACCAAGAACAACTTAGATCTAACCGATTTCCACATAAACAAACAATGATCTTTCATAGATCTAAACATATTCACAATAAAAAGGATTGAAAGATGGTTTTCCAACTTTCTTTCAACTCTTTTACACTCAATGCACTCTAAACCGAAAGAATCGGAGCTTGTGCCGCCTTACTACCCATTCTTGTGGTTGTGTTGGTTCAAGATCCGTATTCTATCCACGAGATTATCGATTTCGGGTTAACCAAGAACAACCGTCCTACACCGGTGGACTGACTGAACTTGGGTGGTTCATGTTCAATTGGGTCACTAGAGCTTAGGATGGGGTTCTGTTGGTTAGCACGATATCAACACATCTCGATAAAACAACAAACAATCAAAACAACCAAGTGTAAGACGAATAGGTCGAACAGGATGGAGTGCTGTCCGATCGGACTGATGTCCGATCGAACAGCTAATCCGAACGACTGGCCAATCCGAACGACTTGCACCTTGGTCCCACCTTAATTTCAAAATCAACTCTCAAGAGTTTTGGAACACCGAACGGATTGCCGTCCGAGCGAGCTACCACTCGATCGACCGACCATCCGAATATGTGATGTTTCAAAACATCAATACTTAAACAATTTTCAACATGTTCAATGCACAAAGGATGCCACCCGATCGAACGACCGTCCGATCGAGAGACAACCTGCTGTGAACTTGTTCTCACTGAAGTACCCAACCAATCAGGTTGCCGTCCGATCGAACGACCGTTCGATCGATCGACCTGAAAGGTAGAGATACTTCTATGTTTTCAAAATGCTACAACGAAAACTTCAAAAGCCAAGCCATCATACACAAACACATCCTTCTCAAAGGAAGAAACAACCCGTTCGAACAGTCATCCGACCGGGCGACCGTCCGAACGGACTCCCACTCGCACGACTGGTTGTCCGATCGGACTACCATCCGATCGAACTGTTGTCCGACTCACTTGTACTTTGTATCGATTTATGCGTAGCTTATCGTTATGCTATCAATCTGTTCAGGCTAACCCTACTCTCTAGCGCTCCCTTCAATCCATCAATCGTTGTGAGTATACTCGATCCCTTTTTGCTTTACGCACTTTTGGGTGTTACATACGTTACTAATACAAATCACATCGAACACACTACGCAATACTTTAAACGCTAACCGTTACCGCATGTTATACGTGACTTAATGAATGCTTGTTTGTTATGTTTACACATGGAATGCTGTCTACCTGCCTTAGCAACGATAGTACTATTAGTTTGGACTCAGCACCCGTTCACTCGGTGGTTGTTAAGGACAATTACCTACATGGCTCACAGTGGTGAGAATGTATCGCGAACTGCGTTGGGCAGTCAACCCGCAGTCATTGGTATCGATAGGTTCATGTCGATAACTAACATGCCTCATATTACACGGTGTACGTGCTGGTTATGCGTAACGCTTTCGAACTCTATATGCTATTATCAAACTTGTATGCTCACCTTTACCGTATGTGTATTGACTTTTACTTTAACGTATGTGACAGGTGCTTTGGATGTTTACATGCTTTGTGTGCTGGTGATGAAATTGAGGCTAGGGACGGAGTCCTAGAAACCAATAAATAAACAATTGTCTGTAATAAATCTGAGTTGTCGGAACAGAACAATTTGACTGGATCTTTTCTGTAATAATTGTATTATCATTTATGACACGGTATGGGACGTGTTGCTTTAAAATATTTGGTAAGTATAGTTGTTATGGAAACTTCTGGACAATCTATTTCGCTCAGTGCCATGCCCCGATGTTTCCGCCATCGGTTGGGGTGTGACAGATTTAACCCTATCCATTGACCTTAGTTAGTCGGGGGTAATTTTGTCATTTCCCCCGTTATTTTAGTTAAACCTTTTTACTAAATCCACCCTTTTAATTCTCCCTATTTTCACCAATCTATCTCTTTGTTTGCACTTCCCTCTACTCTCTCTTTCTCCATCTCTAAAGATCTCTTCATCCCTCTAGACTCTCTGCATTCTACTTTCTCTCTCTACGAATCTCTTCGTCTCTCTCTCTAAAGCTTAGACGGTAGTTTTGGATTTTCGGCGGAAGTGGTGTGGATGTTTGGTTGGTGGTGGGTGCTTCGTGGTCCAGGTAAGATGGCGCGCGCGCTCTCTCTCTCTCTCTCTCTCTCTCTTCAGACAAAAATTGTTACACGGTAATTGAAGTGGCATTCCATTTTTTTTAAAATTGTTTTAGACAAAAATAATTTTAATTCAAAATTCTTTGTAAAATTGATTTAAACTTAAATAAAATTAGGTGTTAGTACCCAAAGGTGTTACATTGATAAAATTAAAAAAATGGAAGGGTATTTTAGTCATTATATTGATAATTTTGGTGTTAGTACCCAAAGGTGTTAGACTATCCACACTCACAACCTAACCCAACCTAACTTTTAATAAAAAAACTAATTTCTCTCTCTTCCACCTAAACAACCCAACCTATCCCAATATTTCACACCCATTAACAACCCAACCTAAACTATTTTTTACTAAATATATTATGATTTAGATTTTAAATTATTATATAAAATTTATTATAAGTAATAATGATGTTTATTTTTTTAAAACTATATTATTTTAAATATAAAAAATGATTAAAAAATTATATGCATCAAAATACTTAATTAAATAAGATAATGTTAATTTATATAAAAAAACATTTTTTCAAAAAAATCAGTATATTTAGTTTCATTTTTGAACGAACTCTGTTTTTAATAAAATTTATACCGGTATGCTCAAAAAAAAACTAAGAAATACAGTATATTTAGTTTCATTTTTAAGTTTAAATTAGAAAAGTTATTTAAGTAATTTATTTGATAGGGGAAGAACTTGTTAAAATAAAAATTGAAAAATAATATTAATTTGGTGTACCAATCATGGTGAGATAAGTGGCATGAAAAAGTGACAAAAATTGAAATTGGATGGGTTGTGACTTCGGTCGCTGTACCAACCAGGTTGCCCAGATTTTTTTTTATTATTTATTTTTTAAAATGAAACCAATACAAATTGACCAAGTGGCACCCCAACTCATTTGAGATCACCAATGGGAGTGGTCTTACAAAATTGAAACCATAAAACCTAAACCTGTTAAAAAAAGTTAGTACTCAAAGGTGAAACTAGCTATAAACCATAGGGTCAATCTGTTTAATTAACTCTTACCTTTTTTAAATTGTGTACACAACTCCCCTAAACTTTAATAAAGTTACTATTTTAAGTTTTAAACGAATTTTCTATTACGACGTCATGATTGTTTTTACATTTTTTAATTTTTTTATATATAGTTTCAAATAATATTAAGGGTGCACATTTATTATTTTTATCTACATTTCGAAATTAATTTTTGTAACTTTACTTTTAAATTGGCCAGTTGCTTTAAACGTTTTTAAACCGTTTGTTTTTTTAAAACCGTGGCGGTATAAATTTGTATTTTTTTACAATTTTCCTCGATTTTAATCATCGTTTGCTTACTACTTAGCACGACAAAAGTACCCCACGCCCGCAACACGGGCATTAAACACTAGTTACTAATGTTTTTGGTGTTTTGATCCATCAACGTGTACTTGACTAGAATGATTGTCTATAGTTCTATGATAAATCCTCTTGGAATCAAATCATCAATAGCCACCATTCACCCCATCCATAAACTTAAAGTCAACTTCTTAAAGTAGTTTAGTCAACATTCATCCATTAACTAAATTATAATATATAGTAAGATAAAGCAAATTAAAACATGTAGACCACATTTCATAGGAGCCCTTATATCAAACCATATTACATAAAGTATGGCAAATGACGTTATAACAAATAAAACTTTTGGATCGAAGTTTAAAAGTACAAGATTGTAATTAATGTGACTCTGCGTGGTCACAAATTCAAGTAAGCCATGTTACATCAACAAGCTCGTACACTGAATACATTCAATGCTAAACCATAACCCTATATTCACTTAGAATATTAACTTGGAGATAAAACTAGTAAAATTCACTTATAAATTTAGCCATATCAAGTTGGATTACTAATGTGTTAAAAGACGTTTTTTGAAAGATTTTTTCTCTAAAATACTATGTTTTATCTCATGGTGAAACGATCGCGATGAGGTGATTTACACATCTAAAAATGTTTTTTTTTTCTATATACTATCGTAGGACTTTTTAACTTAATAGATATGTACATTCATCGCAAGAAAATATATATAGAAGAAAGAAGGTAAACATTATAAGTTTAAAAGATTTTGATTTTGTGTATATACTCCAAACGAATTAAGCTTTTTTTTTTCTCTTAAAATATCTTTGGTCATTAATTCTTAACATAATATACTCCAAACGAATTAAGCATTTTTTTTTTCTTAAAATATCTTAGGTCATTACTTCTTAACATAAAATATTTTTGAGGTATTGCAACGTACGTGTGTGGTTCAGATTTTTGAGGTATTGCAACGTACGTGTGTGGTTCAGTGTATTTACGTCGTCTATTTTTTTTCTTGTTTAACAAATTCGTCACAGCGCGCGATTTCTAAATCGAGTTAGTTATTATTTTCTCTGTTTTATATGTCGATCTAATTTCTCAACATTAAGACGCGGCAACTTCAATGTTGATGGTCGTTGGCTGTAGTATGACATTGGTGCTATTTATCACGGTTTTACGCCCTCGCCATAACGCGTAGGGCTTAATACTAGTTATTATTTGAAAAGTAAGTATAATATTTTAATCATTGAAAATGTTAATTAAAAGTAAAAGAATCCCGAAGTCTATCAAAAATCGCTAATAAAAAAAAGTAAAATACAGGTAAACTAAGCAATAAAACCCCCCTGTCCTCTTTCTTTTTATTTTCACAAGTCATAATGCTTCTTTAAGAGGTTGCTTTGTGCTTATGCATAAAGCAATAAAACCCTTTCCTCTCTCTAGTCGTTGCTCCATCAAAGATGTTGCTTTGTGCGTATACAACTCATTGATTTCAGCACAAACAAGTTGCAATTTTTCTTATAAAAAGTTTCAATTTGCAATCAACAATTTTGATGAAGTTCTGACCATTGGAAGCGCAGGGATCATGTTGGGGAATTTTCAAAAAACGGATGATCAGAGAGGCGTGTAATCACTCTCAGATCAAATTATTTCGATGGTTCACCCGAATAATTCAATCGGATACAACTCTGATTTCGAGAAATTGAACCTGAGTATGTGTTTTGCGTGAATTGATTGAACCAGAGAATTGTGATAAAAAACTGTGTTTACGAGTTAGGAGGTGTTTGCAGATAACTGCCTCTGGCAGTTATCTTCTAATTTTAATTAAAATTGCATTAAAACATGCCTTAATTTTTGTCTGAAAAATTAGGACGATTTTTCACAAAATATTTTTTCTAAGGCATTTTCCATAAAGCAATTTAATTAAGGCAGCTCGACCCCAGCCAGGGGCTCTGCCCCTTGGACCCCGCCAGGGGCCGCCGCCCCTTGGACCCTGCTCCCAGGGGCGCTGCCCCCGGACCCCCACCAAGGGGGCGCTGCCCCCTTGGAACCCCCGTAGGGTACGGGCTCCACGTACACTCCGAATAATAATAACTCAAACAAGCGTGCACTCCCGCACCTCCTAACTTGCTTGATGTGTATTATTATTCGCTTTGATCACCAAGTCAATCCCCCGATTACACTAAAATATCTAACAGATCAGAATGGCATACAATGTTGAATCTTCTTCAAATTTGGTGCAAGTATTGACGATAATTATTAGCGTTTTATGTGGATTAGAGTATTTTCATAAGGGTAAAAGGTATGGAAAACCTAGAAGCCACCGGGTAGTTGCGAGCAATCCCAAGTACCCTGGGTATACCGCCACAAGTGCCCCGAGTACTTGGGTCGAATATGTTTTTCGTGTTCTGCACCCAATGTGTGCTTCTTGATGTTCTAGCTATTGCCCAATGGGTTCATAACCGTTGCCCGACGGCTTCATACCCGTTACCATTTTTTAGAAAAAAACAAAATTATAAACTATTTATATGTATCACTTTTTTTACACATGTTTACCACTCTTTTCCACTTTCTATATTAATACGTTGTAGTATTTGGATAATGTGTATTTTAATTAATTGTATAAAGTATATTAATACATTTTAATACTCTATAGATGTTTGGATAATGTATTAATACATTCTTCTAATATACATTATCCAAACGTCTATAGAGTATTAAAATGTATTAATATACATTATACAATTAATTAAAATACACATTATCCAAATACTACATCGTATTAAATATTAATATAGAAAGTGGAAAAGAGTGGTAAACATGTGTAAAAAAAGTGATACATATAAATAGTTTATAATTCTGTTTTTTTTTCTAAAAAATGGATTATCCAAATACTACATCATATTAAATATTAATATAGAAAGTGGAAAAGAGTGGTAAACATGTGTAAAAAAAGTGATACATATAAATAGTTTATAATTCTGTTTTTTTTTTCTAAAAAATGGATTATCCAAATACTACATCGTATTAATATAGAAAATGGAAAAGAGTGGTAAACATGTGTAAAAAAAGTGATACATATAAATAGTTTATAATTCTGTTTTTTTTTTCTAAAAAATGGTAACGGGTATGAAGCCAAATACCAAGACCTACCTTATCGTGACCCAACATGCATCCCTTGCGATTCGGAAGATGAAGTTGATTAAGAAGAGTTTCAAGCAAACGAAGAAGAGCAAGAACAAGAAGGCATATAAATAAAGAAGAAGACCCAAGGAGGTTGCCACCAAGCCTAAATGACAATACACAGATTGTTTGAGATGAAAAATTTTGACTGACATAGAGGAGGTTGCTGAATGCAAATACTTATTTAAATTATAAGAGCATACGTAGTGGGGCGGTATGCCCAAACATAGCGCCGCCATACCGCCGGGAACACCAAAACGGCAGGCGCTATGTTTCGAAAATTTTGAATGGCGCGATGATTATAACGCCGCGATGAAATGTAATTTGTTTTTTTTGACCGTTGGTAAACGGTCAGTTTCATTAAAAAAAATCAATTTTTTTTTCAAACTTTCCTTTAAATAAATACCTCATTTCCTATATTTTTACCACACACACTCAAACACTCTTTATCTCTTCAACTTTTTTTTTAGAAATCCTTATATTTTATTAGATGCATCCATTCAACCGTGGCTTCATTCCTCCCCGATCAAGTGCCGACCCAAACCAAAGTGGTAATCCTACTCGCCCCGTGTCGCCGGTTCCCACTCGACCCAACCCTTTCGGCTCCGGTTTTCTCGATTACAATCAACAAAATCCCGGGTTCATAAATCTTTTGAACCAACCGCTATCATGGGACCAGAATCTCTACGGGTGGAACCCGAATCAAAACACCGATGGAATGGGGTCGTCTCAAGCGTTTGGGTCGACTCGAGCTTTCGGCTCCCCACTACATGATACCGATGTTGTTCCGGAAACACAACCCGAAGTAGCGGAGACGCAAACAGGAAAAGGAAAACGACCACATAAAAAGAAAGAGGAAACCACCACCCGAGCGAAAAAAAATGTGATACCGTGGGAGCCCGATGAGGAGTATGCGTTAACCCGCGCTTTCATCGATGTGTCAGAGGACCCGGTTATAGGTATATTTTTAAAATTTTTTTAATTTTTTTTGTTTTTTCCCTTTTTTCTGTTTTTTCGGTTTTTTTGTGTTTTTTTGTGTTTTTTTTCTGTTTTTTCGTTTTTTTCTCTGTTTTTTTATTTATTTTCTGTTTTATTAATTTTTTTAATTTTGGACTAACATTATATTTTTTTTTAGCAAACAATCAACCTAAAACCGTTTTTTTGGCAACGAATACGAGATCTTTTTTTCGATCTCATGGGTAAAGGAGACGAATACCGCCGACGGGACTCTTTATCGGGCAAGTAGACCGATATAAACAAGAAATGCACGAACTTTCAAACCGTGTACCAACGCACGTTTGCCGGATGGAAAAGTGGAAGTAAGGACGAAGACATTACGCAAGCGGCATTGGTCGAGTATACGGAGGCTAATGGCCATTTCCCGTACATGAGGTGTTGGCAAATCCTTCGCCATAGCCCCAAATGGACCACCGTATCTACTCCGAGTGGTCGTTCGGGAAATAAACGGCCGTCAAAGAGGTCCAAAACAAACGAGTCGGGTGAACCCGAAACGCCAACCTCTGACGCTCGAAACACCGACTTGAACGAGGATATTCCGGATGACGAGCCGGTGGAGGAGCTACCAAGACCGCCTGGAAGAAGTAGGCGGGCGAAAAAGCCCGAGTCGTCATCGATATCTATGGGAACGGATATGAGTAACGCATTTTCGGAGATAAACAACCGACTTCAAGAAATACACGAACTCGGTACTAAACGTATGGAGGAGAACCGCGAAGTTACGGAGATTATGCGGGATAGACAATGGGCTCACGACTTTGAGTTCTACTCGAAACCGCACGACCACTTTACCGGAAAAGCTTTGAAGATGGCGTTGGCCCAAAAGGAAAGGATCGAAAAAAATATAATCTTTGAAGTGTTGTTTTTTTATTTTTTTTTAGTAGAACCGTTTTTTTTTTATGTTACTGTAATGTTTTTTTTTAAGTGTAATGTTTTTTTTTTTAATTTTAGTGTAATGTTTTTTTAATTTAATGAAATTAATTTTAATTTTATAAAGTTAGAAAATAATTATAAAAAATTAGAAATTAATAATTGGGTAATGATTAGGCGGGGGCTTTATGACTACGGGCTTAAATGCATAACGCCCCATAACCCCACCCGCACACGTGGCACGCCACGTGTCGCATAACGCCCACAAAGGGGGATTATGACTACACATGGCCTAAATTCAAAGATAAAAGAAGAGGAAATCAACAAAAAAAAAAAAAGTGATTCATTTTGACCCAAAGTTTTCAACATTTTAGATGTTTAGTTGGCGAAACTGATCGCTACGTTGACCAAGTGTCTTGAAAGTGAAACAATTTAAATAAAAAATGAGTAAATCCAATGGATGCTACCAAAAAATGGTATAATTCAAATTTTTGATGATTTTTTTAAGTTTTATTCAGCTTTTTTTTACTTATTGTATTTTGTTTTTTAATTAATGAAAGTGTCTTTTTTATTTAAATGTTAATTTTTTGTAATTTAAATTAGAAAAAGGCAGTTAGTATTTGTGGGTTAATGATTCCTTCCAAAATTTGTGTAGTTTGAATAGTTTTGAGTTAATTGAGGTGAAATAATCCTATTGGCATGTCGATTGAGTACTTACAAGAACTAGGTATATGACACCTTATTCTCTAAGACTATATATTATAGTTTCACAGTTTTTCCTCTTTACGACACTACAACGTGTCTATAAGCGTCATTCACTTATTTTTACATTTGTGTGTAATGATTTCACTATCACCATCTATTGAAATCTTTTATAAATAATTAAGTTAAAATAGAAAACTCAAACATGTCATGTGGAATTAAACAATTGGTTTGTGAAACTAATTCCCCGTTTTCTTTGTGTTGCAATCATGAATTTTCTAAGTAGGTTTTTAATCTTTATTGCTATAAGAGAATTCACATCCATCCATCAAATTATGTGGTATTTTTAAAATATAAAGAGTATAAAAAGTGGTTGTGAGTAGAAAAGAGAGAAAATGTTACTGTTCATCTGTATATTTGAGGGGCACTGTTCACCCCCTATAATTTTTTAATATATTTTGAAAGTGGTTGTGAGTGGAGGAAAGAGAAAATGTAATGATAAAGGTATAAAAAATATTATTTAATTGAAAATGAGAGAAAAAATGTAGTGTTTTTAGTGTAATTTAGGGTGAAAATATAGTGGTATGAATGTCAATGCTCTAATTTAACCAAAAATATACCTTGTTCTCTAAATTTGTTTATTTTTTAACCACCCCTGACATCAGATTCTCTATCTTTGTTTCTATCTTACTGACAAATACTTATTTTATTATTTTTTTCTCGGTTTCATACATTCACAAAGTTATATTTAAACATGACATGTTAAGACACGAACACGGCCTGTTAAGACACGGACACAAGAAGGCACGAACACGGCACGAAAGCTAGCAGGTCTTATCGTGCCGACCTGTTTAAGACATAAAGCCTATTAAGGGTCAGATGTGAACCTTTTAAGGTCGCGTCATTTCGTGTCGTGTTTTCGTGTTCGTGTCTGAAATTACCAGCCCTCGTAACATGACTGCATTAGTCCATGTATCATATACATTATTTTATAACAATACCCTTCATGCTTGATTTCGACGAGTTGGTGAAGTGGATCACAAGAAAACGATGGTTCTCTATAGATATACATATCAAGGGTTAGGATCAAATACAAAGGATCCTAATTGTAAGAAGGATACAAAAGCTTCTAAAAAACCCACTATACAAAAAATAAAAAAAAATAAACATCCACCATCACCCAAAAACCTAAACCCCCACCCCCATCACCCCCCCCCCCCATTTTTTTTCCGAGGGGGTGGGGGTTTAGGTTTTTTGGGTGGTGGTGGGGGTGAGGGTGAGTGTTTAGTTTTTTTTTTAGGTTTTTGGGGGGTTTTTTTGGTGAGGTATAGTTTTTTTTTTTTTTTTTGCCCGGGGGAGGGGGGGTTTAGGTTTTTTGGTGGTGGTGGTGGTGGTGGGGTGGGGGGTAGGTTTTTGGGTGGTTGTGGGGTGGGGGTGGGTGTTTAGGTTTTGGGTGATGATGTAATGAGTTTAATTTTAGGTTATTGGACACTTGTCACTCTATAAATCCTTCTTACAATTAGGAGGTTTTGTAGAATAACTTGACCCTACATATCAAATATTGGATGGTTTAACCAATACTGGTGTTAGCACCAAAGATATCAATTGTCAACTTAAAGACTCCTTGGACTTCCCTATTTATTATTTACTTGCAAGTGTTTAGAAACAAATTTAAAAAACTCTTCTCGGTGACTTATCATAGGTGGTGTGAAAACTGAAAACTTGAAATATTATTTCTATTTAGGGCAGGATGTTTTAGGAGCTTCTAGCTTTAAACTTTTAAGAAAAACTCATACTCAATAAAAAGCGTTGTTTGATTGAATAAGCTTGAAGCTTTTGGTTGAACGCTCCTACTAGTAGCGTTTAGAAGGAGCTAAAAGCTTTTAGGGAAAAAATGACTATTTTAAACTCTAAAGATAATGAACTTTTTAATACACAAACTTTTTAAATTTTTAGTTATGTCCATTTTGGTCATTTTATATATTTTATTAAAAGCTCCAACTACTCTGGCAAACAGCTACAGCTACCAGCTATCAGCTTCCAGCAACTAACTAGCAGCTTCCAGGCAACAGCCACCAACTATTTTTGCCAAATATACCCTTAAACCTACTAACTCAGTTCCGTGGTAGTTATAACGATTACACATCAACTTGTCAACTGAGCTTGCAGTTCTAGTGGGTAAAGGTATACTTGACAAGATGTGTGGAACTTGCACCAATTATTGAGCCATTGAACTTGTTGGTTGGGTCAAATTACTTCTGCCCCAAGTTTCGACATGGGGTTCGTGGCAAAAATAGTGAAACAACATAAAGTAGGAGCTTGATCAATCTGTTCGGTGGTAGTATGGTGATGATTATAGAAATGGTGGGGTGTAGGTATGGCTGCAAACGAATCGAATGAATGTAAACATGCCCTTATTTGTGTCCGTTCGTTAAGAAAATTGTGTGTTCACGAACTGTTTATGAACATTTACCGAACGTCTTCATTCATTAAGAAAATGAACGTGTTCGTGTTCATTTTTGTTTGTTCGTTAAGTTTAGGTAATAGATACAAACGAACGAACATAAATGAGCACAAATGAACACAACACAAAGAAATATGTATAATATTTTGAATAAAATAAGTATACTTCATCACAAGTATTATGTAGATCCACCCGTAGTAGTATACTAACCTAATATTTATTAAATATATTTAAATAAAATACAATACACTAATATATATTAAATATTTTATTAGTGTGAATTTTAAAGTATTTAAATATAGAATTTAAAAAATTAAAACCCCAATGAAGTATCAAAACCAAACGAACATAAACGAACATGTTATTGAACGTTCACGTATATAAACAAATGAACGTGACCCCTGTTCATGTTCATTTATTTAACATTTAACTAAACGAACCAAGTTAATTGTTCATGTTCAATCATTTATTAATCGAACAAACATAAACGAACTTTCCGGCGGACGGTTCACGAACTATTCGATAAACGTTCAGTTCATTTGTAACCCTAAGTGTAGAGGTAAATTTGTGAGATTAAATATATTATTATTATTATTATTATAATATTTAATCTTGTAGCCTTTATAATCATTTATATTATATAGATCAAAATATATTAATAACCTATTAATAATTAGTTGGTAATTGTTGATGGACCATATTACCCTTATTAACTAATTAGGTTTCCTATTGGGTGTATATATAAGGAGATTATTAGAGAGTTTAAGGGTTAGACAAGTACAGATTACACAACCCTCATAACATCATTCACGGATCTCTCTCCATAACCGAACCCTCCCTTCTTTCGGTTTCATCACCATCATAACGTTACACCCTAAGGAGGAACTAGATCATCCTGACAAGTATGTCGAACTCAATGGCTGCATCTCTGACTGGATTCACTGCTGGCCTGTCTGTTGTAACAGGTATGTTATTCATGTTTTCCATTATGTTTAAACAGAACTGATCAACAAAATTGACAAATATACACTATATACCTAGGGAACAAAAAAACTAAAAACATGATATGAGTAAATTGCTAAAATCGTCCTTGAGGTTTGTGTATGTTTGCCATTTTCATCCAAATAATTTTTTTGTACCATATAGTCCTTCACTTTTGGATTTTCTGTCATTTTCATCCAATTGTTTGATAGAAAAAATAAAGCAAATTAGATGTTTGGATGAAAATGACAAAAAATCCCAAAAGTGAGAGACTATATTATACAAAAAAGTTGTTTTGAATGAAAATAACAAAAATGCCCAAAGCTCAAGAATGATTTTGGCAATTTACTCTATATTGTATATTTGTCATTTCATAAAAAAGTTAATGGAAATTTTAACATGAGTTAGTATTATACTTGTTAAAAACGAAGCCTTATAATCCAACCATTCAACCATTTCAATTTTAGATACAATAATATGATTAGGATTAAACAAACTATTTTTTGCAATTAAACTTTTTGTTAGGTACGCCACCAAAAGCAGATGAATAAATATTTTAACCAAAGTTTTGGAGTCCCATCACATGGGTTACATTAGACTTGACTTTGTGTAGAGATGGCCATACGACCTAAAGTCGGGTGCCCTATTTCCATACCAAAGTAAACAATAAAGAAAGAGGAGGGGAGGCCATACCTTTATTTTGATGCATAATATATAAGTGATATTGTTATATAAATTATTGTATTCAAAATATGTCAATTTCCACTAATAGTAGCTAGTTTATTTCTATAATTTATGTATATTTTTATTAAAAATATCTCATAAAACATATATTCATAAGTTTTTTTTCTATATCCAAAGAAAATACTTATACGTGTATATGTTATCGTATATATTATTATTATACTTAACTAATAATAACGACAATCTTAAGATAAGTTTGATATGTATATATTTCAACTATATAATAATACTTATTGTGTAATTTGGATTGTTTACATTCAAATCATATTTAAACGCGTGTTTGAGAAATTTCTCGTATATGATAGGCTCTCATGTTACCAACAAATTTATTACAAGTTTTGTTTTTAGCATTTAGATTCATCAATGTATACGTGTGTTTAAATCAAATGAACTTAAAAATTTAATTGACTATGATGATACACATGGAGTCGATAACCACTATTCACCATACATAAACTTTGAGCTGAGAAATTTCTCGTATATGATAGGCTCTCATGTTACCAACAAATTTATTACAAGTTTTGTTTTTAGCATTTAGATTCATCAATGTATACGTGTGTTTAAATCAAATGAACTTAAAAATTTAATTGACTATGATGATACACATGGAGTCGATAACCACTATTCACCATACATAAACTTTGAGCTAACTACTTTAAAAAGTTTGGTAAACATTTACCCATCTATTATAACATGTATAAACAAATCTTAATATTTATATTATGATTTTTATATTATTTTGACAACTTTGAGTTCACAGTATGAGTGATCAAAATACATCTGACGCTTATCGTCACCTGTCCCACTCTTCAATGGATGAAGGACCATCCGAGACAACATCTAGATACTTAGCTGATTCCGAAGAACCTTTTGTTTTTAGAGCAAAATCTGAGGAAGCCTTTCCACCTAAGAAAAGGGGATGGTTCAATAAGGAAAAAAAGGGAAAAGAGAAGAAAAAGGAGAAACCAACAAGCAACGATAACCATAGCTGAAGGAACTGCTTAGATTCCAATAACTAGACCTCTGTGGGAAGAACTGGATAGCAGATTATGTAATCTTGATATGTTCCGAACCGTAGAAAATATACTCGACCTAAATCGTGTAGCAGAACCAGAACCATAGCTATTACATTTATACCCAGAACAACCTATAGCACCAATACCAATGTACCCAGAACAAAATAAAGAAAACTCACTGCCAATACCAGCTTTTAAACCTAATGAAATACCCAGGTTACCAGCACCAAACCCACTAGAACAATGGTGGACTAATGATTGGGCATTTCAAGACCTAATGAACGACCCATATCCCTACATGCCATACGGAGAACCCATAACCCATACCAGTTCACAACGAGCCCGTACCAGCCATAATGCCACCCATGAGTCAAGAAAACGTAGCTGAACTTTGCCAGTATGGTGAAGATGTGATTGAGGAAGGAAATAGGATACGCCGCATAGGGGAGAATCTCGTCTAGAAATACGACGAGAGAGAAATGCAGCACTGAAAAACCACAACCTTGTATACTATATATATATATATAGGGGATGGTTCAAATGAAAACCACTTTTAACACGAAAACTAACTAAAAAGCCTAAAAACATACCAATTTTTTTTTCAATTTTTTTTATTAAAAATCGCTAGTTTTTGTATATAAAAAAAAACTTTTTTTCAAAAAAAAAAAATTGTAGTGCACATGTGTAATAAGTACACATACGCACTACAATTTTTTTTTTGAAAAAAAGTTTTTTTTATATATACCTAAAATAGCGAAAATTGGTATAAAAAAATTTGGTATGTTTTTTAGGCTTTTTTAGTTAGTTTTCGAGTTTTTGCGTTAACTAGTGATTTTCATTTGAACATTCCCCTATATATATATATATATATATATATATATAGGGCAATGCTCTACAAGAAACACTTAATTTTTAGAAAACTTTGCAAACTCAACATGTGGCCTATATTTATCCACGTCAACTGATTATGCTTTTTGGCTCTAAGGGTATATTAGTAATTATACATCTACCCACCCAACCCAAGAACTCTTCCCCATTTGATTTGGCATTATCATTAATGCCCATCACCTCACAAGTCACCATACCCCCATTTATAGATTATTTCATTTTTAAAAGACAAAATTTATAGATCTCGCCCCTCATATCTCCTTTATAATCTTCACCTGCATATCATCCTTTTCTCCATTAATGTCCATGGAGACAAATCCACCAACCTCCGAGTTAATGTCGCCGGTTCATCTGTTCCCCAACAGGTTCATTACCAGTGACTTCCATACTGATGAGGAATTAAATGCTCAAGGTTTGTATCTCTATCTAACTTAACTCCCTCGAATATATGTTTTTTTTTTGTATTTGACATTTTTAATGGAATAATCCAAATATACTGCATGGCAATGTTCACCTGTACCATTCGAAGCTTATGGATACACTAACATGGCTGTTGATGGTGCTGGATCATCTGAAGTCCCTGTTAGATCACCGGATTTTCTGATCTCCCACAAGTTCAGAGGCAGCGTTGAGTTGACTAACGAGGTTTTGGATAATGATCAAGGTTTGTTTTTCTATATACATGTTACATTCGTTTTATTTATTTTCTTCCCCATATATGGCATAATTCAAACATATGGCATAATGTTCCCATGTAGCATCCGAAGATTCTGGCTTCGCTAACATGCCAGGTGCTGGTTCTGGATCATCTCAGGGCCCTTCTGTGTTTGCTGAATCATCTCGCGGGCCGTTAGATGGTTGTTTATTTTCCATGGGAGCACACTTTATTCTCATATACCAGATTTCTAACCTTTTCGTTTTCTGATGCAGGGCCAGGGCATCCATACTTCGTTTTTGAAACGCCTCAGGGAACCCGTTACTGGATTCCTACCGTCGCTGATAAGTTCTTACCAGTGTGTGGGAAATCTTATCCGACATTTGAGGCTGTTCTTTCCATGTATGAACTTTATGCGTTTGAAGCTGGTTTTTCTGTTAAAAAAGGCCAAACTAAAGTCTGGAATGGAATTCCGACACACAAGTATCTTCGCTGCTCAAAATACGGGAAACCACAATGAAAGAGGACTTTTGACGCACTAGATGAATCTTTTGTAAGGCCAAGGAGAACCAGCTTCACATGGTGTGACTGTAAGGCATGCATTCTAGTCTCAATCTATAATGATACATACACTGTTCTGAGTTTCAATGATATTCATAATCATGAACTTGTTGAGAATTACAACCGTGATCTTAGCAAGATATCACGGAAGCTGTCATTCTCCACCAAACAATTCATTCACAATATCAGTCTAAACCGTATCGGACCCATGAGAGCTTATAGATGTCTTGTAGCTTTAAAAGTGGGGCATCACAATGTCAACGGGACTCCGGTGGATTTTAAAAATTTTAGCCACCAGTTGCGAATTTTTATTGGTGAACGCGACGCACAAGTTTTCCTTGAACGCTTGCGTGAGCGCTTTGACAACCTACCCAACTTCTATTTTGATTACACGGTTTCAAATGGAAAGCTGTCTTCTGTATTCTGGGCTGATGAGATTTCAAAGCTAAACTACAAAGCTTTTGGCGATGTCCTCGCCTTCGACGCGACTTACAGCACTAACAGGTGAGTTTCCCCTTAACATGTGTTAGGGGAAATATCAAACTATACAAACCTAACAAAAAAGTGTTACATTTTGTTAACTTCAAATCCATTTTTATTAATAGGTACAAGATGGTTTTTGTGCCATTCACGGGTGTGGATCATCATTTCCAATGTGTTACATTTGGTGCGGGTTTGATATCAACCGAGTCCATTGAATCTTATGTGTGGTTGCTTAAGGCTTTCTTGAAGGCACACGGTACTCAACCAACTCTCGTTTTGAGTGATCAAGACCCATCTATGCTTCAAGCTGTTCATATGGTCTTTACCGAATCACGCCACCGGCTATGCATGTGGCATATAATGAAAAAACTACCCTCAAAGGTTAGGTTAAATCGTTAGCCTTTTAACATGTGTTATTCAACATGACAGACTTACATGTCTTTTTAAACTGTTTAATGTAACATGTGTTAGTAACTCTTAAAATTTACCAGATCTCTGCGGACCTTCTTGATAACACTGATGTTCGGTCCTGTATTCACCGGTTGGTTTGGAATGTTTATATCAAACCAGAAACGTTTGAGTCCCGCTGGCATGACCTCCTAGAAACATTTGGCCTCCAAGACCACACTTGGTTGAAGGACATGTACAACATCAAACATCTTTGGGTTCCAGCCTACTTCAGGGAACTGCCAATGTGTTGCTTGATGAAGACCACTTCACGTTGCGAAAGCTCGAACGCTGCCTTCAAGGTCAACTCAACAAGCGCAAACACCCTTGTACCATTTATGATGTGCTTTGAAAATAGGGTAGACAACCAACGCTATCGGCAACGCGTATCGGAGTACAAAACCTCATCCACGGTGTTCAAGGGCAATACTGATTTAGCGATAGAACAGCACGCGTTCGCCATTTACACAAACGCTGTTTTCATGCAAGTTCAAAAGGAGATAATTAAAGGGAAGTTTTTATGCTACATCACAAACCAAACCGAGTCCAGCAAAACCACTCTTTTGCTAGACGTCACTCATTTGGACAAAAGGAACAACATCACAAACGTCTATCAGGTAACACATGTTAGGAAACATCTTTATTACCACTCCACTAACATACGTTAGATTTAAACAGTTTTTTTGCTCCTTCTGTCCCCAACAGGTTACATATAACACTGCAGACCACTCCGTCAGTTGCTCAAGCAGGAATTTCACACGTATCAGATATCTGTGTCGCCATGTCTTTTGCGTATATCGATTGAAAAATGTTGCAAAGATACCACCCCAATACATAAACGATAGGTGGCGCCGAGATGCCCTCCCAAAAGAGGGTTTTTCACTTTCCAGCCGATACGGGGTCAACGCACACGCATCGTCCGTTATGCGGAATGAAATCCTCGACCTCGTTACTGAATGCGTTGATGTGGCCAGAACCGATGACGATTCATTGTCAAAATTGGTGGCCCAACTCCGGGATTTCAAGATCAATGTGCTTTCCAAGCAACCATTGGGTATAACTGAAAATCAAACAAACGAGTGTGAAATGGAAGAAATAGTTGGGCAACCAATCAACATTCCAGTCGAAGTTGCTAATCCAGATGTTGTACGCAATAAGGGATGTGGTACACATACTCGCATTTCCGGACCTGGTGAGAAGGCAAAGACAAAACCACCAAAACCTCCAAAGCAGCTTCGTCTATGCAAGCGTTGTTGCCTGTATGTCGACGACCACGACTCACGCAACTGCGTTAAGGTGGCGGCAATGAAAGCAGCAAAGGCAGCTGCTGAACAACAAAGGCAGACCGCCATCGGTGCCTCCCCATCTGATTAAAATCTTTCCTTTCGTTTACTAGTACTATGTAATGGGAGACTCACTTCATTTTTGGCCTTCTTACACACACGTAACAGTCTTTTAACATCTTCCTGCTTTTGTTCTGTTACGTGTGTAAGAAGGTGGAACTCTTTTTATCCCATTTATCATTTCTGGTCTTTGTAAAAACTTGATGGCCTTCGGCACTTTGTGTTTTGTAGGCCACCTTTTTGTGGACCTCTATTTGCTATTAACTTGCTTTTCTTATTATCTTATGCATGGATAATTGTGGTTTTGGTATATATATTACAACAGTATTGCAACAGATGCTTAACACACGTTAGCCATCAGTAAAATACAAAAGGTGTTAACCACACCAATAGGTTTTATATAAAGACACATCAGGTTATAGAAACAAACTTCACAACTAGCCGACTTAACCCCACATACTACTGCTAGGCTACACCCGCAGATAAAACAACGGATCGGCTACCGAGCCGTCACATCAACACATCCCCACAAAAAAAATTCTAATAAAAGAACAAAAAAACGACGTGAGTATGTCGTCTACAAACATAGGGTCAACAGGTTAACACAACTATAACCACTTACGACATCCTAATTACCCCTTCTTATCCTCCATCCCTACGAAGCTTTTCATCATGGTGTTTCAACATCTTCATCATGAAAGTACAGAGGAGACGGGCTACGCTTACTCGTTACCATGACCTGATTGTTTCGGGTGAGTATGGACACAACGGGCAACCACATAATTCATGGTCTGGATCCGTCAGCAACCTAACCAACTCCTCTGGTAGCCCCTTCAAAATTTCAGCTTCTGGTAAAACGTGTTCCGTACGTCGTCTGCTAACATCAGCTACATTGTTTCTTCCGCTTTCTGAAGCGTCGTTAGCACCCAGGCCTCCAGTTTTCACGTCCTGGAGCTTCTTGTGAAACACTTTTCTTTTGTAGCACACCCCATACCGACCCTCAGCTGCTTCTTTCCCCTTTCGCTTCTGCTTCTCAATGCCTGGTGGTGTATCCGTGACCTTATTTTCATAAGCGTCCATCACATTAACACACTTTGGAACCACTAAAACTTTTTGGTTTACTGAAGTAGGGTGCCCTAGTGAAGTATTATAGAATATGACTTAGTTCTTCATTACATTACTTATAGTGGTATGTCATGGATACATTTAATATAGTTGTTGTGACTTGACTTTGATGTGACCCTAAAAGCAATGGTTCCTTTCCAATAAAGTTGTTTTCTACCCACCAGAAGCCCTATGTTACTAGGCTTCTGCCACCTACTTTCCCCAACTTCCAAGAATCCTACTACATTTGAAATAGTGGGCCCCTTGGCAAAAGGAAGGAGCATTTTCATTTCTTAAATTGATAGACCTGCCAATATATAATTTAAAACATTATCAACTACATCAATAACATTCAAACACATGCAAGATTTGTATGTTGTCAATATTCTTCAAAAGCCTTAAATTACCAAGTTAATAAACATCAGTTTTAAACAGACAGATTTCACACTGACAGTCTATCCCCAAAATAGTTGGTACACTTTACGCAACACCTATCCTACAATAAGTTTAAAGCAACATCCCCAAAACAAAATACTTGCCACACCCAAAACAAAGTCTACATATACATATAATAGGTGTCCCCAAAAGAGCAGCCACACTTAACGCCACAACTATCCCCACAGTAAATACCATTCACCCCCTAACACACGTTACTCTAACCGGCAACCCTGCTGGATTTTAGGAAGCAGCACATTCACATCCAAACATAAGATGTGCGCATCATACCTCTTTCTCAACTTCCGCACCTCGGCCATTTTCTTCGCCCCACTCATGCTGAACCCACAATTAAAACTTTTGTTTTTCCCCATGTAGCACTCCATGTGCCGCATTAAGAAGTCCCCACAATCAGTTGTGTTTGCTGTCGTCGCCCAACTAACCGGCATACGCTGGATGTTGCAGTCGTCAATGTCATCGGCTCGTGGATTCCCAACCTCTGGAAGGTATTGCATAAACATATCTTTCTGCATATACAGATACAAGCCATGCTCAATTAAAAAACACATTTTGAATACAATCACACTTTTGGTACAACATGGTGGTTTCGATAACTTACAAACTTATACGGTGTGTCCTTGTAGAGGTAGTATACACTATCTTCTATCGGTCGGGCTTGTCTGGCTTTGCCATTATCAACAACATAAATTCCGGGGTCGCGTAACTCAAACACTAGCAAGTAAAAATGCTTTTGCTCCAAGATCGGGAACAAAACAATGTCGTGCTTTCTAAAATCAGGAACCTTTTCAGCGCTGTTAACCGCACCTTTTAAACCAGCCCGAAACTTGTGCATTCACGCCTCGACTCCCCCTTCCTCGGTTGTTAACATCCACGGAAACTTTCACAAAAGAGAAATTTATAAGTATAACCACTCGCCACACCCTAACTACTTTTCCATAAAAAACATTAATCCACCCGAATCATGTCTATATACAAAACACTCACCACAACTTTAGTACCAAAGAATAGCCTACTGTAAGCCTCCCTTGATTTGCGTTTCTCTTGGAAGTTTAGCACCTCCGCCCAATAGTTGATAATACCATCTGACACCTCCTTGCCAAAGTTTAAACTCTTGAACATAGCCTGAGACGCTTCTACATGAGCAGGGTTTCGAAACAGCAACTCCCTGGTTTCATATGGACAGATAAAAAATTAACTTCCATAACTTAACACACGTTACTGTAATTTAACTATCTTTTTAACAATATCCCCACTACTTACACAGCCATGTGGATCGGGCTATCTACATCATCAACTGATGACGTACCCTGTTCATTCCTGCGGCAAAAAAAAAAACCAATTAACTAGATCCATTGGGTTCATTGTTTACACGCTATTATACAACTAAAAACCCCGTAGTAGTTCTACTTACTTGTTTGCCTCCATTGCCTGCTTCCTACGAGAATGCCCATTTAGAAAGTGCGTCGGGGATTCATCAGCGTATATGTAATCCCATAGATTCGCTTCCTTCTTAGTGATTGGCTGTCCCATGTTAACATACCTTATATAGTAAGGTGATCTATTTGGTTCCGCAGCCACTTTCTCTCTAAAAGGGAGCTTCCTTTTTTTGGCCCCCAATTAAGCCAACATACGTACACGGTTTGCTAGCGGCAAATTGTCCTCCACCTCATTCGCATTACCACCCAATAATTCCACCCCAACTTGCCCCTTGTGGATTGCAATTGTGGGGTCATATGAGCTCACCGGTTCTACCATTATAACCATACTCAAGTTTGGGGTAGTCTCCACATCGCCTAAACACGTATAAAAAAAACAAACAATTCAGGTTACTTTGTAACCAATTTTACACTTTCACAGTAAACAAAAATAGTCAAGCTTACCGGAACGTTCCGGCGCTGTTTCTGTCCCAGCCATGTCATCCACCTCTGAACTTTTGCAACCTGCATGTTCGATGTAAATAAGTATATTGAAATGACTCCACTAAACCAGCAATCCTAATCATTTTAATGCTCTTACGTACCGGTTTGTTGTGACTCGTCAAATTCACCACCAATTTGTGTCATTCCAAGACTCCAATTAGGCCCATCGAAACCACCTTCATCAAACGACGTATCGCCCCCGTCCACTGTTCTTACGATTAACACATGTTAACCCCACTAAATGTACCTAATAGCTAACACATGTTATAGAATAAAAAGCTTTACCGTTAAAATCCGGCTGCCCCTCCTCTACTGCCGCTTTGCCTTTACCATCCATAACCACCTCCTCAGCTTTATCGAAAGCATCTCCTTTCACAAAGCCAACCACTACGCCAACACACTCTTCATTAGGTACGACAGTTGAATCTACTACGTCATGCTCAGTCTTACTATATGAACCTGCATAAAACATTCTTATCTGATCTCATGCATAGCTTGCTATTTTGAAAATGCATAAAAATTTAACCCTTACAATCACGGTGACTATTCTCTACAGTCGCCCTGCCTTTCCCATCCGAAACCACCTGTTCATCCTTGTCGATAACATCACCTTCCAAGGAGCCAAATACGACTCCACCACATTCTTCCTTTCTTGCATCAGTTGCATCCACAACTTCATGATCAGTCTTACTATTTGAAGCTGCATAAACATTCTCGAATAAATTAGAAATGGCTAAATTTGTCGACCCTACAAATAAGATGCTTTCTGAAGATTACCTTCATTGTCATTCCCTTCATCCTGATCAGTAAGCTTAACACCCATCTCATCACTTTTGGCTACCTGATCAGGAATCTTATCTTGTTTGTCAGCAGTCGCTTCTAAATCGGGGATCTGCTGATCATCGTCCTTCTCATCCACATTTTTTACAGGTGGAGGTTCATGTCCTGCTGCCTCCACACTATATGCATCTTGACCAACCAACCGCATGCCAGAGCCACCGTTAACTGTCAAAGCAACATGACACATGTTAAAACAGAATTAACCAATAAAGCACACTATAAAAAACTAACAATCTG
Source organism: Helianthus tuberosus (assembly GCA_030545235.1). Classification (NCBI taxonomy): domain Eukaryota; kingdom Viridiplantae; phylum Streptophyta; class Magnoliopsida; order Asterales; family Asteraceae; genus Helianthus; species Helianthus tuberosus. Next base: position 32,424,163 of record CM060400.1, read on the forward strand.
AAAATGTACGAAGAACTACCAGGTACACCCTCGGCGAATGCTACTTTAAAAGGCAGTATCGCACGCATTAAACCCAACGGCTTATGGACTTGTTCAACATCACTTTTATCCCCGCTCCATTGTCCTTCAATATGTTCCGCCCCATGACGTGATGTCGTGGTCACAATCAAATTTAATCCAATTACTACTAAATAGATAGCGGTAAGTGGGTATCGAACACAGGGAGTTTGTGGAATGTGTGTTATTTGAAGATTTATCTAAGTTACCTAAAATTAAACTAATTGCAAGAAAAGAAAATTTCAATGTTTGGGTTGAATGGTTTTAATTATCTAGAGTTACTAAATTAGAATACAAATCAAAAGTAAGTTTTGTAACAGGATAAGAGGGTAATAATCATCCCGAGTTTCAGGTTTTAAGTGACAATCAAGGTTTATGTTCAACTGGAAAGAACTACATAGACATAGCTCATGCAAGATCAATTATTTGTGATGAAAGGGAACTAAGTACTCGGATTCCTAGAACGCGAGGTTGTTACCCGATGACCAATTAACATATATCCAACCCTAATCCCTCCCATGATATTTCGATTGCCAACGGCACCAAGAACGTATGGTTTAGAACTATGATCAAACATACATCAACAATTTACAAACACCCAATCAAGCACCATAATAAACTAACAACACATGCACAGTTTAATATTCCAGAAATTCAAGAACAAAACATAATTGTCACAAGTAAACCTTACATTCGGGATGATCACCAAGCAAACCTAGCCGCTCATAGTGTGGTGAATCATCATCACAATCAAACCTTTGTTTATTGGAATAAAAAACAAAGTATTCAGGTTTTGACCACTCAAGAACACAAGAGAAGAGCCAAAAATCGCCCCTCCACTGCTCCCCCCCACTGATCCGAATACCCAAAAGACACCATAAAACTGCATAAATGATGGTAGTTACGATTTGTCCGTCGCCTTTACGGTATCACCGTAATTTACGGTGCACATAAAAGTGATACGGTACAAGTAGACTGATTTACGGTGGAGATCTTGCCAAAATCAGGTCCACCGTAAATTACGGTGGAACCGTAATTTACGGTGACAACCTGATTGTTATCCTTTGTTCACGTGATGATGTCTGCCTCCCTCAGCCGATGTGAATCTCAAAGAAGCCCGTGTGTTAGCGGCCCAATAAAAAAAAACTCCACAAGTCAGCCACCCACCTATCTTGCTTTGCATGTGCCATGTATCAAATCCAAACCCACATGTCTCTAATTAATATTCACGTGAAGAGTCTGCTGCCAATTATGTTGCTCCCCAAGATCGGCCCAACATGAGAAGTCCACGTGATGATGTATGATATTATTAATTAGAATATTGCCTTTCCTTGTTCACATCAAAAAGCAATCTGCCGTCAAAGATGATGTTCCCTAAAATCGATGTGTGTATTGATATTGATGATGCATGATTTAATTCATATGTTCCTCATAATGTCTGCCTCCAATAGGAATCCACAAGCCCACATGTCTGGGATGATGTATGTAATGTATAGATGATTGTGATGAATTAATGATGATTTTTTTTATGGCTGTTTTCTCAACAAAACCAAAGTCACGTGATTGTTGCCGCACCCTTCTGCCGTGATGATTGATGAGAAAGTCCAAGTCCCACATGTCTTTTGCCTTGTGTTGGCCCAATCAAAAAAAACCAATTAAGTCTTCATCAATCGGCCCAATGTCTCCAACCCACATGTGCCGCCAAAATATTATTTTCTATTCACGTGATGTTCCAAAGAAGTCATCTGGCGGCTCCAAAGATGTCACCTCCTTTGTCTGCAAGCCCACTTGATGATCGATTATTGTTATTTACTTTTGTTGTTTGTATTTTCTCACCAACTCCAAGACCCCCCTTTTGTTTTCTGTTCACGTGACTTGTGCCAAAAAGTCTTCCACCCATGTTGACTTTGATGATGATTATGTTGATTTTTAGGATGATGATTATGTTGTCAAAACCCTAAAGCCACGTGATGTGATGCATATTTAATGTTCACCTCAAACCTCTAAGATGGCTCCTTTTAATTCTTTGAACCACAAAGTCACGATGCCATTTAATTTCCAACCGTAGCCTACGCGTTCCAATTTAACCGAATTAAGCGATCTACCTGTAAAACACACGAACACTCGTAGTTACTAAGTTCAAGCAAATAACCAAGTAAAGCATGGAATTTTAATCTTTTTAAACCATTTAAAGGTTGTCCAACGGACCACCCGTCACATCCCCACACTTACCCGTTGCTTGTCCCAAGCAACTCATCAATTCAAGTTCTCAACAAGTGATCAATGTAAGCCAAGCAAAAACAAGCAATCCTTTTACTAACCCCTTTTTAACACCCAACTAATGCACCCCTCACTATGTCTCTCCTCTCGGTTACAAGTAAGCACTAGCAATATGAGCTAGACACACAAAGGCTAACGGGCGGTTGCCCAACTATAGGCTTGTACCTAAATCGATCCTTCTCCTAAAATGTGCCAAACATGAATGCAAATCAAAGGGACTTTCAAGGTTGTAACGTGGCTAGGTGTATGGGTAGGAAATGGAATAAATATGAAGTAGCGAAAACTTAACCCGGTCTTTTATTACACAAAGAAACAAACAAACAACTACCAAACTAAACTACTCTGTACAAGACAACTAAACATCCTTTATGCAGTTTTATGGTGTCTTTTGGGTATTCGGATCAGTGGGGGGGAGCAGTGGAGGGGCGACGGACAAATCGTAACTAAGCAGCTGATTCGGTCTTCATTGGACACTCCTTCATGTGAGAATAATCTCTAATATCGTCAGGTAATGGTGAGAGGCGTTCTTCTATCTCTATCTTCAATTTTAAAGTATGACACTTAGAAACTAAGCAGCTGATTCGGTCTTCATTGGACAGGTTGGGTGTTGCTAAATATTGCTCGAGTTTGGACAAAGTTACTTCCAATACAGCAAGCTCTTTCTCCTCCTCGGTCTCATAAACATAAACACCCTCGGGCTCAGAATATTCTTCGGGATGATATTGTCGATATCCCTGATACGGTCTATAGATGCGCGCTTCCATCATCTTTTTATTCCAATACTTCGGGTTTTCCGAATACACCGGGCACACATCATAATCATAAGTGTGATCGCGACCGCAACAAAAACATAGACCATCCATCCTTGCCTCATAATAAACTTCCTCGTCCCGATCGTATCCATATGAATAATACTCATCCTCCATTTCTGATTCATAATCGTCAACGTATGATGGAGGTGGAAGCGGTGAAACATAAGACACCGGTTTTCCATGTGCCCTCCTGTAGTGAGCCTCGTGGCAACCAATACATGGATGTCGTGGACCCCCGCACAATCTACACGTAAATAAGCTGAAATTTGTGTAATGCCCTGTCATCCTGCACAACACAACTCAACTACCAAGTGTAAATCATGAACATAAAAGAAATCTTTTTGGTTTTTTTTAAAAAAAAATTTTCTTTTAATTTTTTTTTCAAACTAATACACAAGATAACACACGTTGCGCACTACTCCCCGGCAACGGCGCCAAAATTTGACGTAATGTCGTGGTCACAATCAAATTTAATCCAATTACTACTAAATAGATAGCGGTAAGTGGGTATCGAACACAGGGAGTTTGTGGAATGTGTGTTATTTGAAGATTTATCTAAGTTACCTAAAATTAAACTAATTGCAAGAAAAGAAAATTTCAATGTTTGGGTTGAATGGTTTTAATTATCTAGAGTTACTAAATTAGAATACAAATCAAAAGTAAGTTTTGTAACAGGATAAGAGGGTAGTAATCATCCCGAGTTTCAGGTTTTAAGTGACAATCAAGGTTTATGTTCAACTGGAAAGAACTACATAGACATAGCTCATGCAAGATCAATTATTTGTGATGAAAGGGAACTAAGTACTCGGATTCCTAGAACGCGAGGTTGTTACCCGATGACCAATTAACATATATCCAACCCTAATCCCTCCCATGATATCTCGATTGCCAACGGCACCAAGAACGTATGGTTTAGAACTATGATCAAACATACATCAACAATTTACAAACACACAATCAAGCACCATAATAAACTAACAACACATGCACAGTTTAATATTCCAGAAATTCAAGAACAAAACATAATTGTCACAAGTAAACCTTACATTCGGGATGATCACCAAGCAAACCTAGCCGCTCATAGTGTGGTGAATCATCATCACAATCAAACCTTTGTTTATTGGAATAAAAAACAAAGTATTCATGTTTTGACCACTCAAGAACACAAGAGAAGAGCCAAAAATCGCCCCTCCACTGCTCCCCCCCACTGATCCGAATACCCAAAAGACACCATAAAACTGCATAAATGATGGCAGTTACGATTTGTCCGTCGCCTCCACCGTAAATTACGGTATCACCGTAATTTACGGTGCACATAAAAGTGATACGGTACAAGTAGACTGATTTACGGTGGAGATCTTGCCAAAATCAGGTCCACCGTAAATTACGGTGGAACCGTAATTTACGGTGACAACCTGATTGTTATCCTTTGTTCACGTGATGATGTCTGCCTCCCTCAGCCGATGTGAATCTCAAAGAAGCCCGTGTGTTAGCGGCCCAATAAAAAAAAACTCCACAAGTCAGCCACCCACCTATCTTGCTTTGCATGTGCCATGTATCAAATCCAAACCCACATGTCTCTAATTAATATTCACGTGAAGAGTCTGCTGCCAATTATGTTGCTCCCCAAGATCGGCCCAACATGAGAAGTCCACGTGATGATGTATGATATTATTAATTAGAATATTGCCTTTCCTTGTTCACATCAAAAAGCAATCTGCCGTCAAAGATGATGTTCCCTAAAATCGATGTGTGTATTGATATTGATGATGCATGATTTAATTCATATGTTCCTCATAATGTCTGCCTCCAATAGGAATCCACAAGCCCACATGTCTGGGATGATGTATGTAATGTATAGATGATTGTGATGAATTAATGATGATTTTTTTGATGGCTGTTTTCTCAACAAAACCAAAGTCACGTGATTGTTGCCGCACCCTTCTGCCGTGATGATTGATGAGAAAGTCCAAGTCCCACATGTCTTTTGCCTTGTGTTGGCCCAATAAAAAAAAACCAATTAAGTCTTCATCAATCGGCCCAATGTCTCCAACCCACATGTGCCGCCAAAATATTATTTTCTATTCACGTGATGTTCCAAAGAAGTCCTCTGGCGGCTCCAAAGATGTCACCTCCTTTGTCTGCGAGCCCACTTGATGATCGATTATTGTTATTTACTTTTGTTGTTTCTATTTTCTCACCAACTCCAAGACCCCCCTTTTGTTTTCTGTTAACGTGAATTGTGCCAAAAAGTCTTCCACCCATGTTGACTTTGATGATGATTATGTTGATTTTTAGGATGATGATTATGTTGTCAAAACCCTAAAGCCACGTGATGTGATGCATATTTAATGTTCACCTCAAACCTCTAAGATGGCTCCTTTTAATTCTTTGAACCACAAAGTCACGATGCCATTTAATTTCCAACCGTAGCCTACGCGTTCCAATTTAACCGAATTAAGCGATCTACCTGTAAAACACACGAACACTCGTAGTTACTAAGTTCAAGCAAATAACCAAGTAAAGCATGGAATTTTAATCTTTTTAAACCATTTAAAGGTTGTCCAACGGACCACCCGTCACCCCACCCATACTACAGTCACCTCCAGTTAAAATACCAGCCTCATGAACACTCTTATCACCGTGTTGCTTCTCAGTCTCGTTGCACCCTATAACATCACATTAATATTAAATGGGTTCAGACACGTACATATATTACAGGGACATAAACTTTGTCCCTGTACAAACAACGAGTCACCATCAATGTGTACTTATGTTTTCTTCCTAGGTTGCCATCTACACACTTAGCGATAAACGTAGAATGTAACTGGTAACACATGTAACACTTTACCTGTTTCTTTACCCCCATCCATGCTTGGCCCATCAAACTTCCTATTTGTCTTACGCCTTTTTGGGGTCACACAGCCTACTTCTTTTTCAGGAGCATCCTTTAAGTTTTTCAGTCGAGGAGATCTCCTCACCCGCAACGACTTCCCAACATCTTGCAGCGTCTCAGCACACTCTTTGCCATTATTACGTACGCTTACTTGGCCCGCAACATCAGCTGCAACGACAACAGATGTTAAACAATACATTTCAGTCCCCTACGCATATTACAGGGACATAACATGTTTTAAACAATACATTTCAACCAAAACAGATGTTAAACAATACATTAACATGTGTTACACCATACATTTCAGTCTCGTATACACATTACAGGGACATAAACTTTCTCGAGCACTAATCAACGCGTCGCCATCAATTTGTACTTATGTTTTCTTCCTAGGTTGCCATCTATACACTTAACTATAAACGTACACTAAAAATGGTAACACATGTAACACTTTACCTGTTTCGTTACCACCATCCGTGTTTTGCCCATCAAACTTTATATTTGTCTTACGCCTTTTTGGGGTCACACAGCTTTCTTCTTTCTCAGGAACATCCTTTAACTTCTCCAGTTGAGCAGATCGCCTCACCTGTAACGACTTCCCACCATCTTCCATCGTTTCATCATACTCTTTTCCATCAACAGCTACGCTTGATTGCCCCGCAACATCAGCTGCAACCACAACAGATTTAAATCAATACGATTGGTAACACATTAACATGTGTTACAGTGTACATGTCAGAAAGATAATAATCACACCTTCTAGGCCATCAAAGTCTATGGATGAAGATCCTACTTCTTTCAATCTCCTTTTACTAATCCTTTTGTTAAGCCGATTAAGTGACTTCCTGTACAAACTAGCTATTGGCGAACCATCCGAGAATTCGTCAACCACGCCATCCCCTACGAAAACGTTGCACATCAGTAAATGCGTGCCACATTAATCAAGTCAATATTTACAAAGAATAACAGTGACTAACCAGCGTTCCGTCCCTCGTCAACGTGAATACTTTCATCATTTTTCAAATCTTCCAACACCTCATTGATACGGTGCGACGATAAATCTACCGCTTTATCGTGATCTGTACTTGCATACGCTTTCTGTTCAAATAAACTTTCATACATTGCCTTCAACGTTTGTACTTCCTCGTCATCAGGGCTCTCCACACACATAGATTCCAACATACCCTCTATTTTGATTTTGTTCTTGTTTGTCACATTAATTAGCTGTCGTACCATCAACAGCCTCTCCTGTTTCAAAAGTTTAAAGCAACAGTTTCATACAAAAGTTATATACTAATTGTAAAAAACACATGTTAGTGCATATAACTATACCTCCTTACTTGCCCAATGTTCCACGTTATAGTTACTTGGAAGTGTTAACCCTTTAAACCCTCCCAGACCAAACCCACCAGCAAGTATTTCCAGCCTTTCTCTCTCTCGCAATCTCTTCAAGTTCCAGAAAGCCAAAGGACACACCGCCTTGTCAACCTTCATCCCTGTGCACTCAATGCTATCAACGTACAACAGCTACAAGTAACAGCGATCAGTTCAGTCCGAAAAATAAGCAAGTATATTGAACACATGTTAATTCTCCCAGATAAATAAATTTTACTTACTATCAGAATCGAAAGAGGCCCAACGAAGATGCTTTGTGGGTCAAGCCGATCCCAGGTATCTTTGCAAGTTTTCAACTTCTCTACCACCAGGTCATACCAGTCTAACTTTGCAAAATCCATTTCGTCATCTAGATACTCTAAGATTTCTTCCCGTAAACAACTTTGTTTATGACAGTCAACGAGCACTGCCACAAAACACATTACAAAATCCATGCGGAAATCAAAACTGTCTTCGCCGTCGGACTCATCTATCATTTTCACCATCTTTGTTGGAGGTACATGTACACCGGGGTATCTCGCCCTCCAATCCGCAATGGCATCAACCAAGATGGGCAGCTTATCATTCGAACTAAACTTTTTCCCACCGGTCGGGATCCCTAGTAACTGATGTATCACTTTCCTGTTTACCTTGATATTACCAGCAGGTGTACATATCACCATCTTATCGGGATTAAAATTGTCGACAACAAAATAACCTAACTTAGCTGGTAACCCATCAACGCTGAAAGTAAGTAAACGACCAAAGCCCATTTCCCTGACTGCCTCACGTTGTTGGTCTGTCAATGCTCGTACACACTTATAAAATTGTAGTGGTGCAGATCGCGTTCTTATTCCTGGAAATTCATCCTTCTTCGCTCGCTTACGGGCTTTGGGAACTTTTGCTTGTTCGTTACCAACTTCCTTTTGCTTTCGTTTTTGAACTTTCACACTCTCCTCTGAAACTTTCTTCTTCCCTGACCATAAGGTTCTCCCGCTTGATGTAGCTGTTACATATGCCCTACGTACTGGTATAACGTTTTATACACAACCAAAACAACCATAAAATAATTACTCTACTTTACAACCCTTTATGTCAAATCTTTCTAAGACAAACGGTAACATTAAAGTTATAAGATCAAACATCCAACAATTAATCATTTGAACATCAAACAAATGAAAGTCAATAAAAAATAACTAACCACGGTTTCTTTGCCTTCCTTTTCCAGAATTATCCTCCGCGATGTTTTTTTTCTCTGCCAATTAACACATGTTAGGCAAACTTCAAACTCAGACCATTAATTATTTGGTAGACAAACAAATCAAAGCCAATGATTTTTGGTCTGTCCATTAATTGTTTAACACATGTTAGGCAAACTTCGAAAATTAACTAACCACGTTTTCTTGTACTTCCACAGCCAGAACTATACAAGGTAACATTTTTTCCCTACCATGTAACACATGTTATACAAGTTCACATTGATACACTTACAAAATGTTTAACATTTTCAAACACCTAATCTAATAATCTTAACAGATTGTGCCATTAATCCAATAACCTTAACATAATTTTCAAACTGTGTGTCATCCTTTAACACAGTTACATGTTACACAAACTTCAAACTCCGACCATTAATTATTTGGCAGACAAACAAATCAAAGCCAATGATCTTTGGTCCGTCCATTAATTATTTAACACATGTTATGCAAACTTCTAAACTTAACTACCCAAGAATTAATGTACTTCCACAGCCAGAACTATACAAGGCAACGTTTTTCCCCCTACCATTTAACACATGTTATACAAGTTCACATTGATACGCAATTACCAACTATTGTAACCAAAGGCACTTACCATTTAACCGTCGTTTCCCAGTGGCTGTTGACGCAGTGTCTATATCTTCATACACTGCAAATGCAGCCAAACAAAAGTATGTTATGAACAGAGCCTAATTCAACACACAACACACTATATATCACCTAAAACTACGTTCACGGTTTATACGCACATCAATACTAACCTAATGCCCTCTGGGTCGGACCGAAGCAAGATTGTTGCTTGGGAGGACCTTGCTTGGAATCATCGGATATAATAACAACACTACGGCTGGCAGACCTTTCCCGCCCTAACATAGGTCTCCTAGTGCAATAGATAGAAAACAAAACAAAATCAGTTGCCATTTTTGAAGGGGAAATCGATTGAACAAAACCCCCTTTTACAGGACCGATTACAAGAACTAACCTTTTGCTTGAACTCTTGATCTTCCGTAATCGTTTCATTTTGAGCGAGAACGACAAAATTACGAACGATTTCCTCATTCTCCCGGATCCACACTATCGGCTTCTGTCTTAGGGTTAGAAGGCACCGATCGACGTTGTCTTGGCGATGGGGAAATATGAACAGTCTCAGTATATAGTGGGAAAGATAAAGATGAAAATATTTTTGAAAGTCTTTGCAGTTTTGATTAGACGGCTACTGCATGGCAGGGATTTGGGTTTCCAATGTTCTATTTGCACTACCGAAAATACCCTTCCGGAGGTTGTCATGTGTATTATACTATTTCTTTTAATTATAATTCTTTCCAAAATGTTGAGAGCCATTGATCAAGTTGGATGAAAGATAATCAATGGATCACAATGGGTTTGCATAGTTTTCTAAAAAAGATAGAGTTCCCTATAGAGCCAAACCCTATATATATATATATATATATATATATATATATATATATATATATGTAGGTTTAGGTTCATTTGTGAACAACTTCTTAAGAGTGAATTGAGTGAACTAATCTTGGCCCTTGATCAGATTTTAGATTAAAATTAAAATGGAAAGATTGACATTAGCCAAGTATTTTAATTAAAATCTCTTAATTTTCTCATCTCTTAACTCTCTCTCTCGTTTTTAATTATTTCTCCATTATTTTAATTATAAGAGATTGAAGAGCTAAGTTTTTTTTTTAAATAAACTCTTATGTTCTTTTTAAAATTAAATATTAAACCTAATTAAATTATGTTGTCTAACATATGTGTATACAGGTCAGTATATACAAGGCTTATACACTTGTGTATTATTACATCTTGTTCCAACAGGTATATAAACCAGATTTATACACATGTGTATTATTCAAGCACATATGTGTATACATGTCGGTATATACCAGACGTATACACCTGGATATTATTCAAGTACATAGTGTATACAGGTCGGTATATACAAAACTTATACGCTGGTGCATTATTACATATTGATTACACTATTCATCTTTTTATCAAACATTGATCTAATACATATATGTAAGGAGAATTGTAATTAATATTTTTAGTCGTGTTCTAGATGGAACAATATTTGATAATGTTTGTATTTTTTTTAATTATCAAATATTAAGTTAGGTAATTTGTGAGAGAAAAAATATAGAGAATGTAATTAAATATTCTTTTAATTGGAAAGAGAAATCAGGAGAGAGAAAAAAAAATCAACTAATTAAATGAAGAGAGAACAATACAATTATACCCTTGTGTTTATTAAAATACATGTAAGTTACAACAAATAATTACAATCTTGCCACTAAAGAAAAAATCTAGATCTACATAATCAATGTTCAGGACAAGTTCATTTTGTTCACAAATACATCATTGTTCACTCTTGAACCCTACCCTATATAGGGTGAGGTTCTAGAGTGAACACTAATGTATATATATATATATATATAGAGGGAGAGGATCATGAGAAAACTAGATATAAATGAGAAAACCAAAAAACTAACCAAAAAAACACTAAAAATGAGGGGGGAGACTTTTAATGAAGGAGGGGGGACTTTTAATGAAGGATGGGTAAAATTGGAAAAAAAAATATATAACTTTTCAAACATTTTCCATTTCTCCATACGTTATCATTTTAAAACAAAAATGGCACCATAAGATCACAAATTTTTGTATCTTTCATTCAAGTATATTCGAGCATATTTTTTATGACATAAAAAAGATTTATGGTGTCGTCTTGTTTTCAATACTATTATTATAGTAGTGCACATGTGCAATATAACATGTACTACAATTGCATTTCATGCTTAAAATTAGCTTTTTGAGTCTAGTTTAGCTTTTAGGGTTAGTTTTTTTGGAGGTTTAGGATTAGGTTTTTGGGTGTGGGGGGGGGGGGGGGGTTAGGTTTTTGGGGGGTGGGGATGGGGGGGTTTAGTTTTTTTCGGGTTTACAATTGCATTACATGCTTAAAATTAGCTTTTTGAGTCTAGTTTAGCTTTTAGGGTTAGTTTTTTTTGGAGGTTTAAGATTAGGATTAGGTTTTTGGGTGTGGAGGGGAGGGGGGTTTAGGTTTTTGGGGGGTGGGGTGGGGGGTTTAGGTTTTTTTCGGGTTTATGTTTAGGGTTTAGTTTTAGGTTTTCGGGAGGGTGGGGGGTGGGGGGTTTAGGTTTTTTTTTTTTGGGGGGGGGGGGGTTAGGCTTTTGGTGGGAGGGTGAATTTAGGTTTTTGGGGGGTGTCGGTGGGGGGTGGGTTAAGTGGTTTAAGCTTTATGTATTAGTGCACATGTGCAGTACAACAAAAAAATTTTTTTTTTTTTTTGAAAATTTTTTTCTTGGCATAAAAACTAGCGATTTTTTTATTAAAAATTGTAAAAAAAAATTGGTATGTTTTTTGGTTTTTTTAGGCTATATTTTGGTTAGTTTTTTGGTTTTCTCATTTAAACTAGTTTTCTCATTTAAACTAGTTTTCTCATGATCCATCCCCTATATATATATATATAGGGTGAGGTTCTAGAGTGAACACTAATGTATTTGCGAACTGAGTGAACAAATCCTGGCCATTGATCTACGCACGTGTATGGCAAGGATCTCATAATCAAATCGTAAAATACACTAGTGTATTTCAACATCAAATCCTGGCCATTGATCTACACACATGTATGGCCAGGATTAGTTCACTCAGTTCGCAAGCTACACTAGTGTTCACTCTTGAACCTAATCCTATATATATATATATATATATATATATATATATATAATCCACTGAAAATATAATATGTATATCGCATATATATGTATCGACGCATAGAATTACTAACATTTAAAATTTCAGTTCAAGTTTGTATTGATGCATAATATAAATGAAAAAGAGTAGAACGTCGCAATGTTTGACGATTTTGGTTCAATATGCTTGAGTATATGTTGTTTAAATTATTCTGTGATATTAACAATTAATAATGTTTGCAATTCAGATGTCAAACGAAGTAAATCAGGAAGTCCAGAATAATAATGATAACGAGAACCAAGTGGATAAAAGTGCAATAGAGCACATAGTAGCTCAAGGAATCATAGATGTCATGCCATTTATTATCGACACTCTTAATAAAGAGGTACAAAATAATAATACCATAATAGGTGGTAAATGTACTCAAAACGAGTCAAGTCACAGTGTGAATGGAGATAACGGACTTCTCATCAAAGCTCCAATTCCAAAAAGGAAGAGAACCATCTCATATGATTGTTCTTAGAAAGAATTCTTATCATGCAAACCAATAGAATTCTCAGGCAACGAATGAGCCATTTCAGCCTTACGTTGGATAGAAAAGACTGAAGCAGTCTTAAAGATAAGTAAATGTGCAGATGAGGACAAGATCATGTATGCTTCTAATCTTTTCAAAGATGAAGCATTAGAGTGGTGGAATATCATTCTACAATCAAGAAAAAGTGACATGGTTTACAACATGGAATGGAACAACTTTAAGGAAATAGTTGAAAGGAAGTTTTGTCCTCCTCATGAAAAGGAGCAGATAGCCAATAAATTTCTGAATCATAGAATGATTAGGGTAAATTGTAGGGAATTTACTACCAAATTCTTTAAATATGCTAGAATAGTACTGTGATTGCATTTTGTATGTCCATAGTTAGAAATCTGTCTGTATTTGCAACGTTTAATGTCTTGAGTCTGTATCATACCGGACAGAGGTTTCACTTGGTGTCAGTAGGTATCGTTAGGTAACGTCAGGTTAGGATACGATACGACGCGGTGCGTCAGGAGGGTGAATGATTAGACATGATGTCATCATTCTACATGATGACATCATGTCATAAACATAATAATACTACAATATGAAGTCTGCATGATATTTATAGACAAAGACAAATACAAGTAAATATAAAAGACTAATATATCATGCATGGATTTATTATAACATTCAAATATACTGATGAAGACAAAAGAAAATTTCGCCCGGATGTGTAATTCCATCATCCGCCTGGATGAGGAATCTCAATCTCGCTCGGATGTAGAACTCACCCGGATGAGGAACTCCTATAAATACTCAGCATGTCCATCCGGATGTGGAAGAGATCAGAGAAAATACATCCGTTCAAAACCTTTCAAGAAACAGTTCTCAGTTCTTTAAGATCTCATCAAACAACAACATCAAGATACTCTTGTTTACGTCACGTTGATTAGATTTCGAGTATCTTGTATGTAGATCGAGTCAAAACTCTATCCGGTTGTCGTTACGGAATAAAACGATAGTTATTTACACTTTCGCGCACGATTACGGTTCGATTTAACAGATTCTGCACGTTAAATCGAATCCACTACAGAACTAGTGACCGTTGACGATCCGATCCTGAACTCACAAGTACCAACACTAGCCTCGCCAGAACCGGTATTAATCTCCCATTATATCTGGGGATTAATCAGTGAGATCGGAGATATGGTCGAAGCAGCTAGGCCACAAACAATTGAAGAAACAGTGGAGCTTGCTAATACTCTGACAGATGGGCTGATACGTACACAGGAAGAAAATCAGAAAAAGAATCTAGCTCAAAGGATTACCCTGGAACTTCGTTCTGGTAAATCCTATCGTGGGAAAGGAACATGTTCATCTACTTCACCTTTCTTTAAGCTCTGTAGAAAGAAGCACACAGGGAAGTGTGCGGTATCCTGCAACTTCTGCAAGAAGCCAAGACATAAGGAAGAAGAATGTAGAATCAAAGCTAGTACGAAAATATGCTATGACTGCGGAGAAACATGTCATATACGACCAAACTGCCCAAAACTAGCTCCAGTAGCAAACAACAAAGCAAAGGCAACAGAAGGACCTAAGAAAAATGCCAGAGCATTCGTACTGACAGCCGAAGAAGCTAAGATGATCCCTGATGTAATCGTCAGTACGTTTTTAGTTAATGATGTTTATGCTAAAATATTATTTAACTCTTGTGCAAACCAAAGTTTTATAAATACTTCTTCTGCAAATTTCTCAATCAACCATTAACTAAACTTCCCCAAGATTATATGGTGGAGACGGCAATTGGAAATTCTATCAAAATAAATGAAAGCCTTTAGGAAAGAAAGATAGAATTTTTAGATCATAAGTTTACCGCTAACCTGTTACCAATGAGTCTAGCCGGATTCGATGTCGTATTAGGAATGGATTGGTTGGTAGCCATTCATGCACGAATTTTGTGTGAACAAAATTCTGTAGAAGTTTGTACACCAACTGGAAAAAGAATCACAATTAAGGGAGACAAGCCGACCGGGTCAACAAAATTCATCTCTGTGAAGAAAGCTGTAGGTTATGTAAGAAAAGGAGGAATGGTGTATATGATTTCGGTATTCATTAGCACTAAAGGAAAAGAGTTAAAAGATTTTCCAGTGGTATCTAATTTCTCAGATATCTTCCCAAAAGAGTTACCAGGACTACCGCCAGATCGTGAGGTTGAATTTAGAATTCACCTAATACTAGGAACGGCACCAATTGCCAAAGCACCGTATAGCACCAATGGAAATGCAGGAATTGAAGAAACAGTTAGATGACTTATTAGAAAAAGGTTTTATACAACCTAGCTCATCACCTTGGGGAGCGCCGGTGTTATTTGTCAAAAAGAAAGATAGATCGATGCGCATGTGTAGTGATTACAAAGAACTGAATAAGATTACGATTAAAAATTGGTACCCACTGCCGAGAATCGATGATCTATTTGATCAACTTCAAGGAGCCCAATCCTTTTCCAAGATTGATTTACGCTCAGGATATCATCGATTGAAGGTACAGGAAGAGGACATTCCTAAAACTGCTTTTAGAACAAGGTATGACCATTATGAATTTACAGTCATGTCATTTGGTCTAACCAATGCTCCAGCCGCATTTATGGACATGATGAATAGGATATGTAAACCATACCTGGATAAATTCATAATTGTTGTTATAGATGATATACTAATTTACTCCAGAAGTAAAGAAGAGCATGCCGAGCATTTACAAGTACTTCTGACATTGTTGAGAAAAGAAAAGCTTTATGCTAAATTCTCAAAATGTGAATTATGGTTGCAAGAAGTGCAATTTCTTGGAAATTTAGTCAATCTTGAAGGAATTCATGTGGATCCTACAACGATCGAAGCTATTACCAAATGGAAAGTCCCTGAATCACCAACAGAAGTAAGAAGTTTTCTTGGACTGGTAGGATACTATAGACGTTTCATTCAAGATTTTTCTAGAATAGCCATTCCATTAACCAAACTAACTTGCAAGTCAGTTAAGTTTGAATGGGGACCAAAACAGGAGGAAACATTTAAGATTTTAAAGCAAAGATTAACTAACGCACCAATACTTGCTTTACCAGAAGGAACTGAAGTCTTTATAGTCTATTGTGATGCATCCAAATTAGGATTTGGATGTGTGTTGATGCAACGTCAAAAGGTAATTGCCTATGCCTCTAGACAACTAAAGAAGCATGAAGAAAATTATACAACACGTGATCTAGAATTAGGAACAATACTTTTTGCCCTTTAGATTAGGAGACATTATCTCTGCGGTAGTAAGTTCGTTGTCTTCACAGATCATAAAAGTTTAAGGTATGTTTTCGGGCAAAGGGAATTAAACATGAGGTAAAGACGTTGGATGGAAATCCTTAGCGATTATTGTTGTGATATCCCATACCATGCAGGAAAAGCTAACGTAGTAGCTGACGCTTTAAGTCGAAAGTACCATGAGAAGCCAAAAATGGTAAGTGCTCTCAGATAAAACCTGCAAGTAGATTTAAATGAACAATTGGAAAGGGTACAGGAAACAACAATCAAGGTTGATGCTGAAGGTTTGAAAGAAATGATTAAAGAATTAGAAAAAAGGAGCAGATGGAATTTGGAGATTCCATAAGAAAAGAATTTGGGTACCTATTCAAGGAAACCTACGAAAGCGAATTCTAGAAGAAGCTCATAAATCTAAGTATACGATGCATCCTGGAAGTGACAAGATGTATCAAGACATAAGGAAAAACTTTTGGTGGATAGGATTGAAAAAGGATATAGCAAATTATGTTGCTAAGTGATTAACCTGTTCACAAGTTAAAGCTGAACATCAAAAACCTTCAGGATTACTTCAGCAATTGGAAATGCCAATTTGGGAATGGGAGTTGATAACAATGGACTTTGTTACCAAATTACCCCAGACAAGAAAAGGTAACGACACAATTTGGGTAATTGTGGACAGATTGACTAAATCAGCACATTTTTTACCAATGAATGAAACTTTCAATATGGAATATTTAGCTAAGATATATGTGAATAAAGTAGTTTCATTACATGGGATTCCTTTATCTGTTGTGTCCGACAAAGATAATCATTTTGCTTCTCATTTCTGGACAAATTTTCACAAAGCAATGGGAACCAGATTAAATCTAAGTACAGCCTATCATCCTTAAATGGATGGACAAAGTGAAAGGACAATCCAAACTATGGAGGATATACTTAGAGCCTGTGTGATAGATTTTGGAGGAAATTGGAACAAATACTTACCTTTAATAGAATCTTCTTACAATAATAGCTATCATACTAGCATCAACGCTGCACCACTCGAAGCACTATATGGACGGAAATGCCGAACACCGGTATGTTGGGCAGAACTTGAAGAAAAGCAACTGCCAGGTCCTGAAATTGTACAAGAAACAACTGACAAAATAATTCAAGTCAAGGAAAGACCGAAAACAACACGAGCCCTTCAAAAGAGTTATGCAGATAACAAACGTAAACTGTTAGAGTTTCAAGTTAGAGACAAGTTACTATTAAAAGTTTCACCATGGAAGGGTGTTGTCAGATTCGGTAAAAGAGGAAAGCTAAGCCCAAGGTATGTTGGACCTTTTGAAATTATCAAACGAATTGAATCAGTAGCTTATCAGCTACAATTACCTGAAGAGATGGCAGGAGTACATGATGTATTTCATGTATGTAATCTAAAGAAATGCTTAGCAGATGAATCATTGGTAATACCTCTTCAAGACATAGAGGTAAATGAAAAGCTTAAGTTTGTGGAAAAGCCCATACAAATATATAAATATCAAGAATCTCAAGCACAAGAGATTAGTTCTGGTCAAAGTAAAATGGGATTTTAAGAAAGGACTAGAATACACATGGAAACTCGAATCTGAAATGAAAAAGAAATATCCTTATTTGTTCCAATGAATCTCAAGGACGAGATTTAAAACAAGGTAGGGAGGAAGTAACAAAACTCAAAAAGCACCACAAAGAATCATAACCGAGACTCCAAACACGTATAACGAGACCCAACACGAGAAACGAGGAAAACTGGATTTTTACCTCGCCGCGCTACGCAACGACATAAGGACATCATCGTCGCTCAAAGCGACGCCCTTATTTCCACCGGAGACACTTGGCAGCTACGTGGCAGGTCTAGGGTGGTGACTGATCACACCTAAGCCCTAGCTTGTCACACCCCAACCGATGGCGGAAACATCGGGATGTGGCACTAAGCGACGAGATTGCTCGAGAGAATCCATAACACTAATATTCCGACAATAATATTTAATTTCTTTTCATGGCAAAACTAATGTCATACAAATTTAAGTACAGATAGTTCAAATAAGAGATTCAGTAGTTTGATAATAGTCTAGGCGTGTATCTAAAGTCGCCTAATCTTGATTCGAGGTAACCTGCTATTAACCTGCAACATACATTAAAATAATGTCAATACAAAAAAGTATTGGCGAGTATACAAGTTTGATATAATAATAGTAAAATAGATAAAAGCGTTGCAGATTTCCACATACATAAACGAGATACAACACAACATATATACTAACTAGATAGGCACTCAAGCTAAGTCCCGAGATGACTGCGAAGGAGTGGTGTGAGATATCCTTAACTAGACCCCGTCGGGTGTGAGTCGAACTATAATACCATACTAGATAGGGCTGCAAACGAACCGAACGTTTAGCGAACAGTTCGTGAACCGTTCGGCGGGAATTTCGTTTGTGTTCCTTCGTTTAATAAATGAATGAACATGAACAAAAAAATTCGTTCGATTAGTTAAATGAACGAACATAAACAGAGGTCTCGTTCGTTCGATTGTGTTCGTGAACGTTCGGTAAGGTGTTCGTGAACATGTTCATGAACATTCATTAATTTGCGTTTGTTTATGTTTGTATGTTTGTATTTTAATTGAAGATCTTTGTACCTTTTTATATGTTATTTGTACTTTTTATAGTATTAAACTTTTATTTATTTTATTACCCTAACAATTAAACTAGGAAATCCACTTTCACCTTGTTTATGCATCATTTCCCTTTCATTTCTCATTATTTACATCGGCGAATACGATCGACCTCCATTCCACAATAAGGGATTCAAGTTCGAGTGTTAGTCTCTGGGCCATCTATCTTTATCCTTTGATGCGTTCGCCAAATTTATTTGTGTTCGTGAACCGTTCGTTAACACGCTCATTTCCTTAATGAACGAACACGAACATAAAATCTCGTTCGTTAAGTGTTCACGAACCGTTCGTGAACACATTTATTTCCTTAACGAACGAACACGAACAAGGCCTTGTTCGTGTTCGTTCGGTTCGTTTACAGCCCTAATACTAGCTAAGGTGGAACATCGAGTAAGAGTCCTAGCACATATGTAGCAAGCATCATGTGTAAATATGTATGTCAGTCATTCGCATGTGATAATAAGTTTAGAGCATGTAGTGTGTTTTGATAAGTGTGTTTTAGATATGAACGTATGTTACACCCAAAAAGTGCGTTTTAAAACGAAAAAGGGGTCAAGTATACTCACAGTGCGTGTTTATAGTAAACACGGTCTGGAATGGAGTGGAGGGAGCGTCGGATCAGCCTGCGTACGGGAACAGAAGTGCATCAGTCTTCCTAGTGTTGAAACAGTCAAAGTTGGAGTATCGAGTGGGAAACAGACTCCTTGTAAGAAGCTGGCTTCGTAAGAAGCGGCTGTTCAGCGTTTTTGAGCATTCGGACTTGCGTTTTCGCCTGAATCGGATGTATTTTCGAGCCCTTTTCATGACGGTTTCAACACCACTTCGCCCCACTATTCAGTGAACGAAATATATGTCGGTTTTGGTCAGGTTTAGTGTAAAAATCGAGTTTAAAAGTGTTTTTCTTTGGATTAAACACTTGGTGAGTGCGAGATTCGCATATCTACATCTTGGGAAGCCAAAGCTTAGCCAAATAAACTCGTTTAAGTGCAAATCCGTGGTAAATCAGAAGTTCTTGAAGAAAAAGATGAAGTTTTCGATGAAAAGCTGATGTTTAGATGAAAAAGAAGAAGTTTGGATGAAATCGGAGTGAAACTCATGTAAAATCATAGTGGAAATCGTTGTGAAACTTGTAAAAATAGCGGATCTTACTCGGGAAATCGATGGACAACAGGTTGGGAGCGTTTTGGATGAAATGGCAGCAAGTTAGAATGTGAGAAGAGGCTTGGGTATTTATAGAGGAAGTTGGAATGCGCAGGTTGCCTTCGTAAGAAGCTAGCTTCGTAAGAAGGGACCAGTTTTGTGTGAGAGATTACTGTTTCGCGTGTCGGATGTTCGTTAGGTGCGTTTTATTGGGTAAGTTAGTTCAAGTACTTTAAGTATTTTAGCGAGATATTAAGTATTCACACACAACACGACACTTGTAACTCATTTAACATTTAAACACACAATAATAATGCAACTAATATAAATAAATCCAGGTTTTGAGTTTGCGTTGCGATGGTTCGAGAGCGAGCGAGTATTTTAGATACTCACGTGATGTAATAGTGTAAGCGAAAGCGTTGTGAAGTGCGATATAGCATGTTAAAATAAGCGATATAGTGCGAAAATATGCGATGTAGCGTAGTAAGCGATATAGTTTACATTATGATCCGAATCTCAGTGCTAGGCGTAACGAGAGTAACGAGCGCGAAAGTGCGGGGTGTTACATAGCTAGTACCGCTACACGACGGTGATTAGGCTTTCTCGTTGCACAACGCGACGGGGTCAGATTGCAGCTATAAATTGAGCAGTCCCGGGACATTCAAACTCGCTCAAATTTCTTTTCTTTCTCTCAAAGACTCTCTGCTTAAGTTATTATACCCCAAATAAGTTTGAAGCTCTGCCCCGTTGTAAGTATTTTAACCCCTTATCAGTGATTCGATACCCTGTACGATCGATCTTGAACCCAGCAACGGATGTCAAGGCGCTGCTTGATAAAGGTTATGCTTTGTAAACTACGTTGGGGTTCTGATCTCGTGATGTATTGATAAAGTTGAATTGGGTTATTATACTAACACGCGTGCATTGTATATTTTTAATAGGAACTCAAGAAAATTACCAGAAAGTATTTTCAGGAAGCTTATAGTAAAACCTAAGTTTACAATGTGAGTCATTCTTTCTTTTTATCAAAATGATTTACAAAACTTTAAAAAAAATTTAGTTATACTTATAGTGATCGAGTCTTTGTATTCTACAATTACTACCGGTATAACTTGATATACATTACTTGATATAACTTCAGCATTGGACAAAGGGTTAGCCAATGGTGATATGACCATAGTTACATATCCGTCGAGTGACAAGTACTTTGGAGTTTTTGTTAGATAAAAACATTGTAATCTCCATCTTGATACTGTAAAATATAACAATGTATCTTTTTACAAAATGGAATGTACTCGTCAGTATTTCTTGCTGATAAAATATTTTAAAACACGTTTCAGGTAACCTGATGTGAAGCTATTAGAGGCCAGCTATGGAGCACTGAATGCTTAAATAAAGTGGCATAGTTACCTGAATAAAAGAATGGAATTATGTTTTTCAGCAATTAGGGTGTATCCCTATAAATACATTATAAATGAAATATGAGTTTTAGCCCATTTATTTAATATAAAATGTTTGGTGTTTTACAACTCGGAAATTATTTTCTAACTACGATCCTGGTGAGTTAATTCTGCTGCAAATTTAATATACACCGATAACACCAGTCAGGCTCGCGGCACCTGCTTTTAGGGTAGGGTCGGGGGCTACGACAAATCTGGTCAATAATTACACAAGCAATAAATTAACCAAAATCAAATTGTCATTTTTGGACATGATGAACAGGATATGTAAACCATACCTGGATAAATTTATAATTGTTGTTATAGATGATATACTAATTTACTCCAGAAGTAAAGAAGAGCATGCCGAGCATTTACAAGTACTTCTGACATTGTTGAGAAAAGAAAAGCTTTATGCTAAATTCTCAAAATGTGAATTATGGTTGCAAGAAGTGCAATTTATTGGAAATTTAGTCAATCATGAAGGAATTCATGTGGATCCTACAACGATCGAAGCAATTACCAAATGGAAAGTCCCTGAATCACCAACAAAAGTAAGAAGTTTTCTTGGATTGGCAGGATACTATAGACGTTTCATTCAAGATTTTTCTAGAATAGCCATTCCATTAACCAAACTAACTTGCAAGTCAGTTAAGTTTGAATGGGGACCAAAACAGGAGGAAACATTTAAGATTTTAAAGCAAAGATTAACTAACGCACCAATACTTGCTTTACCAGAAGGAACTGAAGTCTTTATAGTCTATTGTGATGCATCCAAATTAGGATTTGGATGTGTGTTGATGCAACGTCAAAAGGTAATTGCCTATGCCTCTAGACAACTAAAGAAGCATGAAGAAAATTATACAACACGTGATCTAGAATTAGGAACAATACTTTTTGCCCTTTAGATTAGGAGACATTATCTCTGCGGTAGTAAGTTCGTTGTCTTCACAGATCATAAAAGTTTAAGGTATGTTTTCGGGCAAAGGAAATTAAACATGAGGTAAACACGTTGGATGGAAATCCTTAGCGATTATTGTTGTGATATCCCATACCATGCAGGAAAAGCTAACGTAGTAGCTGACGCTTTAAGTCGAAAGTACCATGAGAAGCCAAAAATGGTAAGTGCTCTCAGATAAAACCTGCAAGTAGATTTAAATGAACAATTGGAAAGGGTACAGGAAACAACAATCAAGGATGATGCTGAAGGTTTGAAAGAAATGATTAAAGAACTAGAAAAAAGGAGCAGATGGAATTTGGAGATTCCAAAAGAAAAGAATTTGGGTACCTATTCAAGGAAACCTACGAAAGCGAATTCTAGAAGAAGCTCATAAATCTAAGTATACGATGCATCCTGGAAGTGACAAGATGTATCAAGACTTAAGGAAAAACTTTTGGTGGATAGGATTGAAAAAGGATATAGCAAATTATGTTGCTAAGTGATTAACCTGTTCACAAGTTAAAGCTGAACATCAAAAACCTTCAGGATTACTTCAGCAATTGGAAATGCCAATTTGGGAATGGGAGTTGATAACAATGGACTTTGTTACCAAATTACCCCAGACAAGAAAAGGTTACGACACAATTTGGGTAATTGTGGACAGATTGACTAAATCAGCACATTTTTTACCAATGAATGTGTTTGACTCCGAACGATTGCGAACCGACTCGTACGACGTGCGGAATCCGTGTACGAGCAAGACCGAGACACACGAACAGTAATATAAACGTGATTCTTTGATAGATCTGATAACATACAAGAACCTTGAATCACCTTGGACAAGCTTTCTCTCTCTACTTTCTCTCTCTAGAACTCTAGCTCTCCAAGTCACAAATGGCAAAAGTTCCTAAATGAAACCCTAAGGCTTCTATTTATAGGCCAAGGCTTATAAGGAGAGTTCCCCTTATTTACAATAATGCCACCTTGCTTTTTTCTATCTAATATTACAATGTAAGTCTAAACTTAAACTATTTCTGCTACGGTCTTGAGATGACGGAGGCGATAGACATACTGTACTAACAGACTCCCCCTTGGATATTGCCGCAGTCAATCTCAAACATTCAGACTCGTAGTCTGGAATCTGCAACACTCATACATTTATAAGTAAAATATTTTTAGATTTCCAGGTATCGTAACCTGGCTCCATCAAACTTTCTAAATCAAGATCCTGGGACTAAGATATAATAATATGAAATAAATCCAGGATTACTTGATACTCTCCCCCTATCAACAATCTTCAAAGATTTGGCAGTTTCAGCGAACCGGATCGGAAACTAGCTCTTTTACAGATTTTAACAGTATAAGCATCCAAATCCCTCACAGTTAATCATCCAAGTCCAAATTAACGACCTTGGAGATATCACAAACTGTTTTGATTTTTTATTTTAAAAAACTTCAAGTTTCAAATTAATGAACTTGTTTTATTTTTCAGAAACACAATCAGCATACTTAGATTTTGAAACTCAGTTCTCAGACATCGGTTGTCTAAAATAAAGCAGAATCAAAAATCTTTTTGTATTTTCTGAAAACATAAAGTAGTAAAGAAATATGTACAAACATATTTACACACAATATTTTTGTTTGAGTTTGCGTCAGAGGATCAATTCAGTTTTTGACAAGTCACAAGTACCATTGAGCTTAGTTACACATTAAGAATTAAACAATTCACTTAGATTGTCGATATACTGATCCACTTAAATTTTCACACAAACTTCAACTGATTCAGGATACGAATTAGATGTTTTAGGAACTTAAACTCATTCATGTGTCCCACCTCTTGAATATACTCCCGTATCCAGATCCCAATATTCAGTCTTACAGGTAATTATAACACAAATGATATCTGTAAGGGGTTAATAATTTATGAAGAATCATGAGAGCTCAGGTCAGAACTACCGTTCAGCAGAGAGATCATGACTCAACTTGTGGGTGTGTCCCCTTTAGAGGATCTTTTTTACAACAGCATTGTTAAGCAATTTTATTGTCTTATCATTGATACTGAGGGTGATGCTGTGTTTCAAGCATTTGCAGAAAGTATTATCCAAGGACTAGGTCAGAACTACCGTTCAGCAGAAGTCCCGGAATAATACCCCAGATATCATTGAGTATAAAAACCTAGTATATCAGAATACGAGACCTTTCAAACGAGATTTCAGGGGTTACCTATATATCCAAGTAGTGTTCCCCACAAAATAAGTAAGTTTGAATTTAGGTTTATATCCCGAAAAAGTTTACTAAATGTATAAAAATCTACCGACACATCCACGGTGAGATCGTTTAACACATTTAAACTTTCCATTTCTTTAGCGTACTGTGACAGTCCACTAATGTACTATCATTTCCTCTTTTTACACAAAAACTCATTTTTTTTGTTTTATCATGTTTTTGACTTTTTCAAATTTTCTAATGTTTTTGGATTTTCTGACAATTTCTTACTCCCCCTAAAATTCAAAACCATTTAAAGAAAATTTGACAAACCGATACTGATAGCTTTGTCTCGCCATCCATTTTCTGCTTTTCATGCACTGATTTGCAGAAAATATAACGTACCCCCATGATTTACAACCCATTGATTTTCGACAGTTTGAAAACCGTTTTTCAATCTTGTGAAAGTAATCATGTTTGTTCAGCCGTGAGGGTTTCGGCGTATTCAATTAACACATATTTTTATATTTTTTAGTTTCAGAATCAGAATTTACCTCAGTGATTGGCACTTCGGTGTCTGCTTCAGTTTCTTTCTGATTAGCTTCTTTTTGCTGCTTTTCATCAACAGAACCAACATCTGTTGAACTTTCAACCTTCACTTCTTCTTCTGCTTTCTTCACATCTTCTCTACCCTGCCGTTCTTCAGTAACAGCTTCTTTCACAAATTTCTTTTTCACCACCACTTCTTCTTTCACTTCTTCAACAATCTTCACATCTTCTTCTTTAACTGCTTCTGCTTTAACCTCTTCAGCAGCTTTCTTCAGATTGTTTACCATCTCTTCAACATTCTTTTTCATTCTTTCTTCATTCCTCTTCCTCAGTTTTATTATCATAGTATCCCTGATGATTTTATCCAGCCTTTTCACATATGTCTTGTCTTTTTCAACATTGGAATAATATTCGCCGGATCGAGGAATTACTAGAAGAACATCATCGTGAACTATGTCACTTCTGGGAACAACTGGTTCACCTTGTTTGTTGACATAACATTCTTGCTTTTTATCCCATCTTTTGTTCGCAACAGCATTCTCATATTCTTCTTGTATTTTCTCCATTCTGCAACCTACAATGAATCTTTCTCTTGGAGTTTTTTCTTTCAAAATCTCTTCTCGAGTTTTCTCTTTGTCCTCAGCAACAACATTTTCTTCTTTGTTTTCTTCATGAATTTCAGCAACAAGAACATGATGCTGGGCCTTTGATGTTTTTCTCCCATGAGCTGTTACAAGACGATCTTCATCTGGTAGAATCTGACTCCAATCATATCCTTCATCATCGTGGATTACAGCATAAGCTCTGGACTTCTCTCTGGGTTTATCTTCGATCATCTTTGGCTCTTCTCTGCTACGGTGGTAAATTGCCTTTCTGTAGTAATCATCATTGAATGGATGTTCGTTTCCACCAACCGCAGAGTTAGTGCACTCTCTCTTGAAATGTCCCTTTTGATCACATTTAAAACATGTTCTCGTGGACACATCTTTGGCCTGTGGTTGTTGATTTTGCTTTTTAGCAAAGTACTCATCATTAGACTGTCTCATTTTGAGCTCTTTTTCTTTTGCTAAACTGTCTCCTTGAACAAAACTCATTTTTGCCTGATAATTTGGTGTTTCATTTTTGTTTCGATTCTGTTTCTTCTTATAACCCAACCCAGCCTTCATATTTTTCTTCTTATAACCAGGTTTGTTATATGAACCTCTATGACTCTTACCAGCAAACTTAGAAATCTCAGACTTCTCAATCTCAACCATTTTGAAAACTTTATCAACCTTTTCTGATATCACATTCTGAATCGGGAAAACAACATCTAAGAATAATTTGTCCGATCCAATCATGGTATAAACCAATCCTTTTGAATCTTCATTCAAATTTTTCTCGGATTTTGAGTTTTTCAGATATCCATCATGAAAATTACCTTCATTTTCATCCTGTGATTCAGATTTACCTGTATCAACTGACTCTTCTTTCAATACACTTTCAACGACCTTACCTACCACCTCTGAATCACTAGAATCATCAGATTTGGAATAGGTTACGTCAATGTTATCTGGCAATTGATCTACCATGTTGAAAGCTTTTTCGACCTTTTCATCATCATAAAACACAAACTTTTCCGGTGGTGGAACTTTATGAAACTCTGAGCCAATGCCTTTCTTGTTTTGCCCAGACTCATCATCCTCCGGTTTTATGTTGAAAATACGTTCAAGCACATATGACGACGCGTGATAACTTTTTAACTTGTTATTATCCTGTTCTAAATCAGCAATCTGACGCTTTAGCTTAGCAACATCCTCAATGTAAGAATTAACAACTTGTTGCTTTATTTCATACATTCGTTTATACTCATTAGTTGTTTCAGAACAGTATTTCAATCTTGATTGAACAAGTTTCATTTCACTTTTTACTTTTTCATATGATTCTTTTGTAATGTGATAAGCCAATTTTATCGAATCATATTCCTTTTTCATTTCCTGAAAAGCATTCTCTTTTTGATCACATTCTCCTGTCTTTTTCGAAACATTTTCTTTCAAAACTTCATTTTCTTTTTCTAACTTTTTACATTTTTCTGAAAGCGTTTCATTATTTTCTTTTAAAACCTTTTTATTTTCAAACATTTCTTTGTATTTACCTTTAAAAACTTCTTCGATTTTAGTAAACTCGAAATCTCTTGTTCTGAACCTTTCGTCTTTTTCAGTACAAGCACTGCATGGTTCCATGCATTTCTTGCACTGTTCATCGATTTTAATTTGAGTTTCAGAATCAGAATTTACCTCAGTGATTGGCACTTCGGTGTCTGCTTCAGTTTCTTTCTGATCAGCTTCTTTTTGCTGCTTTTCATCAACAGAACCAACATCTGTTGAACTTTCAACCTTCACTTCTTCTTCTGCTTTCTTCACATCTTCTCTACCCTGCCGTTCTTCAGTAACAGCTTCTTTCACAAATTTCTTTTTCACCACCACTTCTTCTTTCACTTCTTCAACAATCTTCACATCTTCTTCTTTAACTGCTTCTGCTTTAACCTCTTCAGCAGCTTTCTTCAGATTGTTTACCATCTCTTCAACATTCTTTTTCATTCTTTCTTCATTCCTCTTCCTCAGTTTTATTGTCATAGTATCCCTGATGATTTTATCCAGCCTTTTCACATATGTCTTGTCTTTTTCAACATTGGAATAATATTCGCCGGATCGAGGAATTACTAGAAGAACATCATCGTGAACTATGTCACTTCTGGGAACAACTGGTTCACCTTGTTTGTTGACATAACATTCTTGCTTTTTTATCCCATCGTTTGTTCGCAACAGCATTCTCATATTCTTCTTGTATTTTCTCCATTCTGCAACCTACAATGAATCTTTCTCTTGGAGTTTTTTCTTTCAAAATCTCTTCTCGAGTTTTCTCTTTGTCCTCAGCAACAACATTTTCTTCTTTGTTTTCTTCATGAATTTCAGCAACAAGAACATGATGCTGGGCCTTTGATGTTTTTCTCCCATGAGCTGTTACAGGACGATCTTCATCTGGTAGAATCTGACTCCAATCATATCCTTCATCATCGTGGATTACAGCATAAGCTCTGGACTTCTCTCTGGGTTTATCTTCGATCATCTTTGGCTCTTCTCTGCTACGGTGGTAAATTGCCTTTCTGTAGTAATCATCATTGAATGGATGTTCGTTTCCACCAACCGCAGAGTTAGTGCACTCTCTCTTGAAATGACCTTTCTGCTTACATTTGAAACAGGTCATTTTGGATTTATCAAATCCAAGTTTTGTAGATGCACCACCGAGAGATTGCTTCCCAGTAATCTCCATATATCTTTGAGCTCTGCGAATGCAGCTTGCCAAACACCAACGGATGTCAATGAGTTCCATTTCTTCCGGATCAATCTGGTCATAGTCTTCTTTGGTTAACTCAGAGTTACCAATCTTGCCTGCAACTAGACCTTCATACGATTCCAGAACAGATACAAGGAAGCTCATTTGTTGTTTAGCTGCATTGATGCTCATTGCAGGAGAATTCTTCAATTTAAGAGCAATGTTGCACAAAATCTCCTCAGTTTCATCAGAACTTGATTTTGAAGATGAATGATATCCAGAATGATAACTTGATGAAGTTGTTTGTGGTTCTTTCATCTTCTCACCACTGAATGCTGTCTTTGGTGAACTGCCAACTTTCTCCGAAGGTACATTGCCTTTGTAGTATAGACCAACATTCTGATGATGAGATGAACCACTCATCTTGTTTTGCTTTTGTAGCTCCAGATCATGACTCTCAATCTTTTCTAACAATGCATCAAGAGAAATTGTATCAAATTTTTCATCATTTTTCAAGATAAAAACAAACGTTTGCCACTGATCAGCTCGTGGTAACGCTTCAATTACTTTATCAACAATTTCTTCTCTAGTTTTCGCAATTTTAAATCTTTCAAGTTCAATTTTTAAATGGCAAAACCTCTCAATCATTTGCCTTACTGTCTCTCCCTTTAAACTATCAAATAGATCAAATTCCTTTTTTAATAATGCGATTTTGTTTTTCTGAATTTGTTTACCCCCCTTAGCTTTCATTTTCAAAGCTTTCCACACAGACTTCGATGACCCATTATGTATTAATAAAGAAAAAATGTCATCTCGAACTGCTTGCTGGATCAAAGCAATCATCTTCTGTTCGTATGAAAATTTCTTTTTGTCTTCCTCTGAATAATCTTTGATCAGAATTTCTTCTCCTTTGTCATTTGTTGGGTTAGCATATCCGAACTTCAAACAAAACCAACTCTCATGTGCATATGCCTTTGTCCAATTGACAAACCTCTCCTTCCACCAAACATAATCCTCAATGTTATTCAGCTTCGGAGGTTTTGAATAGGTTCCATAAAAATTGTCATTATTAATGTTGTCTTTGATGGTTTTCGTTATTGCTTTGGGTGTATCGTTTGAACCTTCCACTGTATCCGAGGTAAACGCGTTATAGAACGTATTGAAAAATTCTTCAGCCATGATGTGATCTTCTCGATTAACAGCACCTTTTAATCACCTGAATCACAAACAAACACAATGAGTTTAAACAATATCAAACAAATGAATCGGACGGGTACTCGAACGAGTGAGTCGACACAAGTCAACAGTGAAAATAATCGCGTGATAACGTTGTCCGTTCGGATGAGATTGCTATCCGGATGGAGATCTGTGCGGATGAGGATCCGGGTGACTAAGGTGATGCGTACGGGTGGGGATCCATGTGACTAAGGTGATGCGTACGGGTGGGGATCCGTGTGACTAAGGTGATGCGTACGGGTGGAGATCCGTGTGACTAAGGTGATGCGTACGGGTGGGGAATGATGCTATACGCACGGGTGGCTGCTATCCGTACGGGTGATGATCCAGATGATGTTATCCGCACGTGTGACACAACTCCTATTCGACCAACAAACAATATCACATGCTCTTGACTTTTAAGCTCTGAAACAATCACATGTACTCTTGATTTACACAATTTCACATGTTCACCGAATGCAGAATGATCACGTGCAATACTGAAAATTCAATTAAATGTCATGTGCTTATGTTACTTCACACCGATTGCATTTAATGTGCTGGCAATACTGATTAATGTTGACTAAGTGACAAAATATTGGGTTCACGTGGCAAGCTTAAGTGAATTATTGTGACACGGATTAAGAGGTCAACTACGGTCAACCCGGATAAGTTGTGCGTGTGGTCGACTTATCCATACGTATAGGTCAACAATCAGTCAACGCGGATTAGTTATCCATGCGTATGACTTATCCGCACGTAGAAGTCATCCGTGCGTGTGACATCAAGAACAACAGCACCAATTTTCAACTTTTTTCGAACCACAAAAATTAAGATTTCTCACAAACGGTAAAGAATTTGATTTTGAAAATTTATAGGCTTAATGATCAGTTATTTTCGCACATCATATCAAAAAATCAGCCGATTTTAACTGTAAAATCTTGTTTAATTTGTCGATTATCTGTTGAAAACGTGAAAAGATGTAAGATGAAGAACTTTATCGAATCTGATACGAATTGATATCTGAATCTGATCAAATCTTGACAAAATCGTTTGAATGATCTGAGCAATCGATCTCCTGCTCTGATACCACTTGTTAGGACCGGTTTGACTCCGAACGATTGCGAACCGACTCGTACGACGTGCGGAATCCGTGTACGAGCAAGACCGAGACACACGAACAGTAATATAAACGTGATTCTTTGATAGATCTGATAACATACAAGAACCTTGAATCACCTTGGACAAGCTTTCTCTCTCTACTTTCTCTCTCTAGAACTCTAGCTCTCCAAGTCACAAATGGCAAAAGTTCCTAAATGAAACCCTAAGGCTTCTATTTATAGGCCAAGGCTTATAAGGAGAGTTCCCCTTATTTACAATAATTCCACCTTGCCTTTTTCTATCTAATATTACAATGTAAGTCTAAACTTAAACTATTTCTGCTACGGTCTTGAGATGACGGAGGCGATAGACATACTGTACTAACAGAATGAAACTTTCAATATGGAATATTTAGCTAAGATATATGTGAATAAAGTAGTTTCATTACATGGGATTCCTTTATCTGTTGTGTCCGACAAAGATAATCATTTTGCTTCTCATTTCTGGACAAATTTTCACAAAGCAATGGGAACCAGATTAAATCTAAGTACAGCCTATCATCCTTAAATGGATGGACAAAGTGAAAGGACAATCCAAACTATGGAGGATATACTTAGAGCCTGTGTGATAGATTTTGGAGGAAATTGGAACAAATACTTACCTTTAATAGAATCTTCTTACAATAATAGCTATCATACAAGCATCAATGCTGCACCACTCGAAGCACTATATGGACGGAAATGCCGAACACCGGTATGTTGGGCAGAACTTGAAGAAAAGCAACTGCCAGGTCCTGAAATTGTACAAGAAACAACTGACAAAATAATTCAAGTCAAGGAAAGACCGAAAACAAAACGAGCCCTTCAAAAGAGTTATGCAGATAACAAACGTAAACTGTTAGAGTTTCAAGTTAGAGACAAGGTACTATTAAAAGTTTCACCATGGAAGGGTGTTGTCCGATTCGGTAAAAGAGGAAAGCTAAGCCCAAGGTATGTTGGACCTTTTGAAATTATCAAACGAATTGGATCAGTAGCTTATCAGCTACAATTACCTGAAGAGATGGCAGGAGTACATGATGTATTTCATGTATGTAATCTAAAGAAATGCTTAGCAGATGAATCATTGGTAATACCTCTTCAAGACATAGAGGTAAATGAAAAGCTTAAGTTTGTGGAAAAGCCCATACAAATATAGAAATATCAAGAATCTCAAGCACAAGAGATTAGTTCTGGTCAAAGTAAAATGGGATTCTAAGAAAGGACTAGAATACACATGGAAACTCGAATCTGAAATGAAAAAGAAATATCCTTATTTGTTCCAATGAATCTCAAGGACGAGATTTAAAACAAGGTAGGGAGGAAGTAACAAAACTCAAAAAGCACCACAAAGAATCATAACCGAGACTCCAAACACGTATAATGAGACCCAACACGAGAAACGAGGAAAACTGGATTTTTACCTCGCAGCGCTACGCAACGACATAAGGACATCATCGTCGCTCAAAGCGACGCCCTTATTTCCACCGGAGACACTTGGCAGCTACGTGGCAGGTCTAGGGTGGTGACTGATCACACCTAAGCCCTAGCTTGTCACACCCCAACCGATGGCGGAAACATCGGGATGTGGCACTAAGCGACGAGATTGCTCGAGAGAATCCATAACACTAATATTCCGACAATAATATTTAATTTCTTTTCATGGCAAAACTAATGTCATACAAATTTAAGTACAGATAGTTCAAATAAGAGATTCAGTAGTTTGATAATAGTCTAGGCGTGTATCTAAAGTCGCCTAATCTTGATTCGAGGTAACCTGCTATTAACCTGCAACATACATTAAAATAATGTCAATACAAAAAAGTATTGGCGAGTATACAAGTTTGATATAATAATAGTAAAATAGATAAAAGCGTTGCGGATTTCCACATACATAAACGAGATACAACACAACATATATACTAACTAGATAGGCACCCAAGCTAAGTCCCGAGATGACTGCGAAGGAGTGGTGTGAGATATCCTTAACTAGACCCCGTCGGGTGTGAGTCGAACTATAATACCATACTAGATAGGGCTGTAAACGAACCGAACGTTTAGCGAACAGTTCGTGAACCGTTCGACGAGAATTTCGTTTGTGTTCCTTCGTTTAATAAATGAATGAACATGAACAAAAAAATTCGTTTGATTAGTTAAATGAACGAACATAAACAGAGGTCTCGTTCGTTCGATTGTGTTCGTGAACGTTCGGTAAGGTGTTCGTGAACATGTTCATGAACATTCATTAATTTGCGTTTGTTTATGTTTGTATGTTTGTATTTTAATTGAAGATCTTTGTACTTTTTTATATGTTATTTGTACTTTTTATAGTATTAAACTTTTATTTATTTTATTACCCTAACAATTAAACTAGGAAATCCACTTTCACCTTGTTTATGCATCATTTCCCTTTCATTTCTCATTATTTACATCGGCGAATACGATCGACCTCCATTCCACAATAAGGGATTCAAGTTCGAGTGTTAGTCTCTGGGCCATCTATCTTTATCCTTTGTTGCGTTCGCCAAATTTATTTGTGTTCGTGAACCGTTCACGAACACGCTCATTTCCTTAATGAACGAACACGAACATAAAATCTCGTTCGTTAAGTGTTCACGAACCGTTCGTGAACACATTTATTTCCTTAACGAACGAACACGAACAAGGCCTTGTTCGTGTTCGTTCGGTTCGTTTACAGCCCTAATACTAGCTAAGGTGGAACATCGACTAAGAGTCCTAGCACATATGTAGCAAGCATCATTTGTAAATATGTATGTCAGTCATTCGCATGTGATAATAAGTTTAGAGCATGTAGTGTGTTTTGATAAGTGTGTTTTAGATATGAGCGTATGTTACACCCAAAAAGTGCGTTTTAAAACGAAAAAGGGGTCAAGTATACTCACAGTGCGTGTTTATAGTAAACACGGTCTGGAATGGAGTGGAGGGAGCGTCGGATCAGCCTGCGTACGGGAACAGAAGTGCATCAGTCTTCCTAGTGTTGAAACAGTCAAAGTTGGAGTATCGAGTGGGAAACAGACTCCTTGTAAGAAGCTGGCTTCGTAAGAAGCGGCTGTTCAGCGTTTTTGAGCATTCGGACTTGCGTTTTCGCCTGAATCGGATGTATTTTCGAGCCCTTTTCATGACGGTTTCAACACCACTTCGCCCCACTATTCAGTGAACGAAATATATGTCGGTTTTGGTCAGGTTTAGTGTAAAAATCGAGTTTAAAAGTGTTTTTCTTTGGATTAAACACTTGGTGAGTGCGAGATTCGCATATCTATATCTTGGGAAGCCAAAGCTTAGCCAAATAAACTCGTTTAAGTGCAAATCCGTGGTAAATCAGAAGTTCTTGAAGAAAAAGATGAAGTTTTCGATGAAAAGCTGATGTTTAGATGAAAAAGAAGAAGTTTGGATGAAATCGGAGTGAAACTCATGTAAAATCATAGTGGAAATCGTTGTGAAACTTGTAAAAATAGCGGATCTTACTCGGGAAATCGATGGACAACAGGTTGGGAGCGTTTTGGATGAAATGGCAGCAAGTTAGAATGTGAGAAGAGGCTTGGGTATTTATAGAGGAAGTTGGAATGCGCAGGTTGCCTTCGTAAGAAGCTAGCTTCGTAAGAAGGGACCAGTTTTGTGTGAGAGATTACTGTTTCGCGT
This sequence comes from Helianthus tuberosus, assembly GCA_030545235.1. Taxonomy (NCBI): domain Eukaryota; kingdom Viridiplantae; phylum Streptophyta; class Magnoliopsida; order Asterales; family Asteraceae; genus Helianthus; species Helianthus tuberosus. Next base: position 32,458,677 of record CM060400.1, read on the forward strand.
GTCGGATGTTCGTTAGGTGCGTTTTATTGGGTAAGTTAGTTCAAGTACTTTAAGTATTTTAGCGAGATATTAAGTATTCACACACAACACGACACTTGTAACTCATTTAACATTTAAACACACAATAATAATGCAACTAATATAAATAAATCCAGGTTTTGAGTTTGCGTTGCGATGGTTCGAGAGCGAGCGAGTATTTTAGATACTCACGTGATGTAATAGTGTAAGCGAAAGCGTTGTGAAGTGCGATATAGCATGTTAAAATAAGCGATATAGTGCGAAAATATGCGATGTAGCGTAGTAAGCGATATAGTTTACATTATGATCCGAATCTCAGTGCTAGGCGTAACGAGAGTAACGAGCGCGAAAGTGCGGGTTGTTACATAGCTAGTACCGCTACACGACGGTGATTAGGCTTTCTCGTCGCACAACGCGACGGGGTCAGATTGCAGCTATAAATTGAGCAGTCCCGGGACATTCAAACTCGCTCAAATTTCTTTTCTTTCTCTCAAAGACTCTCTGCTCAAGTTATAATACCCCAAATAAGTTTGAAGCTCTGCCCCGTTGTAAGTATTTTAACCCCTTATCAGTGATTCGATACCCTGTCCGATCGATCTTGAACCCAGCAACGGATGTCAAGGCGCTGCTTGATAAAGGCTATGCTTTGTAAACTACGTTGGGGTTCTGATCTCGTGATGTATTGATAAAGTTGAATTGGGTTATTATACTAACACGCGTGCATTGTATATTTTTAATAGGAACTCAAGAAAATTACCAGAAAGTATTTTCAGGAAGCTTATAGTAAAACCTAAGTTTACAATGTGAGTCATTCTTTCTTTTTATCAAAATGATTTACAAAACTTTAAAAAAAATTTAGTTATACTTATAGTGATCGAGTCTTTGTATTCTACAATTACTACCGGTATAACTTGATATACATTACTTGATATAACTTTAGCATTGGACAAAGGGTTAGCCAATGGTGATATGACCATAGTTACAGATCCGTCGAGTGACAAGTACTTTGGAGTTTTTGTTAGATAAAAACATTGTAATCTCCATCTTGATACTGTAAAATATAACAATGTATCTTTTTACAAAATGGAAGGTACTCGTCAGTATTTCTTGCTGATAAAATATTTTAAAACACGTTTCAGGTAACCTGATGTGAAGCTATTAGAAGCCAGCTATGGAGCACTGAATGCTTAAATAAAGTGGCATAGTTACCTGAATAAAAGAATGGAATTATGTTTTTCAGCAATTAGGGTGTATCCCTATAAATACATTATAAATGAAATATGAGTTTTAGCCCATTTATTTAATATAAAATGTTTGGTGTTTTACAACTCGGAAATTATTTTCTAACTACGATCCTGATGAGTTAATTCTGCTGCAAATTTAATATACACCGATAACACCAGTCAGGCTCGCGGCACCTGCTTTTAGGGTAGGGTCGGGGGCTACGACAAATCTGGTCAATAATTACACAAGCAATAAATTAACCAAAATCAAATTGTCATTTTTGGTTAAAAGCAAGTTTTCGGTTACTAGTTTAGGAAAGTTAGCTTATTTTTATTTTACCGATTTTGATTCGATTAAGCCCTTTTCTTCTTAACCCTACCTTAAACTCTACTCGAATTAAGTAATGGAAAGAATGATTATGATTTATGAACATTTCATATAGCCATTTTAAGTCTGATTATTAATATGTTAGAAAATCGGGGGGTTTTTAGGATTTTTTTCTTTTAAAACATTGGGTTAATTTGTAGGTCCCTATCACGTGGATCGTAACGAGATTGACAATCTATAAAGGGTGTGGAATCCCCTTGACGGATCAAACACAAACACAGAAACAAGAAGATGAAGAACACAAAGTAAATCACTTACAATCCGGTCTTCTATTGATTATCCAACACGAAGTTTACAATCGATTCAAGACCCACACGAGATCTCTCAGCCACTCTCTGTATATCTCACTCAGTCTCACAGTCACTCTCCATGTCACTGAAACTCTCTGACCATCATCTTAAACCCTAATGCACAACATGTTTATATACTCCATGTTTGCATACTGGGCTTTGGACTAGACTTGACCATTCTTCAAGCCCATTACAAAAATAAACTCCCTAACCAACAATGCTATGCTCAATACAAAATATCCAAAGACTAAATAATTTAACTATGCTATGCTCAATACAAAATATCCAAAGACTAAATAATTTAACTACTAAGTTGTCACAGAATATGCACCAACAAAATCCCCCCTAACAATAGCTTGATAGTGTAACTTTGTCTTCAAACATCTTGCAATCTTTTGGTTTTGGATAGCTTCAGCTACACTCAGTTTCTGACATCAACATAATTCGATCTCGTGCTAAAACCATTTGTGATGAGATCATTTATGTATGATTATTTTTATTTTTACTTAGATATGTACATTCATATAAATTAAGCAATTTTATTCTTAAAAGTATTTCTTTGCTTATTAATAACGAACAAAACATGTTTTTGAGTTTTTGGAAATATTTAGTATTTATTTATATAAATATTTGTATTCATGGTTTCGATTATTTTGTATGGATTGTTTCTTTGTATTTCCTCTATCATGTGATAAATATGTAAATATAAAAAAAAAAATTAGTCTTTAGCATTTACATTCTTCAACAAATATTATAAAAAAACAACTAATTACGAAGTCATATATATTGATGACCTAATGAAAGAAACATAATTAAACAAAGCTATAAAACCCCCTTTCCTAATGCTTTTACCTCATCACGTTTCCTCTTCCACCCCATTTTTTTTCCAACAATGTTATCCTTGCTCTCTTCCACCTTAAAGAGTTGCTATTAGCTTTTTAAGTGAGTTTTCTCATCTTATCTTACTTCATCCCTATTACCCATAATTTTTTCTCCACCTCTCATCTCATTTTAAGACCATGTGTTGTACATGTGTAGTGGTAATATGAAGTGGCGTGATCTTTGCTCTTGGCGTAATTGTGAAAATGCCGGGAAGGGCTTGATCTTTGTTGTCATGTGTCACTTCATGCCCAAGGAAATGGCTTAAAGATCACCCCCACTACATATGGTCTAATACACAACTGAAACGGGTATCTATAAACTTAAATAGAAATTTGTGTTTTGTAAACCCTACATGAAAGCGTTATCATCAAAGTGTTGTATGTGGTGAAGTTTATATCACATTATTGCTTAAAATGTCATGGTTCATATGAATTCATAACAATAATTATGTACTCCTTTCGGAGACAATTTGTCATCATTAGCACAAGTGGTCATTTTTCTCTTATAGAGGTCCAATATGCAACCAACGATTAAGATGATGTATTGATATTTAGAAATATGGAATTAAAAATGGTTTGGAAAGCTAATACTTCTTTTAACTTGGTGCAGTGATTAATGACAATCGTTAGTGTTTCGTGTGGATTATACTACTTTCATAATTGTGCAAACGTGGCAGTGCACTTGTAACATTAAGGTGTCCGTCGACAGAGTTGAAAGGAGTTTGTTTGCAGTGCACTTGTAATATTAAGGTGTCCGTCAATAGAGTTGAAAGGAGTTTGTCTTTGGGTAAAGCGTATGTTCTTATCTTGACTTCCTTAACATGCCAAAACATGATTGAAGCACCACATGAGCTAGGAGTAGATTTTCTAGAGTATTTGTCCATATTTAATTGTACTTGTTCTTGTTACTTTTGTACAAACCATGGACTTTATTAGTTATTAATTTTTGACATGTCCCAAAATACGAGCATCACACGAATAGAATGGTGTACGTTTGTTAAAAACTACTAGGCTAAAGTTATAATAAATGAAACTAAGCTATCCAAAACAGAATATGAATGTAACACCGCATAACCTAGGAGTGTTACTTACGCTTAATTTACTTATCACACATGCCAGAAGACTTTAAGAAACACACAAATCTTGGTCGTGTCCTCGTTAGATACATACCTCAAAGAGGTCTTTCCAGAACCTAAATTTATCCTGAAACACGTACTAAACATGTCAACTTTTACTGCTTAGTATGGATGTTTACGATGTGATTTTGACAATTTATATGTCAAAAATTAAACCAAACTGTTGATAACAGTTTTTAAGAATTATTTAATACATTGTGTTTGTTAGGCTATCTGCAATCATTTCACGCTTCTTTCAGTCCACATCATGAAATGCATGCCACATCACTGACACATCAACTCCTTACTTTCCGTCACTTTCTTTCACTTTCACCTAGAATGGTTTCACCCCAATTTCACTCCATGCCACCCACCCTAAACATTTTTTAATCCCATTTGTTTATTTCTTTTTTTAGATATAATTATATTATTTAAATATTTTTTATATTTTATTTTTATTTTTTATATAATTAAAAATTTAATTAACTTTTTAGGTTTTTATTTATTTATTATTTTTTCTTTGTTTAATTTATATGCACGGATAGTCCCTATGGTTTTGTAAAATAACACCTATAGTCCTCAACTTTTGGAAATTACACTGGTGCTCCCTGTGGTTTGACAGTTTGTTACTCGGATAGTCCCTGGAGTGGATGGAGGTTAGTTTTCTCAGTTAAATAGATGTGAAATTACTTTTTTACCCCTCCCTATAAAAAATCAATATGAATTATTAAAAATGTGGCCCACCTTATTCACCCATCCCTTATAAACAACCTGCCACCATCACCATAGCCACCCACCCACCTCCACCTCCACCATAGCTACCTACCTCTCCCTCCACAAATAGCTACCTACCTCCACCTTATTACTTCAATTTCCACAACTATTAAGACAAAATTATTCAATAATTGACTACCTTCAGATGAATAATTCGAACAGCTTTGTGATGCTTATTACTTCTACTTCCACAACTAATAAGATATCAAAAGTAAAAATGAATTCGACTACCTTCAGATGAACGATTCCCACACTTTTCTGATGCTTATTACTCCTACTTCCACAGCTATTAAGCCTTTTAAGTCTTCCAACAGACACATCACCGATGAATCTGACGTCATCACCGGCGGTTACATTTTCCGATCGGTGGATCTTAGAATGCGACAACACACCATTGCGTAACACAAACCATCTGGATCTCCAACCTTTACCGTAATTAGTCCACTTACACAACACACCGGCGTAACTGCTACTTCCGGCACCGAAATCAGATTCAGATGACGTAAATCCAAACGCATTGACGTCAGATCTCAAATCAGCGACGGAACAAGATCTAGATAACGATTGTGTTGTGGAGATGATTTTATGTAAATGGTTAACTCCGTCAGAGAGGCTTATTGGTGGGTTTAGGTTGGAGGTGGTGGTTTTAGGGTGACGGTGGAGGTGGAGGTGGGTGGCTATGGTGATGGTGGCAGGGGGCTGGGTTACGGAAGTGAACATGGAGGTGGAAGGGGGCTGGGTTGATGAAGATAGTGATAGTAGGCCCCACTTGATTAAATAAATAATAAAAAGATATATATTTATTTTAATGTTTAAGTTATTATATTTAAAAGTAAGGGTAGTTTTGTCATTTCACATCCATTTAACTGAGAAAACTAACCTTCATCCACTCCAGGGACTATCCGAGTAACAAACTGTTAAACCACATGGAGCACCGGTGTAATTTCCAAAAGTTGAGGACTATAGGTGTTATTTTACAAAACCACAGGGACTATCCGTGCATTTTACTCTTTATTTATTTTACATATTTTAAGTAAAACAACAAAAGATTATTAAAGCACAAACCTAAATTACTTATTATAGAAGCTTAAATTACTTATTACACACCCCTAGTTAAACTATATACAAACCTAAATTACTTATTACAACAACATAACTAAAACATAATTAAAAACACCTAATACATCCCATCCCAGTCTTCTAGGTTGTACGACGGAGGAGACACGCTTCGATCGCTATGACGACCGTCTGACCTCGCATCTTGATGACAACATCAATAGTCACGAGGTGGTGTTGGTAGTCCATAGTCAGGAGGTGGAGGTGACCAATATACCTCACCTTGGTCGGTTTCGTATCCTTCAGCCCAGGTGAGTACATCTTGTGTTGAAATGAAGTTTGTTTGGATCTCTCCAATTCGTAGAATATTAAAATTGGAGTTGAGCCATGCTCTGGTCATACAGCATACTCGCCTCCTCATCTGTCATCCCACCCAAGGATCATCCTCTAGTGCAGGTGAAGGGTTGAAAATATGAGTATTTAGACAAGGTGATCATCGGGGCCTTGCCGGAGGTGGATGGTAGACCGTTAGAGTAGTATAGTAGACCGCTGGAGGTGGATGGTAGACCACTAAAGGTGAATGATAGACTGCTGCAAGTAGAGGGTTCAGTGCTACAGGTTGTAACACTCTAACCCATTATGTATAATATCTTAGAAATATGCGGATAATTAGGTCTTAGAAATTTTTTGTTTTAAAACATAGAACTTATACGTCTATGTTAACCGAGAACACAGACGATCGACATAACAAATTATTACTCTTGATTTGTATTTTACAATAGTTAAGTTTTTAAGTTTGAAAGCTTCGATACGCATGATCATGCTTCAATCATCCCTTGGGTCGTCTCAAAAGATATAAATTGGTTTAATTGTGTTCGATCCCTCGCATGCTTGGTCGCCAATCCATCTGGCTCCAGTCCAGAGAAAGCCTATCATAAACACTAAAAACAATTAGTGTTTAAGTTACACGGTCGACGCGGGTTAAGACGAAAGAAAACATTTTTTGTCGAAACATGGTGCCCTAGCGTTGCACGACGGGTAGGGCTGTAAACGAACCGAACGTTTAGCAAACAGTTCGTGAACCGTTAGGAGGGAAGTTCGTTATGTTCATTTGTTCTATAAATGAACGAACATGAAAAAGAAATTTTGTTCAATTAATTTGTTATATGAATGAACATGAAAATAGCCCTAGATCGTTCGGTAACGTGTTCAAGAAAATTCGTTCATGTTTGCTTGTTTATGTTGTTCATGAAATATTTTTGTACTTTTATTTTATCTAAACTTTTTATACTTTTTAATTTTTATTTATTTTATTACCCTAACAATTAAAATAGGTAACCACATTCCCACTGTGTTTGTCCATCATTCCCCATTCCTCTCTCAATATTCACATCGACCTTTATTCCACGATTATGGTTTCAAGTTCCAACGCTACTCTCTTTGTCAATCACCTCTAGCCTCCATCGTTTTCGCCAATTTTATTTGTGCTCGTGAACACGTTCATTTCCTTAATGAACGAACACGAACATAAAATCTCATTCGGTAAATGTTCATGAACCGTTCGTGAACACATTTATTTCCTTAACGAACGAATACGAACAAGGCCTTGTTTGTGTTCGTTCGGTTTGTTTATAGCGCTAGCGATGGGCAACCCTTTATTCCCTCACACGATGCGAGGGAAGCCTTTTTTCTAGAAAGTTTTGAGAGCTGGCAGTTTTTATCTCTACACGAAATCTTGCCGAATTTTCACAATTTTGACACCGAACTTGACCCAACTTCAAGTTTATCATGTTTAGGACCTTCCCCTATAACTATAGGTTCAAACACATGACCCGAACGCGGATCCTTTAGTCTTTTAAATCATTATTTCGATTCGAACTTAATCATCCAAACGGACCCATTAGGAGGCATTTCACAATCTAATTCATACCTCCTACTTTCACATTAATATTTTCATTATATCTTCCACCACATCTTCATTTGTGGTGGGTTATTCTAGGAAAACCTTTATATCGTGATTTTACCCTCCGGTATGAAGTTTTACCAAAAACGACCCGTTAGGAGACATTAAGCCAAAATGCCTACGCTTGCTACTTTTACCAAAAATATCAACCCAATTATAGGACTCCTTTTTAATCTACACTTAGTGGTAGTTTGCCCAATTCATCACCCGGGTGGCATTTTAGTCAATTTAGTAGTTTTCACAACCGAGTACATTTAAATGTTTAGATTAAACCTAGCGGGTACTTTTAACCCGTTATCCCATCTAAATCGTTATGTCCCTAAGAGCGTAATTGTTTCTGATCATTTAGTGTTTAAAAGCTCATTTAGTCATATTTTCGCGTCAAGGACATGTCATCTGCTCTAACGCCCGTTTTACCCAAATATTAGACAAACCTCACTTGAGGTGGTCTAGTGTCCACCCTTGACTCAACCAACTCTATTCGGAACATAAACCCTCATCAAGAGTTTGACTCATTGCACATACATGGCGCGTGTTAAAGCATTAAATATCTTATTCAAATGGTGATAACATCACCATTTGACATGTTTGTCCATTTAACCCGTTCATGGTTTACCCTTTTAGCGATTCAACTAACCATGTAATGTTTGTTGCCAAAAAGGTGCATACTTACCATCTTACTCATTTGACCAGTTATAGTTTACACCATAGGGATTTATTAAAAATCCATTGGTTTACTACCAAAGATACATTTTTACTCGTTGGACCCATTTTGGTTTGCGCTAGAAGGTCTAATTTTGAAAGTTCATTGGTTTACCACCAAAAAATTATTTTTACTTGTTCGACCCATTTTGGTTCGCGCCAGAAGGTCTTATTTAGAAAGTTTATTAGTTTATCACAAAAAATCATTTTTACTTGTTCGACGCATTTTGGTCCGTGCCAGAAGGTCTAATTTTGAAAGTTCATTGGTTTACCACCAAAAAAAATATTTTTACTTGTTCGGCCCATTTTGGTTCGCGCTAGAAGGTCTTATTTTGAAAGTTCATTGGTTTATCACCAAAAATTGATTTTTTACTTTTGGTTCGACCTAGAAGGTCTTATTTTTAAAGTTGATTGGTTTATCACCAAAAAACCATTGTTACTTGTTCGACCCATTTTGGTTCATGCCAAAGGGTCTTATTTTGAAAGTTCATTGGTTTATCACCAAAACATGGTTATTTACCATTTTACCTGTTTGACCCGTTATGGTTTACACCATAGGGTCCCATTTCTAAATTTCTTAAGGTTAATCCTTAGTGTTATATCTCATCATTTTGCTCGTTCGACCCGTTATGGTTTAAACCATAGGGTCCTAATTCAAAAATTCTTTATTTGATCGCCAAAATGTGATTTAGCATAATGTTACCCATTTTGACCCGTTTGGTCTACACCATGGGCCTCGACTTTAACAAGTCATTGTTTATTTCCAACTACTTCACATTTCTTAATTAGTGATTCTAGTGTACAAGGTGTAAGTTTTACTTACCTTGCATCCAATCATGCTTTCTCGCGTCTTTGACCCGCTTGACACATTCTGTTTTAAGCTCCCACCTATTGTCACGAGTCAAACTATCATAAAACATCCACAAGATGGTTAGATTGGTCATCCTACATCATGACCATCACACAGGGGCGGACTTAAGACAAAGCCAAGGTGGGCGGGCGCACCACAGGGAAAAAAAATTTAGTGCTAAGTTCCGTCGAAAATCCCGTCCGCACCCTTTGGAATTTTTCATCCGCAGCCCTTGGAATTTTCCGTCCGCACCTCTTGGAATTTTTCATCTGCACCCCTTAGGTAAAAAGTGTTATCAATCTATATTTTAAATTTTTTTAGTAAACTCTTATTTTTTTTTAAATACTACCTAAATTATATAACTTTTAATACCTAAATAACTAAACTCAAATATCCAATACCTTTAACTAGCCCACTACTAGTCTTAGCCCAATAAACAAACCCAACAAATCAACAATATTTCAAACTAAAATAAAATAAACAAGCTCAAAACCCTTACATATTCTCTCCCGCTCTCTCTATCCTCCATGTACGCCAGCGATCAGAACATCAGCAACAACAATGAACAGGCAGCAGCCGCATACCACCGTAATCATCCACCATACCACCGTCGATCGAACACGGGTAAATTTCTTTGTTATTTTTGATGAATTTTGGTTGATTTTTTTTGTTGATATTAGCCGCATACTAACCATTACAGTAGACATGTGCTTCGTTTTGTTTTTCATTATGTTATATGGTGGGTTATATTTTGTTAGTGATGATATTTTGCCTTTTTATGGCCACATACACCACACAGTAGATCTGGTGGGTTATATTTGTTAGTGAACAATGTTTGGCTTTTTCTTTTTATGGTGTATATGTTGTTTATATGATTTTTGGGTTATTTACATTATGATTTCTAGGGCTTGAATAGTTGATATATTATGTAATATGTTATGGAGCCATGTTTTGGATAGATTTCAAAAAATGAAAACCCGTAGAGTGACGTTTTAATTATGTTTGTAACAAGGTTTGACATATTTTTGATGATTATATAAATTTAGTTCGATATTCTTTTGTTTTACATGACCCGACCCGACCAGATACAAACCGATTTTTACTTATCTACCTTGTGGCCTAAAATTTTTAAAAATGTTCCGCACCCCATGGAAAAATTCCTGGGTCCGCCACTGCCATCACAACTTATGGACTTTTATACTACATTTCTTATTTAATTCTATTATAGGTCGGTTTGACTTTTTAAAAAGTCAAACTGCCAATTGACTTACATAAATGCACTAACAAGTTCATATAACTCATTTAGGCATATTATCAAACACTTGGTGGCCATCATTTTTAGGCTATCATATTAGTTAACTTTGACATACAAATTCACCATGTTTCTTTCAATGCTACAAGTTCATACATTTCTCACATAGAGTTAACATAAACTTTCAATTATCATAAACTAACTTATCAAACTATCAAACAAGAATTTTTAGTTTTTAGCATTTAGCTTGGGGGTTTTAGTTTTTAGCATTTAGCTTGGGGGGGTTGTTGCGGTTCTCACAATAAGGGTGGTTCTCGCATGAGCCCCTCCCTATATATATAAATATATATATTTATATTTACATATTTTAAGTTAAACAACAAAAGGTTATTAAAGCACAAACGTAAATTACTTATTATACAAATCTAAATTACTTATTCCAACAACATAACTAAAACATAATTAAAAACACCTAATACACACCATCTCAGTTTTCTTAACTTTTAAAGCCCCAATAAAACTTCCTATAACACATAATTTAATAACCTACAATACCTTTTTTGAAACATCTAATTATATAGATATTGATATAGATTGTTTCTTAGTAATTTCTCTATCATGTGATAAATATAAATATTTAAACAAAAATAAAAAATGGTCTTTGTCGTTTACTTTCTTAAATAAAAAATAAGAAATAATGGATTTTAATAATCTCAACTATTAGTCGTTGCCCGGCAACGATCCAAACTTAAAAAAATAACTAGTGTTAGTCACACATTTTTACATATTGTAAAGAGTAAACTGCTAAATTCGTCCCTGAGGTTTGACTCAAATTGCTAGATCAGTCCAAAATCAAGTTTTGTTGCTAAAACAGTCCATGAGCCTAGTTTCTGTTGCTATTTCAGTCCAATAAATTAACACCGTTAGAACCTCAGTTAATGAATGGGTAAAATTGCTAAATTCGTCCCTGAGGTTTGATTCAAATTGCTAGATCAGTCCAAAATCAAGTTTTTGAATTTGTTAATTATAAACTTATTTAGGTATATAATTTTTCTAGACTTGCGTTAATTTTTTGAATTTGTTCATTATAAACTTATTTAGATTATAAACTTATTTAGGTATATAATTTGCAAGTCTAGAAAAATTATTTGTTAGTTATTTTGATTATTATTATTATCATTAAATGTTTACTAATTATATACTTAAGTATTTAAATAAGATAATACTTAATTTAAATAAAATTAGTTTTAAAAATATAAATGTAGCTTTTTTGAAGAGCGCAATTTAACCGGCCCAGCCTTAAATACTGATTTTATTTTGATGTTGTTATTGTTGTTGTTGTTACCATGTAAATATTTAGTATTTATTTAAGGATTTAAATAAGACAACAGTTAATTTAAACAATATTTAGTTATGAAAAATACAAACATTATATGTAAATTTAAATATTAAGAAATTAACATACTTTTTATTTATTTTTATTTAAATCGTAATATTTAATGTTTAATATTTATCAATTATTTTAATTTAGTATTTGTATTATAAAGTTCTTTTATTCATTTTTTCTACTTAATTAAGTGGTTTCGTATTTAATAATATTATCATTCAGGTGAGGTCAGACAACATGTCGTGTCAAACCAGTGTTTAAGACAGGTCAAATAAAATTGCGCTCTCCAAAAGAGCTACATTCTGTTTATATTTTTATAACTAAACACAAATTTAAATTATATATTTAGGGTAGACTTGTAATTTATCTTAAATTTTAAGACATTTAAGAAATATATAATGCATTTGGTACAAGTATTGATGCATTAAGAACCTGTCATTTTCCATTTTTTTCTCTTGTGATATTAATGATTTATTCAACGAACATAAATAAAACTGGACCCGCCTTAAACTGTATTTGGGTATTATTATTGTTATAACTTTGTGAATATTTAGTAGTTATATACGTAAGTATCTAAATAAGATCACACTTAATCTAAATAGTATTGAGTTATAATTAACAAATTATATACCTAAATAAGTTTATAATCTAAATAAGTTTATAATTAACAAATTCAAAAAATTAATGCAAGTCTAGAAAAATTATATACCTAAATAAGTTTATAATCTAAATAAGTTTATAATGAACAAATTCAAAAAATTAATGCAAGTCTAGAAAAATTATATACCTAAATAAGTTTATAATTAACAAATTCAAAAAACTTGATTTTGGACTGATCTAGCAACTTGAATCAAACCTCAAGGACGAATTTAGCAGTTTTACCCATTCATTAACAGAGTTTCTAACGGTGTTAATTTATTGGACTGAAATAGCAACAGAAACTAGGCTCAGGGACTGTTTTAGCAACAAAACTTGATTTTGTACTGATCTAGCAATTTGAGTCAAAACTCAGGGACGAATTTAGCAGTTTACTCTATTGTAAACCAATGGATCTTTAGTATCAAAACCTTAATTTCTTTTTTCCCCTTATCCTTTTCGCTTTAGTAAAGGTCCATTGGTCTACAATATGTGAAAAGATGAGACCACCATTGGTTATTTTTTAAATTGGACCGTTGCCTGCTAATAGTTGGGATTATTAAAATCCATTATTTCAAAAAATAATGATTCCAAAGTTATATAATGATCACCTAATAAAAAAATACAATTAAACAAAGCTATAAAAACCCCTTTCCAATACGTTAACTCATTATGTTTCCATCTTCCACCCTATTTTTTCTCAGCAATGTTATACTTGTTCTCCTGATTCGCCTTACAGAGTTGCTAGGGATTTCTAAGTGAGTTTTCTCATATTTATTATCTTACTTTGTACTTATTACAGATCAATGTTTCTTTACCTCTCATCTTATTTTTACCCAACCTAAAATTTGTGTTTTCTAAATGGAAGCGTTATCAAGCATGTGCTGTATGTGGTCTAAGTTTGCATCACAGTTTCTTGCTTAAATTTTCATGGAGCATATGAGTTCATAACCGTGGTTACATACACTACAATTCCTTTCCGTCGCAATTTGTCATCATCAATTCCAGCACAACTAATTTGGCATTTTTCTCTTGTAGAGGTTTAATATTCAACCAACGATTTACATGAAGTATTAATATTTGGAAATAGTTTAGAATGCTAATACTTCTTTCATGTGGATTAGACTGCTTTCATAACTACGGAAATGTAGTGTTGTGATTTTCGTCTATAGAGTTGGGTAGGGTGTGTCTTTATGTAAAAACATTTTTGTATATGTTCTTAAACTGACTTCCAGCAGATGACAATGACTGAAGCACCACATGACCCAAGAGAAGAGACGATGATCTAGAGTATTTGTCTATATTTAGTTGTACTGGTAGAGGATCCTGTAAAAAGTTCTCAAAGTGTGAGAAGTGTATTATAACACTATATATAATACTATATAACACCATATAAACACCGTATAACAATATGTAACACCATATAATACCATATAACACTTTGTAACACTATATATCATTATATAACAAATATAACACTATAGGTTGTCTGATAGCATGTCTATGATAGATGTATAGTGTTATATTTGTTATATAATGATACATAGTGTTATATGGTATTATATGGTGTTACATATTCTTATACGGTGTTTATATGGTGTTATAATACACTTCTCACACTTTAGGCCATTTTTACACAATCCTTACCCTAGTTGTACTAGGTTTTTTTTTTTTTGTTTTTTTTAAAGTGACTATTATTCACAACGCCCACCCCAAAGCAGGGAAGGCAACCGACTACATTATTTAGTTGTACTAGTTGAGTTACTTTGTACAAACCTTTGACTTTAGTTTAGCATGATGGACTTCATTGGTTATTAATACAAGGGGGATAACTTTTACAGGACCAGAAGTAAAAAAAAAAACAATACGAATCTCCATGGTGTATGTTGTGGTGTATTTATTTCAGAAAATATGGGAATTGCTGATGAAAAAAAAAAAACATGAATATAATCAAAATTTTGAGTTGGCTAAAACAATTCATTAACACGTTTAAAGGTATTTTTTTAAAAAGTTAATATTTAGATTTAGTGGATTTAGTTTAAAACTTATTAACAATTTAAATTTAGTACTTTGATTTTTTTTTAATTTTCTTTCAACTATTTATCCTCAACAGTGAACTGAAATTGAAGTTTTCATTAGCATTTCGTTACTCTCAACTACCTATTTTACTTATTACACATAGAAAAGACTTTAAGGTGGTGTTTGTTTTTAAAGAGGTAAAAGATCTACAGTCTGCGGACCACATCTGCAGGCATCTGCAGGAGAAGAGGTGGACCAAATGTCTGCAGTCTGCAAGGAGAAGAGGGTTTGTTTTTTTTACATAAAAACCTCTTCAACACACACAACACACACTGCAGACCTTCTCCTATCTCTTGTCTCTCTCTCTGCCTTCATCTACCACCACCACAACCACAACCATCCGCCACCACCACGTCGGCTACCACCACCGCCATCAACACCGCCATCAAAACCCACCACCACCGCCGATCTCTCTCTCTTCTTTCCCTCTCTCTCTCTCCTGTCGCCCCCCCCCCCCCCCCCCTCTCTCTCTTCGTTCCACCACCGCCATCAAACCCACCACCACCACCGCCGATCCCTCTCTCTTCTTTCCCTCTCTCACTCTCCTGTCGCCCCCTCTCTCTCTCTCTACGGTCTCTCTCTAAAAAAAACCCTAAATTCATACCTGGAGATGTGCGGGAGACGGTGGAGTTCTCGAGGTGGTAGGGGTGCGGCTGGAGATGTGCGGGAGACGTCAGAGGTGGCGGCGGTCTGTGGAGCAGGAGAAGAGTTCTCTGTGTTTTCAAAATGTGGAGGAGAAGAGATTGTGCAGACCTTAGAAGATATTGATTCATGTCTGTATGAAGAAGAGGTCTCGCAGACCTTTTTTTAATGAAAGGTCTGCGAGAAAACAAACAAGTTGCAGACCCTTATGTCTGCGCGTGGTCTGCGCGGCGCAGACATAAGAGGTTCTGAAGTGCTTCTAGCAAAAAACAAACACCACCTAAAACATCAAATGTTACATAATTTATAGAGTTAATTACTGTTTTCGTCCCTGTGGTTTGTCAAAAATCACTATTTCAGTCCATTAGTTTAAAATTTGCGATTTCAGTCCATGTGGTTTCACTTCCGTAACCATTTCAGTCCACCTCGTAACCATTTCAGTCCCTGTACTTAACAAAATAATGGATTGAAATGGTTACGGAAGTGAAACCACAGGGACTGAAATCGTTACGAAAGTGAAACCACAAGGACTGAAATCGCAATTTTTAAACTAATGGACCGAAATAGTGATTTTTAACAAACCACATGGACGAAAACCGTAATTAACTCTAATTTATATTACATTTTCACAATTTAAGAATATGATGCACACAAATATACGATGTCAGGACAAGGTGTCCTCGTAATATACCACAGAGATGCCTTGTCACAATAAAAAATAAACCACCGGAAAATTACAAGTTTAAAAGATTCAGATTATGTGTTGATTCTCCATGTGAATCAAGCAATTTTTTTTTCTCAAAATATTTTTTGGTTATTAATAGTAGGGATGAGCAAATGGTACCTGGTACCGGTACCGAATTTACCAAATCGGGTACATTTTCGGTACCCGTCTAGTACGGTACTAGTATTTATCGGTTTTTACCCTCAAATACTGGTACCGAACCGGGTATATTCGGTTTTTACCCTCATCCCTAATTAATAGCGTAAAATAAGGGAAGTTGGCATGTAATAATCCCTAGAAGACGTCATTGGCGATTGGCAATCACACTTTTGAATATTGCTCATGTCAGTCCAACCTTTCACCTATTTTTCTTCCACCGGTCCCTCGTTAAAAAAAAACGGAGTTAAGTTTTTTTTTTCCAAATTACAAACAAATGTTTTACCGTTTTTTATCAGAACGACGATACAAGTCGTCTGATGTAAAACTAACCTTGAAATGGTGCTCCAAACGACTTAATTTTTGTTAATTGAAAGTTTAAACATCCGAATTGAAGCACCGTTTTGGTCGTTTGGAGCATCATTTCGAGGTAAGTTTTACATCAATTGACTCATATCGTCGTCTGATCAAAAGCCCTAAAACTTCTGTTTGTAATTCGGAAAAAAACTTAACTTCGTTAAGTTTTTTAACGGAGGGCGTTGGATGAAAAATAGGTGAAATGTTGGACTAGCAGTGGGATTATTCAAAAGTGGGACTGCAAATAGTCAATGACGTTTATTAGGGATTATTACAGGTCAATTTCTCTAAAAGAATGGTCTTTTTTGTGATTTTGAAACTTGAAATAAATATTTATACAGATTGCTTCATCATAATTTCTCTATCGCGTAACAAAAGTTTATATTATATTATACATATTAAAGTAAACTAGCCATGAACAGTACACAAACATTTTATAATATTATTTATTATTTCATTATTTACTTATTTATTTCATTAACTTTATTATATTTATAAAATTTGGTGAAGAGTAGTTCACCTGCTTTAGGCCAAATCAAATTACGATTTTGTCCCTGCTTTATAATTACGATTTTATCATCAGTTTAAAATTACGTTTTTATCTCCAGTTCAAAATAAAATTATGCTTTTGTCCCAGTTAAAAATTACAATTTTGCCCTCGGTTCAAAATTACGATTTTGCCCCGTTTAAATTTACAGTTTCGCCATTAGTTTTGTTTTGTTCCTCCCAGCTAAATTACCATTTTGCACTCAATTGAAATTTACATTTTTGTCATCGTTTTTGTTTGTTTTCCTAGTAAAATTACAATTTTGCCCCCAGTGTATAACTACAGACACAAGATGAGGGAATAGTGTCAGGAAGCTGCCTGACTCCCCCATTGGCCCAACAAATTTACGATTTTATCCCCGCTTTAAAATTACGATTTTGCCATCAGTTCAAAATTACGTTTTTACCCCCAGTTCAAAATAAAATTATGCTTTTGCCCCCAACTAAAAATTACCATTTTGCCCTCGATTCAAAATTACGATTTTGACCAGTTTAAATTTACAGTTTTGCCATTAGTTTTGTTTTTTCCCCACCCAGCCAAATTACAATTTTGCCCCAATCTAAATTTACATTTTGCCATAGTTTTCCTTTGCTTTCCCAGTCAAATTACGATTTTGACCCCAGTGTAAAATTAGAGTCATGCCAACGTTTTAGTTATTTTTTTTTTTACAAAACTATAGTAGTGCTTTGTTTTAATTGTTTTACTCGGTGTAATTTTTATTTTCCACCCAGTTTAAATTTATTGTTTTTCTATCATTTTTATTTTTCTTAAGCAAAAGTATGATAGTGTTTTAATTTAATTGGTTGACTCAATGTAATTTTTTTTGAGATCGTGTTATGAGTAGTATGTACAAGTAATCGAAACACAGACGGACATGTTATGAGAGAGAAATATTCGGCTTAGTGCCCCGCAACGCGGGCGGGGCAAAATCTAGTTTATATTAAAAGATTTATATTTATACCATTTCCCAACACTTTTACATCGTTATATGTTTCCATCTTCCACCCCATTTCTCAACCATATTCTTCTTGCTCTCCTTTCCACCTTAGACGTTGCATCCAGTTTGTTAAGAGAGTTTTCTCATCTTATTATATTATATTATATATATATTGTTTATGAACTACGATTAATAATAACTTTATTTTAATAATAATATATAGCTTTTAATTATTTTTTATTTAATATACTATAATAGTTTATTATTATATTTACTTTTAATAATATATTTTTAATAATTTTTACCTTTTTAAAACCATATATATATATATATATATATATATATATATATATATTTTGTTATTGTTAATGAACTACGATGAATAGTAACTTTATTTTTATAATAATATATAGTTTTTATTATTTTTTGTTTAATATATTATAATAGTTTATTATTATATTTACTTTTAATAATATATTTTTAATATGTTTTACCTTTTTAAAACCATATATTTTCTTTACCATTTTTAATAATTCTCTTTTTCTTTGTATAGAACATATATTATTTATCGATTAATTTGATACTTCTCTAATAGAACATATATTATTTATCAATTAATTTGATACTTCTCTAATAATTTACGTTTATAACTTTTTGCTAAAAACTTAAGTACGTAGTTGTGCTTTTTTTTTCTCTGACATTCCCTTATAAGTTTTGTTAAAAACGAAGTTATACTCAAAATTTTGGTATTATAAAAAGGTATGATGATAAACCTAAACCGTTATAATGGTTTAGCTTTCTAAACAATATGATTTATTTTCAATTATATATTATATATATATTGTTGATAAAGGACGATGAATAGTAACTTTGTTTCTATAATAATATATATTTAATATTTTTTACCTTTTTAAAAGCATATATTTCCTTTGCCATTTTTTAATAATTCCCTTTTCTTTGTTTAGAACATATATTATTTATCGATTAATTTGATACTTCTCTAATAATTTACGTTTATAACTTTTTTTCTAAAAACTTAAGTACGTAGTTGTGCTTGATTTTTCCCTGACATTACGTTATCAGTTTTGTTAAAAACGAAGTTGTAGCCAAAATAAAGTATTTATTTGGTATTATAAAATTGTACGATGATAAACTAAACCGTTCTAATGGTTTGCTTTCTAAACAATATGTTTTATTTTCAAATCACGTTTGTTTTACATTATCATTTGCTCGATTTCGCCGCAACGCGCGACATCAAGTAAAACTAGTTTACTTTAATACCCATTACAGATCTATGTGCATTTTGTAAACCCTAAATGAAAGTGTTTTCGACCACTTGTTGTCAGTGGCGGTTCTAAGAATTTTTTTCACTGGGTTCCTTTTGGTAGATTCTCACTAATTCTCACTATTTTTTTTCCAAATTATATGAGGTTCTCACTAATTTTTCCCGTTTTTTCTAAACCGAATGGGTTCCTAGATCCGCCAGCTTGTTGTATGTGGTCTAAGCTTATGTCACATTATCGCTTAAAATTTCAAGGTACGTATGAATTGATAACCATGATTATGTGCTCTACAACTCCTTTGGATGCCAAATTGTCATCATCGATTTCAGCAAAATCAAGCTGTTTCGTAGTGATCTATTGTGAAACCAACGGTTTTGTTGAATTATTGATATTTGGAAATGTAGAACTAGGAATGGTTTGGAAAGATAATATTACTTCCTATTTGGTGTAACAGTTGACGATTATGATTAGTGCTTCATGTGGACTAGATTACTTTCATAATACCGCAAATGTTGCAATGAGATTCTGCTTGATAGAGATGGGAAGAGTGTGTTGGAAAATGAAGCTTAACATTTGTTGTTATTCCGACTTTCCAAAGACTCACGCGACAAGATCACTTGAGGAACCAAATGATTGGTTGGGATTGGAAAGTCAAGTTGACATGGTAGAGTATGTTGGCTGGGTGAAGAGGGGACTACTCTTCCTAATGAAGCGCCCCTTACGCTTTTAGTTAAGTTAATTTGTACAAACCATGCAATTTATCTTAGCATGATGGACTTTATTACTTAATATTATCAGGATGACAATATTTGACATTACCCAAAATACTAACACGACACGGATATATTCATATTTTGAGTTGGTCATTTAAAAAAAGTTGGCCAATACTATATATTTAGATTATAGAGTGTTCATTTAAAAATGTTTACATTTTAAATTAAATAGTAATACTATGGGCACGCATGGGTTGGTTTAGTTCGATTTTTACCATTAACTTTTACCGCTAGTTTCGATTTTATCATTAAATAACTTGTTTATTTACATGTATATAAGTAATTCTTTTCTAATCCCCCCATCTTTCCAACCACTCTTTCTACCGGCCACCACCATCCACAACCATCCACCACCACCTGCAACTACCCCTACTGACCATGACTACCGCGACTTTTAACTAAACGTTTTAGTTGAGTTAGAGCCATGGAGTAAACTACCGAAATACCCTTAATTTTAATTGAACGTTTTAACTGAGTTAGAGCTAGGGAGTAAACTGACGACAAACTCGAAAGATCAGGGAGGAAAATGACTATTTTTAAACTATTGAAAGAAAACCGTTAAAATGACCAAACCACATAGAGCAAAATGAAAGTTAACTCTAAATATTAATACTCTGTTTTATTTTTTTCCCAACTTCCAGCTATTTAAATTCAAGTGTGAGATTAAACCAAAATCTTGAACTTTGTTGTTCTGGATACACCTAAAATCAGAAGCAATAACCGAATTGTTTAATTTGTACGTTTTAGAAACACAATCTATTGAATGGTTTCTTACAAAGATAAGATTGGTGTATTTATATATTTATTATTTTCTTTGTACGATATGGCAATTACTTTTAACAATTTCTCGTGTACTTAACACTAAAATAGCTGAATACCGTATTAACTAAAGGCAAATTGGATTTAAATAATCAAAACTCACTGTTATTGGCCAATAATAATCCCAACTCATTTAATCACCAATAATAATCCGAACTATTCAATTTTGTTTGTAAAATACTCTCAGTTAAAAAAACACTAACTAGGTTTAAAAAATTGGTGACGTGGCATGCCACATCAGCAAAATTGCTGACGTGGCAGTTGATGTGGCATTTTTTGATGACGTGGCAGCTGATGTGGCTGTCTACGTGGCATTTTTTATGACGTGGCAACTGATGTGGCAGGTGACGTGGCATGCCACATCAGCAATTTTTTAACCTAGTTAGTGTTTTTTTAACTGAGAGTATTTTACAAACAAAAGTGAATAGTTCGGATTATTATTGGTGATTAAATGAGTTGGGATTATTATTGGCCAATAACAGTGAGTTGGGATTATTTAAATCCAATTTGCCTTAACTAAAAGTACCTTGAAATGTATTATTATTGAGAAAGCATTCGTTTGGTAATTTGCAAGCTGTTGTACATTGATTTGTGCGTTGTCGTTAAATTTTTAGGGTTTAAGCTGATGTGCAAATTTGTACAAATATGTCCAAAGTGTCGGAAAGTAAACTAAATGTATAGTGTAGGGGCTAAATGTATAACATGGTGTTCTATATAAACATCCCTCTTATGTAACCCTAAAATAAGTGTTTTGTTCAATACAATTTCAATGCAATTCAAAACCCCTAATCACAGAGTTTATTCTCTATACCAGACAACACAAAGGACCGAATGCTTCCCTCTGAACATGTCCAAGTGACATGTAAGATGGTTCAAAAACTCCTTTCGAAACTTCACTATTTGTCTGCAAGTATATATACATTTCTTTTAAAACCTACATACATCACTTGTATGTAATTTAAGTGAACCTAGACAGTTTAAAAAGTCATAAAACCTATTCTCAAGCTTATAATTAAGTGTGGCAATTTATTTATTTATTTTTTTCAAAACTTACCAACTGAGTTAAAAACCATTGTGCTAAAAGGAAATAACACATATTTTGGAGACCACTCACATGGGGAAATTTAGCCTTGACTTCTTGCACAGATGGCCATGCCGAAAGTTGGGTTTCCAACTCCCATACCTTTATATACCATGTGACATGTAGGATCAAATCCAAAAATTAAATATAGTGTGGTTAGGTTGCCTCGCTCAACCAACCGTCTTCTCGATAGGATTTTGCGTAACCAGGATAAGCAAATGTGGCTTCTAACATCTCACGGTCGCCAGATGGACCGGTTGCATGATGACATGGGGTGGATGATGACTGGCAATGGGTGAAATGTATAAGCATATGGGGTCGATGCCATCCTTTACTCAGCCCATCCCGTCCATACAGGTATGTTATCTTATTTTTATTTCATTATCTATGATCAATTTAATGTTATGAAATGTAATGGATAATTTGTTTAAATTCTTATAGGCTTCAGGCCCGTCATATTCTCAGCCCGACCTTTGGATGCCGCACTTTTCTCAGTCCTGTCAGACGATGCCGCTCTTTCCTCTGTTCGACATTTCCATGCATGTATGTTATTTTGTTTTTATTTCATTTTTTATGAACAATTTTAATATTATGTAATGATTATTTTGTTTAAATTTTTTATAGGCTCCGGGCACGTCCTGTACGCGGCACAACCCGTCGCCCTTTATTAGGCGTGGCCCGACATTTACGGAGGAGGAGCTCGCGGAGTCTAACGAGGAGTCTGACGAGGAGTTTGACGAGGATTGATGACGATAGTGGTTTGTGATGTTTTTATATGATGCAATATTGTACGAACAATTTATGTCACACCCCCAAATTCCCACCTAGGGTATGTCCCTATTAGGAGTGCGACGAATCCAACAACGAGCCACTAATTATATCAAACGCATTCAATTGAAAGATAAAGTACTTGATTGTAAATAAAACACTATCTGTAAGTTTGAATGAAAACCAAAGTATCAGCGGAAGCAAAGTTAACCAGTTTTAAAACCAAAGTAATGTATCAATAAACCAATAAAATAAATACGTCCAGCAAGACCATGCCCACTCCAGCTGCTCCAGATAGCAAGTCCCCAAAATATCTCAGCTAACGACCTACAAGCATGCAAACAAGTGTGTCAGACTATGCTGGTGAGTTCAAAGTTTTGTTACCGAGTTTAGTTACCAGTCACATGTGTAAAACAGTTTAATAAGATGATTTGTTCATTTGATGTTTCGTCGTTTTGATGTTGTTATTACTCGATTACCGAATAGCTACAAGATATGTGATTGCCCAACCCCAATGTCTCTATCAAAACATTGGTCATGCTTTAAGGAAATTGGTTCACGACCGTCCTCCCCGGTACAGTGTGAGGGTGCCAAACCTAAAAGCGCTATCAACTAATAACCTCGTTGCCTCCTCGGCAACTGTTTGTAGATGTAAGGGGTCTTACTAGATAGATACTGAGTACAATAACAAACATCCCAATAAACACGCGTTCCTCCCCGGAACGTTACCCGATATCCCTCCCCGGGATGCATGCTTGAGAAAAGCAGTGAACTCACCTTAGGGTTGCTCGGTAAGACTTGTTACTTGTTATTCAGTTAAACAACCACGTCCTAAAAGGGTTACCGATAGTAGTCAGTTATACATGTACACGACTCACATCTTTCACGCGTAACAATTCATGTATTCACGGTTCGTATGTAGCACGATCATTGCATGTAGTACACGCAAATAATCTAACTCAATGATATTTTACTCATCATTCTAGTATCCAATGAATAAATCACACATACACACTTTCATGTTTTACAAGCATACAATTTCCAAGCTGTACATGGTATATAAACAATTTATGACACATGCTAAGTTTTACCAGAAAAACAGGTGATCTCATTTTTTTAAAGCAGCCTATGTCAACGGTGACCCAAGTGTATCACCCATCCCAATTATTTCAACCCCAAGTCCCATTCGTCCCTGATGACTGGCGGCCCACATGCATCTGTAGCCCAGATCACTTACCGTACAATTACCCATACCATGTTAAGATCCATTAATTTCTTAATAGTCCATTCTTGTTGTCTCATCTACTAGTATCTTACATACACAATCGAATTATAAACACATACGGACGATCATGTTTAATGCGAATACACCAATCCTAGCCAAAGTGATACTCAACACAAGTCACAACATACTAATACTTTGCTAACTGGCTATCATGTAATCGCTTGCTTAACACATTGCAAACACAGTTTATCAAACAATTTCAGTTGCACACTTAACACATATCAAGATCACCTAGTTGTCGAGTTTTAACACCAGTAATCACCATCGACATTTAACGGATCAATAAGGATTCTATCCTAGTGAACGGCTTATAACAGAACTTAACGCCCACACGCATGATCAATAAAAACAGCACATACATCTAATATTTCATGCCACTCTAACAAAAAGATTACAAAGTGATATCTACTAACCGGAAATCTGCCTGGCCAAGACGTAAATCGAACAGAAAAGAACTTGTTATTGTCGTACACAAGGTATGAGGAAAAGATAGGGTTTTATTGTCGCACGCAGGAGAGGAGAAGAAGTAGGGTTGGATTCTTTGAGTTGTTATTCAATTAATAACATAATACGTATGTATATATGATTAGCACATGTTTTGGCGGTTCATTAGTTTGTTAACCGTAGTGGGCTTGAGCCCAATATGGAGATCAGAGTTTTAGTTTAGAAGTAGCCACCCAAACCATCCCCACACATGCAAATCGGCTGCTTAATCCTTTAGGGGGGTTTTGGCTACTCAAATGGGCCGATGTGGATAGAAGTAAAATACACGTACAGGTGGCCCAGTTCTATGGATTAAACAATACGTCTAATGTGTTCGTAAGTCAAACATGCAATGATTATCCAATATACGAATACTAGCTTCATATGTTAATACTCACACGCACACCAACATAATTAAACATAAATACACATGCTAACGTTTATGGGATTTAAGCTACACTAACCTTGAAAATACGGGTTGTCACATCATCCCCAACTTGAAAGAAATTTCGTTCTGAAATTTGGCAAGTAAGCACAGTGAGGTGGAATGATAGTTAAGATTGTTGCGGATTTTGCTCAGGTGTCACATCATCCCCAACTTGAAGAGGAATCTCGTCCCGAGATTCACCAGCTTTACTAGATTCTGGTTTGTCTGCAGGAAAAAGGTGAGGATACTTGAGCTTCATTTGATCTTCTCGCTCCCATGTGAACTCCGGTCCCCGCCGCGAGTTCCAACGGACTCGAACAATCGGAATATGACTATGCTTGCGTACTTTGACCTCTCTATCCATGATCTCAATAGGTTCTTCGACAAACTGCAACTTGTCGTCGATCCTCAACTCTTGATATGGTACCACTAGCGGATCGTCTGCAAAACACTTCTTCAACTGCGAAACGTGGAAGACATCGTGAACATTACCCAGCTCAGCAGATAATTCTAGCTTGTAAGCCACTGTACCGATGCGCTCAAGAACTCTAAACGGCCCAACGTAGCGTGGATTAAGCTTGCCACGCTTTCCAAAACGTACAACACCTTTCCATGGTGAAACTTTCAACATGACGCGGTCACCCACTTCGAATTCTACCAGCTTGCTACGTTTGTCGGCATAGGCTTTCTGATGATCACAAGCTGCGGCCATACGTTTCCTGATCTGAACAATCATCTCCGAAGTTTCTAATACCAGCTCAGGACTTGAAATCTGACTGTCACCCACTTCAGCCCAACAGAGAGGTGAACGACATTTCCTCCCGTACAATGCTTCAAACGGAGCTGCCTTGATGCTAGTGTGATAACTGTTGTTGTAGGAAAACTCAACCAACGGCAAATGTTTCTCCCATCCTTTCCCAAAATCAATGACACACGCTCGCAACATGTCTTCTAGTGTCTGAATAGTGCGCTCACTCTGACCATTAGTCTGTGGGTGGTAAGCCGTGCTCATATCAAGACGTGAGCCAAACGACTTATGCATAGCCTGCCATAACTCTGAAGTAAAACGAGGATCTCGATCAGAAATGATAGAAGTTGGCACCCCGTGCCTAGAAACCACTACCTTAAGGTATACGGCTGCGAGCTGAGAATGCTTATCTGTCTCCTTGATTGCTAGGAAATGCGCTGACTTCGTGAGACGGTCGACAATCACCCATATAGTATCGTTCCCAGCATGGGTTCTCGGTAGCCCTGTGACGAAATCCATGGAGATCTGCTCCCATTTCCACATCGGTATCTCTGGCTGTTGGAGTAGACCCGAAGGTTTCTGGTACTCCGCCTTGACTCTAGCACAAGTCAAGCACTTACTCACGTATGTAGCAATGATAGCTTTCATGTTCGGCCACCAATACAAAACCTTGAGGTCCTGATACATCTTATCCGACCCCGGATGAATAGAGTATCGTGACTTGTGCGCTTCGTCCATCACAAGCTCTCGAAGGTTACCAATTAAAGGAACCCATACCCGTTCCATAATGTAGTGGATACCATCAGACCGTTGTTCAAACTTCTTCTGCATACCCCGCAAACCCTCAGCTTCGATGTTTTCTTCCTTTAGGGCCTCGGTCTGAGCTGAACGGATCTGAGCAGGTAGATCAGAGTGAATAGTAAGCTGTAGAGCACGAACCCGCTTCTGTATCGGTTCCTTGCGACTGAGAGCATCTGCTACAACGTTGGCTTTACCCGGATGATACTTAATAGCACACTCATAATCATTAAAAAGCTCGATCCAACGACGCTGCCGCATATTCAATTCCTTCTGGTCAAAGATATGCTGGAGACTCCTATGATCGGTATAGATGGTGCATTTGGTACCGTACAGGTAATGTCTCCAAATCTTCAATGCGAAGACCACAGCGCCTAACTCCAAGTCGTGAGTCGTATAGTTCTTCTCGTGTACCTTCAACTGTCGAGAAACATAGGCTATCACCTTGCCGCGTTGCATCAACACGCAACCAAGACCCTGAATCGACGCATCACAATGAACCTCGAAGTCCTCCGTACCCTCCGGTAGGGACAAGATCGGTGCACTACACAATTTCTGCTTTAATAGCTGAAAGGCATCTTCCTGTTTCGCTCCCCAAGAATAGACTACCTTCTTCTGTGTCAAGGAGGTGAGAGGTCGAGCAATCTTAGAGAAATCCCGAATGAAACGACGATAATATCCCGCAAGACCAAGAAATTGTCGCACCTCCGAAGGGTTCTTCGGTGCCGCCCAATTCCGTATAGCATCAATCTTTGCGGGATCTACATGTATACCCATCTAGTTAACTATGTGCCCAAGAAAGTGTACTTCTCAAATCCAGAAATCACACTTAGAAAACTTCGCGTACAGCTGCTCCTTCCTCAGGAGCTCTAAAGTAAGGCGTAGATGTCGCTCGTGGTCCTCCTTGCTCTTGGAGTAAATCAAGATGTCGTCAATAAAGACAATAACAAAGTCATCGAGGTACGGTTTGCACACGCGGTTCATGAGATCCATGAAGACCGCTGGTGCATTAGTCATCCCAAACGGCATAACCAAAAACTCATAGTGGCCATACCGTGTTCGAAAAGCTGTTCTGGGTACATCCTCCTCTCTGACTCGTACATGATGATAACCTGACCTCAAGTCGATTTTATAATAGAAACTTGACCCTTGCAGCTAGTCAAACAAGTCGTCGATACGTGGTAAAGGATAACGGTTCTTGACCGTCACCTTGTTGAGCTCGCGATAATCAATGCACATGCGAAAGGACCCATCTTTCTTCTTCACGAACAATACAGGGGCTCCCCAGGGTGAAGAGCTAGGTCGGATAAAGCCTCTATCCAACAGCTCTTGGAGCTGATTTGACAACTCCTGTAACTCTCCTGGTGCAAGGCGATAAGGAGCACGGGCAATCGGTGCTGCTCCTGGCTGGAGGTCGATCTGAAATTCCACCTGACGATGTGGAGGTAAACCAGGGAGTTCTTCGGGAAATACATCAGGAAACTCTCGAACAACTGGAAGATCTTCGAGTTTCCTCTCGTCAGTCTGCGAGTCAGTAACAAGAGCCAAAATAGAAGGATAGCCCTTACGCAGACACTTCAGAGCCTTCATTGCCGAGATAATACTAACTGTGGCACCACTACGATGACCCTGAACTGATAAAGATTCTCCACTAGGGGAGAGGAACACGTACGATTTTCTCCTTACAAAGAATTTCTGTCTGATACTTGGACAACCAATCCATGCCAATAACCACATCGAAACTTCCAAGAGTAATAGGGAGTAGGTCAATGTCGAACACTTGACCCTTGAGATCTAGTTTGCAACCAACAAGAACGTGTGTAGCTTCAATCGTTTTACCATCAGCTATCTCTACTATGTGTTTAGTGACAAGAGGTGTAGGACTCAACCCTAAACGACTACTGAACCCCAAAGATACATAACTCCAATTGGCACCAGAGTCAAATAAAATAGATGCAAATATACCGTTCACTGAAAACGTACCAGTAACTACATTGCCGTCATTCCTCGCCTCACCAACTCCAATAGTAAATCCGCGCCCACGCGCCACATTGCCCCCGTTGTTCCCATTGTTGTTCCCAGTGTTGTTGTTACCCGTGTTCTGATTCAGCTGAGGGCAGTCTCGCTTGATGTGACCCTCGGCTCCACACTGAAAACACCCCTTTCTAAACCCTTGATTATGCTGAGGTGGCTGCCCTTGCTGTCGCTGATACTGCTGATTCTGCTGCTTTGGCTGTGGAGCCCTGCAATCCTTGGCCTAGTGGCCTACCTTTTCACACCTACGACAAGTTCGAGCACACTACCCAAAATGATGATAGCCACACTTGTTGCACTGGGGCTTCTTCCCTACATAAGAACCCTGATTCTGATTAACTGATGACGACTGGCTGAAACTGCGATGGCTGCCAGTGTCCTGCTTCTTCTGTGACTGTACCGAATTGGACGCCTTGTCCACATCGTTCCACTTACGTTTGCTGTCAGTGGAAGGGGTAGTAGCTGGTGTCGTAGCAGTAGAGGTAGCGGCAGATTTGCGAGCCGGTAAGTTGCCGCGTTCAACCTCTTGATCGGTAATCTTGTGTGCCATTTGGACAACCTATGCCAGATTGTTGTGGTTTGCTGCGGTGACGTAACCCTTAACTTCTGGAGCTAATCCCTTGAGATACAGTTCGATTCTTCGAGGTGGAGGTCTAGACAGATTGGGGCATAAAATTGCTAACTCGTTGGACCTCCTCGTGTAAGCCTCTATCTCTGACCCCTCCATCTTCAAGTTATAGAACTCGTTTTCTAGTTTCTAAATATCGTCACGGGAACAGTACTCCTCCCTGATCAACTCTTTAAAGTCATCCCAAGTGGTGGCGTTTGCCTCTTCAATACCCAACAGCTGAACCTGGGCATTCCACCATGTCAGAGCGGCATCCTCAAGTGTGCCTGAAGCAAACTTCACTCTATCCCCAGCAGGACAGTTACATATAGCAAAAACGGATTCAGCCTTCTCAAACCATCTCAGCAGTCCCACAGCCCCTTCAGTCCCACTGAAGGTTTGTGGCTTACAGTCCATAAATGTCTTGAATGTGCAGACGGGCGGGTTGTTCTGTTGCGCTGGCTGACCTAATGGACGTAAGGAAATACAATTACAAAGGTAAGAACCGTGCATATGACACGCGAATAACAGAAATTTTTAACACATAACGTACCAGCCTGATAGGCTGCCAATGCCTCAGCCACGCGTTCGTTGATCAGATCTGTCAACTGGGCCTGAGTCATATTGATGTTGCCACGTCCACCGCCACGGCCACCTCCACGTCCACCATTTCGTCCGCCACGTCCGTTCATGATTCTATATAAGGAGAGGGAACGAATTTAGGAGTCGAGAATGGGGAAAATAATCAGGTATCACATTGAAATCTATAGGTTACCAAGTTCACACGCAATAGGAAAGAATCCCTCTCACGCTTGTTAAGCCTCACTGGGACTTGCATGCACCTCGCGTTATTATTATGTGTGCACCCATGATAATAAGGCGACTTGCATGCTCATCTCAATGCCTCTTAATTTGCGCTCGAAGTTTCTCCCCGCATTCAATTAACACAGAATCAAGTACTACATGATTATAATTCACAGAATTCGAGGGGTAGTGTTACACTATAAATGTACTATGGTATCTAACATATCGTGTCTTGCATGCTATGAATGTGTGATTACTAAACAAGTAATGCGTAAAGTAATAAGAGACGAACCTTGCAATCTGAAGCTGAGTGTCATGGTCGATTTCGGATCAGTTCGGTTATAGTCTGGTTTTATGAAAACGTTTTTAAAACCAAGTTCTCTATAACCAGTGGCTCTGATACCAAAGTGTCACACCCCCAAATTCCCACCTAGGGTATGTCCCTATTAGGAGTGCGACGAATCCAACAACGAGCCACTAATTATATCAAACGCATTCAATTAAAAGATAAAGTACTTGATTGTAAATAAAACACTGTCTGTAAGTTTGAATGAAAACCAAAGTATCAGCGGAAGCAAAGTTAACCAGTTTTAAAACCAAAGTAATGTATCAATAAACCAATAAAATAAATACGTCCAGCAAGACCATGCCCACTCCAGCTGCTCCAGATAGCAAGTCCCCAAAATATCTCAGCTAACGACCTACAAGCATGCAAACAAGTGTGTCAGACTACGCTGGTGAGTTCAAAGTTTTGTTACCGAGTTTAGTTACCAGTCACATGTGTAAAACAGTTTAATAAGATGATTTGTTCATTTGATGTTTCGTCGTTTTGATGTTGTTATTACTCGATTACCGAATAGCTACAAGATATGTGATTGCCCAACCCCAATGTCTCTATCAAAACATTGGTCATGCTTTAAGGAAATTAGTTCACGACCGTCCTCCCCGGTACAGTGTGAGGGTGCCAAACCAAATAGCGCTATCAACTAATAACCCTCGTTGCCTCCTCGGCAACTGTCGGTAGATGTAAGGGGTCTTACGAGATGGATACTGAGTACAATAACAAACATCCCAATAAACACGCGTTCCTCCCCGGAACGTTACCCGATATCCCTCCCCGGGATGCATGCTTGAGAAAAGCAGTGAACT
Source organism: Helianthus tuberosus (assembly GCA_030545235.1). Taxonomy (NCBI): domain Eukaryota; kingdom Viridiplantae; phylum Streptophyta; class Magnoliopsida; order Asterales; family Asteraceae; genus Helianthus; species Helianthus tuberosus. The sequence continues at coordinate 32,489,713 of CM060400.1, forward strand.
TACCTTAGGGTTGCTCGGTAAGACTTGTTACTTGTTATTCAGTTAAACAACCACGTCCTAAAAGGGTTACCGATAGTAGTCAGTTATACATGTACACGACTCACATCTTTCACGCGTAACAATTCATGTATTCACGGTTCGTATGTAGCACGATCATTGCATGTAGTACACGCAAATAATCTAACTCAATGATATTTTACTCATCATTCTAGTATCCAATGAATAAATCACACATACACACTTTCATGTTTTACAAGCATACAATTTCCAAGCTGTACATGGTATATAAACAATTTATGACACATGCTAAGTTTTACCAGAAAAACAGGTGATCTCATTTTTTTAAAGCAGCCTATGTCAACGGTGACCCAAGTGTATCACCCATCCCAATTATTTCAACCCCAAGTCCCATTCGTCCCTGATGACTGGCGGCCCACATGCATCTGTAGCCCAGATCACTTACCGTACAATTACCCATACCATGTTAAGATCCATTAATTTCTTAATAGTCCATTCTTGTTGTCTCATCTACTAGTATCTTACATACACAATCGAATTATAAACACATACGGACGATCATGTTTAATGCGAATACACCAATCCTAGCCAAAGTGATACTCAACACAAGTCACAACATACTAATACTTTGCTAACCGGCTATCATGTAATCGCTTGCTTAACACATTGCAAACACAGTTTATCAAACAATTTCAGTTGCACACTTAACACATATCAAGATCACCTAGTTGTCGAGTTTTAACACCAGTAATCACCATCGACATTTAACGGATCAATAAGGATTCTATCCTAGTGAACGGCTTATAACAGAACTTAACGCCCACACGCATGATCAATAAAAACAGCACATACATCTAATATTTCATGCCACTCTAACAAAAAGATTACAAAGTGATATCTACTAACCGGAAATCTGCCTGGCCAAGACGTAAATCGAACAGAAAAGAACTTGTTATTGTCGTACACAAGGTATGAGGAAAAGATAGGGTTTTATTGTCGCACGCAGGAGAGGAGAAGAAGTAGGGTTGGATTCTTTGAGTTGTTATTCAATTAATAACATAATCTATATATATATATATATATAAACATGTTAAATAAGGGCTGACGTGGCGCGTTATAAGAGCATCAAAATTGACGTGGCGCGTGATAAAGGCATCTAAATGTGGGTTTGGGAGGGAAAAAATTCGGGTCTTTTTTTCTTGATATGGGCAAACACGGGATCCGGGTTTTCACCCGAATATAAATACGTTCTAAATAACGCTCCTTTTGTAATCCCTGTTCTAAACCCTAGCCCTGAGACCTTCCTTCCCTTTTGTTCTTCTACTTCATCATCTTTCTATTATTCTCAGTGAACTATGACATCTCCTTCAAATCACTAACCTTTATCTTCAAGTAACAACCATTATCTAATCGATTCACACAAAAACCCTAAACTCTTCATTTAAATCCAACTCTTTATCCTTCTAAACGGCGACTATGTACGATCTTTTCCGAATCAAACTCCAATTTCTTCATGTCAAGGTACAGCCTTTCTCATCTTTAGTCTTTAATTCAACGTACGATCTTTCTCATCTTCATTTTTTGAACATCCATATAAACCCTAATTTTGTAACCAGTATGAATTTTCCATTTTCAAGATCCGATTGTCTACGATTGTGTGTGGAAACCTAGATGATGAATAAACTTATGATCTGCTAACTACAAATCTGCATTAAACGGGTATATGGATTTTCGCATTATGTTCTTCATCTCGGTATGTAGTTCACTTGCTTGATCAGTAATCATTGTTGATGTTTACTGTGTAACGATTGAATGGATTTTAAACTGGAACATTGAATTTAGGGATAATTGTTTATATTTAGATTTATTGTATGAAGTGAAGATTTGATTAAATAAGTTGTTAAGTTATTGATTTGTTTTATAATTGTGATTTCTGGTTGTGTGTTTAGGTTTTAAATCATTTGTTTACTGTGATTTTTAGGTATGGTTATAGCATCAACATTAATGCTTTGGATAGGACTGATGTTTATAACAGGAAGTGAAGCACCTATTGTACAAAACATATTTAATTTTCCTCAAAGTTTATTGTTAATTTTATTGGATTTGGCTCACTATATTTACTGGTCACAGATTGAAAGAGAAGGGAAAGACGTCACAATTACAGCTAGGGGTGGCAACAAAAACCCAACCATAATATTTTGGGTTATTTTGTGCCTCTTTAAAAAAGGAAATAATTCAAAATGGGTTGGGGATTTAGTCAAGATGGGTTAGGATGGGTTTTAAAATACCCTGCTGTGCAGCTAATTATCGACTAACTTGGGTGATGGGTTTTTAACTCTCTAACCCAAAAACGCGCATCACACTTCATGGATTCAACCCTAAATCACCGTACTCTCTCTATATCCTCTATCGCTTTTTTAAACAGGATTTTTGAACCCGTTTGAATCCTATGAAAGTGCGTTTGAATCGTAGAGGTGAAAAACCGCTTCATGGGTTTCATAGCGATTCTGAAGTTGTAAAGGAAATTCAAATCCAATTCGATCGCGCTTCAGAATCCGGGAATGAACTAGCAAAGATTCTTGAAGTTGGAAAGGTTCCACACAACCGAAAACACGCAGCCTATCAAGGTCCAATTTTTATTGTAAATTGTATTACTTGCATACAGATTTTACTTAGAATTATCAAAAGTGCTGACTTTTATCATGATATGTATCTATGAATCAGTTTCTTCGAAAATGTTGAACAAATTTTCACCGTCACTAGCAGCAGCAGCTTCGAAAAGCTCTGATCCTGCTGATGTCGATGCATAATTATTATATTCATGATGCTGCAATAAAAAATAGGAGATAGTTTTTAGAAGTTATTTCTAGCCTTTAGTGGTCTATGTTTAATCGCTTAATAATGCAGGTTTTATTCACAGGCGAGAAAGTAGGTGTCGGGCTGGGTAAAACCCGAAAAGATGCTCAAGAGCAGGCTGCGGAGAACGCCCTTCAAAGCTTAGCTGGTCAGAATCTTTAATAATAAAACTCTTCTATAGAAAATAAAATTGTGTTAGGAAATTGTATCTATAACGTATGCTTCGTGTCATATTATTGCAGATAAATACGTCTCGTACCTCATATCGCGATCCAAACCAGAAACCAAAGATCTTGATACTGGAAGCGAGAACGGGTTTTTGTGGGACTCTGATTCAGATTGATCAGAGGTGAGAATCAGTACTAATGATGCTTCTCGTATACCTTTTTTGACTTAACAATAATATATATTGTATTATGCTAACTTAGCTGTATCATGTCTGTATGTAAAATAATGGTTGTGTAGGCTGCTGAAATGAGGCATTCCTCCAGTTTAGCGTGTCAGCAAGTTCAGAAGTGAGTCATTTTGTCAAGGTAAAGAATGCGGGAAGTCAAACTATAAGTGGTTTTCATCAGCTTGTAAATGGAAAAAAGTTTAGAGACTTTGAAAAGGTCAATTTTGGGTCAACACCAAGAGAAAGTTAAGTTTTGGGGTTTTTGAAGCTGTAAATTACTTCTTGTCAATGTTTTTTTTTTCCTTATTTTGTTTTGGTAGAGGAGATTGAAGTTGTAGATGGCAAAGAAATTGACCCGGAGATTGTGCCGACGGCGATGATGAGGAGGATGGCGTGACGATGTTGAGTGGTGTAACAATAGTGGTGGTTCGTTATCCTGTTCAACCGGTGGTGGTTCGTTATCCAAATGTACATTTTGATCGATCCCGGTAAGATCTTTAACCAATACAAAATCTCAAAATCATGTTGACCTTTTTTGTTTCGTTTTTTTTTAATATTACATTTTATGTTATAGGAGTCATATATCTTTGGGGACACTCATGCTTTTCACACGGTTTCACAATTTCATGGAGGTATGCTTCTGTAGCAGCCTCTTTACGATTTTATTTTGTTGATTACAGAAAAAGGTCTTAACATTTTATTAGAACTTATCAGATTGATATCTCCTAGTTGTTTCACCCTCAGAACATCATAAGGAAAGCGCTATTGGTTTCACTGAGAAAGTGAGTTTATTACTTATTTATATTTTATATTTTGTAGTGTTATATTATTTTTATAATAAATCTGAGTTGATAGATATTTGCTTAATCGTTTATGTAGACGGGTAGAGCAATGGCTCGTGCTCTTAATGTTGTACAAACATCACATTCGTTTGTCGATTACATGATTCTTTCAAAGGCGGCTGATTCTGGACAGGTATACCTGCTTTTTGTCATGCATGCAAGAATTTAGAACTTTTTTATGTGATTTTTTTTTACTGTTTGAAGGAAAATCCATCGCTCTTTGTACATCAGAGAGATATTATGATAATTATATGTAGAACAGAAATTGGTTTGAGACAGTTTATGAAATTCCTACATTTTCTTGTATGCAAAATGCTAGGATGGGTGCAGAGCATACTCAAACGGTCAAGCGTCAGTTATCAACTATTACCATTGCCTCGGATGAATATTAGTGTTTTTGATTATTCAAAACCTATAATTTGTCACCAAGTGCTTGCAACATCTATTTAGGTAATCTTTCATTGTGTGAATTCGGTAATCTATGGTTGGTTTATTGCATTTGAGCACATGGAGTACGCATTTTATATGTTGAATCTGATGTTATTAGGTTGCACACAAGTTGCTCGATAAAATGCTTGAATGAAGTTCTATTCTCACATTGGTTACATTCAAGTGTATGCCACCATAAGGTAAAATACTACAAATTTTTACCTGAATAAAAGCTTACGAATAGGTAAATCAATATTTTTTGTATTTATTACAATATCATTTTTATTCATTTTCTCATTAAGGGTCACAACGGATCAAGCATATGGAAATTCAACAGAAGGTGACACATTAGTTTTATCAGTTTAATAAGAGAGACTGTGATGTCTTTATTATGTTGATATTTTTTTTTATTTAACCATTTAACTTGCACAATATTGATGGTTTCAGGTTCATATAGTAGAAGATGGAAGGTGTTGGATTAGTTAGACAAGTGATTCCTTCTGATAATAGTTTCCTCCTTAATGCCGTTAGGTGAAGCTCTGAAACGTAACACATTCATGGCGATTAGCTGGTGTTGCATTCGTTGGATTACTTGGAACCTTAGAGCATAAGGCATGCCATTATCAGACGTTGCTAACTAAAAAAATGTTGTTGGAGCTGGAAGGTAATTAGGAAGATAGTTTTTTTTTTTTTTTATTTCTTCTTTTTATTTATTGATTAAAACTTACTTGGTTACTTGCTATACGGTTTTCAACGTAGGACTTTGTATTCTAAACATGTCCTATCTAGCAGTTGCAAGAATGGCATGAACAAACGCCAAACCTCAGTTAGTTTTTCCTGCCTAATAAAAATGTATTTTTTTAGTTAACCCATTACCCACTAATAAGAACCGAAGTTTACAAAACTGAATAGAGAGCAAAAGTGAAATACAATTGTTCATCAATATCCTAATAAGATTGTTTAATTTATTATGAGTTGTAACTTTTGGATTTAGGGTTTGATTACAATAGAGAGAGTTGGTATTGACTCAGCAGCTGCACCATGTTCCGAGCCTATTGAAGAGGTTAAATCCTTGGGACTCCATGAGGGATCTTATCTTTTTCAAGTGGTACATGAAGGATCTTGGTACATCTTTTTTGTTAGCTTGAATGAGATAATTTTTTTTTAATTTTCATTGTATTGATATATAATGCATATCTATTTCTGGTGTTTTACAGGGAAAAAAGGTCAAACCTCATGTTATTTTTGGTTTTATCTGGGTTTGGAGGTGTTTCCAATGAGCATGTAAGTATTTTTTTTGCATACAGCTGAGTCTTATTTTTTGTTTATCCGGGTTTAGAGGTATTTTTGGTTTTATTCGACTTTATGATACAAGCCTTTTTTTAAAGTTAGTTTCTTTCTGAAAGTGTCATTTATAAATGTTATTAACACAAGTGAGTCTTATTTTATGATTTTATCCTTGAAAAAAAAAATCCTAATTATAAATTTCTTTTTAAATAGATTCATATGACAGTTTTTGTTGTAGGTAGTTTCATCGAAATTCACCCTCAGTTATATAATACAGGTTATATAATTCAACCCTAATTTGTTTTTTCGAAGTTCAGTAATCTATTTTTTGTTGTTTTTCGCACTTAATTAATGATAGTATGTGATGATAGTGGAAAATTAGTTGCAAATGATTCACAATTTTAATCGATATGATACTAATTTAATGATCAAATCATCCTTTACGAGTTAATTGGCTAACACTTTTTGAAACTATGAAGGTTGCAATTTGGTGAAAGCGTTAAGGAAATTATTAATGAACAATTTGGTGATGGCGTGTAAGATACCCTTGTAGTACTCCATTTAATCACATGATCAAACAAAGTTTTAAAATATGCATGTAGTTAACATTTTTTTGCTCTCCAATGATCTATATAGAGGTGTAGCGGTATAGAAAAATTTAGTAAATATGACATGTTTACGAAATGAGATGCTGGACGTATTGCTGCCATGGCTTCCCTGAGAAAGGTTTCGGTTGCCGAAAGCATGCTTCAATGTATAAGGTAATTTACTAAGGGAAAGGTTTTGGTAACTCGAAGGATATGCATCTTCAAAGAGACTCGACTATCTTTAAATTGTATATCCACTGTATCACTAATTTATGTAACATGAGACTTTGTATTTTATTTTATTTTATTTATACACTTGATATTTATCGTAATAGTTTTCTCCAACCCGGGTAGCACCCGGGTGATAACCTAGTACGTATGTATATATGATTAGCACATGTTTTGGCGGTTCATTAGTTTGTTAACCGTAGTGGGCTTGAGCCCAATATGGAGATCAGAGTTTTAGTTTAGAAGTAGCCACCGATAGAAGTAAAATACACGTACAGGTGGCCCAGTTCTATGGATTAAACAATACGTCTAATGTGTTCGTAAGTCAAACATGCAATGATTATCCAATATACGAATACTAGCTTCATATGTTAATACTCACACGCACACCAACATAATTAAACATAAATACACATGCTAACGTTTGTGGGATTTAAGCTACACTAACCTTGAAAATACGGGTTGTCACAATTTAGTTTTTATGTTTTGATGTATGAACGATTTAATTTTCCGTTTAATTAGGATATGTTTGTTTTGGTAAGTTATAATGTATGTATATGTTTAGTTTGTTTGGATTGCTTAATTTAACTACGGGGCTGTTTGGTAGCCTCTGAATGGTCATTAAGAGGTTACCTCTTAATGGAACCATTAAGAATTTTACCAATGAGAAGGTCGAAGAATGTGACATGTGATGATTTACCATTCAGAGGTTATCTCTTAACCATTCAGACTTGAGGTTACCTCTTATTCATTCAGAGGTTTTTGAGGTAGCATCTGAATGGTCATTAAGAGTCTACCAAACAGCCCCTATGTTGTTTACAAAAATTTATAACAAAAAAACTATCATTATTTTATAACAAAAAAACTAACTCAAATTTAAAAAAAATAAAGTTTGCTAAGAGCAATATGGTGCCGTGGGAAAAGAAAAATTCATCTAGGGTCGTATAGGGCAATATACTTCCTCTGGTCCCTAATCATTGGCTAAAAAGCATATGAGAAGTGACTGAAAAGCATCTAAAAATTTGTCCAATAGGAAGCGTATAGATCAATACGCTTGGGTTCAGAGGAACCATATAGCCCAATACGCTTCTTGTAGGGTTAGGGATCTGCAAATAAAAATGGGGATGTGTGAATACTGAGAGCCATATATATATTTCTTTTAAAACCTACATACATCACTTGTATGTAATTTAAGTGAACCAAGACAGTTTAAAAAGTCATAAAACCTAGAGCTTAATGAGTTAATTACGTCGTTAGTCCCTGTGATTTGTGGGTAGTAACAACCTAAGGTACTAATACTTTAAATTAACATTCTGGGTACAGTGGCGAAGCTTGAGGTTGAGATTTCCAACCGAGTGATCGAAAACGTATATACAAAAAAAATTCTATAAAAAACTACATTCGTTTTTTGTATCAAAATCATGAAAACATCAATACCATTTTTGTAATTTATACCAATCCTTTATATAGCTTTTGTAAATTGTTGAATGAAAACGTTAATTACACTAAAGGTCGATTCCTTGTTATATTAATTATAGAATAAAAAACAGTAAACATTCACTAGATTAAAATCATTAGGTAATGGACTTTGGATTAGATTGATAGGCTTAAAATTGTATATCGACAACCTAAATTCAAGGATACCTAGCTCTACAAAAACTCAGGGGCGGACCTAGCATAGAACAAGGGGCAACCCTCATTGCCCCTTGAAGCTCCGGCGGTAGTGTAAAATTAGAGTAAATTTTGAAAAAAAATTGACGTTTTTTCGATTTCGCTGCCACTTTTTATAGAAACGTTGCCCCTTTAAGTTTTTTTAGATCCGCCACTGCAAAAACGTATTACAATTTTTAATTCCACGTGTTCTCTCCAACCATGTTTTCAATTTATTAAAATATTTAAAGTTTTTAAGTTTTCATCTTATCCATCTCAATATATTTGAGGTTGAATTGTTGGAGATCGATCACAGGGGAGTTCTTCATTTCGTTCTCTTGTATTTATTTTGGGTTATTGAACAACCTATCTAGTCTTCATCTTAAACAATAAGGGGCTGTCTGTTTACTCTTAACAGACTCTTAATGGTTCAGACATCCTACTGCTCCAGCACTTAATGGTTCAAACTGTTTGTTTCGCGAACAGATGTCTAAATGGTTCAGACATTTACCTCTGAATGGTTAAACATTATACTAAGTTTGAATTGTTAAGACCTCTAATCTGAATTGGTCAGACATTTGCCTCTGAACGGTTAAGCATTATACTGGCTATTAATGATTCAGAGTTCTTACTGGTTTAGTACTTAGTGGTTCAGACCTCAACTGTTTCAACACTTAACCATTCAGAACTTGTCAAGCAGCCCCTAAGTGTTTGGTCTGCTTATTTCAATTTTCTACATAGTAGTTTGAATTTGTGTTCATAATAAAGTCATACCAATTAGAATTTGTGTTCATTATAAAATCATACCATGATAAATGGAGAGAATGCAAAAGGAAGGAATTACCCTCAAACTCGGTTAAAATTAAACTTGGTATAGTGTTAATACCTCAACTTGTTACAAAATGAAACGTTAATACCTTAGAATGTTACTTTAAACTAACAGTACCTTAAATTGTTGCTATCCACAAACCACAGAGACTAACGGTATAATTAACTCAAAAACCTATAATTGTGTGCCAAATATTATTTTTTTCAAAACTTACCAACTGAGTTAAAAACCATTGTGCTCAAAGGAAATAATACATATTTTGGAGACCACTCACATGGGCAAATTTAGCCTTGACTTCATGCAGATATGGCCATACCGAAAGTTGGGTTTCCAACTCCCATACCTTTATACATACCCATGTGACATGTATGTATATAGGAGACGATCAAATCCAAAAATTAAATATAGTATGAAATATGGGTATGTTTGGTATGAAGTTTTTAGGAGCTTCTATCTTTAAGTTTTTAAGAAAAAGCTTCTACTTAATAAAAGGTCTTGTTTGGTTGAAGGAGCTTTAAGCTTTTAGGTTAGGAGTTTGAAGTTTTTGGTTGAACGCTACTACTAGTAACATTTAGAAGAAGCTACAAGCTTTTAGAGAAAAATGACTATTTTAACCACTAAAAATAAGGAACTATTTGATGCACCAACTTTCTAAATTTTTAGTTATGTCCATTTTGGTCATTTTATACATTTATTAAAAGCTCCAGCTACTCTACCAAACACCAAATATATCTAAAAAGCTACAGCTACTAGCTACCATCTACAGCTAACAGCTTTCAGCCACCAGCTACTTTTGCCAAACATACCCATGAAATAATTAAACCCTTAATGAATTCATAATTTTTGGACAATTTATTCACTTACATATTTTCTAAGTTCTATATAATTCCTTATATATATATATATATATAGGGCCAGGATTATGTTAGAACCATAAATATTTACAGAACTCGCAGAGCTCCTAATAAACAATCTTTTTATTTATATATTTTTATGTTTTGGATAATTTTATCATTTATTATGTGTATTTTTACGATTACATACATGTTAAGAGTAATTTATCATTTTTTATATGTAATTTTATAATTACACATATGTAAACTAGTTTTTTTTACATATATGTAATTAGTTATCACACATATATATAATTTTGGCAATTAAACATATGTAAACTACTTTTAACATGTATGTAATCAAAGAAATACATATAATAGATGATAAAAAGATCCTAAATACAAAAACTTATATATAAAATGATTGTTTATTAAGAGTTCTGAAAGTTCTGTGATTATTTAGAGTTCTGAAATGAACTCAACCATATATATATATATATATATATATATATATTGAAAGTGTAAAATACAATATCCCTTAACGTATAATACGTACGATATTGTGAAATCGCACGTTGGTTTTTTTGTAGCAATTTCGCATGTTGGTATTTTTGATTAAATCGTACGTTGGTTTTTTTGTAGCAATTTCGCATGTGGTATTTTTGATGAAATCGCATGTTGGTTTTTTGTAGCTATTTCGCATGTTGGTAAACATGAATAAATCGCATGTTGGTATATAAAGCAATTTTGCATGTTAGTTTTTCATCACAAATAGCATGTTCAAAAGTGAATTCGCACCAGATCGGACGGCTGAGATGATCGCGTACATATTGTACGATAAGGGCTATTGTACGTTAACCTAACCCTATATTGGCGCTATGACATTTTCGTAAGTAACATCAATTTTATTACGTGGACGCGCCTTATTAAGGGTAAAAGCGTCTTTACACCTCTATACCAAAACGGCATACTGATGAATAAAACGCCATTACGGACCAAAACACATCACTATATAAACAAAAACATCCTAGACATAAAAACACACCCCCAGAACCTGAAACGCCATATTTTCTACTATATACCATTCAACTTACAAAACGCCAAAATCCCCAAAACATCAAACACAACTACTCAAAAAACGCCATATTTTCTACTATATACCATTCATCTTAGAAAACGCCAAAACACTCAAACATCAAAAGATTCCAAAAAATCGACGGTTCTTTCAGATACACTATTTCCTCAGTAAAACACAAAAAATGCCAAATATCGTTTCTTGTATATTCAAATATTGTTCTACGCCAAAGTTTCGGATAATGCATTCTTTCCTGAGGTGTTGTGACTCAAATAACATTTTACTGCATGAGATGGACAAATCATAAACAAAAAGATGCTGAGGTCAGACTTATGTCATTTTCTGTGTTTTGTTCTTGATGAATATTTTAATGGAATGAAAAGACGAATGACACTAATGAGTTGTTTGAAGATACATATTCAAAAAAAAAAAAAAACTCATGTCATTTTGTCTTTCCAAACGACCATAAAAACACAAGCATGGCTAAGCCAAACCACCAGTGAACATGATTCAAAAGAAGAAAGAGACTGATGACAGTGAAGATTTGGAAGATGAATTGTTTTTGTTTTTATTTTTATTTTTTTAATTTTATTTTTCTGTTGTTTGCTATGTATTTTTCAACTTAGAATAAAAAAATACATTATATTAATAAAACGCCAAACAGTCATAATGCATATGAAACGCCATAAATGGAGTAAAAACGCCAAAAACTCCCAAACTATAATGAAAGTAATTTACAGAAGTATTAATTAATAAAAGCTAAAAATGGAGAAAAACGTCAAAAACTACTTAAACCCATTCAAAAACGCCAAACTTGGGAGATGGAAAGTCTATGACCCTAAAAACTCATAAAAAGCTGAACAAAAACAGTAAAAATACACAGTAATTGAAAAGACGGCTAATTTATTAATATCATTTATTATAAATAAAATCCCACCTAAACTACGCGCCAAAAACATCATATAAAGAGAGACTTCTCTGCACAATCAATTGATCACAAAACCATAAACAAACGCCATATTTCCTAGAAACCATTCACTTTAAAAACGCCAAAAATAATAGTTAAAAAAGCCACAAATGCAGAACATCGATTCTGCTATATTGAGTATTGATCTGAATGAAGTTTCACTGAATAGATTCTTCTCTGAATTGGGTATCTCTATAATCTTTTGCTGAATGAGATGGAAAAATATTCAAGATAAAGAGACTGATGACGCTGATATGACATCATGTCACTTTGTTCTTGATGGATATATTGATGGCATGAAGGGATCAATACATTAGAGCAGGCATTGGTCTTCAACATGTCATCAAACAAGTATATATCCACCCACCATAAAGGATGCCACAAAAAATAAGCATCTTCTAAAGACGGCCGTTATGTAGGAAAATAAGAATCTACATAAGGTATTCAAAAACAGGTTCAAAACGCTAAAAAGGTTAAAGTAGAAGAGGCTGATGACAGTGAAGATTTGAATGAGAAATTAGATTATAATTTTTAATTTTTTTTTTCATTTTCTATTGTTTGTTATGTAATTCTCTGTTGTTTATCATCTAATTCTCTACTATTTTTAAAAAATTGAGTATAAAACACCAAAAACTATAAACACCAAAACGCTTGATAGTTTGAAAAACTGTGAGAACTAATGCTAGCAAAATAAGAGGTTGCTATATAAAACGCCAAAAACGCAAACAAAGTATTACTGGAAAAATCAACACTAATTGACAGATGAAAATTGAAAGAAACAGTAAAATAAAGAGACAGTATCATTATTGCCAAACATTATAGTTATATTAATGTCACTACAAGAAAAATTGAAATTTATTTATCTTTTCAAAACGCCATAATTGCCTGTCACATTATAGGCCTGTATCCTAAATGGTAAAACACTTGATATAATAAAATCAAGAAAATTACTGATGTTTTTTTACATTAAACGCCTGCATCCTGATCTAAAAAACAATAAAAACGCCAATACAATACTTAAAACGCCAAAATATTTACTATGATTCTGATCTAAAAACAATAAAAACGCCACGTATTTATTAAACGCCAAAAAAATGGAAAGATGAAGTGACACGCGTTAAAAAAAAGAAATATGAAAGGACAAAAAAGCCCCTCCGCCCTTCTCTAAGCGGCGTGACACGTGTTGGGCTAGGAAGCGTTCTCACCGTTCTCACACTTTTGAGCGTTTTCTCCTGATCCCGTTTCTATATATATATATATATATATATATATATATGGTAGGGTTACTGTAAAAAAAAGTATGTTTTGTAAGAAGTGTAGGAAGAAATCTACAACATTTGATCTATAATCTAATTGTTGAGATTATAATGGCAAATTGTAAATAGTGTTTACTATTAAAATAATTAATTTTTTATATTAAGGGATAAAGGTAAATTTAACATTTTTAAATTCAAAAAACCAATATGAAGCGCACATGTAAGTTCCCCCCCGTGTTCTTTAAAAGTCAATAATACGTAACCTTTTTAAAAAAAAAATTATACCATAATAACGAGTGTTTTATTATCTTTAATGTGAGTACCATATTGCTATACTTATATAGAGAAAAAAAATTATATCGATCAAATGTTTTAGTTCATGGTGTTTTGTCTATGTATAGTGATTCAAGTCGATATGTTTTACAGTAAAACACCTTGACGTATATAAGACACCATAACATTGCAAATACTATTGAATTCAGCAAACTACTTAGAGTAAAACATCATGAACGTATATAAGACACCATAAAATTGCAAATACCGTTGAATTCAGCAAACTACCATTTTCTTATACAGAAAAACCATAAAACTAAAATAACACACGATAGAAAACAAGACACCATAAAAGTATACAAAGACACTATTACATTAGCAATTAAAAAATAGCATTATATTCAACGAGCTAACTTTTTTTTTATAAGACACCACAATCTGTTTTGAATTACTAAAATAAAACACGATAGAAAAAAAATTAAAAGATTGAATGTAACTGATATTTGCAATGTTATGGTGTCTTATATACATTCATTGTGTTTTTTACTGTAAAACATAACACATTGAATAACTATACAATTAAAACAACATATACAAAACACCATAGACTAAAACATCCGATCAAAACGTAATTTTTTCTCTCTATATAAGTATAGCAATATGGTACTCATCTTAAAGATAAAAAAACACTCGTTATTATGATGTTATTTTTTTTAAATATGTTACGTATAAAAACTTATTGACGTTTAAAAAAAACCGGGGGAAACTTGCATGTGCATTGCATGTGGGTTTTTGAATTTTATCTTTAATTAGGGTTATTTATTAAATTACTTAATTACCCTTATCCTAATAAATTAAATAATTACATGTGTCCTCATCATATCCTTTCTTATATTTCTCATAAATTTCATCTTTTTACAGGATCCTAAACATATAAATGTATATAACTGTAACGCCTGCGTCCCTAGACTTTTACCTATTTGACACTTTTAACCCCTATACTATGTGGTAAGTGATACTTTTGATACTTGGAAACTATGATTCTTGATACTTGGAAACTATGATTCTTGATACTTGGAAGCTATGATTCTTGATGCTTGTAATCTAGATTCTTGACTCTTGATACTTTGGTGCTTGACTCTTGAGGCTCGTGAAACTTGAGACTTGGTGGAACGAGGGACTGGAGTCTTGTCACTGGCGGAAACTATGGAAACTTTTGTGTTATGTGATACTACTACCCAATAATACGCAACACAACACTTAATCTAACTCGCAAAACGAATCAAAGATGGAAACGCGGAAAGGATCGGATTGGCCAAATGGCAATCCGATCGGATGACCATCTGATCTGTCGCAACCCCCGATCCCTTATCTGTCCCGGGAACGGGCGGACGCGAACTCAGAGTTTCGGTGGTATCAGCTTGTTAATTTGGCAGCGGAAATTACATCAGGATCGTAGTTAGGAAATGTTTATCAGAGTAAAACCACCATATTTAATATTAATAATCTCATGGGCAAAACCCAAGTTTCTTATTACAATACGTTTATAGGGATAAACCCTATTTTATTGAATTTAAAACATCGTCTTTTAGGTAACTTTTATAGCCACATTTTTCCCAAGCCTTCAGTGCTCTCCAGCTGGCTTTTTACTAATTGGCTGTCACATTGTGTTACCTAAAACGCGTTTTAAAAACATTTGTCAGGGGGAAATACTGGTGAGTGAATCCCAGTTTAATCAAGAAACATTTTATTAATTAAAACAGTATTGAGAGCGATCACATTGTTTATTTCTACACAATTACTCATTCAGTACTGTCAATCCTGACTTGCGGGTTATATTACACATTGGCTAACTCGTTGTCCAATGGTAACGTACTGTCATCCCGACTTACTACTCGCAGTAGTAAATTTTGTATACAAAACCCCAACAAACCGGCAGTAATTGAAGAACTACAAAGACTCAATCACCGCTTAATCACATTGTAAAACATTAAGGTTTTGTAAAGTATTACAAAAAGGTTAACAAAAATTGGATAAACTCACGCGGCCCGCCTCAACTTATATTTCAACAAAATCTGATTTAAACCTCTATACCGCCCGCGTAAAGGCTTGGGGTGGGTCTACGCGGCCCGCCTTAGCTTAAAAATCAGATTTTAAATTTTATTTTAAATGCTATATTGTATTTCGGGCTCGGTTTTCACATACGGAGTGTATTTAAAGACATAATGCGATATTTTAAAATATACTTGGGTATCAGAAATATTATGAGAGTGCCGGTTTTACTTAGGGTTGTTACATTCTCCCCATCTTGTTTTAGAGCTCGTCCTCGAGATCTACTGGAACAAATGCGGATATTTCCTTTGCATTTCAGATTCAAGCTCCCATGTGTACTCGGGTCCTCTTTTGGAGTCCCACTTTACTTTGACCAGAACTAGTCTCTTATGCTTGAGGTTCTTGACTTTCCTGTCTTCAATCTGTAGAGGTCTTTCTACAAACTTGAGTTGTTCATTTACCTCTATATCCTTAAGAGGTACTATCAGTGACTCATCAGCTAAACACTTTTTGAGATTAGATACATGAAATACATCATGTATTCCTGCCATTTCCTCTCGCAATTGTAGCTGATAGGCTACAGGTCCTATTATTCTAATAATTTCAAAAGGTCCAATATATCTTGGACATAGCTTTCCCCGTTTGATGAATCTTACTATTCCTTTCCAAGGAGAGACCTCCAACAATACTTTATCTCCTACTTGAAACTCCAATGGCTTACGTCGGT
Organism: Helianthus tuberosus; assembly: GCA_030545235.1. Classification (NCBI taxonomy): domain Eukaryota; kingdom Viridiplantae; phylum Streptophyta; class Magnoliopsida; order Asterales; family Asteraceae; genus Helianthus; species Helianthus tuberosus. The sequence goes on from CM060400.1 coordinate 32,506,016, forward strand.
TATCGGCATAGCTCTTTTTTCGATCACGTGCTGCTTTTAGTCGTTCCTTGACTTGAATAATCTTGTCAGTTGTTTCTTGCACTATCTCAGGTCCAGATAGTTGCTTTTCCCCAATTTCTGCCCAACAGACTGTGGTTTGGCACTTTCGTCCATAAAGTGCTTCAAATGGTGCAACATTGATACTTGTGTGATAACCATTATTATAAGAAAATTCTATTAAAGGTAAGTGATCTGTGACAACCGGTGATTTACGGCTCTTAATTACGTGATTAACAGATGATTAACGCGATAATAAATAGTGTTTACAGCGCAAATTAACCGTACAAAATACTGACAACGTCGACACATACGGATTTTTCCACAAATATTTTATGCTTATGAAATTTATTTTGAGAATTTATTAGGGCATCCGTGCGACACAAATGCAACGTAAACTAAAAACGCGATGGTGGGAAACGCATCGGGAACGAAACGGAAGCGACAGAGATGCCTGTCATCCTCAGAACCTACATATGACGCTATATTATGCTCCGTAATAAAATTTTGGTAACTAAAGTCGAAACCTGATCGAAAAATGGATTAAAGACGGCAAGGATGTAATTTTGCGCGATTATTACTGTTATCAACGCACGAACGCGACTACGATGGATATCGACATTATCCTGACACATTTTAACTCTGAAATATTATTTTGTTAAGCTACGGTGATTTCGGTTTTAAAAATGCGTCTCGTAGGAATCATGGGCCGCTTAAACACGGGGATTGAGCTTGTGGGCCTCGGGCCCAAGCCCAAAACCCACAAACTAAATCTTGATCAGATCTTCAATATATTATTTTAAAGAATTGTCGGTACTATTGCCTACAACTAAATCTTAAGACAAAATTTTCACCTCTCATGACATTAATATAAAAAGGGGTCCAACCTCTCAATTCTTGTTCATTTTAAACGAGCAGACAACAAACAAGCATCACCCGATGCTCTCTCTTTCTCTCTCGACTGAACTCCGGCAACCGGAGCAAAATCCGGCCGTCCGGTGCTGGTTTCCGGCCAGGTCACATACACAAACAAACCCCACACCATCTTTACCCCCCCTCTTCTTCTTCTTCTTCTCCGCTGATGTGCAACCGGGGGCGACAACAACCACCACCACCGTCTGGTGGTGGTGCGGCGACGCACACAGGGGCGGAGCGAGAGAGAGACAGACGTAGAAAGAGGGAAAGAGGCTGAGGAGAAAGGGAGAACCGGCGGTCAAAGGCTCGGACCGCCGGTCGGTTCATTATGTTGGTGGTCAACAGGTTTATCCGGCGGGTTTTAGACGAAGAGGATGACGATGACGTTGATGACGAAGGCTGAGGTTGAAGACGATGGTGATAAGCGGCGGTGGCACCTCGGACCGATGGTCCCTGTTTCGGACCGACGGTCCCTGTTTCGGACCGACGGTTCCTGTTTCGGTCCGTCGGGTTTCAGTCACGAGCTCGGGTTCTTCAAGTCTCGTCACGGTTCGATGCGGGTCTTGATACGACGCGGGTTTTATTCTGGTGTGGCTCGGGTCCAGGTCAGCAGGTTCGGGTCTCGTGGTTTCAGTTTTGATTCGAATAAGTTAGCTTGGTTACGGGTTCGAGTCTCGGTTCGAGACACATCAATTTTAGTCCGGACAAAAGCAGTCAACAGGAAGACGGCTCGGGTCGACGGGCCAAGCTGGTCAAACGGGTCGGACGGTTCGGACAACTCGGTCAACCGAGTCAACTCGGTCAACTCAGCGAGTCGACTCGGTCAACCCAGTTGGCTCGGTCAACTCAGCTTTTCGACACGAAGTCTGGTAAAGAATTAGCAACGCGTTTTATTTATTTTCGTTGTTATACAGTTTATACGCGAAATCGAGCTCGAACCAAACGATTAAAGTATAGTTATATTTCGGCACATTCGACAAAATATTATCTAAATATTGATTATATTGTTTGATAAATGGTTGAATTTTGAAAATAACGACAACTTGGGTTGTCGGGGGCGTCCAAAAACAGAGGAAACTTTGCCCGTTTTTCGAGAAAATCCGTAAAATAAAACGAGTCTTATTATAAAAACGAAACTGTCAAACGAATACATACACAAAGGTAAATTTTGCTTTCGACGACACTTTACTACTTTCAAAAACAACGATACGAATATGATTTCAACGACAAATAAATATATTTTACACATATACTTCAAATGTCAAACAACATGAATTCGTTTTTACAAAATAAATATGGTTTGTATATTTATTTCAAGTATTAAACAATACGAATGCTTTTATAAAAATAAATATAGTTTTATATTTATTTCAAATATCGCACGACACGAGCTCTTTTCTAAAAATAAATATAGTTGTATATTTATTTTCAAACACGACAACTCGACGATTCTTTTATAAAATAAATATAATTTTTCATATTTATTTTATACGCCGGAGCGGCGTATATGAAAATCTTGACAAAGGTCAAACGAAAGCAATATATAATACGAGTTTATTATATAATTTTCGTACGAATTTGATATATATATACTTCCATGTAAATATACTTTACATACACGTACAAATTCTCGAGAGAACTAACGCGATCATAACAATGTATTTATATACTTATATAAATATTCATATATTTTAAACCTCTCGAGAACTAAGTCTTTTCAAGACTTCTTAAATACCGACGAAAGAACGAACAACACAAGTATAACTTCTTCGCTTCTTTTAAGTTGACAATTTACCGTCAAATCGTTCGGTCAATGATTCGGTAGAGCTCGATGACACGTAGTTTAGTTACTATGTTATTTAGAAACTTATAAGATATTCCGTGCTAGGAATATTATAGAACGCACGCTAGCAAGTCAAGTCTTGGAAACGACATCACGAAGTCGTAAATTAGCTAGCTTTGCACAGGAATATTCAGGCGAGTTCATAACCCCCACTTTTTACCGTTTTACATTTTTATAAATGTTATACAAAGTTTTGAACTAACGCAAAACTCGTATTTCTAAATCATATTATGAAGGGATTTCGAGGAACACAAATGATTTACGAAAGGTTTATACTAAACATACCGGTTTTTACAAAACAAATGCTTATTTTCAAAATGTGAATGATTTTCGGTCAGGGTGACCAGGGATTTGGTCGGGGAGACCAGGGATTCGGTCAGGGTGACCAGGGATTGGGTCGGGGAGACCAGGGATTTTCATACATGCAGACATATTACAAAATGATTACGAGTACTTTTTACATGGTATGGTTAGCGTAAGGAGGGTTACTACTTAGATCATGTGAGTGGGTAGGCGCAACTTGAGGCCATTAATCCTCATTGTAGGACCAAGGGACAGGAGCGGTAGATCTATCTGGGTGTAGCGAGCCCAGCCCCAGGCCCAGCAGAACGGACCTCGGGGTGACTTTGTGCCCAACGCATAAACCCGCTAGGTTTGAGTCTTCCTACTTGCACTTCACACATATCAATAGCCTTGCAAACCATTGGTGATCTCTTTTTCCTTATTTGCTACATACCAGGGACATATATACTTACAAAAATACTTGTTCATACAAATTAAATACCATGTTTTATACAAATTCAAAGCATAAGATTATGCGGGTATGGAGTCAAAGTCAGGGTGGGCATTGACGGTTATACGAACATTACAAATACAAGACTTTACAAATACATGGTTTTTATGAACATAATGTGTTACAAACACAACGTTTCCATATAACGGGGCAAGAAAATGACTTTTGATTCGTTTTCTCGATGCTATTTCAAAAACCGGTTATTCCAAAGATTTATTTCAAATCTTTCACAACTCAAAAGATTTATTTTAAATCTTTTACAAACAAACTATGAACTCACTCAACTTTATGCTGACTTTTTCGCATGTTTCTTTCTCAGGTTACTTTTCAGAAACTATGGCACGGTTGGAATTGGAGGACCATTGGAGATACGAGTACTTAGTGGCGTTCATTTTCTAAAAGACTTAGCTTATTTTGCTTCCGCTGTGCAATGAAGATACCAGTCCAGTCACGCCAATGCTCTGATATTTCGGGGTGTGACATGATCGTCCCAATTACCTCCGAAATCAATTACACAAGCTCTAAGCATGTCCTCCATTGTCTGAATTGTCCTTTCGCCTTGTCCATCCGTTTGAGGATGATAAGTTGTGCTCAACTTTAACTTGGTTCCCATTGCCTTTTGGAAACTTGACCAAAAAAGAGAAGTAAAACGGCTATCCCTATCAGAAACAATTGATAAGGGAATTCCATGTAAAGAAATAATTTCATTTACATATAATTTAGCTAGTTGTCCCATACTGAAAGTTTCCTTCATTGGTAGGAAATGAGCTGACTTGGTTAGTCTATCTACAATCACCCAGATTGTATCATTACCTTTCTTTGTTTTGGGTAATTTAGTAACAAAATCCATTGTTATTAATTCCCATTTCCACCCTGGCATTTCTAACTGTTGTAGCAATCCTGAGGGTTTCTGGTGTTCAGCTTTAACTTGTGAACAGGTTAAACATTTAGAAACGTAGGCTGCTATGTCCTTTTTCATTCCTATCCACCAGAAATTCTTCCTTAAATCCTGGTACATTTTATCATTTCCTGGGTGCATCGTATACTTGGACTTATGGGCTTCTTCTAATATAAGATGACGTAGATTTACTGATTTAGGTATCCACATTCTCTTTTTATGGAATCTCCAAATTCCATCTGTTCCTTGTTCTAATTCTTTTAGCATACCTTTTAATTTTTCAGTATCATCCTTGATTACTGATTCTTGTGCTTCTCTTATCTGATCATTTAAATCTACTTGTAGATTTAATTTGAGAGAACGTACCCTTTTTGGCTTTTCATGATATTTTCGGCTTAAAGCATCTGCCACTACATTTGCTTTTCCTTCATGATACTGGATATTACAATCATAGTCACTAAGCATCTCCATCCGGCGTCTTTGTCTCATATTCAATTCCTTTTGCTTGAAAATATACCTCAAACTCTTATGATCAGTGAATATGGTAAACTTACTACCATAAAGGTAATGTCTCCAAATCTTAAGAGCAAAAATTATAGCTCCTAACTCTAAATCATGGGTTGAATAATTCTCTTCATGATTCTTAAGTTGTCTAGATGCGTAAGCTATAACCTTTTGACGTTGCATTAATAGACATCCATAATCTAATTTGGAAGTGTCACAATAGACTACAAAGTCTTCTGGTAATGCTAATATGGGTGTATGGGTTAATCTTTGCTTAAGGATTCTAAAGGCTTCTTCTTGTTTTAATCCCCATTCGAACTTAACAGATTTACAGGTTAGCTTAGTTAAGGGAATGACTATTCTAGAAAAATCTTGGATAAATCTTCTATAATAACCGGCCAATCCTAAGAAACTTCTAACCTCGGTTGGTGACTAAGGGGTTTTCCATTTAGTAATCACCTCGATCTTTGTGGGATCTACATAAATTCCTTCATGATTGACTAGATGTCCAAAAAATTGTACCTGTTCTAACCAAAATTCGCACATAGAAAATTTAGCATAAAGCTTTTCCTTTCTTAATAAACTTAAAAGTGCGTGCAAATGCTTTGCATGATCTTCCTTATTCTTAGAATAAATTAGAATATCATCTATAAAGACAATTATGAATTTATCCAAATATGGCTTACATATTCGGTTCATCATGTCCATAAATGCGGCTGGGGCATTGGTTAAACCAAATGGCATGACAGTAAATTCATAATGGCCATACCTCGTTCTGAATGCGGTCTTAGGAATGTCCTCTTCCTGTACCTTTAATTGATGATATCCTGACCTTAAATCGATTTTAGAGAAAAATCGAGCTCCTTGTAGTTGATCAAACAGATCATCGATTCTTGGTAATGGGTACCGGTTCTTAATCGTGACCTTGTTTAATTCACGGTAATCAATGCATATACGCATCGATCCGTCTTTCTTTTTAACAAACAGTATCGGCGCTCCCCATGGTGACGAACTTGGCTGTATAAATCCTTTTTCTAGTAACTCGTCCAATTGTTTCTTTAATTCTTGCATTTCTGTAGGTGCCAAACGGTAAGGTGCTTTGGCAATCGGTGCTGTTCCTGGTATTAAATGGATTCTGAATTCAACTTCTCTATCTGGAGGTTGCCCTGGCAATTCTTCTGGAAATACATCTGAAAACTGAGATACTACTGGAATATCTTTTAAATCCTTTCCTTCAGTGTTAGTGATTATAGAAATCAAATACACTATAGAACCTTTTCTTATATAACTTGCAGTTTTCATCACAGAGATAAATTTTGTGGATCTAGATGGTTTATCTCCTTTTATTGTGATCGTTTTACCTTTTGGTGAATTTATTTGGATTGACTTTTGATCACATAAAATACTGGCTTTATTGGCTATTAACCAATCCATTCCTAAAACAACATCGAATCCTGCCAGATTCATTGGGTAAAGGTTTGCCATAAATTTCTGATTTAAAATTTCTATGCTTGCTCCCTGCAAGATTTCAGAAATCCTAACGGTTTCTCCATTAGCTGTCTCCACTCAGCATTCTTGTGGTAGTTTAGTTAATGATTGATTAAGAAATTTGCAAAATGATGTATTAATAAAACTTTGGTTTGCACCAGAGTCAAATAATACTTTAGCAAAAACATCATTAACTAAAAACGTACCAGCTATGACATCTGGAATCATCTTGGCTTCATCTGCAGTCAGAACAAATGCTCTAGCATTTTGAGTACTCTTGTTGTTTGTAGCTGGAGCTAATTTTGGGCAATTAAGCTTGATATGACCTTGTTCTCCGCATTTGTAACATATCCTGTTGTTAGCTTTCTTCCTGCAATTTTCTTCCTTGTGTCCCGATATTTTGCAAAAGTTACAGTATATGGAGCATCTTCCTGAATGCTTTCTTTTGCAATTCTTACAGTAAGGTGCAGAGGTAGAACCTGTATTTCTCCCACGGTTAGAATTTCCAGAACGAAATTCTTGTGTGATCTTTTGGGTTAGGTTCCTCCTTTGATCTTCTTCTCGGGTACGAACTAATTCATCTGTCAAGGTATTTGCTAGTTCTACAGCTTCTTCTATGGTTTGAGGTCTAGCTGCCTTGACTACGTGTCTTATTTATCCAATTAATCCCCAAATATAACGGGAGATTAATTCTGGTTCTGGTGAAGCAAGAGTTGGCACTATTCTAGCATATTCGAAGAATAATTTACTGTATCCCTTACTATCCACACCAGTCATCCTAAGGTTTAAGAATTTTTTTGCTATCTGTTCCTTCTCATTCGGTGGGCAGAATTTCCTTTCTACCTTGTTCTTAAATTCTTCCCATTCCATATTGTAAGTTCTATCACTTCCTCTTGATTGGAGGATAGTGTTCCACCATTCTAGTGCTGAATTCTTAAACAGATTAGAAGCAAACAATATCTTATCTTCTTCAGCACACTTGCTTATTCTTAAGACTGCCTCAGTCTTCTCTATCCAGCGTAGAGTTGCAATGGCCCCTTCGTTGCCCGAGAATTCCATTGGTTTACAAGACCAGAATTCTTTATAAGAACAACCGTAAGACACGGTTCTTCTCATTTTGGGAATGGGCATTTGAAGTACAGGTCCATTGTTCACGCTGTTTTCGGGTTCGATTGGTCGCTTACTACTATGCTTACTTTTATTATTCGCTTCTTGAATAGTTTGAATAATAAATGGCATGTCATCTATGATTCCTTGTGCCACTATATGTTGAACAACACTATTATCCATTTGGTTTCCATTATTATTGATGCTTGGATTCTCATTAACCACGTTAATGTTACTCTGGTTATCATTATTCAGATTTCCTTGATTTCCTTCATCGGCCATCTGAATTTTAAACATTTACCCCATATTAATATCACAAGATAATATTTAATATAGTTAATCACATGATACGCAATCTAGCAAAAAACGTCGATCATTGTGACTTTTACTCTATTTCCATATACTATTATGCACCTATTACATACTTGCACTAAAATAAAAATTACAATACCAACAGAAATAGAATTATACTAATAGTAATAGGCATCCGTACACACATATTTTATTTTATTTTATTTTATTTTTATTTTATTATATTATATTATTATTACCATCTCCTCCATCACCTCACGGATATGGATTTATCCAAAAATCCATATTGCGTTCATCGTATTTCCATACGAGACGCTATCCCACCTGTCGCATTCTCTCACTGCTTTCTAAAATTTCCTCATCGAAGGTCCTAAGTTCTTGCACATTTTCTGCACTCATTGGGGGTGCAGGTTCTAGGACTGGGTTTAGAATCTGGGGTGCGGGTTCCTGATATGGGGGAGAAAGTGCCTGAAATTGGTAAGGATCTTCTAAGATCTCTCTAATCTAGTTATCATGGTAATAGGGATCTAAAGGGTCCATACCTGGATAGGCTCCTATATTCTATATGGGTGTGTCTTCATGTATCGGGTAACATTGCACAAAATCCCTATTATCGTCCCACCAGGGGTCGTAATTTGGGTCTAGGGGGTTTGGTGCTTGTACCCTAGGGATTTCCTCTGGGTTGAAGTCATGCATTTCCACTTGGTTTTCAGGGTTTTCTATCTCCATGGGTTGGTCTGAGATTTGTGGTTGTGGGGCTACTAGTTGTTCCAGACTTGGGTCAGCAGCAGTTGTAGCTAGGATATGGAAATTGGTTAGGCTTCTATTAAGCATATCCTGTATATGGGCATCTGTCTTTTGCTTAGCAGCCGCTAGAACTCTTTGCTGTTGCAACTTTCGCATTCTTTTCCTACGTGCAAAGGCTTCCTTACTGAACCATCCTCTTTTCTTATGAGGGAATGGCTCTTCTGACTGAGCTTTAAAAGCAAACATTCCTTCTTCCTGATCAGCAGAATACCCAGAAAGGGCAGGCTGTGAAGAGGTACCTTCACTCCTAGGTGAATCAGACAACTGACGACTCATGTCTTAGGGTCCTTGATCACTCATACTGTAAACTAACAAATAGTCAAATAACACATAACAAATAAATACAGTTATGCACGTATTTCCATAATTTATTTCCCAACACAAAGTTTAGAATTTAAGTGTCAGCAGAACACTTCTTTGGCTTAGACCAGTGGCTAGGCTCTGATACCACCTTCTGTCGCAACCCCCGATCCCTTATCTGTCCCAGGAACGGGCGGACGCGAACTCAGAGTTTCGGTGGTATCAGCTTGTTAATTTGGCAGCGGAAATTACATCAGGACCGTAGTTAGGAAATGTTTATCAGAGTAAAACCACCATATTTAATATTAATAATCTTATGGGCAAAACCCAAGTTTCTTATTACAATACGTTTATAGGGATAAACCCTATTTTATTGAATTTAAAACATCGTCTTTTAGGTAACTTTTATAGCCACATTTTTCCCAAGACTTCAGTGCTCTCCAGCTGGCTTTTTACTAATTGGCTATCACATTGTGTTACCTGAAACGCGTCTTAAAAACATTTGTCAATGGGAAATACTGGTGAGTGAATCCCAGTTTAATCAAGAAACATTTTATTAATTAAAACAGTATTGAGAGCGATCACATTGTTTATTTCTACACAATTACTCATTCAGTACTGTCAATCCTGACTTGCGGGTCATATTACACATTGGCTAACTCGTTGTCCAATGGTAACGTATTGTCATCCCGACTTACTACTCGCAGTAGTAAATTTTGTATACAAAACCCCAACATACCGGCAGTAATTGAAGAACTACAAAGACTCAATCACCGCTTAATCACATTGTAAAACATTAAGGTTTTGTAAAGTACTACAAAAAGGTTAACAAAAATTGGATAAACTCACATTGCTATCTTAGACTTTCTGTAAGGGTTTCCTAGAAATAATCTATAATTTTCACAAATGTACATAGGTTAGTATCATAACCCTTTGAAAATATTAATGATACCCTCCCCGAGACGGCATTCCAACAACTACGTCGGGCAGAACCACGACAGTTGTTACGGAACCCTAAATCAATCGGGCAGCGTATCTATTACGAAACTGAGGTTATAATACTTACAACGGGGAAGAATCTTGATAATTAGGGGGTATAATACCAGCCTTCTATGCCTAATATTCAGAATTTGTGATTGAGAATGAAAGAAATGAACGACGGAAAACGAAAACCCATTGCCTGCTTATATAGGTGCTGAAACTAGTTCCCACGCGGCCCGCGTAAAGAACTGACAAGGCTTACGCTGCCTGATACACTCTAATTTACACATATTTTAGTTCCCCGTTTTACCCCTATTTTATGCGTTTTTGGCCGTAAAACCGTCGTTCGGATACTTATTTATCTACATTTGTGTTTACAGGCCTAAAACTGCATTCCAGACAAGATGATAGCAAAAAACGAGGACTTTCCGGAAAAAACGACAAAGCTGCGGACTTTCTGTTAAGGATTCTGAACTGGGCCTGTGGAACGACCGTTCCACCTGATGCACGATCGTGCATCTCCAACAACGCTGATCATCTCGGCAAAATATAAAACCCAATCGTGTGTAATTCATTGCAAAATATTATGTATATATACGCACACGTCAAGTTTTTGGCGCCGTTGCCGGGGAAATGGCGAGTTTTAGGAACGACCCGAGTCATTGTGCTATCGGTGTATATACTTGTTAATATTTGTGTATACTTTCTTGATTATTTATTTGTTAATATTTCTTGCTTTTTAATTCGATGTATTCGTTTTCGTGAATATTTTGTACACTTGTAAATTTTTGTTCCATTTATTTATTTTATCCGGATTTATTATTTATTTATTCTTTGAGTTTTCGGCTTTGAAAAATCATTTTTGTATTAGCCGAGTCGATTATTTTTATTGTTGAAATTTTTATAAAATTTCGGTCACATTTTCGAATTTTTATAAAATTTTCAGCCCATTTTTAATAATATTCTGTTTCTTTTCAGCAAAAAAAAAAAAAAAAAAAAACCATAAATATTATATGCATGTGTGTCAATTTCTCGTTTGCAGGTTGTTGTCCTCAATCCCCCGCTCCCGACGCTGTTGAGCCTTCAGACGAACCCGAGCGTGATCTGAGGAGACGTCTTCGTGAGAGATCTCGCTTTGTTGCGCTGCAACTCGCAGCAGCTGCGGACGAGCCAGTGGTACCCGCTGAAGCCGAGGGCTCAGGGGACGTAGGAACGCAATCATGGTGGACGACGAGCGACCTTTGAATGAATCAAATCAGCCCGGACGGGCAGGCCTGGAGCCGAGTATCCTACGACCTACTATAGATGCACCTGTTTTTGAAATTAAATCTAGTATTATTAATATGGTGCAGAATCCGAAGGGGCGTGGTAATGACCTGCACATGTAACAAGTATGGGGACATGAGTCTTGCTGTCGACTCGCCGACAAAAATTTAGCATGAGTCTTGCTATCGACTCGCCGACAAAAAATTAGCATGAGTCTTGCTATCGACTCGCCGACAAAAATTTAGCATGAGTCTTGCTATCGACTCGCCGACAAAAATTTAGCATGAGTCTACGCTACTGACTCGGTGATTAAAAATGTAGCAGGAGCGTCTTTGGCGCTATAAGGGTAAAATCGTCCTTCTTTGTGCTTTTATAGTTTTAGAGTAATTTAGGTGTGTTTGGTAGATTTCGTTAGTTTGTACAGTTTTTAAACGTGCCGAGCGTAGGGTCTAGGTTGAAATAATGTTATAACAGCGTGCGAATGGTAAAAATGGCGAAAAATGGTCGATTCGGACGCTGAAACTGCATTCTGCAGTTAACAGACATGTCTGCAGATCTCGCACGGCCGTGCCATGGGTCGCACGCCCGTGCGATTTCGGGCTGGCCTGCACCTCGAGTCGCACCCCCGTGCATTACCAAGGTCAACGTGCTAGAATGGGTCAACATCGGATCCGCACGCCCGTGCGAAAATCCGCACTCCCGTGCGCATGGTCAGGGGCATTTTTTTTATAAAAAAAAATTCTATCTTTTAGTAGTGTATTTATCGGGTGTTCATTTTGGCTACTATTTCAAACACCCTCGGATTGTATTTTATTTTCAGACAATTTACTTTATGTCTTGTATTTGTTTGGATGTTAGTCTTATATTTATGTACATTATGGTTTATTTTTGTTTTTTCTGTTTCTGTTCTGTTTTGGTGCACATGTGACATACTTGCAGGCTTTGGGTATCAAATCTTGGACCGGAGCACGTGGCAGATACAGCTTCGGAAGTCTCGTTGCATCAACATCATCTTGAGGGGAGTACTATTATCCTTTTCTCTATATTTCGGGTCTCGCATTGGGGACAATGCGAAGTTCAAGTGTGGGGAGGGGGTTAACTTTGTTAACTTTGTTTGTCCTCATTAAAAAAAATTAGAAAATCAGAAAAATCATTAAAAAATACCTGTATTTTGTATATATTTTAGTAAATAAACCGGTTGGTTGTGTTTTAGAAAGCTTCGGACTTGATAAAAACTCGACAAGCAAAATATTTTTGAAAAAGGAAACCGGAAAGCGTGACAAACAAATAAAGACTTGCATGATAGTTTTCACACTTTTACCCATTCCTTCCGTTACGTGAGCATATTTGAGCCTTGATATTGTTATATATTTGTTCATTTCGGATATAGGAGTGAGCCGGATGTTATGTGTAATTTAGAACTTGTCACTAGTATGCTTGTTAAGACCATGAACTTGCGGAATTGTGTAGAAGTGATAGAGGCACTTAGATTACCCCTTTGTTGTAAACCTTGTTCTTTGTGTTGTGGCTTCCCGTAAACCCTTATATTACCCTTTAGGATTAACCATGTCGAGCCTTCCCGTTTACCTTTGTTTACCCACATTATCACCCACTTAACCAAATTTAGCCCTTTTTATGTTTTAAACCTTTTTAGTGTTGAAACTCGGTCAAAATAATAATTTAACTAGCTTGTTATTGTTTATATTTCATTGTATAGTTTTGTTTGTAAAAAAAAAAAAAAAAAAAAAAAAAAAAAAAAAAAAAAAAAACCAGAAAATAAAACACCCTAAAGTAGGGTGAAGTTGATAGAAATCGAGCAATTTTGAATGCTTAAAGGTTAAAATTTCGTTGATAAGCTCGATTGCGCTTTAGTCGCCTTTTTAAGGCGTTTGTATGTATAGTTGTATTATTTTCTTGCTAGTTAAACGCTACTACCGAGTTTTAACCATTTTCGCCATTTTAAATGTCCACTTCCATACCCTTCGCCCAAGCCTAACGTTACAACCCGTAAAGACCTCTTGATTTACACTTATTTGCATGTTAGTTGGTGGAGACGAGATCTTATGACAAGCTTATGATATTGCACATTTCATTGACTAGGCGTTGAGTGTTTACGCATACACATTTTATGTATGATTCATAAATAAAACCGAGTGTGTGTGAACATTGTGAGTTGGGTGAAGATTAACATGTGAGTCAATTAAATGTTTAGTCTCGGATTTTTTTGGTTGTCGCTTTTTAAACTTGCATATGCTTGTTGGGTTTGAATCTTTTGATGTTGTCTTTCGACAAACCGGCTAACCGTTTATATATTAGTTTTCAATAAAATAGTGTGTAAATTACCGTTCTTGTTTGTTTATGTCTTTTATTGCTTTTTAGTTTAGCTTGCTTGAGGACAAGCAAGGTTTAAGTGTGGGGAGATTTGATACACTCTAATTTACACATATTTTAGTTCCCCGTTTTACCCCTATTTTATGCGTTTTTGGCCGTAAACCCGTCGTTCGGATACTTATTTATCTACATTTGTGTTTACAGGCCTAAAACTGCATTCCAGACAAGATGATAGCAAAAAACGAGGACTTTCCGGACAAAACGACAAAGCTGCGGACTTTCTGTTAAGGATTCTGAACTGGGCCTGTGGAACGACCGTTCCACCTGATGCACGATCGTGCATCTCCGACAACGCTGATCATCTCGGCAATGAACGATCGGTGCGGCTGGGCGTTCCAGGGAAACAAGCGACTTGGTGAAGAACGGTCGTTCCATCTGAGGAACGACCGTGCGTCTCCGGTGAATCAACAGAGTCTCGGAACTGAACGGTAGGTGCGACTTGGTGTGCAACATGAAGCCCGGAACTGAACGACCGTTCCACACAAAGAACGGTCGTGCCATTTCAGATCTGGTCAACGATCCGATGACGTATGCGGTATGGTGACCCATGTCCAATAATTGAATAAAGTGAACGGTCGTTCCACAGGGAGAACGACCGTGCAACAGCAAAAAGTATAAAAACACAGCAGAAACATTCTGCTCGATATTCTGGATTTTTGGAGAGCTCTCAGGCGATTTTCAGGCTCCGGAGGCATTAGCTTTCACCCGGATTCAAGCCACATTGTCTCGTTTAGCTCGATTACTACCCGGATCCTTAGTCTAGTACTTGTTTATGGTTTGATTTTCTAATCTTTCCAAGTTTTTGTTAATCTTTCAAGTACTTAGATTATGATTTATGTTTTATTGTAGCCTTTGGGCAAAAACACAACAATCCCTTGCTAGATTATAACCATTAGTTTGTTAAAATTTGTTTGTAATGACATTTGAAGTATTTTCTATGTTAATCTTTGATGATTAGTTTGCAACCTTGTTATTGATATTGAATTCTTGATTATAAGTAATTATGTTGGATGATTGGTGCTTGGTTAGTTAAGATAGTTGAAAAATGAAGCTTAATTAATCTTGTATTAGTAAACTTTGAATTTGGTTAATTAGTTTAACTTGGTTTAATTGTATGCATCATGATACTAGAAATGGTTAGTGATTTAATAAAATGTAATTATTGTTAATCAAGAGAGCTTGCCGTCACGTAAGGGCCTAAACGGGTTAGATGGTGTCGTTATAAATTCTTGCCATGATTTGTTAGCTTAGTTAGTAGTTTAGGCCAAAATTGCTATCTTAGTGAATTATTGTGCAAGATTTGTAAAATGAACTCGGTTGTGATTTAATCTAGATTATGCTTATCTCGGTGGTTGCATTGTGTTTATCGGTGTCGCTTTCCTTGTTTAAGTGAGGTTAGAATAATCCTAACGGCTGACTAACTTATTTTTAAGAGATTTTCATAGACATTTATCAATTGCACATTAAAGAACAATTTTAGGTGGTTAAAGTGTGTTTATCGTTTTAGCTTTCCGAATGATTGTCATGTTAGGATTCCCGAAAGGGATACTAATTGTTTTAAATTGGAAAATTGACCGAATGCTTCTAGTGCCAAAACTGACTTAGTTGACATGCTGTGGTTGTGTATTTAGCAAGGCTTTTTATCTACTTTCTATTATGTTTTTATTATGTATTTGGTTATGTTTACTTTAGTTTAGTTTAAAATCACAAAACCTATGTTTTTACCGGTAGTTTAGTGAAAAAGGTCTAGTACTAATTCTCCGCCCATTTCCTTGGATCGATACTTGATTCTTACCGATACTTTATTACATATATGACGGGGTACACTTGCCTCTTTCGTGTGTGTTTTGATGTAAAAGTAATAATCACTTTTATAAATTTAAAACCCAATCGTGTGTAATTCATTGCAAAATATTATGTATATATACGCACACGTCACGGCCCGTGTCAAAGCTGGGTCAACGCGTAGCTTGTCCCGGTCATGATCTAGCCTCGCCACGATGATGACACATGTCATCACCGGGCTGCACCATGTTTCTTGATCTTACGTGGCCCGCATAAGATTGAGGTGGGGTTCACGCGGCCCGCCTCAACTTATATTTCAACGAAATCTGATTTAAACCTCTATACCGCCCGTGTAAAGGCGTGAAGTGGGTCTACGCGGCCCGCCTTAGCTTAAAAATCAGATTATAAATTTTATTTTAAATGCTATATTGTATTTCGGGCTCGGTTTTCACATACGGGGTGTATTTAAAGACATAATGGGATATTTTAAAATATACTGGGGTGTCGGAAATATTATGAGAGTGCCGATTTTACTGAGGGTTGTTACACGATCGGATGACCAACCGATCAGATGGCCATTCGACCGAGCCGCCATCCGATCCGTGCACACCGCTTCACTCTCTCCCTCTGACACTATAAATAGGCCTGTCATATCCTTCTCACTGATGTGACAGCCCCACTCGATCCAGACGCACGCACTCCTACTTCTCTTCATTTCTCGACGATTTCGGTACGTTTCACGCTAGATTCTTGTACATCTTTGATCTACACGTTATTCTCTACATGATTCTCCTTTGAAATCTCAATTTTCAACGTGAAATCCCTAAGATTTGAGCTCTTGAAGGTGATGTCATCATGGCGGTTTGTATCAAACTGTTGTGTGATGTCATTCTAGTCAAGATCTAGCTCAGATCTAAGGAATTTCATGTGTTTTACAATAAATCTCGACCAAATCTAGACTTTGTCAGCTAAAACTTATGTTTATCTTCATCTCTTCTTAACTTTTCACTTAAAACGGTGGAATCCGAATCTAAACAGACTATAGACTTGATAATTAGTCTGGAGTTGGTTTGGAGAAGGATTGTTGCCGAAGAAGATGACCGGAGTATGAATTATGATATAAGCACCGTCATGAACGGACGCCTAAATGGACTGGGGTGATTCCCATCTAAACAGATCGGCTGTACGCTAAAGTGCTCACCGTTGTCTCAATACGTACCATGTCGTCGTGGTTTAAACAGAAACTTAGAAAACTTTACAAGGGTATGAGCGGTACAAGGACAACCTAATCGAATGGCAATCCGATCGGATAGTCATCCGATCGAACTGCCATCCGATCAGGTGACACTTGCCTCTTAACATTAAAAACTTTCAATTCTTAATCGTCGAACGGCAATCCGATCGGATAGCTATCCGATCGAACACCCACCTGATCGAGGTGACATGTCTCTTGGAATCTTTCAACACTTAGAAACTTTCTCAGAAACTTGAACATTTGGTATCAATTTGGAATCATAACACTAGAATCGAACAACCATTCGATCGAATGGCCATCTGGACGGATGACCATCCGATCGGATGGCAACCCGTCTCTCACTCACAACAGCCACATCAATCGAATGGCAATCCGATTGGATAGCCTTCCGATCGAACTGCCATCCGATCCAGTGACTGACTCGACACTTTGAGCAATCTCGTTGTTTTGTCCGACTCTTATCTGTTGTAATTTAATCAGGATAAAGAGCTCCCTTTGATCCAACAACAGTTAATCTGTTAAGCAATCACTGTGAGTATACTCGATCCCTTTTTGTTTTAAACTTTGGGATGCAACATGTATTCTATCAAACTATGATACTTGACACTTTTGAAAACTAAGCTCTATTCTATGTGTATGGGAAACTTGTGATTCTTGTATTCTATGTGCTATGTGGACGTTTAATCCTAGGTGTGTAGCTCCGCCTTAACAATAGTAGCGCTATAGGAGATGCACCTCCCCATTAATCTCGGGGGAATTATTAGGAGGATTCTAGTTTTCCTTGAGACTTGGGAAAACACTAAAGCATCGGGATACTTGGGCTATCACTTGTTGGACTGCGAACACTAGCATGGCTGAAACTATTTTTTGTGTCATTCACATTATGGATATGAGTTGTTTTTAATCTATATGCTATTATACAAACTTGTATACTCGTCAGTACATTTTTGTACTGACTTTATTTTAATACATGTTGCAGGCTAACAGGATGCTAGGAATCATGAAACAAGCTAGGATGGAACTTAGATACTCCACGTAGCTAAATCTAGAAACTTTGAAACAAGGATTATGTTTGTTTTAGTTTGATACTATGTTTTGGGTGGTTGTTGTTATTTTAGACAATTGCATGAAATGAATCTAAATTATATTAAAACTATTTAGTGTTATGGATCCTCATGAGCAATTTGAACGCTTAGTGCTCGCACCCCGATGTTTCCGCCATCGGTTGGGGTGTGACAATAACCGTGAGAATGAATGAAAAAATCACGAGAACTTATCAAAAACTATTCAAATTCAAAATTTATTTTTGCGATTATTATTATTATTATTATTATTATTATTATTATTATTATTATTCGAATACAGTATTAGAAATTAAAGTTACACGTTTAAATTTACATTTATTCGTAAATACAGAAAATTTACACATGTGTAAGTTTTTCATTTATACATGTATAAATTTGTTGTATTTACAATGTATTACCATGTATAAAAAACTTATTAAAAGTAATTTTGAGAAGAGAGATGAATTATTTGAAGAATAAATACTTTTTTTAATGTTGTATTTTCATTATAATGAAGTTTGTATTAAAAAACTGATTTTGATTGGTTTTCTCATTCGTTCTTACGGTTCTCGTAATATTTAGCGTTTTTAACATAACTCTCACATATATGTGTGTGTGTATATAGAGAGAGAGAGAGAGCATAAGGTCGAGCATTTTATTATCTAATATTGTTATATTCAAAAGTTTTTTTATTTAAGGTATGTTTGTATTGTATGTAAAGGTTGCGTGATTATCAATATATGATTGCATTATTATTTGTACAAGGTTGCTTAATAATGTATACATTTTGTGTTATTATCCACCATAACTGCATAGGTGTAATTTGATAATATACGTATTTGCAAGATAATACATGCACTTTGAAAGTTTTGCACCCACATATCTATACTTATATTATAATGCATGAGTGAGGGCTATTTTAAGATACCCAAAAAATAAGAACTTATTTGCTCTTTATTTATAAAAACACCCCTAAAATGAGGGTAACTTGGTCTTTTAAAAACTAATTATATTTTAGTCCCTCATATTATTACACTTAAATCCCTTTATTTTAACAAATTATGGCTAATTAGTTACACTTATCCCCTTCCATAACAAACTTATAGTTATTTTAGGTATTCTTGTCATATCTTATAACCTATAATGTTTTAAAATAAATCCAAAGGTACCGTGATGACCTACTCATTTTTGTCGACGTTTCGATAGTTGTCTTGGTCAGTATTGTTGTGTGGATTAAAATGTACAAGTAGATGATGCATTAGTGTACAAGTGATTCAAGCAATGTTTCCTATCACATTTCAAATACTCAAGACTCTCTGCGTTGTTATTATTATTAATTTAATAATATTCCAACCATTTTCACTCTGCTTTTTGTTTGATTAAGATTGTTCACTAATTTGTTCCGGCAACTCGAAACCTTGCACATACGGGTTTGATATGAGCTTCGTTCGTATTCTGTATGTTTGTGTATTTACTTGGTTGGGTGTACACACTTACATGGGTTAGCAAGTAGTAAATTGACATCAAACAACCTCACTTGTTTTATCTAATTGGTTATGTTAAAAAAACTTTATATAATGCCATATTCAACAAAATGGAATTTTAGTTTTCATAAAAAAAATTCAAAAAACGTTTTTAGAAGCATTTTCGTTTTTCATAAAACCTTTTTTTATAATAACTTTTTTTAGAAGTTTGGTAAATAAGTTTTCCACCAAAAAACTTTTAGGAAAAAACTCCATAATCTAAACATAATACATCTTCAAAAACTGATTACCGGATTGTGTTGCATTTTTTTTAGGTATTATAAGTTCAAAAATACTCTTATAGATAATATTAGTTAGTTGAAAAAAGCTATATGTTATTTAATTCGTTGGTTTATAGATTCTATATATAGTATAATTCATTAGTTTTTTTACTTCAAGAAATTTCTTGTTCTTTAGAATTCTTGGTTTATAGGTACTTCAATTTTCTGTTGTGTATAACTTTGATTTATTCTTCTATGCTCACACTTAACATTCATCTTATTTATTATTTAGTGGTTTTAGAGCTTCAATATTCATCTTTTCAGATCTTTGCACATGTATGAATGTTTCTAAAACATGATATATTGGTTTTTTTTATATCATGTTTAACTGTGAACGTTGTTTTTTTATCCTATATTATATATAACGGTAAAATGATAAAAATAAGTAACTAAAATACTTATCATTTTTTCCAGTTCTCCAAACTACTCCAGCTATTCAAGTTATTACTACTGATGTATCAGTTAAAGAAGAGAACAGAGAAGAAACTCATCCTCCAAAGGATGTAAAAATCAAACAGAAAGAGATACAAGAAATTCCGGATGACGTTGATCTCGATTACAAATGATGGTGTGACAAAAATAGATGACATCCTTGAGATGTTTAAGTCGTATGATTACAAAATTGATTTTATCATGATGCAAAGTACTTGATACTTGAGCTTTTAGTTTTCAACTTTTTTTTTATATTTCCTTATTCGTGGGCTACTTTATATAACTTTTATTTATGTTTAATACTTATTTTTTCTTATTCGTGTGTTACTTTATTAGATCAATGGTTTTTTGAAGGACTTGATAATTTAAATTCCTAATTTAATAATTACTAGACATATGTAATACTTATGACATATATCCACCACAATAATGCTACCATAAAAATTATACGAATAAGAAAACTAACAGAAATGAGTGTCGCAATATAAAGTGTCGCCCCCGCCGCATCGCGCGGGCACACTGCTAGTATATATATAGGGATTGGTTAAAATGAAAATCACCTTCAGTTGCGAGAACCGTAGGAACTACTTATCCACCGTTGATCTTTTGTGACAGATGGTTTAGATTAAAAGAAAATAAAACACATTTTAAAATATTTTTATCTTATTGTATTTTTAATATTTTAATGTGATAAGGGTGTTATGGTCATTTTGTCTATTGTCAAAAATCAAATCACAATTCTTTTTCTCTCTCCTCTTTCATACCAATTAGATTTTTTTATAAAAATTTTTTTTATAGATTTTTACAAATCATGTTTTTTATAATTTTTACAGCAAAAATTTGTTTACGACAAACATTTTTTACGCCCCAAATTTTTTTACGACAACATTTTTTAATGCCAAAATTTTTTTACGACAACATTTTTTTACGGCAACATTTTTTTACGACATAAAATTTTTAAGACAAACATTTTTTAACGCCAAAATTTTTTTACGACAAAAAATTTTTTACGCCAACATTTTTTTGTGACAAAATTTTTTAACAAAAATTTTTTTACGCCAACATTTTTTATGCACCGGTTTTTAAACTTTTTATGTCCCCGGTTTTTAAACATTTTTTAGGCCTCGGAAAACTTTTTTACGACTCGGTTTCAGAATCTTAACAAACAAACTCAACCAAAATTACGACTCATAGATGTCTCATATAAGTTGATACTTATCATCATCGACTGAATATATAAAAACCAATAACAAAAATCAAAAAACATTTGTGGATCTTGAAAAAAACAGGGTTTGGCTCAAAAGTTTCCAAATATCATGGCTGCAAAGTGGGGTTGTGGGTCAAAAACCTACTCTCCACCATCCTTGTCACACCATCGTTATCAATTGTCGGAAAACAAATGTTTTGAACTATCACTGCCAAGAAAACAAAATTTTCAACACAAACCAACTGAACAGAGCAAAATCGTGAGAAACAACAGTGAGCTTCATCAAAACTCAACCCATATCTTTATTTCAACATAACAGATCAATACAAAAACAAAGAACAAAAAAACCACAGTTTTAACTAATAAAAACTATAGAGCGGCAAATTACCGATAATATAAAAATCGACACCACAGGTACCACCTGCACCATCGGGATGGAACAAAGACCATTCTCTCGCTCTCTCTCTCTCTCTCTCTATATATATATATATATATATATATATATGGGGAGGGTTATCTTCAGAACACTAAATATTACGAGAACCGTGAGAACGAATGAAAAAACCAATCAAAACCGATTTTTTTAGTACAAACCTCAGTCTAATTAAAATACAACATCAAAAAAGAATTCACAACATCAAATAATTCATTTCTCCACTCAAAGTCACTCTTACTAGATTTTTTACACATGTGTAAATATAACAAATTTACACATCTGTAAATGACAAACTTACACATGTGTAAATTTTCGTTATTTACGAATTCACGTAAATTTAAATGTGTAAATTTAATTTCTAAAATTGTATTAGAATAATAATGATAAGTGTAAAAAGAAAATTTGAATTTAAATTGTTTTTGACCAAGTGCTCGTGGTTTTTTTTATTTTTTTTTCTCACGGTTCTCGCGATATTTAACGTTCTCATTTAAACCCCCTATATATATAGGATTAAGGTAAAATGAAAAATGAAAATGCATACGAGTTCTGAGAACTTAAAGAACTCGGCCTTATGAAAAACTTTTTTCAAAAAACAAATTTACCAAAAAATCCTAATAAAAATCAACTTTTCCAAAAAAACCTAGTTTTTTATTTACATCAGCCATAGATGTTGTAAAGGGCCGAGAACACCATTTCAAAAAAAATATATATTTTTTACGCTTATATTTGTAACATTTTAATCTAGGGGTGTGAAATAAATGGTGACAAAACTCGCACGGGAAAGATAGAGTTCTCTAAGTTCTCATAACTCATATGAATTTTCTCTTGATCATCATCCTATATAGAGATATATATGTAGGATTATGATCAAATACAAAGGATCATATAAATAAGAAGGACAAGAAGGATTCTAGTCCATTGATCTTAGATTTGGAGGGTTGAGATTAGTTTTAGGGAAAATAAGATAATGGAAGGGCATAAAGAGAATCCTACATTTATGGATTTTCTCTCTCCACATGCAAGGCACATGTCAATCCCCCCTCCCCCCATCAATTTAAAACGTTCATACCTTTTTCTTAAGACTTTTAAAAAACATTTTCACCATAATATCGAGCATTTTTTTATCTTTAATATGAGTATCTTATTGTCATATAAAAATAAAATAAAAAATTTCATTTTTACTGGGTTTTTTTATGTATTGTGTTAAAGGTTCCGGTCATTGTCCCTTTTAACTGGGTTTTGGTCATTACGTTTTATTAGGATTTTTATACATTGTGTTATTATCAAAACCTATAACACAATGTTAGTTTGGATTCTACCCATTGCGTTTTTATAAGAACCTATAACACAATATATGACACAATGAAGATGGTGTTAATTCAGTTTTCTATACATTATTATTGGTTTTGGTCATTGTGTTTAATTTGTTCTCCATTGTGTTTTAATACGCTGTCCATTGTGTTTTAATCTCTTATTCATTGTGTATTGTGTTTTTAGTTTGTTGTTCATTGTGTTTTAATCTGCTCTCCATTGTGTCTTTTATCTGCTATCATCAATTGTGTCTTTTATCTATATTCATCAATTGTGTTTTTATTTAATTTGATACTTTTTGTGTTATACGTTATGGCCACTTTGTTATATGTTATGGTCATTGTGTTTTAGTCTGTTGTCCATTGTGTCTTTATTTGTTGCCATTGATTGTGTTTTTTTATCTACTATCCATTGTGTTTTACGTCATGTCCATGTGTAATACGCAATTGAGTTTTCAATTTTTTTTGAAAAAAAATAACAATATAATACCCATCTCAAAGATAAAAAGATGCTCGATTTTATGGTATGATGTTTTTTTAAAAACAAATGATGTATAAAAAAAGTTACGGACGTTTAAAAAATGGAGAAGAAATATCATGTAACTTGCATGTTCATATTCTTTTCCTCTTGTGTACAAAATTACCCTTTCCACTTGATTCTTTTTAGGACACTTGTCACTTTCTAGTGCATTTTTACATTTCTTATTTTTAAATGCTTTGTACTATATAACTCAAGACTATATATGTTAATTCACAATATTTTTAGGAATAAAAACTTTTTCTTTTGTTTTTTTTGTACTTTTGTTTTTTTTTTACATCAACCCCTCAATATTCAACATTGATATTTTTACCTCTTCAACTAAAAAAACTTTATAAAATGTCATTTTGACCCCTCGAGTTTTATGTTGCTTATTTTTACGTACGCGTCGGTATAAATTATAGTTGTTTTACGTTTTGATGTAAACTTTTTCCGAAAACGAGTCGCTTCAAATATAATACATCTTGCGCTTATTTTTATGTATGTTTTTCAGTAGGTCTACATTTTGATGTAAATTTTGACGTGTCGGTATAAATTCATCACAAATACTTTTAAACATACTATATTTTTCAATCATAACTTTTAAGATACGATTTCTTTAAAATGTCTTGTATGTCCCTTGCGATGTGTTTATTTTTATCTACGTCTAGATATACATTTTACTTATAACCGATTTGTAAATAGTAATGTGCAAGTGTTTGAAGCACAACATGGTAAGATTTCAATATACAGTGGCTCTTAACCGGTATTTGTTTCTATGGTTTTTCAGTTGATGTCAAACAAGTGCCAATAACCCTTTTGACGTATCTCTTTCAGTTTCTATATAGAGTGTCAATATCATACCAATAGTGTAACAAATTGAACCAATATTGTAAGGGACCAAACATATACTAACTGAAAGCCCGCCGCAAAGCACCAAAAATCCTACTAATTATGTATGAAATTATGTGTTTGAACTATATTACTTTATAAATTAAATTAATAAATAAAAATTTATAGAATAACCTAAAAAATAGTCATATAGGCATAAAAATGGAATTTTCAAAGTAATAAAGAAGAGTAAGATTTAGCCATTTAAAAAAAGAAAAAAACTTGTCCAAAATAATGGTCACTTTAAATAAAAGGAACTCATCTTCTAAACAAGTGTACCCTCTTATCAGAAACTTACGCGGTCCCATTTCATGCTTAGATGGCTCAGATGACTCTCTCAAGTGCATATAACTAGGGGTGTTCAAAAAAAACCGTAACCAAATAAAAACCGTAAACCAAACCGTAACCGTAACCGTAACCAAATAAACCGATCCGAATAACGAATTCGGTTTTTGGTTTGGTTTCTAACCGAAACCGAATTGTGAATATGGTTTTTGGTTCGGTTTATGGATCCACATTTTATTTTATTTGGTTTATTCGGTTTATTTGGATAACCGAATAAACCATTTAACTTAATTAATTATTAAATAAAAATAATAATATTTTATAAATCATAATATCATATACAATTTATTAGCCCAAATATTTTTTTTTCATGCAGCCCAAAATATCAAATGTAAATCTAAAAGCTCAACTCAAATCCACTCATTTCTAAATAATAGAACTTCAGACCTATAGAAACTAGGGCTAGGATTTCTATATTTTTTTGGAGAAAGGCTCATGTTTGAAAATTATTTATATTTTGTGCCATTAAACTTGTTAACTATTTATAGTTTTTATGATCTATGTTTTGAAGCTTTAATTTTGTGGTTGTGTCTACGACTATTTTATGGATGTGTTTGTTTTATTTCGCAATGAAACTTTCTTGTATTCATATATTGTTAGGTGTAAATTAGTTGCGATGTTCAAAAGTTGGAACATAAATATAAATTAGGAAAAAAAAGTACTTATTTGGTTAGATTTGGTTTATTTGGTTTCTAACCGAAACCAAACCGAATTGAATTTGGTTTGGTTTGGATCGGTTTGCATATTCCTTATTTGGTTTCGTTTGGTTTTTGGTTTGGGGTACAAAATTTTGAAAACCGAATAAACCAAATAAACCATAAACCGAACCGATGAACACCCCTACATATAACCTTAAATTTTATGGGAGGGGCTTCATAACCATTCGCCACCAAAGTCCAAAACCAATTGCTCTTGTTTTAATATGTATCCTCTTTTCTGCTTTTGTTTAGCTCTTTAATACTTTAGACTTTTTACTGGTTCAACACTTAATAGTTTAAACTGTTTGTTTTGTGAGCAGATGTCTAAATGATTCAGACAATTGCCTCTTGATGATTAAGCATTATACAAAGTCTGAATGGTTAGGACCTCTTATCTGAATGAGTTAAACATTTGCATCTGAACGGTTTAAGCATTATACTGGCTTTTAATGGTTCAAACCTCGTACTAGTTCAGCACTTAATGGTTCAGAGCTCTTACTGGTTCATCATTTATCCATTCAGAAGATGTCAAACAGCCCCTTAGTTATGTCTAAACTAGCTAGTTTCATTTTTCTAGTGATAACATAGTGAAGTCTTATGTAGCCATGAGATGTGGATTATATATGCAACTAGGTTTATGTCATGTATGTGTTTCGAGGCGGTAAGCCGAATATTTATTAGTTTGATAACATGTACGCATGTGTTTCAGATACTTGTACATATTGCTCATAACACAATCTCAATAAAAAACATCGAGACGTATATAAAAATACGACCGTCAAAGAAGTTTTTTTTACTAAGTTTATGAATTATAGAGTAACTTTATTAAAGTGCAGACTAGTAGCAGCGTTTGTCCACCAATAGAAAATGGTCACTATTCCCAAGTTGGTTCGTCACGGTAGCAAGGGAAAAGGTTAAAAGATGAAGTACTAAAAGGAATAAAAGTTGAGGAACTAAAAATGTATACTACCAAAGTTAAAGCTGATGGACTAAAAACGCACCGCGCGCTGTTGTGTCGTTTTTTTACATATAGTTTTTGCATTTTTCATTATCAATTTAGTGTATTACGATGTTGGTACGGTACATTTTGTAAAATATATAAAAAAAAAAAAACAAAGTAAAATCAAGAAAAAAAATACTTTATAAAACTTTTAGACTATAAAGTAAATTCTAAAGTTTAAGGTTAGTAAGGTAAATTATTAAAGTTAAGGGTCCTAGTTAGACACTCCTAATTTAGCGGAAAAAAAGTGATTTGCGAGAAAAGGGATTCGAACCCGGGTTGGGCGGGTTAATTGCTAAGGCCTTTGCCACACATCACGTGCATTATTTGTGTCCAAAATTGTTTCCAAACGCATATATATGAACTCGGTACATGAGGAAAAAATTAACTTTAGTGGAGCCAGCCGTCCCACTCGACCAATAATAAAATGCTAGGGAAGTGCTTAGCACTATTCCCACTCATGATATTTGTGGTTATGGTTATTAGTAAATTTTTCAACACAAAATTGTCTTATTGTCCTGATATATGGATAAGGTTATATGGTGTAGTCATGACCCTCTATATGAGCGTAATGTCACCCACTTCTAATCCATGATCCAAAACCACTATCCTAAGGCTGTGGTCATGACCCAAACCACTATTTTCTTACTTTAATTTATTTTTGTGATAAAGAAAAGAAAATATTGAAAAAGGAAAGAAGACCCATGGTTGCCATGGTTTAATCCATGCCAACCATGGTGAATGAGCCAAGAGGATGGTGTAACAATCAATTAATGGTCTTACGTGGCTATTGATGACCTAACCCATGCCACGAGACACTTTAGCCTAAGGATTAAGTTTGAAATGGTCAAAAAGGGTTTTGAGAAATGAAGTGCAACATAGGTCAATATTATTGGTAGTCAAACTTTATTGTTTTTGTGCGAAGGTAAAGGCAAAGATGGTTATAAAAGCCAAGAACAAAAAATCATGTAAAATACGCAGCATTAGAAAAATCATAAACGGAAAAATCAAAGAAATAAAGGGGTGCAACCATACAATTGGAACAATTGCTACACACATTAGAATCCAATTTCACCGGTGTAAGCAAAGGACAAAGGACAATCTTGCGTTTAGCTTCATTCCGGATCAAGTGATACATGATCATATAGAAATGAAGAGCCAGAATGAAATCGAACAAGAAGTCAAGAAAAAAGTGAAACTTGGAGGATCGAAGATCAAAAACGAATCGAAAAAAAAAAAAGACCAATTCAATATTCAAAGAGAGAATCAAAGAACAAGAAAACACAGTCAAGAATCTCAACTACAAATATTTGAACATGTTGGAGGGTTTCGATGGTGTTGGGGTGACGGAAGTGAAGGTGATGATGATGGTTGGGTGTTGATGGGAGTGATGGATGGTGGTGAGAGAGATATGATGATGTGACTAACAGGTGAAAAGACGGTTTTGCCCCATCCCAGTATATCCCATTTAGGGCTGTAAACGAACCGAACGAACACGAACAAGGCCTTGTTCGTGTTCGTTCGTTAAGGAAATAAATGTGTTTACGAACGGTTCATGAATAGTTACCGAACGAGATTTTATGTTCGTGTTCGTTCATTAAGGAAATGAGCGTGTTCGCGAACGGTTCACGAACACAAACGAACACAAATAAATTTGGCGAACTCGATGAAGGATAAAGATAGATGGCCCAGAGAGCAGCACTCGAACTTGAATCCCTATTGTGGAACGGAGGTCGATCGTATTCGTGGATGTAAATAATGAGAAATGTAAGGGAAATGATACATAAACAAGGTGAAAGTGGGTTTCCTAGTTTAATTGTTAATGAAATAAAAGTTTAATAATATAAAAAGTACAAATAAAATATAAGAAAGTACAAAGATCTTCAATTAAAACACAAACATACGAATATAAACGAACGCAAATCAACGAATGTTCACGAACACGTTCATGAACACCTTACCGAACGTTCACGAACACAATCGAACGAACGAGACCTCTGTTCATGTTCGTTCATTTAACTAATCGAACGAAATTTCTTGTTCATGTTCGTTCGTTTATTAAACGAACGAACATAAACGAACTTCCCGCCGAACGGTTCACGAACTGTTCGCTGAACGTTCGGTTCGTTTACAGCCCTAATCCCATTAGGTATCTAACGGAATATACTAACGGTGTAAAAGGGGGGGGGGGGATTCGAAGAATACAAATGAGGACTCGGGTTGATCCTGCCCGAAACCAAAGGGTCGTAAATTGAAAAAATGAACAAACAACAAAATCGATTGCATTGCATTGCATTGCCTTGTCTTTTTTATATCTAACTGAAACAACTATCCTATAAAAGCACCCTTTTACCTCCTTATATCTTCACCCCATTTTTTTCTAAGCCTAAAGATAGTTTCACATCTTATTTTACTTCGTACCCATATTGTATGTGGTTCAACCTCACATCACATATTTCTTGAAAAATTCATTACATATATAAACTGATAAGTAGATTATGTACTTTGCAACTAGTTCGGGTGATGACTTGTTATCATCATCATCATCGATTTTTCGCACAACAAAGTTGCCATTTTTCTCTTGCAGAGGTTCGATTTGCAATCTTGATCTTGATGAAGTGCTGATATTTGGAAATTTAGGATTTGAAATGGTTTATAGAGCTGGTATTCCTTTAAATATATCACAACTATTAACAAAAGTCATTAGTGCCGGTGGATTAGACTACTTTCATAATTGTTCACTGATGGTTTTAACCCCTTGTCTCCAAAGATGAACGAGTCTGCTCGTGAGTGCATAGTGGCACATGTGGTTATCCCCCGAGTCTCCGCATAGCCACACACAGTGGCAGGTTTAGAACAAGACTTCCAGGGTAACGTTTATTTTTTTTTACCTTACATTTATACAATGTAAATGAAACAAATAGAAAAACACGATAATACATAAACTTAAACATTTACCTAATAGATTTATCCTCTTCGGCATTCATTCGAATGCTTGAATCGAGCCATTACATGGTTATCTAGAATCGGAGGAGTGGAGTGGGGCTGTTCATGAGCCGAGCCAAGCCAAGCCAAGACAAGCTCGGGCTCGACTCGATTATAAACTGTGCCAGCTTGCTCGGATTTGAAACCGAGCTGAAAATATAAGCTCGAACTTGGCTTGGTTTCTAACCGAGCTGGCTCGGCTTGGCTTATATTATAAAAAGAAAAATTAATATGTAGCTTTCAAATTTTAATTTTTTAAAATATTATTTATTAGTTTAAAAGAACACATCCAAAATAGGATTAACGAAATACAGTATAAACTTATTAGCATGGTAATCAACCCCTAAATTAGTGTTGTGGTTTTAATAAAACTTTCGGAGGGTGAGGGTGTTAGGCTTTTAAAATATCAAGGGGTAGCGTAATATAATTTCTTCAAGTCACACATAACACACACACTTTCAGAGAGAGTCACACATAGAGAGGTAAATTTTACTCCAGTGATATGATCGGGTGGTTTTGCTGGTGGCACGATTATATTCCAGTGGTCCGTTAGTGATCCAAATTTGTCGTTCAAAAAAAATCACCTGGGTATTGCTTTTTTTAACAAACTTTTTAAATATGTACTCCATCTGTTCGACCAAATTCTTCAAAGAAAGAATAGATAGTCTGGAATGCATCTGGTTATTCGACATGTTGATGAATACGGAGTTGTGGTATGAACTTGATGCTGTTTGGGTTCTTTATCTTTTGTGATTTGTGGTTCTGAATATCCAGTTTCAAGACTAAACTGGAGTCAATGGTCGTGGAAGAAGATGGCATTAGCCGGTGACATGTTAACGACAATCTGGAAAAAGATGTCATCGGCCGGTGACAGGTTAACGATAGTCAATGGTTCCGGTGGTGGTGTCAAGCAATGGTGGTCGTTATTATAATTATCTTGTGTGAATATTGGTCGTGATTTGTGGTGGTGATGATGGTGGTGCTAGGTGGTGGTTGTGAATTGTGATAGTAACGAAATCACAAGGGTGCATACTATAAGAAAAAAAGATAATATAGTCTTTTCACTTAAAATCTAACGGTCAAAGTAACAAAACTTACACTTTGCCAGGCATCGCCCTTTACCCAAAAAAAAAAAAAAAGTAACAAAACTTGGCAGCAGAGAGGCAAGCTGCAACGCATGGCAAGTATGGGGTGGCAAAACCAAAAGATTTTGTAAAAGACAGACAAAGTTAAATTTGTCTCAGACCACAGGAAGACAAATTGTAATCAACTTTTTTTGTTATATTTATTGTAAACATGTATTTTGATAACCTTTAGTATTTGTTAATATATTATTATATTTGTTGTGTCTTTTTGTGTAAATCATGTACTTTCATAATCCATAGTATTTGTCCTAAATCATTTATTTTTATTAATTGTTCATATGTTTTTAAAATTTTTATTATTTATTTATATAAAAATGTATAAACTATATAAATAAAAACCAATTAAATTGGTGACATGTATCACTGATGACACTCCCTAGATGTAGTGACAACATGAAAGTCCTAATGAAAGTTAGGCGACAGTGTTAGCAACGGTGTGCTGGGTGGCCTTGTCACTAGCGATAGTGGCATGGTAATTTCTGGCGACAAGGCTAGCGACATTGGTTAGAAGTGTTGTGTCATCGGCGACAATGCTTGGAGACATCGTTGGCGACTATGTATCTAGCGACATTGCCAGTGACACTATTCTGCGGTAATATGAAAAAGTGATGAGTTTTGCGTGTTAACTTTTATGCAGATCGTGTGACGTTTGTTCTAGTCTAGACACACTTGCACGAAGTAGTTAACCGCATTCAGGTGAGTTTCTAGATCCCTCTTACATTGTTGTTTTGGGT
The DNA here is from genome assembly GCA_030545235.1 of Helianthus tuberosus. Lineage (NCBI taxonomy): Eukaryota > Viridiplantae > Streptophyta > Magnoliopsida > Asterales > Asteraceae > Helianthus > Helianthus tuberosus. The sequence goes on from CM060400.1 coordinate 32,537,265, forward strand.
CGTTGTGCGTATTCATAACGTTTTCAAAAGTATGTTATGTTTTAAAGTACGAAATAGATTACTACAATTTTCTAAAGGAAAGTATAGTTCTATAAAGAAAGTTATAGTATAACTTATTGTCTTATAGGTTATGGGGACGTGACGATAGGTTATGTCTAGAGTTAGCTTTCCTTGATTTACAAACCCGATACACCAATATAGTTTCTAAAAGTTAATGTATGATAAAATATTTTAAAGTAAAGATTTGTGTTTTAATACAAGTTACTTGCTAAAGATTTATAAAGTAAAAGTAATAGTAACATTCGTAGGAGCTAAATTATTCATAGTAGGTATATTGCATGATAAAGGCTAAAGGAGACTTATTGCAGCTAAAGTTAGCGCCGGTGTTTACAGTTAACATCGAAGTCTAAAACAACATCTATAGTTAATGATGTGGTCACACAAGTTATCAAAAGTTAACAGCGTGACCAAATGGTATAGGCACAACAAGGAAAAACACCTGTGGAAACCAAATTTTTTTAACTTTTAGGGACGACTTATCGTCCCTATAGGTCTTTTTAACCTATAGGGACGACATAGGTATCCACATCTTTTGTTCCTATAGGCCTCTTCCTACAGCTTATTAAGGTGGTCCTTATTGGTGTTGTCCCCATAGATCAACTTTTAGAGACCAAAAGTCGTTCCTATAGAGTTAAAATAAAAAAAAAATGGTTTAAACTTTTAGAGGCAAAAAGTCGTCCCTATAAAGTTAAAAAAAAAAAAAAATTGGTTTAAACTTTTAGAGACCAAAAGTCGTCCCTATAGAGTTAAAATAAAAAAAATTGGTTTAAACTTTTAGAGACTAAAAGTCGTCCCTATAAAGTTAAAATAAAAAAATTGGTTTAAATGCATAGGGACGATATGTGGTTCCACCAAGTTCAAAATCATTTTTTTCTATTTTTTTCTATAGGGACAATATGTCGTCCCTACATATTATTATTTTTAATGCGTTTTTTTTTACAATTATTAACCTGCTTTTTTAAACTGAATTTAAACATCAAATTTCAAAACTACATATTATACTAAAGATTCAAAATACAAAATATTCGTTATAGTTATCAAGTCTAAGCTTCAAAATAAACATTAGTTATCGAGTACAAACTTCAAATTAAAAGTTTAATGCAAATATCTAATTCTAATCGTCATCTTCATCATCTTCATCAACTTGACGCATTTTTCGTTTCAATTCATTAAGTCGGCATTGAAATTGTGCTTCCATTTGTTGCATTTGAAACTCATGTTGTTGTTGTTGTTGTAGTAGTTCCATTATTGCTTGGTTTGAGAATGGTTGCACTTGCACTTGTTGTTGTTGTTGTCGCATTTCTTGTATTTCTTGTCGCATTTGTTGCATTTCTTCTTGCATTTCTTCCAATTGTTGTTGTTGTCGTGGCAGGGGTTATGAGCTCGATATTTCGTGGGTGACATTTTTAACAACACGACCAACACCGCGTACGTGCCCATTCCTATGACCCAAGGCACTTTTGAGTACCTCGAGTTCATCAACCGGTGAAGTATCATCGACATCTCTCGACGCTCTAGCTAACTCGTCTTGAATTTTACCCTACATTAAAAGATACATTAGATTTTTTTACTAAAATTCGACAGCATAACTGGATTAAAATCGATAAAACTAACATGTTCCATCATTAATAATAAAGAATAACAACTCATTTAGTAGAGAAGTTAAGGGGCATCGGCGATTCTAGAGTTTATTTAACCAAAAAATGTGGGAAATTTTGCCGCTAAAAAAATTGACTAGTCAAAATTATTCGAAACCATATATCGTCCCTACAGCTTGAGTCTTTTTTTTTATTTTCGTCATTACTAAATGAAATTTAAAAAATAATAATAATCAAAGCTATAGAAACGACTTATAGTCTCTACAAGTTGAAACATTTTTTAGGTTTTTTATGATATTAGAATTAAAAAAATAAACAAAATCAATTTATCTTTGAGCTATAGGGACGACTTTTGGTCCCTATAGAAAAAATTTAAATGAAATGAAGGAAAACTCTATATGAACGAACAGTCCTCCCAATTGCTTGTTGTATAGGGACGACTACTTTCCTCCCTATAGATTTTGTCCCTACAAGTGTTTCTTCTTTTTTTTTTAACTTTTTTTTATTTTCGTCATTATTAAATGAATTTTTTTTAAAAATATTCAAAGTTATAGAGACGACTTTTGGTCTCTACAAGTTAAAACATTTATTTGTTTCTTATTTATAATATTAGAATTAAAAAAAACAAAAACAATTTAACTTCGAGCTATAGGGACGACTTTTGGTCCCTATAGAAAAAACTTATTTGAAATACTGCAAATCTATATATTAACCAAAAGTCCTCCCCATAGCATGTTCTATAGGGACGACTTTTGTCCTCCCTAAAAATTTTGTCCCTAAAAGTGTTTTTTCTTGTAGTAGGGGCAATACATTTGATTTTTGTTGGTGGTTGATCAACTACACACTATAGGTTGCATGTATAGTCTGTAGTAATATGTTATAGAATGCACTACTTAGTGTATACAATTAATTATATGTTGTGTTTTAGATGCTTTGTGTGTTCAATTCATGTTAAGGAATATAGTTATACTTTAAAGAGTTAATGTATGTGTTTAGCATAGAGTGCATGTTACATTTGATAGTAAAGGGTTAAAGCTTATGTTAAAGAGCTATGATTATTTACAGAATACAATTACCTGATTTAATGGTGTGCCTTACTTGCTATAGTACTAGTTATTTTAAAGTTGTTAAAGCATAAAGTGATGTTATGGTGTGTTAATATACGATTTTTTGAAGTTTAAATTTGCTTTATTAAATTATACAAATTAGCGTAGCTAACTTTTAGTATGTACATCAGGTTCAAGTTCGATGACCTGAGAGTTTCTTAGTTGGGCAGATTAAGGCTCCATACTGCAAGACTTGCATCCCATTTTGAAAGAGGTTATATCATTCAAGACATGATTTGTTGTAGACATTCTTTGTATAATCAGATGAATTGTGTAAAACTTTCCTGGTGTACGAAATGAAACTTTATGGTCATGAACTAATTCCCAAATAGTAAATTCAATAGATGAGAACCCGATTTTGAGGTATTTCAAAAGGATTGAGCATTGTTTCCTTGTTTATTTTTTATTATTTTTTTTTTAAATCTAAAGGATATTTATGTAATCTAAGATCTAAATATGTGACTAAATTTGGCCCCATAAACTATTTATGTTTTTCAGATTCGGACGGCAATATAAGCAGAAGAAAACATGATTTAACCAAACTTTTGGAGACAAGTCACACCAAGAACATTTAGCCTTGACTTCATGCAAAGATGCCATCCCATGCCTAAGTAAACAATAAACAGAGGCCACGAAGCTAAACGCTACATTCAGTACTTTCAATGCAAAACCCATATCCCTAAATTGGTTAAAATACAAATTAGAAAAAAAAAATTAAAAATATTAATTTGGGGATAAAAATTAAAAAACATTAATAAAGCTATGTCAAGTTTAATTATTAGTGTGTAAAAAGACGTCTTTAAAGATTTTCGTTTAAACACTGTTTATTTTTGTCTCGTGCAGAAAGCGATTTTGATGAGGTGATTTACACACCATAAATTGTTTATTTTGTCTCCTGGAGAACCCCATTCATTGATGAAGTGACATAACATAACAGGTTTTATTTAGTCTCGTCGTAAAATGAATTGTGGTGAGGTGATTTATACAACACAATGTTTTGTCACCTCTACCCTTCGGGGCAAAAGTGAAAGTGCTCTAATATTAACGTTATTTTACTAATTTCGTGAAAATAACATTAAAAGAGGGGATGGTTAATCATGCATCATGTGGTGGCGTTAATAGCCGAAATACAAAAGACAAAAGGGTACATTGATGCAATCAGAAAAACGTCAGGGGTCAGACAACAAGATTTTCCTAATAGGGGGTAAGGTTGCCAATCACATCTAACCCCAGGAGGTAAAATTACAGTTTACTCTTAATATTAATATTGATATTAATACTAATACTAATACTAATATTAGAGAAAAATGCCCGGATAGTCTCTGTGGTTTGCGCTTTTTTCACCTTAAGTCCCTAACTTTCTAAAATTACAGCCTTAGTCCCCAACTTTTGCAATTTCGTTCCCGGGATAGTCCTCAGGCCTAACATCAGTTATTTTTCTCAGTTAGAAAGGTGTGAAATGACAAAAATACCCTTACTTAAAAAACAAAATAACTTAACTTGTTTAATAGATTTATTTATATGTAGGACCATTCCTTTATAAAAAAAAAAAAAAAAAAAAAAACAACCCCACCCTCACCCCCCCCCCCCTCCACCTTCATCTCTCTTTCTTCTTTCTTCCCTGCAGATCCATCCACCCCACCCTCTTCTATCACCTTCACCTTCACCACCACCACAACCACCACCAACTTACCCCACTGCCATATTTTACCTTATATTAAAATCTTACAATTAGAGCCCCAAGGTCAACTAAAGTAGGAACACTTTGGTCTCTTGTTCAGGACAGTCCACACTTTGCTCAATCGACCGCTTCCATACAATGTTGTTCAATGTTCCCTCAAATTTTATATCAAGGCGTTTGAGTAGAGTTCTAATTTTTTGGCTTGTTCTCTTAGTTTCTGATGCGACAACTTCCAGTAACTCTACCAATGTTCAATTTCTAAAGCCATCTCATGTGCACTTTTTGCAACCATCTGTTAAACCACATCTAATAACAGACAACGAAGTAAACCCAAAATCCTAACAATTAAGTCTCAATTCAAAACTCAAATTCAGATTCAACAGATGTTAGAATTGTTGTCGTATTTAATAAACAAAACCTAGAATAAGATAAAAAAGCTCATACCTTTAATTTCATTGTCATGACAAATAATCTTTGCCAGTGTCGTCTTACCACAACCTCCAAGAGCCGAGACAGTCAGCACCTGGTTAGCGTCATTGAGAACAATACGTTTCAATTCTTGAAGATGAGCATCCAAGTCGACGATGAAATCCGGGAGCCGAGACAGTCAGCACCTGGTTAGCGTCTCGAGGTTGAAGGGTGATGGTTGCAGTGGTGGATAAGGATGAAGATGATGGTGGGAGGATGTGGTGGTGGCGTTTTTTCAACGGGGTGAGTTGGTGGTGGTTGTGGTGGTGGTGGTGAAGGTGAAAGTGGTATAAGGGTGTCCGGGGCGCCTGCGGGGAGGGGTGCGGTGAGTGTACTCCCCGATCGGGAACACCGCCGCCGACCCCTCGGTGTCCCAAATCGGCGAGTGGGGAGCGGGTTGTGTTCACCGATTGACATTTGCAATTTTTGACCGTTTTTATATTAAAACGGCTATATAGCCGTTATATATTAAAAAAAAAATTCTCCTAAACCCTATAAATACTAACCCACTTCAATCTTTTTATTTTTCAAACCCAAAACAACTCCCACTTCAATCTTCAATCTTTTACTCTCCTAAACCCTTCAACTCATCTAATTTTTTACCCAATCTTTAAAAAAATGGATTCCGAGTTCCCATTTTTTTCTCTCCTGCCCGACTTTCCCGACGATGAAGATTCATCGTCAAGCGATAGTAGTTTAATTTTCTTCCAAATTCTCATCCAACAAGCGGAGCTACTAGACACGGCATCGTCTAGTAAAAAAAAGTTGTCCGTTGAGATCGTGTGGGAGGCCATGAAACACTCATGGCCGATTATTTTGTCGATAATCCAAAATTTAATGCTGATATTTTTCGTCAGAGGTTTCGTTTGTCCAAGTCTTTGTTCCTAAAAATTGTTAGTGACGTGGAAGCGAATAACAGAGTGGTTTCAAGAGGGCTTGGACGGGAGAATGAAGAAAAGTTTCACGCCGTTGCAAAAGGTTACTTCTGCGATTAAATAACTTGCAACCGGTAACCCACCAGACGAAAACGACGAGTATTTAAATATGGCTGAAAGGACCTCTCGTGAGTGCCTTGATTATTTCTGCGAGACGGTCTGTAGAATGTATGCTGGTGAATTCTTACGTAGACCAACGAGCCACGACGTTGCGCTATTGTATCAGGCTCATGATGTCACACCCCAACCGATGGCGGAATCATCGGGGCAAGGCACTGAGCGAAACAGATTGTCCAGAAGTTTCCATAACAATTATCATTACCATTCAATTTAAATTAACATGTCTCATACCATGTCTCAAACAGTAAACAAATTATTACAGATAAAAATCTAGGCAAATAATTCTGTTCCGACAACTCAGATTTAAATAGGGCAATTGTTTATCTGCTTCTAGAGACCCTTGATTCAATTACTACAGACAACTATTTGTTGGGCTCTAAAGCTTTATTCTAGCTTCGACTTCCTACCAGGTGTGCATCCTAAGCACCTGTCACATACGTTAAAATAAAGTCAATACATATAATGTAAAGGTGAGCATACAAGTTTGATAATAGCATATAGAGTTCGAATTCGTTTACGCATAACCAGCACGTACACATAGTGAAATGAAGCACGTTAGTTATCGACATAGATCCATCGATACCAATGACTGCGGGTTGACTGCCCGAGGCAGTTCGCAATACATGATTACCACCGTAATCCATGCAAGTAATTGTCCTTAACAACCCCCGTGTGAACGGGTGCTGAGTCCAAACTATAGTACTATCGTTGCTAAGGCAGGTAGACAGCATTCCATGTGTAAACATAACAAATAAGCATTCATAAGCCACGTATAACATGCATTAACGGTTAGCGTTAAAATAGTATTGAGTGGTGTGTTTGATGTGATTTGAATAGTTGTAACGTATGTAACACCCAAAAGTGCATAAAGCAAAAAGGGATCGAGTATACTCACAGCGGTTGATGGATTGAAGGGAGCGCTTAGCGAGTAAAGTTAGCCTGAATAGTTTGATAGCATAACGATAAGTGACGCGTAAAACGATACAAAGTGTGAGTGGGTCGGACAACAATTCGGTCGGATGGTAATCCGATCGGACAGCTGACTGTTCGGTTGACAGTCCGCTCGGACCGCTGTCCGGTCGGTCGGTAGGCCGATCGGATGGCTGTTCGAGTGGATTGTTTCTTCCTTTGAGAAGGATGTGTTTGTGTACGATGGTTTGACCTTTGAAGTTTTCGTTGTAGCATTTGAAAACATTGAAGTATCTTTACCCTTCAGGTCGGTCGATCGGACGGCGGTTCGATCGGCCGGCAACCCGATCGGTTAAGTTTTTTTAGCAAGCCAAGTTCTCAGCAGGGTGTCACCTGATCGGACGGCTGTTCGATCGGGTGGCACTCCTAGTGCATCGAACATGTTGAAAAATCGATTAAGTGTTGAAGTATAGTATCTCATGATCCGAAGAGTAATCCGATCGGTCAGCAGTCCGATCGAACATCAATTCGTTCAATACTTGTCTTCAAAATAAATTGATTAAGTGTGGGACCATGTGTTAACCGATCGGCTGGCCAGTCAATCGGCTGACTGTCCGATCGGCTGGCTGTCCGTTCGGATAGCAGTCCGATCGGTCAGCATCCTGACCTGATCAGCCTATTCGTCTAACACTTGGTTGTTCTGGTTGTTTGTCATTTTATTGAGGTATTTTGACAACGAGTCGAACCATAGTTCCCTCGTCCTTACTTGGTTCCCCTGGTCGGACAGGAATCACCCAAATCCAGCCGGTGAACTTGTAACACCTCGAAAATTTACGTCCTATAATGTATTGACACGTGTCATAAGCTTGAACGTGTGAAAGTATACTCTAGAGGGACTAAAGTTGACAAACAATGAAACTATGTAAAAATAAGGGTTCAAAATGTCAACAATGAATAAATATACTTTACAATAACCCTACATGATGTTTATAACCTTAAACGAATAAATCATGGATCATACGTAGCTAATTGTGAAAGAAAGTGAGAAATTACAAACTACAGGGGTTAAATGTGTCAACATGTTTAAGATATACCGCTGAGTGACCTTTTAGCAAACCCTTAGCCTTGTAACGATTAATTATGCTCACTAAAATGCACCATAAAAATTTCACCAAGTTTCGTTACCGTATGAGAAAGTTATGATAAAATTCGTGTGTGGGGGTTAGAATCGTCAACATTGAAAATTTGGGCTTTTCGGGTGATCACAAAGTTACCCGAGGACTTGACAAAGATGGTATAAGCCTTAAAGCCCCCATATGTCAATATTAAAGCCTCTTAATGCAAGAAAACATGAGAAAATGACCTTTCGGGGGACCAAGGGCCAAAAGTGCAATTAAAGAAAACATTGTAACCTGATACGGGGACTGAGGCGGGCCGCGTAAGGTCATGAAGACCTTTACGCGGGCCGCGTGATAGGTACAGCGACAGAAACTAACAGACAGCTGTCTGTTGATGTTTTAACCGACTCAAATGCCATTTTGGCATACCATGGGCTTTCCTATACTGGTATTTAGTCTCTAGATGGCACTTGTAATCATCCTTGAGCATTGGTAGCCTTGCATGGCAACAATCTATGAAGATCAAAGTTCATATATAAAGCTTATGTTGCAACATGCAACCACACTTCAACTTCTGATCATTTGAGGAGCACAACAGCAGACCAAGACCTTCCTAATCATCCATTAGACTCGTGTAAGTACCATTGACCCTTCTTAATTAGGTTTTGATTAGTTTATAGCTTAAAAGTCAAACCGTCGTAATTACGGTTTGACTTAACGATAAAACACAAACGGTCCAGTGTTTTGCCGAAATGAAAGTTGTTATAAGTTGGTAATTATGTGGGCAATTAACCCTTAAAAGGGTACTCACTGATTCCCATCCTAGCTAGGTCGTTTGTCGAGTCAAACGTTGTCCGAAAAAGTCAACAGAATCATTAAACGCGTAATTAGCGATATAGAAGGCGTGTAACATGTTTTATCATTCATATAACCTATTAATAAGTGTAAGAACTTGTCTAAGCTTGTTTGATTCGACAACTTTCAGTGTAAGATCGATTCGGAACCGAAAGGCGCATAGTTTGACTTTCTGCTTTGACTTCGGTTCTGACCCGGTTTTGATAGGTTTAGACATGCCTTAAAGTTCCATTAGGACCTAGTTACATGTGTGTATAACCCTCTGCGTTTATACCACTTAAATCCTTAATTGTCCGACGTTTCCGTTAAGTGCTTAAATATTGACCATAATGCCCTTATGACCATACAACGAGAATTTTGGAAATATGAAAGTACAATAATCTTTGTTACTGATTATAAAAGATGTCCCTAAATTTTCACATCAGTTGAAGGTCTAGATTAGGAGTTATGCTTAATGACGTAATTAGAATGCTTCTTAGTAATTAAACGGCGTCATTAGCGTAAAGCCTATCTAAACCCAATTTTTGGCATCAAACCTTTTACCCACTGATGTAATATAATATTTTGGGATTTTTGAAGATTTTTAATTATTTTTAAACTGATCATAAGCTAGGATTATCGCCTTAATTCGGTAAATACCGAATATACCCTTTTCGGCCATAAAATGAGTTTTACAAATCCTTTTGACGCCAATCCAATTGCTACTGATTTTAAATAATAAATGAAGTATTTTGAAGCTGTTAAATTGATCAGAAAACTCAGAATCCTATTTTAACCCGTTAATCGCTTAAAACGACGTTATACGCGTATTAAACGCATAGTAAGGGTTTAAAACCATTTTGCCACCTAAGACTTAACATCAACGGATATAACCTGTTAAGTTAAGTTGTTTTACTGATAAAATCAGACCCGGTTCGCAGAAGCTTAATTAATCCCTTTTATAATCTTTAAAATGACCAAAATACCCCTACGGGGCTTAATATGAGATTAAACTCGTTTTGGGCATAATGGAAGGTATCCTACTGATATCACAACATATTTAAGTCATGTTAACTTAGGAAACCTGTTTAGGACTCTTATGGGTACCCGTTACGCTTCATGCGCGTTCGGTTCGGTTTATGTAACTAGTTTATATAAATTAGCCGAAACGGGTCAAACCTTATCGTTATTATCTCAAAATCCAGAATGTGTTTAGATTACCCATATTATACAAGTCTTCAAACTTGTCGGGTCTAAATCACATTCTATTCCGGTCTCCGCTTTATCATGCGTTTGAACCGTATCTTCCTCTTGAAAACTAATCGGTCTAAGTCAAGGCTTAATTAAAGACCCGTTAGGATTCTAATAGGTTATTTAAAAACCTTCGTTCCAGATTTAGGAGCCCAGTAAAAGCTATCTGTACTTGCTGATTTGATACGGCTGGGATTGAATTTATATTTAGCTCAGGTAAATACTTTTAACTTATTTTCCCTATATGGGCTTGGGGTACGGTATATAAAATACCGCTTGGTCGGGCATTGAATCTTTAATTGTATGATGGTTAAAGTATTGAGATGTCTCGTTTAATTTGTTTTGTTTGCTTAAAGCCTTTGGGGGTTAATGACCGTGTCCCGGATATCCCTGGCATCATTTTACGAAATGGCCACGACCTTAGCACACAGGTGTAGGCGTACACCTGTCAGTGTCTCATATACATAATGTGGTGTGTCTATTGATCTTTAACCCAGCTCGATTCGGGCTACTGAACGCATAAGGAACATGTAAATCCTTTACAAGTATTATATTCAAATAATTATCACAAGTTATAAAATACTATTTGTGCCATATGCATTCAAATCAATCATTTTTAAACCCTTTTCAAAATGAGTCGGTTGATTGTATTTACCAGTGTAAACTGACGTATTTTCCCAAAAAGGCTAAGTGCAGGTACTAATCGGAATTGGCTGGCTACTCCTAGCATCAATAAAGAGTCTCGCAAGCTTAGATGCCTAAAGTCTGTTGAACAGAGTTATTTTTATTTTTATTTTCGATCCGCCTGTGGATCCTTTACTTCCGTTGTAATACTTGACATTACATTAATTCGGATTGTAATATATTTATCCTTTTGCTTCCGCTGTGCATTTATATATTGTGTTGTTGGACGATGATGTTGCCTACGACGTCACGTTACTCCCCTACCGGGCCCACCGGTAAAGTGTGGAAATATTGGGGTGTGACAGGTTGGTATCAGAGCCAACATTGAGTGAATTAAACACTATCTTTTTGTGTTTAATCTCAATGACACAGTAGCACATTCCTTGACCTTCTGAGTCTAGACTTAACCTAGGAATAATCTCAATCCTAATCTGTAAATTTTTGCTTCCAATTTTTTTTATATTGGATACGTCGCCAAGCGAAGAAGCTGTAATAGGGATTCCCCACATCCGGAGCCTTGAAATGCTGAGCTTCGTACCGCGGCCAGGACGAAACATGCAACCAAGGAGAAAGCATTCAGAAATAAAATGAAGAAGAAACTCCTTTTGCTAAAGATCGTTTCGTTAATAGTCCTTCTAAGGACATATTTGTTTTTCAGTCCCTTCTAGGACAACATTATTTCTTTCAAGTCCCGCTTAGGGCAACTCTGTACTGTTATTTTCATAAAGTGGATTGATTAAATTTAAGTTTTCATTCTAAACATGAAATATGAAATAAATGGGAAATAACATTCCTTTTATATGATCTACCTTTATATAAAATGGCAAAATCTAAAAAGGACAAGACCTAGCCACGCATTATTTTGAGACAGGGCCAAGATGGTAGTTCCTCAACTAGATTCAGATCCTTATTAACATCTCGAGTTAGGATTGTTCTGCGTTTATTATTAAAAATGAATCTTAAAGGTAAACCTAGCCTATATGACGAGGCCAAGATGGTAGGACCTATTCAAGGATTCAAATCCCAGTTAACATCTGAAAATATGTTAACGCTCCTGGCAGACGTGATTCATTAAAATCACACACGTCATTCTTATTATTGGATTCTTCAAAAGATTCCTAACCCAATGTAATGATCTCTTAATCATGGGTTTAGATCATCACTTGAGATGATCATATTTTGACCATACGTGGTAATATAGCGCCTACAGGCTCTGCTCATTTCCATATGAACCAAAAGACAGTGGTAGCGATGACCCCTGTCAGATAAAGGTAATGAACTAGGTTCAAACCTTCATGCTTTGATTCTCTGAAATCATAGCTTATAATTTATAAATGTCCTTGTGACTAGGCCTGTTGTGCCAGTATACCTTCATGCTTTGATTCTCTGAAATCATGGCATATAATTTATAATTGTCCTTGTGACTAGGCCATTTGTGCTATTATTAAAACCTTAATGCCTCGATTCTCTGAAATCATGGCTTATAAATTAAACTTGTCTACGCGACTAGGCCATTTGTGCTATCACTAACTTATAAATTATGATTATGATAAAAATCCTGAATAAAATAAATATCATTCCTTTCATGCCAGAATAAATATTAAAAGAGAATCTTAAAAGGTTTGACCTAGCTTGAATGTCATTTGAAGACCTAGCTAAGAGGGTAAAACCTGTTTAAAAGAGATTCAGATCCTTATTAACACTTGAAAATGTGTTAACACTCCCGACAACAGTGATGCGATAAAAATCACACTTGTCATCCTTATATTAGGAATTTTTCCAAATCCCTTATTTAGCGTAAATGATCAATAGGAATCATGGCTGGTAAACGTCGAAAATGATGTACGCATCAAAACATCCATTTGGGATGTATACCTACGGGAAAAGGTGTATACATAAAAAGATAGTTTTTATTTCATAAATTCTTGTCAAGACAATGAACTATGAAATTTTCCGATCCAAAGGAATCATTGATTTTGTTTTAGATTTTCCCTTAGTGACAAGGCCCTGTGCCATCAAGAGTCCTTGGGAACAAGCTCTTGTGCTATATAAAATGTCAGTACGACATTGACAGTCGTGATTTATGTCCCCTGTCTAATAAATATGAAGGATTATATTCTGTCTACACGCCAAGGATTGGTTTATTTAAAAACCTAGGCAGAACATAATCAATTAACTTAAATACTATCTTTTGGACTATATGGTTTATTTACACCATAACTATTTAATCAACAAATTCGACAATTCACCATAGAATTAAATCAAATATTACTACTTGGTTTGTAGCCTTCAAAGCTTCACCATGGTTGACTCCTCTGAAGCTCACAATCATCCAGTTAATCAGAATGATGATACAAGACTGAATTTAACGGGCGCTGAGTTACAGACTATGTTAGATACAGCTGTAAACAAGGCTGTGAACCGAGTGTTAAGGGATCACAGGCGAAAGTGCAATAATACCTCAAAGCAAGGTTGTAAAAAGGGTAAGACCGGTTCAAACTATAACCAGTCCAAGCCAAAGGAGGCAAAACCCGAATGTAAAACCTGCAAGAAGAAGCACTTCGGAAAATGCATCTACGATCAGACCAGGGGATGTGTCATCTGTAAAGAGATGGATCACAAGACCCATGAATGCAAGGACTTGAAGAACAACCAACAGTCGGGTGAAAAACCCAGATGTAAGATCTGCAGGAAGCAACATGTTGGAAATGCACAATCGACCCACGTGCTAAATTATGTGGAATTTGCAAAACCAAGGGTCACAAGACCTTGGATTGCAAGAAATTGAAAGATGCGACCTCTCATGGCTGCGGCAAAAAGGGCCATATCAGTACTAATTGCCCTAAGGCTGCCAAGGGAGAAGCAACTAAGTCTGGGAAGGATTTGAGGGACAGACAGCAGACCGGTGAAAAGACCAAATGCAAAACCTGTAGGAAATATCACCTCGGGAAATGCAGATATGAATCTCAGCCTCTACCCTGTGGAATCTGCAAGTTCAAGGAGCATAAGACCTTGGATTGTAAGAGATTGGGAGACGCAACCTGCTATGGTTGCAATGAAAGAGGGCACATTAAGACCAACTGCCCTAAATACGCTAAAAAGCTAGAGGAAGTTAAAAAGATCAAAGCTGGAAGCTCTCAAATGGATGCTCAAGAGACTGTTCAGGATAACAATGTCACAACAGGTACTTTCTTTACCAATAACGCTCATGCTAGAGTATTAATTGATTCAGGTTCAGATAAGTCTCTCGTAGACAATAGATATTGTAAATCATTAAATCTGCCTGTTAAAACTCTAAGCGTTAAGTAAGAAGTAAAATTGGCCGATAGTACCTCAGAGACTACTTCAGCAATATTAGATGGATGTTTTATATCCATTAGGAATTACCCTTCTCCGCTGTCCTTGTTTCGTTAATAGGAGGACTCGATATAGTAATAGGAAAGGATTGGTCGTCTTGTGACCAAGCCCATATTGTGGGTGATAAGAAGCAATTAATTATCAAGACTCCTTATGAGACAACCCTCATAATTACATGTATCCGTATGATTAATTAATATTAAACAATAGAGTAAAATGCACGGATAGTCCCTGTGGTTTTGCAAAGTTTCAGCTATAGTCCACAGATTTTGGAAATTACACTCATAGTCCCTGTGGTTTGACAGTTTGTTACGCTGATAGTCCCTGGAGTGGATGTGGGTTAGTTTTCTCAGTTAAGTTGGTGTGAAATGACTATAATACCCTTAATATAAAATAAAATAAACAAATCAAGTATTTAAATATATAAAACATATATGTATGTATATACACACACCCTGATCAATATGTATCTCTCTTTCTACTCTCTCTCTCTCTCTCACTAAAAACCACCACCACCGTCTCTCACTAAACTCAGATCTATACACACGCACACCCAACCAGACTCCTCATTTCTGCTCCTTCTTCAAGATTAGAGAAACCCTAAACATCTTCACCACCATAACCAATAACCCCTTCATCTCTCCCCTGGTTCTTTCACCTCTGGCGACGAACCGGAGCAACGCCGGTTGTTATCCTGGCCACACACGACCCAACCACCTCCTTCATCACTGATACCCCCCCCCCATCTGCTCGATTGAACGACGGCGGCAGACGAAGAGCGACGACGGCTGTGCCGTCGTCGTCTGCGGTGGCTCTGGTTCCGGCGAGGACCCCTGGTGCGAAGAAAGAGGAGAGAGAGTACTGTAGAGAGAGAGAGAGAAGGATGACAGCGGCGCCGCCGCTGTCGGCGGCGGTAGTAGACACCGGCTCAGTTCAGTTGCTGATAATCGGTTCAGGTTAGAATCGGCCAATTTCTAGGGTTTCCGTGGTTACCCTAAAAGTCATACTGATTGCATATCAGTTATCACACCACACTATTCAAACCCACCAACCACCAAATCTTCAAAAATTTCAATGGAGCTTTAACAATGGTAATTGCTAATTCGTTTGGGTTTTTAGGGTTACCATTTTGCTAACCAGTATGGTCAGACTTAGAATGGCATATCGTATCGATTGTCTTTGCATTCAATCAGGTGCTGTTGTTGATTACTTCCTAAAGGTGAACAACTAGGGTTTTTAGCAAATAACTGATATTATTATTATTATACTTTTTTTTTGGTTTTTTGGATTAAACATGGAAGACTATCCCCTAATACAGAGAAGAAGAGGTTATGGATGTGGATAGGGGTGGTTGATTTGGGGATGGGTGGTTGATGGTGGAGGCGGGTATGGGTTTAGGAGGCGGAGGTGTGGTGGTGGAAGGGGATGGCGGTGGTGGGGAGTGGTGATGGCGGCAGGGGAGGTGACGGTGGTGGTGGTTTTTAGTGAGAGAGAGAGAGGGAGAGTAGAGAGAGAGATACAGTTCAGTAAGTGTGTGTATATACATACATATATGTTTTATATATTTAAATACTTGATTTGTTTATTTTATTTTATATTAAGGGTATTATAGTCATTTCACACCAACTTAACTGAGAAAACTAACCCACATCCACTCCAGGGACTATCAGCGTAACAAACTGTCAAACCACAGGGACTATGAGTGTAATTTCCAAAATCTGGGGACTATAGCTGAAACTTTGCAAAACCACAGGGACTATCCATGCATTTTACTCTAAACAATATATAAATTATACCTTACATACCTCAAAAAAAAAATGGTGGAACCGGCCGTCCCCGGAATCGAACCTGGGTCTAGGCCACACCCTTTCGCGCGCCTAGTCAACCGAGCTAGGTGCCTAGTTTGTGAAATTTCCATTTTGATTAAGTATAAGCACATGTACAATAACTTCCTTACTTCTTACTATAAGTCACCTACTTATCCTCCTCATGTTGACTAAGTATTAGAATCTAAGATTTTACCTCTATGTTTTAATTACTCTTGGCTTGCTTATGTTGACTAAACACTAGAAAGGATGAAGTAGAAACCATTAAGTATATCAGTGGTTATGCTAGAAAGGACATGGTAGGTATACATCACAGTCATTTGATGACAATACCCTAAATTAGTGAGGACATTAATAAAATCCTCAAGAAAGATCATCTTATACATTGTGGGATGGTCCAAGTTTTAAGGACCTTATTAGAAAACCTATTATCCGCGTCGAGAGATGGAAAAAGATGGAATAAGAATTTTTCCAACTCCCCCATAAGAGCTATAAACTATTGGCAGTATGATGCAAACCTTGGTTCATTGGTTGAAATAGTGCTCTTACTCAGTTAACCTAGAATCTAAGCATAATGCACTATATATAGATTGATGTTTTAGCATCAGCTAAGAAGGGGCACATTAAGGTTTCAAAGCCTGTTTATTATAAACCCATTATGGATCTATCTCAGCTACTCACGTTATATAGACTAAGAAACAACCAGTCAAAGCTGGGACTACCCTGAAATTTGTCAAAGATTTTACAGCTAAGTTTAAAAGGGATTAAGAATGGAGGCGTTTAACCCTCCTGATGAATAATTAGAGGCAGCTCACATTAGGAATGTCACCAGATTAATCCTTATTTGTGAATTTATTGCGAGAAATTACATGTGGTTTCGAGTGCTGTTAAGTCTCTCACAAGACCATAAACTTAGCAAACTTTTAGAAATTTTTCCCTGTAAGAACCCCAGATGTTAAGTGTAAGGTAGAACCTTCAGGCAAATCATAAGAACCATTTCTTCTGTTCTTGTCAGAAACCTTTAGGTATAAAATTTTAGAAGTATTCTCTCTCTAAGAGGAAGTGCGAAAGCATATATAGTTGATATCTCTTTAATCTCTATCGATTCCGAATACCAGATGGTATGATAAAAGCGCCATATGAGGATTGGTGTATCTTAATAAGTTCCATAGATTGCTTCCATGCCTGATCAGTATGGAGGTTTAATGCATGGGACCACAAAGATATTCCGAGAGGTCATATGGTACTAAAGTCAACTAATGGTATTCAAAGTAGATATCCAAGTTGGAATTGTCCAAGTAAATGATCCAGATCAAGGAGTTCGTGGACTCGTAACGTAAATGTGTCACTTAATTGACACAAACAATGGTGGATGAATTGGAGCCAGAGATTTGTAAAAATCTCTGTAACCTCCTTCTACCTAAGTATCTTCTCATAAGTTTTCCCTGCTTACCTCCTGAGAGGCAGGTAGAGTTAAGATTAACATCCCGCTGTGGGAAGGAGTATTGTGAAAACTCCATGTTGATTATGGAATAGTCGAAACCCTGATTTAAGTAGGTTTTAAGACATAGGCTCATATAGCCTGACTCAATATTCTGAGGGTTTTATGTTATTGATTAAGAAAGACGGTTCATTTTGATTATGCATTGATTACCGCAACCCTACTTAGGCAACAATTAAGGATCGCCATCAGCTGCCCAGGATCGTCGAATTATTCGACTAGCGGCAAGGATTAGCTATTCCTTAATATCAGTTTTGAGCAGTGGTTGGAATAACCATCTCACCTTAAGATGAGCATTTCTATAATAGTTGATATATATGCATCAAGGCTGCTCCTTGGGAGACCTTGTATAGTTGGAATGTTAAACATCTATTGTTAGGACAATAGATTGGCAAGTCCAATTATCAGAATCTGAAAGTTATATTGGAAACAACAAATAAGATCACACAAATTCATAATCATCAGTAAGATGCCAGTATTCGGCAGAAAATCAAGGATTAATGAAAATAGCAACCTCCTAAATTCTTGTTAAGGAATAAGGTTCAACAAAAGATGTCACCCAAGAAGGGTGTGCCAAATTTGTTAAATTATCAGGCTAGTTAAGCTCTGAATATATAGAATCATTCGAAGGAAATCGAATGTATCAAGATTAAGTAGCTTATAAGCTAAAACCTATTTAAGGAGTTTGACGGAGCTCGCAATACATTGCACAGTAGTGACTGAAGGATGTGTTCCGCCAATAAGTCAAGAAGCACTATCACATAATGATATGCAGATTTAAGATGTGATGAGCATCCTGTATCAATTGAGGATCAACAGGTTAAGAAACTCCAACAGGATACATGTACCTAATATAAAAGTCGCTTTGGGAGCATGGAGAGACTCCAGATATGTTAAAGAAGTTAAGTCCATTATGCGACAAAAAGTACTTCCAGCATTTTATCAAATCTCGAGGTCGAGATTTCTTTTAAGGGGGTGAGGATGTAACACCTCGAAAATTTACGTCCTATAATGTATTGACACGTGTCATAAGCTTGAACGTGTGAAAGTATACTCTAGAGGGACTAAAGTTGACAAACAATGAAACTATGTAAAAATAAGGGTTCAAAATGTCAACAATGAATAAATATACTTTAAAATAACCCTACATGATGTTTATAACCTTAAACGAATAAATCATGGATCATACGTAGCTAATTGTGAAAGAAAGTGAGAAATTACAAACTACAGGGGTTAAATGTGTCAACATGTTAAAGATATACCGCTGAGTGACCTTTTAGCAAACCCGAAGCCTTGTAACGATTAATTATGCTCACTAAAATGCACCATAAAAATTTCACCAAGTTTCGTTACCGTATGAGAAAGTTTTGATAAAATTCGTGTGTGAGGGTTAGAATCGTCAACATTGAAAATTTGGGCTTTTCGGGTGATCACAAAGTTACCCGAGGACTTGACAAAGATGGTATAAGCCTTAAAGCCCCCATATGTCAATATTAAAGCCTCTTAATGCAAGAAAACATGAGAAAATGACCTTTCGGGGGACCAAGGGCCAAAAGTGCAATTAAAGGAAACATTGTAACCTGATACGGGGACTGAGGCGGGCCGCGTAAGGTCATGAAGACCTTTACGCGGGCCACGTGACAGGTACAGCGACATAAACTAACAGACAGCTGTCTGTTGATGTTTTAACCGACTCAAATGCCATTTTGGCATACCATGGGCTTTCCTATACTGGTATTTAGTCTCTAGATGGCACTTTTAATCATCCTTGAGCATTGGTAGCCTTGCATGGCAACAATCTATGAAGATCAAAGTTCATATATAAAGCTTATGTTGCAACATGCAACCACACTTCAACTTTTGATCATTTGAGGAGCACAACAGCAGACCAAGACCTTCCTAATCATCCATTAGACTCGTGTAAGTACCCTTGACCCTTCTTAATTAGGTTTTGATTAGTTTATAGCTTAAAAGTCAAACCGTCGTAATTACGGTTTGACTTAACGATAAAACACAAACGGTCCAGTGTTTTGCCGAAATGAAAGTTGTTATAAGTTGGTAATTATGTGGGCAATTAACCCTTAAAAGGGTACTCACTGATTCCCATCCTAGCTAGGTCGTTTGTCGAGTCAAACGTTGTCCGAAAAAGTCAACAGAATCATTAAACGTGTAATTAGCGATATAGAAGGCGTGTAACCTGTTTTATGATTCATATAACCTAATAATAAGTGTAAGAACTTGTCTAAGCTTGTTTGATTCGACAACTTTCAGTGTAAGATCGATTCGGAACCGAAAGGCGCATAGTTTGACTTTCTGCTTTGACTTCGGTTCTGACCCAGTTTTGATAGGTTTGGACATGCCTTAAAGTTCCATTAGGACCTAGTTACATGTGTGTATAACCCTCTGCGTTTATACCACTTAAATCCTTAATTGTCCGACGTTTCCGTTAAGTGATTAAATATTGACCATAATGCCCTTATGACCATACAACGAGAATTTTGGAAATATGAAAGTACAATAATCTTTGTTACTGATTATAAAACATTTCCCTAAATTTTCACATCAGTTGGAGGTCTAGATTAGGAGTTATGCTTAATGACGTAATTAGAATGCTTCTTAGTAATTAAACGGCGTCATTAGCGTAAAGCCTATCTAAACCCAATTTTTGGCATCAAACCTTTTACCCACTGATGTAATTTAATATTTTGGGATTTTTGAAGATTTTTAATTATTTTTAAACTGATCATAAGCTAGGATTATCGCCTTAATTCGGTAAATACCGAATATACCCTTTTCGGCCATAAAATGAGTTTTACAAATCCTTTTGACGCCAATCCAATTGCTACTGATTTTAAATAATAAATGAAGTATTTTGAACCTGTTAAATTGATCAGAAAACTCAGAATCCTATTTTAACCCGTTAATCGCTTAAAACGACGTTATACGCGTATTAAACGCATAGTAAGGGTTTAAAACCATTTTGCCACCTAAGACTTAACATCAACGGATATAACCTGTTAAGTTAAGTTGTTTTACTGATAAAATCAGACCCGGTTTGCAGAAGCTTAATTAATCCCTTTTATAATCTTTAAAATGACCAAAATACCCCTACGGGGCTTAATATGAGATTAAACTCGTTTTGGGCATAATGGAAGGTATCCTACTGATATCACAACATATTTAAGGCATGTTAACTTAGGAAACCTGTTTAGGACTCTTATGGGTACCCGTTACGCTTCATGCGCGTTCGGTTCGGTTTATGTAACTAGTTTATATAAATTAACCGAAACGGGTCAAACCTTATCGTTATTATCTCAAAATCCAGAATGTGTTTAGATTACCCATATTATACAAGTCTTCAAACTTGTCGGGTCTAAATCACATTCTATTCCGGTCTTCGCTTTATCATGCGTTTGAACCTTATCTTCCTCTTGAAAACTAATCGGTCTAAGTTAAGGCTTAATTAAAGACCCATTAGGATTCTAATAGGTTATTTAAAAACCTTCGTTCCAGATTTAGGAGCCCAGTAAAAGCTATCTGTACTTGCTAATTTGATACGGCTGGGATTGAATTTATATTTAGCTCAGGTAAATACTTTTAACTTATTTTCCCTATACGGGCTTGGGGTACGGTATATAAAATACCGCTTGGTCGGGCATTGAATCTTTAATTGTATGATGGTTAAAGTATTGAGATGTCACGTTTAATCTGTTTTGTTTGCTTAAAGCCTTTGGGGGTTAATGACCGTGTCCCGGATATCCCTGGCATCATTTTACGAAATGGCCACGACCTTAGCACACAGGTGTAGGCGTAAATGTGGTGTGTCTATTGATCTTTAACTCGGCTCGATCCGGGCTACTGAACGCATAAGGAACATGTAAATCCTTTACAAGTATTATATTCAAATAATTATCCCAAGTTATAAAATACTATTTGTGCCATGTGCATTCAAATCAATCATTTTTAAACCCTTTTCAAAATGAGTCAGTTGATTGTATTTACCAGTGTAAACTGACGTATTTTCTCAAAAAGGCTAAGTGCAGGTACTAATCGGAATTGGCTGGCTACTCCTAGCATCAATAAAGAGTCTCGCAAGCTTAGATGCCTAAAGTCTGTTGAACAGAGTTATTTTTATTTTTATTTTCGATCCGCCTGTGGATCCTTTACTTCCGTTGTAATACTTGACATTACATTAATTCGGATTGTAATATATTTATCCTTTTGCTTCCGTTGTGCATTTATATATTGTGTTGTTGGACGATGATGTTCCCAACCACGTCACGTTACTCCCCTACCGGGCCCACCGGTAAAGTGTGGAAATATTGGGGTGTGACAGAACTGTTCGGAACGGAGTTTTACGTTTAACCCGAAATCGGTTAACCTCGTGGGTAGAATCCGGATCTTGAGCCATGCAACCACCGGAGTGATTCGTAAGCCGGCACAGGCTCCGTTTCTATCGGTTTAAAGGCATTGAGTGAAGAAGAGTTGAAAGAAAGTTGGAAAATCCATCTTTCAATCCTTTTCACCGTGTATATGTTTAGATCTATGAAAGATCTTTGTTTGTTTATGTGGAAATCGGCTAGATCCAAGTTATTCTTGGTGGATTAAGGCCAAAACATGAAGTTCTTCAAGAACCCATGATGACGTCATTCTAGAACTCTTGAATCTTGATGATTTCACGGTTAAAAGTTAAGATTTGAAAGATAGAAGGGTGTAGGAGTGCGTGTAGATCAAGAAAGTACAAGATTTGGGATGAAATCTTACCGGAATCGAGAGGAATCTGAGAAAAGGATGAGATAAGCGTACTGGTCGGACAGAGGTTTCCAAAAGTGGAAAGGATGACAATGACAGGGGTATTTATAGGATGCCAAAAGAGGAAATGCTGGCCGATCGGCCAGGCAGCTCGATCGGACAGCCTGTCCGATCGGATAGCAGTCCGATCGGCTGGCTGTTCGATCGGCTGGTAGCCTGATCGATCAGCTGCACGGTTTGAGTGTTCGGCGCGACGATTTTTGATATTTCGATTTCGGTTGCGAGCGGTTCGATACGATAGAGTTTCCTATTCAAATTACTTTTAATCCCAACCACTCATATCTCGCACTATCCCTTCTCTACCAATTATCATAGTTCGATTGTGATTCGAGTTCGATGTCGATTGAGTTCGATTGCATTTCGAGTTTCGATTGATTTCCAGAACATACAAAATTTAATCATGCACAAGTAACACATAAGGCACACACACACGTATAACAATATTCCAAATGCGTATTTCGAGTTACGATTTGATTCGATGTCGATTTGATTAGCATAGTTTGTTTATCAATTAGTTAGCTTTATCGCATTGTTACTTCCTATAGTTCACAGTCGTAGGTCGATTAGATGGCAAATAACACATGTCGATTTATTGTAATTATAAACACTTACTCCACATAATAGCTAAAATAATAAAAGAAATCTATTACAAGTCAAGTTGCGTGAAATAGGTCGTTGACTTTGACCTTGCCTTTGACTTCTTGAAAACACGGGGTGTTACACATGAGGAGAGACATCACCTACCTGGTATGTTGGGTAGTCTGGATTGTACACACTTCGTCTGGAGAATGTGCCCTACAGAATTGCGTGGACAATATATGAGAGGCGATCATCAATACCCGACAGTTATGTTAGAGGCGGTGGCGTCTCAAGATTTGTGGGTTTGGCATGCTTTTTGTGGCCCAGTGGGTTCACAAAACGACATCAACGTGCTCCAACAATCTCCGTTATTTCTTACTCAACGAAACAGAACGGCGCCAAATTGTCCATTTCAGGTGATCGACCACTTATACAAACGCGGGTATTATCTTACTGGTGGGATCTACCCTAGTTGGTCCGTGTTTGTGAAGTCTTTTCCATATCCTCACATCCCGAATGAAAAAAAGTTCAAAAGGCAACACGAGGCCGCAAGAAAAGATGTGGAACGAGTGTTTGGTGTGTTAAAGGCGAAGTGGGGAATACTAAATCGTCCAATGCATTCCAAAACGGTGAAAAAGATAAGGTCCATCGTGTATACGTGCATTATTTTACATAACATGATTATAAAAGACGACGGAAGGGCGATAGCACCGGTACACATTCGAGATCCTCCAGTCGAACCCGTTTTCGATGATACTGCTTTTAGCGAGCTCATTGACGAAGAAACACATTGGAGACTAAAACACGATCTCGTTGAGCATCTCGGACGTTTAGATCTACCTCACCTTGAAGCGAATTCCGACGACGAGTAGTTTGTTTTTTTATTTTTCTAGTTTGAATGTAATTTTTATTTTTAATTTAATGAAATGTCTTTTCTTAAATTTTATTTAATTTTTATTAATATTTGTTTAATTTATAATACATGCATAATTACAACAAATAAAAAAACAAAAAAAAGCAAGTCCCCCAAGAGAGGAGTGCCGCCATCAAATTGAGGGTGTGGGGGGAGTTGACGTGGCGCGTACTGATTGGCTGTGGGTAAGAGAAGTCACTCCCCACTTAGAGGAGTGCCCTTACACCCTAAGATGGGTGGGTGGATGGATCTGCAGGGGAAGGGGAAGAAAGAAGAAAGAGTGATGAAGGTGGGGTGGGGGTTGTTTTTTTTGTTTTTATAAAGTAGTGGGTCCTTCATAAAAATAAATCTATTAAATAGGTTAAGTTAGTTTGTTTTTTAGTAAGGGTATTTTTGTCATTTCACACCATTTTAACTGAGAAAAGTAACTGATGTTAGGCCTAGGGACTATCCGGGAACGAAATTGCAAAAGTTGGGGACTATAGCTGTAATTTTAGAAAGTTATGGACTAAAGGTGAAAAAACACAAACCACAGGGACTATCCGAGCATTTTTCTCTTAATATTAATACTAATACTAAGGGTGGGGGGGTATGATGTGCGGGGAGTGGGTGTTTGAGTGGGTGTCACCGATCGGTGACCACACCATCATGATTGAGTTAGGGTGTTTGAGTAGGAGAGAGGGTGAGAAATCGGGATATGGTCACCAATGTGGAGAAGAGTGATGGAGGAGAGAGAGAGAGAGAGGAGAGAGGAAAGAGGAGAGAAGAACCAATCAAAAAATATATAACTCAAACACCCTAGAGTGATTAACCATACCCCCTAATTGATTGCAAAATGGGGAGTGGAATGGGAGTTGACATGACATAATATTATTGGGTAGAGAATCACTCAATCACCCTAGAGTGATTAACCATAGCCCCCACCCTAATATCAATATTAATACTAAGGGGAAGGATCCACTAAAAAGTGGATTTTACCTAATTAGCTTAAGAATGATTGTGTTGATAACATGTGGCACTCCTAATAAGTAGGAATGAAAGGAATTTTGGTCCTTATAAATAGGAGTGAAAATGACAAGTGACACCCCTTTTGTTTTTTAAAAATGCAAAAAAAAAATTCTAGTACAAAAAAATCTAGCACAAAAAATCTAGTACAAAAAAATATAGCACAAAAAATGTAGTACAAAAAAAATATATCACAAAAAAATCTAGTACAAAAAAATATAGCACAAAAAAATCTAGTACAAAAAAATATAGCACGAAAAAATTCAGCAAAAAAATGTAGTACAAAAAATTGAGAAAAAAAATTACGACAAAAAAATTCAACACAAAAAATTTACCACAAAAATATAGTACAAAAATCAACAAAAAAAAATGTTATATAACATAGATATACAACACATTTTAGTTGGTTTTTTAGTCTTCATATTTTATATAGCAATATGGTACTCAAATTAAAGATAAAAAGACGCTCGATTTTACAGTGAAATTTTTATGAAAAAATAATGTCTTATAAAAAAATTATGAACGTTTAAAAAATGAGGGTGGAATATGCATGTGCCTTGCATATGGAGAGAGAAAGTCCATAAATAGGATTTTCCCAAGATAGCCTTGCACTCCTCCTTTCTCCTACACTTTCATTTTAACCATTGATTTAAAAATGGATGGTTAAGATTCCTTCTCATCCTACTTAGACAAAATAAACTTTTTATTTGATTTTACCCTTTAATACTAAGGGGTAAGATCAAATAAAATGTTTATTTTGCCTAAGTAGGATGAGAAAGAATCTTAATTATTCATTTTTCAAATCAATGGTTAAGATTAAAGTGTAGGAGAAGGGATGAGTGCAAGGGTACATTAGGAAAAATCCTATTTATAGAATTTCTCTCTCCACGTGCAAGACACATGCATATTCCACCCTCATTTTTTAAACATTCATAACTTTTTTATACGACATTATTTTTTCATAAAAATTTCACCGTAAAATCGAGCTTATTTTTATCTTTAATTTGATTACCATATTGCTATAGAAAATATGAAGATTAAAAAAACCTACTAAAATGTGTTGTATTTCTATGTTGTATAACATTTTTTTGTGCTTGATTTTTGTACTATATTTTTGTGCTAAATTTTTTGTGCTGAATTTTTTTGTCTTAAATTTTTTTTCTCAATTTTTTGTGCTGTATTTTTTTGTACTACATTTTTTGCTGAATTTTTTCGTGCTATATTTTTTTGAACTAGATTTTTTTGTGCTCTATTTTTTTGTACTACATTTTTTGTGCAATATTTTTTTGTACTAGATTTTTTGTGCTAGATTTTTTTGTACTAGATTTTTTTTTTGTATTTTTAAAAAACAAAAAGGGTGCCACATGTCATTTTCACTCCTATTTATAAGGACCAAAATGCCCCCATTCCTACTTATTAGGAGTGTCACATGTCATTATCACAATCCTTCTTATGCTACTTAGGCAAAATCCACTTTTTAGTGGATCCTTCCCCTACATTAATATATTAATATATTAGAACGAAATGAACAGTTGTCGGCGGTTGTGGATTGTTATTGGCCGGGGGTAATTGAGGAGATAGAATTGCTTATCGGTGGAAGATAGGGAGAGAGACTGAGAGTGCCAGAGAGGAAGGCGATAACCGGTTTACCACAGTAGCAAAGTCTAGTTGTCGCTTCCACCACCTCCCCCTTCCATATTATTTCCTTGCCGGGCGTCCAAATCATCGGAGCAGCAACAGTGACCAGGTATTCCGGCGATGCTTTGACACTCTTAACCAGTGTAGACGGTGTTTTAAAGCGTGCCGGCAAGGAGCGCATGTAGGCGGACAACCGGAACTGACTGTTGGATAATAAACTTTGGACTCATTATACTTTCATCGTGGCCTCGTCTTCTCTAGTCGTTACTGTAAGTTTTCTATCTTTTCAAGCTTCAATATCTTCTAGATTCGTTGAAAATATTGGAATCTTAATTATATTGCAAATAGATGGAATTGATCGTTAGGGTGTACGGGGCGTTCGCGGGGGATGGCAGCGGTGACCCTAGTCACCGATCGGGAACACCGCCGCCATTAAAGCGGGGACCCGAATCGGTGATAGGGAGCGGTGTGGAGTTACCGCGTGGTTTGGCACGATTTTCGAAAGAGGACCGTTTGACAACGGTCATTTTTATAAAAAAAAAAATTCATTTTTTTTACAAATATAAATAACCACACCTTCATACTCTCATCAAACGACACTCTCATCAAACCACATTTTTTATACAAATTTCATTTTTTTATACTCTCAAACCACACCCACTTCACAAATTTTTTATATTCGCAAACCACACCCACTTCTCAAACCGAGCAATGGAGAACCAACCCCGCGAAGCCAAGAAAAAAACTAAGGGACGAGGCAAGCAACCGTCTCGTGGTGGTTCGAGCGGTGCAAGTGCACAATCACAACCCCCTTTCGGATATACTCCACAACCCCCGTTTTTTTTCCAACAACCTTCACACCCCTCCTTTTACAACACCCAAGCAACCAACCTTCAACCCAATTTCGGCTATGGTTTTCAAAATTTGTTATCAATGGATGCTCCTCCTCACTCCCCCGCCTTCGACCCATATGGTTTTCGTTCCCCACAAGTTCCATCGGTCCAAGAAAATGTTGAACGTCCTCTACCTGTTTGGGACGACGAGGACGATGAGGTAGTGCCCGAAACTCAAAATTTGGGCGACGAGGACGATGAATATAATGTGGATGCAGATTTGGGCAACGAAGAAGATGACGCTCGGGAAAAAAAGGGAAAAACGACGAGCGAAAAATGGACAAAGGTCCAAGAAGAGGCGTTGGCGAAGGCGTATGTACATTGCTCTACCGACAAAAAGAAGGGCAATCAACAAAACCGCGATAGTTTTTGGCGTAAGATTTTAAATCATTTTAACGCCACCGTCGGTGGAAGTAACCGGACCGTGCATCAAGTACGGTCTAAATGGGGCCCGATGCAAACGAAAATAAACTTTTTCAACGGCCTATACCAACAAGCGGTAAAAATTATATTTTTTAACATTGTATATTTTTTATTTTTCTTTACTAAGTTTATATTTTTTTAACATGTATATTTTTTATTTTTCTTTACTAAGTTTATATTTTTTTAACATGTATATTTTTTATTTTTCTTTACTAAGTTTATATTTTTTTAACATGTAGGATCGCACACGAGGAAGCGGAGTCAAGGATCTCGACGTGATGAAAGTCGCTTTAACAGAATTTAAAGAGAGATATCCGAACGGTTTTCAACATGTCGAGGCGTGGGAGGTCCTTCGAAAACACGACAAATGGGCCCAAGTCCCATTGTTGGGTGAGGAAGGGGAAGGTTCGGGACATAAAAGAAAGCCCGTTGAGGTGGACCCTTCCATACCCGATATGAACGAAGACCCCTCGCCACAAAGAGCACAACGGCGAGACAAGCGTCAAGCGACATCGTCCGAGGGAAGCTCGGCCGAGTTGGCGGCACAATTCAAAGAGTACACCGCCATGAAAGAAAAGAAAAACGCGATTGAATTGGAGGCGGTTGAATTGAGGAGGAAAAGAGAGGCGCAGGCTCTCGAGCTCACAGCGGAACAACGCGAGACGATGAAAAACTTCAATTACGATCGAGATATGGAAATATTCATCAAGCCGCACGACGATGCTCCGCCAAATATGTTGCCGTTCATCCTCGCCCGAAAACGCGACATCGCTAAGAAGTACGGGTGGCCAATCGATTTCTAAAATTATTATTTTCTAGTTTTAATGTAATTTTTATTTTCTAGTTTGAATGTACGTTTTATTTTCTAGTTTGAATGTATTTTCTAGTTTTAATGTTATTTTTATTTTGTAGTTTTATTTTGTTAAATTTTATTTAATTTTTATTAATATTTTTTTTTTATAAACATGCATAATTTCAACAAATAAAAAAAAAAAAACCAAGTCACCTAAAGAGGGGAGTGCCGCCATCAAAATGGGGTGTTAGGGGAGTTTAAGAGGGGAGTTGACGTGGCACAAGAGGATTGGTTGGGCGTAAGAGAGGGGACTCACCTCTTAGGTTAGTGCCCCTTACACCGTTATTTACATGTTGGTTAATATCCATGTTAATTTGTGAGCTGAATTTTTAATTCTGGTGCATTTTAAGTCAGAGCTACTAAGATTATATATGCAAAAGAGGACTTAAGTTTACAATATAAATGTAAACTTGTATATTTTAATGCCATAATACAAATTTGTGGCATAATTTATACAAAAATATAGCATTAATCTTCACAGATTAAAGTGTCAAGTTTTTATATTTTTAAGTATAGTAAATTTTATTTTATTAAAACATGTGGGTAGGGTTCGGCTACAAAGTCTATTTTTCCTACAAAGTGTACAAAGTCATAAAACACCACAATTTCAACCATAAAACACGCTCAAAACTCACAAATAACAGAGTGAAGATCACTAAAACACAATATCCAAACCCTAACATTCTATAAAAACTTCAAACACACCATCGTAGAACTATGAATATAAAACACAACATGACGATCATGATAAAAACACACTAATGTTAGTCATTCATAAATCAAAGCCTTATCATCCAAAACACAACACAAAACCCACAAATATGGCGTTTTAGTAATCTTCACTTTGTTATTTGTGGGGTTTGAGTGTGTTTTATGGCTGAAATTGTGATGTTTTATGACTTTGTACACTTTGTAGGAAAAATAGACTTTGTAGCCAACTCCCACCCAAAAACATGTAGTACTTCTTGGTTTAAAAAACCGAGCTTTAAGCGCTCCTCGGCATGCACAAGTTCAACCAAATTCCAATTCAAAAACTCATTTTTTGCACCCACCCTAGACGCGGGCAGGACTTGTGATAAAACATGTCATAAAGCTACAGTGGAGTAGTAAAGGTTTTACCTTATAAACAACCACTCACTTTGTTCCCACACCAATGTGGGACAAAGCATTCACACACCCAAAACTTCCAATATATATGTCCTAAACTTTTGCTACTAACTATTAGCTACATGATCTTATTAAGTGATGTTGATGGAGATGAATACGTACTTAATTATGATGATTATTGATTAAAGACTCTTTTTATGTTTATGTTTTAAGTGTGTTTCGACTTTAATTTATGTTTTAACTATGTTTTTTATGTGTTAAGTGTGTTTTTTAATCATGTTTTTGTGTTTATTATTGATTAACAAGTAGAATAGGTCATATTGATGTGTACAATATTTTTTTATTTTTTTTTTATTTTGAGGGCTTCGAATACATGAAGCTCTTGCTTCGCGCTTGAAGCTAAGCTTAAAGCTTTTGGAACCAAAACGATTCGGAGTGCCTCGCGCTTTTTTAAACCAAGAGTACTTGTACTTCAGAAGTAAATATTTTTAATGTAGTTAATTTAATATTAGAAATAGAGAAGGCCTAAAAAGGGACCAGGCCCTCTTGAAATGACCAGGCTCTGACTAGCCCAAGGGGAGGAATGGGCTAAAGCAATAAAACAACTAAATCGTATGGGTTTTCATTATTCAAATCGTGCGGGTTTGAGTTATGAATTCGGTTTTCTTTGTTTAAGGCCAGGGTGTTTGACACTGGCGAGGTGGACCGTTCAACGAAGAAGCAACATGGAAACGCACTCAACAACCCCAACCAAGAAAGGAAACATGGAAACGACAGCGAAGGGGCAGTTGGAATTCCCTGGTAAGTTAACAAAAAAATATTAAAATACACAAACACACAATACAAATAACGATATCAGGCATGTATTCGCTTGGAGACTCAGATCCACCATAAAAAATGCCTGGTAAAGGCGGTTTGGCAGACTGAAACTCAATTCATTGAAGATGTCTCTTTTGTCCACCTAAAAGAAAAAGCAAAGGTGGGATAACAGTCCAGAACTAGAATCGCTAAAGGCATTCCTATTCTACAAATCATAGTACAACTAGCAACACATCTGACGACGGGCCAATGGGAAATCCCATTTTACCCGCTTTGGGCTACATCCATGCGGGCCCAACAAAGTACAAGCCCAAATAACAAGTTGCCTTGCCCATTAAGGTTCCCTTCATTAGAAATGAGCGGGAAACCATGATCAGAAGAAGCAGGTCTCATTTAATGCTTGATAAGAATAGGATCTCGGCTGGCAATTGTACTTCTCCGGCCAGAACATTAAATAAGGTTGTCATCTTACCGTTAGGGGTCAGACACGTGTCTGAACCCCTCGAAAGCCCGCAAAATCCGTTGGATCACCTTGATAAAATATCTCACATGTGGGATAAGGACTGGAGATTATATAAGAGTCAGAGGGATAACCATAAGGGTGATCGGAGGTATCACATTTAATACTCTCTAATTTACTCTTCTCTCATTAATTCCGACCAACATTCTTATACATTTAACACACACATACATTTATTGGATTCACACCTTAGAGGAAACACTCCGGTGATCACACTCATCGGAATAAGCTCCTCTCATTCCCCGGCAAGTTTACTTACTCTCACGCCGGAGCTTGGTCACGGATCCCCCTCCCGGGGCCCTCCGTGACGAGGCTAACGGTTTATTCTTTTGTAGCTACAAGGAACGGGATATCCGGACGTCAGCGAAGAACCCATTAAACGTCACCAGGGATTTGGGTATTCGACATTGGCGCCATCCGTGGGACATCGGTCCAGCTGGTGTTCCCACTCTGAAATTCCGACGTTGAGATAACCCGTTTTGACAAGAAACAACATGACTACTCCACCCAGCTCACTCACCGTCCAGACAGCACAAAACGACCACGATAAGGTCACAGTGGAAGATATAACTCTTGAAGAAGAAAATGAGAATCAAGTGGAAATTCTGGAAAAGGAAGAGACCATCACTCCGGATTTCGTTGCCATGCACAAAGAGAAACTAAAAAAGTGTCTCAAAGACTTAGAAAGACAAGAAAAAATTGACAGCCTCAGGTCTAGACTATCGTTCGATACACCCTCTAATCAAGACGGGGTAGACCCTCAAAACAAGGTCAGTGGGAGTGACCCACTGGAAACGTTCATGACAGCCCTTATACAGATGTCCTCGGAAGAAAGGGAGGATCTCATCACGGGAAAGAAACCGAAAGGAAAAGAAAAGGAAAAGGAGAGCCAAAGCAATGATGGCCTGGATCAACCCTACCTCCCACGGGACCTAGCTGAAGTCTCAAAATTCACCCGGAGGATTGCAGAGGCACCGATGCCCACTAAGACGAAGCTGCCCCCAAACTTTGATCGGTATGATGGGACGAGAGACCCTGAAGATCATCTCCATGCCTTCAGGGGTGCGGGACAACTGGGGCGGTGGCCCATGCCAGTTTGGTGCCACATGTTTGTACAGACCCTGACGGAGGGGGCCCGGCTCTGGTTTGATATCCTCCCTCCTAGGGGGATTGATAGCTACGAAGAACTGAGTGAGAAGTTCCTGAGAAACTTTGGTCAAC
Organism: Helianthus tuberosus; assembly: GCA_030545235.1. Lineage (NCBI taxonomy): Eukaryota > Viridiplantae > Streptophyta > Magnoliopsida > Asterales > Asteraceae > Helianthus > Helianthus tuberosus. Next base: position 32,569,496 of record CM060400.1, read on the forward strand.
AAAGAAAGGTGGTCAAGAACCCAAATGAGATTTTACACATAAGGCAAAGGGACAACGAGCAGATAGACCAATACATGGAGAGGTTTGTCAAGGAAAGCATGAACATAAAGGATGTCCCGGAGGTCACGAAGATCAGCAGCTTCATAAATGGATTAAAGCATCCACAGCTATGCGAGAAACTGGGGGAAGAGTTCCCGCACTCATTTGACAATCTCATGGACAGGGTCAGAGCCTTTGTTAGAGGCAAAGACATAGTCAACAAGGCTAAGGAGACAGATACCCTACCCCGAAGGGTCACCCCAGTCTCAAAGCCTCCCGATAAAGGTACACCTTATTTCAGAAAACCTGTTTTCGATAGAATGTTGCATGACAGGGCAAGGCCCTCGTACTCCCCATATAGACCTCGGGGGAGAGGCCCATCCCCCTACTCTGACAGCTTCACCCCTCTCACCAAGACCCCAAGTGAAATATTGGCCACTGAGATGGTGAAGAGCTCCTTCCCAAGGCCACCACCCATAAAGCCTGGGCCAAAGGCACAACCGAACGAATACTGTGACTTTCACAAAGGGTTTGGCCATAAAACTGATGATTGCATGTACCTAAAGAGGGAAATAGAAGCCGCGGTAAAAACAGGAAAACTGGCCCATTTGGTTAAGGAAATTAAGGAATGAGGGGGGATCGCAAAGGGAAAGATGCAAGGGAGCCTGGGAGGGCAGATGTAGATATGATTAGAAGAAGGAATGAATTTGATACCACCAGGAGTGTAAAGGCCAGAATCCTGGGCTCCCCGGACTGCATGAAAGCTCCCATCCTAATGCCACACTTGGAGGAAAACGAGGTGCAGCGGCTCCCACTGAACATCTCAGCCATAATAGCTGGCCATAAGGTGGCCAGAATACACGTGGATGGGGGATCTGGGGTAGAAGTTATATACGAGCACTGTTTCCTCAGGTTCGACAGGGATGTAAGGGACAGGCTTGAGGAGGATTCCATCCCTCTGGTAGGGTTCAACAACAGTGTGTCACACCCCCTGGGAAAGATCAGACTCCCATTCACAGTAGGGGTAGGAGACCGCGTTCGAACTATAAACCTAACTTTCATAGTGGTCCGAGCACCCTCAAAGTACAACGCAATCCTGGGAAGACCCGGAATTGGGGATTTGCAAGCACAGGCATCCACCCCACACGGAGCCTTAGTGTTCCAGACACCAAAGGGTTTGGCATGGGTAAAGTCTGCATACGAAGTAGTTTCCTCCGTGTCCGAAGGGGAAGCATCCGAGAAGCCCCAGAAGGAGGGGATCGAGGAATGGGTCCTTTGCGACAGGTTCCCGGAACAGACGGTTAAAGTAGGAAGTCACCTGAGTGAAAAGTGCAAGAGTGCTCTTAAGGAATTGCTCCTTCTCAACATAGATGTGTTTGTATTTCAACATGGGGATATGACAGGAATCCCAAGAAGCCTAACTGAACATCGGCTCAATACATACACCTGGGCAAAGCCGGTAAAGCAGAAAAAATGAAACATGGGTCCCAGAAAGAGGAGGGCCGCCTGTGAAGAAACCAGGAAGCTGCTTAGAGCCGGAATAGTAAGGGAGGTGAAGTACCCATCTTGGGTTGCTAACCCGGTTATGGTCCAGAAGAAAGACGGAGGATGGAGGATGTGCATTGACTTTCAAGACTTGAACAAAGCATGTCCCAAGGACTGCTATCCTCTCCCAGAAATAGACGTCCAAGTGGACTCTTTATCCCAGTATCCCCTGAAGTGCTTCTTGGATGCCTACAAAGGATACCATCAGATTCAAATGTCAATAGAAGATGAGGAAAAGACCGCCTTCATCACAGACGAAGGGACGTTTTGCTATACCAAAATGCCCTTCGGACTCAAGAACGCTGGTGCTACATATCAGAGGTTCATGAATGCCCTCTTCAGGGAACAACGGGGAAGGAACTTGGAGGTATACGTCGATGACATCGTTATCAAAAGCCTAACCGAGATGGCCATGATAGATGATATAGCTGAAACCCTCCGCACCATGCAAGATGTGAATATGAAGCTAAACCCCGGAAAGTGTTATTTTGGGGTAGTAGAAGGAAAATTATTGGGGGTAGTGGTCACTAAGGGCGGAATCAAAGCTAACCCGGAAAAGACTCAAGCTGTGGCCAAAATGCGATCTCCCAGGTCCCTGAAGGACATCCAGCAGCTGAACGGGAGGCTAATCGCATTAAATCGATTTTTATCAAAAGTAGCTGACAGGACCCTTCCCTTCATGAAGGTGCTGAAGGACTGCCTTCGAACGGACAAGTTTAAATGGACCTCTGAGGCGGAAGCCGCTTTTCAAGAAATGAAGGCCTATATCTGTAAACTCCCAACACTGGCCACCCCAACACCCGGGGAACATCTGACCTTGTATCTGTCCGCCTAAAAAACAACCATAAGTGCGGTCATGATGGTGGAACGGGAGGGAAAACAGATACCAATATATTTCATCAGTAGAACACTTAAAGGTCCTGAAGAACGCTACATGCCTCTGGAGAAGTTAGCATTAGCCCTTGTTTTTGCATCCCGGAGACTCAGGAGGTATTTCCAAGGGCACAAGATCACCCTGATGACAGATCAGCCCCTCCAAAAGGTACTCAGGAGGCCGGAGCTGTCGGGACGATTGGCTAAATGGGCCGTGGAGCTGGGAGAACACTCCTTAGAGTTCAAACCCAGGACAGCCGTGAAAGGACAAATACTGGCCGATTTCTTAGCAGAAGTCCCTGAAGATGAAGAAAAGGAACTCCTAAAATGGGAAGCCTTGGAAAGAGAAGAAAACGAGAAGGAAGACGAGGCTGTGTAGAAACTGTTCACAGATGGGGCCTCCAGCGAAGAAGGGAGCGGAGCAGGCATTACTTTGATAAGCCCTGAAGGAGTTGAGCTAACCTATGCCATAAGACTGGACTTCGAAAACACCAACAATACTGCAGAATATGAAGCCCTTTTAGCAGGGATGAGGCTGGCAGGAAAGATGAAAGCAAAGCATGTGGAAGCCAGCACTGACTCACAGCTGGTAGTCAAGCAATACCAAGGAGAATACGAAGCCAAAGACAGCACCATGGCTCAATACGTGGCAAAATTAAAAGAGACGGCCAAGGTATTCAAAACTTTTAGGCTGGAATACATCCCCCGCGGGAGAAACAGGAAGTCTGATGCCCTCAGTAAGCTGGCCTCAGTAGCATTTGATCACCTAGCAAGAGAAGTCAAAGTGGTAGTCCTAACCTCTCCCTCCCTCAGCACAGAGGATGTAGCTGCAGTTGAAAACGCACAAGAAACTTGGATGACACCAATTGTAAAATTCCTCAGAGACGGGACACTACCCGAGGGAGACTGGGCAGCTAGGAAGGTAAGGGTAAAGGCCTTGCAATATGAGTTGGTTGATGGGGAACTGTACCGAAGATCGTACCTGGGTCCATCCCTGAAGTGTGTTGACATGGAGGAAGCTGAGTTTGTGATTAGAGAGATACATGAGGGGATTTGTGGAATGCATTCGGGGCCAAGGACAGTAGTAGCAAAGGCAATGAATGCGGGATTCTATTGGCCTCGAATGTACGAAACCGCATCCGAAGAGATTAAGAAATGTGACAATTGCCAGGTGCATGCACCTATGACTCATCGACACAAACACCCAATGATACCAGTCTCGACGTCCTGGCCCTTCCAAAAGTGGGCCATCAACATAATCGGGCCATTTCCGGAGGGTCCAGGAGGAGTCAAGTATGTGGTGGTTTCTATTGATTATTTTACCAAGTGGATCGAAGCAAGGCCCTTGGCAAAAATAACCGGGGAACAGATGAGACGATTTGTATTAGACAACATCATCTGCAGGTACGGGGTCCCAAAAGAGCTGGTAAGTGATAACGGTGTCCAATTTTCTGGAAGACCTTTCAAGCCATGGTGCAAACAGATGCACATACAGCAGGTGTTTACCTCCGTCACTCATGCCCAAAGCAATGGACTGGTAGAAAGAGCCAACCAAAGCGTTATCAAAGGGATGAAGGGAAGACTAGGGAGGAAAGAAAAAGGATGGCTGGAGGAGCTACCATTTGTACTATGGGCGTACAGGACCACCCCCAAGGACTGCAACGGGGAAACTCCTTTTAGCTTAACTTATGGGACGGAGGCAGTCATCCCGGCTGAAATAGGATCCCCGACTTCAAGGATGAAGCTCAGGGAGGCAGAGAACGAACAGGACCTCCGGATGAACCTGAACTTGCTGGAAGAAAGGAGAGAAGTGGCAGCGGTCAGGGAGGCCAAGTATAAGAAGCAGCTGGAAAGCTATTACAATGCCAAGATGAAAAAGCTTAGCCTCGTCCCGGGGGATTTGGTCCTAAGAGCAAACGAAGCCAGCCTACAGGAGAACACCGGAAAACTAGGTCCCAATTGGGAAGGGCCCTACCGGGTCATATGGGCAAATGGCAAAGGAAGCTGCAAATTGGAAACTCTCCAAGGCAAGGAGGTCCCCAGGACGTGGAACCTCATGCAACTTAGGAAGTACTACATATGAGGGGTGAACCCCCAGGAAAAACGGCTGAGGAGTCACTTTTGTAATGTTTAACTATTAGTTTGGGGCTTACCCCCAGGGACGAGTCTTTTGTAACAACTTATGCTGGGAAGTTTAATCCCCAAGAAATGAATGACAAATGGACAACTAACTTGTCCCCTTTTGGTAAAATAACAGGTATTATATCTGGGTAGACGTGCCCAGAAACACTATAAACCTAACTAACAAATGAACACACGTGTATAAGGTATATCAAACATACCAAAAGCCCGGCTGTGGGGCAAAATAGGGTCTAGCTAACCCAAAGAAAGCGGACAAAACAAACCAAAAACATAATCTCACATTATAAACTTGTCCAGTGATTGGCCTCGAACAGACAATCCTGGTTTATCAAACAAACCACAAATACAACGCACTTCTGTAAACAGGCTACAAAAAGAAGTCTTTCTTTATTTATTTACAAAATAAATGTACAGAGAAAAGCCTTAGTTACTTCGGCAAAAGAAAGTAGCATACAAAACAACAAACACAGCAAACTCAGACCAAGGCACAGCTTCTTGAAAAACAGCCCAAAGGTCTTCAGGAAAACGCCAACTCGATCCTTGGCAAAGGTCCCTGCAGGATAAAAAACCACAACAGGAAACACGCAAAAAACAAGAAAGCAACATACAGCCATAAGTTATATGATTAGATACCTAGGAGGACCCCAACACGAAGGACCTCATTCCAAACAACCAAAAAAGTTTAAAGTATCCTAAGACAAGTAGTTATCCAGATTACAACCATATCGAAAGTGATTAATGTTCAGGGATCACGGGGAACCACCCCCAGAAACAGACTTTGGAGACGAGGGACCAGCGGAGGAAAATAGGGCCTTCAATTCATCTATGGATATCATGGGATGCTCCAGGATCTTCTCGAGGATGGCCGGGGTCTTGGCGCCGAACTCCTGGTCCAGCTTTGACAACCGCTTCTTAGCTTTGGAATTGTAAAGCGGAGTCTCTTTTCTGCCCAGGCCTTGAGCAGAGTAAACATGGCCATGCTTTAGCCCAACCTGGTAGCCAACATCCCGGTACGCCCTATACACCTCCTCCAAACCACTTTTAAATTCCTCTGATTGAGCAACGGCGGAAAGAAAGGCTCCGAAACCCTCAGTGATCAACCAATGTTTCTCCTTGGCCAGTCGCTGGTTATCACCAGAAGTTATCCCATAGTCTGCATACATAGTATTCAGCTGCTCCTGAGAAACGGAGCCAACTTCCTTCAGATGCTTTAACTTAGCAGCCAGCTCCTCCTTCTCCTCCAACAGCATCGCCATCTCTTTGTCCCAAGCTCGTTCCTTTTGCTCCAATGTGGCTCCAGCCCCCTGGGAATCAACAAAACAGTAGGAAGGTACATATATATATAAAAAGGGGGGGAGGGAAGGAGAAAGGCTGAATACCTTCTCCTCTCGCAATTTTCTCTGAGCATCAACCACTCGACACCTAAGCTCGGCAGCAACAGACTGGGAGGTCTTGAGACTCGCCCTTGAGTCCCTCATTCGCCCTCCTCAGATCGTCAATCCGCTGCAGCATGCCAGCACCCCTGAAAAAACTCTCACAAAGAGACATGCTATACTGATCCTCGAAAAGATCATCCCTCAAAGCAGAATTCACGAATTTATGGGAGGGAGGAACAGCATGACTCAGGAAATCCCTAGCAACCTCAGGAGTCCCTATCACTGAAGAATGGGTTACTTTCCATTGGGGGACATAGGTGAAAGGGATAGCATCGGCAAACAGAGGAGCCAAAGGGGACCGATGAGCGAGACCCTCAGGTTGAGTGGGTTTACTAGTCCCCGTAGCATGAAGAGGTGAGAGTTCAAAGGCTGAAGTAAAGTGAGTCATGCCTACTTCTGGAGTTTTGTCCCGGACACGGGAAGAGGAGGGACCAGTAGGGATCTCTATGGGATCATGAGAACTCCCCTACACAAAAAAAAAAAAAAAAAAAGAGGAACATCAAAGATAAAGCAGAGATGGGGCAAACAGGTAAGGGGAAAAAGAAACTCACCAACAAAGGTGCACTCACAAGGCTTGAAGACCTCAGGTTTTTCTACAAAGAACCCTTGACCCCAACAGGGGGGAAGTTCGGAGGCAGCCTTCGACGAAGAAGGGGGCTTCTGTCCGTTGGCACTCCGGAGCCTTTGCCGGATATCACGAGGAACAAGGGCAGGCTTAGGACTTACAGCTTTCCTCTTACGAACTAAACGAACCTCCAGAGCTTTATCATCACTTGGATCAGAATGTTTAGCAGGGGCGGGATCAGGGGAACTCTCTTCCCCATCAGAGGAAGTCTCCTCACCCCCTGCTGTAACATATGTGCTTGTAATCATTGTGAACAGTTCAATTATCAATAAAACAATTTTATTTGATCCCAATGTTTGTTTGGTTGTGTTTTACATTTTTCATGTTTTGACTTTTGCTCAAATTCAAACTCTATATCGCTTTCTGGAGAGTTATACACAAACTGGTGCGTAAACGTAACCAGTTTAATGCGAAAAATACTCCGGAAAATCAACATATACTTAACATACCTTAAATAACTTTTACATAACTTAGAAATAAGTTTTGAAGGCTTTGGTATGGAAAAAACAAGTTAATTCGGCTACAGGGACTAAACTTGACAAACTGCAAAAGTATGCCAGTTTGAACTGTAACAGACATTCCGGAACATGACCATAAGTTAAACATACCATAAATATCCTTTACATAGCTTAGAAATAGGCTTTGAGGGGTTCGGTGTGCTAAAATAAACTTTTGGGTCATTCAGGGACTAAAAGTGTCAAAAAGTGCACAAGCTTGCATTTTCGCACATAACTCACGTTCTAAATACATCCGGACATCCAAAAATTTATATAAGCACTAAAATATTTTATTTTAGTGTTTGGCATAAGAAAAATCCATTCGTTGCGTCATTTGGATCGTTTTTCACGCTTGTGCGCATTCCGTCGTAATTAAGCGAACATCGCGTTCGTACGACCAAACGAACCAACGTCCGACATATTTTTAAGCATGTTTCATGTCCACAATGTTTAGTCATCATTTTAGGGCCTTAAAGTTGGCTTAACGGGCCTTAAACATGTCGGAAATGGCTTAAACACACAATAGGGACCAAAACTGTCATTTCTGAAAGATGTTTGCTGATACATCGAATCTGGTCCGTTCCACTTGTTGCACATGGTTTTGGGGAATCTATGGACTGGTTTTGATGTGCACATGGTATTACAATACCATGGGTGCAAGTGTATGGCCAAGATTGAAGCACGTTTTCCAAGAAACGATCCTAACGGTTCGGGAAATCCTATAAATACCCCATGCCTTCATTTGCAAAACCCACAAGAATTTTGATTTGAGAAACTCTAAGTTGAAACCATTGTTTCATACCTGAGTTACTTGGATCGAGATTAGCATTCGGGGACCCTTTGTAAGTATTCTTTCGTTCTTTTATTGCTTTTCGAGTCCGAAAGTCAAACTTTGTTTGACTTTCTGCGTTGACCAGTTATGGTCAATGCGAAGTTTGTTTGAACTTCGCAACGTGATTGTAATCACGATGGTTATAGTCCCTTGGGACTATGCCTACTGATTACCACGTTGTCTAGGGTCGTAAGGGTAAGCGATCTAATAAATCGCTTATACCTTCGAACCCGACCCATTTGGTCGATCATTAGGATCCGACCAAATACATTAGGTGACCATAGAATATAGGGAATAACCTTCCGAGGTTATACCTTATGGTCGCTTCGTTTAAGTAGTTGTATGATAGGTAGTTTATATGCCTTAGGTAAATTACCAAAATACCCCTTTGATGCCAAAATTCATTTTAAACATATGTAACATAACTTTTGACATCTAAACTGATTTGACAACAATATTAGACATGTTAAGGCATATGTTACTTGTCATAGGAATAGTTAGGCGGTCCGAACGCGTTTTACGCGGACGACACGTTAAAGTAGCATAAGCTTCCTAAACGGGTCGTAATGGGTCGTAAGCACTTAGGGTAGGTTTCATTTAGTATGTAGGCTTTTTTAAACCATATTGCACAAGTCTCCATACTCGTTTGGTTTACGAACCCTCACTCTATCTAAATCTTCCGATTTAGGTCCGGTTTATTAACATAGTTACCAATATTAGGTGCCGTTTGATTCCGTGATCTCTAGCATTGTTTGGTTGTCACTCAAGGACTACTGAGCAATCTCAGGTGAGTACATAGACCCCTCTTTTACTGTTTTCCAAACATTTTGGGGTGGAACACATGTGCCTACTTGTTACTTTCATGCTTTCCAAGTTTTCACATCATATACCTGCTATGTTCGTTAGTACATTATAGTACATGATTTCATTACATTTCATGCTATGTATGCCCATTGTGTGCGTACTTAGTACATCGTTTTACATTACATGCTATGTATGCCCATTGTGTGCGTACTTAGTACATCACTTTACATTACATTACATTTCATGCTATGTATGTCCATTGTGTGCATACTTAGTACATTGTTTTACATTACATTTCATGCTATGTATGTCCATTGTGTGCATACTTAGTACATTGTTTTACATTACATTTCATGCTATGTATGTCCATTGTGTGCATACTTAGTACAGATGTTTTCATCACATGCTTACATTTTGTTATGACATTTGGGTTGTTTACAATGGAACAATACATTCATTAACATTAGCTACGCCGTTCGTTAGTAGGTAGTGGTACCATAGGAATTGACAACTCCCGTTCCTGAAATCCTGGGTAGGTGTGGATTGGAAGGAATGACCGAATTCGATACACATAACTTAGATAAACCTTTAATTTGTTTAAGGGTTTATCGCCACAGTCTCAAGGCTTGGATGTATGCATTTTCACAATACCGCATAAATGTTTGTATCAGTATAGCATGCATTTGTTCCACAAAACATAACTTTGATTTAAACCATGTTTTACTTCAATACCTTGTTCTTGTGCATTTTACATACGGTTTAGTTGATACATTTCACACACCATACATGACATTTTTGGATACACATTACATGATTTACATTAGACATAAACATTTTGACATTGATATACACAACTCATGATTTACATTAAACACAGACATTTGATATGGTTTACACAATAACATTTTGACATTTGATTATACATAAACAATTTACATTGGTGGTTTGGTTTGAGTAAGTGATTTAAGTATCGAGGTGTGTGTAATATGATACAAGCATGGTGGATACGCCGCTGGTACTTCCTATACATAAGTGTTTGTATGGTATTACATATCGTAACGTTATTTAAATCATTTCAATTTATGACGCATGACATTTTATACAAATAACATACTTTTTACAAGACATTGTTTACAAACAACTTACCTTACACAAACTCATTTTTACATAGTTATTCATTTAACCTTACATTTATTTATACATATCATCTGATCTTATCGTTTTTCAAATGATTTATAAGACAAAGCAAATTACAAGGTTCATGACTAAACATTTTCTTAAACACAAGTCATGAATCATATTTTTACAAAACCTATGTATCTCACAGGCATTTTTATGCTGACGTACCTATTTTCACATGTGTTTTCAGGAGCTTTTGCGTAGGATGATGATCGTGACACTAGGGCGGACCTGTGCCTTAGAGAATAAAAATGAAGATAGACTAGTTTAATTATGTCATGAACTCTTTGATTCCTGTTTAAGACAATGTAACTCTTATGTTGATTTATACAATACAACTTTGTATGCCATGGTTATGAAACAATTAATTCTGTTACAACACTCCCCGACGTTTTCCGCCACGTTTTGTATGTTATACGTGGTCGGGGTGTGACAGAAGAGTTGGTATCAGAGCCAATGGTTATAGGGAATTAGGTTATTAGTAATGCTTTGACCTAGACTATAACTTTCTAGGACCCTAACACAAGTTGTCTTGTGTTTAGATTTTAAAACATGCACTTCACCTATCCTTAGGTGATAACCACAACGGGAACATCAAGTTCGAATCCGCATTGAAAATTAATCATCTGTTTTTGGATGATTGATTACTAGGTTTTGAACCCTCTATTGTAAGGTTTTGAACCCTCTGTTGTAAGGTTTTGAACCCTTCCAGTTTGACTAAATTTTTGGCTTTATGCCTTTGAATTTTCAAAAATCTCGTCAAGGTTTTAGGTTTTAAATAATGTGAACACGTGCAAACTGGAAGAGTGAATGCCTGTATTCTGGGTTTTCTGTCTAGGCAAGCACTTCGTATATATCTCATCAGACGCGAGACCAGTTGTGCTTACCTGGGAATTCTTGGGATGAGTGTTCACTTATAGGCGAGCATGTCTTCGCGATACATTATTTTTGATCCATTTACTTTGATTAGTCACTGTGTGTTGTTTGTTTGCTTGGTAATGCGGACAAATGACCACCATCTTTTCTTTTGTTAATTTTGTTTCATCTCACTCTCTTCATCCAATCATCTCACTCGTTTCCTTTCATGTTTTCCTCTTTTAGAATGCCTCCTCGACGCGAAAACCAGATAGCGACTGCCGAACTGGCAGAAATCATTGCGCACCAGATGGCTGCTCAATTCCCAAATCTCTTTGCTCAATGGCACCAAGCCAACAACAATAACAATGCTCCCTGCAAATACAAGGATTTTAACTCGGCTAAACCACTCAAGTTTAGTGGTTCTGAAGGAGCGACTGGGCTTCTTCAATGGTTCGAGAGCATTGAGAATACTTTCCACCACGTGCAGTGTACTGACAATCGCAAGGTCGAGTTTTCTTCGAGTGTGTTTCAGAAGAGGGCTCTCACATGGTGGAATGGGGTTATGAGAGACCGAGGTGCAGAAGTTGCTCTAGCACAGACATGGGCTGAACTCAGGGCCCTTATGATGAGGGAATTATGTCCTCGTCATGAGCAGTGAGCTTTGGAGAAGGAGTTTGATGACTTGAAACAAGACAGTGGCGAGCACAGGGCATATACTGATAGGTTTGAGGAGTTGAGTCTGCTTTGCCCGACTATGGTTACCCCACTCGACAAGGCTATCGAAAGGTACATCGACGGCTTACCTGACTCAGTGCAAGACATCATTACTGGTAATAACCCTGCCACACTCCGTCAGGCTATCGAATTATCAGCGACATTGACTGAGTCGCAGATTCGGAAGAATAAGTTACACAGGAAGGGTGACAAGGGCAAGAAACACTCGTCTGACAAGGAAGATAGCAAGAAAGGTCAAAACATGAATGGAAAGAATTCTGGTTCCTCAAAGAGTTCTAGGAAGCGAAAGGCTTCCCAAAACTATGCTGTCACTGCCCAAGCTAACCAGGCAGCTCCCAACCAACCCGCGCAGCCTCCAGCGAAGAAGCCCTATTCAGGGAATGCACCTTTGTGCAATCGATGCAACAGTCACCATCAGCCGCAACATCCGTGCCGTTTCTGTAATAACTGTGGGAAGTCGGGTCATCTTGCCGCTACTTGTCGCATTCCTGTTAACCAGAACCAGGCAGTTCAGAACCAAGCCCAACAAGTTGCTCAGCATCTTGCTCAGCAACAGGGTCAAGCTGCACGACCACACTACCCACCAGGTGCTTGTTATAACTGTGGGGATCTGACCCATTACAGAAACCGGTGCCCAAGGCTGGCTAACCAGAATCATAATCCAAACCAGAATCAGGCTCAGGCTCGAGGACGAGTCTTCAACATGAATGCCCAAGAGGCGCAGGCGGACGATAATGTGGTGAACGGTACATTCTTTATTAATAATCAGCCTGCATCTGTTCTTTTTTATTCGGGTGCCGACAAGAGTTTTGTGTCATTGTCTTTTGAGCCAATGCTTCGCGTGTCTAGAACGAAACTAGGTAAATCTTTGACAGTAGAGGTTGCTAGTGGTGAACCCATTATTCTTGATTCTGTTCTTCGCAACTGCCAGTTGAACCTTAACGACCATCTTTTTCCTATCGACCTCACACCTATGCAACTTGGAAGCTTCGACGTTATTGTGGGTATGGATTGGTTAGCCAAGCATCACGCAGAGGTAGTTTGTTTTGAGAAGATCGTTCGTGTGCCGCTTTCGACGGGCGAGATCCTACAGGTGCAAGGTGAGAAACCGTCTAGTGGCCTCAAGCTCATGTCTTGTTTTAAAGCTCGGAAATATCTGCGGAAGAACTATGTGGCCTTCTTAGCACATGTTACAGCAGATAAAGGCAAGGGTAAGTCCATTTCAGATATTCCTGTCGTTCGGGATTATTCTGAAGTATTCCCTGAAGATTTACCTGGTCTACCTCCAGCAAGCCAAGTCGAGTTTCGCATTGATCTCGTACCTGGTGCAAATCCCATTGCCAGAGCTCCATATCGTCTTGCACTGTCTGAGATGCAAGAGTTGTCTAAGCAGCTTCAGGAGCTCTCTGACAAAGGTTTTATACGTCCTAGCTTTTCACCTTGGGGTGCTCCCGTTCTTGTTGTCAAGAAGAGGGATGGATCTTTTAGGATGTGTATCGATTATCGTGAGCTTAACAAGCTTACCATCAAGAATCGATATCCCCTACCGCGCATCGATGATCTCTTTGATCAGTTATAGGGCGCTTCTTATTTTTCAAAGATTGATCTGCGATCTAGATATCATCAACTTCGGGTGCATGAAGAAGATATTCCCAAGACAGCGTTCCACACTCGTTATGGGCACTATGAGTTCACAGTCATGCCATTCGGTTTGACTAATGCTCCTGCTGTTTTCATGGACTTAATGAATAGGGTCTGCAAACCTTATTTGGATCAGTTCGTCATTGCTTTTATTGATGACATCCTGATTTATTCTAAGACGCGAGCTGATCACGAGCAACATCTTCGTCTTACTCTGGAACTCCTAAAGAAAGAGCAACTTTTCGCCAAATTCTCCAAGTGCGAATTTTGGCTTAAAGAAGTTCAATTCTTAGGACATACTATCAACGAACAAGGTATTCATGTAGATCCCTCCAAGATCAGTGCGATTAAGGATTGGGATACGCCTACTACTCCTACTGAGGTTCGTTCTTTTCTTGGTCTAGCGGGTTATTATCGCCGCTTCATAGAAAACTTCTCGAAGATTGCAGTTCCTCTAACTGCTCTAACTCAGAAGAACAAACCCTTTGATTGGGGATTCAAACAAGAGGAAGCTTTTCAAAACTTGAAGCAGAAACTTTGTGATGCGCCTGTTCTATCATTGCCTGAGGGTGATGATGATTTTGTCGTGTATTGTGATGCATCGAAACTGGGTCTTGGCTGTGTTCTAATGCAAAGGAACAAAGTCATAGCATATGCATCGAGGCAGTTGAAGATACATGAGAAGAACTACACCACTCATGATCTTGAGTTGGGTGCAGTTGTTTTCGCTCTAAAGATCTGGAGACACTATTTGTATGGAACAAAATGTGTGGTTTTCACTGACCACAAAAGTCTTCAGCATATCTTCAATCAGAAAGAACTCAACATGAGGTAACGACGTTGGGTCGAGCTTCTAAACGACTATGACTGCGAAATTCGCTACCATCCTGGTAAGGCGAATGTCGTAGCCGATGCATTGAGTCGTAAGGAACGTACTAAGCTTCATTGTGTACGTGTTCAATCTGTTATTCAAGCTCGATCTGATATCCAAGCCCGCATTTCTCAGGCTCAACAATCTTGTGTTTCACAGGGTTTGATGGATAAGGAATTTCCCTATCACATAACACCTGATCTGGAACTGAAGGACAATGGATCGTATTACTTCATGGACCGTTTGTGGGTCCCAAGCCAAGATAACCTTCGTACCTTGCTTATGGATGAAGCCCATAAGTCTCGTTATTCTATTCATCCGGGCTCGGATAAGATGTATAAGGATCTTCGTATTCACTATTGGTGGCCTGGTATGAAGAAAGACATTGCCTTATACGTATCAAAATGCCTTACATGTCTTAAGGTTAAGGCTGAACATCAGCGTCCTTCTGGTTTATTGGTGCAACCAGAGATCCCAGTTTGGAAATGGGAAAACATTACTATGGATCTCATTACTAAACTTTCGCGCACAAAGAAAGGTCATGATGCCATCTGGGTAGTCGTTGATCGTCTTACTAAGTCAGCACATTTCTTGCCAATCCGTGAGGACTTTCCTGCTGACAGACTTGCAAAAATCTATGTGGATAAAATTGTAGCTCGACATGGTGTTCCTTTGAACATCATTTCTGACAGAGATGCTCGTTTCACTTCTCATTTTTGGAGAACCATGCAATCTGCTATGGGGACCCAACTTAATCTGAGCACAGCTTATCATCCGCAAACGGATGGTCAATCTGAAAGAACAATCCAGACTCTGGAGGAAATGCTTAGAGCTTGTGTGATCGACTTTGGTGTTAGTTGGGATTCACATCTTCCGTTAATTGAATTCTCCTACAACAACAGTTATCACACCAGCATCAAAATGGCTCCTTTCGAGGCTCTCTATGGTCGAAAATGTCGTTCACCAGTCTGCTGGAATGAGATTGGCGAGGCTCAGCTTACTGGACCTGCCCTCATTTTAGAGACAACAGATAAGGTTAAGAAAGTTCGTGATAACCTTCAGACAGCTAGAAGCCGTCAAAAGAGTTACGCAGACCCAAAACGCAAGCCCTTGGAATTTCAAGTCGGTGATCGAGTATTACTTAAGGTCTCACCTTGGAAAGGTGTGATCAGATTTGGAAAGAAAGGAAAACTTGCACCTAGATACGTTGGACCATTCAAGATCGTCGAAAGAATCGGAAAGGTAGCCTACAGACTTGAGTTACCTCCTGAACTTGGAAATGTTCATCCAACTTTTCACGTGTCCAATCTCAAAAGGTGTTTAGCTGATGAGAACCTCCACATACCGCTTGACGAAATTCGTGTTGACAAAACACTGAAATTTCTTGAGAAGCCAGTGGAAATCATGGAACGTGAAGTCAAGTGGCTTAAACGCAAGCGCATTCCTTTAGTCAAAATTCGCTGGGAAGCTAAACGTGGACCCGAGTTTACTTGGGAACGCGAAGATCAAATGAAGGCGAAATATCCGCATCTTTTCCCACGAGTTTCCTCTAAATAAATTTCGGGACGAAATTTCCACAAGTAGGGGAGACTGTAACATCTGTGCTTGTAATCATTGTGAACAGTTTAATTATCAATAAAACAATTTTATTTGATCCCAATGTTTGTTTGGTTGTGTTTTACATTTTTCATGTTTTGACTTTTGCTCAAATTCAAACTCTATATCATTACATTTCATGCTATGTATGCCCATTGTGTGCGTACTTAGTACATCGTTTTACATTACATGCTATGTATGCCCATTGTGTGCGTACTTAGTACATCACTTTACATTACATTTCATGCTATGTATGTCCATTGTGTGCATACTTAGTACATTGTTTTACATTACATTTCATGCTATGTATGTCCATTGTGTGCATACTTAGTACATTGTTTTACATTACATTTCATGCTATATATGTCCATTGTGTGCATACTTAGTACAGTTGTTTTCATCACATGCTTACATTTTGTTATGACATTTGGGTTGTTTACAATGGAACAATACATTCATTAACATTAGCTACGCCGTTCGTTAGTAGGTAGTGGTACCATAGGAATTGACAACTCCCGTTCCTGAAATCCTGGGTAGGTGTGGATTGGAAGGAATGACCGAATTCGATACACATAACTTAGATAAACCTTTAATTTGTTTAAGGGTTTATCGCCACAGTCTCAAGGCTTGGATGTATGCATTTTCACAATACCGCATAAATGTTTGTATCAGTATAGCATGCATTTGTTCCACAAAACATAACTTTGATTTAAACCATGTTTTACTTCAATACCTTGTTCTTGTGCATTTTACATATGGTTTAGTTGATACATTTCACATACCATACATGACATTTTTGGATACACATTACATGATTTACATTAGACATAAACATTTTGACATTGATATACACAATTCATGATTTACATTAAACACAGACATTTGATATGGTTTACACAATAACATTTTGACATTTGATTATACATAAACATTTTACATTGGTGGTTTCGTTTGAGTAAGTGATTTAAGTAACGAGGCGTGTGTAATATGATACAAGCATGGTGAATACGCCGCTGGTACTTCCTATACATAAGTGTTTGTATGGTATCATATATCGTAGCGTTATTTAAATCATTTCAATTTATGACACATGACATTTTATACAAATAACATACTTTTTACAAGACATTGTTTACAAACAACTTACCTTACACAAACTCATTTTTACATAGTTATTCATTTAACCTTACATTTATTTATACATATAATCTGATCTTATCGTTTTTCAAATGATTTATAAGACAAAGCAAATTACAAGGTTCATGACTAAACATTTTCTTAAACACAAGTCATGAATCATATTTTTACAAAACCTATGTATCTCACAGGCATTTTTATGCTGACGTACCTATTTTCATATGTGTTTTCAGGAGCTTTTGCGTAGGATGATGATCGTGACACTAGGGCGGACCTGTGCCTTAGAGAATAAAAATGAAGATAGACTAGTTTAATTATGTCATGAACTCTTTGATTCCTGTTTAAGACAATGTAACTCTTATGTTGATTTATACAATAAAACTTTGTATGCCATGGTTATGAAACAATTAATTATGTTACAACACTCCCCGACGTTTTCCGCCACGTTTTGTATGTTATACGTGGTCGGGGTGTGACACCTGCCACAGCAACGGAACCCCCCGCCTGGGCAGACCCCCCATTAACGTGCATCCCTGCATTTCGGTTCAGACCCGGATCAACCTCATCACCAACTACAAACTTGACATCCCTAGAATCTCCCTGAAGCAGCCTCCACAAAGTCAACTCTGTAAAAGAAAGACACCAAAGATGACTACACAAATACCAAGAAACAAAAACAAACAAATGCAGATCCAAGGCAAAAGGATACCTTTTTTACCGAAAAAAGCCTTGGGACGAACAGGGTAGGAAGGGCTCAACCCCCCCCCCCCCCCCATGGCCAAAATTTCTTCAGAAAAAGTAAAGGCCCTCATAGGGTTTTCATACATGCGTTTCCACTGAACAGTCTCGTTAGCCGAAAGGGTGGGAACATTATCTTCAATAGCGGCGTCGACATCCTTAGGCAATGGGGATTCTGGTATCATGGCAGCGGAGACAAAGATGAACCTGCTCTTCCAATCCTTCGGGTAAGTGGAGGTTGGCATGAAGGTATAACAGGGTTTCGACACACTATTCTGTCTCTTGGCAAAAGTAAACCAATCTCCATCAGAGATCAGTTTATAGAACATGCAAAACAAGGGGACGGAAGGTTCACCAGAAACGGCCGCACAGGATAACTCAAAGTGCACCACTCTCATCAACCCTAGGGGATGCAACTGAGAAAAGTGACCCCCAAAGTTGCGAAGCAAAGCAACCTTGAAAGGAGAAAGGGGATACCGGACTCCGCAAGAAGAAAATGCCAACGTATAAAGGGGAATTCTGTCCGGTGTACATTCTGCCGGTTCGTTGGGGCCCGGCAAGGTGGGAGAAAACTGCTCAGGAATGTTGTATGTCTCGACAAAAGACTTCAAGTCCTTCGCCGTCAGGACTGATCTAATAGCAAGACGACCAGAACGACTCATATTTAGAAAGAAAAGCGGTGATCGGAGAAATATGGGGGAGAGAAAGAAAAAACCAGAAGAAATGGAGAAGAAGTTGGGAAAGGAATGGGGATATTTAAAAAGAGGTAACTGACAAGGCGAGTAACTGTCACATCACCCGTCCCTTCGAAATTCAAAAAAAGGCACACGTGTGTTTAAGGGGCTAAACCCCCGCCACTAGTCTACGGTGGAATGATGGGTTTTATAAAAAGCGGAGATAATTAATGACCAACCGGAAGTGGGCCCACACTCATGGCCCAAGAAAACTAAACTCCCTCTTGAACGGTTATGACTCAGCCCCGGATCATGAGCCTCGGGTCTCAGAACCAGGGACTAAAGATGACTTGACGACGGGCCAATGGGAAATCCCATTTTACCCGCTTTGGGCTACATCCATGCGGGCCCAAAAAGTACAAACCCAAATAACAAGTTGCCTTGCCCATTAAGGTTCCCTTCGTTAGAAATGAGCGGGAAACCATGATCAGAAGAAGCAGGTCTCATTTAATGCTTGATAAGAAGAGGATCTCGGCTGGCAATTGTACTTCTCCGGCCAGAACATTAAATAAGGTTGTCATCTTACCGTTAGGGGTCAGACACGTGTCTGAACCCCTCGAAAGCCCGCAGAATCCGTTGGATCACCTTGATAAAATATCTCACATGTGGGATAAGGACTGGAGATTATATAAGAGTCAGAGGGATAACCATAAGGGTGATCAGAGGTATCACATTTAACACTCTCTCATTTACTCTTCTCTCATTAATTCTGACCAACATTCTTATACATTTAACACACACATACATTTATTGGATTCACACCTTAGAGGAAACACTCCGGTGATCACACTCATCGGAATAAGCTCCTCTCATTCCCCGGCAAGTTTACTTACTCTCACGCCGGAGCTTGGTCACGGATCCCCCTCCCGGGGCCCTCCGTGCGAGGCTATCGGTTTATTCTTTTGTGGCTACAAGGAACGGGATATCCGGACGTCAGCGAAGACCCCATTAAACGTCACCAGGGATTTGGGTATTCGACAACATCTATGGTTGCCTACTAACTACATTGCATATATAAGCAGCATATTGCATGACTTTAGGACAGCTTGTAACTAATGGTCAACTGTATGCTAATGACAGCGCACAGTGTGTATGCCAAGACATACCGGATTTTGTTTGCTGCATCTATAAACAACAACATGATTAGTTGATAGCAAGTTGTTACTAACATCACAAATGTTTGTCGCCATAAGTAAATGAAGCTAACATGTAATGTCGCACAACGCGCGACACAACGAATACCCCTAGTTAATAGTAAATGGTTAAAGCTTATGTTAAAGAGCTATGCATATTCATAGAATACAATTACTTAATTTACCGTTGTGTCTTACTTGATATTGTACTAGTTATGTTAAAGCACAAAGTAATGTTATGATATGTTAATACTAGGTTAATGCCCGCGTAATACGCGGGCTTCCACCAAAACTATATTATTTACTTTGAATACAAATGTTGTGTACAAATACATACATTGGACGAAAAAAACAGAAAACTTTTCAAATGCCGGAAATAACTTCCTCTAATGCAAAAAATGTAATAACTTGAAATTGAAAACCATAACGAATGTCAAAAACCAACAAAACCATATAAAAAGTTAATATCTACCATATGAAAGGCAAAAAACATGACCTAAATGTCATATAACTAATGACTACGCCTAACGTAAGGTACAACCAGTTCAACACTCAACACCTGCTCATTTTCATCAAAAGAATAATGAACCCTGTCACGGACGTTAATTTGAGCTGCTTTCATAAACTTCTTCCACCTGGTTAACGCGTATCGAAAACCTCCGTCGCTTTTTCTTTCACGTCTGTTACCGTTAGTAAATTGCTGTGGGGGATCTAGATGCATAAGCCTAACGGTGATATCTTTTAAACCTTCATCAAGTCTAGCCATCCGTGATACAGGATCAGGAATCCTCTGTATTGTTGTAAAAATAAAATTAATAATAAAAATGAAACTAAAAGAAGAATGTTTATTAAGTAACAAAAAATTGTAACACTTGTTTTTTAGCGGTTTGTAAAATGATATTAAAACTTACAAAATAACGTTCACAAGCCATACGAACAAAACGACGAACACCACCAGGTATTTGTTCATCAACTTCATTTTCAGCATCGATAGGTGCAACGTCAGCCTGCAAATTAAATATATAACATGTATTACATTAACATATATAAAATATATATTTAAGTACCAAAATGTAACTTACCTCATCGACATCTACATTAGGAAAATTCATTTCAACACCGTTTTTTCCAAAAAAAATTAAATGGAAAAAATTACCAAAAGCTTTTGTAAATAACAAAAAACAACCAGCCTTCAACTGCAACTGACTGACAATTACGTCAATACCAACGGTAAAACCGACTTTACCGTCAGACGTTTCAATGGCAACGTTAAACGTTTTGTTATCTATAATTACAGTAGAGATTACATCATTTGATGAATAATCATAATTTTTTGGCAAGATACATTCAAGAATGACCTGTGGGAATGATAAAAAAAGAAAAAAAAACAAATTAGTTTTAATATAAGTAAAGTAATACATCAACACATTAAGAAAAATAAAAAATAGAATTTATCTTACATAAAAATGAGATGATGGAGGGAGCAGATACGTCCAGAAAGAGCCACGACTAACCCCATCAACGAAATATGTTAATTTAAACGTAGTAGAATCTACATGATTAAATACTACCAAACAGCCTTTGGTTAGTCGCAAATGTTCTACAACATTGGACCAACCATGAAAAAAGAATAACTTTCCTTTATCAGCGCTTAAAGAAACATTAAATAGTCGGCCATCTTCAATGTGTATAATAACATTTGTAGGGCCTTTATCTACACCCCATAGTTTGACCGCAGCGTCATCTGGAATGGACTAATAAAACAAACAATTGCAAAATTAATTATAATTACAGTGAAAATATATAAACTATGCAATAATAATAAACTGTATTTAATAATAAGAAAATAAAAGAACAAAAATAACTTATGTAATAATTTATCATTTACCAGAATAACTTCATCTGCTACATTCATTAGCCTAAAGAACCAGGGTCCTCTGAAACTGATTTAAAATTTTCGATGTTAATAAAGTGTAACATGTTAATGTTAGTGTGAGAAAAAAAACAAAAACATGAAAAAAAAAAAACACAGATACTACATATGAAATGTAAAATAAACTAACAAAATGAACAAAAAATACCTTGATGAACTTTCTGCCATATCAAATACCTACAAAAACAGGTTACATAAACAAACCACATCAGATGAATTATTAAAAAAATTATAAATAACAACATAAAAAACAATGTGAACGACATGTTATAATAACAATCCATATATAACAAACCTCGTCAAAAGTATCTTTTATTTCAAAATCTATAATAAATGGAGGCAACCGATAATATAACCATTATGATACATCATAATAAAAAATCGTGTAGCCAACTAATTTACACTGACAATTAAGAAAATTTAAAACCCCATAAAATATATAATACTATTATCCTATAATCAAATATAGATAAAGTGACCTCAAAAGTTGATAGATTACATAAACATGTGATATAAAAACAAAATCATAAGAATTTCCATGACAATCAGAATCAGGCTTTGTATAACATAAACTTAATCAATAAATCAGTCTAAAAAAATCATATAAACGGAATCATATCAAAATAAAAAATTCATAAAAAAATATATTCAATAACAATCGGAATCAGGGTTTCCTATATACATCATAATCTGCATCAAAATCGGTTTAAGGGTTTCGCATAAACATCATATTGTATAAGAAAACCATAATCTTAAAACCCCTTAATCAACATATTTTAAAATGCCAATGAGATTTATGCTTTTGAATGACATTCACAAACTTATTAACAATCCCAATCCAATAAAAGTTATTTTACATAAATTCAAATAGAACTTAAGAAAGATATTCATAACAATCGGATCATGGGTTTCGGGTAAACTTTATAGAATAAATATACATTATAAATAAAAAGTATTCTGAATGAAAATCGGTTTTGGGTTTTGCAGAAACAACGTATTCGTTAAGAAAACCATAATCTTAAAACGCAAAAATGAACATATTTTTAAATACAAATTGGATTTAGGGTTAAATAAAAAAAAACTTTAAACACATTAAATAAAAGGAGAAACACATGAATAATGATTAAAGAAGGAATTTAAGAAAAAACAACTTACAGATTTGTAGAGGGATATGTGAAATTCAGAAATCGATTCAAGAAAAAGTAGATGTAGATGAAGACGGTGAAGAACGTAAAAGCATCTATATATGTAGATCCACTGAAGAACTTTATTGTTATATGGAAACCGAAGGTATTCTTGGAAGAAGATTGGAGTGAAGTTGAAAAGTTGTTTGGAACCATAACTACAAAGGAAGTAACTAAATTTTTTAAAAAATATAACGGCAACCTAATTATAGAAAAAATGTCTAATTACATTAACATACTTATAATATCAAATTGATAAATTAAGCATAAAAACATTACTCTGTTTATAGAAAAAAAAACGTTTTTAAAAAGAAATTAAATTTCATAAATTAAGTAAACTGCAATAAATATGGTCGGAACTACAAAAATCAATAAAAATCAAAAACTTGATTTTGTTTGAAACAAAAATCAACAAAAACCTCTGATCAACAAAGAACAATAACTTAACCATAACTGCAAAGGAAATAAGCATTTTTTTTTAAAATATAACGGCAACATAATTATAGAAACAATGCCTAATTACAGAAATGTACTTAGAATTTAAAATTCATAAATTAAGCTTAAAAACATTAATCTGTTTATAGAAAAAAGACGTTTTAAAAAAAATTAAAGATATCTTTAAAGCAAAATTGAAAAAATGATAACTGAAAAATCAAATTATACTATTTTTCAAAACACTGTTAATTTAATAAGAATAAGAATAAGGCATAAGGCAGACTACATATATAAAAAAACAAACAATATCAATTAAAATAAATTAAATATATTATTAATTAAAAAACATAACACAAAAAACATTCAGAATATATTATTAATTAAAAAAACTGAACCATAAAAAGCATAAATAAAATTATATATGATAAACTTTAAAAAAATAAATAAAAGTATAAGATTTAACTAACCTCTGTTGCTTGACGAATGGTGGGATTCCGCTCGTTATGACGGAGTTAGGGATTCACATGAAAAAAAAAATCAACAAAAATTAGTAACTGTGATAAATATGGTCGGATCTACAGAAATCAATAAAAATCAAAAACTTTATTTTTTTTGAAACAAAAATCATATCTCCATCCAGAAGTATTCATATCTCCATCCAACTCTCTCTTTCTTCTCTATTCAATATCACAAAGATTCAACTCTCTCTTTCTTCTATATTCATGGTGAAGTTGCAAAACATTTATATTGTCAGACTGTCAAGCTCAGATTATCAAAAAAGATGACAACACCATGGTTGCAAGAGAGGTTGCATGAACAACTGCCATCCTACAACCTTGCCATACCATAATGCTATCTTCATTCAATTTTTACTCAGATCTACAAAATCATCATAGCCTTATGTTCAAAGGACAAGTCCAATGCACTTTGAATTCATTTTTATTCACCTTCAAAGTCAACACTAAATGATTTGCTCAAGTATTTCAAATGATTTCAAAATGTCAAACCTCACTTATTCGGGCAGACGTCTGCTTCATCATAGTTTTAGTCTCAGGTGAGAAGCATCTCATCAACATCATTGACTAAGAATATCCCTTAGGTGACATTGATCTAATTATCATCAACCAAACATCGATTACAAAAACATCTGTCCTGATAAAAAATGAATAGATCAATTTTCAAAACTTAGCCTCATATGAGTAAATCCTAATTGAATATTGATGTAACAACACATACAGGGTCAGTCAACACAGTTGAGATGATACAGGTTCAGGTAACAAAAAGAAACCCTCTGTTGTAGAAGCAACCAGTGATAGAGTTTTGATGGAATTTTTAAAAGGGGTCGGTGACATTGTCGAGGAGTGTAAGGAAATGCTATCACTTAGCATTTCCTGACAATCCTCGAAAACATCACCGACCCCTCCATGTTTCAAGCAAAACACTCTCACTGGTTGCTTCTTCAACAGAGGGTTTCTCCTTATTACCTTGAACATGTAACATCTAAACTGTCTTTGACACATCCTTTGTGTCTTCCTCTCTTCATTAATAGCTAAAAACATGACACGTAGGCAAATAGAGGTCATCCTGTAATCTCCCTTAATAGATAGTATGGATTCTGAAAACACTACATGTAATCAAAATACACGAATTAGATCTGTAATTTCTAAAATTAAGCAAATTACTACAAAAATGTAATAAAATTATATAAAACATATCAAGGCAAAAAGGCACTAAATAGCCACATTCAGGCCTAATTCAAGATATCAGTCATTCAAAAGATTCAAAACCAACTATAGATGATTGAAGTTAAAAAATGATTTATAAGTGAATAAATTGAATGAATTAAGTGAATATATATACAAATTTCGTTTAATTGTTTTTTTCAAGTTGAAATATCAGTTGAGTAATATAAAAATATGTTACCTAAGTTAACAAATTAGTATTTTTAGAAATGGATTGACATTTCTAAAAAAAATACAAATGTCAAAAAGATTAGGCACCAACTTTTTCGTATACCTAAAAGGAATGCATGAAAAACAACACAAAATGAAATACCACCCTAAAAAATTACCACATCTTATACATCAAATTTAATATTAAAAAGGTAAACTCAAACTGTAAAACGGTTGAAAATTCAGGTTTTTGACCAACCAAAGAAAATTAAAAAATGCCATATAATTTAGCATACGGTTGTTTAGTTTTTTTGGTAATATATATGTAGTTAATTTAGGATTTTTTTTTACTAAACTTAATTGTTTAAATACAAAATATTATATGTCAGCAACGATTTTAAAAAATTTATATATATAAGTTTGAAAATTTGTTTTTAATTTCTAAATTTAAATAAAACAACCTTAATAATGTTCATTAAAATAAAAAAAAACCAATTTGATATAAATAATTAATTAAACTGTATGTCAAAAAATATTTCAATTATTTCAGTGTACAAACTTTATTTTATTTCCTTTATAAATTTTTATTTCACTAACCAAACCTTTTTATGTATAAAATAGTAGCATATTTAAAATAAAATTTCCAAGTGTAGATATTCAATGAAGGTTAGGAAAACTCTAAATTGATTAAAATGGAACGGTTTTATTAAAAAAATTAATTATAGTCAGTTATACAATTTAAAAAAGGAAACAAAATCATATTAAATTTTTGTTTTACGTAAATCTTTAAAAAACTGACGGTTTATTATAATAATATTTAATAAAATAATAGAGTTGGCACTAATCAAACAATGTACTTAAATGATGTTTAATATGATGAATACTTTACTTGATTCCTAAATTAAGATACGTACAATTTTGAAGCACTTATTATTTCACAAAAAGATAGAATATTAACCACAAACATGTAGCAATACCAATAACATTAACGTCTACCAATCTATAATCAAATATGTTCAAAAACTAAGATCTTCGGCCACACATATAAATGGCCCAAAAAAAAGTGTCAGCAACATCTACCATCACATATGTTTAACATAACAACCACAACAAAAACCTACCATTAAATGTATACTAACGACCACACCTTGAAAATAGTACCAAAACATACCATGTACCTTCACCAAGTCAGTTATATAGGAACATACCTTTACTTTTAACAAATACCATATGAAACGAAGAACCGTATACCAACCGTTTGTCTCTAACAAACTCCCTCATACCGGTCACATTTAATCGCGGCCAGCCTTGCGAGAACTCCTTACCAATAGCTACATCCCAAGTTCGACCAGCGCTGTCCTTGATGATCAAATCCATCTTTCGATCTAAACCATGAGTTTGAGCCCACTTCTTCTTCAAACGCTACAGATGATAATATAAATGTTAATAATACATACCATTAAAACTGCTTTTCCTACAACTAATGATTTAAACTGGATTCACTTAACATACATTAATGGTATGAAGAAGTAAATAATACAAACTTACGTAATGATTGTCAACAACAAAAGTAACCGGTACTTCGTCATCAACACTCTCTTCAAATACAGGTGCAACAACCGCATCAGGCACCTCATCATCAGACACTTCAATTACGCCATCACTTGGTTGTTTTTTGATAACAGAAAGTTCAGGCGGGTAAGTTAGAAGGGCAGGCTTACAACAAAAAACACTCAAATCAAACGTATTACGATCAATCATTTCAAATACCAACAAATGATCATCAGTTATCGACATATCCTCCTTGATCCGACTCCAACCTGTGGTAATGTAAATGTTATGGTCTAAAATTTCCATCCGAACAACCCATTTACGATTTCCAGCAGAACGAATCAAAACCGGATTTGAAGGACAGATATTCAGCATAGAGTGATGAACAAACAACCTGTTTACATACTACACAAAGAATAAAACAGTATCAGGATCAATGGTATAGCCGAAATAGAAAAAAATGAATGAACGCAAAGATAAAATAATTTAAAAACGTATAAGTTCAATTACCATGCAGTCGTCTCGGTCTTTAAAATCATTTTTAGGTTTGTAGTAGAAGTAGTTAGATGGTGCTAGAGAAATGTCTTGATAAAAGTGGAATAGGCGGAACAAAGATAAAGCTTCTTCATACTGACAAACAACCCACGAATCGTCCGGTAATTTCAAAGATGTGACAACATCAAACCAGCCATTGTAAAAAAAAAGTCGCCTGCAAGTTTGAACACTTTGACCTCAAAGGTCCTCCCATCAAGGGTCCTGATGATTGCATTTTTCTCTGGATAACCAAACTTCGTAATCCAGTCACCATAGTCAGCAGGAAGTTTCTGCAACGGAAAATATAAGTATCGTTAAATGCAATTATAATAACAGTAATCACAAAGTGTTATATTAAAACATCTTAATTTTTTTTCTTTAAATGATTATAATTTCAACACTCACCAACGATTTTCTGTCGCACTTCCACACACGCGCAGCGAATCCGTACACCATCTCGCTTCCAAAGTTGTTGTCTTTCACAACCCCAAATTGTATATCATAACAGGTACATGTAACAAATATAGGTAACAAACGACAGTCAATTTTTACATCAAAGAAAATATCAAACGATATCAAAAAAGTAAACCATACACGGGCAGCGAATCCGTAAACCATATCGCCTATCAACGTATGAAAAGTAAATGACAACATAAAATTGAGTTTAACATAGAATCAATAAAAGCCGTCATATAAAATGATGTGCTGAATACGGTCTATAAAAACTAACCTAATCTAGACACCCTAGTTTTAAATTTATAAACTAAGACTCTCTAAATGCTAGACCACTGACAGGCAAGTGTACCTATCGTACGTAGTAAAGCCTAATGAAGTCCGAGTATCGAACCCACGAGACACTAGCGACGCTAAACTAGACTCTGACTCAACTAATTACTTAACTGGTTTATTTAATTTGATTGGATTTTGGGTTTTAACTAATTAAACTAAAGGTATTAACTAAGACGAACTAGACTACCTAGACGCAGGCTGAAGGCTACTAAGGTGAAATCAAGGATGAGAAAGTACTACCCAGGTTTGGAATCCTATTCGTGACTATCGGTTTTCTCTCGGCAATGGTAACTATGATGGAACCAGGTTCTAATAATATGACACTATAAGACTAAAGACAGGTTGAATCTCCTCCCGGTCTCATCAACTTCTCCTAAGGCCTAAAGGTCAAATAAAACTCACTGGTATGGGGTGGATCACCTCCCGGTCTCTCCAACAATACTAAAGTACCCAAAGACTAGATCTCCTCTCGGTCTCACTAATCACAATACACCCTAGAGTGCACGAGGTAACCTAAAAACACTTGACAAGACTTAGGAAAACAAATAATACTAGGCCACTTAGACAGATCTCCTCCCGGTCTCACTGCACCTAAATACCTAGCACCAAAGACAATCCTAACTATCTATCTCCTCCCGGTCTCAAGAATAGGTAGAACACTAAACTCCTCTAAATTATCAAACAAAGTTCCTATGGAATACGTGCACCATAAACCATGAACTAGTTACAAACACAAAGTTAGGTAACCTAACATGCATCTATACATGAAAGACATTCACAAAGACACACGGGGAACGATTGAACGATAATAAATTAGAATAAAGCATGCACACACATCTAGCCAATTATTATTAGGTCTTTTACTTTAATATTTATCCATCACAAAATTACCAAAAGCCGACAAATTACTAATTAACACAAATAATCATCACAAACCCTGGTAGAAAAAATAACTAGCCAAGAATCATAGTCATAAACAATAAACAAGTCTGAGATATCAAAAACATCATGTTCACAAGTCTAAAAAAACACAAAGTCTAATTAAAAACTGTAAAGTTAACTCGTTTGCGAACCCAGACTTGAATCTTGAACCGTGACTTTGAAACTCAAACCAATCCCCTTCTCCTCTCTTGATTTTTTTTTTCTTCTTTTCCTTCTGCCGTGCGTAGCCGTCTGATCTCCAGCCGTCCCTATGTATCTTCTCGTCTGCCGTCTCCTCTTAATAATATGTTGTTCTGTGCTTTATTTAGTGTCAAACGCAAGTGTTCCACGATATGGGCTGCTGACAACTGGCCCAACAAACAAGCATATGTGGCCCAACAAACAATCAGATAACGGTGGCACTATTTCCTTAATTGCAATAATGACCTTTCATGTTTCTTTTAATCCTTTGTAAATTAGCCTCCGTATATAACTGTCATCCAAGCCCCACTCTTTATCTAATATGAGCTCCATCACCTAAAGTCTTGCTTTTGAAATTCACCTACGAATGATATGAAAAAAAAAAAAGAATTTAATCAATGTCTCATTTATATTCTCAATTAATTCACTTAACCATCAATTAAATATAACTTTTTCTAGATGAAATACCCCGTTTTAGCTCGTTACCAATTAAATTCATCAATCTAAAATATGAACCAAATACGAGTAGAATTTAATAAAAACAACCATATATTTACTTAAAAGTGTAGGAAAATTTATATAAAAATATGTATATTTTAGACCACATCATAAAACATATAAAAGATTGCTAGAGTTCAAATAAGAGGCTTGAAATAGAATGTGCACTATAATAATCAAATCACAGATTTAACAATCCGATATGAAAAACCATAACGTACATATATTCATCAATATGCATTGAACAGGTATGAAGTGCTGGGATCATCTTACATATTTTCAATTACTAAGCAATTTTCTAACTACGGATCATACGACTATATTTATCAGCAAGGTGTTGAGAAATTCAACATCAAATAGATGAATTCAGCAGATGGCAAACAACAAATAACAGTAGATGAAAACAGTAATTAGAACCCTAATACACAAAAAACTTAAAACGTACAATAACTTAATCACTTAAATAACAGTAGATCACAATTTTTCAAGAACATAAAAACTAAAAAAATACATCAAACTTCATCGAATAAAACTTCAAACATAGAAAACGGTTACTAATTAACAGAATATAAAATCTTGGTAATCTGAGGAACAGAATTGAAAACTCAACATTGTTTTGGTCAAAAATTACCGAAGCAATTTAGTGATCAAATTAGTAAAGTGAGGTAGTGTGCTAGAAAGTGTGTTTGAAAATATGCTTATTGTGTTAATTAGGAAATCAGTATTCAGGATACGGCTCAGGATATTGAGCTGTATCTATGATCAAACTATGAGCAAAAAGTAAAGTAAACGACACGAGATGTACGAGGAAAGCCCTTGATCAATCTAGATCGCCGGCATAAAACCTCGGGAGCTGACAATCGCAGCTGTCTTGTTCTTCTTATTGCTTCAAACGTCAGGATACAGTGCTGGATATGATGCGGATCAACTAGGTGATACAATGTGATTGAAGTACAAGTGTTGGTGTGTAGTGATTGCTAGTAGCTAGAGAGCAAAGTGTGCGAAAGAAAGTGTGTGCCTTAGCCTGATCCGATCATTCTATTTATAGTTACAAATAACAAACTAACTCTCCTATTATTCCGGGATGCTGGGAATATTCCATTCTGAACATTGGGAGACTCTTTTAACTTGTTTTCCACGTGCAAATTAACCATAAAACCGGGTCTTCAGCTCATATAACCGTTACAAAGTCAATAGCATTGACCAGCATCCGATATTCTCGCGGAATATGCCTTTCTTCTATTCTGACCGTTACAAGACCCATTCTTCCACCATCAACGTCCATTTTTCAACCACCTTGAGCGAATCTTCAGGTAGATCAAGTCCTTTAACGTTGGTGCCTTGCAACCAAAGAAAATCGTTAGTAGCAAGCAGGATACCCCCAATATCCTGGTTCAATATCCTGGCCGCAGCATCAAGCATATAATATCAGGATATAAGCTCGAAATTTCACCCATAACAATTGTCCCCAAAAATATATCTGTTAGGATTCTGAAATCCAAACGGGTATATTTTTCGTTGCGTTGTTCGATACACTTAATGGGATGTAGATGTTGATGTGACTTCGTGCAACTTCCAAAGTTATACTTTATCATAACTAGACAGTCTTCCGGCACGTCTGGTAAGGATATCTATTTTAAATTTCCCTTGGTGAAAAAGGAGCCCTCCGCTGCCACCAGGTTTAAACCTTTTTCTGCTGCTCCCAAGCTTTCCCCTCTGACTAGGTCCCGGGCATCAGGATCTAAGGAGAGGAAGGGTACTGATTTCCCTGCTACTGCTGTCACAACCTTCTTCTACGAGAATCCTGGCTTCATCGAGTCCACTTTGTTAAATTTGATGGTTGATGTTTGTCGAACAATTTACTTTCCTGCACTTAGATACTAGTACAATATGATGGCCGGAGGTGAAGGGATCCTGAGTTTCAGGACGAAGCCTTCGGTCATCAGTGTTAAAATGCTTTTGAATCTATCACACTCTGGGCGGATGGGTCTTGATTTAAGACGAAGCCAAGAGTGTGACATTTTGGTTTGTTAATAATAGACTAATCTTTTGACCTTATCTGTTGTTGTTATGTTTTCGTTTTGAAAGATATGTTCTAAATATTCTGATCAAATATCCTGGTCAGGATACTGTTCAATACTTTTGTCATCAAAATGTTAAACAAAAACTTGGTTGAATATAATTTTATAGAAAACTTAGATTATTTAGATAAGGTTTTCAAAACTTGAAAAATAATAAATCATACCAGAAACACCTGGGCAATAATTTCCAACCTCAACCTTTGAATTCTTTACAATGTCCCCGGCATGGATGTCCCCTGTCTGTGTAGGATATTGCATCAGCGCATGACTTGAGTATTTCTTCACTTAGTGATTGAACTTCGTAGCTTTTTATCCACAAAAGAATCCGCGTAATCTGCAATCTTGTCAAAACTTTAGTTTTACTGGGGATAAACCCACAATGTACTAGGTATAAACCCTTAGCATCCTGGGGATAAACCCTTGTTTTCGTGCGCTACAGGCGAGGATGTGGAAACCCCAAAACTTAGAAAGGTGAAAACCTTTAAACCTTAGAAGTGTGTGAAAACACTCTTGTTTTCGCGCGCTACAGGCGGGAGTGTATAAACTCCAAGACTTAGAAATGTGAAAACCTTTAAACCTTAGAGAGTATGAAAATACCCTTTCGCGGGAGAGGGTGATCAATCCTCATATACCTTAAGGATCCAGGGTATAGCCAACAGTAACGAAATTGTCAGCCACTTTTACATGAACTGGTCCCGCCACCTTGAACTATCCCTGGATAACTTGCGCTCCAGGCGGGGTGTTTAAACCCAATTCGGAAGAAAGGTGAATACCTTTAAACCTGTGAAGGGATCAGTATCCCTTAAACGTGAGAGAGGGGGCCAATCCTCTAATCTTTCGAGTTATCCTGAGTACATATCCTGGAGCTATATCCTGAAACATATCTTGCAAAACAATTGTAAACTAAGGTGGGTGTTAGCTTGGCTAACACCCCTCCGATGCTTAAGTTAGTATTGAGTTTCAAAGATTAAATTAAACCAAAACATATTTAAAAAAGATAGAATTCATACCATCCTGAGTTAGAAATTGAATTCTAAACTCACTTGAAATAGAGCTTAAGGTGTATAGCATTCCAAGACCTCGGTAGCATATCCCCCTCCATATTCTTGAGTCTGTATGCTCCTTTCCCTGCTTCTGATTCAACTTCATATGGTCCTTCCCATTTTGGAGCTAACTTGCCATCGGCAGGATTAGTAGTATTCTGAAAAGCCTTTCTTAACACCCAATCTCCAATCTTAAATCTTCTGGTCCTAACATTCTTGTTATATGCCCTGGATATTCTCTGTTGATATGCTGCCATCCTTAGCCTTGCCGCATCTCTCTTCTCATCTATAGTGTCTAAATCCTGACTCAAGGCTTCAGGATTCTGCTCAGGATCACTTAAGATAGATCTTGCGGTAGGTATTGTCATTTCCGTTGGAATCATTGCTTCTGCTCCAAACACCAAGGAAAATGGGGTTTGGCCTGTTGCATTTTTTACCGTTGTCCTATCAGCCCATAAAACAAAGGGTAATTCTTCTGCCCATCTTCCTTTTTTGGCTCCAAGCCTTTTCTTTAAGTTATTGACAATTATCTTGTTTGAGGATTCTGCTTGTCCATTTGCTTGAGGATGTACCGGAGTAGACGTAATCATTTTGATTCCCCAACTCTTGCAAAAGTCAGTAGTCCTCTTACTTATGAACTGAGAACCATTGTCACAGATTATCTCGGCTGGTACTCCGAATCTGGTCAGGATATTTCTCTTGATGAAGGATACTACTTCTTGGTCTCTAACTTGAACAAATGCTTCTGCTTCAACCCACTTAGAGAAATAATCCGTCATTGCTAGCATAAAGACTTTTCCTCCCGGAGCTTTTGGTAGCTTTCCCACTATATCCATACCCCACTTCATAAATGGCCAAGGGGAAACAATAGGATATAATGGTTCAGCCGGCTGATGCAGTATGTTACTATGTCTTTGACATGCGTCACATCTTCGAACATATTCTGCGGCATCTTTTCTCATTGTTGGCCAATAATATCCTGTCCTTAACACTTTTGAGAATAACGACCTGCTCCCAGCATGGTTACCACAATCCCCTTCATGTATATCCTGAAGTACTTCTTTGGCTTCAGGATCCTCCAAGCATCTCAAATACAGTCATGCAAGAGATTTCTTGTATAAAATATTATTTATAATAGTGAATCATGATACCTTCATCCTAAATGCCTTAGGATTTTCATTTCCAGGGATGTGTCCTTCTTTGAGATATCTCATGATTGGAGCCGTCCAGGATTTAGGATCCTCTTCAGGATGTTCTGCTCCAGGATCCTGAATACCAGCTACTTCTTTATCCTGAGGATTCGTCGCAGGATATAAGACATGTAATATTGGTATTCGCGTCCCTTCAGGTATCCTGATCGATGATCCCAAATTTGCTAAGGCATCCGCTTCAGCATTATCCTCCCTTGGTACCTGTTCAAGTATAAAAACATCGAAATATCCTGCTAATTCTTTGAGAATATCGAGATATTCGATTAATTTCTCACCCTTAACTGCATAGGATCCATTAAAATGGTTAGTAATTAACAAAGAGTCAACATATACTTGCAATTTTTTGATACTCATGCTCTTAGCCAATTCCAATCCTGCAATTAAGGCCTCATACTCTGCTTCATTATTAGTAGCAGGAAATTCACACCTAATAGCCTGGGGTAATATGTCCCCCTGTGGCGATTTTAGTAGTATTCCTAATCCTACTCCTCTTACATTAGATGCACCATCAGTATATAATGTCCAGGATCCTGAGGATTCTCCTAACTGTTGAACTTCTAGGTCTACCTCATCCTGAATGTCACTACTAAAATCAGCCACAAAGTCAGCTAAAGCCTGAGACTTTATGGCATTTCTAGGTTCATATATTAAATCATAAGCACTTAACTTTACCGACCACTTAGCCATTCTGCCTGACATTTCTGGTTTCCTAAGCACACTTTTAACAGGATAATTTGTTTTAACATGAATCCTATATGTCTCAAAGTAATGTCTAAGTTTCGTTGATGCCATAACTAATGCTAGTATCAATTTTTCTAAATGAGAATATCTAGTTTCAGCATTTAACAAGCTTTTACTAACATAATAAACAGGATATTGCTGACCTTCATGGTCTTTTATAAGAACGGCACTTACAGCATTCCCTGATACAGCAAGGTATAGGGATAGTGGTTCACCATTTCCAGGCTTCATCAATAGAGGTGCGGTTGAGAGATATTGTTTCAAATCCTGCAAGGCTGCTTCATGCTTCTCCCCCCATTCGAATCTTTTGTTCTTCTTCAGGATATCATAAAAATCTTTGCACTTCTCTGAGGATCTCGAGATAAACCTGTTTAAAGCTGCTACTCGGCCTGTCAATCTTTGTACGTCTTTCATATTTGAGGGTGATTTTATATCCAAGATAGCTTTAATCTGCTCTGGGCTTGCTTCTATCCCCCTTTTTGTCACCATATATCCAAGAAACTTTCCTGCCCCCACTCCGAAATGGCATTTAGCAGGATTCAGCTTCATGTTGTATCGATCCAGGATATCAAATGCTCCCTTGATATCCTGGAGGTGATCCTCAGCCTTTTTAGATTTCACCACCATATCATCGATATATACCTCCATGGTGTCCCCCAGTTTGTCTTTGAACATCATGTTTACCAATCTTTGGTATGTTGCACCTGCATTTTTCAAACCAAAAGGCATAGCTGTATAACAATAAATACCTGTTGGTGTCATGAAGGCAGTATCCTCCTGGTCAGAAGGCTCCATTTGGATCTGTTGAAATCCTGAGGATGCGTCCATGAAGGTCAGCATTTCATACCCGGTAGTGACATCTACCATTGCATCAATGTGGGGAAGAGGAAATGGGTCTTTAGGACAAGCTTTGTTCAAGTCTGTGTAGTCTACACAAACTCTCCGTTTCCCATTTTTCTTCTGTACTACAACCACGTTTGCTAGCCACCTTGGGAACTTAACCTCTCTGATCATCCTGGACTTTAATAATCTCTCAACTTCCTCCTGGATAATCGCGTTCCGCTCAGGAGCAAACTTCCTTCTTTTTTGCTGAACAGGCTTGAATGATTTATCAATTCCAAGCTTGTGAGTGATAATGTCTTTGGATATGCCTGTCACATCCTCATGCTTCCATAAAAACGTTGACATCCTGCATTTCAAAAAGTTAATTAATTGTTCTTCAATATCCTGAGGGATATTGGTCCCTACGAGCACCGAAATATCGGGATTATCCTGGTCCAGGATAATTTTCTTCACATCCTGCTCCGGATCCTCCACGATATCCTGGGCCCGCATCTTTAATTGCTATGCTGCACTAGGTTTGGTTGAGGATTTCATCGAGGATGAGTAGCATTCTTTCGCCTCCTGCTGGTCACTATCAACTTTGACAACTCCCCAAGGGGTAGGTATCTTGATGCATTGGTGATATGCTGATGGCACAGCCTTCATATCGTGAATCCACGGTCTTCCCAGTATGATGTTATAGCAGGATAGAGAATCCATCACACAGAAACGTTGTATCGAGTTGACTCCTTCAACGTATACTGGCAACTTTATCTCTCCCACTGTGTTTCTAGCCTCTCCACTGAACCCAACAAGCACGGTAGACTTTGAAGTGATATCCATTGGAGATACATTCATTCTCTTCAGAGTTTCTAGTTGGATTATGTTGACGGAGCTGCCATTATCAACCAATATCCTGCGTACAAAATGGTTAGCCACATATAACGTTATTACCAGAGCATCATGGTGAGGATCCTGGACAGTATCCCTGTCATCAGCATCAAAAGTGATCACTTTGTCAGTTGTGAGGGTAGTCATCCTGACAGGTTTGTCTCCCCTTTCGGCCTTAGCTTCCTTTGCATGTCTCTTTGCTGCCGAATACGAAGTTCCACAAATGTCGGATCCTCCCGAAATGAAGTTGATTATCTTGGCATCCGCGGGAGGTGATGCTGCTCGCTCAGGATCCTTCTCAGTATCCTGACCCTTATTCTTTTTTCTTCCTAAGAGATCTTTCAGATATCCCTTGCTTAGAAGATAGCTTATTTCTTTCCTTAGAGCAATGCAATCCTCAGTTACATGTCCGAAATCTTCGTGGAAAGCACACCATTTTGACTTATCTTTCCAGTCAGCCTTTTGTTGATTCTTTCAAGGCCACCTAGCCTTGTCTCCTAGACCCTGCATGGCATACATCAATTCAGGAATGTTAACAGAAAAGCAATATTCGGACAGCTCAGGATACTCTTCAGGATCCTCATCTTCGACAGCATTCACTCTCTTGTTTTCATTTCTACCATACGGCTTAGGCCGATATGACTTGAATGAGGATTCTGACTTCCTGTTAGTTGACTCATAAGTGTTAGATGAGTTCATCCTTTCTTGCATCTTCTTATCATCTTCCAGACGGATATATCTCAAAGCCCTGTTACGAGCTTCGTCGAGATTCCTGCAGGGATTCATTACAAGATCCTGATAAAACTGAGAATCCTTTTGTAATCCCATCTTAAAAGCTTGCACAGCTGTTGCAACATCAAGATGTGGGATATCCAAGGATTCTCGACTGAATTTGTTCACATAATCCCTCAAGGATTCCTGAGGCCCTTGAGTTATCCTGTAAAGATCACTGGTTAGTTTTTCAAAACTCCGACTGCAAGAAAATTGACTGTTAAATAAATTAACCAAGTGAGCAAACGAAGTAATTGAGTGAGGAGGAACGTTTAACAACCATTTTAAGGCTGATCCTGTTAGAGTAGAACCAAATCCCTTGCACAAGCACGCTTCCTTGAGCTCCGGAGGGATAGGGTTAATCTCCATTCTTTCCCTATACTGAGCAATATGCTCCTCAGGATCCGTAGTTCCATCATAAAGCTTCATGTTGGGGGTTTGGAATCTCTTTGGGATCTCAGCATCACAGATAGGATATGCAAAACGAGATATCTTGTGGCTGTCTTGGGACACTTCTGGGATCGGCTGGACCACCCCAGGTACACTAGATATCATGTCCTTCAACTTCTGAAGTTCCCTAGTAAGTGCTGATGTTACACCTGTATCCTGCAAAGATCCACTATTGTTAGTAGCATGAGTATTATTATTATTTGACACGTTACCCGTTGGAGGATTTTGCCCATATCCTGAAGCATATCCTGAACTCCTCATGGTTGACATCCTGACCGAGGAGGGTATTTCAGGAGTATGATTCTGAGGAAGGCTGGGCACAATATTCCCCCTGTTATCCTCAGTATACACTGCTGAACTAAAGTTCAACGTTCTGGGATGTAATGGAGTGACATTATCCTCAGCAGATCTGCTCGAGACAGACTTCAGGAGTTGTATTTCCCTTAAAAGAATTTGGTTTGTTTCCTGTTGCTGCCTCATTTGTTCCTGCACACTTCCAAATAAAGTAAGAATTTCATCATTAGAAGCTAGAACGGGAGCAGATTCCTGAACACTGCGAGTAGGGATAATATCCTGAGGTCGTGAAGAGGCTGGCATCCTTGGAGGAGGTGGTGGAAGCACCGAACCAGTAGTAGCAGAAGTCATAGCAGACACAGTAGAGGAACTCATGTTTGATCTTGAGGCCATTATGGACAATGTGGCAAAAAGTTTTGAAAATAGAAAACCGATTAGCGATTTCACAAAGATTTTTAGTAAAGAGAGCACCACTTGCCCCACGGTGGGCGCCAAATTGTTTTGGTCAAAAATTACCGAAGCAATTTAGTGATCAAATTAGTAAAGTGAGGTAGTGTGCTAGAAAGTGTGTTTGAAAATATGCTTATTGTGTTAATTAGGAAATCAGTATTCAGGATACGGCTCAGGATATTGAGCTGTATCTATGATCAAACTATGATCAAAAAGTAAAGTAAACGACACGAGATGTACGAGGAAAGCTCTTGATCAATCTAGATCGCCGGCATAAAACCTCGGGAGCTGACAATCGCAGCTGCCTTGTTCTTCTTATTGCTTCAAACGTCAGGATACAGTGCAGGATATGATGCGGATCAACTAGGTGATACAATGTGATTGAAGTACAAGTGTTGGTGTGTAGTGATTGCTAGTAGCTAGAGAGCAAAGTGTGCGAAAGAAAGTGTGTGCCTTAGCCTGATCCGATCATTCTATTTATAGTTACAAATAACAAACTAACTCTCCTATTATTCCGGGATGCTGGGAATATTCCATTCTGAACGTTGGGAGACTCTTTTAACTTGTTTTCCACGTGCAAATTAACCATAAAACCGGGTCTTCAGCTCATATAACCGTTACAAAGTCAATAGCATTGACCAGCATCCGATATTCTCGCGGAATATGCCTTTCTTCTATTCTGACCGTTACAAGACCCATTCTTCCACCATCAACGTCCATTTTTCAACCACCTTGAGCGAATCTTCAGGTAGATCAAGTCCTTTAACGTTGGTGCCTTGCAACCAAAGAAAATCGTTAGTAGCAAGCATGATACCCCCAATATCCTGGTTCGGTATCCTGGCCGCAGCATCAAGCATATAATATCAGGATATGCTTCAGGATATAAGCTCGAAATTTCACCCATAACAAACATATTCAAATGAAAAACCCAAATACACAAAACATATATACAACAACTTAAAAATCGGTGATTATAAACCCTAACAGACCAGCAAATCCGTATAAGAAATCGATATTCAAATCACATAAACAAACAACATGATATCGGGTTTTAAAACCCTAAGAAAAAAGGAATAAGCTAATCGATCTTCAAATCATGTACAATAAATTCATACATCATCACATAACAGACAATACATCACAAATCAAAGTACAACAAACCATTCAAACAGAATCGATCAATAAGATGATGAAGAAGATATCGGAATCATTACCGTCGATGATGATCACTGTTGAATATTTGAAGACTGAATAAACCTCGTTGCAAAGGATCGATTAAGAACGCAGGAACCAAAATCGCCTATTAGGGTTTCTTTGAACGGTTTGAGATAATGAGAGAGAGAGAGTATAGAAGAGGCGTATGATTGAAGCCAATGTAATCCGCATCAGAGACCAATGCCACTTGTCAAAATATTTGAGTTTTGCCACATCATTGCTTAGGTGGATGCTTAGTTGGCTTGCACCATTGGGTGACATGTGTCCCCCAATGGTTTGCTTTATTAGAGATATAGATATGGCTTTCCAAAGTTTAAAGTTGTTTTATTAAACCAAACTCACTCAGCGTGGCTGACTTTTAGTATGCACGTCAGGTTAAAGTTGGAAAGCTCAAGAGTTTCTTGGATGGGCAGATGAAGGCTCCCTACTACAAGACTTGCATACCATTTGGTAGAGTTTGTTTGTTAATGACAATGATTTGTTTTCGACATCCTTTATGTAATCAGATGAATTGTGTAAAAGTATTCGATGCGTATGAAATGAAATTTTATGGTTACAAACTAATTGCCGAAGAGTAAATTCAACAGATGAGACCCGGGTTTACGACGTTAGAAAGGAGTGTGCATTGTTTTATTATTGATTTTTTTTTGTTTTTTAAAGTATAAAGTGTATTTATGTTATTTAAACTCTAAATATGTGACTAAAATGTAGACCCATAAACTATTTATGTAATTAACTTTTCTTTTTAATTTTGCACACCATTATAGGCAGAAGAAACATAAGTTAACCAAACTTTTGGAGAAAGTCACACTAAGAACATGTAGCATTGACTTCATGCAGAGATGCCATACCTAAAGTTGGGTTTCCAACTCCCATGCCAAAGTGGCAAAGTACACAACAAAGGCCCCAAATTCAACTAAGCCATGTTACCTCATCAAGTCTCAACGCCAGATTTAATACTTTCAATGCAAAACCCATAACACCTAAATTGGTAAAACTACAAATTACACAAAACTTAAAAACATTAACTTAGGGATAAAAAAAAGTTAAAATCATTTATAAAACTATTTCAAGGTTTATTTTCCTGTTATGATGAGGTAACACAACATAAAAGTTTTATTTAGTCTCGTTGTAAAACAGATTGTAAGTTGATTTATATAATAGAATGTTTTGTAAAACGCTAGGACCTTTTAACTTAATATTTACTTTCACTACAAGGATAAATAAAACAAAGAAGGTACAAGTCTAAAAGATTTTGATTGTGTGAGTATCAGGGGCGGAACCAATGTAATGTTAGCCGTAGCATGGGCTACGGCAGTACGGCTCAAGTCCATATTCGCAGTGTATTTTTTTCGGTTTTATAAAAAGAATAACCCTAACCAACCCAAACTTAAAAAATAATACAAGGATACCCCTAACCAACCCATAATTTTTTAAGAATACCATGGTTTGGGCGGTCGAAAAGAATTTTTTTTTCATAAAGTAAAAGACGACAAGTTGATGGAACGGTTTCAAGCTATGAAAAAAAAGAAGATGACAAATATATTACGTATTTGTTTTACTTTATTTATTTATTGTTATTTTTTTAATATTGTATGATTGTACGATAAAAAAAAATTTGAGATACCTCTGATTTAATGTGTTAGTTTCGCCACTGGTGAGTACCATTATTGAAATTTGTATAAGAGTTTAAAATTAAAAGATTAAGGATGCAGTAAACACCTTTTAAACGTTCCATGAACAATCCATCAACTATAGCGCACCGGGGCGCTCTACAACCACACCTAGGGATTCAAGAGGGGGACCCATTGATGGGGCTCCATCATGGTAACGAGGGAGAAGGGCTTTATCAGGTGGGGTTATAAGAGTTTAAAATTAAAAGATTAAGGATGCAGTAAACACCTTTTAAACGTTCCATGAACAATCCATCAACTATAGCGCACCGGGGCGCTCTACAACCACACCTAGGGATTCAAGAGGGGGACCCATTGATGGGGCTCCATCATGGTAACGAGGGAGAAGGGCTTTATCAGGTGGGGTCCACTTGAGTTAAACCAATGAAATTTGTTTTTTAATTTTGTTTAATAGGGGCTCCATCCACACCATGCAAATTAAAGGGGGTGCGTGATAAAGCCCCATGGCTGAGGTGGATCCTAGGTGACGCTGACGTAGCCTGATAAAACCCCTAGGGGCTTCAACCACACCCACCAGCCTTATGGAGTGGGGGAGCCACATAGAGAGCATTTGTGTTACCAACACTAATATATTTCGTTTGTTATATAGAACGTGATATAGAAATTCTTTTACCAACACATAGAGAGCATTTGTGTTACCAACACTTTTATTATGAAACTGGTTTTTATTATGTGATCCAGCCCGACAAACCTAAACCGATCTGAATGACACCGAGTTGTTACAAATCCGAGTACCAGAAAAAATGACACCTTAAGAAAAATTCTTGCCTCCATCACTGATCTTATATGAAAAAAAATAACAAGCCTGATGTGTTCATTATATGAATAATACACTATTTTTATTGTTTTGCAATTTGATAGGTGAAAACATATATGAATAATATGAAACTTTGGGAGAAGACTAATGTGAATTAGTAGCCTTTAACTTCGTCTAGAGATGGTGATTAGGGGCGTTCATCATTTGGTTTAACTTCGTTTAGAGATGGCCAATTCCCCATACCGAAAGTTCTATAAAGTGGAGCTATATATTTCTTTTCATGCATATGTGTCCTAACTTTTTTAAGAAGTATAAGGGTGAGAGGGGTGCTTCCTGTAGGTGAGTAGTAAACTCTCACCAAGCTTATTATTAACCTATAAATAAGCAAGTTAAATATGCATACATGTGTTGTAACATGTGCTTAGGGAGTTTTCCAAAAAAAAAACTAGAATTTTTCTTTTTAACCCTAAAGTTTTAATCTTTAACAATTTAAGTTTAAAGTTTAATCTTTGTTTCCTTTTTAACCCTAAAGTTTTAATCTTTGACAATTTAAGTTTAAAGTTTTAATCTTTGGTAATTTAACCCTTTTGATTAATTTGATTTTTCACTTCTAATTCAAAAGTTTCTATCTTATACAATTTAACCCCTTTGATTAATTTGATTTTTCACTTCTAATTCAAAAGTTTCCATCTTTTCCAATTTAACCACTTTGATTTTTTTTACTTATGTGTGGTAATCTTGGCTTTGGGGGTTTTTCAAACAAAAAATGGTTATGCATATGGTTGTTAAAACCATGGCTTTTGGGGGTTTTTAAAAAAAATTGATTTTTTTACTTTTCACCCAAAAGTATTTCATGAATTACGTTTAACCCAAAACTATTTGTTTTTTTACTTTTAACACAAAACTTTTTATCTTTTGCAATCTACCCTCACAACTTTTTTTTTTTACTTTCAGCTTTGGTCCTTTATAGTTTTTGTTTTCCGCAAATTTTTCGCTTTATGCTTCGTTCTAAATTTTGTGACTTAACACATCGGAACATGCGTCTTTAGTTTAACATTTTTACGTTTCGTTCTAAATTTTACGAGTTAACATGACGCAACGTGCGTGTGTGGGTGAACGTTTTTACATCGTCTATTTTTTTTCCGTTTGACAGGTTCAACATAACGTGTGCGTCTTAAATCGACTTAGGTATAACTAAAGAATCTCCGCCGCATTGCGGCGGGTCGTAATTCTAGTTAAAACAAATTTAAAAAAATGACATTAAATTAAAAAACAAATTACATTAAATTAAACTAAAAAAACTATAGATTAAATTAATTCTAGGGATTTAAAAACCAAAACGATAAAACTAAAAATTAGAAATTGCATCGTCAATTATATTTTTCCGTGATCTCGCGTTTTCTCTCTAGAATAATCGCCAACATATCGGGATCGAGATTGTCGTGTGGCTTAATAAATGTCTCCACATCCTTATCATACAACAATTACCGCACCGCCTCGTGTTGTTCCGCAACCAGCACTCTCATTTCTTCCTCGCGTTACTTTCTTATACTCACCAACTCCATCTCTTGTGCTCATTTTTCCCCTTTCATAAGGGTGTCTTATTCGAGCTTCTCGGACAAACCCGTTGAGCTTTTGATGTTGCGGGTCTCTTATCTTTCTTTTGTGGTCTTGTTCGTGAGGGAACTATTAAATTCGGTACCTGGTGTACCTGCACGATAGTTACTCGAATCAGATGACTTTCAACTATCACTTTCTTCACCCAAC
Source organism: Helianthus tuberosus (assembly GCA_030545235.1). Taxonomy (NCBI): domain Eukaryota; kingdom Viridiplantae; phylum Streptophyta; class Magnoliopsida; order Asterales; family Asteraceae; genus Helianthus; species Helianthus tuberosus. The sequence goes on from CM060400.1 coordinate 32,613,036, forward strand.
AGTGGTACTTTGGCCCATTTTTCATGTTTTCGAACCACCTCACACGCCTCCACATCTTTTAAAGCCCTCTTCATCACATCAACATCGTCACAACCACTACAACGTATACGATCCTACATAACAATTTTATAAACAAAAATAATGATATAAATAAATATATAAAGTTAAAAACTAAAAATTAATACCGCTTGATGCCAAAGGCCGTTGAAGTGGTTCAATTTAGTCAACATAGGTGTCCATTTTGAACGTACTTGATGAATGGTTCGTGTACTACCGCCAACCGTCATGTTGTAAAGCGCGAGAACTTTTCTCCAAAAATTGTCTGATTTTTGTTGATTTCCTTTCTTTTTGTTTAAAGAACAATGAACCCAAGCTTTGACTTTTGATCATTTGTGGTCCATGAAATATACTCTGGATTTGCAACGGTTTTACCGTCAGCCGTGGTGGACTCAGACGGTGGTGTGGAGCCGTCGATGTGTGCAGACAACTTGTGGAGGGCAACAAGGAGACGCATGTGGTTGCGCCAAACCAGGTAATTGGAGGCCGATAATTTTATGGAAGAAAGATGAGGGACAGAAGACATGGTGGTAAGGGAATCAGTTGAAGCAGCCATGAGAGGCAAGAATCGGTCCGCAGGAAAGATAGGAAAAGAAGGGGGAAAGAAAAAAATTAGGGTAAAATTTAGGCTGATACCATGTAATGGAATAAAATCAACCTCAATGAATGATTGAGGGATTTGAGAGCTGTATATATATTTTTGAAATACAAAGATCTCTCCTGTAATTAAGGAGAGTCAATCACAACTCAAACATGGGGGTGGAGAGGGACGGTGGCGGTGTTACCGCTCGGTGACCCAACTCCCTACACCCCTTTACCACATACACCCCGTTTCCCCTAAACAAATTACAAACCGTTAGTTTATTTAATTAGTGAAAATAATTAGTACATGTGGTGTACTTACTAATAATAAAACCATTTGTAGAATTAATTACATGGTTAGTACATGTGGTCTAATTTCTAATAAATAAGTTTTTTTTTTTTTTTTTTTTGAAAAGTGAACTTCATTAAAACACCAAACAAAGGGGTATCTCCAAGCTAGAGATAACCACCAATACAAAAAAACGTCAAGTTACATCAAACATACACCAATTCTTCCAAGTTATCCTATCCTTCTTCGATCTACTATTATACCATAAGAAGCTAAACGATTTGATATCGGACACTATCTTAGTCACATTCGCTTTAGCTTGTTTGAAAACCACTTCGTTCCTAGTCGCCCAAATCTTCCAACACGTCACTATACAAATACCAAACATGATCTTCTTCTTATCACTCGAACAGTTAGCACTCTCCGGAAGCTGGATCACATCCTTCAGCGAGAAAATAAAAACAGGAGGTATTTTGAACCAAGCAGCGATAGAATTCCACACCCCATGCGCTATAATACAAGCCGTGAATAGATGCTCAGTGGTTTCCTCGCACTCTCCACAAAAGTAACAAAACCCGGCTCCAACGTTGATGTTTCTACGAAGCAGAGCCGAAGCCGTTGGAATCCTATCCAGGTTAGCCCTCCACATGAACACGTTACACTTCCCAGGAATCCAATTACACCATCTAAATACTACCGGTTCAACCTGAGCATCAGTCTTGGTCAACCATTTGCGAACCTCTTTAACAGAAAAAGAACTATCACTCGCTGAGTTCCATCTCCACTCGTCCTTCTTATCGTTCAAACGAACCAAAGCCACCATTCTATGACACTCGATAAGCTCCTGAACTTCTACCTCAGACGACGGGTATCTCTTCCAACCCCAAAGAATAGACCCGCTCGCCGAATTACTACCGATTCTGTCAGCCACTTTACACCATTTATTGTTTTCAATACTAAACAAGTTCGGAAATAAATCTTTCAAAGGCACATCGCTAATCCAAGTATCCATCCAAAACCTCACCTCTAAACCGTCCCCCACTGTGCCACGGATCATATTGATAAAACCCACCCCTTGAACTTTAGTCTCATAACCCAATTTCACAATCTTGTTCCACGGACCTGAAGCTTGCTTGTTCCATGGAAAAAAATCCCATCTCCTACTAGACGTATGAATAGCAATAATTACCCTCTTCCACAGTGCCCCCTCTTCGGTTTTGAATCTCCAAAGCCACTTAAGCAGCATCGAATGGTTACAAATGTCCAGCTTAGATAACCCCATGCCACCTTCTTTTTTTGGTTTAGCGACTTTATCCCATGCCACCCAATGGACCTTACCTATATCGTCATTGCCTCCCCATAAAAACCTCTTGACAAGACTTTCAAGCTTGTTAATAACCGCCACCGGAGCTCTATATAAACAGAAATAATACGAAGGAATAGACTCAAGAACCGACTTGGCTAGTACCAATCTTCCCCCCATGGACAAAGTCCGAGCCTTCCAAGTGGTCAACCTTTTTTTAAATACCTGAACAACTGGATCCCAACTGTTGACTCGACCCATATTTCCACCCACTTGGATGCCCAAGTATTTAAACGGCGTTTCGCCAGACCTACACCCCAATGTCTCCGCTTGAACCCGAACTGCCTCTGAGTTCACCCCTACCCCATAAAGAATCGATTTTTGGATATTAATCCTCAAACCCGAAACTAAATGGAAAATACGAAGAATGCGTCTCAAGGCTCTAAAATTAAATAGCGACCACTCGCCCATGACAATAGCGTCGTCCGCATACAAAAGGTGGGATAACACAGGCCCTCCATTTGGAAGACGCACCCCGTCAAACGACCCCATAACACAAGCCTTCCGAATAATACTAGAGAAAGCTTCCATCACTAGAATAAATAAAAAGGGGGAGATCGGATCACCTTGGCGAATACCTTTACTACATGCAAATTCAAAGGTAGGTGAACCGTTAACAATAACCGAAGACGCAGCCGATGATAACACCCCAAAAATCCAATTACACCATAAACTCGGGAACCTCATCTGTCTCATGATAGAAATTAAAAAATCCCAATTAACATTATCGTAGGCTTTTTCAAAATCTATCTTAAACATAAATAACTGGTTTCCCCTCCTCTTCGCCCACGACGTCACTTCATTTAGAATCATCGGACCATCCAAAATGAATCTACCCGCTAAGAATGCCGATTGCGTCTCATGTGTGACCGAATCCATCACCGTCTTCATTCTATTGGCCAAGACTTTAGATACCACCTTACTAACCACCCCAATAAGATTGATAGGCCTGTACTCTCCTAACCCCACAGGATCGCTAACCTTAGGCACCAACGTAATAAAAGAAGACCCAACCCCCCGATTTATTTTACCCGTTTCATGGAATTGTTGAAAAATCTTCTTGAAATCTTCTTCAAACAAACTCCAATACTTTTTAATAAACCTGAAGTTGAACCCATCCGGACCCGGGGCTTTATCACTACCACATTCAAACACCGCTTCTTTAATTTCCTTGACAGTAAACGGAATCACCAAGTAATTGGCTTCGACATCAGATAAAACTTTCAGATCGCTACATACAAGCTGTGGCCGCTCCTGCATATCTTCTATAAACTTGTTCCTGAACAAAGAAAACACTTCACGTTTAACAAAAGAGGGTTTGGTACACCAAACCCCGTTAACATAAACACCCGGAATGCAGTTTGCAACTCTCCTCTTGTTAACCACCCCATGAAAGAAACTCGTATTCTCGTCCCCCTCTTTAGCCCATCTAACCCTCGCCTTTTGTCTAAGATCTTTATTTTTAAACTCATCCAACTCCTTGATCCGCATTTTACCTTCACCAAAAACCCACTGCTCCTCCTCCGAAAGATCTCGCTGCTCGACCAACTCATCCAAAATCTCCAAATCAGCCAGGATTGCTTGTTTCTCCTCCTCTTCCAAAGAAATATTATTTTTCTTCCACTCCAATATGAAATTACGAATATGCTTGAACTTCTTCATAATGTTCACGTCAGGAGGACTAGAACATGAAAACGAAGCCACGGCCTTGCTAATCACCTCATCAAACCCCACACGATCTAGCCAAGAATTAAAGAACCTGAACGGTTTAGGACCAAAATTCTTGTACTCCACTTTAAGCACCAACGGGCTATGATCCGACTTGTCCCTAGCAAGCGCTCGATACTCCGCATTAGGCAACTCAATCAAAAAATTTAAGGATACAAAAATCCTATCAATCCTGCTACATTTATTTCCTGAAACAAACGTGTACTTTCTACCTTTTAAACCGAACTCATGTAAATCAGCCGCATCTAAAAAATCATTGAAATCATTAGACGATGCCGGATTAAACTTAGAGTTTTTATGCTCACTTCTATCCCGGACACAATTAAAATCCCCACCCACGATCCAATAAATCGAATCCTGTTCAATAATCCGGTTCAATTCCAGCCATAACGCCCTCTTCTCTTCGTTTCTCTGAGGCGCATACACATTCACCAAACCCACTTTCTTACCACTATCTTTAACAATGCCTATAATCACAAGAAAATACCTATGTTTCTTAACCAATACTTTCTGAAACAGCTTTTGGTCCCATAACGAAACAAGACCCCCAGATCTCCCCTCGGCATCAACCCAATCGTATTCAAATAAACCTCTACCCCAAAACCTCCCAAGATCCACACCTTGCAAGGAAGCAAACTGTGTTTCTTGAAGCATAACAAACGCCACCTCGTTACTAGTCCTTAACCCAGAAATCTAATCCCCCTTTTCGATACTACCCAGTCCTCTAATATTCGTGGAGAGAATGTTCATTGAGTCACTCCTTGGAAGCCTTCTTCATTAACACTTTTCAAAAGAGAATTCTCAAACCTCTCAATATTGACCACCCCTAAATCTTTAGCAAAAACCATAGTGTCTTCGACCTCCTGTCTATGTTCGTCATCCAATTCCACCCCATTTACAACAACTTCCCCAATACCGTTATTACCCTCCTTTCCTAGGACACTGTCGGCATTCAGGTCAGGCGTCATAAACTCCTCCTCCTCATTTACCGATTGCGCAACAGGCGGATCAACATTCAAATAATTCTGATTAGTAAAAATCAATCTATCAATATCGAACATATCGTTATCCTCCCGTATCCTTTTCTTCGGTCGATCCTTATCCAAAGGAGAACATGATCTTCTCAATGCTCCTTTCTTTTTCGAAAATCTACCTCCCTTCCTTTTACTACTTTTAACACTCCTGTCCTCAACAACATTATTGGAAAAGACCCCATTAAGATGAGGTAAGTCAACCGATTCTTCAATATGCCTAGTACCACTCTCTTCAGGCACAACATTCGGAACATTAATCACATTTTCTACCTCCTCTTGAACTATGACAACAGTATCCTCCTCATCCAAACTGTCTACCACACAATCTGGAAACCAATCCTCCAAATCTTCCTCAACTAAAACCCAATAAGTCGACTCTTTCCATTGCACCTTACATTTACTACTAATACGATCAATGGACTTCGGAATTACACCAACATACGCAAACGATAACACATCTTCTTCCGAAAAATCCGCTGATTGTACCACCTCTCCGAAGAGACCAGCAATATCGTCAAAAACTTTCGCCTCAGCGATATGAATCGGAAGGCCCGTAATTTTTAACCAAGCTATCCGATCAACCACTAAGGCTTGTCCAGACCAAATCTCAGCCCAAGAAAACCAATTCTTCCAAAGTTCTTTATTCCCCAGAAACTCAACCCTCTGTACACTATTCTCGAATACCACCAAGACAAAAAACCCACCCACATATTTAATATTATACTTACCCTTCCAATTATCCTTAAGTATACGATTAAGAGTAGACAAGATGTCAAAACTGTTAACCTTAGCCACAATACTAGAATCATAGAATTCCTCAAACCTTTTACCTTCAGACACAACCTTCACTTCAGGGATCACTTTTTCAGGCGACTTGTTCAATAAAGTGTCTCTAAACGAGCGTTGATCCACCCTGGTATCCTGAGTTTTAACCACCTGCATCTCATCTGACCCATCCTGGACGTCTTCTTTATTAGAAACACCATTATCATTCACCGGTTTCCACACCTTCTCTCCATGCACCGTTTTATCAATCCCCTTCCCTTTGTCAATTGCAACCTTTTGACCATCCACAAACCTTGCCAGCACAATAAACAACTTATAACTCCCTATCCATACATCCTTGAGACTCTCCTCCAAATCCGATCTATTACGCGTCACCTTAAAGGTAGCAAAACCAAACCTCTTCCCTAGCCGGTCGTATTTCCTTGCAATATAGATTCCTATAACATCCCCATAGCCCTGTAGAACCCCCTTTAAATCCGAAGAAGAACACTTCTCCGGAAGGTTAGACACGAAGAATTTTACCCCATCCCCAAGATTCGTCGATTGTTGATTGTTATAGTAGTTTCTACCTTTCTTCAGAGGAACATCATACCAAGTATTGACCTTGAAACGATCTCTCGCCGCCATGCATACGTGAAAAAATCCGATCCGCCGCCTATTCGCCTTCCTAAAATTTCGGAGAGAAACCCTACGTGAAAAAAAGTTGAATAAATTTAATTAATAAATAAGTATAAAAATGACAAACAGGTAATCCACAAGTAATAACCATGTAATTAATTATATTCGATGGTAAATAGAAGTATCTTATACTTATAATTTGGTAAATATTTACATTCATCACAAGATAAATACCTAATTTGGTAAATATTTACATTCATCACCAGATAAAAGGAAAGAAGGTGAAACTATAAGCTTAATAGACATTGATTATTTTGTGTAAATACTCCATATGAAGTTACAAATGAAAAAACGTTTTGAGTTTTTGGAACAATATTAACGTTTTGAGTTTTTGGAACAATATTTTTTATATATCTAAATGTGTGTATATAATGTTTCTTTATAATTTCTCCATCGTGTAATATTATATACATATATATCTGAATTGTAAAAATAACTTTTTTTTATCATTTAAACTGTCCATAAAAATAAAAAAAAAAATAAAAAAACCTCCGAAGTATTCACGATCACCTAATTAATTAGTACAGTTAAACTAAGCTATAAAACCACCCCATTATTTCTCAACCGAAGCACTTGCTCTTCCCACTTTCCACCTCACTGTTTATCCCACTGAAATTGGTATCCAAAACTAAATCAAAGTGCCATCTTCCTTGTTTGTATGTGGTCAAACCTCATTTCATATTAATGCTAAAAACTTCATGAGTGATGACAGCTTTAAATTGATAACCATGATCATGCACTCGTCTTGTTACAATATGTCATGGTTGATTTCATCAACCTAGTTGCCAATTTTTCTATTGTAAAGGTTCAGTCTGGATCCAACGATTTTGTTGAAGAACAGATCTTTGGAACTATAGGATTTAGAATGGTTCACAAAACTATACATTTGGTGCAACTACTTGTAACAAGAATGTTTGAAGTGGATTAGACTACTTTCATTGGTATTTTGAGGATGACTGGACTACTCCTGACTATCCCCACTATCCGTACAATGAGCAAATATAAAACAGATTGATGTTGGGCCTTAAGCCCATGTCCACGAAACCTCAAAGGGGCGACGAAACCCCATGTTTCGTCGTGCTGGGCTTGACGAAACCCCTAGGTGGCGAAACTCCTGGGTTTCGTCGGGGTGAGTATGACGAAACCCCCAGGTTTCGTCGGGCAGGAGTTGTGGTGAAACTTTACAAGTTTCGTCGAGCTTACTAGTAGTGAAACCCTAAGTGTCATCAAGTTAGGGTTTTTAACTTTTAAACAGATCACAAGTTTATAACACATTAATCATATACTAGCATGTACAAGTTAGAATGAAACAAGTATTGTACAGAAATTTTGTCCCATCATCCCCAACTTGAAAGAAATTTTGTCCCAAAATTTAGCACGTAGTCACTGAGGAAGCTAGTTAGGTTGCGTGGTTTTCCTGGGGTGTCAAGTTGCGCCGCAAATTTATTATAAAAGTGCCAAACCAACAAATGACAAACAAATGGAAGGTAAACGGGCAGCAAGCTGCACCGCAACCCCTTTGAATTGCAAAACTGATCATACTAAAGACAAAGCGACTCTTCAAAAGGGACAAAAGGTTATGTTTTGCATTGTTTATCGAAAAGAAACTAAAAAGGGGAAAAAGGTTGTTGTAGCTCCCATTATTGAATATCAATCACAAAAAGGTGTAAAAGAAATTTTAGACATCTTTTATGTAATCGGATGAATTGTGTAAGAATTTTCGATGCGTGTGAAATGAAATCATATGGTTACAAACTAATTGCTAAAGAGTAAATTCAACAGATGAGACCGCAGGTTTAGGACGTTCGAAAGGAGTGTGCCTTGTTTTATTATTATTATTTTTGTTTTTTAAATATAAAGCATATTTATGTAATTTAAACTCTAAATATGTGCCTAAAATGTAGCCACATAAACTATTTATGTAATTAACTTTTTTTTAATTTTGCACACATTTTAAGTAAAAGAAACATAATGAACCAAACTTTTAGAGAAAGTCACACTAAGAACATGTAGCCTTGACTTCATGCATAGATGCCATTCCTAAAGTTGGGTTTCCGACTCCCATGCCAAAGTGGCAAAGTACACAACAAGGCCCCAAATTCAACTAAGCCATGTTACCCCATCATGTCTTAACACCAGATTTAATACTTTCAATGCAAAACCCATAACCCTAAATTGGTAGAAATATAAATTAGACAAAACTTAAAAACCTTAACTTAGGGATTAAAAAAAAGTAAAAACATATATAAAACTATTTCAAGATTAATTATTTCTTTGTTAAAAAGACATCTTAAAAGATTTAAACTCCGTTGTTAGGATTTGAGTTTGATACTTGAGAAATAATGCAAGTTAAACAGACAATTTTAATTGCAATTAAAAGGGGTTATTGGATTTTAATAATCCTAAGTTTCAGCTATTGGCGGATAATAATTCCAACTTTAAGAATTCCATCTAACGATCCCAACCTGTAAGAATTTGGCCCGCATCGATCTGTTAAATTTGGAAACAATTGTTAAGCTATCCTCTGTTGCTTTGTTCCAAAAATCTGTTTGGCTAGACAAATGTTTGGTCTTCTTCATCAGACCTTTGCTTCAACAAAATTTAGGACTTGAACATACCTTGTTTCTTCATGAACAGTGGTTCCAAGGCTTCAAACATATATTTGCTGGTCTTCAATAGCTGCTCTGATTTAGGTGTTCAAGATTCACTATATTTGGGAGGAAATTGTTTCTTCAACTGTTTATTGCTTGATCTCTTATTCATGTTTTGACTTTTGAATATCATCTATTCTTCTATAGGTCCAACAATCTCCCCCTAGAACAGATGATGCCAAAACAAATGTTTATTTGATCAAGTTTTATTTGTCATCAACTGTTCTCTTATTTGTCCTTTGAATTATAATTCAAAGTTTAGAGCCTCTGTGTCTTCTGGATCCTTTTCTAGTGGAAGACTTATTAGGTCTTGCAGATCTTCAATTATTAGTCTTGAGGCACTTTTCATTGAGATTTTTTCACCTCTCCATTGGCCCTGAGCAATGTCAATACATGGGTGTCACACCCCGATATTTCCACGTATCACCGGTGGGCCCGGTGGGGAGTATCGTGACGTAGTTGATATCATCATAGTCAAACAACACAATATTTATATGCACAGCGGAAGCAAAAGATAGATTTATTCCAACCAAATAAATTGTAATATAAAGTATCACAATGTAGTTGAAACAGATCCACAGGCGGATCAAAATAAAGAGGAAAACTGTTCAACAGACTTTGACACCTAGAGCTTTGAGAAAACTTGATTATTGATGTCTGGAGTATCCAGCCTATTACGTGTAGCACCTGCACTTAACCTTTTTGGAAAATACGTCAGTTTACACTGGTAAATACAACTCAACTGACTCATTTTGAAAAGAGTTTGAAAAATTGATTTGAACGCACTTCGGCAAAAATATATTTTATAACTTGGGACAATTATTAAATAATCATGTATACAGTTTTACTTATTTGTCGTCCATCAGGGCTGGTTCGTAGAGCCGGACAAGATTAACTGACACGCCACAGGTATAATACCCACAAGGTTAATTTCTTTAAATGGGCTACCAGTTTACATATGCAACTGTCAGGTGTACGCCTACACCCCGTGCTTAGGTCGTGGCCATTTCGTAAAATGATGCCAAGGATATCCGGGACATGGTCATTTAACCCCCAAAGGCCATACACCAAATAATACATATTAAACGAGTATGTAATTATATTAATCACAATCCGATTTAACTGATTACACACCCGACCAAGCGGTATTATTATAATACCGTATCCCAAGCCCGTATAGGGAAAATAAGTTAAGAGTATTTACCTGAGCAATGTATAAGTCAAATACAGCAAGTACAGATGGCTTTTACTGGGCTCCTAATCTGGAACAAAGGTTTTTATTATTCTATTAGAATCCTAACGGGTCTTTAATTAAGCTTAAGCTTAGACCGGTCAGTTTTAAAGGAAGATACGGTTCAAACGCACGATTAAGCGAAGACCGGACAGAATGTGATTTAGACCCGAAAAGTTTGAAGACTTGTATAATATGGGTATACTAAACATATTCTGGATTTTGAGACAAAGATGATAAGGTTTGACCCGTTTCGGCTAATATATGAAAACTAGTTACATAAGCCGTTCCGAACGCGAAAAGTGCGTAACGGGTAACCAAATGAGTCATATGCAAGTTTCCTAAGTTAATATACCTTAAATATGTTGTGACATCAGTAAGATATCTTCTATTATGCCCGGAATGTATTTAAACTCAAACTATGCCTTGTAAGGGCATTTTTGTCATTTAAAAGGTTATAAAAGAGTTTAATTAGTAATCTGAGTTACAGGTCTGATTCATTCAGTAAAATCACTTAATTTAATAAGTTATAACAGTAAGGTATGACCTATATGTGGAATTTATCATTTAAAACCCAACTATGCATCTTAGGGGTATTTTGGTAATTTCACTTAGGCTTAAAAGGTCAAAACTGGAAACCTGAGTTTAAAAACTTTTACCTACTGTTAATATATAAAAATATACTAAAAAATATCAGTAGGTATCAACCTTATATGTTCAATATAGTTTTAGTACATATTATGCGTTTAAAACGCTTAAAAGGCGATTTGGAGCCATTTACGGGTTTTCAAAGGAAAGCTGATATTTTTATAATTCCAGAAGGCTCAAAATATTTTATTTATCAAATAAAATCAGTAGAAAAAGGTTTGGGGTCAAAAGGATTTGTAAAACTCATTTTATGGCTTAAAAGGGCAAAACCGGCATTAACCGAATCAAACTTAGAGACCTATGTTATGCTCAGCCAAAAATTAAATAAAAATCTTCAAAAATCCCAAAATATTATATTACAACAGTGGGTAAAAAGTTTGATATCAAAAAGTGGGTTTAAATAGGCTATACGCTAATTACACCGTTTAATTAACATAAAGATTTCTAATTACGCTATTGAGCATAACTCTTAGTCTAGACCTCAAACTGATGTCAAATTTTAGGTGCAAGTTTATAAATCAGTATCTACGGTTTCTACTCTTTTACTTTTTCAAAAATCACGTTTTATAGTCAAAAGGGCATAATAGTCAACATTTAAGCATTTAACGGAAACATGCATATGAATCGGATAACTAATGAACCAAGTTGTATAATCTCAGAGAGTTATACTTATATGAAACCTGGATCAAATAAAGCTCTAAGGCAAATCTAAAACATGCATAAACGGGTCAGAACTGAAAGTTAAAGCAAAAGTCAAATTATGCGACTTTCGGTTCCGATCCAGGTTTAAACTGAAAATTGTCGGGTTGAACATGGTTAGACATGTTCTTACATTAATTACCAAGTTATATTAATGATAAAACAGGTTGCATGTCTCCTACATTGCTAATTATGCATTAATTTGAAATTAAGCATTCTGTTGACTTTTTAATAACAAGTTTGACCCGACAATTGACCTAGTTAGAGTGGGAATCAGAGAGTACCCTTTTAAGGGTTTATTACCCACATAATTACCTACTTATAGGTACTTTCAATTCGAGAATTGACTGAGCAAATTTTATTTAATCTTAAAGTCAAACGTTAATTACGACGGTTTGACTTTTAGCTAATTAACTAGGCTAAACTGAATTAGGAAGGGTTAAGAACACTTACAAACGTCCTAAGTATGATTAGGGACCACTAGGAAACTTGTTGCTGATCAGGAGAGCTCCAGAGACTATCTTGAGAGAAGTTGCATATGAAAGTCCAAAATGTAGCAAGTTTGATCTTCTTATATAGTGAACCCAAGAGCTTTAGATCATGCCAAATTAGTCTATAGGTGTTGTAAGATCATCCCAGATGTACCTAGGATGCTAAAAACCACCTAGAGAGTCCCTGATTTTCAAATACCACTTAAATGAGGCGGTGCAACCGGTTATACAGGCAGCTGTCCTGAAAAACGCCCAGATACACTGCTTACGGACCGTAAGCTCCAACCCTTACGGTCCGTAAGGCTTCAGCAGAGGACAAAACTTCATTGTTTTTCGGGCTGTGACCATGCAACACTTACATCTCCGAATCTCATGCATTTTAATCAGAATGGGGACCATGTTTTCAGCCATTGCATGTCTAGGCATGCACTTACACATTTTGGTATTTTGTGGGAAGTTTAAATTGACGGAAATACCAAGAAATTGATGTTGAATCCATGTCTAAATTTGTAACCAATTTATTATTTAGGATTTCTAGATTTATAAACATAATTCAGATGTTGATCAAATATATTCTGGTTAAGGATTTATTATTAGGTCGTTCAGAGGTATAAATTAACATGTCGACGTTTTTAAATCCTACCGTATATCTTTATCCGGATCCTGTTTTTTTTTATAACACGTATGCATAACATGACACGTGTCTTTATTTCACTAGACATGAATTTTCGAGGTGTTACAATGGGTATCTTTGTTTGACTACTATTTTACAATTTGAAGCCAAGGGGATTTGTTGGGACCAGAGTTATTGCTGATGAGTTTGGGGCTACATATCTTCCCATGATGATGTCTACTAGATCTTTTCTCCTTGCTTCATCCTTCTTTTTAAATTTTCTTTCAAGAAAATTCCTTGTAGCTAATGCAATATTTCTTGTTGATGGAAACTCAGAAGGTTCAACCAAGGTGTAACACCTCGGAAATTCATAAGCAAATAATATGACAACACGTGTCCAATCAACTCTCAAATACGCCAAATTGTTTGGACGAGAGGGACTAAATGTATAAAAATGTGGAAGTTCGGATGTGGAGGGGTCATTTGTGACAAAATGCCAAATTTTGGCTTCTGAAGGTTTCTTACGGACTGCAAGGCATATGCCTTATGGACCATAAGGCTTATGTCTTACGGACCGTAAAGTATTTGAATAAACTGTGGGCGCGCTGAAGTCCTTGCGGACCATAGGCCACCACCCCTTACAGTCCGTAAGGTGTGCAGCTGGCAGAATGCAGCTGGCAGCAGGAGCCTGCAGCTCTTGCCACTTAGCTCGCGAATTGCCACCATGATTTTGCTTCTTCCACCTCAATGGACAATAGTCTACATCAGAGAAGCCTTGTTAACACTTGGCATCATCTCACGATCTTTATGCGACTATAAATAGAGGCCTCCATGAGCCTTCTAACTTGCACCTCTCATTTTCTCATTTTAAATCTTCTTGGAGTTGCTTCTGATCTATAGAGACTTCCCCTCTTGAGTTTAATCTCTTCGTTGAACACTTGTAAGTGTTCTAACTCAGTCCTTTTTCATTTATTAGGCTAGATATTAGCCGAAAGTCAAGCAAATTGACTTTATATAAGTTAGCCAAATCAGGTCAAAACCTTTCCGAATCCATTCTAATCAGAATGTATGATTGTTTGATCCAAATTACACGAGTCATAGTACTCGTGATGGTGCAAACCACATTCTATTCTGTCCCCGCTTAATCTAGCGAACTGTACCGATATTATTATATATTAACCGGTCCAAGTCATATGACTTGAATAAGACCCGTTAACATTCTAACGGATTATAGTTCCTTCCATTCCAGACTAGGAGCCTCCAGTAAATTGCTCTTATGTTAGTTGTTTTGATAAACAGCTGTGCTTATATATATTTCATTATAAAGCTAACCTCCGGTAAATACTCTTAATCTATTTTTCCTATACGGGCTTGGGATACGGTAAAATTATTTACAGCTTTGTCGGGTATGGGATCAATGACCAATGTGTCCAAAATCCAAATAACCCGTTTTAATTTGTTATGCTTGATAACTTAAACATTGGGGGTTAATGTGACTGTGTCCTCGATATCCATGACTCGCTTAATTGCATGTGGCCACGACTTAAGCGCGGGGTGTAGGCATACACCTGACAGACGCTAATGCTATATAAAATATTTTTTTTACCCAAATGGGGATTAAAATGGTGTGTCAGTTAATCATGTATCCGAGTTTAGTTTCGGGCCCCATGTGTATTGACAAGCATGTAATACTGGTAACAAGAGATATAGTTTGTCTCAAGTTATTTATGAAAATGATATACCAAATGCTATAATTTTAAAAGGTTGCATATAAAAAGTTGCATTAGCCTCATTTTCTAGTAGTGGCGTTTCTTTTAATTGGATCGTATTGTTAGTTTTTGAGGATGTGTGTTGTTTAAGGGTGTTGTAGCAAAGTTAGGGGTGTAAAGGAGGCGGAGCTGCGCGAGATCTACTCGGGATCAGCTTGGTAAAAAACTTCAACGAGTCGAGCCTGAAATATGACTCGTCTAGTCGTTTAGTTATCGAGGCTGATCTCCAGCTTTACATACAAAGTTACAAATTTTATATTATATATATAATATACATGCTATTTTAAGTTAGGAGTCGAACTCTAGCCGAGCTTTGGCTTTTTAAGCTAGCTCATTTCACTATTAGAAAACACAAGAGTTTGGACGGTTGAAAACTTTGTTCTAGGCAGGTCATAACCTAAAACACCCAAAATAGTGCTTTTGGTATTTGCAAACCTGTTAATCGCCTAAAATATTACCATTTTGACGATTTTAAATGGAGCCCCAAAAATGGTTTTTTCCGGCTAAAGATTAGTCTAGCTAAAAAAGAATGAGGTATTTTTCATAAAATGTAGTATTTTCTAAGATATTTTAGGAGACCGGCTAAAAATATGTATGTATAAAATTGGTCGATCGAATTTGACGTTATTACTAATATAGCTTGTAACAAGTTTATTAAGAGTTATCATAACTATTAGAGTGAAAAATTGGATATGGGAAGATGCGGTTGGGATGAGAAATCATGAGAGACCGGCGAGAACATCGCCTCGTCGATAGGGTACTGTCCAAAACCAACACCAAATGGCATCGCCATCCTAAAACCACTATGACGAGCCTAACTGTAACGAGCTTGAACCTAAAATAAGCTCGTTAAGTAAACTAGCCTGAGCTAAACAGCTCATGAGCCTAAACGAGACATTGTTAATATAATTTTTAATTAATATATTAGATATATATCACTTTTCATAAGTCCGTACATTTTTTTCTCTTTAACAGTTTTCAACTTTTTCCCATGATTTGCTATTGGAAATTAACTATGATGTCCATATTACATAACCAATAACTGCTATAGGAAATTAACCCTTATCTTTATATAATTTTTTTATGATGCTAAAAAGATAACACACAAAAACAGTTTCATAAATTTATTAAATATTGTACGACCATTACATTTTTTTCTTGACACACATTTAAATGTCATAAAATAAGCGTGTCATTATTCGCGTGTCAAGATAGATCTTGTTTTTTATGACGCTAAAAGGATAACACACAAAAAAAATGTCATAAATATATTGAATTTTGTAAAACCACGACATTTTTTTTCTTGACGGGCGCTTTCAAATGTCATAAAATGAGCGTGTGCCATTGTTTGCGTGTCAAGATAAATCTTTTTCTTATGACGCTAAAAACATGACACACAAAAAAGAATGTCATAGATTTATTAAATTTTGTAAACCATGACATTTTTTTCTTGACATACACTTTTGAATGTCATAAAATATGCGCGTGTCATTGTTCGCGTGTCAAGAGAAGTGTATTTTCTAGTAGTGTGGGTTGCTACTCGGGTTAAAGTTTAGATATATTTAAGTTTCTTTTCGGTCTCAGGTCCAAAAAAACGAAAAACGAATTTGATTGGCATAAACCAAATCATATTATAAATGGTTTCGTAATTTATTTATTGAAAATTATGTCATCGGTACCAACTTTTATAAATGGTTTCATAATTAGTACATATGGTGTACTTACTAATGGTAAAACCATTTGTAGAATCAGTTACTCGGGTACTACATGTGGTGTAATTTCCTATAAATAAGTATAAAAGTGACAAATGGGTAAACCACAAGTAATAACCAGCTAACTAATACTTTATATTCAACTAGGACTTCCCTCGCGCGTTGCGGCGTAAAGTCGGTCGGTATCGGTTCGATTCAATAAGGTATCGGTACCGTAATCAGCACTTTGTATAACGATCGAAAGATAAACCCAAAAAAGTCATGATATGCCCAAAAGGATATCGACAGATGTTTAAATTGATAGAAAACTATAAAAATGAATATTGATAAGATTTTAAAAGTACAAATATCGACACCGATGTTCGGCCAAAATCGACATGGTACCGATGTTGTTTGGACGGTATCAGTTTTGATCATCACCGACGTTCACTATAGCATATGATATAAAAAGGTACTCAATACCGCTACCAAAGTCGCAAAAAGGTAATTGTTCGAATAATATCGGCTCAGTTTAACGAAACACAGATGTAATAAACATGTCGTAATAGTACATTCGAAGTTTTATAAAATATTGCACTATATTATTAGAATAAATAAAATGATAAACGATGTTAATATATAAAATATCATATCTTTGCTATAAGAAAAAACAAAATAAATTAATTATAATAACAAAATATTAAAAAAAACTATATGTTACTATTATTCAAGTATGATATTATAATAATAAAATATTAAAGATTAAGAAAGCTATAATAATATTTATAAATTAAGTTATAAAAATAAAATATTAAAGATTAAAAAAAGCTATAATAATATTTAAAATTTAGAATACTCTTCATGGGCACTTTGTATTAATATATATAATAATGATAAATAGAAGTATCTTATACTTAATTTAGTAAATATTTACATTCATCACAAGATAAAAGAAAGAAGGTGAAACTATAAGCTTAAAAGATTTTGATTATTTTGTGTAAATACTCCATATGAATTAAGTTTTATTCTTAAAATATTTCTCTGTTTATAAATGAAAAAAACGTTTTGAGTTTTCGGAACTATTTTTTTATTTATATAAATGTGTGTATATATTGTTTCTTCATAATTTCTCCATCGTGTAATCTATACTATATAATAAAAGAAACCACTTTGGGGACACATGTCACTCATTGGAGCCATCTATTTTTTAGCCTATTAAAATTATATAATTATTTAAAATTAAATAATTATTTATGAGATATACGTAGAGATATACTATTTAATATATATAATTATGAGATATACGTAGAGATATAGTATAGATTAAAAACTTATTTAGAAAATATACTATTAATATTAAATTATTATTTTTATAATATATTTCCTTAGATATAGGAATATGATACATTATAGTTTTATTATATCGCAGAAAGATTTTATTTTAATATTTACGTTTATACTTTTACATCCAAATTTAGGTAACATACATAAGTTGTATATGACTCTTTATAATCAGTAATATGTTTTAAATATATTTAACTTTTTATAATCAGTAAATGTTTTAAATATATTTATTTTAAATAAAATATTATATATTTTTTAAATATGTTTTATAAAAATAAGAATATGACTTAAGATGTAATTTTAAGGAGAGAAAAATTATTATTATTTAATAGGAGAGAAAATGCAGGAAATCAAAATCTGAAATTAATTAGAACTCAACTCGTGTATTACACGAGGTTTTTTAAAGATATAAGTTTTTATTATTTACTATAAAAAATTATATTTATTCAACCCGTGTAACACACGGGGTTTTTTAAGATACAACTTTTTTTATCATTTACTATACAAAATTACATTTATCCAACCCGTGTAATACATGAGGTATTTAAAAATATATTTTTTTATTATTTGATATATAAATTCAACCCGTGTAATACACGGGGTTTTTTAAAGATTTTTTTTATAAATTACTATACAAAATTACATTTATACAACCTGTGTAATACATGAGTTTTTAAAAATATAACTTTTTTGTTATTTGATATATAAAATTAGATTTATTCAACCCGTACAATACACAGGGTTTTTTAAATATATAAATAATTTATTATTTAGTTTTTTTTTTTCATTATTTGATGTATAAAATTATATTTATTCAACCTGTACAACAATACAAGGGGTTTTTAAAGATATAACTTTTTATTTTTTAGTATATAAAATTATATGTATTCAATCCATGTAATAAACAAAGTTTTTAAAGATATATTATTTTATTATTTAGTATATAAATTCACATTTATTCAGCCCGTGTAATACACGGGGTTCTAATCTAGTATTATATATTTGAGATGTTCATATAACTTTTGGGTGTAGCTATTGGCACACCACATTGCCTATCTACACACCAAAAGATGTTTTTTGTCTTATATGCACACCTTGCAGTGTCGAGCTGTGGTCAAAGCGCGGCGTTTTGGTCCGGTCAACCAGAAAAAAGACTGATGGGTGTCTGACGGGTCTGTTGACCGGACCAAAACGCCGAGCTTTTGCCGCGTTTTGGTCCTGTCAACTAGACAAAAGACTGACAGGGTGTCTGGTTGACATGACCAAAACGCGGCCAAAGCTCGGCGTTTTGGTCCGGTCAACAGACCCGTCAGTCTTTTGTCTGGTTGACCGGACCAAAACGCCGCGCTTTGACCACAGCTCGACACTGCAAGGTGTCCATATAGGACAAAAAACACCTTTTGGAGGTGCCTATCTACACATCAAATGTGTAGATAGTTTAAGCCTAACTTTTTTATCATTTAAACTGTCCATAAAATAAATAAATAACTAAAAGCCGAAGTCGTATTCATGATCACCTAATCCAACAGCACAGTTGAACTAAGCTATAAAACGACCCTATTATTTCTCAACTGAAACACTTGCTCTTCCCACTTTCCACCTCATTATTTACAATATGTCATGCTCGATTTCATCACAACCTAGTTGCCAATTATTTTGTTGAAGTACTCATCTTTGGAACTGTAAGATTTAGAATGGTTTACAAAACTCTACATTTGGTGCAACTACTTATCAAAAACATGTGTTTCACGTGGATTAGACTACTTTCATAATATTCTTGGTATTTTGGAGTATAACTGAACTGCGGACCATTCCAGAATACATGTGGGTGGCATGTTCAGTTAGTATTTATTAAGTATGTAATTTAGAAGAGTTAGTGTTGTAATTAGTGTGAATCGGTTTCTCCTAAACCACGATGCGTCGTTTCCATCACACCTCATCGATATGTATATAAGCTCAACACATCAATGGAAATTTCTAACACTTTTCTGCAAATCATTGTTTTGTTAATCTTCTACTAAGAGTGATTTTTGATCGTAGCCTAATGAAAAAGGGAAAAGGGTTGTTGTAACTCCCATTATTGAATATCAACACAAAAGGTGTGGTTGTTATTCACATTTTACCAAACAAATAAAAGGTCGTTCGGCTTGTTTCAAGATAAATTTGATTGTTTTGGTTAGTTTCTGGCTGGTAATTTTTTTTTTGAATGGCAACGAATCCTACAAATGGGTTACGGCCACAATTTGGATTTTTGCAAAACGCAAAATTTATGGCATATATTCGGCAGGAAAATTTGAGGCCTGTTACGGAATTGCTTAAGAAGCATAGAACCAACTTGAAATATTTATTTATGGTTTAAGATTGTACCCGGTTGTGTTCGGGATTTACTATCGGTAACATTCAGGTTTAGAAACAATCTATATAAGAAATTATTATGTGTTTTATTGATTGGTTTATTGTTCAATCAGATTTTATTACAAATTGTTAAATCTTCTTTATATCTAAAGTACCATATGGGGAACTGTGTGATACGGGAGCAACCTGTGAAGGGTGCACTTAAACAATCGTGTGATACAATCAAAGAATAATATTCTGAGTGATTCTGACTATCCAAAAATCTATGTGAAATAGATCCGAGTCATGTGATACAAAGTTGTGTGAAACGATTACACAAGAAAAGCAGTGATTGCTTGAATGTTTGTATGAAACAAACAAGAATGGAGGGAAACCAACCGTGTGAGACGATCCAAGATCAGTGTGAGACCGAATAAAATCTAAGAGATTCAAAATGTGATAAAAAGTTGTGTGAGACAATTAAGATCAAGGATCTGTATGAAACAAGATCCGTGTAGAAGAAGAATATGATCTGTGAGAGATCAAATCAAGACCTTGGAAGAGAAGAAGAAGTTCGTGTGATACAAATCGGGTGAAGTAAAGAAAATGTGAAGGTTGTTTGTATGAAGCAAAAGGGCCGACCAACCCGTGCTGTCGCCCAAGGTTCAAATTTCCAAAGGACCCGAAAGGTTTTTATAAGCTTTTATATATGTAGTAATTAAATTATATATTTAGTATATGCATTCATTTATTATACATAAAAAAATTGATAGTGGAGTGAAAAAACCATCTCAAGATAATTTAAAGGTCTCAAGTTCTCCAACACCTTAATTCATTTCCTCTTGACCATAATTTTGGGGCTATTTTTTTATGTCGCCCAGGGCCTAATATTTTTATTTGAGAGTTCTCGGGGACTTTTACAATTTTTTTTTACAATTCATCTCTTTTCTCAAGCCCCGTTCAGTTTTCTTCTCTGAATCGCACTTCTTCACTCCGATTTCACATCAATAGTGTTGTCTTTCAAACTAGGTATGACATTTGGTATTTGATTCTTACTTCGTCATTCAGTTGTTGTTTTGTTCAGGGACGGATGGATGTGTGTTTCAGGAGGTGGTAAGGCACATCCTCAAAAAATATATAATAGTGTTAATTTAAAAAAAATTAATGTAGAATTTATGTCGCCCAGGGCCTAATATTTTTATTTTAGAGTTCTCGGGGACTTTTACAATTTTTTTTACAATTCATCTCTTTTCTCAAGCCCCGTTCATTTTTCTTTTCTGAATCGCACTTCTTCACACTACAAGAAGTATACATCAATACCGGCGACACCATTAGTGGCGGCAGGCCTAATGTCGCCGCTATTGGTCGATCCGCATCATGGAGCCTGAGACCAAACCCCAGCCGTTGATCAAAATCCTGATCTATCGGTTGGGGATTTAAAGGGTATTAGCGGCGACAATAGCATGGGCAATAGCGGCGACATGTGTCTCCACTAAAAGTATGTGCCAGAACTTTAAACCCTAGCCACACAAACCTTATCTCTGGTAAACCCTCATTATACCCTTTAGTGGGGTCAAGGAGCAATACCGGCGACAAGTCGTCGCCGCTAATGGTTAAACGAGTGTGAGACCCTTATCAGCGCCATTTTTTCCCTCTTTCTTCACTTTTCACCCAAAAAAAAACTTCCGAGTACCGCCGGTAACACTCGAAATTTGCCCAAATCGTGTAAGTAAAGCTTTTTTTTGTTACATTTCTTCTTTATTTTGTTATATACATATGATAGGCTTTAATTTTTGTATATTTTTGTGTGTTTTGTGTTTATGGTAGTGAAATCGGATCATCACCATCACTTCTCCGATCACCACCATCACTTCTCCGGTCACCACCTCGTCTACGCGGTCTACATCTCTCGGAAACTTGAAAATACGGTTAGTTTTATATGTATTTTTTTTTTCAAAGTTTAGAAATTGTATAATTTTTTGTTTAGGTATGTAAATGTTGTCTGGTATAGAGAATAAACACAGTGATTGGAGTTTGAATTGTATTGAATTGTATTGTTCAAGAAAATAGGGTTACAAGAATGGTGTTTATATAGGACACCACTTTACACACTAGCCCCTACAATATCTATTTTTCTCCTTTCCGACACTCTCCCTCAAGTTGAGTAGTGGGGTCACCAATACTCAACTTGCTCAAACAGCTACTAAACGCGTTTTCGTTGACTGCCTTTGTGAGAATATATGCGAGTTGATCTTTCGATGCTATATACGGGAGCTCTATGATGCCTTCCTCCAATTTCTCCTTGATGAAGTGTCGATCTACCTCCACATGTTTTGTTCGATCATGTTGGACTGGATTTTCTGAGATCTGTATAGCAACTTTATTGTCGCACATGATTTTGGTTGCTGTAGTAGGAAGAAAGTCAATCTCAGTTAGGAGCTTGCGAATCCACAAAATCTCTGCTAGACCACGTGCAACCCCTCAGAATTCGGCTTCTGCGCTAGATAGGGCGACTACCTTTTGGTTTTTACTTCTCCAGGTAACTAGATTTCCTCCGACCATGGTGAAGTATCCTGAGGTTGACCTTCTCGTTCCTTTGTCCCCTGCCCAGTCGGCGTCTGTATAAGCTTGGATTTCTAAGTGCCCATTTGATTTAAACAGTATACCATGACCTGTTGTTCCCTTGAGATACCTGATGATTCTTAATACTGCTTCCATGTGACTCATTTGGGGCTGGTTCATAAACTGACTTACCACTCCTACTGCATAAGCTATAACTAGACGAGTGTGGGAGAGGTATATCAGTTTTCCCACCATTCGTTGATATCTCTCCTTGTCTGCTAGTTCTGCTCCATCTTCCATGTGTAGGCCGTGATTAACCATCATTGGGGTGTCCGCCGGTCTACACTCAATCATTCCGGTTTCGGTCAGCAGATCAAGGATATATTTCTTCTGACAGATGAAAATCCCTTGTTTAGATCTCAAAAATTCAATTCCAAGAAAGTACTTCAATCTTCCCAGATCTTTCATCTCGAATTCCGAAAAAAGCTTATCTCTTAACATTGACATTTCCTCTTCATCGTTTCCCGTCATTATCATGTCATCAACGTAGATAATTAAGCAAGTCACAAGACTGCCCCTACGTTTCAGAAATAGGGTATGATCGGAGTTGCTTTGTTTGAAGCCATATTTCTTCATAGCAAGGGTAAACCTTCCAAACCAAGCTCTAGGAGATTGCTTAAGCCCATACAAAGATTTCTTCAACCAACATGTTTCTCCAGCCTTGAAATTCTTATTGAATCCTGGTGGAGCATCCATATAGACTTCCTCGTTCAGTTCTCCGTGAAGGAAGGCATTTTTTACATCAAATTGGTGAAGAGGCCAACCTTTATTGGAAGCTATTGAAAAAAGAACTCGGATTGTATCGATTTTGGCTACTGGGGAGAAAGTTTCAGAGTAGTCAATTCCATAAGTCTGAGTATAACCCTTTGCAACCAGCCGTGCTTTGTATCTTTCAATCGTGCCATCAGGTCTGTGTTTGACTGAAAACACCCACCGACATCCCACTGGTTTCTTTCCTGGTGGAAGGGTGCATTTCTCGCACGTGTTATTCTTCTTGAGTGCTTCCATTTCGGTCTCCATAGCCTTTTTCCATTCTTCAGATTTCAAGGCTTCCTGTGTTGTAGATGGCATTTGTTCAGAGCACAAGGCAGCGGTAAATTCTTTAGCTTCCTCAGACAGATTTCCAGTGGCAATGTTTGCCACAGGATACCTGTAACACCTCGAAAATTCATGTCCAATAATGTATTGACACGTAAGTCGCAAATTTTAATTCATTGGCTGAGTTAGTGCTCTATTCAATTTACCCAAAATCTAAGTTTAATGCAAATGATTATTGGTGGTTAGTATAGAAAATAAGAGGGCACATTAAGGTTTCAAAGCCTGCTCATTATAAACCCATTAGGGATCTATCTCAGCTACTCACGTTGTATAGACTAAGAAACAACCAGTCAAAGCTGAGACTACCCTGAAATTTGTCAAAGATTTTATAGCTAAGTTTCAAAGGAATTAAGCTTAGCAAACTTTTAGAAATTTTCCCGTACGAACCCCAGATATTAAGTGTAAGATAAAACGTACAGGTGAAATCATAAGAACCATTCCTTCTGTTCCTGTTAGAAACCTTCAGGCGTAGAATTTTAGAAGTATCCTCTCTCTAGGTGAAATGCGTCTGCATTTAGAGTTGATATCTCTTTGATCTCTAACGATTGCGAATACCAAATGGTATGATAAAAAGCGCCATATGAGGATTGGTATATCTTAACATGTTCCATAGATTGCTTCCATGCCTGATCAGTATGGAGGTTTAATGCATGAGACCACAAAGATATTCTGATGGTCATAGAGTACTAAAGTCAGCTAATGGTATTCAAAGGAGATATCCAGAATGGAATTGTCCAAGTAAATGATCCAGATCAAGGAGTTCGTGGACTCGTAACGTAAAATGTGTCACTTAATTGACACAAACAATGGTGGATGAATTGGAGCCTGAGATTTGTAAAAATCTCTGTAACCTCCTTGTACCTTGATTATCTTCTCCTAATATTACCCTGTTTACCCCTAAGAGGCAGGTAGAGTTAAGGTTTATATCCCATTTAAGGCTGTATTATTATAAAATCACCAAGACGGTTAGTACCATCATTTGAAGAATCGAAACCCTGATTAACTAAGTTTTAAAATAGAGGGTTCATATAGCCTAACTCAATATCCTGAGAATTCGGTATAGTTAATTATGAAAGACGGTTCATTTTGCTTATACATTATTACCGCAACCCTATTTAGGCAACAATTAAGAATTTCCATCAGCTGCCCAGGATCGTCGATCTGTTCGACTAACGGCAAGGATTAGTTATTCCTTAAAATTAGTTAAGCAGTGGTTGGAATAACCATCTCACCTTAAGATGAGCTTTTCTATAATAGTTGATATATAAGCATCAAGGCTGCTCCTTTGGAGACCTTGTATTGATGGAATGTTAAACATCTATTGTTAGGACAATAGATTGGCAAGTCCAATTATCAGAATCTGAAAGTTGTATTGGAAACAACAAATAAGATCACACAAATTCATAATAATCAGTAAGATGCCAGTATTCGGCAGAAAATCAAGGATTAATGAAAATAACAAACCTCCTAAATTCTTGTTAAGGAATAAGGTTCAACAAAAGATGTCACCCAGGAAAGGTGTGCCAAATTTGTTAAATTATCAGGCTAGTTAAGCTCTGAATATATAGAATCATTCGAAGGAAACCGAATGTATCAAGATCAAGTAGCTTATAAGCTAAAACCTATTTAAGGAGCTTGGCGGAGCTCGCAATACATTGCACAATAGTGACTGAAGGATGTGTTTCGCCAATAAGTCAAGAAGCACTATCACATAATGATATGCAGATTTATGATGTGAGAAGCATCCTGTATCGATTGAGGATCGACAGGTTAAGAAGCTCCAAAAAGGATACATGTACCTACTTTAAAGGTCAACTTGGGAGCTTGGAAAGGCTCCAGGTATGCTAAAGAAGTTAAGTCCATTATACAACCAAAAGTACTTCCATCATTTTAACAAATCTCGAGGTCGAGATTTCTTTTAAGGGGGTGAGGATGTAACACCTCGAAAATTCATGTCCAATAATGTATTGACACGTGTCATAAACTTTAAACGTGCAAAGGATTACATTAGAAGGACTAAAGTTAACAAACAAAGAAACTATGTGAAAATAAGGGTTCAAAACGTCAACAATGGATAAATATACTTTACAATAACCCTACGTGATGTTTATACCCTTAAACGGATGAATCATGGATCATACGAAGCTAATTGAGAAAGAAAGTGAGAGATTACAAACTACAGGGGTTAAACGTGTCAACATGTTTAAGTTATACCTCTGAGTGACCTTTTAGCAAACCCGAAACTTTGTAACGATTAATTATGCTCACTAGAATGCGTGATAAAAATTTCACCAAGTTTCGTTATCATATGAGAAAGTTATGATAAAATTCGTATTCGAGGGGTTAGATGCGTCAACGATGAAATTTATGACTTTTCGGGTAAACACAAAGTGACCAAGGACTTCACAAAGATGGTATAAGTCTTGAAGCCCTTATAAATCAATTTAGAGGGCTTATAATGCAAAATATAAGGTGAAAATGACGTTTAGGAGGACCGGGGACCAAAACTGCAATTTATAAAAACTTGGTAACCTGATCAGGGGACTCACGCGGGCCGCGTAAGCCCAAGCATATCCTTACGCGGGCCGCCTGGCCTGCCCAGATGCAGAAAATGTAGACAGGTGGCTGTTAAGTCCATTTAACCGACTCTTGTTGCCATTTCTCAATACCATGAGCTCCCTAAAATGGTTTTTAGAGTATAGGGACACTTGGGATGCATCTTGATCAATCAAACCCACTATATAAGAACCCACTTTGTGCAATTGTTGATCATTCATTCCATCACATCTTCTGGGCATTTCTGGAGCACAAGACCAATTCCTAAGCCTCATAAATCGTGCATAGGACCTTGGTAAGTATGCTTAACCTTCCTTAATTAAGTTTTGCTTAGTTTATAGCCTTAAAGTCAAACCGTCGTAATTATCGGTTGACTTATTGATTAATCGCTAATGGTCCAGCGATTAGTCAAACTTAGGGTTGTTATAAGTAGGTAATTATATGGGTAATAAACCCTTAAAAGGTTACCCTCTGTTTCCCTTTCTAACTAGGTCAAATGTCGGGTCAAACGTAATCCGAAAAAGTCAACAAAAATGCATTTTTCGAATTAATACATAATTAACATTGTAGAAGGCGTGTAACCTGTTTTAACACTCATATAACTTAGTAATCAATGTAAGAACATGTCTAAACATGTTTGATCCGACAATTTTCAGCTTAGGATCGATTCGGAACCGAAAGACGCATAGTTTGACTTTTGCTTTGACTTCAGTTCTGACCCGATTTAGATAAGTTTGGAAATGCCTTAGAGCTTCCTTAGGACCAGGTCACATGATGGTATAACCCTCTGTGATTGGTTCGTTGTTTGTCCGATTCGTTTACACGTTTCCGTTAAATGCCTAATGTTGACCCTAATGCCCTTTTGACCTTAAAACAAGAATTTTGAATATATGAAAGGACAATAATCTTTGTTACTAATTTATAAACATGTCCCTAAAATTTCACATCAGTTGGAGGTCTAGATTAGGAGTTATGCTCATTAGCGTAATCATAACGCCTTTTATTAATCAAACGGCGTAATTAGCATATAGCCTATCTAAACCCAATCTTTGATACCAAAATTTTTACCCACTGATAAAATATAATATTTTGGGATTTTTGAAGATTTTTAATTAATTTTAGGTTGAGCATAACATAGGGTTGTAGCTTTATGTCGGTTAATGCCGGTTTTGCCCTTTCGGGCTATAAAATGAGTTTTACAAATCCTTTTGACCCCAAACCTTTTTCTACTGATCTAATATGATAAATAAAATATTTTGAGCCTTCTGGAATAATAAAAATATCAGTCTTCCTTTGAAAACCCGGAAATGGCTCCAAATCGCCTTTTTAAGCGTTTTTTAACGCATAGTATGTATCAAGACCATTTTATAAATATAAGACTTGATACCCTACCGTTATAACTTATTAAATTAAGTATTTTACTGATTACATCAGAACCGAAACCCATATTTATATTTGAACTCTTTTAAAATCTTTAAATTGACCAAAATACCCCTACGGGGCTTAATTGGAGATTAAACTCGTTTTGGGCATAATGGAAGGTATCCTACTGATATCACAACATACCTAAGGCATATTAACTTAGGAAACCTGTATATAATTCTTATGGTTACCCGTTACGCTTCTTGCGCGTTCGGTTCGGTTTATGTAACTAGTTTGCATAAATTAGCCGAAATGGGTCAAACCTTATCGTTATTATCTCAAAATCCAGAATGTGTTTAGATTACCCATATCATACAAGTCTTCAAACTTATCGGGTCTAAATCACATTCTATTCCGGTCTTCGCTTTATCATGCGTTTGAACCGTATCTTCCTCTTGAAAACTAATCGGTCTTAGTCAAGGCTTAATTAAAGACCCGTTAGGATTCTAATAGGTTATTAAAAACCTTCGTTCTAGATTTAGGAGCCCAGTAAAAGCTATCTGTACTTGCTGATTTGATACGGCTGGGATTGAATTTATATTTAGCTCAGGTAAATACTTTTAACTTATTTTCCCTATACGGGCTTGGGGTACGGTATATAAAATACCGCTTGGTCGGGCATTCGACCTTAATCATTTGGTGGTTAAGTATTATCGAGATGACCGTTTAAATTGTTTTGTTTGCTTAAAAGCCTTTGGGGGGTTAATGACCATGTCCCGGATATCCCTGGCATCATTTTACGAAAGGCGTACGCCCGTCAGTGTCTCATATAATTAATGTGGTGTGTCTATTGATCTTTAACCCGGCACGAACCGAGCTACTGAACGCATAAGAAACATGTAAATATTTTACGAGTATTATATTCAAATAATTATCCCAAGTTATAAAATATTATTTGTGCCATGTGCATTCAAATCAATCATTTTTAAACCCTTTTCAAAACGAGTCGGTTGATTGTATTTACCAGTGTAAACTGACGTATTTTCCCAAAAAGGCTAAGTGCAGGTACTAATCGGAATAGGCTGGCTACTCCTAGCATCAATAAAGAGTCTCGCAAGCTTAGATGCCTAAATTCTGTTGAACAGTGTTATTTTTATTTTCGATCCGCCTGTGGATCCTTTACTTCCGTTGTAATACTTTGATGTTACATTATTTCGGATTGTAATATATTTATCCTTTTGCTTCCGCTGTGCATTTATATATTGTGTTGTTTGACTATGATGATATCAACTGCGTCACGTTACTCCCTACCGGGCCCACCGGTAAAGTGTGGAATTATCGGGGTGTGACAATACCTAGACCTTGGAGCCACCTTTTCTGGAGAGTATCTCTTAGGAGGAACTCCTCTATTTTCTCTTGGAGGGAGAGAATATCTCCCGGTTGTCTCTGCTGCACCTAGTTCAACATGTTCAGTAACTGGTTCCACTTCTTCAACAACTGGTTCAACTTGTTCAACGGCTGGTTCAACATGTTCAACATCTGGTTCAACATTTTCCGCAGGTTCGGTTGTTGTCGGTTCTGTGTGTTCCCCTGTTGTCTCATAGTTACAAGACTTAGTACATTCAGAGTTCTCATCATTTCTTACCTCAGGTATCATGTTGGATGGACTATCTTCAGTGGTACTGCGCTCCGCAGATTGTGTAGTTGTGTTTGAAGGTGACTGACTCGGAGTACTGTGATGTTTTTCTGGTTCAACTTCTTCAGATGATGGAAGTTGGGATAGCCAACTCAGAGTGTCTATATGTTCATTCTCCCCCTGATAACTGAGTTGGGTGTTATAAAAGTATTTTGTTTCAAGGAAGTCAACATTCATTGTGGTGAACATTTGATGAGTTTGTGGATTATAACACCGGTAACCTATTTGGTCAATCCCATAGCCGACAAATACACATTTCTCAGCACACGGGCCAAGCTTATTTCAGTTGGTTTGGGGTATGTAGACAAATGATGTACACCCGAAGATTCGAGGTTCAAGTGTAAGAGGATGGGGAATACTGGCAGACTTAGAATCTAAGGGAGTCTTAAACTTAAGAGCTTTGGTGGGGAGCCGATTTAGGAGATACACGAAGGTTGCAACTGCCTCCGGCCAGAAAGATTTGGGTACCTGAGATTCAATTAAAAGGGCTCAAGTCATTTCAAGAATAATACGGTTTTTCCGTTCGGAAACACCGTTTTGTTCGGGGGTATGAGCACAAGAGGTTTGATGAATTAATCCTTTGGTTATAAAAGTGTTTCATAGATGTATTGACAAATTCCCCCCATTGTCAGATCGAAGGATTTGAATTTGAGTTTGGAATTGAGTTTGAATCATAGCATGAAACGTGATAAATTTCTCGTAAACTTCGGCTTTGTTTTTTTATAAAATATACCCATGTCATGCGAGTGTAATCATCCACGAATAGTATAAAGTACCGAAGACCCTGTCCCCCCATCACAGGAGCAGGACCCCACACATCAGAGTGGATTAGTGAAAAAGGTGAAGCAATTTTCGTATTACTAGGTTTGAATGGTTGTCGATGGCTTTTAGCACGAAAGCAGGTTTCACAGTCTATTTTCCCATTTGAAGGGAAGAGTTTCGGAAACAAAAGGTGTGAATAGCCAACGGATGGGTGTCCCAAACGTCTATGCCATAGCCAGGCTTCCCGGTTTTCGGTTCCATGTGCCAACATCACAGTACCCTGTTGAGCCACTTCATCCACATAGTATAACCCTTGGCGCTCAGTACCACGACCAATAATCACACCCGTCCTGATATCCTGTAGAAGGCAAAAATTAGGGTGCATTAGTACAGTGCAATTCAGCTCTTTGGTAATGTGACTAATGGAGAGCAGTTTGTGTGATAATGATGGAACACAGAGACAATTTGATAATTTCATAGTTGGAGAAATTTCAATAGTCCCTCCTCCTTTTACTTGCATCATTCCATTGTTTGTGGTATAGATTTGAGTTTTTTGAGGATTGGACATTGACTGTATATCCAACGGTTCAAATGTCATGGTGTCAGTTGCACCAAAATCGAATATCCAAGAACTGTTTTTTCCATGATTGATTGCCATATTCACTTCCCTGACACGAATGTGACATATATTTTTTTTATAAATACGCTGTCGTTACAGATAAGACAACAGACCAGCGTATTTAATAAATATGCTGGACACTTGAACTCGCGTTCAAGATTTAAGTCGCCGGAGATGTACCAAGTACGCCGGTAACCGTATATAGATAGTCTTAAGGTTGCCCCAAATACGCCGACAACCTACAAAGGTTATCTTACCAGCGTATTTACTAAATATGCTGGGCAACTTGAACTCGCGTTCAAGATTTTTGACTGGGCGAAATTAAGTTGCTGGACTTCTAGAGTTGAAGGAGTGCGGCAGAATTAAGATCTGACTGGGCGAAATTAAGAGACAGTGGATTTAGGAGAGTTTTAGGGTTTGTTGGTTACAAAGGAGAGGCGGCGGATCTGGTTTGTTAAAAATAGGGTTTGCTGAAACTTGAGGGTTTTGCTGAGAGGGTTGAACTGTTTTGCCGGAACCGTGTCAGGACCGCGCCGGATCTGATGTGCAGCAGAGTTGATTGGACTGATTTACCGCCGAAACTGTTGGAACTTCGCCGGAATTAGTGGTGACCAGCTGATAGGTTTTCGGTTTGTTTTTTTCCTTCGTTTGAGTTGATTTTGATTGTCGGGTTCCTCTGGTTTGAGGTTGGATTGGCTGGGATAG
The DNA here is from genome assembly GCA_030545235.1 of Helianthus tuberosus. Classification (NCBI taxonomy): domain Eukaryota; kingdom Viridiplantae; phylum Streptophyta; class Magnoliopsida; order Asterales; family Asteraceae; genus Helianthus; species Helianthus tuberosus. The sequence goes on from CM060400.1 coordinate 32,644,444, forward strand.
ATTGTAGATGATGAGCAAAGTGTTCAAGAATCAGAAACACTGCTCTGATACCATGTTGTCTGGTATAGAGAATAAACACAGTGATTGGAGTTTGAATTGTATTGTTCAAGAAAATAGGGTTACAAGAATGGTGTTTATATAGGACACCACTTTACACACTAGCCCCTATAATATCTATTTTTCTCCTTTCCGACAGTAAATGTGTATGTAAGGATGTATGTTTGTATGTCAAATAATGTAGGTGTATTTGGTGAAAATCTTTCTATGGAAATCTATGTATTTGTGTATGTAGGTGTATGCAAGCATGTATATGGCAATTGCGGCGACAAATATAATCAATAGCGGCGACAGCTGTCGTCGCTAAAGGTGTTCCATTCTTGTAGTGTCACTCCGATTTCACATCAATAGTGTTGTCTTTCAAAGTAGGTATGACATTCGGTATTTGATTCTTACTTCGTCGTTCAGTTGTTGTTTTGTTCAGCGGTGTGTTTCAGGAGGTGGTAAGGCACATCCTCAAAAATATAATAGTGTTAATTTAAAAAAAAATTAATGTAGAATTTAAATTAACTTATATTTGGGACCCATCATTTATTTTAAAAGAGACCCTTTGACTTGTGAAATTGTAAAACGCATGCAGCCCAAACTCCAAAATCCAATTAACATTTTAATAATGAAGCCCATATTAATAAATGGATAAATGTAGGAAACCCAATTAATTTAACAAGTTCAACGAGAATTGTGGAAAAGTAGAAAACCTAAGGTCGCAAGGCTAGGCAATTGGCACGGCGGCAGGTGTTTTTTTTTTCAAGTTCATTGCATCTCAAGATCAATGGTTTGATTGTTTGTATAGTTGATTGAATGATTGTTAAATAGTTATTAAAAAATGATCCTATTTGCAGAACTTAAACTTCCAAGAATAAGGTGTAATTTAAGTCTTCAACAATGCAAAGGTTTGAACTTTGATTCTTTGAAGTTTACTGATTGTTGAATACGTATCTATAAGACTATATACCATTAAAGTGGGATCATTTGATTTATTATTGATTGTTGCATTTAATTTACGTTGACTAGTTGTTCTCTGCTAGGTCTATGGAAGGGTTTTTTTAAACGAAAAGAATCATCTTCAGGGCCCTATATGGTTGATTTAGATAAGCTTCCTTGGGATCCTGCCGATATGATAAGAATTTTGGATTATCACCCTGATCAAAGAGATGATATACGCAGAAAGTATTGGCTTAATGGACCTTGTCAACCGCGTGGTCATAACTTCCCAACAAAATTGCTAGGGAAAAAAGCGACCTTTCGTCAAGACTTGGTTTGATGATTATGGTAAATGGTTAGAGTACATTGAAAAAGCCGATAGAGCATATTGTTTGTGTTGTTACTTATTCGCAGATTATGTTGGGAACCAAGGTGTGCATGATGTATTTCACAACAAGGGTGTCATGTTTGGAATAAGGCGATAGATACATTTGAGACACATGTTGGTGATGTCAATAGTGCTCATAATAAAGCACTTAAAATGTGAGGATTTAATAAATCATAATCAGTCTATTGCCACTAATTTTCATAAGCAAGATGATATAACGAACAAAGCGAACCGAATTAGATTGAATGCTACAATTAATGATTGTAGACTTCTTTTGAAAAATGCATTATCATTTCGTGGGCATGATGAGAGCAAAAAGTCTATTTGCAAAGGAAATTTCTTGGAGATAATGGACTTAATTATGCTTCATGACAAAGAACTCCGTGAATTACCAAAAGCGGCAGGTAATAATCAGTATTTATCTCCAAGTATTCAATAAGATATTGCTAATTGTTTTGAAGAAAATGTTGTAAGCTCCATTTTAAAAGAAATTGGCGATGATGTGTTTTCTTTATTGGTTGATGAATCTAGTGACGTGTCAAAAAAGGAACAAATGGTAATTGTTTTGCGATATGTAGATGCTCACGGACTTGTTAAAGAGAGATTTGTTGGTCTTGTTCATGTTATAGAGACATCCTCTTTAGCCCTTAAGTATGTGATTGACAATCTTTTTGCTAAATATGGATTGAGTTTGAAAAGGCTAAGAGGTCAAGGATATGATGGAGCAAACAATATGTGTGCTGAGTTCAATGGTTTAAAAGCAAAGATCTTAGAAGAAAATAGCTCGGTATATTACGTACATTGTTTTACTCACCAACTTCAATTGGTGGTTGTGACTGTTGCAAGAAAGCATTTGGGCGTAGTGAACTTCTTTGACAACTTAAGCATTTTGATGAATATTGTATGCTCTTCTTGTAAACGAACAGACATTCTTCGCTATAACGAGAAAGAGAGAGTGGAAAAGGAAATTGGTAGTGGTATACTAGAAACAAGAAGTGGGTTAAACCAAGAGCTTTCTTTTATCTGACCGGGAGATACAAGATGGAATTCCCATTATAAAACACTTATACGTTTGGTAGACATGTTTCCCTCTATCATTAGAGTGCTTGAATATGTTAAAAAGGAATGCAATAACCCTTCTACCGAAAATCAAGCATTCAAAATGATAGGGTTTTTAAGCTCATTTGAATTTGATTTTTATCTGCATTTGATGTTACACATTTTAGGCCTTACAGAAAAGATAGCGTTTTTATCACGAACTCTTCAAAGAAAAGATCAAGACATTTTGGAAGCCGTTTTATTGGTGGAAACGACTAAAGGAAAGTTGCAAGAGTTTAGAGAAAGTGGATTTGATCCACTTTTAGAGAAAAATCCATTTGTTTTGTGAAAAACATAACATTGAAATCATGGACATGACAGAAAACTATATCAGTGGTGGAGGTCCTAGAGCCAAAAGACAAAGGTACGATATGACTAATCAACATTATTATAGGTTTGATTGTTTTAACACTGTTGTGGATATGGAAATTCAAGAGTTTGGTGATCGCTTTATTGAGATTAACACAAAATTACTTCAAAACATGACGGCTTTCAACCCCGTTTGACTCATTTTCCAAGTTTGATGCATCAATGTTAATGAGATTGTGTGAGTTTTATCCATATGATTTTGATAATGGGGAGAAAATTGTTCTTGCACATCAACATGACTTGCACATTGATAGCGTGCGAAAAGATGAACAGTTTTCTAACTTGAGTGGGATTGCCGATCTTGCTAGAGTTATGGTGGAAACGAGAAAACATATATCATTTCCTTTGTGTATCGATTATTAAAGCTAACATTGGTTTTACTCGTTGCAACCGCAACAGGTGAGATTTTTTCAGCAGTGAAGATTGTAAAGACAAATTTGCGTAATCAAATAGGTGAAGATTTTCTGAATGCTTGTGTAGTTTGTGCAGTAGAAAAAGAAGCACTTGAAAGTGTTACAAATGAAGTTGTAATTGATCGTTTCCAAAATATGAAATCACGTAGAGGACAACTGTAAGAAAATTTTATTGACATTAATTGTTTAGAGTTTTATTGAAGTTTGTTTTACATGTTTTTTTGTAAGAAAACTTTAGTGACATTTGATGTTTAGAGTTTTATTGAAGTTTATTTTACATGTTTTTTTTTTTTTTTGCACCCCCTGATGAAAAATCTTGGATCCGCCACTGGTTTTGTTCAACTTTATTCTTTGTGTTTGACTGAAACTTTAATCCATTAAGGTTGTTTATGCAATTTCTCATGTTTCTCACATGGCCTATGTTGATACATGCTCTCAGATTCTCACATCGTTGCTTCAATTCCATATTACTGGAGTTGTGTTTATATTTAGGTATTTTTTTGTCGTTGTTCAGTTTGATGTTTTTGTCCGTTCAGTATGATACATCGTCTCAGATTCAATTTCGGTTTTATACTCCTAACACATGTTCTTTTTTGGTCTTTTCAGGGTTTTTGTGTTTCCTTTCGTTAGTTTACAAGTTATTGTATTCAAATCACTTCTATTTTTTAATATGACTTCAAGAAAATATTGATTTTATGTTATAGTTTTAGCATTATATCTTTGCTATTATTAATTTTATTATGTACCTTTTGATACATGATAAATAGATTTGTAACCGGCTTGATCTTCTTATTTGCATGATTAGGCATGATGATGTTGGACTAGAAGAAGCAGTCAAGAGGGACAAAGTTCTGCCAGATTAGGTAGGATCTTCTGATTAGTGTTACCGAACTTAGAGTTGCTTTAACCATTATTTTTCATGATGTTTTGGCATTGAAAGTTCTTTCTTTTATTGTATACTCTGCAGGCTTAGAACATCAACTTATAACCTTAATTGTTATTGTTAAACATATCATACATGCTTAGGTTTTCTTTTCTTCTCCTTGGAAAGAGTAGGTTGCTTGTTGTGACTTTATTTGAAGGCTTTCAGTAGTCGGTAGATCGTATAAAGAAATGTCTAGAGCTATTAACAAAGACACGAATGACCTTGACTGATTCAAGACCATATCTTCTTATTTCAGATTTTTTTTAAACATTTTTCAATGATGTATGCTTTCATATGTTGGATCTGCTACATGTTGTACAAAGGGTATGTATGATATGGTTTCATCAACGAGAGTGAGACTGAGCTTTATGGCATCAAAATAGAGACGAACAGAGCAATTTATGGTGAGTGGCCACTCAATTGATTACCATTGGATTGCCATGACTAAAAGGCAAACGGGTTAAATAGGTCGATCTGGTCCTGGCCGAAAGCCTCCCAAGTTATATTTTTAAACCATACATCCTTCTAAATTGTTTACTTAAGTTTTTTTATTATTACTATAACTTTATAATTCTTGGCCACTAGAATAATATATTTTTAAACATCTATTTACATAACATATTAGTTCAACCCGTGTAACACACGGGTTACTAACCTAGTATTTTAATAAAAAAAACTAATTGATCTCTCTTCCACTACGGCTATCTTCATTCACAACCTTCTCCAACCCAATCTTTTAATAAAAAAACTGATTTCTCTCTCTTCCAACTATCCACCTCAACTCAACTCAACATTTTACTCACATTAACAATCCAACCTTAAATCATTTTTTTTTATTAAATATATATATATATATGCTTGTTATTTATCCATAAAATGTATTAGAAATAATTAAAATGAATATTTTTATTTGAAACTGATTTATTTTAAATGTAAAATAAATAAAACAATATAAGAAATATTAAAATAAAAAAAACCACACACACATTCATCAAACATACTTAATATAAAAAACAAATTACAACCGTCACATGTAATGTAAAATTACATGTACATAACCCATGTGGAAAAACAAAGATAATGCATTTAGAAAAAGTAAAAAACTTTAAACGAAATCGATTTTTGATAAAATTTATATTAGAGTGTTCAAAAAAAAAGTTAAACAAGCCTTTATTTTTAGATTTTTAAAAAAGTTAAATATTAATCTTACTATATAATAAAGTAAATCATGTGCGGGACACATGCCGATAATTGAGCCATCTAGAATTCCATTTTCCCGCCTATATCCCTTTAATTTCATAGTTAATATTAAATATATTGTTAAATAAATTTGAATATCATATCTAACTCATAACATTTATCATTACTAAATTTGAAGTTTGTATTTGGATTATCATATATCTTAAATTTAAATGAATTTATCATATATCTTAAATTTAAATGAATATCAACTTATAATTTAGATATTATTATTATTATTATTATTATTATTATCATTAATATTAATTTCATAGTTAATATTAAATATATTGTTAAATAAATTTGAATATCATATCTAACTCATAACATTTATCATTACTAAATTTGAAGTTTGTATTTGGATTATCATATATCTTAAATTTAAATGAATTTATCATATATCTTAAATTTAAATGAATATCAACTTATAATTTAGATATTATTATTATTATTATTATTATTATTATTATTATTATTATTATTATTATTATTATTATTATGGATGAGGATCAAATGACAAGTTTATTTTGGCTAGGAAGTGTAGGAAGCAATAGAATTATGACCTGTGACAGCATTTAAAATAAAGAGTAAGGGTATTTTAGTCAATCGTATCATTTCTTCTTCATTGTTCTCCTCAGTAACTTCAAAACCCACCATCTTCAACCTTTTCTTCACTTTCTATCTCAATAATCACTACATTATAGTGCGATTTTCGTCAACAATCAATGATTCAAACACCCGATCAACGTGTTCTTCAGTTTTTTTGAAGAAAACCCAGTTTAATTTCATACAAAATCTCGTTTTTTCTCATGATTTTAAAGATAATCACTCGATCCGTTCGATTCGATCGCTGATAAGTATTTCTATCATTCAAATTTCGTCAATCGTTGAAGAATCGGCTTCGATCCATGTAAGAAATTCTTTAATTTCAGTTTTACGATCTGGGTTTTTTATTTAATCGTTGCGTTTTACGACCTTGGCGGGGCTCCGGGGGCAGCGCCCCTGGTAGCAGGGTCCAAGGGGCGGCAGCCCCTAGCGGGTTCCAAGGGGCAGAGCCCTGGCTGGGGTTGAATAAAAATGCATCAGAAAAATTAATTTTCTATAAATTGCCTCTGGAAAACTGCATTCGTAGACAGCTTTTTATCTCCTGCTTCCTGGTTCAGACAATTCACATACAAAACTATTGTCCTGGTTCAATGCGTTTTAGAGAGAACACTTTTTTGGTGTGTAACGCCCCAAAATCTAAATGTTAATAATTGTCGTGTGTTCCGATATGACACGTCATGAAATAAATAACTAGGCTATTTAACCTAGTTATGAGTATGGTCAAATGAATTAAAAGAGGAAGGTAATGTCAGTATGTTTTAAAGACAAAACCGAGGGGCTAAAGTGGAACTAACGAAAGTTGGGTTATTAAAAAGAAAAAAAGAACATACACACAAACACACACTTCGTGTGTGTTCTGGATAGATCGATCAGGGGCTCTCAAGAGCCCCAAAACCCTAGTTCTTCAAAAGCTTCAATTTGAAGGATGAATCAAGGCCCAAATCCATAACCGAGCATGGATTAATGATCACCAACACGAGAGGATCATAAGGTATGTTTTAAATCTAAGATTGGTGATCATGGGTGAAGTGGGTTATGTTCTAATCCGTGAGTTAATATGAAATTAATCATGTACAAGGGTTAGAATCCTCGTGTAGAACATGGGTTATGAAAGGTTTGCGTTAATTTGATATTTAGAGGTGACACCCGTTAGTTAGGGTGAAGATGATGACTAGAATCACCTCTTATGCTCAAGTCTTGTTGAATGATTGATGTATTATGTGGGTATGATGAATTATTGTTAGATGAAAGTATAGGAATATGATGATGTTATGTTTAATGTTCATTTGGAATGATACATGATGATTAGTAGTTGGTTTTGATGGGTTATGTATGAGTTTAGAAGAATTGTGCATGAAATAGTTGTACGTTATGCTTAAAAGGTAGTACTCACATCAAGTGTATGATAAAATGAATATAGTGTCGTCCGTATGGTCGATTACAATGTTACGGGTATATGTAGATGAGTTGATGGTTACATATGGTTAATAGTTGACTTTTGAAAGTCAACAAGATTAGGAAACATGATTGGACTCGTTGTCGTAATGGTAGGATGATAGGAAGTCGTTTGGTACATGTTATGTTAATATGTACTATTTGTAATTACATGATGAATTACGTGTGATGAAAAGAGTATGAAGTCGATTATATGTTTTAATGCTTGTTAGAAATGACTAAGGAAAGTTAAGTGTGAATTATGCGAATGATATGATGGTTACATGTACAAATGAGTATGCTAATAAGGGCGTGGTTTCGATGAAATGAAAGTATAGGAAACACGTCGAGACGGACTCAAGCTTGAGGTGTTAACGGGTCAAGAAGAGGCGAGGAATCGGATACGAGCATGGACGCATAAGGTAAGTGATTTCCGTAATCACTTCTTAGTACCAGTAAGTAATAATGTGTTGTAATGAATTAAACATGATGTTTGAGGTCAAATATGTGTTAAAGTCTTTCGTCGTAAAAGATGGGTTTAAGGTTGACCAAAATGCCCTTGATGGGTATTTTGGGGTAAACGAGCTTAAAAGTAGTTTTGAAGCAAGTTATTCGATTAGTGTAATGTTTTGGACAAGTATGGAAGTGGGGATTACGGTTTGGTTAGTCGTAGACCAATTAATGCACGAATACCCTTAACGGGTCAAAAATAAGCATATGAACGATAAGGTGTTAAGAGGATGCAAGACATCCAAGAATTTGGTAATTTATGATAGACGTCACTTATATTATTATGTTTATAAGAGGTTTTGGTAAAACGAACAAGTTATGTTGACGTACGCATAAACGGGTCGAAAAGTGGTAAAAGGGTAATAAGCCGAAGAGTTAAAAGTCGGAAATTATATTAAGTCGGATGTTGGATTTCAGTTCCATTAGATGGAGAATTAAATTACGGACGCGTCGGAAAAAGAATCGGGTAAAACGGATCAAAAACGAGGGAGTTATGCTCGTTTCCGTGAAACGGGATCGCGCTGAAAATATGCAGCACAGCAGCAACAACCTTCTGCTGTTTTGAGGGGGTCGCGTAGCGCGACGGCCCGTCGCGTCGCGCGACGGGTCAAGTTTCTCCGGAAATTGTTTTCGTGCTCCGTTTTGGCTCGGGAACTCGTTTAAACGCGTTTTAAGTTGCGTACGACTAATTTAACTCATGTTTTGTGACCATTAGGGCAAGCGTATGTGTGGATAGGTATGTATGGATGTTGTATATCTCTATACACGTATGTAGAGGTGTATGTAAGCGTGTATGCGCGAATGTATGTAAGATTATAGTATGTAAGTGAGTACATAAGGATATATATGAAGACGTGTATGAGTAGGCCAGTATGAGTCGGGTATATTGCAATGGTTGATGGAAAATATAAATGTAGGCATGTATGTAGGTGGGTACGTATGTATGATGTGTAAGTATAAGGTGCTGTTTGTTTTTGCAGACATAAATTGTCTGCAAGCTGATTTCATCTGTTTTCATGTCTGCAACTGAAGATGTGGTCTGAAGATCTGCAAGCTGAAAATATAAGCCTGTTTGTTTTTATAAATTGATAATGTCTGCACAAACTTTCTTTATGCAAATATAAGAATGAAGTTGTGTGACGGATTCGGTGGTGGAGGTGGTTGTTCGGTGTGTTGCCGGCGGTGGTTGTGGTGGTGGTGCGGCGGTGGTTGGTGGTGGTGGTGCAGCGGTGGTTGGTGGTGGTGGTGGTGCAGTGGTGGTGGTTGGTGGTGGTGGTGCAGCGGTGGTTGGTGGTGGTGGTGCAGCGGTGGTTGGTGGTGGTGGTGCAGTGGTGGTTGGTGGTGGTGGTGCAGCGGTGGTTGGTGGTGGTGGTGGTGCAGCGGTGGTTGGTGGTGGTGCAGCGGTGGTTGGTGGTGGTGGTGCAGCGGTGGTTGGTGGTGGTGGTGGTGCAGTGGTGGTGGTGGTGCAGTGGTGGTGGTGCAGCGGTGGTTGGTGGTGTTGGTTGTGGTGGTGGTGCGGCGGTGGTTGGTGGTGGTGGTGCGGCGGTGGTTGGTGGTGGTGGTGGTGCGGCGATGGTTGGTGGTGGTGGTGCAGTGGTGGTGGTGAGTCATGTTAAGAAGGGTGGCAGGGAAGAAGAGGGAAGAAGAAGAAGAAGGGTTTTGTGAAGATGTATGAAGCAAAGTTCTATAGCTTTTTTTTTAAGATGAAAGAAGTCATATGAAGATCTGTTTTAAAAAAAAAACAAAAAAGCTTCAAGGCACTATGTCTGCCCGCCTGCAGACATAGTGTCTATGCAGACAAAATAAGTAAAAACAAACAGCCCCTAAGTGTATGTATGTAAGGGTGTATGTAGATAGTATGTATATGTAGTCAAGTGAGTATGTACGAAGTTATGCACGGATGTAAGTTGTGAGAAGGTATGGAATAAGTATGTACGTATGTATGTATGTAAGTATGTATGTCTGTTTGTATGTAAGTATGTATGTAGGTATGTATGTATGTATGTATGTATGTATGTATGTATGTATGTATGTAGGTATGTATGTATGTATGTATGTAGGCATGTAAGTATGTATGTATGTATGTATGTATGTATGTATGTATGTATGTATGTATGTATGTATGTATGTATATATGAATGGACGTATTTAGGTATGCACGTACGTATGTACGTAGGTACATAGGTATGTATGTTGCTATGTGTGATCGTAAGTGTGTGTATAGGTTGTATGAAAGTATGTACGCATGCATTCAATGATATTGAGTACTAACGATAATAATATCGTGCCTGGTGGTGAAGTGTAACACAGGATACCAAGGAAGTCTCACTACGGATCGTATGATCAGAGGGAAAGCCGAGATGTAAAGAGTTAATGAAATGAAAAGTAAACGTGTACAAATCTTGTATGCTTATGATATGTACTAACGTTATGAATTTTATGTGGTGAGCGCAGGTAGTACAAGCCATGAGGATTACCAAGGAGTAGAGATCGAAGATCGAGTCACAAGACGGATTGTACGGGAATGTTTAAATATGTAATTTAGTGTCGATAAGTTATGTTCTTATATTATAAAATGAATTTTTAGAATGTCAAGATGTATGTCATGAAAGAAATTTTCAGACTCGAAACTCCGCTGCGTCGTTTTAAGGTTAAATGTGTTAGGGTGTTAAAAGTTGGTATCAGAGCCCTGGTTTGAGGGAATCAAGTACGAGAAGGTAAGTACTTGAACTCAAACTTGTGTGCTCTTGAGATAAGAAATCCGTACAATCTAAGACTCGATCAAGATCCAAAGGTAAAGGTTGATGAAAGTATGTATTTATGTATACGTATAAAGAAACTGACGGTTTTGTATGTGCAAGGTAAGCATGAGTGTTGGAAGAGGATGATCCGTGAATGCAGTCTAGGATGAGTACTAAGACAGGCAAAGAAGTAATAAGACAAATAGGCAAATGAGCCCAGGTATGTGAATTTAATATGGGGATGTAGGTAATGGTAAAGTTTATTAAGGGAAGGAAAAATTTTAAGATGAAAGACAATGATAGTATAGTAATGAAGTATTGGAAGAAATACACGCGCCGAAACCTAAGTCTACGGACATAAGGTGACAATTACATGAAGGCACGAAACTACTATGTGGATTGTGTACCTGGCCAGTACACGAGAAGCATATGACGTTCGTGAGATCATGATAATTGTTACAGGTATGTCCGGTAGAGTTGGGTAGCAGGCGGGCGTGTGGGTAAAATGGGAAGTAAGACTCTCGGGAAATTGAGAGTACTATGTAAGAATGAAAAACATGCCTGATAAGAATGAAGAATGTTGAATCCGTGATTTAGTGCGGATCAACGAGACATGAATAATATGTTTGAATCCGTAAGATGGATTCAGGGAATGAAAGGTATGGATGCAATGTTTGAATCCGTGAGACGGATTCAAAGATGAAAGGCATGAATGTTATGTTTGAATCCGAGAGACGGATTCAAGGATGAAAGGCATGAATGTAATGTTTGAATCTGTAAGACGGATTCAAGGATGAAAGATAAGAATGAATGTTTGAATCCGCGAGACGGATTCAAGGAGGAAAGGTATGAATGTAATGATTGAATCCGTGAGACGGATTCAAGGAGGGAAGGTATGAATGTAATGTTTGAATCCGTAAGGTGGATTCAATGAATGAAAAAGCATGAATGATGCGTCTGAATCCGTGAGACGGATTCAAAAATATAAGAAGATGAAATTAATCCGCCTAAGAAGATGTCGACAGTTTGACCATGATTGAGTCGAACGGGTCATAGAAATAAGTATAAAGTAAAAAGTGATAGTATAGTAAACGAAGTTTTGTATAAGTTACGTGTTAGATGTGTTAGTAATTGACTCTTAGAAGTCGGAATGATGACGGGCTGTGACCCGGACAATAACTTGAGTATGGGCGGAAATGGTAAGCTCAGTAAGAAATATTGAAACGATGTAATAAGGTCTTTGCAAGTAAGTACGAATGGAAGGAAGTACGAGCGTGTACTTCCGTTGGCAAAATGATTAATTGAATAAAAGATTGCATGTAAGAAATAGAATGTGCGGTATGTTATAGCAGGTACGTAGGACATTGTAGAAAAGTTATAGGTGGGTAATCACCTAGTTTAATGAATGTTTAAATGATATATGCTAACCGCCGAGGATGTTGATGATAATGTTAGAATTATTGATGTGATGAAACCAATCGTATTGGGGAAAAGATGAATCGATCTGGGTTGCAGATCGTGGTTTGGGAAATGAAAAAGAGGTTAGTAAGAATATTTAACTCATGATTGGATAGATACGAACTAGTATGACACCTGTATATGTGTAAATTAAGTAATGCATGAAGTGAAAGCAATAGTAATTTGAAATGAACGGAATGATTTAAAGACAAAACAAAGGTATGCAAGGTATACGTAACTGTAGAAAATGTAGAATGAGGTTAACGTTAGAATTAAGCACGTAGGCGTGATTATGTAATAATAGTTTTGTTGTGATAACAAAAAAAAAAGTTAAATGTTATACAGAGTATGTAGAGAATGTAAATTTTAAAGGTGAGATGGAGATATTAGATCCATTAAGAAAGGATCATATTAAAGGACGGAAGAGTATGTGTATTGACCAGTTATTGACAGGTCAAGTAAAGGAAAATGAAAATGATATAAGAAAGAATGATCAGGAAAGTATGGGCTAGTAGTCGTATGGATGGACTAGAAGAAAAGATAATGTGTGTTTGATGAAAGTGAGAAAGGTTTCGGGGACGAAACCTTGTTTAAGGGTGGTAGACTTGTAACGCCCCAAAATCTAAATGTTAATAATTGTCGTGTGTTCCGATATGACACGTCATGAAATAAATAACTAGGCTATTTAACCTAGTTATGAGTATGGTCAAAAGAATTAAAAGAGGAAGGTAATGTCAGTATGTTTTAAAGACAAAACCGAGGGGCTAAAGTGGAACTAACGAAAGTTGGGTTATTAAAAAGAAAAAAAGATCACACACACAAACACACACTTCGTGTGTGTTCTGGATAGATCGATCAGGGGATCTCAAGAGCCCCAAAACCCTAGTTCTTCAAAAGCTTCAATTTGAAGGATGAATCAAGGCCCAAATCCATAACCGAGCATGGATTAATGATCACCAACACGAGAGGATCATAAGGTATGTTTTAAATCTAAGATTGGTGATCATGGGTGAAGTGGGTTATGTTCTAATCCGTGAGTTAATATGAAATTAATCATGTACAAGGGTTAGAATCCTCGTGTAGAACATGGGTTATGAAAGGTTTGCGTTAATTTGATATTTAGATGTGACACCCGTTAGTTAGGGTGAAGATGAAGACTAGAATCACCTCTTATGTTCAAGTCTTGTTGAATGATTGATGTATTATGTGGGTATGATGAATTATTGTTAGATGAAAGTATAGGAATATGATGATGTTATGTTTAATGTTCATTTGGAATGATACATGATGATTAGTAGTTGGTTTTGATGGGTTATGTATGAGTTTAGAAGAATTGTGCATGAAATAGTTGTACGTTATGCTTAAAAGGTAGTACTCACATCAAGTGTATGATAAAATGAATATAGTGTCGTCCGTATGGTCGATTACAATGTTACGGGTATATGTAGATGAGTTGATGGTTACATATGGTTAATAGTTGACTTTTGAAAGTCAACAAGATTAGGAAACATGATTGGACTCGTTGTCGTAATGGTAGGATGATAGGAAGTCGTTTGGTACATGTTATGTTAATATGTACTATTTGTAATTACATGATGAATTACGTGTGATGAAAAGAGTATGAAGTCGATTATATGTTTTAATGCTTGTTAGAAATGACTAAGGAAAGTTAAGTGTGAATTATGCGAATGATATGATGGTTACATGTACAAATGAGTATGCTAATAAGGGCGTGGTTTCGATGAAATGAAAGTATAGGAAACACGTCGAGACGGACTCAAGCTTGAGGTGTTAACGGGTCAAGAAGAGGCGAGGAATCGAATACGAGCATGGACGCATAAGGTAAGTGATTTCCGTAATCACTTCTTAGTACCAGTAAGTAATAATGTGTTGTAATGAATTAAACATGATGTTTGAGGTCAAATATGTGTTAAAGTCTTTCGTCGTAAAAGATGGGTTTAAGGTTGACCAAAATGCCCTTGATGGGTATTTTGGGGTAAACGAGCTTAAAAGTAGTTTTGAAGCAAGTTATTCGATTAGTGTAATGTTTTGGACAAGTATGGAAGTGGGGATTACGGTTTGGTTAGTCGTAGACCAATTAATGCACGAATACCCTTAACGGGTCAAAAATAAGCATATGAACGATAAGGTGTTAAGAGGATGCAAGACATCCAAGAATTTGGTAATTTATGATAGACGTCACTTATATTATTATGTTTATAAGAGGTTTTGGTAAAACGAACAAGTTATGTTGACGTATGCATAAACGGGTCGAAAAGTGGTAAAAGGGTAATAAGCCGAAGAGTTAAAAGTCGGAAATTATATTAAGTCGGATGTTGGATTTCAGTTCCATTAGATGGAGAATTAAATTACGGACGCGTCGGAAAAAGAATCGGGTAAAACGGATCAAAAACGAGGGAGTTATGCTCGTTTCCGTGAAACGGGATCGCGCTGAAAATATGCAGCACAGCAGCAACAACCTTCTGCTGTTTTGAGGGGGTCGCGTAGCGCGACGGCCCGTCGCGTCGCGCGACGGGTCAAGTTTCTCCGGAAATTGTTTTCGTGCTCCGTTTTGGCTCGGGAACTCGTTTGAACGCGTTTTAAGTTGCGTACGACTAATTTAACTCATGTTTTGTGACCATTAGGGCAAGCGTATGTGTGGATAGGTATGTATGGATGTTGTATATCTCTATACACGTATGTAGAGGTGTATGTAAGCGTGTATGCGCGAATGTATGTAAGATTATAGTATGTAAGTAAGTACATAAGGATATATATGAAGACGTGTATGAGTAGGCCAGTATGAGTCGGGTATATTGCAATGGTTGATGGAAAATATAAATGTAGGCATGTATGTAGGTGGGTACGTATGTATGATGTGTAAGTATAAGTGTATGTATGTAAGGGTGTATGTAGATAGTATGTATATGTAGTCAAGTGAGTATGTACGAAGTTATGCACGGATGTAAGTTGTGAGAAGGTATGGAATAAGTATGTACGTATGTATGTAAGTATGTATGTCTGTTTGTATGTAAGTATGTATGTAGGTATGTATGTATGTATGTATGTAGGTATGTATGTATGTAGGCATGTAAGTATGTATGTATGTATGTATGAATGAATGGACGTATTTAGGTATGCACGTACGTATGTACGTAGGTACATAGGTATGTATGTTGCTATGTGTGATCGTAAGTGTATGTATAGGTTGTATGAAAGTATGTACGCATGCATTCAATGATATTGAGTACTAACGATAATAATATCGTGCCTGGTGGTGAAGTGTAACGCAGGATACCAAGGAAGTCTCACTACGGATCGTATGATCAGAGGGAAAGCCGAGATGTAAAGAGTTAATGAAATGAAAAGTAAACGTGTACAAATCTTGTATGCTTATGATATGTACTAACGTTATGAATTTTATGTGGTGAGCGCAGGTAGTACAAGCCATGAGGATTACCAAGGAGTAGAGATCGAAGATCGAGTCACAAGACGGATTGTACGGGAATGTTTAAATATGTAATTTAGTGTCGATAAGTTATGTTCTTATATTATAAAATGAATTTTTAGAATGTCAAGATGTATGTCATGAAAGAAATTTTCAGACTCGAAACTCCGCTGCGTCGTTTTAAGGTTAAATGTGTTAGGGTGTTAAATGGTGTTTTTAGGCCATTGCGTTTTAGAAAAACACATTTTTGAAGTGTTTTTAGTCATTGCGTTTTAGGTAAAACACATTTTTAAGTGTTTTCAGTCCATTGCGTTTTAGAGAGAATACTTTCTTTTGTTTTTTAGGCCATTGCGTTTTAGAAAGGAGACATTTTTAAGTGTTTTCTGGCCATTGCGTTTTATAAATATGACATTTCTTTGTGTTTTTGGTGCATTGCGTTTTATAGAGAACACTTTCTTTTGTTTTTTTAGGCCATTGCGTTTTAGAAAGGAGACATTTTTAAGTGTTTTCTGGCCATTGCGTTTTATAAATAAGACATTTCTTTGTGTTTTTTGTGCATTGCGTTTTATAGATAACACTTTCTTTTGTTTTTTTAGGCCATTGCGTTTTAGAAAGGAGACATTTTTAAGCGTTTTCTGGTCATTGAGTTTTAGAAATAAGACATTTCTTTGTGTTTTTTGTGCATTGCGTTTTAACACATTTTTATGTGTTTTCAGTCCATTGCGTTTTAGAAAGTACACTTTCTTTTGTGTTTTTAAGCTATTGCGTTTTAGAAATAAGACATATCTTTATGTTTTCTGGCAATTGCGTTTTACAAATAAGACATTTCTTTGTGTTTTTGTGCATTGCGTTTTAGAAAAATGTCATTTTTTAGGTTTTTTTCTATTGCGTTTTACGCAACTTGGTTTTTTTCCATTGCGTTTTACGCAATTGGGTTTTCAAAAAAAAATCGAAAATATAGCAATAGTATACTCGTTTTAAAGATAAAAAACGCTCGTTTTTTTGGTGCAATTTTTATAAAAAAATAATGTCGTATGAAAGAGTTATTAACGTTTAAAAAATGAGGGAGAATTTGAGGAGAGATAAACTATTGCCTGGACTTGACTACGCGCCTCCTTTTTTTTCTTTCAATTTCACCAATTTAATCTTAGCCCTTGATTAAGTAAATGAATGGTCAAGATCACTTCCTAGCCTTCCTACCTAAATAAATTTCCTATTATATCCTAACCCTTATTATTATTATTATTATTATTATTATTATTAATATTATCATTAAAATTATTAAATTAGACTTTTTAATTTAGGAACGTCAAAATCCTCAAACTCCAAAACATAGAAATCCCTTAATGATATGGTAAACCTTTCACTAACAAAAAAATATCCATTAATGATAGGCCAAACCTTTCACTAAGAAACAAAATTGATCAAATGAGTTAGTCCCATTTTGACACTAAATGAGACCATTACATATGTATCATTTCCTAAGTCTTTAACGCATGGTCGGTCCAATAGGCTTCTAAGACTAGGCATGGGCCTAGGCCGATCAAAAATTAGGGCCACTAATTTTTAGAAGGTTTTCATATGTAGTACGTGGATTAGGCCCAAACAATAAAAAATTAAACCGAATTATAAATAAAGGCCTCAATTCTTTACAAGAAAGGCCCAAAGCCTAATCGTTTCAATTAATGGGATCATTTAATGCGACAAATAGGTTAGCTACATACCATTAGCAATCATCATCGTTCCATCGCTTTTTAGAAAATGCGTCATTCCAAAATCTAAACCCAATTGTTCATCCTAAAATCCCTAAACCAGGGTTGCCAATATCTTTTCCTTAGATCTTTGAGTCTGCGGTTACCGTTATTACTCAATGGTGTCATTGGGGATTGATGAGATGTGTAATACACACACTTTTTAATGATATTAATTTTTATTATTTAGTATACAAAATTACGTTTAATCAACCCTTGTAATACATAGGGTTTTTAAAGATATAACATTTTTATTATCTGGTATATAAATTACATTTACTCAACCCATAAAATACATAAGGTTCTTAAATATATAACTGTTTTTATTTTTTTAATATATAAAATTACATTAATTCAACCCGTGTAATAAATGAGGTTTCAAAAATATATTGTTTTATTATTTAGTAAATAAAATTACATTTATTCAGCCTATATAATACACGGGGTTCTAACCTAGTATATTATTAAAGAAAATCAAATTTTCGATGACACTAATTGTTATAAAAGAAAATAAAAAATAAAAAAACAAATTTTAACCATATATTAGATGACACGTGTCATCTTAAAATTAATAAAAAATTCGAGTAAATTACAAGTTTTGTCCTTTATCTATATAACATTTTTCAAGCACTCTCCTTTGATGCAAAACTTGACAAGTTCTGTACTTAATATTTTAAAACATTGCACGGTTTGTTCTTTAAGCCTAATTCAGTTAATTTTTTGGTTAAAAATGGTCATGTGCTTTGCACATTAGGGTATTCTTGTCATTTCACATTCTTAAGGACTTTTGTATAAAATAACTTATAGAAAGGGATTGTTGTGTAAAACAGTAAAAGTAAAAAAAAAATATTACAAACTAAAAAGCCTTTGCACACACATCTCTCCCTCTTATTTCCTTTCTCTTTTTCCTCTCTCCAGCCTCAAGATGACCGCCCACCCTACCACCAGCCACCACCGCCTTCACCCTGCCACCACCGCCTTCACCCTACCACCTCCGCCTCCACCTGCTACCACCCTCCGCCACTGTTATCACCCTAACCCCAATTGTAGTCATCGGAACCCTAACTCAAATGCCACACTCTTCGACGTCGTCCTTCTCACATGTCTTCGGCGAGTATCTCTCCGCCGATATCCTCTCCGATGTCCACTCACTATTGACCATGGATACAAATACACTTGTACCGACATCTTCAGCTCGCAAAAGGGCCTCACCACCATTTCTAATTTCTCATATTCTATCATCATTCACCATTTCAATCTCATATTTGTATCGGAATTAAACTGAAAATAACTAGGGGAATGTTTTGATATTCGTTTCTACATCAGAAAAGGTATGTTTTGTACTTCCATTAGCCGTTCTAGGGTTTACTTTACCCTCCCGAAACTTAATGAGATCATTGATGCTCTGCAACATTTTTCAATTACTATTAAAATAATAGGGATTTCTCCTATGAATGATTGATGAGAATGGTGATGTTGAGAAACAAGGTTTATTTTCTGAGATTTGATTAGATTTGTATAACCAGAGAGTAGTTTTAGTCGATAATTAGGTGATTAGAACAATTCCAAAACAAATCGGTTCGATGCCGGTGTTATCTACTCTATATCTAGACAGTAATTGAATCTCCGACGTGATGCTGACGAGTTTGTTAAGAAATTCTGATTTAAACAGAGTGAACTTGAGTCGGTAATTCCGTCAAGCTTGTGGAAAGCGTGTGACAAAGAGAGAAGTGAGAGGAAGTTTAGAGGGAGAGAGTGTGTGCACAGTTCATTTTATTTAAACATCTTTTTATTTTTTACACAATAGCCCCTTGATCTAAGTTATTTTACACAATAGTCCTTGGGAGGTGAAATGACAAAAATGTTCTCATGTGCAATGGAACTTGAGCTTACTTAACCAAAAAAATTAACTGGATTAAGCTCAAAGGACATATCGTGGATTTTGAAACATTAAATACAGAACTTGTCAACTTTTACACAACGTCTGAAAAATAATATTTAGATAAAGGACAAAACTTATAATTTACTCTGAAAAATTCACAACCACCCAAGGTTAGCATCCGCCAGTCGAGAAAGGTAAATGTATTTTTTAGAGTTAAATTCTCGGATAGTCCCTGTGGTTTGCCCCTTTTTCACCTTTAGTCCCTAACTTTCTAAAATTACAGTTATAGTCCCCAACTCTTCAATTTTCATTCCCAGATAGTCCCTGTGCCTAACATCAGTTATTTTTCTCAGTTAAAAGTATGTGAAATGACAAAAATACCCTTTCCTTAAAAAAGGCAAACCAGAGGGACTATCCAGGCATTTAAGAAATAAAAAAATAAAAATCTAATTAATAAGTCAAATTTCAAGTGGCCCTACAACCTACCCCACCCTCACCCTACCCCTACCATCTTCATCATCTTCTTCTTCTTCTCGACATCCATTATCCACCTGCTCTGTGATGAGATTATTATACCCAATAGTCCAACAGACACATTCAACAACGGAATAATTCCAGTCGTGAGGTTAAGCTTCATAACAATAAACGTGAACATAATCCCCAAAACAAAACTCACAACAAATGCACGCAGAGTAAGCTGGTTCTGCCATGATGGAACCTTTCTGCTCTCGAATATTCTTTCTATCGAATCATATTATGTTGGTTATGTGCTCCGCTTTGATGTTGCGGTGCCGTTTTATTAGTCGTGTTCTTGCTCGATTGTTGAACATGACCAGTCCATATGGGGCTGGGTTAGAGAGTGAGATTGAAGAGAAGGTTTGAGTGGTGTTCGGATTGGAATTGGAATCTGGCTGTAATGATGTAGTAACAGCAGGAACGTGGGAACTGATGATAATGTGTGAAAGCGTTGAGTATGGAAAGAGAGATATTATTTGGAGTATGCCTAGTGTTGGGTATAATAATCTCATCGCAGAGCAGGTGGGTGATGGATGTCGAGAAGAAGAAGATAATAGGGGGTAGGGTGAGTGTGGGGTAGGTTGTGGGGCCCACTTGAAATTTGACTTATTAATTAGATTTTTATTTTGTTTTATTTATTAAATGCCCGGATAGTCCCTATGGTTTGCTCTTTTTAAGAAAACGGTATTTTTGTCATTTCATACCCTCTTAACTGAGAAAACTAACTGATGTTAGGCACAAGAACTATCCGGTAACGAAAATTGAAAAGTTGAGGATTATAGTTGTAATTTTATAAAATTAGAGACTAAATGTGAAAAAAAAAGCAAACCACGGAGACTATCCGGGCATTTAACTCTATTTTTTATTTTTGTTTTCAGCAACCCAACCCAACCCATCAAAAAACCGATGAAGTTAGGGCATGTTTGGCTAAGCTTTTTGAAACAACTTATTGACTTGTTGGCTTTTTGAAAAGTCATAGGCTCCAAAATGATGTTTGACGATGAGAGTGCATGTAAAGGAAAAAAACAATAAATCAATAAGTCACTCCATACTAGGGGTGTTCAAAAAACTCGTGGCTCGCAGCTCGCTCGAAACTCGCTCGAAAAAAGCTCAAAGAAAGCTCGGCTCGAAATTGACTCGGTTGTAAACGAGCCAGCTCGGCTCGGTTTGTAAACGAGCCGAGCTCGAGCTTGGCCTGGCTCGGCTCGTGAGCTGGCTCGATAAGGTTTACATCATTCATTTATTTGTCCCACGTCGCTTAGAAAACAAAAACTAAGAGAGTATCTCCCCTATAAAAGAAGGTAAAGACATTGGAGAAAGTGAATTAACTATTTATAGTTGTATATTTAGCCATATGGTTAAACTAAATGGCAATTATGACCCTTAGGCTATGAAGAAATTCATTTTTAAGGGTTTTTTAAGTAATAAATTTTGCGGTTCTTTGTTAGTTCGAGCTAGATCGAGCCGAGCCGACCTAGCTCGAATTCTAATTGAGCCAAGCTCGAGCCTCAAATCTCAGCTCGATTTGAAATTCGAGCTCGAGCCGAGCCAGCTCGAATCGAGGTCAAGCCGAGCTCGAGCTGGGTCTAGCTTTGCTTGACTCGGCTCGTTTACAGCCCTACTCCATACCGACTTTTCCAAAAATTCAAAAAATCAATACATTATTTCAAAAAGGTTATCAAAACATGCCCTTAGTCTAAAAGCCTTTCGTAAACTCTATGGGGGTGTTTGGGATTCCTTTTCAACTTCTGCTTCTCAAAAAGTCCTTCTCAAATCCAGAAGTAAGAAATCCTTACTTCTCAAAAACTCTTTTTTGAATACATAATTAGTACTGTAAGTCCATTTTTTCATGGTGTTTGGAATTCCTTATGCTTCGAAAGTTCTTCTCAGGGTTTTTTTTTCCTTCACGAAAGTCCTTATGAGCTCAAAAATTCACTTTTAAAAGGAATCTGAAACACCCCCATCTATTTCAACTACCTACCTCTTTACACTTCCATCTTCTATGTTCTTACCGGTTGCCTCCTGAAGACCGACCCCGTTGCCGCTGCACCACCATAGATCGTTGCATGTAAGTTATTTTCTTATCTTATTTTCCTTTCTCCTTTCATATCTGTCACAAATCTAAGTTTTTTCCGCCCCCTACATCCAAATTTATTCATATATTTGTCTCAGATCTATAGTTAGTTTTCTTCCATAGGTTATTCACCTTATATGAATAATCAAATAGATTAAACCTATATAAGTTTAATAGGGTTTCAACAGTTTCATACATAATAAAATTTGTATTATTTTTACTATAAATAAAGTGTTACTGTTTATCATGTTATTGTTCAAATTCTCACTCAAGATCTGGATTGATAAACAGGATTATGTGCTCTACAACTGGTGATGGTTGTAATATGTTATTGATCTCAGCACAACAAAGCTGTCTTTTTTCTATTGTAGAGATTCAATCTACAAGTAAGGATTTGGATGCAGATCTGATGTTTCGAAATTGGGGATCTGGAATGGTTTTTAAATTTGATAAAACTAGTGATGACATCTGCTAGTGTTCAATGTGGATTAGACTACTTTCATAACTGCGTTGGGTCCCATATTCGTCTAACGCAGTGTGATATCAAGAGTTCCAAGCGGATTCGGAAAGGTCTACAACAATTGTTAATTATATTTGTTAAATGAATTATTTCATCAATGTTAAACTAGAAGGAGAATATCCAATGCCTTTACCGAATTGTCTTTGAAATCACTATGATTTTGTAAGATAACTATTGTTAATGATTATCGTCTAGTCTAATTTGATTCGCTTATTTTAAAACCACAATGTATATTATAAACTTTAATGTGGGTTAAACTACCTTCGTATAATTGATTTCTAATTTTAGTTTCAATAGATGTTTCACTGCAATACCCCTTTTTTCAGTGTTTTTAGTTATAAAAACCGCAAAATACAGTTTAAGTTTTGAACATTTGAAAATATAAATTCCAGAGTAAATGTGCTAGAGAATTCACTTTCAATATGAAGATGAAGTTAGTTGTCTTATTTTGTCTCATCTTACTAAGAGTTTGTTTAAAATGGTAACATCTTGCAATTTATGTGCTATTTACTATCTAGAATCAGTGATACCAAAAACCTTGAGAACTGTTGGAAACTCATATTTATTCGTGCAACCAGTAAAAAGGCCCTTGCGTTACAACGGGTTAAACAAAACATAATCTGAATAGACCTTTGCAGAATGCATAAACAACTTTATCTACAAATTCTAATACGCCGTCGTTTACTCGACACTTGTGTATACGTAAGAATAACATTCATATTTTACTACATCATTTAACCACAATTATCAAAATTAGTGATGAAAAGAACTCATAGCTAACCTTTAAATCATTCCTAAACTTTGACATAGAAGACAACCAAAACATAGAACTCAAACATTCATGAGTGGTATGTGCACCACAATGAAGCATGAATAGGGGTGTAAACAAGCTCAGAGGCTCGAGAGCTACTTGTGATCGGCTCGGTTAAAAGCTCGAACGAGTCGAGCCTTAACGAGCCTGAGCCCGAGCCTGAAATAGAGCTCGTTTAGTTATCGAGCCTGAAATACAAAGCTTGTTTAGGCTCACGAGCCTAAACAAAATTTTAGTTTTTTATATATATAATATAATAATGATGATTATAACATTGGTGAGCCAAGCTCGAGCCGAGCTTTGGCTCGCTTAATTGCTGTTGAAACGAGCTCGAGCTGAGCTTTTAGCTCATTTGAGATTGTTCTCGAAATAGCGCGGGCTCAGAGAAGTAGGCTCGAACCGAGCCGAGCCGAGCTCGAGCTCGAGCTTCATAAAAACATAACGAGCCGAGCTCGAGTCGGGCTCGGGCTCGGCTCGTTTACACCCCTATCTTTTGCATGAACACGTCACTGAGAACTATTGCTCATGAAAGTTTTATATAAGAAAAAGGAGTAAACTGCTAAAATGGTTTCTGAGGTTTGGTTACGTTTTCCACTTTAGTCCAAAACTCAAATTTTTTGAATCTAGGTCCCTGTGGTTTCAATTTTGTTGTCATTTTCATCCAAAATCAAAATCTGGTCAATTTTTTCAGTTAATATCCATATTTTTTTTTGTCTTTTTCCTCCCTTTTAATGAAGGGCAAAATGCCTCTCGTGTACCCAAATTTTTTTTAAAAATGCCGCATACCCACA
This sequence comes from Helianthus tuberosus, assembly GCA_030545235.1. Lineage (NCBI taxonomy): Eukaryota > Viridiplantae > Streptophyta > Magnoliopsida > Asterales > Asteraceae > Helianthus > Helianthus tuberosus. Next base: position 32,668,399 of record CM060400.1, read on the forward strand.
TTTACATGAAACGTAAAAAAAATAATTATCTTCCTACAAAATTTACACAAGTGCGTAAAAAAAAACTTGCACCAGTCAAAACTACCAACTCGAAAATTTTTGTTATATTTTTTTTACATATGTGTTTATAATATTTTCATCTACATTTTTGCAAAAAAATTTAAGCTCAACTCGCGCAGAAAGAAAAAGTTCTCACGGTTCTCACAACTTGTCACACCCCGATTTCCACGTGTCACCGGTGGGCCCGGTAGGGGAGTATCGTGACGTGGTTGGCAACATAATAGTCAAACAACACAATATATAAACATGCACAGCGGAAGCAATTGAGAAATATAAATTCAACTTTAATAATGTTTGTAATATCGTGTATCACAACAGTTGAAGGTTTGTCCACAGAATGATCAAAAATAAATAATAGTTCAACAGACGGTAGGCATCTTAAGCTTGCGAGACTTCTAGTGATGCTAAGGAGAAATCCCAGCCAATTACGCTTAATACCTGCATTTAATCTTTTTGGGAAAATACGTCAGTTTACACTGGTAAATACAATCAACTGACTCATTTTAGAAAATGATTGAAAATTGATTTGGATGCACGTGGCATAAACATTTTATTTAACTTGGGAGAATTATTTAAATATATAATCTTGTGAACGAATTACATGTTCCTTGTGCGTTCAGTAGCCCGGATCATGTCCGGGTTAAAGATCAATATACACACCACATTATTCTTTTGTGCACTGACGGGTGTACGCCTACACCCCGCGCTTAAGTCGTGGCCATTTCGTAAAATGATGCCAAGGATATCCGGGACATGGTTATTAACCCCCCAAAGGCTTTAAGTAACAAGACTGTTTAAACGAGCCGATCAAATTATTCAATTAACCACCCAACGATGGAAGATTTGATGCCCGATCAAGCGGTATTCTATATACCGTAACCCAAGCCCGTATAGGAAAAATAAGTTAAAAGTATTTACCTGAGCAATTTAATAATCACAATATGCAAAATGCAAGTAGCTTTTACTGGTACTCCTAATCTGGAACGAAGGTTTATAATAACCTATTAGAATCCTAACGGGTCTTTAATTAAGCTAAAGCTTAGACCGGTTAGTTTCAAAGATACGGTTCGTACGCACGATTAAGCGATGACCGGATAGAATGTGATTTGGACCCAACAAGTTTGAAGACTTGTTTAATATGGGTGTATTATACACATTCTGGATTTTGAGATAAAACCGACAAGGTTTGACCCGTTTCGGCTAATTTATGTAAACTAGTTACATAAACCGAACCGAACGCGTAATAAGCGTAACGGGTAATAATGAGAGCCATTTACAGGTTTCCTAAGTTAATATGCTCCAAATATGTTGTGACATCAGTAAGATATCATTTATTACGCCCGAAATGAATTTAAACACAAACTATGCCCCGTAGGGGTAGTTTGGTCATTTATAAGGTGATAAAAGAGTTTAAGTAATATCATGAGTTACAGGTCTGATGTAATCAGCAAAGATAATCAATTTGCTAAGTTATATCAGTAGGGTATTGTATATATGTGAAATTTATCAATTATAACCAAACTATGCACCGTAGGGGCATTTTGGTAATTTCACATAAGCCGAAAAGCTCAAAACTGAAGTCTGAGTTTATCAACCTTTGCATACTGTTAAAATATTATAATTTGCCTCAAATATCAGTAGGTATCACCCTTGGTATGTTTAAAATAGTTTTAGTACATACTATGCGTTAAAAACGCTTAAAAAGGCGATTAGAGGCCATTTCCGGGTTCGATACATAAAGCTGATATTTTTGTTATTCCAGGAGGCTTAAAATAATTTATTTATCATATGTGATCAGTAGCAAAAGGTTTGGAGTCGTTTAGATATGTAAAACTCATTTTATGGCCCGTAAGGGCAAAACCGACAATTACCGTATTAAGCCTACGACTATTAGTTATGCTCAGCCTAAAATTAATTAAAAATCTTCAAAAATCCCAAAATAATATATTACATCAGTGGGTAATAAGTTTGATATTAAAAAGTAGGCTTAACTAGGCTATACGCTAATTACGCCGTTTAATTAACATAAGGCTTTCATTTTACGCTAACGAGCATAACTCTTAATCTACACCTCAAACTGATGTCAAACTTTGCATACAAGTTTATATATCAGTAATTAAAGTTTCTACTCTTTTACATTTCCAAAGATCACGTTTTAAGGTAATAAGGGCATAATGGTCAACATATGAGCAATTAACGGAATCATGCGTATAAATCGGTTAACTAATGAACCATGGTGTATAATCACAGAGGGTTATACTAGCATGCAACCTGGTCCAAATGAAGCTCTAAGGTATTTCTAAAACATACCAAAACGGGTCAGAACTGAAGTCAAAGCAAAAGTCAAAGCTTTGCGACTTTCGGTTCCGAACCGGGTCTAAACAGTAAATTGTCGGGTTGAACATGTTTAGACATGTTCTTACATTAATTACCAAGTTATATTAATGATCAAACAGGTTGTATGTGTTCTACATTGCTAATCATGCATAAATTAGAATTTAAGTATCCTGTTGACTTTTTATTAGCAAGTTTGACCCGACATTTGACCTAGTTAGAGTGGGAATCAGGGGGACCCCTTTTAAGGGTTTATTACCCACATAATTACCTACTTAAAGGTACTTTTAATTCGAGATTTGACTGAGCCATTATTAATTAATCTCAAAGTCAAACCGTAATTACGACGGTTTGACTTTAGCTAAATAACTAAGCTAAACTCAATTAAAGAAGGTTAAGCAAACTTACAAGAGTGCTAAGAACGATTTGTGATCACTTGAGAGGGGTCTTGAGCTCCAGAAATGATCAGGAAGTGCAAGAGAAGATGTGAAGAACTTGTTGCAAACTAAGGCTTTATATAGTGATTTAATCACCATAAGAAGTTGACACCCAAGTCTACATCTCACCACAACTGATCCACAAGTGTTCCTAGTGCTTAGGGGGTGCCTAGGGGTCGCCCTTTATGTGGAAAATCAGATAAAATCGAGCAGAATGCAAAAGGCAGGCAAGAACCCAACATTTTCGGAGCTGGTAGTCCCTCGCGTGGCGCGAAGGACCCCCCTTGGGGCTTCGCGTGGCGCGAGGCCTCCTCTGCACAAAATCAGAATTTTTGATTTATTGCGTTTTGATCCTTGGCTCTTCAAACTTCGTTTAGACTTTTGTTTCTTGCATCTTGAACCCTCCAAATTGATTTATAAGGGCTTTAAAACATATACCCACTTTGTTAAGTCCCCGGTTAACTTTATTGTTACCCGAAAAGTCCTAACTTTCAACGTTGACGCTTTAACCCTTCGCACACGAATTTGATCATAACTTTCTCATATGATAACGAAACTTTACGAAATTTATATCGTGCATTCTAGTGAGCATAATTAACAGTTACAAAGCTTCGGGTTTGTCAAAAGGTCACTCAGAGGTATAACTTAAACATGTTGACACATTTAACCCCTGTAGTTTGTAATCTCTCACTTTTAGCTTCGTATGATCCATGATTTATTCGTTTGAAGGTATGAGCATCATGTAGGGTTAATGTACAATATATTTATTCACTGTTGACATTTCGAACACGTATATTCACATACTTTCCATGTTTGTCAACTTTAGTCCTTCTATAATATTCTTTCACATGTTTTAAACATATGACACGTGTCAACACATTATAGGACGTGAATTTTCGAGGTGTTACACAACTCGTGGCGGTTCTCATTTGAACCGAGCCGTATATATATATATAGGGGAAGGATCCACTAAAAAGTGGAGTTTGCCTAAGTAGCCTAAGAAGGATTGTGATGATAACATGTGGCAATCCTAATAAATAGGAATGAAGGGCATTTTGGTCCTTATAAATAGGAGTGAAAATAACATGTGGCACCCCTTTTGTTTTTTTTTAAATACAACAAAAAAATCTAGTACACAAAAACTTAGCACAAAAAATGTAGTACAAAAAATATAGCACAAAAAATGTAGTACAAAAAAATATAACACAAAAAAATCTAGTACAAAAAAATATAGCACGAAAAAAATCAGCAAAAAAATGTAGTACAAAAAAATTCAGCACAAAAAATTGAGAAAAAAAAAATTTAAGACAAAAAAATCCAGCACAACAAATTTAGCACAAAAATATAGTACAAAAATCAAGCACAAAAAGATGTTATACAACATAGAAATACAACACATTTTAGTGGGTTTTTTTAGTCTTCATATTTTATATAGCAATATGGTACTCAAATTAAAGATAAAAAGAAGCTCGATTTTACGGTGAAATTTATATGAAAAAATAATGTCGTATGAAAAAGTTATGAACGTTTAAAAAATGAGGGTGGAATATGCATGTGCATTGCATGTGGAGAGAGAAAGTCCATAAATAGTATTTACTCAAGATACCTTACACTCCTCCATTCTCCTACACTTTCATCTTAACCATTGATTTGAAAAATAAATGGTTAAGATTCCTTCTCATCCTACTTAGGCTAAATTAACTTTTTTATTTGATCTTACCCATATATATATATATATATAGGAGAATTTAAATGATAACGCTAAATATTATGAGAACCGTAAGAACGAATGAAAAAATCACGAGAACTTGTTCAAATCCTGCAAAAGACATGTATGTATGTTGATTTAATTGTTTAAAGATACTTCCGCATTTACACGCATAACCCTATTTACAATTCTTCACATGAGTTTTTATTTCTTCAAAGCATTCATCGTATCACATGCTCACATCTTTTTTGACTATTAGTCGTCGAATCTTATCTTACAATTATAACTTTAGTTATATATAAGAGGGATGGCCTTGGGCATTGCGAGAGGTGCAACCGTAAAAGACTAAAAAAATATTTTTTTTTCTTATTTCACACATATAAGAGCATTCAAAGTAGCTATTTTTTAAGGTTGTTTTTTCTCATTTTTACAAGTCATCTATTTTTTCTTATTGTAAGGGTCATTTTTACATTGTGTTTTTGGCTTCCATATTTGTAGAAGAACGTGGAAGAATGAAAAATGTTGTCAAGTGGTGGGGCCAAGCCAAAGGGTGGGGTTGGGTATTAAGGTAAATGTGATGATGATGTGGCATTGTTTTTAGGTGTTTTTAAAATTCCTTATTGGGTGAGTTTTGAGTGTTTTTAAAGAATGAGTGTTTTTCTGATGTTGCGGGTGACTAGTCATGTTTTTAGATTTTTTTGTGCTCCTTATTGTGGATGCTCTAAGAGAACTTTTATAGTAGGGATATAAGAGATGATAAGATTTTTCGCATAAGTGAGGTCATTGGTGAAATAGTAAGTTACTAACTCTACTTTCTGTTTTTACTCACCCTTTTTCCCCTTCGTTGCGCCCTAAGACTGAAGGGAGTGGGGCGTCCTCAAAAGAGGGCGTCTTGCGACACGTGGCGTTCGGGGGCGGCTTGGGGCGTCCTCAAAAAAGGGGGCGTGGTGTTCATGGCAACTTGGGGCAACTTGTTTGAAAAAGCAAGGTTTTTTATTGGTTGAGAGGGGGGGAGTTTTTGGAATTTTGTGCCAAAAAGTTGAATTGTGTGAGAGGAGGGGCGACGAGAAGAGGACGGGCAAAGGGGGGATGCCCTTGGGGACGCCTCTGGGGGCGGTGTTCATGGCAACCTTGGGCGACTTGGGGGTGGGAGTCGCCCCACTCCCTTCAGTCTAACACTTTTCAAAAAGAATTAGTGCGAACTTTAATATATAGTACATCTCAAGATGTGAACTAGTTATTGCAATTTATATTTTTTATTTATTTAAAATTGCATCCATAAAACTTTTCACCGTCCGAAAGAAAACCAAATGAAAAAAAGTCAATAATTAATAATTAAATTAATATATAAAACCCTAATGCTTCACCTATTTATGCTTTCATCTTCAACATGTGTTTTCTCTACCGCTGTTACCTTAAAACCGCAGCCACCGTCGCCACTGCCGCTTCACCGCCATATGTCACTGCCTGTAAGTTTGTTATTTATCACTTATTCGTACCTATTATCACAGATCTAAATTTTCCCCATCTCCACATCCAAATCTATTCATAAATATGCGTTTATACACACATGTTTCAGATCTGTATTTAGCTTTCATCCATATAGTAAACATGGATTAGTTTAATCGGTTTTTAATATTTTTGACACAATTGAAATGCGTATTTAAACTTAATTTAGGTTTGTGCTTTGTAAACCCTGATGAAAGTAGTTATTCTCCCTGTTTTGTTTTGTATCTGATCCAAGCTAATATTATATTATTGTTAACATTTTTTTCACAGATCTGAATTGATAGTCAGGATTATGTGGTTTGCAAGTGGTGATGGTGGTAGTTTAGAGATACAATCTACAAGTATGTACTTGGATGAAGAAATGATTGTTGAAAATGGAGGGTGTGTAATGGTTTGTAGGGGTTGTAGGTTGTTAGATTCGGTGCGGTTGTTAACGACAATCGTTAGTCTTTTTGTGGATTAGACTACTTTCATAATTGTGTTGGTGGATCACTGCCTTCTCCACACCGTGATATCAAGAGCGCAAAGCGGATTCGGAAAGGTGTATGATGGATTTGGAAAGGTCTATAATGACTAGTTGTGACCATCAAATACCAGGATCATTTGTGATGGCAAAGCCCACTTTGACTTGCAACGGAGATCATGATGCTTTCTAAACGGTATCATTATAACCGGGTGAGATGATCCTTGTTTATGACGGAGATTATGATTCTCTCTACGTTGTATTATTATAACTTGGTGAATTGATCCTTGTTTATGATAGAGATCATGATGCTTTCCATATGGCATTGTCATAACTTAACGAGATGACCCTTGTGTATGATATGTATCGTGTAAGCATTATTAGTTTAGACGTGGAACTAGACTACCTTCATATTCATATAGTTGAATTTCTAATTTTATTTTAGACTGAATTAACATATTTTTCATGCTTTTATCATTATTGTCTTTAGTTATACAATACTTAAGTTTAAAATGTCTAGAGAATTTTTCAAGTCAATAATTCATGATCAGTTATGGCTTGCTTCTGAACAATGTCTTGCCTTGCTATGTGAGTTAATTACTTGCCTGACTTCTTTCGCTTCCCTCAAGGCTAGCAGAGGGGGCTAACCTTCGAGTAAGCTATATATAAGAATAAGAAAGATGGATTATCTATACTAAAGGGAAAAGGGCATTCCTCTTTACTCTCAACAGCTTCTCAAAGAGCTTCTGAGACTAGTGAAAGAATTGAATTGCCTTGAACCCCCTCCTTCTTGCAGGTTATCTTCAAATTATTTGATTATTATCAACTATCTAGAATCAAACACACTAAGTGACTAAGAGCATCCCTAATGCTAAGTTCTACAAATCCACACCTCAACATGGCAAATCAGTTTTCAAACCTACTTTATAAACCATTATTTTTACTTCAAAAAACATCTGATTTTCATTTCAAAACGAGCCCAGACCGAGCCCCATACCGTAAAGCCTTAAATCAACGTGAAATATGAAATACTTCGTTACGCTTCTAACTAGGGGTGTGCACGGTTCGGTTCGGTTCGGTTTTTGGGTAAAATCAAAACCGAAACCGAAATGTTGGTTTTTGGGTTTTAAAAACCGTTCGGTTTCGGTTTTTCGGTTTTTACGTCGGTTCGGTTCGGTTCGGTTTTTCGGTTATTTCGGTTTTTGTAACAAAATTATGTAAGATTCAAAAAATAAAAAGTATAATTTATATTATAACAATCTTTTTATATGTTTATATTTAAGTTATTATAGGTCACCCCTTTAATTAGTATTGTTTACTAAACCTAACCTTCTAATATATTTTTATGTTTCTTCAAAGTTTTATTAAGTTTAATTTTTATATTAAATTTTGTTATATCTTATAGGTAATAATAAATTATTTCAGTTATAATGTTTTGATTATAAACACTTTACATTCAAGAGTAAAATTAAAATTTTCTACTAGCATTGGGTTAAACACTTAAACAATTTAAACTTAAACATAAAAATATATGGATTGTAACTTATCGGTTCGGTTCGGTTTTTTTCGGTTATTGAAAACGTTTATCCGAAAACCGAACCGAAATTTTCGGTTATTAAAAATCCGAAAACCGAACCGTCGGTTTTTGTTTCGGTTCGGTTTTTTCGGTTCGGTTATTTCGGTTATTCGGTTACGGTTCGGTTATTTCGGTTTTCTTGCTCACCCCTACGTCTAACTATTCAACATTCTACTTCTAACAATTCAACTTTTGAATAAACTAGTTGGTTTTCCGACCCCGCGTTGCGGCGGGGATCCAATGTCTAACGGCAAGCGGATACCGAATATCAAAACATAGATAAAAATGACATAGTAACGATAGTTACTCCGTCCTAAAAATGATTTAAATAATCTAATATATAATAGTAGGACCCACACGTCCTACATGTTGGAATTCGGTTGTTTTCAGTTCAGTTATAACGTTACTAACACGTTAATATATGGACGAGCTCGGTACCGGTAATGGCACCGAAAGTTACCGATCCCGAAAATACTCGAAATTAGGTACCGACACCAAAAATGCTCTATACTATATGGTATGGTATTTGAAGGTAAAAATAAGTAAATACAGGTATGGTGCTAGACCGGTGTCGAACCGAAAGTAAAGATTCTGAAAACGCCAAAAGGTGGGTACCAAATTAGTACCGAAAATGATTTGGTATAGTAAATTTGGTACGGATACGATACTGGTTTGATTATAGGATCTGATATTATTTGCTCATCAATAATTTAAATATCCAAGTTAAATTTACATGTTACAATTCATTCATTACAGAAAAAGACAAAAAAAGAAAACAAACGAAGTTGTGTATATAAAACCTCATTCAAACGAAATACAATTTATTTACCACGTGTATGAAAAGCAATCTAAACGGTGCAATTACTTGCGTTGCTACGTGACATGAGCTCAAAGGTGATGTTAGGGATGAGCTCGGTACCGAAAACCCCCAAAAGTGGGTACCGGTACCGAATATTCCTGGTGTGTAACAACTCTCATCAAAAGTCATATTTATTATTTTAATTGTCCAATACGAAACCTTAATTGAGACACCCAAGTGATTCTACGCAAACCCTAAAATTTTCAGAATTTTCGGAATCAGGATCAGGGCCCCTAAAACTCAGGGGGGGTAAACCCTAGTTACGATTATCTTCAAATCTCGTTGTAAAAATTGAAATTTACGAAGTTGTCAACTCAGCTAGGCTAGTCCCAGACGTGGCCACCCTAGGGTCATTAGGTGTCCCTTGCGCACCGCAAGGGATTATGCTTACGGTGCGCAAGCCTGGACAATTTTTGTGTATAAATAGCAGGCATTGGCAATCGCATTTTGGCACTTGAACGACGAAGAAATTCGTTACGTAGACTGAGTTATAGCAAAAACACTTCTAAAAACACACACATTCACGAAGTGCTACCGCAATACAGGGTAATAACTCGATCGCTGCTACGATTCAATGTCCGATTGATCAAAATATCCAATGGATGTTTAAGTGCTGCCCACATCAGGGTTATGCTTTGTCATTCGTCGTTAATTCGATGGATGTTTAAGTATCGCACTTTGTCATTCGTTGTGAGGGTTTGATCTCGTGAGTTATCGTAAATGCTGTATTAAGTTACTAACCGAATTGTGTGCATGTTATTAAATTTAGGTTAAAAAGGCTAATCAGTAGGCTAGGCTCTGCTCAAATTAAATCTGCAATGTGAGTCATTCTCTTTTTATCAAATTTAATTTCAAAAGCATGTTTATTTTCAAAATTATAATTACAGGGATTAAGTCTTTGTAGTCACCATATTACAGCCGGTATGTGGGGTTTTGTATACATTACTTGATAATCTTCACCATTGGACAATGAGTTAGCCAATGGGTGATATGACCATAGTCACAGAAACGAGTCGAGTGACAAGTACCGAGGGTAGTTGGTTGATATAAAAACATTGTAATCGCTCTTAATACTGTATATTATAACAAATGAATATTTTTAGCAAAATGAATGATTCACTCAGTATTTCCCGCTGACAAAACCTTTTTCAAACATGTTTCAGGTGATCTGTTGTGATCCAGGAAAAGTGCCGTGAAGCACTACAAGCTTAAAGAAGTGGGTCAATATAAAATAAAGAAACATGTTTTTGTAATAATAAAGATTTCTCCGTGAAATCTTATGATTGTAAATTACCGGGGTTTTATCCCGAGTTGTGAAATAAAATAATCGGGAAATATTTCAGTTTAAAAAGATCCTGAAGAAACTTCCGCTGTTAATTAAATACCACGGGATTTCTGTCCCGCGGCTCCTGAAACGGGTCAAACCGGGTCGGGGGCCGTGACAGAAAAATGTGGTATTAGAGCCACTGATTTAAGCCAATTAAGTATTTAGAAAATACTTAATTTTTATTAATTACTATTTTGTGATTATGTATTTTATTATCTGACTAATTGTGTACAGTATGGGCAAATCTTTATATGCTAGCCACTGTAGCAATAAATACAAATCTTTAAAATAATCTGACTCAAAGTTTTAGCAACCGGATTACCTACAGTCTAGAAACCTTACCCAGTAAATAAATAAGTAAACGATAGTGTGTTTTAATTTTCAGTTGTTTTGGTAGTTACCCAATATGAAATAATATTTAAAAGTTTTTCTATAAAATTTTGTTATGATTTTTAACTTAGTAATTGTGTGTATTTTGCTAAACAGCATGAGTGACTTGTCTGATGCCCTTCAGAATTTAAATCTCTATCCGGTAAGAATAGAGGTTTCCAGAGATTTCAATAGGTATATACCAGACATAGAAGAACCTATAGAATTCAACGCTTTACCTCTCGAGAAACCCAAGCCTAAGAAAATGGAAATTGGAGAAAGCTCTAGACAAATTGAGAGGTTACCATCTCAGGAAGAGCTATATTTTATAATGGCAAGCTATAATACTATTAAGCCTGTTAATGAAAATGTTTTTATTCACTCTCTTGAAACACAACTACCAATGAACTTAGAACCAGCTATTCCAAACCCATCAATCCACATGCAACCTTTAGGAATAGACGAATGGTTGACTAATGAAATACAACTCCAAAACAATCCCTATAAGCTTTTTCCTCAGTTCGATCCAGAACCTTTACCAAATCCACCAATGAGTAACGAGAATATGACTGAACTACGCCACTTTGGCGAAGAACTAATGGATACTGGGAATAGGATCCAAGAGATTGGGGGACAGATCTCCTGGAAATACGATGAGAGGGAACGCCGTTACTAGAATATCATCTGACAAAGGATAGGGAATTTATGGAACTGTGGTTGTGTAATAGTAATAGTAAAAAAAATCAGTCTGTAAAATAACCTAAAATAAAACTTTGTAAGATAATGGTGTGTATTGATGCGTACTATTAAATATAAATGGAAATTGAGAAATCGATAGTTTTGGCTATATTGGTGTTATGAACTCTGTATAATTGTTTTGTGTAATTGTTATTTATTTGATACTAATAAATTATATATATTAATTATCAGATGGAAAACGCTAATAATGAACCAGTTAATGAGGTTAATCAATCTGAGCAACAACCGGGGGATCAATATATGACTAGGCAGGATATAGAAAATATCGTTGCTCAAGGGATAGCCAACGCTATTCCATCAATTGTTGCTGCTGTTAAAAATCCAATAGAACATCAACAAATCGTTCCTAGCAAACATATTTCTGAAGATAACTTCAGTAATAGCGTAAACGGAGGCAATGATCATGTTAATCATGATAATGAACCACGGCAAGCTCCTCCCCCTAAGAAAATGAAAGCTGCAACGCTTGGTTGCACTTTCAAAGAATTTCTTGCTTGTAAACCCACTGAGTTTGCAGGCAATGAAGGAGCGACCGCATCACTGCGTTGGTTAGAAAAGACCGAGGCAGTTATTGCTGTAACAACTCTCATCAAAAGTCATATTTATTAAATTAATTTGTCCAATAGGAAACCCTAATTGAGACACCCAAGTGATTCTGCAGAAACCCTAAAATTTTCTGAACAATCGGAATCAGGATCAGGGCCCCTAAAACTCAGGGGGGGGGGGTAAACCCTAGTTGATATTATCTTAACAGTTTTACGTGGAAATTGAATTTGAACGAATTGTCGACTCACCTGAGCTAGTTGGACACGTGCCTACCCTACCCTAGAACCTGACCCCTCGCGCCACGCGAAGGACTCTCGCGCCACGCGAGGGCGCGTTTTTCCATGTATAAATAGGGTTGTCTGGGACTTGAAATTGGGCGCTTGAACGACGTAAAACTTCGAAATATACACTGAGTTATGCTCTGTTTACCACAATTAACACACACGGATCACTAATCGACGCCGCAATCAGGGTAATAACTCGATCGCTGATACGATTTAATGTCCGATTGATCAAAATATCCAATGGATGTTTAAGTGCTGCCCGCATTAGGGTTATGCTTTGTCATTCGTCGTTAATTCTATGGATGTTTAAGTATCGCACTTTGTCATTCGTTGTGAGAGTTTGATCTCGTGAGTTATCGTAAAAGCTGTATTAAGTTACTGACTGAATTGTGTGCCTGTTATTAATTTAGGTTAAAAGGCTAATCAGTAGGCTAAACTCTGCCCGTATAAATCTGCAATGTGAGTCATTCTCTTTTTATCAACTATTTTACAATACCTCAAATTATTTTCAAAAGTTATAATTACAGGGACTAAGTCGTGGATATCTTGAATCATTGGCTAGTGGGGTATTGTCCACATTACTAATTTTCTCCCAGTTAGGTTCATTGACCTACTAGGGATAATCATCACTATTGAGGTTCATTGACCTAATAGTGGTATGACCATCGTCACCATTGTGACACGGCACCAGATAAAAATAAGATAGAAGCCATTGTAATCGCTCTTATGCTGTAATTAATAACTATGCATTATTTTATGTAAATAGAATGATTCACTCAGTATTTCCCGCTGACAAAACCTTTTTCAAACATGTTTCAGGTGATCTGTTATGATCTAGGAAAAGTGTCGTGAAGCACTACAAGCTTAAGGAAGTGGCTCATGATAAAATAAAGAAACATGTTTTGTAAAATAAAAGATTTCTTCGTGAAATCATAGTATTGTAAATTACCGGGGTTTTATCCCGCGTTGTGAAATAAAATAATCGGGAAATATTTCAGTTTTAAAAAGATCCTGACGATAAACTTCCACTGTTTATTTAAATACCACGGGATTTCTGTCTCGCGGCTCCTGAAACGGGTCAAACCGGGTCGGGGGGGCCGTAACAGAAAAATGTGGTATCGGAGCCACTGATTTAAGCCAATTAAGTATTTAGAAAATACTTAATTTTTATTAATTGCTATTTTATGATTATGTGTTTTATTATCTGACTAATTGTGTACAATATGGGCAGATCTTTATATGCTAGCCAATGTAGCAATTAATGCAAATCCTTAAATAATTTGACTCAAAATTTTAGCACCTTTATTATCTACAATCTAGAAACCTTATTCAGTAAATAAATAAATTTATAAATAAAATATAGTGTGTTTTAATTTTCAGTTGTTTTGTAGTTACCCAGTATGAAATAATATTTAAAGGTTTTCTATAAAATTTTTAAACTTAGTAATTTTGTGTATTTTGCATAACAGCATGAGTGACTTGTCTGACGCCCTTCAAAATTTAAATCTCTATCCGGTAAGAATAGAGGTTTCCAGAGATTTCAATAGATATATAGCAGACATAGAAGAACCTATAGAATTCAACGCTTTACCTCTCGAGAAACCCAAGCCTAAGAAAATGGAAATTGGGGAAAGCTCTAGGCAAATTGAGGGGTTACCATCTCAGGAAGAGCTAGATTTTATATTGACAAGCAATAATACTATTAAGTCTGTTAATGAAAATGTTCTTATTCACTCTCTTGAAACACAACTACCAATAAACTTAGAACCAGCTATTCAAATCCACTCGCATATAGACTAATGGTTGACTAATGAAATACAGTTACAAAACAATCCCTATAAGCTTTTTCCTCAGTTAAATCCAGAACCTTTACCAAATCCACCAATGAGTAACGAGAATATGGCTGAACTCCATCTTTTTGGTGAAGAACTAATGGATGCTGGGAATAGGATCCAAGAGATTGGGGGACAGATCTCCTGGAAATACGATGAAAGGGAATGCCGTTACTAGAATATCATCTGACAAAGGATATGGGATTTATGGAACTGTGGTTGTGTAATAGTAATAGTAAAATCAGTATGTGTAAAATAAATAATAAAACAGGTGTATATAGAAGCATGATATAATCTATAAAACAAATGAAATTTTAGAAAGTTACAATTTTGTTTGTATATTCGATTACGTGATTATGTGCAATTAATTGTGACATTGGATTATTTCTTTTATACTAATTATTTATCTATAAATTAGTTATCAGATGGAAAACGCTAATAATGAACCAGTTAATGAGGTTAATCAATCGGAGCAACAACCGGGGGATCAATATATGACCAGGCAGGATATAGAAAATATCGTTGCTCAAGGGATAGCCAACGCTATTCCAGCAATCGTTGCTGCTATTAAAAATCCAATCGAACCGCAACAAATCATTCCTAGCTAACGTATTTCTGAAGATAACTTCAGTAATAGTATAAACGGAGGCCATAATCCTACTAATCATGAGAATGAACCACGGCAAGCTCCTCCTCCCAAGAAAATGAAAGCTGCAACGCCTGGTTGCACTTACAAAGAATTTCTTGCATGTAAACCCACTGAGTTTGCAGGTAATGAAGGAGCGACTGCGGCACTGCGTTGGTTAGAGAAAACCGAGGCAGTAATTGCCATAAGTAAATGTGCTCAGGATGATCAGGTCATGTACGCGTCAAACCTTTTCAAAGAAGGGGCACTAGAATGGTGGAATACGGTGTTACAAGCAAAAGGAAGAAGGATGGCATATGCTATGAACTGGGAAGAATTTAAGAGCTTTGTAGAAAGAAAATTCTGTCCCGAGTATGAAAAGGAACAAATGACAAATAAGTTTCTAACCCACCGGATGGTGGATGTAGATTGTCGAGGGTATACTTCAACATTCTTCGAGTATGCTCGAGTGGTACCAACCCTGGCTTCGCCAGAGCCGGTACTTATTTCTCGTTATATTTGGGGATTGATTTCCGAAATTCGTAATATCGTCAAGGCTGTGAAACCTCGCACGATTGACGATGCGGTGGATTTAGCCAATACTCTGACTGACGAACTAGTACGGACAAGAGAAGAAAATAGAAGGAAGGAAGTAGCCCAAAAGATTACTCAAGGATTCCGTCCGGGTAACCATAACAATTTCAAGAGAGGAGGAAATGGGCAATCTTCCACTAACCCATTTTGCAATTCTTGCAAAAGGAAGCATTTTGGAAGATGCAAAGGATATTGCAATTTTTGCAAAATTCTGGGGCATCAAGAAGAAGACTGCAGGAGGAAGAAATTTTCAGTCTGCTACAACTGTGGAGAAGCTGGACATCTTAGGCCAGATTGTCCAAAATTGAACAAACCATCTGACAATAAAGCCAAACCTATAGAAGGAGCAAAAAGGAATGTAAGAGCCTTCCAACTAACTACTCAGGAAGCAGAGCTCATTCCAGATGTGGTAGCTGGTACGTTCTTAGTTCACAACGTTTACACAAAAGTATTATTTGACTCTGGTGTAAACCAAAGTTTTAGAAATACTTCATTCTGCCAAACTCTTAACTTACCTTTAACCAGCATTAGGCAAATTTCTACAGTAGAAACGGCAGATGGGAATTTATTTAAAATAAATAAGGTTCTGCAAAACATAGAAATAGAACTTTTAAATCATAAATCTTCTGCAACCCTATTATCTATGAAATTAGTTGAATTCAATGTTGTGTTAAGAATGGAGTGGTTAGTAAACAATCATGCTTGAATTATCTGTGATAAGAATTCCATAACCACTGGAGAAGTAATAATGATTACAGGAGATGAGCTATTTAAACCCATAAAGTTCATATCAGTAATAAAAGTTGCTAATTACGAACGAAAGCAAGGAATAGTATATATGATTTCAGTAATCATTTATACTAAGGGTAAAGAACTTAAGGAAATTTCTGTAGTTTCAGAATACCCAGATGTATTCCCAGAAAAGTTACCAGGGTTACTACCAGATAAGGAGGTAGAATTTAGGATTCATCTAATTCCAGGAACTATACCGATAGCTAAGGCACCTTATCGGTTAGCACCTACAGGAATATTAAAACTGAAAAAACAATTAGATGAATTATTAAGTAAAGGTTTCATACAACCTAGTTTATCCCCGTGAGTGGGGAGCACCTGTGTTGTTTGTAAAGAAAAAGGATGGTTCGATGAGAATGTGTATTGATTATAGGGAATTAAATAAAGAATCGATACCCATTACCTAGAATTGATGATCTATTCGATCAATTCCAGGGAGATAGATATTTTCTAAGATCGACTTACATTCCGGATATCATCAATTGAAAGTACAAGAGGAAGACATACCTAAAACTGTTTTCAGAACTAGGTATGGTCATTATGAGTTTACAGTCATGCCCTTCGGATTAACGAATGCACCTGCAGCATTCATGGACATGATGAATAAGATCTGTAAACCATATTTGGATAAATTTGTAATTGTCTTCATCGACGATATACTTATTTATTCCAAAAGTCAGGAAGAACATTGTCAGCACTTGCATGCACTCTTAACTTTGTTAAGAAAAGAGAATTACGCCAAATTCTCGAAGTGTGAATTTTGGTTGCCAGAAGTGCAATTTCTAGGTCATATGGTGAATCATGAAGATATTCACGTAGTTCCTGATAAGATAGCAGCAATTACCAAATGAAAGTTTCCGCAATCTACAATGGAAATTAGGAGTTTTGTAGGTTTAGTTGGATACTATAGACGGTTTATTAAAGGATTTCTCCAAGATAGCTATACCATTAACTAAGCTAACCTGTAAAACAGTAAGTTTGAATGGGGACCTAAACAAGAAGAACCCTTTAGGATCTTAAAGCATAAATTAACAAAATCCTAGCCTTACCAGAAGGAACAGAAGATTTTAAAAACTAGGATTTGGATGTATGTTAATGCAACGCAAAAAGGTAATTGCGTATACATCAAGGCAATTGAAAAAGTACGAAGAAAACTATACCACTCATGACTTAGAATTAGGAGCCATAAATTTTACCCTTAAGATTTGGAGACATTATCTGTATGGAAGTAAGTTTATTGTCTATACGGATCATAAGAAGTTAAGATATATATTTGGGCAAAAAGAATTAAACATGACGCAAAAGAGATGGATGAAAATCCTAAGTGACTACGACTGTGATATTCAGTATCACGAAGGAAAGGCTGAAGACGGTTAAAGATCGCCAGAAGAGTTATACAGATAATAGACGAAAGCCGTTGGAGTTTCAAGTTGGAGACAAAATACTATTGAAAGTATCTCCTTGGAAAGGAGTTGTAGATTCAGTAAGAAAGAAAAGCTAAGTCCAAGGTACGTAAGACCATTTTCAGTGGTCTAACGTATAGGACCAGTTGCTTATCATTTACAACTACCAGGAGAGTTAACTGGAGTATATGATGTATTTCATGTATCCAATCTCAAGAAATGTCTATCAGACGAATCTTTGGTAGTACCTCTCCAAGATATAAAGGTAAACGAAAAATTTAAAATTTGTAGAGAAACCTCTTCAGATAGAAGATAGAAAGATCAAATTTCTCAAAACACAAACGACTAGTGCTAGTTAAAGTTAAGTGGGATTCGAAGAGAGGAGCTGAATACACTTGGGAGCTGGAATCAGAGATGAAGCGAAAGTATCCTCAATTATTCCAGTAAATCTCGAGGACGAGATTTTTATTAAGGTGGGGAGAATGTTACAACTCTCATCAAAATTCATATTTATTAAATTAATTTGTCCAATAGGAAACCCTAATTGAGACACCCAAGTGATTCTGCACAAACCCTAAAATTTTCTGAACAATCGGAATCAGGATCAGGGCCCCTAAAACTCAGGGGGGGGGGGGGTAAACCCTAGTTAATATTATCTTAACAGTTTTACGTGGAAATTGAATTTGAACGAATTGTCGACTCACCTGAGCTAGTTGGACACGTGCCTACCCTAGAACCTGACCCCTCGCGCCACGCGAGGGCGCGTTTTTCCATGTATAAATAGGGTTGTCTGGGACTTGAAATTGGGCGCTTGAACGACGTAAAACTTCGAAATATACACTGAGTTATGCTCTATTTACCACAATTAACACACACGGATCACTAATCGACGCCGCAATCAGGGTAATAACTCGATCGCTGATATGATTCAATGTCCGATTGATCAAAATATCCAATGGATGTTTAAGTGCTGCCCACATTAGGGTTATGCTTTTTCATTCGTCGTTAATTCTATGGATGTTTAAGTATCGCACTTTGTCATTCGCTGTGAGAGTTTGATCTCGTGAGTTATCGTAAAAGCTGTATTAAGTTACTGACTGAATTGTGTGCCTGTTATTAATTTAGGTTAAAAGGCTAATCAGTAGGCTAAACTCTGCCCGTATAAATCTGCAATGTGAGTCATTCTCTTTTTATCAACTATTTTACAATACCTCAAATTATTTTCAAAAGTTATAATTACAGGGACTAAGTCGTGGATATCTTGAATCACTGGCTAGTGGGGTATTGTGCACATTACTAATTTTCTCCCAGTTAGGTTCATTGACCTACTAGGGATAATCATCACTATTGAGGTTCATTGACCTAATAGTGGTATGACCATCGTCACCATTGTGACATGTCACCATTGTGACACGGCGCCAGAAAAAAGTAAGATAGAAGCCATTGTAATCGCTCTTATGCTGTAATTAATAACTATGCATTATTTTATGTAAATAGAATGATTCACTCAGTATTTCCCGCTGACAAAACCTTTTTCAAACATGTTTCAGGTGATCTGTTATGATCTAGGAAAAGTGTCGTGAAACACTACAAGCTTAAGGAAGTGGCTCATGATAAAATAAAGAAACATGTTTTGTAAAATAAAAGATTTATTCGTGAAATCATAGTATTGTAAATTACCGGGGTTTTATCCCGCGTTGTGAAATAAAACAATCGGGAAATATTTCAGTTTTAAAAAGATCCTGACGATAAACTTTCGCTGTTAAACTCAATTAATTAAATACCACGGGATTTATGACCTGCGGCTCCTGAAACGGGTCAAACCGGGTCGGGGGGCCGTGACAATTGCAATCAGTAAATGTGCTAAGGACGATCAGGTCATGTACGCGTCTAATCTTTTCAAAGAAGGGGCGCTAGAATGGTGGAACACGGTGTTACAAGCTAAAGGAAGAAATAGTGCTTATGCCATGAACTGGGAAGAATTTAAGAGTCTTGTAGAAAGATAATTCTGTCCCGAATATGAAAAAGATCAAATGGCAAATAAATTCCTAAACCATCATATGACGGGTGTAGATTGTCGCGGTTATACTTCGACATTCTTTGAATATGCTAGAGTAGTACCAACACTGGCTTCGCCAAAACCGGTACTCATTTCTCGCTATATATGGGGCTTGATTGGTGAAATCCGCAATATCGTTAAAGCTACGAGACCTCGTACGATTGACGATGCTGTGGAATTAGCTAACACCCTAACTGACGAACTGGTATGCACGCAAGATGAAAACAGGAAGAAGGAACTGGCTCAGAAAATTACCCAAGGATTTCGTACGGGTAATAATAACAGCTTCAAAAGAAAAGGAACAAGTCAATCTTCAACTTTGCCATTCTGCAAGAATTGCAAAAGGAAACATTATGGAAGATGTAGTATAACCTGCAATTTTTGTAAAATGGTAGGACATCGTGAAGAAGACTGCAGAAAGAAAACAACGATCTGTTATAACTATGGTGAAAAGGGACATTTTAGACCAGAATGTCCTAAATTGGTCAAATCAGCAGACAACAAAGCCAAGACAGCCGACGGAGCTAGTAAGAAGAATGTTCGAGCCTTTCAGTTAACTACTCAGGAAGCCGAGATGATTCCTGACGTAATAGCTGGTACGTTCTTTGTTCACAACATTTACGCCAAAGTATTATTTGACTCTGGTGCAAACCAAAGTTTTATCAATACTTCATTCTACCAAGCTCTTAAGTTACCTTTAAACAACATTAGGCAAATTTTTACAGTCGAAACGACTGATGGGAATTCAGTTAAAATAGATAAACTTCTGCAAAATGTAGAAATAAAACTTTTAAGTCATAAATTTTCTGCAACCCTATTGCCTATGAAATTAGCTGAATTTGATGTTGTGTTTGGAATGGATTGGTTAGTAACCAACCATGCTCGAATTCTTTGTGATAAGAATTCCATAGAAATTCAGGCATCCACTGGAGAAGTCATTATGATTACAGGAGATAAACCACGTAAACCCATGAAGTTCATATCAGTAATGAAAGTTGCTAGCTATGAACGAAAGCAAGGAATAGTATATATGATTTCGGTAATCATTAGCACTAAGGGTAAAGAACTTAAGGAAATTCCTGTAGTCTCAGAATACCCAGAGGTATTCCCAGAAGAATTACCAGGATTACCACCAGATAGGGAGGTAGAATTTAGGATTCATCTAATTCCAGGAACTATACCGATAGCTAAGGCACCTTATCGGTTAGTACCCACAGAAATGTTAGAATTGAAAAAGCAATTAGATGAATTACTAAGCAAAGGATTCATACAACCTAGCTCATCCCCTTGGGGAGCGCCAGTGTTGTTTGTAAAGAAGAAGGATGGTTCGATGAGAATGTGTATTGATTATAGAGAATTGAATAAGGTTACAATTAAGAATCGATGCCCATTACCTAGGATTGATGATCTTTTCGATCAACTTCAAGGGGCTAGATATTTTTCTAAGATAGATTTACGCTCCGGATATCATCAATTGAAGGTACAAGAAGAAGACATACCTAAAACTGCTTTCAGAACTAGGTATGGTCATTACGAGTTTACAGTCATGCCCTTTGGGTTAACGAATGCACCTGCAGCATTCATGGACATGATGAATAGGATCTGTAAACCGTATTTGGATAAATTTGTAATTGTCTTCATCGACGATATACTTATTTATTCCAAAAGTCAAGACGAACATTGTCAACACTTGCATGCACTCTTAACTTTGTTAAGAAAAGAAAAGTTGTACGCCAAATTCTCGAAATGTGAATTTTGGTTGCAAGAAGTGAAATTCTTAGGACACATGGTGAATCACGAAGGTATTCACGTAGATCCTGCTAAGATATAGGCAATTACCAATTACCAATTGGAAGGTTCCACAAACTGCAATGGAAATTAGAAGTTTTATAGGTTTAGCTGGCTACTATAGACGGTTTATTAAGGATTTTTCCAAGATAGCTGTACCATTAACTAAGCTAACCTGTAAAGCAGTTAAGTTTGATTGGGGACCTAAACAAGAAGAAGCTTTTAGAATCTTGAAACAGAAATTAACCAATGCTCCAATCTTAGCCTTACCAGAAGGAACTGAAGATTTTGAAGTATATTGTGATGCTTCAAAACTAGGATTTGGATGTGTGCTAATGCAACGCAAAAAGGTAATTGAGTATGCCTCAAGACAATTGAAAAAGCATGAAGAAAACTATACGACTCATGATTTAGAATTAGGAGCCGTAATATTTGCCCTGAAAATTTGGAGACATTATATGTACGGAAGTAAGTTTACTATCTATACAGATCATAAAAGTTTAAGATATATATGTGGGCAAAAAGAGTTAAATATGAGACAAAGGAGATGGATGGAAATCCTAAGTGACTACGACTGTGATATTCAATATCATGAAGGAAAGGCAAATGTAGTTGCAGATGCCTTAAGTCGTAAGTATCATGAAAAACAACGACGAGTTCGTGCTCTTAGGTTAAATCTACAATTAGATTTAATGGAACAATTGAAGAATGTTCAGGAAACAACAATCAAGGAAGATGCTGAAGGAATGAAAGGAAGAATAAAAGAGTTAGAACAAGGATCTGATGGAATTTGGAGATTCCATAAGAAAAGGATTTGGGTACCGAAGCAGGGAGAATTAAGAAATAAGATCTTAGAGGAAGCTCATAAATCTAGGTATACCATACACCCAGGAAACAATAAGATGTACCAAGATTTAAGAAATAATTTCTGGTGGATAGGCATGAAGAAGGATATAGCTCGATATGTTTCTAAGTGTCTTACTTGTTCACAAGTTAATGCAGAACATCAGAAACCTTCAGGTCTACTACAACAACTAGAAATGTCTGTATGGAAATGGGAACTCATAACAATGGATTTTGTTACTAAGTTACCCAAAACCAGAAAAGGTAATAACGTGATTTGGGTAATTGTGGATCGATTAACCAAATCTGCTCACTTTCTGCCTATGAAAGAAACCTTTAGCATGGAAAGATTGGCAAAGTTATATGTAGATAAAGTCGTATCTCTACATGGAGTTCCACTCTCCATTGTATCAGATAGGGATAGTCGTTTCACTTCTCATTTCTGGAAAAGTTTCCAAGAAGCTATGGGAACTCGACTAAATTTAAGCACTGCATATCATCCTCAAACGGACAGGCAAAGTGAAAGAACGATCCAAACTCTAGAAGACATGCTTAGAGCATGTGTAATAGATTTTGGTGGGAATTGGGATGATCACTTACCATTAATTAAATTCTCCTATAACAATAGTTATCATTCAAGTATTGAAACTGCCCCATTTGAAGCACTGTATGGAAGAAAGTGCAGAACTCCAGTTTGTTGGGCAGAAATAGGAGAAGATCAATTGTCAGGTCCTGAAATAGTGCAAGAGACGACTGACAGGATTACTCAAATCAAGGAAAGGCTGAAGACGGCTCGAGATCGCCAGAAGAGTTATGCAGACAATAGATGCAAGCCGTTAGAATTCCAAGTTGGAGACAGAGTATTGTTGAAAGTTTCTCCTTGGAAAGGAGTTGTTAGATTCGGTAAGAAAGGAAAGCTAAGTCCCAGATACGTAGGACCATTTTCGGTGATTCAACGTATAGGACCAGTTGCTTATCGTTTACAACTACCAGAAAAGTTAGCTGGAGTGCATGATGTATTTCATGTATCCAATCTCAAGAAATGTCTATCAGACGAATCTCTGGTAGTACCTCTTCGAGATATAGAGGTAAACGAAAAGTTAAAATTTGTTGAGAAACCTCTTCAGATAGAAGACAGAAAAGTGAAGTTTCTCAAGCACAAACGACTAGTGTTAGTTAAAGTCAAGTGGGATTCGAAACAAGGACCCGAATACACTTGGGAACTGGAATCAGAAATGAAGCGAAAGTATCCTAAATTATTCCAGTAAATCTCGAGGACGAGATTTTTATTAAGGTGGGGAGAATGTAACAACTCTCATCAAAAGTCATATTTATTATTTTAACTGTCCAATAGGAAACCTTAATTGAGACACCCAAGTGATTCTACGCAAACCCTAAAATTTTCAGAATTTTCGGAATCAGGATCAGGGCCCCTAAAACTCAGGGGGGGTAAACCCTAGTTACGATTATCTTCAAATCTCGTTGTAAAAATTGAAATTTACGAAGTTGTCAACTCAACTAGGCTAGTCCCAGACGTGGCCACCCTAGGGTCATTAGGTGTCCCTTGCGCACCGCAAGGGATTATGCTTACGGTGCGCAAGCCTGGACAATTTTTGTGTATAAATAGCAGGCATTGGCAATCGCATTTTGGCACTTGAACGACGAAGAAATTCGTTACGTAGACTGAGTTATAGCAAAAACACTTCTAAAAACACACACATTCACGAAGTGCTACCGCAATACAGGGTAATAACTCGATCGCTGCTACGATTCAATGTCCGATTGATCAAAATATCCAATGGATGTTTAAGTGCTGCCCACATCAGGGTTATGCTTTGTCATTCGTCGTTAATTCGATGGATGTTTAAGTATCGCACTTTGTCATTCGTTGTGAGGGTTTGATCTCGTGAGTTATCGTAAATGCTGTATTAAGTTACTAACCGAATTGTGTGCATGTTATTAAATTTAGGTTAAAAAGGCTAATCAGTAGGCTAGGCTCTGCTCAAATTAAATCTGCAATGTGAGTCATTCTCTTTTTATCAAATTTAATTTCAAAAGCATGTTTATTTTCAAAATTATAATTACAGGGATTAAGTCTTTGTAGTCACCATATTACAGCCGGTATGTGGGGTTTTGTATACATTACTTGATAATCTTCACCATTGGACAATGAGTTAGCCAATGAGTGATATGACCATAGTCACAGAAACGAGTCGAGTGACAAGTACCGAGGGTAGTTGGTTGATATAAAAACATTGTAATCGCTCTTAATACTGTATATTATAACAAATGAATATTTTTAGCAAAATGAATGATTCACTCAGTATTTCCCGCTGACAAAACCTTTTTCAAACATGTTTCAGGTGATCTGTTGTGATCCAGGAAAAGTGCCGTGAAGCACTACAAGCTTAAAGAAGTGGGTCAATATAAAATAAAGAAACATGTTTTTGTAATAATAAAGATTTCTCCGTGAAATCTTATGATTGTAAATTACCGGGGTTTTATCCCGAGTTGTGAAATAAAATAATCGGGAAATATTTCAGTTTTAAAAAGATCCTGAAGAAACTTCCGCTGTTAATTAAATACCACGGGATTTCTGTCCCGCGGCTCCTGAAACGGGTCAAACCGGGTCGGGGGCCGTGACATGGTGCGGCACTGATACGGTACCAGTATTTGAGGGTAAAAACCGGTACCAAAAATGTCAAAAGTCGGTACCGAAAATATACCCGATTTGATAAATTTGATACCAGAACCGATACTATTTGATTATCACTATGTGGTGTTACTATTCATTTAGTTCTCTTTTTTAACATATAGGTAAATTCAAACATACTTATAAAAGCCCAAAGCTTAACCATTTAATGGCTTGTTGTGGCCCCCTTCTTTGGTCCGCTTGAGGTTTTGTATCCACGGACCACCAAACAAATAAGGTGTCTAGATGCATGCTACATCGCAACAAGGCTTGTTGGGGAGTGGTTTGGATCTTCGGACTTGGCTACATCCGCATCCGCCACGTCGTGAATGCTCTAAAATTATGAGAAGTAAATGTTCTTTAAAGTAAGCATTCATGTGTTAATTGATGAATACAATAATTTATTAACCACATTTGAGTAATTAATATGGAAGTAAGCCTTAAAAAACTGAAACATAAAGTATCTAGGGCTATTCAAAAAGCTTGCGGTTCGGAGCTCGCTCAAAAAACGCTCGCTTGATGTGACTCGGTTTGAAAGTGAGCTGAGCCGAGCCAGCTCGGCACAGTTAGAAAGTGAGTCTAGCTCGGCTCGGCTCGTAACGAGCCGGATTAGCTTGCATACTAACTTTTAATAAATTTTATTTTTATATACATTATAATATATCACAAATACTGATTACTATTTACATGTGATTAAGAGTGTAATTTGATATCTATACCACATTTAATGAACTTATATTGTATTTCGTTTAAATTAAGAACGTATTTTGTGTTGTTAAACTTAATTTTGGCTTGTAATGTATTAGCTGGCTCCGACGTATGATGGTGGCCACACCCTGTGTGGACTGTCTAAAGAATCACAAGGCACGTAAAATTAGTTATTATATTGTCATGAAAATCATATATATACCTAATAAATTTGACTACTTTCATAACTTTGTCAAAGTTCAACATCAAACCAAACACCGTGATATCTAGAACTCAAATCGGATTCAGAAAAGGTGTATAATGGATTTGAAAGGTCTACTTTGGCTGGTTGCTTGGTTGTGACCATCAAAGCTTGGTATCATGTGTTATGTTGAAAAAAACCTAAGCATATGACGAAGATCATGATGTTTTCAGGTTGCATCATTATAACTTGGTGAGATGATCTTTCTTTATGACAAATATCATGATACCTTCTGCTTGCATCATTATAACTTGACGACATGATCCATGTTTATGATTAATTTGTATCGTGTAAGCTTATAAATCAAAGATTACTATGTTATACGTGGAACAAACTACCTTCGTATAATTGATTTTTACCTTAGATCTAGTTAAAGGATTAAATTTAATTGTTTCCATGTGTTATCCTTTTAACTGTTGTCTTTAGTTATACAGTTGATAGGATATCCAAACACAAGTTAAAATTGTGTAAAATTTCATTTAAAAAATTGAAATTTAAAAAACATATGCTAGAGAATTCACTCTCAAGTCAATGATTCATCAGTTAAGGCCTAGTTTCTTCTTTGGGCTTGTATCTTAAAAACTAAAAAAACATGAAGAATAGATGAGTTTAAGGTAGCGATATTAACTAACTAGAATATTAACTAACTAGAATAAATGACGTTAGATGAGTTTAAGGTAGCGATATTAACTAACTAGAATAAATGATGTTAAAAATCTATGAAATGTTCTTTAGAGTAAGCAACTGATGTGTTAATCGATGAATATGTTAATAATAGGTATTTTTACATATTTCCTCATCCTAAGAAGCCTTATTACATATTTTCCCAACATCTAAATTTAATTACATATTTCCCCTTCCTAAAGAAGTATTATTACATATTTTCCCTTTCTAAAAAAGTCTTATTACACATTTCTCCAATCTCTAAATTTAATTACATATTTCACCTTCCTAAACCCCATATATTACATATTTATCCATTTCATAAAAATACTCTTATAGAATTACTAATTACATATTTCTCATTCTAATAAAATCAATCACATATTTCTCCAAAAATTATAAATTTATAACAAATATACAAATATATGTAAAACAATTTTTTAAACTATAACATAATGTTCCTGGAGTAGGATCAAATACAAACCACACTTTACATAAAAACTGTAAGAACCATTTAAAAAGTGTCACGTGGCATCTAAACAATTATAGAGAAATGATAAAATAATATCCTAAATAATATCAATTATATTGAATTCCATATAAATATGTTAACAAGCAATTAACTCTTTATTTGGATCTTCCTTTTGTTTTCAATGTGCTGATTAAAAAAAGTGCTGATATCAATTAAATATGTGCTAAATCAATTATCTTGATTAATTTTCATGTGCTAATACGATTTAAAAGTGCTACTTTTATCTATGTATTGTTTTGTTATGTGCTAATTTAACTGTTTTTTAAGTGATAGGATATGTTCTTACGGTTTGTAGGATAAATATAGTTTGTACCGGAACCAACCCCGTATATTCCTTAATCACTTTTTTAATCTAACTACTATAATAAAAGAAACCAATTTTTGGACACGTGTCATTCATTGGAGGTATCATCAAATCTATATTTATTTAAATAAATAAATAAATAATAAATTAATATTAAATCTTATCATATTTTAATAAAATATTATCCTCAAATATAAATTGTTAATTTAATATATTTTTAAAACAAATATATCTCTTATCTACTTATCTTATATTAAATATATAAATAATAAATTAATATTATATGTTATCCTAATTTATTAAAAATATAACTTTTTTATTATTTGGTATACAAAATTATGTTTATTCAACTCGTGTAAAACGCGGGGTTTTTAATGATATAATTTTTTTTATTATTTGGTAGATTTTTCAACCCGACTATATACGGGTTTTTTAAAGATACGACGTTTTTAGTATTTAATATACAAAATTACATTTATTTAGGATATAATTTTTATAATTTGGTAGATTTTTCAACCCGACTATACACGGGTTTTTTTAAAGATATGACGTTTTTAGTATTTAATATACAAAATTACATTTATTTAATCTGTGTAATACACATAGTTTTTAAGATATAACTCTTTTTTAAATCTATTCAACATGTGTAATATACGAGGTTTTTTAAGGATGTAATTTTTTATTATTTGGTAGATTTATTCAACCCGATTATACTCGGATTTTTTAAAGATACGACGTTTTTAGTATTTAGTATACAAAATTACATTTATTTAATCTATGTAATACACATGGTTTTTAAAGATATAATTTTTTTATTATTTGATATATAAAATTACATTTATTTAACCCGTACAATATACAGAGTTCATAAAGATACAACTTTTTATTATTTAATATATAAAATTACATTTATTTAACCCGTGTAATACACGGGGTTCTAACCTGGTATTTGGTATAAAGTAATCAATGAATTTGAATATAAACGTATTTTGTCTGAACCTGATTGTGTTATCTAAACGTGTCATGTTAAAAGTTCAATGTTTATATGTGACACTTTTTATAATATTAACAAGGTTATAACCCCGTGTGTAACGCGGGTTGAAAAAAATGTAATTTTACATACTAAATAATAAAACAATATATCTTTAAAAACCTCATTTATTACACGAGTTGAATAAATGTAATTTTATATATTAAATAATAAAAAATATTATATTTTTAAGGACCTCGTGTATTGTAATTTATATACCAAATAATAAAAAGTTAAATCTTTAAAAACTCTATATATTACACGAGTTAAATAAATGTAATTTTAGATTAATAGTATATTAAATAAATATAATTTTGGATTAATAGTGTATTAAATAAATATAATTTTGGATAAAGTCTTATATATAAATTTTAAGTAATTAATATATTTGATAAATAATAAAAATACTAATAATAGTAAAAAAATCTAATTTATATACTAAATCTATACTATATAATAAAAGAAATCACTTTAGGAACACTTGTCATTATATTACGACATCTCTTATAGATAATTATTATTTTAGGTTAATCTCTTCTAACAAATTATAGATAACCCTCACCCTCCTACAAAATATTATTTAGTTTAATATCTTATATTATAGATAACCCTCATACTAAATATTATTAGTTTAATTTAGTGAGTTTTATATATTCATAAATCTTAAATATAAAACGACTTATTTCACTCTTCCATATTTAGACCATGCACACTTTACTTTGTTATTTCACTTTACTCCATATTTAGACCATATACTCTACTTTAGTTCAATTTCTTTATAGTCTATTCGGTTAACTTTCTACTCGGTATTTCATATCCACCTCCCCTTTTGTAGTGTTGTTTGTCACATTTGTAGCGTTGGCTATCGATCCATGATATGAAAACAAATTATGTTATCGATTGAACAACAAATGATGTGAACATCTATACTATATAATAAAAGAAATCAATATGTGACACGTGTTATTCATTGGAGACACCTATTTTTAGGGTTTTCCGTCTTTCTCGACGTTTTTAGTATTTAGTATACAAAATTACATTTATTTAATCTATGTAATACACATGGTTTTTAAAGATATAATTTTTTTTATTATTTGATATATAAAATTACATTTATTTAACCCGTACAATATACAGAGTTCATAAAGATACAACTTTTTATTATTTAATATATAAAATTACATTTATTTAACCCGTGTAATACACGGGGTTCTAACCTAGCATTTGGTAGAAAGTAATCAATGAATTTGAATATAAACGTATTTTGTCTGAACCTGATTGTGTTATCTAAACGTGTCATGTTAAAAGTTCAATGTTTATATGTGACACTTTTTATAATATTAACTAGGTTATAACCCCGTGTGTTACACGGGCTGAAAAAAAAATGTAATTTTACATACTAAATAATAAAACAATATATCTTTAAAAACCTCATTTATTACACGAGTTGAATAAATGTAATTTTATATATTAAATAATAAAAATATTATATTTTTAAGGACCTCGTGTATTGTAATTTATATACCAAATAATAAAAAGTTAAATCTTTAAAAACTCTATATATTACACGAGTTGAATAAATGTAATTTTAGATTAATAGTATATTAAATAAATATAATTTTGGATTAATAGTGTATTAAATAAATATAATTTTGGATAAAGTCTTATATATAAATTTTAAGTAATTAATATATTTGATAAATAATAAAAATACTTATAATAGTAAAAAATCTAATTTATATACTAAATAATAAATATAAAAGAAAGGCGGAAAACCCTAAAAAATAGGTGTCTCCAATGAATAACACGTGTCACATATTGATTTCTTTTATTATATAGTATAGATGTTCACATCATTTGTTGTTCAATCGATAACATAATTTGTTTTCATATCATGGATCGATAGCCAACGCTACAAATGTGACAAACAACACTACAAAAGGGGAGGTGGATATGAAATACCGAGTATAAAGTTAACCGAATAGACTATAAAGAAATTGAACTAAAGTAGAGTATATGGTCTAAATATGGAGTAAAGTGAAATAACAAAGTAAAGTGTGCATGGTCTAAATATGGAAGAGTGAAATAAGTCGTTTTATATTTAAGATTTATAAATATATAAAACTCACTAAATTAAACTAATAATATTTATCCATAAGATATTAAACTAATAATATTTAGTAGGAGGGTTATCTATAATATAAGATATTAAACTAAATAATATTTTGTAGGAGGGTGAGGGTTATCTATAATTTGTTAGAAGAGATTAACCTAAAATAATAATTATCTATAAGAGATGTCGTAATATAATGACAAGTGTTCCTAAAGTGATTTCTTTTATTATATAGTATAGATGGTATATACCAAATTAGTCTTATTTTAATGTCTCGCAGTCAATTTAAGGTTTTCTAGGATTAATTATTTGAATACATTATCTTATTATTGTGTTTCGGATAATGTATAATAAGTTTTTGTGAAAAAGTTATTTATGGGTTTATTACTTAAATTGAAATTAGTTGTTAATATTAAGTTGTTTAAAATTATTTAGTTGTAAATAGTTATTCTTTTTATTATTTGAAGGTTTACTAACAGAATAAAATAACTTATTTCTAATATTTAAATAAACAACCCGAGACATCCCTTGTTTAATGAACCATCAAGGTTGTCATATTTACACAGTAATTCTATAAGAATAATTCTCAGTTTTTGGGTTTAAGGGAAGTTGAAATGGCTTGTGGCTCATAGTTTGTGTATAGTTATAATAAAGTCATTTAATAAACTTATCAAGGACGTAAAATAGTATTCAATAAATGTATTTTAATGAAATAGATAAATATGTTGTTGATCAGTTCTGTTCTAAGCATAATGGAAAACATTAATAACATACCTGATTGCAGCAGTACAGGTCAGCAGAGAATCCAGATGGAGACGCAGCAATAGTGTTTGACATGATTGTCAGCTTGATCTGGTTCCTCCTTAAGGTGCAATCTAATGATGGTGATGATGAAAACCGATAAAGGGTAATCGGCTATGGAGAGGAGGCGATTTGATGTTATGACTAATTAGGTTATGTTAATTGTCTAAACTTGAAACCTCTACATTAGTCTCCTTATATATGCACCAAATAGGAAACCCTAATTAGTTAATAAGGGTAATAAGGCCCATCAACAATTACCAACTAATTATTTAATAGGTTGTTATATATTTTGATCTACATAATGTAAATGATTATAATGGCTACTAGATTAAATATAACATAATATATATTTAATCTTACATTCTCCCACTTAGCCGAGTAATCATTTACTATGAATATTAGATAAGCCTGATCAGGAGTTAACACTCATTTTAGCCTTAAACCAAGAACTGTAGCAGAGAAATACAGCCGTCGAATCATTATGCGACTCAGGACCCCCATTAGTCATACTATAGCCTCAATTTAAAACCTAATCGTTATGATCAAAATACGCATAAGCCCTTTGTTTGATTTGTAACTTTATTTGTCTATATGCCATTATGTCGGCTTGACATATTCTTAGAGACATACAAAATCAAACTGATGAGGAAAATTAACTAATACTTAGTCATTCATAGTATGATATGCAGTTGCGCACGGCCATCAATTAATACCCGTCTATGAGCTCTCTTAATAAGACTTATGGGTTATAGCCCTTCAGTTATAGGATCCTTAAGCATATCATGAATGGTTTCGATACAAAACTTAGTTTCCTCAATTTGTTCATAAACGAATAATTAATTGCGTACCGAAACTTAATGCAGCACCTCTTGAACTGCTACTGTACAAGGAGTCATGGTAGCTGACTTTATCACACTAAGTCTTCAAAATAATAATTATATGCAGTTAACAAACTTATGAGTCCACTGATAAATTTCCACCAACATTTATTGACTATATTATGTCGTTATAACTTAGTTTGTTATTATCAGTTTATTATGACTCCTCCATGAGATAGGTTTGTCTACTGACATAAGGATATACCCGAAATTACATTTTTGTCATTTTTTAATATTACAAAGTTAGAATAATCAACCGGTTTGAGTTCTCACTTCTTCTTTAGGTTATAGCCTCTCGTTTCTTTTAAAGATATTGTGATACTCTATTAGATGCTTCACAATAATCTAGACATATCTAGTGTGTTGCAATGTGAGTAATATCTAAACGAGTATAGACTTGAACTTACATAAGGCTTCTAATTAATGAAGCGTAAGGAAAAAATCTCATTTATCCTATTATCCTCTAAAGAAGAGCAGTATTGTTTGTTACATATGTAAGGACCCATTTATGGTTAAACTTATGGAACGAAACTAATGTCCCATTGGGTCTATCTCGGTGTATTATGATATCTATCACGTAAGAGATATCTCTAAGATCTATTATAGCAAAGTTTGTGTTAACAATGCTTTGACTTATGTAACATATACTTGTCAAAAGAATATCATCTATATAGACAAGTTTAATTTACTTGCTCCCACTCATCTTGAGGTATGTACATTAATCCACTTGATTCTTGATGAAAATAATTACGTTAAGATTTCATCACATTATTATGTTTGCATTAACCCATACATGGATTTTATTGACTTACAAACAAAGTGTTCTTTAACCTTCAGTATAGAACTTTAGGTTGTTATCTAATGAACATGTAAATGTGTAAGTCAGTTGTTAGGGAAAGTTGTTTTAATGTTCATCTAATGTAGCTTTAAATTGTTATAAGCTATTATAACACTGATGATCCTCAAATAAATATTTGATAATTTATTTCTTCGTGAGTATACCCTTTGACAATCAATCATGCTTATTCGTGTCTTAACGCTTATATTAGGATTTGGTTTAGTTATGAACACTCCTAGGTAATTCAATCAAATCCCAAACGTTATAGGAACGCATAAAATCAGTTTTACTAGAAAACTTTTTTGATCCATTTAGAAGATTAATTGACGCTAATGGCTTAATTAGAAGAGATAGGATCAGCAAACTTTTCCAAAATCCATTTCAACTTAAGTTAGGGAGGTTATGTAATCATCAAAGTTAGTAGGTTTTTAATCCTAGATGACCACCTGAGTTGATTATTGGGTTTATTAGAAGTTTCAGTTTTATGGATTAGCTCTTGGTTAGGTTGCTATCATTTTCATTCTAAGTTTGTAAGAGTTGGTGCAGTATGGTGTACAAGAGGTGTAATCGGAGTAAAATTTAATGACACCCTTCCCCCCGCCTCTTGTATTCCTTGCAAGTCATAATAAGGACTTTGACTGCTCCCACTGACCTTAGAAATCTTTAGGAACTCAGCATTCTTAGGGTCAATATTTAACGACCAACAAATTCTAATAGAGAAAAAACAAATTAATGACGTTAGTCGCTGTAGTTTCTCTTGTTGAGGATTATGTTAGTTTAGGTAAGAAATTGTCACACCCCGACCACGTATAACATACAAAACGTGGCAGAAAACGTAGGGGAGTGTTGTAACAGAATTAATTGTTTCATAACCATGGCATACAAAGTTGTATTTTATTTATCAACATAAGAGTTACATTGTTTTAAACAGGAAACAAAGAGTTTATAACATAATTAAACAAAGTCTATCTTCATTTTAAGTCTCTAAGGCACAGGTCCGCCCTAGTGTCACGATCATCATCCTATGCAAAAGCTCCTGAAAACACATGTGAAAATAGGTACGTCAGCATAAAAATGCCTGTGAGATACATAGGATTTGTGAAAAGAGGATTCATGACTTATGAGTTTAGAAAAAGTTGTTTAACAAAAGTCAGTCATGAACCTTATAAATTGTTTTGTTTTGTAAATCATTCAAAAAGCGATGATATGTATAAATAAGAGAATAATGTAAGGTTAAATGAATAACCAAGTAAAATGAGTTTGTATAAGATAAGTTGTTTTGTAAATCAATGACTTGTGAAGATAAGTTGTTTATGTAAAACGTAATATGTCAAATATTGAAATGATTTAAGTAACGCTACGACATGTAATGTAATACAAACACTTATATATAGGAAGTACCAGCGGCGTATCCACCATGCTTGTATCATATTACACACGCCTCGTTACTCAAATCACTTAATCAAACCAATCACCAATGTAAATTGTTTATGTATAAATGAATTGTCATGTGTTAATGTGTAAACCATATCGAAATGTCTATGTTCAATGTAAACCACTAAATGTGTATATCAATGTCAAAATGTTTATGTTTAATGTAGATCATGTAATGTGTACCCAAAAATATCATGTATGGTAAGTGAAATATATCAACTAAACCATATGTAAAATGCACAAAAACAAGGTATTGAAGTAAAACATGGTTAAAATCAAAGTTATGTTTTGTGGAACAAATACAAGCTATACTGATACAAACATTTATGCGGTATTGTGAAAATGCATACATCCAAGCCTTGAGACTGTGGCGATAAACCCTTAAACAAATTAAAGGTTTATCTAAGTTATGTGTATCGAATTCGGTCATTCCTTCCAATCCAAACAAACCCAGGATTTCAGGAACGGGAGTTGTCAATTCCTATGGTACCACTACCTACTAACGAACGGCGTAGCTAATGTTAATGAATGTATTGTTCCATTGTAAACAACCCAAATGTCATAACAAAATGTAAGCATGTGATGAAAACAACTGTACTAAGTATGCACACAATGGACATACATAGCATGAAATGTAATGTAAAACAATGTACTAAGTATGCACACGATGGACATACATAGCATGAAATGTAATGTAAAACAATGTACTAAGTATGCACACAATGGACATACATAGCATGAAATGTAATGTAAAACAATGTACTAAGTATTCACACAATGGACATACATAGCATGAACACAATGAAATCATGTACTATAATTGTACTAATGAACATAGCAAGTATATGATGCGAAAACATGGAAAGCATGAAAGTAACAAGTAGGCACATGTGTTTCACCCAAAAACGTTTGGAAAACAGTAAAAGAGGGGTCTATGTACTCACTTGAGATTGCTCAGAAGTCCTAAGATAACCACCAAGCAATGCTAGAGATCACAGAATCAAACGACACCTAATATAGGTAACTATGTTAATAAACCGGACCTAAATCGGAGGATCGGATAGAATGAGGGTTCGTAAACCAAACGAGTATGGAGACTCATGTATTATGGTTTAACAAAGCCTACATACTAAATGAAACCTAACATAAGTGCTTACGACCCATTACGACCCGTTTAGGTAGCTTATGCTACTTTAACGCGTCGTTCGCGTGAAACGCGTTCGGAACGTCTAACTAGTCCTATGACAAGTGTTATATGCCTAAACATGTTACATAATCAGTTATGTGACAAAAGTTTAGGTTACATATGCTTAATTACCGATTACACATGAAAAGGGTATTTTGGTAATTTACCTAAGGCATATATACTACCTATCATACAACTACTTAACGAAGCGACCATAAGGTATAACCTCGGAAGGTTATTCCCTATATACTATGGTCACCTAATGTATTTGGTCGGATCCTAATGATCGACCAACTGGGTCGGGTTCGAAGGTATAAGCGATTTATTAGATCGCTTACCCTTACGACCCTAGACAACGTGGTAATCAGTAGGCATAGTCCCAAGGGACTATAACCATCGTGATTACAATCACGTTGCGAAGTTCAAACGAACTTCGCATTGACCATAAACTGGTCAACGCAGAAAGTCAAACAAAGTTTGAATTTCGGACTCGAAAAGCAATAAAAGAATGAAGGAATACTTACGAAGGGTCCCCGAATGCTAATCTCGATCCAAGTAACTCAGGTATGAAACAATGGTTTCAACTTAGAGTTTCTCAAATCAAAATTCTTGTGGGTTTTGCAAATGAAGGCATGGGGTATTTATAGGATTTCCCGAACCGTTAGGATCGTTTCTTGGAAAACGTGCTTCAATCTTGGCCATACACTTGCACCCAAGGTATTGTGATACCATGTGCACATCAAAACCAGCCCATAGATTCCCCAAAACCATGTGCAACAAGTGGAACGGACCAGATTCGATGTTTCTGCACATTCTGCTTTCTGGGACCCTGACGCGGGCCGCGTAAGGATACACCAAACCTTACGCGGGCCGCATGGCCTGTCTGATCAGCAAACATCTTTCAGAAATGACAGTTTTGGTCCCTGTTGTGTTTTAAGGCCATTCCCGACACTTTTAAGGCCCGTAAAGCCAATTTTAAGGCCCTAAAATGATTCCTAAACAATGTGGACATGAAACATGCTCAAAAATATGCCGGGTGTTGGTTCGTTTGGTCGTACGAACGCGATGTTCGCTTAATTACGACGGAATGCGCATAAGCGCGAAAAACGATCCAAATGACGCGACGGTTGGATTTTTCTTATGCCAAACACTAAAATAAATTATTTTAGTGCTTACATAAATTTTTGGATGTCCGGATGTATTCAGAACGTGAGTTATGCGCAAAAGTGCAAACTTGTGCACTTTTTGACACTTTTAGTCCCTGAATGACCCAAAAGTTTATTTTAGCACACCGAAACCCTCAAAGCCTATTTCTAAGCTATGTAAAGGATATTTATGGTATGTTTAACTTATGGTCATGTTCCGGAATGTCTGTTACAGTTCAAATTGGCATACTTTCGCAGTTTGTCAAATTTAGTCCCTGTAGCCGAATTAACTTGTTTTTGCCATACCAAAGCCTTCAAAACTTATTTATAAGTTATGTAAAGGTTATTTAAGGTATGTTAAGTATATTTTGATGTTTCGGAGTATTTGTCGCATTAAACTGATTACGTTTTACGCATCAGTTTGCGTATAACTCTCCAGAAAGCGAGATAGAGTTTGAAATTGAATAAAAGTCAAAACATGAAAAATGTAAAACACAACCAAACAAACAGTGGGATCAAATAACATTATTTTATTGATAATTGAACTGTTCACAATGATTACAAGCACAGATGTTACAGTCTCCCCTACTTGTGGCAATTTCATCCCGAAATTTATTTAGAGGAAACTCGTGGGAAAAGATGCGGATATTTCGCCTTCATTTGATCTTCGCGTTCCCAAGTAAACTCGGGTCCATGTTTAGCTTCCCATCGAACTTTGACCAAAGGAATGCGCTTGCGTTTAAGCCACTTGACTTCACGTTCCATGATTTCCACTGGCTTCTCAACAACTTTCAGTGTTTTGTCAACACGAATTTCATCAAGCGGTATGTGGAGGTTCTCATCAGCTAAACACCTTTTGAGATTGGACACGTGAAAAGTTGGATGAACATTTCCAAGTTCAGGAGGTAACTCAAGTCTGTAGGCTACCTTACCGATTCTTTCGACGATCTTGAATGGTCCAACGTATCTACGTGCAAGTTTTCCTTTCTTTCAAAATCTGATCACACCTTTCCAAGGTGAGACCTTAAGTAATACTCGATCACCGACTTGAAATTCCAAGGGCTTGCGTTTTGGGTCCACGTAACTCTTTTGACGGCTTCTAGCTGTCTGAAGGTTATCACGAACTTTCTTTACCTTATCTGTTGTCTCTAAAATGAGGGCATGTCCAGTAAGCTGAGCCTCGCCGATCTCATTCCAGTAGACTGGTGAACGACATTTTCAACCATAAAGAGCTTCGAAAGGAGCCATTTTGATGCTGGTGTGATAACTGTTGTTGTAGGAGAATTCAATTAACGGAAGATGTGAATCCCAACTACCACCAAAGTCGATCACACAAGCTCTAAGCATATCCTCCAGAGTTTGGATTGTTCTTTCAGATTGACCATCCGTTTGCGGATGATAAGCCGTGCTCAGATTAAGTTGGGTCCCCATAGCAGATTGCATGGTTCTCCAAAAATGAGAAGTGAAACGAGCATCTCTGTCAGAAATGATGTTCAAAGGAACACCATGTCGAGCTACAATTTCATCCACATAGATTTTTGCAAGTCTGTCAGCAGGAAAGTCCTCACGGATTGGCAAGAAATGTGCTGACTTAGTAAGACGATCAACGACTACCCAGATGGCATCATGACCTTTCTTTGTGCGTGGAAGTTTGGTAACAAGATCCATAGTAATGTTTTCCCATTTCCAAACTGGGATCTATGGTTGCACCAATAAACCAGAAGGACGTTGATGTTCAGCCTTAACCTTAAGACAAGTAAGGCATTTTGATACATATAAGGCAATGTCTTTCTTCATACCAGGCCACCAATAGTGAATACGAAGATCCTTATACATCTTATCTGAGCCAGGATGAACAGAATAACGCGACTTATGGGCTTCATCCATAAGCAAGATGCAGAGGTTATCTTGGCTTGGGACCCACAAACGGTCCATGAAGTAATACGATCCATTGTCCTTCAGTTCTAGATCAGGTGTTATGTGATAGGGAAACTCCTTATCCATCAAACCTTGTGAAACACAAGATTGTTGAGCCTGAGAAATGCGTGCTTGGATATCGGATCGAGCTTGAATAACAGATTGAACACGTACACAATGAAGCTTAGTACGTTCCTTACGACTCAATGCATCGGCTACGACATTCTCCTTACCAGGATGGTAGCGAATTTCGCAGTCATAGTCGTTTAGTAGCTCAACCCAACGTCGTTGCCTCATGTTGAGTTCTTTCTGATTGAAGATATGCTGAAGACTTTTGTGGTCCGTGAAAACCACACATTTTGTACCGTACAAATAGTGTCTCCAGATCTTAAGAGCGAAAATAACTGCACCTAACTCAAGATCATGAGTGGTGTAGTTTTTATCATGTATCTTCAACTGCCTCGATGCATATGCTATGACTTTGTTCCTTTGCATTAGAACACAGCCAAGACCCAATTTAGATGCATCGCAATAAACGAAGAAATCATCATCACCCTCAGGCAATGATAGAACAGGTGCATCGCAAAGCTTCTGCTTCAAAGTCAGAAATGCTTCCTCTTGTTTGAATCCCCAATCAAAGGGCTTGTTCTTCTGAGTTAGAGCAGTTAGAGGAACTGCAATCTTCGAGAAGTTTTCTATGAAGCGGCGATAATAACCCGCTAGACCAAGAAAAGAACGAACCTCAGTAGGAGTAGTAGGCGTATCCCAATCCTTAATCGCACTGATCTTGGAGGGATCTACATGAATACCTTGTTCGTTGATAATATGTCCTAAGAATTGAACCTCTTTAAGCCAGAATTCACACTTGGAGAATTTGGCGAAAAGTTTCTCTTTCTTTAGGAGTTCCAAAGTAAGACGAAGATGTTGCTCGTGATCAGCTCGCGTCTTAGAGTATATCAAGATGTCGTCAATAAAAACAATGAAGAACTGATCCAAATAAGGCTTGCAGACCCTATTCATTAAGTCCATGAAAATAGCAGGAGCATTAGTCAAACCGAATGGCATGACTGTGAATTCATAATGCCCATAACGAGTGCGGAAAGCTGTCTTGGGAATATCTTCTTCATGCACATGAAGTTGATGATACCCGGAACGCAGATCAATCTTCGAAAAATAAGAAGCGCCCTGTAACTGATCAAAGAGATCATTGATGCACGGTAGGGGATATCGATTCTTGATGGTAAGCTTGTTAAGCTCACGATAATCGATACACATCCTAAAAGATCCATCCTTCTTCTTGACAAAAAGAACGGGAGCACCCCAAGGTGAAAAGCTAGGACAGATAAAACCTTTGTCAGAGAGCTCCTGAAGCTGCTTAGATAACTCTTGCATCTCAGACGGTGCAAGACGATATGGAGCTCTAGCAATGGGATTTGCACCAGGTACGAGATCAATGCGAAACTCGACTTGGCGTGCTGGAGGTAGACCAGGTAAATCTTCAGGGAATACTTCAGAATAATCCCGAACGACAGGAATATCTGAAATGGACTTACCCTTGCCTTTATCTGCTGTAACATGTGCTAAGAAGGCCACATAGTTCTTCCTCAGATATTTCCGAGCTTTAAAACAAGACATGAGTTTGAGACCACCAGTAGGTTTCTCACAATGAACCTGTAGGATCTCACCTGTCGGAAGCGGCACACGAACGATCTTCTCGAAACAAACTACCTCTGTGTGATGCTTGGATAACCAATCCATACCCACTATAACGTCGAAGCTTCCAAGTTGCATTGGCGTGAGGTCGATAGGAAAAAGATGGTCGTTAAGGTTCAACTGGCAGTTGCGAAGAACAGAATCAAGAATAATGGGTTCATCACTAGCAACCTCTACTGTCAAAGGTTTACCTAGTTTTGTTCTAGACACGCGAAACATTGGCTCAAAAGACAATGACGCAAAACTCTTGTCGGCCCCCGAATAAAAAAGAACAGATGCAGACTGATTATTAATAAAGAACGTACCGTTCACCACATTATCGTCCGCCTGCGCCTCTTGGGCATTCATGTTGAAGACTCGCCCTCGAGCCTGAGCCTGATTCTGGTTTGTATTCTGATTCTGGTTAGCTAGCCTTGGGCACCGATACCTGTAGTGAGTCAGATCCCCACAATTGTAGCACGAACCAGGAGGAAAATGAGGTCGTGCAGCTTGACCTTGTTGCTGAGCAAGAGGCTGAGCAACTTGTTTGGCTTGGTTCTGAACTGCCTAGTTCTGGTTAACAGGAATGCGACAAGTAGCGGCAAGATGACCCGACTTCCCACAGTTATTACATAAACGGCACGGATGTTGCGGCTGATGGTGACTGTTGCATCTATTGCACAAAGGTGCATTCCCTGAATAGGGCTTCTTCGCTGGAGGCTGTGCGGGTTGGTTGGGAGCTGCCTGGTTAGCTTGGGCAGTGACAGCAAAATTTTGGGAAGCCTTACGCTTCCTTGACCCTCTCGAAGAACCAGAATTCTTTCCATTCTTGTTTTGACCTTTCTTGCTATCCTCTTTGTCAGACGATTGTTTCTTGCCCTTGTCACCCTTCCTGTGTAACTTATTCTTCCGAATCTGCGACTCAGTCAATGTCGCTGCTAACTTGATCGCCTGACGGAGTGTGGCAGGGTTACTACCAGTAATGATGTCTTGCACTGAGTCAGGTAGGCCGTCGATGTATCTTACGATAGCCTTGTCGAGTGGGGTGACCATCGTTGGGCATAGCAAACTCAGCTCCTCAAACCTATCAGTATATGCCCTATGCTTGCCACTGTCTTGTTTCAAGTCATCAAACTCTTTCTCCAACGCTCGCTGTTCATGACGAGGACAGAACTCCCTCATCATAAGAGCTCTAAGTTCAGCCCATGTCTGTGCTAGAGCAACTTCTGCACCACGGTCTCTCATTACCCCATTCCACCATGTAAGAGCCCTCTTCTGAAACACACTCGAAGAAAACTCGACCTTGCGATTGTCAGGACACTGCACGTGGCGGAAAGTATTCTCAATGCTCTCGAACCATTGAAGAAGCCCAGTCGCTCCCTCAGAACCACTATACTTGAGTGGTTTAGCCGAGTTAAAACTCTTGAAATTGCATGGACCATTGTTGTTGTTGTTGGCTTGGTTCCATTGAGCAAAGAGGTTTGGGAATTGAGCAGCCATCTGCTGCGCAATGATTTCTGCCAGTTCGGCAGTCGCTATCTGGTTTTCGCGTCGAGGAGGCATTCTAAAAGAGGAAACATGAAAGGAAACGAATGAGATGTTTGGATGAAGAGAATGAGATGAAACAAAACTAACAAAAGCAAAGATGGTGGTCATTTGTTTGTTACCATAAGGCAAACAGACAACACACAGTGACTAATCAAAGTAAATGGGTCAAAAATAATGTATCGCGAAGACATGCTCGCCTATAAGTGAACACTCACCCCAAGAGTTCCCAGGTAAGAGTGACTGGTCCGATTATGTGGATTTATACGAACACTCTAGCCTTAGACAGAAAACCCAGGGTACAGGCATTCACCCTTCCAGTTTGCATGTGTTCACATTATTTAAAACCCAAAACCTTGACGAGATTTTGAAAACTCAAGGGGTTCAAAACCTTATAACAGAGGGTTCAAAACCTTACAATAGAGGGTTCAAAACCTTGTAATAAATCATCCAAAAATAGATGATTGTTTTTCAAAAATCGTTTCGGAAAAATTTGGTTTTTTTTTTGTTTTGATAATCACCTAAGGATAGGTGATGTGCATGTTTTAAGATCTAAACACAAGATAACTTGTGTTAGGGTCCTAGAAAGGTTATAGTCTAGGTCAAAGCATTACTAATAACCTAATTCCCTATAACCATTGGCTCTGATACCAACTCTTCTGTCACACCCCGACCACGTATAACATACAAAACGTGGCGGAAAACGTCGGGGAGTGTTGTAACAGAATTAATTGTTTCATAACCATGGCATACAAAGTTGTATTTTATTTATCAACATAAGAGTTACATTGTTTTAAACAGGAAACAAAGAGTTTATAACATAATTAAACAAAGTCTATCTTCATTTTAAGTCTCTAAGGCACAGGTCCGCCCTAGTGTCACGATCATCATCCTATGCAAAAGCTCCTGAAAACACATGTGAAAATAGGTACGTCAGCATAAAAATGCCTGTGAGATACATAGGATTTGTGAAAAGAGGATTCATGACTTATGAGTTTAGAAAAAGTTGTTTAACAAAAGTCAGTCATGAACCTTGTAAATTGTTTTGTTTTGTAAATCATTCAAAAAGCGATGATATGTATAAATAAGAGAATAATGTAAGGTTAAATGAATAACCAAGTAAAATGAGTTTGTATAAGATAAGTTGTTTTGTAAATCAATGACTTGTGAAGATAAGTTGTTTATGTAAAACGTAATATGTCAAATATTGAAATGATTTAAGTAACGCTACGACATGTAATGTAATACAAACACTTATATATAGGAAGTACCAGCAGCGTATCCACCATGCTTGTATCATATTACACATGCCTCGTTACTCAAATAACTTAATCAAACCAATCACCAATGTAAATTGTTTATGTATAAATGAATTGTCATGTGTTAATGTGTAAACCATATCGAAATGTCTATGTTCAATGTAAACCACTAAATGTGTATATCAATGTCAAAATGTTTATGTTTAATGTAGATCATGTAATGTGTACCCAAAAATATCATGTATGGTAAGTGAAATATATCAACTAAACCATATGTAAAATGCACAAAAAAAAGGTATTGAAGTAAAACATGGTTTAAATCAAAGTTATGTTTTGTGGAACAAATGCATGCTATACTGATACAAACATTTATGCGGTATTGTGAAAATGCATACATCCAAGCCTTGAGACTGTGGCGATAAACCCTTAAACAAATTAAAGGTTTATCTAAGTTATGTGTATCGAATTCAGTCATTCCTTCCAATCCAAACAAACCCAGGATTTCAGGAACGGGAGTTGTCAATTCCTATGGTACCACTACCTACTAACGAACGGCGTAGCTAATGTTAATGAATGTATTGTTCCATTGTAAACAACCCAAATGTCATAACAAAATGTAAGCATGTGATGAAAACAACTGTACTAAGTATGCACACAATGGACATACATAGCATGAAATGTAATGTAAAACAATGTACTAAGTATGCACATGATGGACATACATAGCATGAAATGTAATGTAAAACAATGTACTAAGTATGCACACAATGGACATACATAGCATGAAATGTAATGTAAAACAATGTACTAAGTATGCACACAATGGACATACATAGCATGAAATGTAATGTAAAACAATGTACTAAGTATTCACACAATGGACATACATAGCATGAACACAATGAAATCATGTACTATAATTGTACTAATGAACTTAGCAAGTATATGATGTGAAAA
The DNA here is from genome assembly GCA_030545235.1 of Helianthus tuberosus. Lineage (NCBI taxonomy): Eukaryota > Viridiplantae > Streptophyta > Magnoliopsida > Asterales > Asteraceae > Helianthus > Helianthus tuberosus. The sequence goes on from CM060400.1 coordinate 32,712,504, forward strand.
CATGGAAAGCATGAAAGTAACAAGTAGGCACATGTGTTTCACCCAAAAACGTTTGGAAAACAGTAAAAGAGGGGTCTATGTACTCACTTGAGATTGCTCAGAAGTCCTAAGATAACCACCAAGCAATGCTAGAGATCACGGAATCAAACGGCACCTAATATAGGTAACTATGTTAATAAACCGGACCTAAATCGGAGGATCGGATAGAATGAGGGTTCGTAAACCAAACGAGTATGGAGACTCGTGTATTATGGTTTAACAAAGCCTACATACTAAATGAAACCTAACATAAGTGCTTACGACCCGTTTAGGTAGCTTATGCTACTTTAACGCGTCGTTCGCGTGAAACGCGTTCGGAACGTCTAACTAGTCCTATGACAAGTGTTATATGCCTAAACATGTTACATAATCAGTTATGTGACAAAAGTTTAGGTTACATATGCTTAATTACCGATTACACATGAAAAGGGTATTTTGGTAATTTACCTAAGGCATATATACTACCTATCATACAACTACTTAACGAAGCGACCATAAGGTATAACCTCGGAAGGTTATTCCCTATATACTATGGTCACCTAATGTATTTGGTCGGATCCTAATGATCGACCAACTGGGTCGGGTTTGAAGGTATAAGCGATTTATTAGATCGCTTACCCTTACGACCCTAGACAACGTGGTAATCAGTAGGCATAGTCCCAAGGGACTATAACCATCGTGATTACAATCACGTTGCGAAGTTCAAACGAACTTCGCATTGACCATAAACTGGTCAACGTAGAAAGTCAAACAAAGTTTGACTTTCGGACTCGAAAAGCAATAAAAGAATGAAGGAATACTTACGAAGGGTCCCCGAATGCTAATCTCGATCCAAGTAACTCAGGTATGAAACAATGGTTTCAACTTAGAGTTTCTCAAATCAAAATTCTTGTGGGTTTTGCAAATGAAGGCATGGGGTATTTATAGGATTTCCCGAACCGTTAGGATCGTTTCTTGGAAAACGTGCTTCAATCTTGGCCATACACTTGCACCCATGGTATTGTAATACCATGTGCACATCAAAACCAGCCCATAGATTCCCCAAAACCATGTGCAACAAGTGGAACGGACCAGATTCGATGTTTCTGCACATTCTGCTGTCTGGGACCCTGACGCGGGCCGCGTAAGGATACACCAAACCTTACGCGGGCCGCATGGCCTGTCTGATCAGCAAACATCTTTCAGAAATGACAGTTTTGGTCCCTGTTGTGTTTTAAGGCCATTCCCGACACTTTTAAGGCCCGTAAAGCCAACTTTAAGGCCCTAAAATGATTCCTAAACAATGTGGACATGAAACATGCTCAAAAATATGCCGGGTGTTGGTTCGTTTGGTCGTACGAACGCGATGTTCGCTTAATTACGACGGAATGCGCATAAGCGCGAAAAACGATCCAAATGACGCGACGGATGGATTTTTCTTATGCCAAACACTAAAATAAATTATTTTAGTGCTTACATAAATTTTTGGATGTCCGGATGTATTCAGAACGTGAGTTATGCGCAAAAGTGCAAACTTGTGCACTTTTTGACACTTTTAGTCCCTGAATGACCCAAAAGTTTATTTTAGCACACCGAAACCCTCAAAGCCTATTTCTAAGCTATGTAAAGGATATTTATGGTATGTTTAACTTATGGTCATGTTCCGGAATGTCTGTTACAGTTCAAATTGGCATACTTTCGCAGTTTGTCAAATTTAGTCCCTGTAGCCGAATTAACTTGTTTTTGCCATACCAAAGCCTTCAAAACTTATTTATAAGTTATGTAAAGGTTATTTAAGGTATGTTAAGTATATGTTGATGTTTCGGAGTATTTTTCGCATTAAACTGATTACGTTTTACGCATCAGTTTGCGTATAACTCTCCAGAGAGCGATATAGAGTTTGAAATTGAATAAAAGTCAAAACATGAAAAATGTAAAACACAACCAAACAAATAGTGGGATCAAATAACATTGTTTTATTGATAATTGAACTGTTCACAATGATTACAAGCACAGATGTTACAGAAATCTAAGTGTGCCCACAATTAAGCAACAATGAAACTTTTGTAAGAGTAGCATTAGATTTTAAGGAGACAAGTTTTGATGGAACAGTGTCGTGATGGAGCGGTGTCATGTACAAGAGGTGTAAATTGAAGTAATATAAAGTTTTCACTTCCCCACCTCTTGCAACTACTGCAAGTTATTATTAAGACACTTAATGCTCTCACTAATCTTTAATATCTCTAGAAATGCTACAAGAGAAGTTTCAATGAGGTACGTGACGTGGGAACCTATCATATATATGTTAGACTTTATTTAATTCCCTTAATGTCCAGATGTCATAAGAAACTTAGGGACATATTTAATAGAAATCTTATTAAGTATATATATGAATAGATTTCTTCTAAGACCGTCGGCCATATACGACAAAATTTAGATACAAGTTGACAGTCTTTAAATGATAAATGAATTATGTCTGAATGTTCCATTTGGAATAAGTTTCACGAATGTTAATGAATGACTTATGATGGATCCATACTTATTCCTTCAGCCAAGTCATATTTTAGGGCTTTGACGTCATGATTTAAAATCACTTAGAATGAAATTAGATGAAAATCATCCTCATTAACCATGTCATGATTTCTCATGAATTTTGGTTGTAATGGATGAAATTTATAAGTCTCATTTTCCTTTTGTCAAATTCTCTTTTGCATGATGACAAAAGTTGTGAAAGTTTAAGGTATCATCTAGTTTCATCTTAGTAATGTCTCTATCCAGATATTTAGAACAAATAAAATGAGAGTTTAAGATACGTGTGACTTTATGTTGGTTATGCAAACCTCACAACATTCATAACATTGCTTAATTATGACACTATATTCTGATTAATCTTCAGAATATATAAGGTATTGAAAGGCGTTGTTAGAAGACTGCTTATTATGGTTCTTATAGCCTTAACCTTTAATTTTGTCATTAACTCTCATGTTAATTATTTGTTGACTTCTGGTAAGGAAACGTTTAGAACTAGAGTCAACTAATCATGTGTTAATAGGAATATTAATATTAGCAGACTTAAATATCATTAGTAAGTGACTATCTAATTAATTTATCCAACTGTTCTTTAGAATAATGGATAGTCTCGTTGCTTATGTCTAGTCTAATGACATAATTATGCAGTGAGATTTTCCCTTGAAGAACCTTAAAGTTGGAATTTTTACTTGTAATTTGTCTACGGACCTTAGAACAATCATCTTTTTAAAGTTTTAAGTGGTTGTAAGGTGAGTAACAACTTAATTTCCAGCTTCAAACATTTATTTCTTTGTACACATGTTGCTTATCAACACACTCATTATACTTTGGTACTTTTGAGTGTTATAGTTGATTTATAAGGCATTAAATTGTACAAATGAAAATCTTAGTATGTAATGTACTTGAAAAATGTACTTATTTCCATGCGTAAACCCCTAACTTTATGGGTCATGGTATTGTACATTATTATGTGTTCACATATACCACATAGCTTTATAGTTTATAGTTTTTAAATGAAAGCATACATCTTAGGAATTCTTGTGATTATTCCACAATAATAGATTAGTATTAGGAAAAACTTTATCTGGAATAACCTTTTAGTGATAGCATTTATGTTAGAGAGATCTTAATTATCATAAGAGACATCATGTTCGATTTGTCCAATTCATCATGCTCTACTTTTCTTCTGTAGTACCTTTATCAGAAGAGAGCAATAGGATTATCGTGTCTTAAGAGATAACCAAGGATTTAATTTAAGTGCTAATTCTTATAGAAACTTTAAATAAAGTAAAACATTTTAGGTTTAAGAGTTAGAGTGGGTGAGATATTGATTTATAGAAGAAAGTTATAGTGAGTAAAGTTAAGAGTACTTAAAAATTAAGCCAGACAAAATGATCATAAGATTAATGAAGGATCATGAATGTGAGGATCATTATATGAAGAAGTTGTGATATGTCTATTACTAACATCAAAATAATAGACTTAGTTAAAATTCTACTTAAACAAAGACAAATCAGCTTTGGCCAGAAGTGTAATCATTTAAGCATGTGTGCAAAGTGGTTGTGACAAATCAGCTTTGGCCAGAAATGAAACAATCACTTTAGTTATGTAATTGTTAAGAATGCTATATATGAATGAATTAAATCAGCTTTGGTCAGAAATTAAGACATTCATGTTTGTAATGCATACTCAACATGACTTTCGTAATACTTGAACGATAAATAAATGTATTAAATCAGCTTTGGCCAAAAATGATACATCAGAAGCTCATTCAAGTTAATCCATTTTGGTTTTGTAAAACATTATCTGATTCTGATTAATTAACTAAGTATTTACAAAACCAATTATTTAGTTCACATTAAACAACCTGAAGTAATGAGGTTGATATTTCGAGTTAGTATTAGGTCTCGAGTGAGATCTCGACTCAGTTAGAGATCTCGACTCAGTTATGAGGTCTCGAGTGAGATTTCGAGTCAAGTCTCGACTCATCTTGTGGTCTCGAGTCGGAACCATGGTCTCAAGTACTGAATTTTATGAGATCTCGACTCCATAATGAGGTCACGAGTCGCAACCATGGTCTCGGGTTGTGAAGATTTAAAACCCTTACTAGAAACCTCAGTGGTCTCGAATCGAAACCTTATGGTCTCGAGTCGAAACCATTGTCTCGAGTTGTAAAGATTTGAGAACCCTTATGATTTCGAGTCGAGACCTTGTGGTCTCGAGTCGAGATCTTGGTCTCGGGTCGTTAAAGGGTGATCTCGAAACTCCTGTTAATAGCTGTTATTGTGAAAATAACTGAAAATTCGAATTCTTAGGGATTTTGAGATGTAATTTTCTATTTTAGTGCTGATCTAATTTTATCAAATATTTCAAAAATTTTATCTGTTGATCTAATAACAGTTTTCGAATTTTTTTTAAGAGTTAAAACAGATCAAAACATGAAAAAACACTCAATAATCCAAATCATATTCCAAAACATAAAGGAATTTCGAATTTTCCTAAGAACACATGATGAACCCTAAAAATAAAATAATAATTCTGGGATCTGAAATCCTTATATTTCATTAATGTCGATTTCGGAACAGTAACAATTTCGGATGTGATTAAACATCCTTTTAACTCATAAAATCCGTGAATCTTTGCTTTATTCGAATTTTATGTTTCAAGTTATATCGGGTTTTTCATAAAAAATTGTTTTCCAGATTTTAATCCCAGAATAATGGATAAAATCAGAACTGATTTTATCAACGTATGCTCTGAAACCACATGTTGATCAGTTTTGTTTTAAGCATAATGGAAAACATGAATAACATACCTGATTGCAGCAGTACAGGCCAACAGAGAATCCAGATTGAGACGCAGCAATAGTGTTTGACATGATTGTCAGCTTGATCTGGTTCCTCCTTAGGGTGCAATCTAATGATGGTGATGATGAAAACCGATAAAGGGTAATCGACTATGGAGAGGAGGCGATTTGATGTTATGAGTAATTAGGTTATGTCAATTGTCTAACCTTGAAACCTCTACATTAGTCTCCTTATATATGCACCCAAGAGGGACCCTAATTAGTTAATAAGGGTAATAAGGACCATCAACAATTACCAACTAATTATTTAATAGGTTGTTATATATTTTGATCTATATAATGTAAATGATTATAATGACTACTAGATTAAATATAACATAATATATATTTAATCTTACACATGTAACATATGGAATTTAGGAATGTGAAATATGTAATTAAATTTAGAGATTGGAGATATACGTAATAATACTTCTTTAAGAAGAAAAAATATGTAATTAAATTTAGAGGTTGGGGAAATATGTAATAACACTTCCTAGGAGAAGGAAATATATAAAAATCCCTTAATAATACAATGTTGTTTATTCAATACTGAATTCATGTGTGTATATAATATACACACACCACACACACGTGACACATTTAAGTAATTATAAATAAATTAACCGTTAAACAATTGAAAAATTAACTAACCACTTTTTACAGTATTACATGAAAACAATTTGACCACACTGAAAAAACTTGTATTTATTGATAATATACCACACTTAGACACAAAACATGTATCCCCTACTTGTGTCCTAGTGGTAGAAGGCTTGGGTTTTCCAATGGAGACTCAAGTTCAATTTCCACGTGTGTCATATTGGAGTGGATATAAGCAATGAAGGATTTGGACTAGGTCTTGTGTGAGGTTGTCAGTTTGATTCCCGAGCCCAACCTGGTTTTCGTCCCACCGTGTGTTACGCCAGAGAGTTCTGCTCTTATGGTGGCACAAGTACTGTCAAGTAGCAGCCGTCGGTATGCTTTCCCGGGGGAACGCCCAAAAAAAGCGAAACTTTAAAGCAAGTGTAGGCCCGGTTAAGATAACATAGCCTGGCCAAAGTGGGGCAATTTTGTTTGGTAAAATTACCGTACTTAGACTCGAAACATTTTTGTATATTTTTGTTTAATAATGGTAAGATTGGTATTCAATCTCATGGCCCTTTTGTTATTGTTTTGGGAATAAATTAACTACTATGAAATGAAGAACCCCATATCATTATCATGAACAAGTAACTAGGTCTAATGAAATTGACTTTGAAGATCCATGAGACCATCTCCAATTAAAAAAATATGTAAAAAGAAAAAAAACTTTTTTAAACTATTCTTTTTAATTTTTTTTATTAAAACGACTTCTATATATATTTATATGCCCTCTGAAAAAAGATTAGGTAATAGTTATTTTTTACATGTAAAAATGATTTTTTATGGGTTTTTTAATTACATCGTTCTCAAATTCCCCACTTTTTATGGTTCTCTATTAAACCTCACTATACACACACACACACACACACACACACACACACACACACACACATATATATATATATATATATATAGTAGGAGTTGGCTACAAATTCCATTTTTCCTACAAAGTGTGGGAACTGTTCTTATTGTGACATGTGACATCTAGAGATTTTTAATAAAAGGGAATAATGGTAATTCAATAATTAAGTTATTATTGGAAGATATACTTCTTAATCAATAAAATGTGATTTTTAAGAAAACCATATATCTTTAAACAATTCAAAATCGGCAGTTACATAACGGATACCTTAATCATAATTCATTCGATTTGTTTGTGTGTTTGATATAGTGTGTTATACGTATTTTGCAATGGTCAAATGGTGTTTTATCGGTATGGTAAATGTAACGCCCGACTCACTAAAAAAATATTAAAATACTTTGCGGAAACAGGCCCAGATTTTTTTATCTTAATAAAGTTTATTATTCCATAAATATATTAATCCACATATTCAGATTAATAAACATTTACAAATGATCATTTAAAAAACAATCGCGATGGCCCGTTTGCAAAACGACCATTCCTTGCGAAAACAAAACCTGCTTAATAACCAAAGTTGTTATAAAACAAACATAACCAACTACTACATTGACATACTAGCGCTTAGCTAAAACAAACGTTAAACTTAAACTCCAAAATGTAAATAACTAGATCAATTTGACCCGATAAGAAAATCCATATACTTAGTGAATAAAACATCACTTAATCTTTCCATAGTTGACTCGTTTCCAAGACTTTATCACTTTTGTCTTTCTACCGCCCGAATATGCCATATAACATTATCATATCATTACCCTCGACTGAGAAATTATATATATATATATGTGTGTGTGTGTGTGTGTGTTTGTGTATGTGTGTATAGGATCAAGATCAAGAGAAAACCTCTTCGAGTTATGAGAACTTAGAGAACTCGATCTTCCCGTACGAGTTTTGCCCCCATTTTTTTCACACACCTAGATTAAAATATTAGAAAAGCATGCCGTAAAAAAATTTCAAAGTTGTGTTTTTCGGCCCCTTACAGTAGCTGTAAAAATGTGATAACATAAGCATGACATCACTTTTTACAGCATTTACGGAATTTTATAGAACACGTTGTGTGCATGATTGAAATTCACCATTAACATGCCTATTCGAACTCCCAAAATCACCAATTTTATCATCAAAGATGTTACTTTCTTTATAATACCCAATAGTACCATTTTTCATATTTTTAAATAAAATCGCTATTGTTTTTAATATTGTCAAATTCAACTCAGATTTGGTCTGCAACTTTTCACATAGTTTTCATGCATCCCTACCATAATCACCAAATCATAAATTTGACCCCAAATCATAACAAGCAACATGAATCCATAACTCAAAAACTACATTCAATCATTCTAGCATAAAGACTATGGTTGCTCAACACCAAAATCACACACCATTACTCCCAAAATCGTGGGTTTGAACAACAACCATAAAGAATCCTAAACCTCGAGTTTCTTAACATAAACATAAGAATTCACTTACTGATATACGCTAAATTATACATGTTTTAGTCCCCCATTTTACTCCCGTTTTACACGTTTTTTTGCTAAAACTTTGATGTTTAGGTACTTAATCAGGTACTTTTAGATTTTCAGGTCTTAAACGGCGTACCAAAGACAAAGGTAGAGAAAAAAGGGGAATTTCCGGGCATTTCGGATGAAATCTGCACATTCTGTTGAAGATACAGATCATGCACGACCGTGCACTCCATCTGCACGACCGTGCAAGGCGCGCGACACCGGAAGCACTGGCGGTGCACATGGCAGTGCAACTGACTTCTCGGAGTGCGTCCCTGAGCACCCCTGTTCACTACCTGATACTTAAAGAAACAAATTGATTTCATGGAGATGCATGACCGTGCACATCAAATGCACGATCGTACACTAGGTTCGACTTTGCCGCCCAATCTCCCACTTGTCTGACCCATTCTGCAACTGACGTCATACTACCATTTCTCAGTACACGGGCGTGCACTTTAAAGTGCACGACCGTGCAGGTTTAAAAACCCTATAAAACAGAGCATTCGCAATCTGATCAATTATTGGGTATTTTTCCTATCTTCTGGGCGATTTCCGGGGTCCGAAGGCAGCCTGTTTTGGTCGATTTCAAGCTTCTAAGTTCTACGAAAAGCCTATCTATTATCCAATCCATCAAATCCTTGCTTGTTTATGGTTTGACTCCTTGTTCTTTTCATAATTTTTGGGCACATTTCAAGCATTAGGCTGATGTATATTGTATTATTGTAGCCTTTGGGCAAAAACACTAGTTACTTGTTTCAACAATATTTAGTTTGTTAATCTTGTTTGTATGAAACTTTGGCACTTTTTCATGTTTGAATCTTGATGATCATATGGCAAACTTGTTTCATTGATGTTGGATTCTTGATTAGAATTTGGTTATCTTGGATGATTAGTGAATGTTTAGTTGAAAAATGTTGAAAGACTATTGATTAAGCATTTGTTAGTAGGCTATTAACTTGTTAATATGTTTACACCATGAAACTAGAAATGGGTATTGGTTTAATAAAAGATAAATCTGTCTTGATCAAGAATGCTTTCTTACACGCAAGGATTTTAACGGGTTAGATGGTGTTATTGGGAGTTCTTGACATGGTTCATAATCTTTGTCTAGTGATTTTGGTTGAAATTGCTATCTTAGTAATTTGTGTTCAAGACTTGCGAAATGGAATAGTTTGTGATATGATCTACTTTTTTCTTGTCTTGGTGGTTGTATTGTGATTCGGTATTTCTTTCCTTGATAAGTGAGGTTAGAAAACTCTTAACAGACGACTAACTTATTTTTAAAGATTTGCATGAAAATATATCAATAACTCGTTAACGAGTGATTTTATGTGGTTAAAGTGTGTTTATCACGTTAACTTTCCGAATGATTGTCATGTTAGGATTCCTAAAAGGGATACTGATTGTTTTCATAATTGGAAGATTGATCAAGTGCTTTCTTGACATGTCCGATTTAGTAACATGCTTAGGTTGTTTGCGAAACAAGATAATATATTTTTTTGTATTTGGAGTCTTCTATGTTTTAAAAAGATAGTTTTAGATAATATTAGTTAAAAACTCATTCACCTATCTTTTTACCTGTAAACCAATGACAACGATTTAGTACTTATGCGTCCGCTCGCATCCATGGATCGACATCTGGTTCTTACCTATATTTTACTACATATATGATAGGGTACACTTGTCCTTTTGTGTGTGTTTTAATATTAAGGGACAAATCATTTATATAAATATTAAAACAAAGTTCGCGTGTAAAATTCATTGTAAAAAATATGCATATATATGCACACGTCACTTACCAAATCCTTGGGAATCGAACAAGGATGGAGAATCAAGATCTTAGCCTTCCAATTTCGTTATTTCCGTGGTGAAATTGGCCTCCCTCCCATGCTTTCCTTCTGCTCGTGTCACACTCAGGGGTGACCCCTAGTCACGTTCTTTTTCTTGTACTTCTATTTTTTATTTTGTTAATTCCCCATTTAAAATATGTATTTTCTCTTATCACCAAAACTATTGGTTTAATCAAGTTAAACCCCTATAGATACATATATATCATATTGGAGATGAAATTTTAGTACATTTTAAGTAAATCCTCTGTATTTTTTTTTTATAAAAATACTATCTTGCCAACATAAACTTATTTTAGAGATTAAATATTTACATTAAAATGTATTTTAATCTCATAAAAAATCGGGATGTTACAGTAAAACACGTCATTCAAACTATAAAACACACAATTCTTTTAAATAGATCATTTAAACTTTAAAAAAACATGTGCTTACCAAAAACCCTACTAAAACACAACATTAATCAATTTAAAATACACAAATCGTTAAAACACACAATCGAAACTATTAAAAACGTCGTCATATAAAATACACTACGCTGTCATATAAAACACACCATTACTGGTAAAAACATCAACTACTTGAAACATATTTTTTTAGATATCCAGCAATTACTGCATATCACCATTACTCATATAAAACACACCATTAATGGTGATGGCGATGGCGACGGGTGGTGGTAGCGGCGACGACGATGGGTAGTGGTGGTCAATGGTAGCGGGTGGTGGCAGTGGAGGATAGTGGTGGTGGTCGGCGGAGGGTGGAGGTAGTGGTCGGGGTGGCGGTGGTTAGCGATAGCGGGTGGCAGCGATGGTAGTCGATGGCGGTGGCGACAGAGGACGGTGGTGGTGGTAGATGGTGGATGTGATGGGCGGTGTTTGTGACGTAGGCTGAGAGAGGGAATGTAATGAAAAAAAAAAAAACAGGGGGAGTAGATGGAATGAATTTGAGGGAATGGAATGACTTATGTAATGGGTGATTCCATTACGTTGACCAACCAAACACACTTTTTTTCATTCCCTCGCAATAGTTCATTCCATTTCACCTCTCATTCCTGCATACCAAACACCACCTTAGGGTCTGTTTGGAATGACGTAATGGAATGGACGAGGGAATAGAATGGATGGGGTAATGGAATAGACGATATAATGGAATGAATCATTACCATTCCATGATGTCTTATTTGGTTACCATGTGAGAATGAAATGAATCATTACTTTATGTTCTTTGGTAGGAAAGAAAAGACAAAGGAATAAAATTGGTGGTGAGTGACGGTAGTGGATGGTGGTGGGTGGTGATAGGCGGTTGCAGTTGTAGCGGTGGTTAGAGGTGGTGGCGACGACAACAGTGGTGGGTGACGACGACGATGGTGGTCGGTGGTGGAGGTAGGTGGAGGGTGACGACGGAGACGGGGGTGGGTGGTAGATGTGGCGGGTGACGGCGGGGGTAGAGTTGTCGGCAGAGGGTGACAGTTGGGCGGAGGTGGGTGGTGGCGGGTGACAGTCAGGGTGGACGTGGGTGGTGGTGGTGGCGGCAAAAGTGGATTACGGCGACGGTAGTCACGACGGTGACTGTGGCGATAGTGGTGTCGCCTGTGGGTGGCGGCATAGGTGAATGAAGGCGGTGTGTTATTAAAAACGACAATAATAATAATAATGGTAAAAAAATTATAATAAAAATATTGATAATAATAATATATTTCTTTCCATTCCTTAAAGGAATGAAAAAAAACATCACCTTACAAAGGAATTAAAATTGTTATATTCGGAAGGTTTACATTCCTTGTGAAATGCTCTATTCCATTACCGCATGATAACCAAACATGTTTCTTTTCATTCAATCAGAATGATCCACTCAATTCCACCTTCTATTTCTTCGTAACAAACGTTACCTTACCTTAGAGAACTCGGCCTTCCCGTGCGAGTTTTGCCCTTATTTTTTCACACCCCTTATATTAAAATGTTACAAATATGATTGTAAAAAAAATCGAAGTGGTGTTCTTGCCCCCTTTATAACTGCTGTAAATGTTTTTTTTTTTGGACAAGTTGATTTTTTAGGATTTTTGGCAAAAAGAAATTAGAAAACCTTTCTTAAGGTTGAGTTCTCTAAGTTCTCACAACTTGTATGAGTTTTCATTTTACCCTAACCCTATATATATGGTTAGGAGTTGGCTAGAAAGTCTAAAACTTTTAAAAAGTGTAAAAAGTCTTAGAACACCACCATGACAGCCATAAAACACATCGAAAATTCACAAATAACGCAGTGAAGATTACTGAAACATCAACTATGTGGGTTTTGTTTGATTTTTTGGATGATAAGGCTCTGATTATCCAGTTAGTAACGTTGTGGTGTTTTATATTGATTATCATGTGGTGTTTTATATTCATAGTTGTATGATGGTGTGTTTGAAGTTTTTATAGACTGTTAGAGTTCGAATACGATGTTTTAGTAATTTTCCCTCAGTTATTTGTGGGTTTTGGGTGTGTTTTATGCCTAAGATTATTATGCTTTATGACGTTTTATGCTTTTTAAGAGTTTTGAATTTTGTAGCCGGAGCTCATCCTTATTTAACTCTATCATAGTTGGATATAATAAATTTCATATGTCGTTTTCAAGATCCTCTAATGAAAAAGTACAACTAAAGTAAGTTATTAAACCCATCTCAACTTCTTTGATATATATCAACCAAGTCCACTAGTAGCCCATTTTAGCACCATCGCCATAGATCTCTGCATCTAAGTAAGTTTTCTCATCCAAATATGTTCATCAATCATATATGTATCTACTTTTCTTCCATATTTTATTAGCTCTTTGTGATAATGCAATATAGTATATCTAGACTAGTTTAATTGGGTTATGACATTTTCTTGAAATATAGTATATCTCTAGACTAGTTTAATTGGGTGATGACATTTTCTTAACCAATTGAAATATTCATTTCAGATCTCACTTGATAACCCGGATTAACTGCAACTAGCGACGGACGACACTATGTCATTATCAGTTTCAGCACAACAAGTTGCCCTTTTTCTTTTCGAGAGATTCATGAAAATGAAGGATATGGAACGATGTATAAAATGGATGTTCATACCAACAACCATTAGTGATTCATGTGGATTAGACTACTTTCATAATTGCATTAGTGGCTAATATCAATATCAAATCATGCACCGTGAGATTACATGTACAAACATCGTAGAAAGCTAGCTACAGATTCAGAAAGGTGTATAACAGATTTGAAATGTCTATCAACATTTGATTAACAAATGTAAGAATGCAATGTTGTACTAGAAGTAATCTAAGTTTAGAAAAGGAAAATAAGATAGTTTTAAGGTTGTATTGTTATCACTTGAGATTTTCCTAGTTTATGAGTATATGATTATTGAAAGCTTATACGATTATCAATATTATGATTAGTATTGATGTTATTTGTCGACTAAACCAAAAAGGTTTATAAAGGCAATATTTGCAAACGAGAAACATTTAATTAGGTGTCTATTTAAGAACGGTTGAATTTATTTTAAAGGATAACTAATTAAAAAATCTGGGTTTATACTATATGCTATAGTTTATAAAAAATACATTTCCGTTACGTTAATCTTTATTTTAAAAATATAATGGTCTCGAAAAGACTTGTTTAATACTTTAATTCACTGCTTAGCTAAATGAAAACAAAGTTAAAGGGCATGTGTTACACCTAATGAGTGTGAGCGGAAGCCATATAAGCACCATATAAGTACGAGAGTTACGCACTCTTAGGGTTGTAAACGAATCGAACGAATACGAACAAGACCATGTTCGTGTTCGTTCATTAAGGAAATTGACATGTTCATGAACTATTCACGAACGCATATTGGACATAAGTTTATGTTTGTGTTCGTTCGTTAAGCAAATTCAGTTGTTCACGAATAGTTCGTGAACCCTGGTCTCGAACACAAACAAACGCAAGCAAATAAAAACAAACACAAACGGACATTTAACTTGAAAATAAAATATAAAAACATTGTTATCCTTAAACATTAGATATAATATATGTAGTTAAATACAAAGAAGTCTACTACACCACTAAACGATAAATTACACCACCAAACGATAAATTAAGTTTAACTAACTTAGACATAATTATCTTAAAAAATGTCTTAAAATGTCCAAGTTTTAGCTAACTCTAGAAAAAATAGGGTTTTAAGTTTTCAATATGTTTAGATAAAGAGGTTTATTATTTATATTTTTTTAATATAATCAAACGAACACGAACGAACGTAAACGAACAAACACGAACGAACGTAACCGAACATATTACCGAACGTTCACGAACGCAATCGAACGAACAAGACCTATATTCGTGTTCGTTCGCTAAGCTAACCGAACGAAATTTTTTGTTCATGTTCGTTCATTAAGCTAATCGAACGAACATAAACGAACTTCCCCTCAAACGGTATACGAACTGTTCGCTGAACGTTCGATTCGTTTACAGCCCTACCCACTCTCATTAACCATGCATTTCATTAACCATGCATTATACCTAGTGAGTAATAGAGTGTGTGCTTTTTTTTTTTAAATATTTTATGCTTTTTATTAATTATTTTTCAATAATTATTGATTTGAAAAAATAAATCCTAAATAAAAAGATTAATTTCCAACCAAACTTGTGAAAACGGTTTATGTCATAATTTAGAAAAAAACTGTGTATTTCATTTTTTTAAAGATAACAACTAAAAATTATTTAAGAAAAATCAAAATAAATGTTAAATAAAATATTATAATAAATTCTTTTTTTTTTTAAATTGCTATGTGAATGCATTTCATTGGCTCAATGATTTTTCCCAACGACCGTGAGGGTCCTCACAGAGTCACCGCTCACAAAACACTAATGCATGGGTGGTAGTGATGTGATTGTTGTGATTCAAAATTTGCGAGTTGACATGAAAACCATAGTTAAATTTTTTTTTTTGTTAATTTGAAAAGTGTCAATCTTAATTAAGTTAAGTGGAGTTCGATTCCTTTGTTCCATTGCTTAATAAAACATAAAATGTTAATAGTAAAGTTATATATATTGTATTTTCGACAGTAATTCATGTGTGGTCATGAAGAAATCGTACAATGTTGGGTGGTGAGCTTCATAAAGGCTATTCATTTTCCACATACCACATGGTATGGCTTTGTACGTGATCTTGTAATAATGTCTCAGGGCCTGTTTGGTTGGCTCTGAATAAACCCATTCAGAGGTGCACCTCTGATTCGGTCAGAGGTGTAGTTGTTTGGTTCACAAAACATTCATCTCTTAACTGAACCATTCAGCTCTGAATGATTCAGCAACTTTTGTATGCTGAATGAAATATTTGCCACTCATGCCCCTTGCCTCTGAATGATTCGCGACACCATCATCTCCTCCCCTCCCCTCTCCTCTCCTCCACCACTCTGCCGAACCAAAATCAAACCGGAGCCGAACCAAAATCAAACCGGTGGCGAGCTGAGACTCGACCATGGCTGCTGTAGCCGTCAACACCATCGAAAACCATCACCACCACCGCCGTAGCGGTGGCGCCGTCACCACCGGAGCTCTCTCTCCTCTGTCGATCTTTCTCTTTCTTCGATCGATGTGGTGGGTGTGGCTACCAGAGATTTCTGTAACCGGGGGGGGGGGGGGGGGGCGTAGGTGATTCAGCGGGATTCACAACCGGAGTGGTGGGTGTGGCTACCAGAGATTTCTTCGATCGATTGTTGTTGTCTGTGTGTGTAAGATACATATAAAGAAAAAAAAAAGGAAAGTTTGGTGGAATGAGATTTTTTTTTGTTTGAACGGTGGAGGTGGAATGAGGTGAGGATGGAGAAAGTAACATTTATATATATTTAATAATAAAATGGTTTTTTTAATTAAAAGGGGTAAAATTGTCATTTTACACCGTCATTCAGATGTGCAACCAAACAGCACTTTACTGGTTCAGCACTTATTGGTTCAGAGCCTCTTACCCATTCAGACCTCTTATTCATTCAGCACTTATTGATTCAGATGTTGCCAAACAGCCCCTCACACTCTCAGTTACCTACCATATTTTTGTACATAACATAATTCCTTACCATTTACCAACTCACGCCCTGGTGAGGTGGTAAAATTGCCGGTGTGATCCGGCAGTGTAGACGTTCCCATTATTATGAAATTTTGTAGGATAAATTTACGAGTTTTACAACTATATGCTTTCTTCGTTTTTTTTTTCTCCTCACGATGATTTTATTCTCAAATGGTTCTTTGAGGGTCTTTGGATTCCTTATTTTATCTCCTTTTTAACTTCTCCTAAAAGTTAATAAGTCAGAAATTGTGACTTATTAACTTATTCTCTTACAACATAAGCAATCGTACACGACTTTTTAACTTTTCAAAAAGTTAGTAAGTAAAAAGTTGGTGAAAATAAGCAATCCCAAATACCCCTGCAATCTATATATAATAAAAAAGAAACAGAATGAACAGTGGATTTGGATTTATTATTAAAGTGGATTTATTATTAAATTAGAATTAGAATTAGATTAGAATTATTTAAAATTAGTAACATGATTAAGAGATGAGCAAATGGTATCGGGTATAGGTACCGGTCTGAAATTTACCAAACGGTTCCGCACAAGTATTCACCGGTTTTTACCCTCAAATACCGGTGCCGTACCAATACCGACCGGTACCGAACCGTGCCATACTAGGTATATTCGGTACCGGTACCCACTTTTGGGGATTTCGGTACCAGTATTTTCGGTACCGGTTGGTAACAAGCTCATCAAATCCTGTAGCAACGCAGCAATGCAAGTAATTGCACCGTTTAGATTACTTTTCATACACACAGTAAGTAAACTGTATTTCGTTTGAATGAGGTTTTATATACACAACAACTTGTTTTGCTTTCTTTTTTGTCTTTTTCTGTAATGAATGAATTGTAGCATGTAAAATTAACTTGGATATTTAGAATATTGATGAGCAAATCGTATCAAATCCTGTAAACGAACCGGTGTCGTATCGGTACCAAATTTACTATACCAAATCATTTTCGGTACCAATTTGGTACCCACCTTTTGGCGTTTTCAGAATCGTTACTTTCGGTTCGACACCGGTCTAGCACCATACCTGTATTTATTGATTTTTACCTTCAAATACCATACCGTATTGTACCGAGCATTTTCGATGCCGGTACCTAATTTCGATGATTTTCTGGATCGGTACTTTCACTGCAGTTACCGGTACCGAGCTCATCCATATTTTAACGTGTTAGCACCATAATAACTGAACTGAAAACAACCGAATTTCTAACGTGTAGGACGTGTGAGTCCTATTATTATATATTAGGTTAGAGTAAACTGCCATTTTGGTCCCTGTGGTTTGGCCAGTTTTGTCATTTTAGTCCAAATCTCAAACTTTTTACATCTGAGTCCCTGTGGTTTGCATTTTGTTGCCATTTTAGTCCAAAATTCAAAAACCCCATTTTTTTGACTGTTACAACCTCCTATTTTGTTCTTTAGTGCAGGGGCATTTTGGTCATTTTTTAAATTTAATTTGTTTTAGTTTTTTTTAGCAATAATATATATTGAGGATGATGATGATCATAATCAGTTCTCTCTCTCTCCTCTCTCTCTCTATAGCACCACAACCGCCACCTCCTCCCTCTCTCTCTCTCTCTCTTCTCTCTCTCTATAGCACCACCACTACCGCCACCACTGAAACCCTAAAACGTCACCACCGCTGTCACCATCAAAGCCGATACTGAAACCCTAAACCGCCGGAAGTTTAGCAGATCTGGAACCAGGTAAATAATCTGCTTTTTTTATTTAAAAACGAGAGATTTGAATGGTTAGGATGGATATTACAGTGTGGTCAGAGACGGTGGTGGTGGTGGTGGTGGAGGGTGTACGGTGGTGGAGGGGAGACGGTGGTGGAGGGGAGACGGTGATGGAGGGTGGTCGGTGGTGGAGGGGAGAAGGATGATGATCTGTGATTTTGTGATGGATGATGATATGTGATTGCAGCCATGGCGGTTTTGATTTGTTGTTGGAGCCTCGTTTCTTTTTACAAATCGGTTTTTGATTTTCTTGAAGATGATGTTCTTGATTTTCTGGGTTTTGATGATGATGTTTGATGATGTTCTTGAAGATACAGATCTGAGCCTCGTTTCTTTTTACAAATCGGTTTTTGTTTTGATTTGTTGTTGTCTGTATTTTGATTTTTGTGATGGTTTCTGGTTTTGTTCTGGGTTCTTGATTTTCTTGAAGAAGATGTTCTTGATTTTCTGGGTTTTGATGATGAAGTTTGATGATGTTCTTGAAGATGATGTTATTAATTATTGAAATGTTATAATAAATTAACATGGACCAAAATGCCCCTGCACTAAAGGACAAAATAGGAGGTTGTAACAGTAAAAAAAATGGGGTTTTTGAATTTTGGACTAAAATGGCAACAAAATGCAAACCACAGGGACCCAGATGTAAAAAGTTTGAGATTTGGACTAAAATGGCAAAACTGGCCAAACCACAGGGACCAAAATGGCAGTTTACTCATTAGGTTATTTAAAATCGTTTTTTTATGACGTAGTGACTATCCTTACCATGTCATTTTATTTATGTTTTGATATTCGGTATCTGTTTGCCGTTGCTGACACGCCTTTTGTAGTCATTGGGTCCCACCGCAACGCGCGGGCGGAAAATAACTAGTTTTAATCAAAAATAGGATTTTAGCATGTTTTAAGCCCATGGCTTTATAGCCTTGGGATGAGACAAAGCTTTGGGACCAATAGGTCATGTGTTCGATTCCAACAAGAGGGGTTTTTCACATATTTATTGGGTTTCCTCCTGAATTGGTGTATAGACATTATTGGAGATGGATACGATTGGGTGGTTCCGCTAGTGGCACGGTGATTCTCCAGTGGTCCGTCAGTGATCTAAATTTGCCGTTAAAAAAATATATAAAAGGTGTAACTTTAATCAAGAATAGGATTTTGGTATGTTCTTAAGCTCAAATGTTTCTTACCCGTTAATATATAAGGTGTAACTTTAAGCAAAAATAGGATTTTAGTATGTTTAAAGGTAACGATTTCACCGTTAACAAGTGGTGCATATGTGTATATTCATGTAAAAAGTATAAAAATTTCATGTCAGCTATCACGTAAATCTGTGATTTAAAAAGTATAATAATTATGATCCCTTACTTACAAAAATCGTAAAAATTCCTTATTTTAATCATCCTATAAATTGAACACCTTCAATTATGATTTAGACCGTTTAATCAACCTATTTTAATTAACACATTCAGCTTCTTACTCGTTTATTCATTAAGGGTTTAATTATTTCATATGTTTCATACTATATTTGATTTTTGTATTTGATCGGCTCCTATATACATACATGTCACATGGGTATATATAGGTGTGGGAGTTGGAAACCCAACTTTCGGTATGGCCATCTCTGCATGAAGTCAAGGCTAAACTTCCCCACGTGAGTGGTCTCCAAAATATGTATTATTTCCTTTTAGCACAATGGTTTTTAACTCAGTTTAAACTTTAAACGGGGCCAACTTAGTAGCCCGTTTAAGGAGCCCATCAAGGGAGTAGGTCTGTGTTGTGGTGAATGAAAAGCCACCGCGGAATATAAGGCACGAGATATAGAACGAATAGGGCATGAAAAGATTGTTTAAGCTACTTGAGTGTCTTCTTCCCATCCCCATTGGGGGGATGTTCTTCTGTATTTCCATCTTCTTCTTGTGTTTAATTGTAATCATTTCCGTTAATCAATCCGAGATGCACCATTATTCCTAATTTGATTAGTTCTTAGCTAAGGTGGTGTTTGTTTATCTAAAAAAGATCAACGCAGTCTTTTCTGTCTGCGTCACGCAGACCACGCGCAGACATTGCCATCTGCATACAATTTGTTTTTCCGAACACGTTTCATTAAAAAAACGTTTGCGTGAGCTCTTCTTGGTGCAGACTTGGCCCAACTACCTTTAAGATATTCTAAGGTCTGCAGAGGGTTAAACACCACCACCACCACCACCGGTTTATTTTAGAGGTCTACATACGTTAAAAAACAATTGACCTTCTTCTTGTAGACTCCAGAGGTTTGATCTACCTGTTCTTCTACAAATGTTTGTAGATGTGGTTTGCAGACTGTAGAAATTTTTTCTCTTAAAAAACAAATTGCACCTAACTCTCTACGGGAGACTCATCCAGGAGCGTGTAATTTAAAATTAATTCGGTATAATTTGTATAAATTTTACAAACGCTAATGGCTTTGGGTGTATTGTTTATTTATTATTCTGATGTGTAGTTTGATTAATCATGCTTTTATTATGTATTTGTTATTTAAGAATCTTAGTTATTTTACATGAGATTCTGTTGAAAGAGAATGGTAGTTTAGTCACGTTATGATAATCATAATCTAGAAAGGAACCATTTACTCATAAATAACGATCATCTTAAGAGATAACAATACAACTGTGATTTACGGTTCTAAACCTAGTTGACTTTTTCTTACAACATTACATTCTAATGTTTGTTGGTCACAATGCTAACATATTTTTTTTTTTTTGTCATTTTTGAGATCTGTAACTCTTTATCACATTGTGTTCTTTTATGTCCCGGTGGATAATTTTGGTGTTATTAACATCAGAGACAATCAATTATGAAAGTAGTCCAATCCACCTAAAGTGCAAATGTCGTCGGTATGAACTTCTGTTTTGTACACCATTCCAAATCCAACACTTTCAAGAATCTCTAGAAAAGAAAAAAAGCAACTTCGTTGTCCAGAAACTGATGATGACAAATGTCACTAGTCGCGGAGTACATAATCCTGGTTTATCAAGTCGAAATGAAAATTTCAAATGGATGAGAAATTTTACTTGATGCAACGATCTATCGCGAAGATGCACCTGCAGGACGGGCTTTAGAGGACATGGCTGAGAACAGATGGGTGGGTTTGAAGTGGGTTTGAAATGTGGAAGATGAAAGCCTTAGGGTTTCTTAGAATAAAAGGAATTTGAGATGGTATTTATAGCTTAGATTAATTGAACTTTTTCCATTTGGTGATATTGAATACATTTTCACATGCTCGAGAATGGCTAATTAAAGTATCCATAGCATATACGGATAAATATAGTTTAAAAAGATAAGTTTCTATTAATTTAATGGTTTATCTTACTTTCAAGTTTTTGTTTTTATATTTATTTTTTTATGTTAATAGGTTAAGTACAACTAGACTAGTTGAATCGATTACTTAACTTCACACACCCCACGCTTCTTCCCTTCACGCCCATTATACCACTTACACCCAAGCTCTTAGTGCCCCTCTTTGGCGCCCCATAACGATGTTTAGCGCCCTTCCATGCCAAGGTGTATGTGAACATTAACCCACTACATTCAGTCTAACAATAATGTATGTGTCTCATTCTCATGGTCATGGATTTGGCATTTCGATGCAAATGAGATGTTTAATGTAAAAGCTATTTGCGAATTCACTGATGATGTGGTTTTACTGAATGGGCCGAGAGAGATTTGTGGAATCAATACATCACGATTAAAGTTAATATATTGGGTTGGAGTCTTCTTTTGAATCATTTCCCAAATATACCTATTTGGTAAATTGAGGTATTGATATCCCATCTCTCTTGTGTCCTATATGTGTTGAAGAGGTTGAGACATTGGATCTCGTTTTTGGTGGATGTAAAGTTGCTAAATTGATGTGGTTAACCGTCTTTTAAAATGGTTAGATATTACAACCCCGTCTTCTTTCGGGCCTCTCCATTTACTTTCTTGGAAGGACTCTTTCAATCGATAGAATAAAGAGCTTATCCATAGTATTATTTTGATATGTTGGTGGGTGATTTGAAGATATTACACGGTGTTTACTCATGATGATCACATAAGAAGAAGAATAAGCATTTTTAGTCTATTCTTAATTATTTATATTTGTTGTTTGTTAACAAAGGGGATAGAAATTGGATAGTTAACATTAGTTGGGTGGGTTTGTTGCGAAACTCTCTTCTATTTTTGTAGTGCTTCTTTTGTTTTTTTTCTAGCTACTTGCTAACTATATTGGCTATCAAAATAAACAATAATATTGTCGATATTAGGTGGTGAGGTTAATAAAAAGTATGGCTTCGGCATATCAGATCACATACTATGTCTTTATACGAGAATCATGTAATGTTTTACGGCCAAATTATTGTACAAAAAAGAAAAAAACTTTACAAGTCATAACTGATTAAAGGTATTGCTAGGCGTACCCTACCAACTTGTCTTTATACCTTTCTTTTTGCTTGTTATGGACATCTCTTCAACTTGTCATCAGTAGTGCTAACAAGTTTTTTCGTGAGAGTCAAATTTTTTGGAGGTCGGTTTTCTATCGCTAATATTAAAGATTTGGTCTAGTTTAGGTCGAGTCACATAACAAAAAGATAAAACAAATTAAAATTAGAATAATCTAATAATTTATCTAGCAACATATGTGTCAAATTTCAAGCTAACATCAATACATATACTAACATTCACATAATCAAGCATTCTAGCAAATAATCAACCAATACATCAAATAATCTAATTCATTAATAGATAATCTAATAATTAATCTTGCAAATAATTACCTACCAAAGCTCAATAATGCATTAATAACTAACTATCTATTATATATAATAAATGAAAGTTATTTGGGCCACGTGTGAGTAGATTATGTAACGCCCGGCTCTTTTGTACTTTCCATTTATAGAAAGTTTTGTTCGTATTTCTATTTTTGGAAACCTTGTATTCTCGTAATCGTTCTTTCTTTGTAATCATTGTAAAACCGAGACTTGGATCATTAATGAAACTCGTATTTTGTTACAAATATGTTATACACACTCTATATATGCTCGTATGTTCGATTTTGTAAATCAATTGATGATTAATCATTATTCTTGGAAACTAAGTGCTAAACTTGCAATTATTTAAACTCGTGATATATATATATTCCATTCATGATTGAGCATTTGAATTGAGAAACAATTTGGTATTTATTCGGAATGTTCGCGAACTTATGTTAAACAAATAAACACGTGACATTTATATTTTATGCGAAACTTATGCTTAGTCATATTCAATTTAAACTTGGGCATACTTTAGAACATGTTACATATGCCTAGAAACACTAATCTAATCATAAAATCCGTATTAGGTGACATGAGAATAAGTTGTGATTCGTTAAAACATAAAATAAAAATTTTGTGCTTCTGGTCCAGGCTTACGGACCGTAAGCCTCTACCCTTACATCCGTAAGGGGTGTCTGGGCGGACAGAATTCGCGGCAGCCCGCGTTTTTGCACGAAATCCCACTTTCTTAACCCCTCCAATCAGCTCTAATCCACCTCTAATCACTTCCAATCATCCCTAACCCCTTCCCCTATAAATACAACCCTTCTCCAAGCCATTTTACACTTTCACAACTCTCTAATCTTCTCTAAATCACTCTCAAGTTCTTGCAAATTTCAGAAATTCGGGCAGATTCATACTCTTGTACTAAAGTGAGTATAACTTCCTCATTTCTCAACCAAATCACTTGATTCTTCTTCCTACTTGCTTGGATAATCATAGGGTTTGATTCCTTGATCTCTCCTTGGAGAAATCAGACCTGGAATTGCCCTAAAAGTGTCCATAAACTTTCTGTTATGTTTTAAACTCTTTCAAAACTTGTTTAAACTTATCAAACTTGAGTTTTCTCATCTCAAACCTATGTCCTAATGCTCATAATCAAATGAATGATTAGTTGGGCTTAAAAACAAGGTTGAGACACTTAAAATCAGAGGATTAAACCTCATAAAC
Source organism: Helianthus tuberosus (assembly GCA_030545235.1). Taxonomy (NCBI): domain Eukaryota; kingdom Viridiplantae; phylum Streptophyta; class Magnoliopsida; order Asterales; family Asteraceae; genus Helianthus; species Helianthus tuberosus. The sequence continues at coordinate 32,736,628 of CM060400.1, forward strand.
TTTTTGTTTTGTTAGGGTATTTAACCCACAAGTCATGTCAAGCTTAGACCTTGATGAATGAGTGATTATGGAACAACTTGGGTTATCCAAACATACAATCCTCACATGATTTGATGATTTCTCTTTAGTTAGGTTGTTTATATTATTGTACTAATCCTAGTTCGTGACCCTCCTTGGTTGTTTTTACATCAAGTGAAGTGGTGAACATTCAAGGGGTTCCTAAACGGAAGCTTGTTCTTCCTACCCCATACATGACTTCCATGATAACTCGAGGTGCCTAAATGAAGATCCTAGTCTTCTACCTCCTACATGAATTATTGGACTAAATATTATGTAACCTAGATATTTATATACTCATTCGAACCTTTAATGTTGAACTTGTGTTTATATGTTAAAGTAGTAGAATATCATCTAAGACTTTAAAACCTTGATATGATTCTAATGGGTGTACTACCCATGAAATACAATATAACCCTAGTGGTTACATAGTGTCATATAAGAGTTATAAGTTAAAAATGATTATTTTTAATATCATACTTTATGTTATGTTAAACTCCAAATTTATAACCTTCCGTTAAACGCCAAACTCACACACCTATGTTTCCTCGTGTAGAAGGACTAGGTGCTCCAAACTAATCCATCCACCAACTCACTCGCGTGATATCAAGTAGGAAAGCTTGCAACCACCGTGAGTATACTCGATTCCTTTTTCCCCTTTACACTTTGGGATGCAACATGTATAATTATGCAAACAACTTTTAAACTAAACATACTCAATCCTTGATCAAGCATGAAACTAATGTGACTTACTTGTTATTCTCGTGTGCTATGTGAACGATTTGGAACGTTATATGCTCATTAACTTTGCTCGCCCACCTTAACAATTATAGCGCTATAGGATTAACGCCTCGCCCGCTATTCTATTGGGTATTGTTAAGTTAAACATCACCACCCCGCTAAACTATTGGGATTAGGCTATTTTATGCGTTGTATTCTAGGGTTTGATCATATTGTACGCCAAAATTGCATACTAGTAATCACATATTATGAATCATGTTGGATTTGAGTTTTTATTCTATTATGCTATGTAAACAAACTTGTATACTCGCCATTGCTTTTGCATTGAAACTATATTTTAATACATGTTGCAGGTTAAATTGTTGAAGTATGATGAAAGATGAAACAAGAATAGGGTGGACTAGATACACACCTTTAATCTATTTATCTTTTGATGTTATGATTGAAATTTGAACAATGTTGTTATTTCTATTTTAAATGTTGTATGACAATTTAGCACTTGCAATGAAATTTGAATTTAATTAAATATTGTCACATAGTGTTATGAAGTCTCTTGCAATCTATACACACTTCGTCTCATCCCGATGTTTCCGCCATCGGGTGGGGTGTGACAGATTAGGGCTATTATTTTCCCATTTTCCCGCCCAACAGTACCAATCCCCTCTTTTATCTATCTCATCTCGCATTTAGGGCTTCCCCACTTTCTCTCTCGCTCTGCTCTATTCGGATCTTAACAGATGTTCAGATCAACGCTCCGAATCAAGGTTAGATTATCAATAACTTCCATTAAGCATTCTGTTTTTATCATTCTATAAGTGTCAATCTTTGTTTTCATTGTTCACTCATTCGATCTTCATGCGTCTTTGCCTATGGTTTCTTGATATTCTAGCCCTAACCAGGTAAGTAATAGAATCATGTTGTTATGAACCCCACTGCGTTTTGATATTGTGAATGTTTTATTGATCAGGTTAATATTGGTTTCGATTGTGAGTTTCGGCGAGACTAAGTCTTTCAGATGAGGGCTACCTTTTTTCCATTTTCCCGCCCAACAGTAAACCCTACATCTTGATGTTTAACTTCTATTGTTACTCTTGAGTCCGTTTGTTATTCTTTCATTTTGATTAGTGTGTTTAATGTGCAGCAGCAAGCATGTTAGAAAACTTAATATGTGAGGAATGTGGTGGTTGGTACGTTTATGGAAAATGGATCTTAATTTCTCATTTTGAATGCTATAATTCATAAAAGTGTTTAATCATGGGTGTTAAATCAAATTTCAATATAATATGTATACAGATCTTATGATTCATGTTTCATTCATAGATCTCTATAATCCAGATTTAGGGTTTCAAATATGTATACAGATCTTATATTTCTTGAAATCGTCTTCTGCTTCGCCGTCATCTTTTCCAGATTGAAGTTTCTTGAAATCGTCATCTTCTCCAATGCTTCCATCGATTCTTCTCTCTCTAAATCTGGTAACAATCTGTGACCTAATTTCTTTCATGATTCTATGAAATTTGTTTGATATGTTTGTAGCTTTTGATTTTGTCTTTGATTTGTTATTGTTTATTCAGATGATTGCATTGGTGTACCATGTGATTACGAGTAGATTGATTTTGATATGTTTGTAGTTTTTGTTTTTCACAATATGTTTTGTTGGTTTATTCACCCATGTTTCATTCATAGATCTCTATAATCCATATTTATGGTTTCAAATCTCTTTCCTGAGTTATTTACATGTGTAGCACACCAAATATTTGTTATTTCTATTGAGTTGATATATTGGGATTAAATATTGAACTGGTGGAATTACAGCAAGTCCAGGTCATGCTTCAAGTTGTCTCGATATCTTTGGAGGCGGATAGGTGGCTTCGGGAGGTGTGAAAAACAAAATTGATAAATCTAGGGAAAATGGGGTTGAAAGATGATAACCCAACAGTGGAGGATCTCATTCTACAACTTCGATAAATTCAGGGGTATTCTCAAATAATGCTTCCTAGATGTTTGAAGACCGACAAATGTCCAAAGAAGCAGCACTGTGGACATTTGTCGGTCTTGAAACATCTAGGAACCATTATTTGAGAACACCCCTGAATTTATCGAAGCTGTAGAATGAGATCCTTCACTGTTGGGTTATCATCTTTCAAACCCATTTTCCCTAAATTTATCGATTATGTTTTTCAACAGGGATGTAATGCAATGATTCATCTCAATTGAATAGACCGACACTTGCTTCCTCTCAAAGGGTTATGGAGTGGTTATAACAGCTGATCATGCTAAGGACTGTTATAACTAACCACTGCTCCTTATAAAGACTGATGGAATTAAAGACTGATGAGGCCTATCCACTGTTGAAGATAAAGCCCTGTTAAAGACAAGCACTTATGTAGCTAAGGCCTGATCAACCAAAGGAAAACCACTGGTCAGTAACAACAGTGGTTCAGCATCTATAGCGGATTCAACATCAGTATTTATGTATCAGTGTTTCTTATGTAACAATGTTTAGTGTATCAGTGTTTAGAATTTGTTACAGGTTCGATGATGGTTGTTAGATTTATGAAAATGTCTAACACTTTCGGATTGGGTATATTCATTCACAGTTTTATGATACTTCAGTGTTTATGATGAAAATTATGTTGGTTCCATGATTGACTGCTCCCCATGTTGATTCGCTTAATGGTATGTTATGTATATACAATCTCTCGAGACAAACCCTAGAGTTTATCTCTCGAGACAAACCCTAGACAAACCCAAAGGTGAACCACTGCCCAACAACAACAGTGGTTCAGCATCAAGAACATATATTCTACCATTGTTTATGTTAACATTGTTTATATGTAATAGTATTTATCACATCAGTGTTTTATAGTCTGTTAGGTGGTTAGATGTCATATCACTTCAGTGTTTATATGTAACAGTATTTATCACATCAGTGTTTATATGTAACAGTATTTATCACAACAGTGTTTATATGTAACAGTATTTATCAAATCACCTCAGTGGTTTGATCTGTGCTATAAATAGAACAGTGGTTTGATCTTTATACTAATAAATAAAAATGAAGTAAACTTGTATGATTATTAAGCTCCTCATTTTGATTGTTTGGGTATAGTATTCTTGAAATTGGTCTTTTTTTGCAACAAACATCTGTTTAAGGTCAAACATTTGTTTAAGGCCAAACATCTGTTTATGGTCAAACATCTGTTTGTGGCCAAAAATATGTTTAAGGTCAAACATCTGTTTAAGTCCAAACAACTGATATAGAAGGCCAAACATCTGTTTAAGCCCCAACATCTGTTTAAGTCTAAACAGATGTTTAACCAGATCCACTGTCTTCTCATATTTTAACACTCTTCAAAATAGTTAAAAATGATAGTTTTCATTAATCCTTAAAAGTTTGTTACAACCACTGTTTTGGTTCAAACATCTGATTGTTAAAAGTTATCCACTGCTGAAAGACAACCTCTGTTTCATCATTCTTCATGTTGACCACTGACCAAACATCAGTGTTTCAATCACTGTTGGTTATCCACTGATAGTTAAAAACAGCCACTGCTCATATTTTTGTTGTTGACATCCACTGATATTGACCATCAGTGGTTTCCCTAAAAAACAGCAACTGCTCACATTTTTATTGTTGATGTGGTTAATTAATGATAAGAATGAAATTATCAAATGAAAACTAGAATTACAATGAAATTACCATTTTACCTAATCGTTACATTCCAATGAGATAAGAGTTCCTCCAACGTTGTTTTGGTGATAAAAATTAAAGTTAAAATAAAAAATAAAAAATAAACTGTTGATGACAATTTGTTGCATATCAAATCAGTAACAGTAATTAATGCTAATTTCTTGAGCTTTGGACATTAAAAATATGCAAAATGGGAATTTCAAATTGACGGTTATTTTCTCTTAATTAATGTTAAAATAAAAATTAGAAAAGTCATGATGACAATTGCTTTAAAATCAAATCAGCAATTACTGATAATATCAATAACTTTTGAAATTCAAAATATGCAAAATGGTAATTTAAAATTTACGTTCTCTCTCTTTTTTTTCCTACAAACGCAACACAGATTCATAAGATTAAAATTTATTCATTTATTCATGACATTAAAAGTCCAGTAATTACATAACATACTGAACAACTAAACTTTCAAATCTAACAATAAAAGCAAGAATTAAGAAACTTTAGCTTCAACTCCATCGATTGTTGAACCTCTCGATGTATGTCCTTCAGCATCGCCATGAACTCCACGTCACTATCACCGCACTCTATATTACTGACAACACAAAGCTCACGAACGGAAGTTGAAGGCATTCGCATAAGATTTCTGGAAACCTGCTCTCTCGTGAACAGGCCAACTTGCAATCCATCAAAACATCTCTTCAGCTCTTGAATAGTAGCCCTATCTTCATACACCTGTTCCTCGATTTACCTGACAAAAAACGCTGCTTTAAATCATCTGATTTTACAGAAGCAAATGACGCCATTTCAATAAACTATACTACTCGACTTTCCTGAAAGTATGATTTCTTCGTAGGACGTGATGAAAAACAGGTGAAGTGGCTATGAGTTTATATACTTAATCAATCAAAACGTGTAGATTTAATATAAACATATTAATGTATATTTCAAAATAGCAGTCTTTTAATGCAAAAACCTTTTCAAACCCCAACTTTTATGGAAAAACTATAAAATTAAATACCAAGAAACCCAAGGGACAAATTTTCGAAGTTCAAAGAACAAAAGTAGATTATCATAATTACAATTAACCTCTTCATTTACCATGTAGACGCGTTTTTAAACTCTATAAAAGACCGATGATTACTTTTGATTCAAAACATCAACAAATTGTCCTACAAATCACTGTATGTGAAAAATTGTTCCACATAAGAAAATCCAACAAAAATCTACATGGCGAACTTCAACTTGTACCACTGGTCAGACACTAGTGATGTTAAAACCCAATTCTCGATGTGGTCACTAAAAGAAAAAAGAACATACGAAGAACTAAACAGAAAGTCGACATAATCAATGACACTAATTACAACAAAACCTGGAACAACATAGCATTGCTCGATGAAGTCCTCCACTCTCCTCCATCAGATTTCCAGAAGAATGCAGAAGACTTTCTGACACAACTTCTAAATCAGGATCAGAAAATCTGCAACATGCTAACTGACCTGAAAAACAAAAGAGAGCATGAAATCACATGGAGAAAGGCCAGAGTCTACGAAATCCTAGTAAGTGTTAACTCCAGCGTGTAATAGTTTATTAATATTTCATTAAATTTCTATTTTTCTATGTAATAGTTTATTTTAATAATCTCAACATGCATCTTAACGTATTCTAAAATGTCAGTGTCAATAAAAACTCTCAACATCATCAACAGTTAATAAAAATAAGAAACAAACCTAAAATGCAAAGGTCTCCTCTCAACTGTTGGAGCACATCTAACTTTTCACGATATTCATTCACAGTTTTATGATACTTCAGTGTTTATTCATTCATACTGTTCAATCTAACATGGGTTTCCATCCAACTGTTGACCAAAAGTCAAACAGATGTTCAAACCACTGATTGAGTTATTCAAATTTATGTTGAATACTAAATGAGAAGTTGACCAAAACTCAAACAGATGTTGATCAAAAGTCAAACTGATGTTCACCAATAGTCAAATAGATGTTGACCTTAAATAGATGTTTGGTTTAAGGCCAAACATCTGTTTATGGCAAACATCTGTTTAAGGTCAAACATTTGTTTAAGGCCAAACATCTGTTTATGGCCAAACATCTGTTTAAGGTCAAACATCTGTTTAAGTCCAAACATCAGTGTTTCAATCAATGTTGGCTATCCACTGATAGTTAAAAAACAGCCATTGCTCACATTTTTATTGTTGACATCCACTGATATTGACCATCAGTGGTTTCCCTAAACAAGTCTCATCCATTTTCATCAGAGGTTATGACGAGGACAGTTCTTAGCCGTCCGATCTTTGTAACCGCTGCCACGTTAGCATTCACTTTTCACTTTTATAAAACCCTGATCAAAACCCCAAACAGGGTTTTAACTGCCATTTCGAATTCCAAAATTCTTTCAAAAGCGATTTCCATCAAATCCCTTTAAACGCTTCATTTTCTTCTTCCTCTCACAAATTCCTTCGAATCACCATGGCTCTTGCTCTCAAAAACCCTCATAACTATCTGTGTACACTTGAGAAAACAAGTAAAAACACAGATTTTCACTCAATCATCGATGCTCTTTCATCCTCAAAGTACAAAACTTTGTTGACCTGCAACGCACTTATTTACCAAGAAACCCTACGAGATTTTTGGAAAAATGCAAAATTAGAAGTTCAAGACAACAAGCCTTGGGCTGTTACATCAACAGTAGGTGGGATTCAGGTTCCTATTACCCCACAAACCATATCTAAGGTTTTTGAGATGAACGATCATACAGGTAAAAACTCTTTCCCTAAAGAAGAGTATCACCGAGATTTGATTGAAAGGGGGTATGAAGAGTAATGCACCAAAGCTACTATGCAAAAAGGAGCATTCCCACCTCCCATGAAATTTTTATTTCATACTTTACTCATGTATGTTTCAAACAAGACAACAGCTTTCATTGAAATTCCATTGAAAATTCAGCAAGAAGAAACCGAGTTTCGGTAGTTATTCTTCGCGGCCTGTTTTCGGGTTTTTCGAAACAGGGTATTTGCGGGTGTATCAGGACAACAGGAGGTTGTTCGGTACTGTGTTGCAGCGTTAGACGGAAGCGTTAAGGTGTTTCGGTAGGCCGTTGTTGCGGTAGACGTATCGGTTAAGACGACTGGTGTGACTGGTGATAAACACTTGTGTTCCGGGGCTGTTAGTAGTGATCAAAAGAAGGTTCAAGGCTATTCGGATGTTAGTTGCGGGTTTGCGCAGCTTTTATACAATGGTGACGACAGCAGAATGTTTTGTGGAAGCCTTGATCGGATTATTCGTGATAAGAGGAGACTAGCGTAGTGCGTGAAAAGCGGGCAGAATGGATTCGTCAAAGCAGGTGGCTTTGGATTCGTCTCGTTTGGCAAGGTGAGAAAACGGAAGAAGCGGGTAGCTTGTTTTCTTTGTCGGTGGAGAGGCCTCTTGGAACAGGTGTGATCGGAAAAAGGTGCGGGTTGTTGAGACAAGAAGAGAGTAGAGAAACCACACTGTTGTAAACATTATGGCGTTGGAGTTCAATCGGGTGGCTTTAGATGTGACCGGGGAGAGGTCGTCGATCCGTGATGAGTCAAGATGCTAATGAACGTGCGTCCAACGGGATGCCATGTGAGATGTTACAAGTGTAGAGAGTTTTATTCGGGTTGAATAGAGATATTGGACAAGATCGAGGTGAAGATCGGGTGTCCGTTAGATGTCATAATGGTTCGGAACCGAGGTGGTTCGGTGCTACAGTGAACGATTCGAACAAACACCGATTAAGGGGGTGATTGTTGGGTTTAATCGGGTTTGGTTCGCGGGTCACATGGGTCGGTGCGTTATCGGGTCACGGGTTCGTTTACGAGTCAAACGGGTCAAGGGTTGTTTGACAGAATCTTATCAGAATAATGGGATTATACCCATGATCTCAAGGCTGCACATGTCTAATTAAAGAAAAAGTGGTATTGCTGACCAAGTAAATCAGAGAAAAGAGATCATAGCATGCAGTACGTTGGTTGTTTGAATTAATTTGTCATGTGCTTTTATTTGTTTAGTTTAGTATAAATAGGATAATGATAATTGTATCAAAATAACCCTTTTCTAATTGTAACAGTAGCTTTCACATTGCCTTGCATTTATATTTCCTCTTCACATATTACATACATACATACTACCTACGTGAGAGCATAAGTGTGTGATTGTCAGGGGCGGACATACCTCATGTCAAGGGGTAGCCCGGGTTGCCCCTTGGCTCGGCCGCGATAGTGTAATTTTTTTTTTTTTGCGTTTTTCGGATTTTGTTGCCCCTTGATAAATATTAGGTTACCCCTTTTGAAAGCCCAAAAAAATTTATACCACACAACTAATTACCCAAGACTTGTAAGCCCAATTATTATAGTCCAAGTCCCAACCCAATACCCATTGTTTAAAAAACAAAACAAAAAAAGGGTCCAATGAACTTGATTGTCGGCCATTATCATTTTTAAAAAAGAAAAGCCCAATTATTAAATAGCCCATCACCCATGTGCCATTGCCATTATCAGTCTTTTTTTTTTTTTTTGAACAAAACAAACCACAGACAAGCAGCAACATATGAACATATCCCTACTGCCCACCCACTTGAACGAGTAGAAGCAGCGCTGAGTAGAAGCAGCCCCTCCCTCCGCCCTTTGCCGCCGACCAGACCTCCCCTCCCTCCGCCCAGTCTGCAGTCCGTCCATTGTCATCATCGTCTGCCACTCCATCCATCTCAAGTAAGTGTTTTTCCAATTGCAAATTATGTTTATTTATGTTTATTTATGCAAATTGAATAATTTATGTTTATTTAATTGCAAATTACAAATGTATCATTTAGTTTTTTAGTTATAGTTATGTGCAATTGTTATAGCCTATTAGGGTTTATGTGAAATTGATTTAGGGCTTATTGTTTAATTTTATTTGTCTTATAAAATTAGGGAATTTGGAAGTTGAAAGATGAAAAAACAAACTCTCATTAGTAGTCTTTTTAAACGAAAATTCCAAGAAAATGATGATTTGGGTGCAACTCCTAGTTCAAATATTATTGACGATAACCAAGAAAATGAAGAAATTGGTCCAAGTTCAAAGAATGATATTGATATGCAAGAAAATGAAGATATTGGACCAACTCCAAGTCCAATTATTACTTCGGCTTCAAGTCCTTCAACACGAAACAAAATCGATTTGAATGATCTTCCTTCGGATCCCTCCGATAGACCTCCTATTACTAGTTATCATCCAAATCAAATAGACGACATAAGAAGAGCGTATCTTGTTAAAAAGGCTTTTCAACCACGAGGTCATGACTTTAAATGGACAAACTATTCTAAGGGTCGGAGACGTTTTTATGTTAAATGGTTTGATAAATATCATTGGTTGGAGTATAGCACTAAACAAGAAAAAAGCATATTGTTTATATTGTTACTTGTTTAATGAAAGTGTTGGTAATAAAGGTGGAAGAGAGACTTTTGTAAGTGGAGGCTTTTGTAATTGGAGTAAACCGGGTGTCTTAAAAGAACATGTTGGGTTAGTTAATAGTATACATAATAAGGCGGCGCAAAAATGTGAAAATCTCTTGAACCAAAAGCGATCCTATGATGCGGATGAAAAAAGGCGTAACAAGGAAAGAAGGATTGGAAATCGGTATCGATTAATGGGGTCTGTTCGTAGTGCTGGATTTTGTTTGGAAAATAGTTTACCGTTTCGTGGTCATGACGAATCTGAAAAGTCTCTTTATAAAGGTATATTTCTTTCGGTTTTAAAGTTGATTAGTGTGAACAACCCGGATATTGGTAAGTACACTTTAGGGAAGGCCAAGAAGAATAATAAGTTGACAGCTCCATCGATTCAAAAAGAGATTGTCGATTGCTATGCGAAAGAGGTAACCAAAATGATTTGTGAAGAAATTAAAGACGATGTCTTTGGGTTGTTATTAGACGAGTCTAGCGACGTGTCTTTAAAGGAACAAATGGCCGTAGTTGTGAGATATGTCGATAAGGTCGGAGTTGTTAAAGAGAGTTTAATTGGAGTTGCTCATGTGAGGAATACATATTCTTTAACTCTTAAAGAAGCCATTGTGTCTTTATTAGCCGATAACCATTTAAGCATAGATCAAGTAAGTTATATGTTTCATAATTTCATTACATAAACTATAATAAAGATTATATGTCGTATCATTGTATTTTATTGTTTGTTTTTGTTTAAACAGATCAGGGGTCAAGGTTATGATGGTGCAAGCAACATGCGGGGAGAGTTTAATGGATTAAAAGCTTTAATTCTGAAAGACAATCCATCGGCACATTACATACATTGCTTTGCTCATCAACTTCAGTTAGTGATTGTGGCTGTAGCAAAAAAGCATGATGGTGTTAAAGAATTTTACGAAACTCTTGGCATGGTTGTTAATACGGTTGGTGCTTCTTGCAAAAGAAAAGATATGATGTTGGAGGCAAAAAAAGAGAGAGTGGAAAACGAAATTCTAGCGGGTGAAATTAACACAGGAAAAGGATTAAACCAAGAGGTTTCCCTTGCCCGACCCGGAGACACACGATGGGGTTCTCATCATAGAACCATCATAAGTTTGTTGAAATTATTTCCGGAAGTTGTTGAGGTACTTACTTTTATTAAACAAGATGGAGAGACCTTTCAACAACGATCCAATGCGTCAGGTATTCTATCATATTTTGAGAGTCTTGAATTTGTGTTTTACATACACTTGTTGAACGATATCTTAGGCCTCACAAATGCTCTATCAAAACATCTTCAAAAAAAGAGTCAAGACTTGTTAGAAGCATCTCATTTGATAAGCGGGACAAAACGAGCTTTGAATCATTTAAGACAAAATGGGTTTGAAAAGATGTTGGCAAACGTAACATCTTTTTGTGAAAAAAACAACATTAAGATGTTAGATATGGCGGAAAGTTATGGTAATAAAAGAAACCGAAAGTATGTCATTACTAACCGACATCATTTTGAAGTTGAGGTTTTTAATACGGTTTTGGATATGCAACTTCAAGAACTTGGAAGCCGATTTAGTGAGGTCTCAACTAGTTTGATAGAAAATATGTCGGGTCTAAATCCTTGTAATTCGTTTGCTAAATTTGACATATCAAAGATAGTGAAGTTTTCTGAAATGTATCCGAATGAGTTTAATAAAGAAGAAAGAGGGGTTCTTACGGGTGATCTTTCGACATTTTATCACACTTTAAAGGAAGATGATAAATTTGCAAATTTAACTGGATTGAGTGACCTTGCTCGTGTAATGGTGGAAAACGGAAAAAATGAAACTTTTCCTTTGGTTTATCGAACATTGAAGCTAGCACTGGTTTTACCGGTTGCAACCGCAACCGTTGAAAGATGTTTTTCTAAAATGAAGCTTATCAAAACGGATTTACGCAATCGGATGGGTGATGAGTATTTGAACAACGCTCTAATTTGTGCGGTCGAAAAAGAAAGTTTTTGTAAAGTAAAAGAAGAGGATGTCATGGCCCGGTTTCAAGCTTTCAAAAACCGAAGAGGAGAACTCATTTAGGTACGTGTTTAAATTTATTTATTACCGCGCTACTATCGTTGTTTCGTTTACATTGTATGAAGTACGTTAAAAAAAAATTTTTGAAAGGTTACCCCTTAAGTAATTTTCTAGATCCGCCACTGGTGATTGTGTGTGTATTGTGGGGCCTGAACCAACATGATCATTCTGATTGTTCAATTTAAATTATGCCAAATTGGGATTGTTTTTTAATATTTACCTTTTTTTTTTGCAATAAGCCATCAAAATGTTGTTGATATTCGGCTGTGCAACGGAGATCATGGATCACAACTTTAACTTTTCCAGGTAAGAACATCTCAGATCTTTTCTTGTGATAACCTCTGGACGGGTCAGGTTGCGTATCTCTGAACCGTTTTATTTCTAAAAAATCATTGTGTCCAATACGACCACATGTATCGTAGTATTTAATAATACTATGATTTTTTATAAAATGATTTAAGAGGTTTTATGTCGTTAATATGGTGGACGAATTCTGGCTCATATGACTGGCTTCCTTTTTAGCCTTTGTGACCATCAGAGATAACCCCAACTAACTCGTCCAAAAGTACATAGCTCAAAAGTGCCACCTCCACATACATAAAACAACAATTTACCTTCAACAATTACAACAGTTTCTGATTATTGCAAGCTGGTTGATGTCTGGCTTTGTTATTATTATTTTTTTTGGATATAAGATTTCATTTAGTTACGTAATTTAATGATAATTTCACATGTTTTTTTTTTAATTTGAACAAAAGTTGTTCAAACTGAACCTCAATTACAGGCTGAAAAGAATTTAATGATTGAAGTTGGGAACACAAAGTGGAGAATAGGCTAATGATACAACTAATACAAGTGAACTGAAGTTGTTTTGTGTTAAATATACGGGTACCAACCTTTAGTCAAATAGGAGTAACTTTGTTGGCGTCTTTATTGACCATTTTACGAAATAACGACACTTTTTCCTCTTATGAATTGGAATCAAAGGTGTATCGGCCCTACTTTTGTCTAAACATGTATTTGGGTTTGAAGCGTGCTACATTTCAAGAAGATTGTGATGTTGTTTAAGAATCTTCGCTCCAATTTAAGATCAAGCTTAGGTTTGTAAAATTTATAAACTAGCTTCCAACTCATGATCCATATTGGTGTTTCCTATTTAAATTTTCATCAAATAAATTTACCCGTTGTACTTGCAAGATTTAGGCTATGAGGATGTTGATTTTTCCCCTCTTTTTTCAATGAGGTTAATTTGACAAGCTTCAGGCTAACTCTATTTTGGTTAATATTTAATTTCTTTTCATGTGCATGTTATACAATATACATCCTTCTCCTCAAAATATCTTTTCACGTTCTTCATCAGACATTTAAATCTTAATTATGGGTACTGTAATTACATTGTTTTGTGTTATGAGTGGGTGGTGTTATATTTATATACCATCTATTTGGGGTCACAAATATTGACAATGAATTCATACGTGAACTAATTAAGGTTAAATGTATATAATTTTAAAACAAGATTGTGAATCTACCTATTAAATTTGTGCCCAATAGAAAGGGCCCATTTTATGTAATGCAATAACTAATTTCAATCATAAAGCTTTAACAATTTTGCAATTATTACTATTCAACTACACTAATACACGGGTCGATAACCTAGTTAATCAATATATGAATAAAGATTAACGGACAAGAGTATATTAATGAATAAAAACTAACGAAAAACATTGAATAAACTAAATCTGATATTCGTTTACACACTCAAAGGATATAATTTAATAAAACAAATTTAATTCTAAATTTAAGTGATGTTCACTTATTAATTGTTAAAAACATTAATTGAAATCCTTTATTATAAACTAGTATTAAGCCTCTGTGTTGCAGTAGTTGTCATAAACATGTGTTAAGTAGTACCAATACTATACCATTGTCAGCGACCACCAACACCGTAAAAGTTCGTAAAAACAAAATAAATAAAAACGGAAAAAAATAACGTCGAGCGAAAAGCGTACGTAAAATCTTTGAATCACGCACGCGCGTAGCTGAGAAATTAAACTGAAACGTAGAACATAGAAAAAAATAACTAAGTCCACCCAGGACTCGCGTGTTGGACAAACTTATCAAACACAAAAAAATAGATGTGACGCGACAGGCTAGTCAAACGGGAAAAAATATACGAAAAAATGTTGAACACCACACGCACGTTGTAATGCGTTAACTCACAAAATTTAGAACGAAACGAAAAACTTGGGAAAGATGAAAAGTATAGTGGACCAAAATTGAAAAGAAAAAGAGTTGGTATTAAATTGTAAAAGATGAAAAAATTTGGGTTAAAAATAAAAAAACAAAGGGTCTAAATTGCAAAATTGAAGTTATTTATTAATTTTAGATAAAAATAAGGATAAAAATAAGTGATATCTATATATTTGATAATATTAATATTAAAAGAAATTTATTAAACAAATATAAATAAAATTTATGAGATTGAAGAAGAGAATGCATATGACATTTTTTGAAGTCTTTTATTATAAGTTAGATTATTAGATTATATTAAATTAGGTTTATCATATTATTCTAAACATTAAACCCACATATAGTATATTTGTTTTAGACTATATTAGTATTACATTATACAGAATGGGAGGACATGAAGAGGGGTATTAAGCGCCATGTGGCTGCCATCTAGTAAGGGAGCGTGGTAAAAGAAAACAGGTTGGTGTTGGCCTGAAAGTGACTTTTTTATTAAAAAATATTAATTAATTTAAACTAACTCAAACATCGCTCACCAATTAAAGTCCGCCACCTCACACCGCACAATCCCTCCACCCCAGTGAAAATCTTTTGCCCCCTTCCCCCCACCGCTCCTTACACCACCCACGGGCCGGTGTGCCTGACGTGGAGAGGCTTCCACACCGCTTTTCCACGCCTACTCCGTATGATCTTACAAGCTCAAGTATGGTTAATTTAAGAATCCTATGTTTATACAAACAATTATAGTATAACAAAAATAAGGCTAAAGTTATCATACAAAGTCTCCTAAAAATAAGAAGGGAACAAAGAAACAATGAATCACAAAATATAACACAATGTCAAGGTAAAAAGATACAATAAGTTGTAAAAAAGACACAATGATATAAATATAGAAAACACACTATGTTAAATAAAAAGACACGGAGATCTAAACAAAAATTTCTAATACCAACAAGTTAAAAAACCAAAAAGCAAAAATCCACAATCTCATATCGTAGAGTAGAATTACGGTTTCAATGTCACTCGAATGAGGTCAATCGGAGTACGTTTGATACTCTTCCCACGACTTTTTATTTTTAGGAGACTATGTATTTGATTCTAACCCAATAAAATAAATTTTTGCTAATATAAACTTTATTTTGTTTTATTAAGAGTTAAATGCCATTTTAGTCCCTGTGGTTTGGGCCATTTTGCCAGTTTAGTCCAAATGTTTCATTTTTAACCTGTGGGTCCAAAAAGGTTTCACAGTTGCCATTTTAGTCCACTGGGTTAACTTCATCCATTTTTTCTGTTAACGAGAAGGCCAATTCGGTCATTTTATATGACGGAATTGCCCTTTTAGTTAACAGAATTACTTACAAAATGACCGAATTGGCCTTCTCGTTAACAGAAAAAATGGATGAAGTTAACCAAGCGGACTAAAATGGCAACTGTGAAACCTTTTTGGACCCACATGTTAAAAATGAAACCTTTGGACTAAACTGGCAAAACGGCCCAAACCACAGGAACTAAAATGGCATTTAACTCTTTTATTAATATAAACTTTATTTTGAAAAGTATATTAGTTTTAAAGTTTTTTTAATGTTAATTAATAGGTTTAGTATAACTCGACTAGTTTGTTCCATCTGTAAACTCAAAATGTAAAAAGAAAAAGTTTGTATTTTTGATAATTTCTAAACTCAAAATGTAAAAAGGGTCCTTGCCATGGAGTTTGTAGTTTATATGAATCATAAATGTATGTGTGGACATGAGGGCATCGTACAAAATTAGGTGGTGAGCTTCATAAATAAAAGCTACGGCTACATAACATCACATGCTATGGCTTTATATGTGAATCATGTAATGTCTGACCTGCCAAATTTGTTGTACATAGAGCGTTACAACACATAATTCATTAAGGTGTTGTTTGTTTTCTGAGAATTAAAACGTTTGCAGTCTACGAACCACATCTGTAGCTGAAGTGGTGTACCAAATCTCTGCAGTTTGTAAGAAGAAGACTGTTTGATTTTTAACTTCTACAGACTGCTAAAATAAACTGAAATATAAATAAAATTGTTATAAATATATTATATTATGTGGTTATCAACTCCTTAAATAGATTAGCTTGTTCTCCAAGACTTCATCTCCTATATATATTCATTGTATTCCTTTGTAAAACCACACCTCAATCAATAAGATCAATCTCTTTCTCCATATTGTTCTCTTATAATCTTGTTCTAGTAGGGTAGTTTTACAACACGTTATCAGCACGAATTGTTCTTGGAGTTGGATCGCATCATCGTCAGTGTTTTGTTGTTCGGTTAGTCAACCATCAATGTTCATTGCTGACCTGTTGAATGAGTTTAATCTGCCATGTCTTCATAAAGGTAACTGTTAGTATACAATTTTTATTTTATGTTCATGCTCGACCTTTGCCTCCGTCGTACACCATCCGTTCCTAATTTTTTTTTTGTCTACGGTAAACTCTAAGCATTGAATTAATTTGAATTGACCAACACAAATTTTTCCGGTGATATGTGAGTCATCGGAGAAAATGAACTGCTCATGTTTTTTCTTTTTCTAAAAAATATATCCTTGTCGTACTTCATGCTCAATTTGGGTTGGGTTTGATTATACACGTACACCTATAACAATTTTATCATTGATTCCTAAATATATTTTAATATAGATCGGAAACTTAAATAAATTTTCTATAGTTGAATTAAGGGTTTTATATGGATTATTTTATTAATTCATTAGCAAAATCATATTACCGAGTTTGTCTATATTTTATGCCAGTTCATTGTTGCCTATATGACTATGTTTTATGTAACATGACTGTATAAATTCGCATTTTTGTTTTACGATTATTTTTGTTTTAGTCTACAACCCCCGCACCGCAACGCAGGGGTTAAACACTGGTTGAATACAAATAATAATTATGAATGCCAGCAAGTTTTATGTTAAATGTATATACCTCATTAACACAGTTATTTAGAATATTATTTGGATGGAACATGATTTAAGGGATTTATGATTTAAAGGATTTCTTATACATAAAGTACACTGTCAACATTCGAACACGGCTTTCGTATTTTTTTTATGTTATTTCGAGCTGGGTCTCAATAAATGATCTCAAGTTTTAACATTTTTTTAATAAATAAACCAGTTTCATTTACCCAACTATTCCAAGCCGACAATGGTATTGTTTTTTGAAACATAAAAAAAATCATCACAGAAAACAATTCATGATATTGGTATTAAATATATAGTCATTAGGTTGATACGATTCTTAGGAAGGCGCTATAGCATTTGGCATATTCATATCCTTTAATCGTTGTTTGGTTATGTTTTTTTATTTATTGAATTTCATAAATAGAGTAACAATGAGATAATTGAAAGATCAAAATCTTGAATATCACATGAAGATGAAACTGTTATCCATGATATATTTTAGCTTACAAATTGATTAGTTGATTCTTTTTATTAGACCAGAAAAGCCCACAAAATATTTTAAAGTATTATAAGTTACTTATTATTATAATATCATTTATACAAAAGATATTTGATGTATTCGAAAGATTTGAATTAATCTATATTAGTTATGAATAATCACTAAATTTAAATTTGTACATATGATCTCTAACATTATTATTTCATCATATTCGATTATTTGCTATGATATTTGTGGATAATACCGTATGCATATTTGTATGTTAACTTCAGTTAATCAATAATTTGTAAGATACTATCATAAATTATAAATGTTTGTGGTAAAAGACATTTTCATAAATTAACTTGATGAGTGATAAGTGATCATATGGTTGTAAGAAAACAAGAACTTTATGGGATATTTGTTTATGTAAAAGCAGGATAATAAATATTTGTATATATAATATAATATTCTTGTGACTTGTCATACATAAATAATATATATATTTTTGTTTATTGTCATGCAAAAAAAAATTGTTTTATATAGCTTTTATATGTGGCAACTTATAACATGTATTGTATGACCTGACTTTATGTATATCTCATATTTTGTATGAATTTTGTATATGTATAGTATATTAAATAGAAAAACTAAACCAAAGTTGGTTTATTATTATTATTATCATGAAAGGGCATATATATGCTTAGATATGACACCTGAAGTGTCATACTCCCTGAATCTCATTATTAAGTTATAAAAGGTCGTAGGATATTTAATCGATAAATCTTACATGACTCGAACATTTAGTTACTTCTCTATTTGTATTATGTAAAGAAAAGATTATTTACAAGGAAAAATCAGATCAAACAATTTCCATTTGTGATATCTCAAATATGCTAAAGTCGCAATATTAAAGAACCATGAAACTTTGTTGGTTCACTGAAGTGAAGGTGATTGTATAACTATCATTGAAAATGTTGTGAGAAACTTGTAATGAGGTCGAACTATCAGAAAATGTAAGATAGCCAAGTTAATAGTGAGACCGACTATTAATATTGTAATGATAGGCATAATGAGATCGACCACTAGAAGTGGCAATATAAGGGAGTGACAATATGCGAATAATATTAATGATAGTGATATAGCATGATAGTTTCAAATGATATCTCTCTCGTGTCTTACTTTTGTATTACATACGTGCAAGTAATACATCTACAATCATAAACTAGAAGTTTATGGATCATGATATTTGATTGGCATAACCGGTTAGACCACGCCGAGTCAATGATGATGTGAAACACAATGAAGAACTGGAAGATTCTTCCTGACAATTAAAGATGTCTTTGCTCTCAAAAAGAAATTAATTATTTACCAACCAAGATAGGGTGTGAATCCCTAAATATTCTGGAATAAAGAAAGGATACGTATATCCAAACATGATACCATTTAGTGTTTTTAAATCGATGCATCGTCTAAATGGTTATCAAATCCACAACCTAAAGTTTGTGTGATTGTGGCTTAGCTAATGTGATAGCAAGCATATTAATCCAGATTAGTATATTTATTTGGTAATAATGAATTTGATTCCCAAGTTATAAACAATCATTGGAATAAGTGTTATTGCTGAGATGATTACTAAACGTCTACTATTGATTACAAAGCCAATGATCATGAGAGGAGCAAAAGTTCATTTAGGTACATGTAATTTTACATATAGTACCATTAATTCACATCAAGCCAATAAGTTATAGTTCTCCCCATACAGTTGGTTTTTGGTCAGGAACCAAAGATGTCTCATCAAAGATTTTGGTTGTGTGACATATATTGAAATTCATCCACCACACCACACAAAGATGATGCTTCTAAAAAGTTTGAGAATATGTTGGGTATAAATAATCGTCTATTATTGAATACTTAAAGCCATTACAGCCATTAGTTAGAAATTTGTTTATGGCTCATTATTTTTCACTTTAGTGAATGAATGTTCCCAACATTAGGGGGAGATAACAAGAAGTTGGCAAGTGAAAAGTGGAATGAATTATCATGTCATCTTGATCCTTAGACTACAAATGGTGAACCAGAAGTTCAAAGGATAATTCATTTACCAATGTTAAAGAACAAATTACCAGACAAGCTCACTGACCTAAATAGAGTGACTAAGTAAGTCACATAATCAACTGCTTATGCTCCAGTTATATTTGGGTCCCAAGAGGACAGCCACATAGTTTGTAATAAGTCTATTGCATGCCTAAAGCATGGTAGACTAGTTGATTCCAATAATAAAATTCCTCAAAAATTGGAGCAAATAATTAAGATGGTCAAGTCGAGGTTATAGTAATAAGATCTCCTGAAGAGACAGTAGACATGATGGTTCAAGAAGAACCTCAGGTACCTGAAAAAAAAAAGATCTCGATAAGTTGTATCATGTCTAAGATATGTATGGAATCGAAATAAAATCGACGTCGTTATACTTTTGTATATAATATAGCGCTTGAAATGATGAAGTGACGAGGATCAAGATTTAAGATCTGCCTATGAGTGAAAACATATAAATGATTGGCCAAATGGAAAGACACAAATAAGGCAGAGTTGAATTCTCTAATAACATGGAAAGTTTCTGGACCAACAGTCAATACAACTGAAGTTGTAAAATATGTTGGATACAAATGAGTCTTTTATGCGAATCATGTGAAAATTAAACAAAGTGATATAAAGCTAAATTGGTGGCACAACTATTTTCGCGAAGACCTATAACTGATTATGAGGAGATGTATTCTCTGGTGGTGGATGTATTGACTTTCCAATATTTAATTAGCCCGGTAATATAAAGAGAGAATTGATATGCGTCTTATAAGAGTTATGAATCACTGGATACTAAAAGTATACATGAAAGTCCCTCAAGGATTTAATTTATTAAAAACATGTAAAATAAGTTATCGAGAACGATATGATCGTTGTATACAGATTCATATTTGAATACGTTGAATATAATTGGAACTACTGCTGAGTATCCTAAAGCATTTAAGTGCTTATAAGGTTAGTTGAAACATCTTATGGATGTAATTCTTGTGCACCAATAAACATACATAGAAAACCTGTACTTGGTGATTTGAGTATCTCAATGTACATTGCACAAGCATGGTACAATATGTATTATACAAATAAAGCAAGTGTTCAAGACATCCTTGCATATGATATAGAAATCAATGAGGAGGTTTATGTAACAGAACTCTTAAAGAGTGTATGCACATACATTGTTTTTTTTTAAGTGGAAAGAAGTAAGTGAATGATTGTAAATGCCTGAAGCATTGATTTCAAAATATCATGAATGTATCTTTATAAACTTAAAAAGATAGTATGGATAAAACAGTTGGGTTGAGTGTTATACAACTCATGAGATATTCTGATAAGAGGGCAATATGAGTTTGATAATATCATCCATCTTTATCAAAAGTCCTCTCCTAAAAGTTCACTATAATCGCAGTTTACAGTGATGATGTCTAGGCACAATCGAGAGAAACTGTCGAGCTTTTAGAGGGGGAATTTTGAATGACCCTGACTCAGTCTAGTTACTACTCAACCTACAGTTCGAGTATATTTGTGATCATATTTTTATCCATTGATCAAACTACATCCAGAAGATGCTGGGACATTATAGTGTGGATAAAACTGAACTTTAAAGTATGCTAAAGGTTGTTCAGACACTTTTTATAAGAAATGACTATTCTCCTCTCCTACCAAAGTAAGGATTCTCATTCCAAAAGTACCATGGCTAAAGTGAAATTGTGCATTGATATTTCTTCCTAGTTATGCATGATTATATATATGTTTTATTTGAATTTATAAACATGATATAACACATGTCCAATGAGGAGACATTCGAATGGTAAAGAAGATATGTCGATACTCTAAAGGTAAGAATGATATGTGCCTAGATTTTACTAACCCATGAAAATTAGTTTTGTTAGTCTTGTAGATGTAAATAATGTAACACAACATAGTTGTGGATCTTATAGTATTTGTTCCTAAGAGGAAGCACTAGAAGTCTCACAAGAAGATTTTACAACATTATTCAACATAAAGGATTGCACTTCAAGGCATCAAGCGACAAGCATTCTACAAAAGTTTTGAGCAACTTTCAAGAAAGATGGACACACGTCACTTAAAGGATGTATATTATAATGAGGGGGAGATTTATTCAAGTTGCACTCTTTTTCCCTCACTAAGTTTTGTCCCATTTGGGTTTTCTTAGTAAGGTTTTTAATGAGGCAACATATCTGATCCAGAAGTATCAGGAGAAGAAAATACGCGCTGCACTCTTTTTCCCTTAGCTGAGGTTTTGTCCCACTGGGTTTTCCAAAGCAAGGTTTTTAACGAGGCAGCATCTCAAAGCATACAAAGTTGATAACCAAGGGGGAGTGTTATAAATATATTATATTATGTGGTTATCAACTCCTTAAATAGATTAGCTTGTTCTCCAAGACTTCATCTCCTATATATATATTCATTGTATTCCTTTGTAAAACCACACCTCAATCAATAAGATCAATCTCTTTCTCCATATTGTTCTCTTATAATCTTGTTCTAGTAGGCTAGTTTTACAACAAAAATGATTTTATTTAACTTAAAAAAGTTTTTCATCATTCAAACATAAATAATAGTTATACAATACTGAAATAATATTCATAAAAAGACAATAACATTTTTTAAATCATTTATTCTATGTTTTGCATTAACTGCTCAGCAATCTCATCTCGTAACTGAGTCATGCATTAACTGCTTTACATAATCATAAATGAAATCAGAATATAAACACCAATCATTAACTTATGAACTAACATTAACAAAAATAACAATTGTGAATTAAAAAAAAATCAGAATTGAAACAACAATTATAATAAGAATTTAACATAAACAAAAAAACAATGCTTAAACAAACATGAAACAATAAAAAGAACAATTCTTTAACAAAAGTTAAAGAATGAACATACCGAGGCAGCAGCGACGTGGAGGTTGTTGTGTGAGGCAGGAGCGACGGAGGAGGTGGTTGTGTGAGGCAGTAGGGTGGCGGCTTGGAGGCAGCAGGTGGTTGTTGTGTGGGGTCGACGAGTTAGCAGGGGCGGACGAGGCAGCAGGTGGTTGTCGGCGGTGAAGGCGGCTCAGTCGGAGGTGGGGGAGGTGATGTCGGGTCAACCAGAGGTAAGGGAGGTGACAGAGATGTGGTTGTAGAGGAGATGTGGAGGTGTCAGCCAGGAGGAGAAAGATGCTAGGGTAGGGTTTGAGAACTTGTTTTTTGAAAGAGCAGAGTGTCACACCCCCAAAATACCACGTGCGGATCTCACCGCGAAGCGTGTGACGTAACAGGATCTAGTCACTAATCACGTTGAACTAATAGTAAATTATTATTAAACGCAAATGCCTTGTCCAACATGAATAGTGTAATTCCAAGTAACATTTGAACATAACATGTGTTCAGCGGAAGCAATTATAATTGTTTCACTATAATCAAAACCAAATCATTTTAAATTGCATAATATTAATAGTTTGCATCAAGTAGCACTCACCATGACACTCCCAGCTCCCAGACTACAAGTTCCAAAGCATGATGTATGATGTATCTAACGACCTGCAAACATGCAGAAAAGTGTGTTAACATAAAGTTTGCGAGTTCACAGTTTTGTTTAACGTAAATCATGTAAGTGTTTTGTTTAAAGACATGTTACGCATAATAAAATCGGTACCGATTGACTGTTCTGTTTTGGTGCCCTCATCAATGTCTATCATCATTGATCAAAGTGTTTAAGGTCATTAGTTCACGCCCGACTACCAGCATGGTGTGCGGTTTGTCAAGCCTAATAGCGCTATCAACTAATACCCCGTTGCCTCCTAAGCAACTAGCTTGGTATGTAAGTAGGGACTTCCATTATAGAGTTTGAGTTTATTAACCAACATCGAATTTAAACTACAATACATAGAAAAAGTATTCCTCCCAGGAATAATAGTTTGAAAAGTATTCCTCCCAGTAATAGTAGTTTGAAAAGTAGTCCTCCCAGGAATAGTAGTTTCTTTGTCCCCCCGGGACACATGCTTGTAAAAGAGTAGTGAACTCACCTTAGTTTGCTTGGTATAATAACGTAATTCTAGCGTTAAATAAATGTTAGGTCTGTTACATGCGACCTAATTTATAATAAATGTAAGTACGTATACGAGTTTGGTTATGCCATACCCTAATGTCCAAACAACAGGCGTTCGTTAGTAACAGTTAACACGTTTAGCATACAGTACATGCAGTAACACACGGTTGGTTGTTAGCACGGATGCATTTACCGATAATAATTTGGAGTAAGTATAGCCAACATAAATAAACCCGGAAATATTTTGTGAAACTAGTAGCCTTTTCCTTTATAAGTTCAGACTCATTAAATTATATTGAGCCTGCCCAACAACTAAGATTAGTCGGCCCACCAATTGAAAGGACTTCGGCCAAACTAGTGAAACATATTCGGACCCCTAACTGATTACATGAATGCAAAACATACACCATTACTAAATTAGGGCCTATTATAACTACTCAAGGGATAGTCAGTAAATTCAATTAATGAAGGTAATCATGATGTCCATGATTACCAAATTTAATACTATAAATTGATGCTAACATGTACAACAGCTATTGTTTTCCCCAATACACAACTGTGTTTAAATGTGTACACAGACTTCAAAAGAAACAACCTTGTACTTTATAATGATTCATATAATTTCAGACTCCATATATTAATATATGTACATTACAAAGTCTGACATGCTTCATTTGTATAAACTCTGACTCGCTTTCATTGCCCACTATTAAACTCAGATTGAAGAGAACCCGGACCTTGCCAAAACTCGGACTCCCCATTTCTTGTTACAAACTCTGACAATTCATATACTCGGACTAGTTTTATTTTTATAAACCCGGACATAAATACCATATATATTCGGAAAATATGGACACTTTGATTACTTAATAAATTCGGACCAACAAATAGATATACAAACCCAGATCTTTAAAGCATAAACTTGGGCCCTCTTCATCTCTTATTATGCTCGGACCTATCCAAGTAAACTCTGACCAATTATTTACTCATAAATTCTGACCTCACCCCTTATAAAACTATGAAATCCGAATTAAATAAAAGCTCAACTAAAACCCTCCTAAGTTCGGACACAAGAAACAAGTCCTGACTTCCTTTTTCTTTACAAGTTCGGACATATAGGAACAAATCCTAACTTCCTTTATTTTTTCTTTACAAACCCTGACCATGCATTTTATCCTCATAAATTCAGACATCTTAATATAGGTAAACTCTGATTTTTATTTTACAAACTCAGACATGTTATCATATGTAAACCCTAATCGCACAAACCAACATCAATGTGCAGTTGCAGCAGTTCTACAAAATTATGAATCATTTCACAGATTTACAGTTCTTATATATCAATTAGCATATCAATAGCATCACTATACTTTGATAAACAGTTTACACGTTCACCTGCAAACCGTCACACATTCATCAAACATAATCAATTAAACACAGAACAGTGTTGGCCTTCTAGGGTTTGTATGAATCAAAGAAACAAAAATACAACGTATAACATAAACACTTATCTTTAGGGGTGAGCAAGTTTAGGTCCGGACCGAAAATAACCGAGAACCGAACCGAAAATATACCCAACCCGACCTGAACCCAAGTACCTAGGTATTTAAATCGGTTCCAATTTGTCATATAAAATAGGGTCGGGTCGGGTCGGGTCGGTTCTCGGTTCTTTTCATGGTAAAACCCGACTTGTACCTATGGACCGGAACCGACCCTATATTTAGGGTAGTAAATCGGTTCTGTATTTTATGTTTGATCGGTTCTCGGGTCGGGTCGGGTAATTATCGGGTCGGGTCGGGTTTTTCCTTTTGCTCACCCCTACTTATCTTATATTGATTTAGAGTTCGTTCTTGAAGAATCGAAAGAACAAAGATTGGAGAACTTGGTGTAGCCAAATGATTAGGGGAATGATTGGAGATGATGATTAGAGAGTAGATAGAAACTGTCGTATAGTGATTTGTGAGGGAGATTTAGGGTTTGTGCTTTATTATAACTTCTCTAATATTCATAACACCCCCTTAATTATAAAATCTTCACATGAAGCATACAACATCTTGTAATTTACAATTAAGGCATATAACTCACGTATATGTCAAGCACGCATAAGTTTCGTATAAAACCGTTTCGTTTATAATTATTATTCGTGTTTGTCACCAACGTTCGAGAGTTATCATGTGTGTGTTCCGGTAAAGTTGACTCATTTAACTAACCCTAGTTAAATGCAGTGCTATGAATGTATGACGAAGTTAACGTTCGGTTAAAATTAATAACATGAAGTTGCGGGTTGTCCCATCATCCCCAACTTGAACGAAATTTCATCTCGAAATTTGATAAGCAGCCACAGAGGAGTATAGAGATAAGTTAAGAAGACTGTGGGTTTTCCTCAGGTACGACGTCATCATCAACTTGAAAGTGATGTTTGTCCCAAAATTCGCTAGTCGTAACAGTGTTAGGTTCAGTAGTTTTGAATAAGTGAGGATACTAGAGCATCATCTGATCCCCGCGTTCCTGCGTGAACTTCTGTCCACGCTTTGAGTTCCAATGAACTCTTACAATAGATAATCGACCGTGTTTATAGACCTTGACTTCCCGGTCCATGATTTCAATAGGTTCCTCGATAAGCTATAACTTGTCATCGATTTTCAATTCCTTGTAAGGAACTACAAGTGTTTCATCAGACAAACACTTCTTTAAATTAGAAACATGAAAGACGTTGTGTACGTTACCAAGTTCGTCAGGCAACTCAAGTCTGTAAGCCACCTTACCGATTCTTTCCAAAATCTTGAACGACCCAGCATAACGCGGGTTGAGCTTGCCTCGTTCTCCAAAATGAACCACACCCTTCCAGGGTGATACTTTCAATAGTACACGGTCACCCACGGCGAATTCCAAGGGTTTCCTACACTTTTCGGTGTAGCTTTTCTAGCGATCACGAGTCACCGCCATACGATTTCTGATTTGAATAATCTTCTCAAAATTTTCGAGTACGAGTTCTAGACCCGTGATTTGGCTATCACCCACCTCAACCCAACAAAAAGGAGATCAACATTTCCGTCCATACAACGCCTCGAACGGAGCTTCCTGAATGCTAGATTGGTAACTATTGTGGTAGGAAACCTCTACCAGAGGCAAATGTCTTTCCCACCCATTACCAAAATCGATAACACATGCTCGCCTCATGCCTTTAAGAGTCTGGATGGTTCGTTCACCTTGACCATCCGTTTGAGGGTGATAAGTTGTGCTCATATCTAGATGTGAGCCGAATTATTTGTGCATAGCTTGCCACAAATCGGACACGAAACACAGATCATGATTAAAGATGATGGAGGTCGGCACCCCGTGCCTAGAAACCACTTCCTTCAATTAGGTGCTAGCAAGTCGTGAGAACTTGTCAGTTTCCTTGTTCGCAAGGAAGTGTGTAGATTTGGTCAGACGGTCAACGATAAAATGCAATTTCCAAAGCATGATGTATACCACGTGCTGATCTCACCGTGAGGCGTGTGACGTACTAGGATCTAGCCACTAATCATATTGAACTAATAGTAAATTATTATTAAACTCAAATGCCTTGTCCAACATGAATAGTTTAATTCCATGTAACATTTCAACATAACATGTGTTCAGCGGAAGCAATTGTAACTGTTTCAATATAATAAAAAAAGTCATTTTAAATTGCATAATTTTAATAGTTTGCATCAAGTAGCGCGCCCCATGACACTCCCAGCTCCCCAGAATGCAAGTTCCAAAGCATGATGTATCTAACGACTTGCAAGCATGTAGAAAAATGTGTCAACATGAAGTTGGCAAGTTCACAGTTTTGTTTAATGTAAATCATGTAAGTGTTTAGTTTAAAGACATGTTACGAATAATAAACTTGGTACTGACTGACTGTTCTGTTTTTGTTGCCCTCATCAATGTCTATCATCTTTGATCAAAGTGTTTAAGGTCATTAGTTCACGCCCGGCTCCTAGAGGTGTACAAAAAAAAACGGTTTTAGAACCGAAACTGGGAAAAAAACCGAACGCGGATTTTTTAACCGGTTTTAGAACCGAACCGAACCGCCGGTTGTAGACTGGTTAGGGATATTTATCTTCAAAACTGGTTTTAAAACCAAAACCAGTTTTAAAAAAAACCGGTTTAAACCGATAAAAAACAGGTTTTTTTAATAAACCTATTAAAAACCGACCCTAACCGGTTGGACTGGTTATTGTTTTGAGTAAAAAAACCGGTTAGTAACCAAAACTGCTTATAAAAAGCAGGTTTTTATTTTTGATGAAAAAAACCGGTTCGGTTAATAACCGGAACCCGTTTTTGAAAAAAACTGATTTGTACACCTCTCCCGGCACCCAACACGGTGTGAGGTTACTAATACCCCGTTGCCTCCTAGGAAACTAGCTCGGTATGTAAGTAGGGACTTCCGTGATAGAGTTTAAGTTTAATAACCAACATCGAATTTAAACTACAACATATAGAAAAAGTATTCCTCCCAGGAATAATAGTTTGAAAAGTATTCCCCCCAGGAATAGTAGTTTGAAAAGTTTCTCCCATGAATATTAGTTTGTTTGTCCCCCGGGACACATGCTTGTAAAAGCGTAGTGAACTCACCTTAGCTTGCTCGGTATGATAACGTACTTCTAGCGTTAAATAAATGTTAGGTCTGTTACACGCGACCTAATGTACAATAAATGTAAGTACGTATACGAGTTTGGTTATGCCACCCTAATGTCCAAACAACAGGTGTTCGTTAGTTACAGTTAACACATTTAGCATACAGTACATGCAGTAACACACAGTTGGTTGTTAGCACGGATGCATTTACCGATAATAATTTGGAGCAAGTATAGCCAATATAAATAAGCCCGAAAATATTTTGTGAAACTAGTAGCCTTTACCTTAATAAGTTAGGACTCGTTAAATTATATTGAGTCTGCCCAACAACTAAGATTACTCGGCTCACCAATTGAAAGGACTTTGGCCCAACTAGTGACACATATTCGGACCTCTAACTGATTACGGGAATGTAGAACATACACCATTACTAAATTCGGGCCTATTATAACTACTCAAGGGATAGTCAGTAAATTCAATTATTGAAGGTTATTATGATGTCCATGATTACACAATTTAATACTATAAATTGATGCTAACATGTACAACAACTATTGTTTTCTTCCCTATACGCAACCGTGTTTAAATGTGTACACCGACTTCAAAAGAAACAACCTTGTACTTTATAATGATCCTTATAATTTCGAACTCCATATATATTAATATATGTAAATTAAAAAGCCTAGCATGCTTCATTTATATAAACTCTGACTCACCTTCATTGCCCACTATTAAACTCGGATTGAAGAGAACCCGGACCTTGCCAAAACTCGGACTCCCCATTTCTTATTACAAACTCTGACAATTCATATACTCGGACTAATTTTCTTTTTATAAACCCGGACATACATACCATATATATTCGGACAATATGGACACTTTGATTACTTAATAAATTCAGACCAACAAACAGATATACAAACTCGGATCTTTAAAGCATAAGCTCGGACCCTCTTCATCTCTTACTAAGCTCGGACCTATCCAAGTAAACTCTGACCAGTTATTTGCTCATAAATCTGACCTTACCCCTTATAAAACTATGAAATCTGAATTACATAAAACCCCAACTAAAACCCTCCTAAGTTCAGACACAAGAAACAAGTCCTGACTTCCTTTTTCTTTACAAGTTCGGACATATAGGAACAAGTCCTGACTTCCTTTATTTTTTCTTTACAAACCCTGACCATGTATTTTATCCTCATAAATTCAAACATCTTAATATAGGTAAACTCTTATTTTTATTTTACAAACT
The DNA here is from genome assembly GCA_030545235.1 of Helianthus tuberosus. Taxonomy (NCBI): domain Eukaryota; kingdom Viridiplantae; phylum Streptophyta; class Magnoliopsida; order Asterales; family Asteraceae; genus Helianthus; species Helianthus tuberosus. Next base: position 32,766,312 of record CM060400.1, read on the forward strand.
CGGACATGTTAGCATATGTAAACCGTAATCGCACAAAATCTACATCAATATATGTGCAGTTGCTGCAGCTCTACAAAATTATGAATCACTTCACAGATTTACAGATCTAACATATCAATTAGCATATCAACAACATCACTATACTTTGATAAACAGTCTACACATTCACCTACAAACCATCTCACATTCATCAAACATGATCAATTAAACACAGAACAGTTGTTTGGCTTTCTAGGGTTTGTATGAATCAAATAAACAAAAACACAACGTATAACATAAACACTTACCTTGGATTGATTTATTGTTCGTTCTTGAAGAATCGAAAAATCAAAGATTGGAGAACTTGGTGTAGCCAAATGATTAGGGGAATGATTGGAGATGATGATTAGAGAGAAGATAGAAACTGCCGTATAGTGATTTGTGAGGGAGATTTAGGGTTTGTGTTTTATTATAACTTCTCTAATATTCATATCACCCCCTTAATTATAAAATCTTCACATAAAGCATACAACATCTTGTAATTTACAATTAAGGCATATAATTCACGTATCTTTTAAGCACGCATAAGTTTCGTATAAAACCGTTTCGTTTATAGTTATTATCCGTGTTTGTCACCAACGTTCGACAGTTATCATGTGTGTGTTCCGATAATTCCCCGAATTACCAAAGTAGACTCATTTAACTAACACTAGTTAAATGCAGTGTTATGAATGTATGACGAAGTTAACTATGGTTAGATTAAAGTATTAACCTGAAGTTGCAGGTTGTCACACAGAGGAGATGAGAAGAGCCTTGAAGGGGAGAGTCCACATCTGCCCCAATAAGAGGTCTAGAAGATCTTTTTAGTGAAACCACTTCAAGAAAACAAACACACTGTAGACTCAAACGTCTGTGCGTGGTCTGCGTGAAGATATGTAACACCTCGCTTTTTGTAACTTTCCTTATTTTGCATGTTTGTTTGTACCTTCCATTTATGGAGACTTGTATTCCCTTGTAATCGTATTTCATTTCAAACATTATAATCCGAGACTTGAATCATAATGAAAACTCGATCTTTTATACACTTGTGTTATTCATAATACGTAAATACTTGTTAAATATTCGTGATGCATGCATACTTGATACCACTTATACACAAATTCATACTTATTATACATTCGAAATACATTTATACATCCATTTATTTATGCACTACACTTATACATTGCATGTATACGTTTAAAACGCTTAAAACAGACAAAATACGCAAATTAGAAATTCGAGTATAAGGGATTGGTCCCTCTCGCACGAGAGGACCCTCTTGTCCCAAATGCCTCTTTCGTCCTTAATCCGACTCGTCCCAAATCTCACCCTTAGTCTATAAATACCAACCCACTCCCTTCATTTCCAACCTTCACCCTCCAAACTTTTCTCTCAAAATCTGACTTCGAGCATTTCTTTGGAGCTTGTCTAAGCTACTTTCTAAGTGAGTTTATAAATCACTAACAACTGATTTCTTCTACGTTCTTCCATTTTTATAAACTTTTACAAGATTCTTCACAATCTTTCACTTGGTTTCTCAGATTTGCAATGGCAAACTGATACTAACTCTCAATTCATTGAGGACCAAGCTGGGAAGTGAAGATAATCTTCTGAACTTTTGTAAACAAACTTTCGGACTTTAAACTCGGCCGAATCGGAGACTCTCTGAGCTCACAAGCTAAGTTAATAGTTGTGGTTTCATGTTAGAGCCTATTCCATCCGAGAAGGTAAACACTTCAACCAAAACCGAACTAATTTCACCTAGAAATAGTGCCTATCGTCCAAAATGATGGCCCACTCGCTCGAGAGGATAACCCTCTCGTGCGAGAGGGGACTCCTGTCGTCCAAATGAGACTGTTTCACTACGTTTCGATGTTTCTAAGTATTGAATGATTATCCAGATCCCTATAGTCGACTCTGGAACATCAGTGTGTGATATGTGGAAGCCTTGGCTTCCAACCTAGTTCCACCACCTCACTTAAACTCGTAAAATGAACTCCTAAACAATCTCCTAGACCTAGAACAAGTTAACCTCGTCCAGCCCCCGATACTTAGTTCATTCTTTCTATGTCGTGTTGGCACACCTAGGTTATCCTTGTTCGATTGTTTGGCTACTAATTTACTTTCTATTATGTCATTTCTGCTGACCGAGGCTCCGTATACCACTGCTGATCCAGGAACCAGCGAGTTTGACGGAGCCTCGGTCCCGAAGCGACGCGTTCGGTGTGATTATTACGACTAAGAAAGGAGTAGAAGATAGATACGACACCAAGTAGTCACTTACAATCCGGTCTCTATTGATTATTCAACGTTACAGCACCACGAGACCAGTTGGACAACATTTCCCCTCAGGGACCAAAAGCTTGTCCAAATGGGAACCCCAAGTCCCTATTTATAGACAACTACCTATGAGTCCATCCGTTCGGATTGTAATCCGTCCGGATGGTCATCCGGCCGGATGGACTTTTACATTACAATACCGTGTCCAACTTTCTCTATTCTATACAATATTCAACACACGCTCTATCTAACTATTCACACAGTGGCAGACGTACGAAATATGCACCAACAGATTCCCCCTCGGTTGTCACTGTCGAATCGTCTTTATCACTTTGAGAACCTTGAGTCGTGTTTGAATATTCTGTAATCTTCAACTTTTCTGCAACTTCAATCAGACATCTTGAAATCTTACAATAGATTTCCCCTCGATTGATGATTCGAGTTTTCTTTTGTCAATATAAAGCACTAATTCCCACTGGAATGAATCTTCAGGTCTTTTGCACAGTTCACGACTCTCCTCTGATTTGCTAAACTGCAACCTTCACGAACAATCACCAACTTGAAACTAATCAATGCAGTATCCTCTATTTCAACTTTAAGCGCATCCGAGCTCAGTTTTTGATATGACACTTAAGCACCACGATCTCGCATTCCGCTTGCTCGATCTAAGAATGTATAAAAACTCAACCGGCAATTGATAGAAACTTCAAATACCCCACTGGTTAACTTCAAATCCGTGATTCACTCTGAAGATCTGATATCCCGTTTACCTTGATCAACAATAACGCACTATAAGAATGATAGATCCGTGTAAACGGTATTCTCCATAATCAGCAAAAAAACAAATCATTTGGTAATGTAATCCGATCTCTGAAGCATTCGTCCATAATCAGATTCATCTCCTCCGATAAACTAGATCTCAGAAGCTATCATCCACGATCACTTTCAGATCTCTGATGCTTTTGTCCATGATCAGATATCAACACCTCAGATCATCTGGATCTCGAAAGCTTACACCCACGATCAGATTCACATTCCCCCTGACAATCTGAAGTCGAAACTACCCGAATATTGTTGTAGTGTCACGAATTTCAAAAATGTTGGAATTTCAATCATGCGACATTGAAGATTTTTATTCCCCCTCATTTTTTCTAATTCTGGCGTCTCTATCACTGAATTCCCCCTCAAACTGAGCAATTTAGTCCTCTTTTATCTGTGAAAAACTCGACTATGCCGAAAATATTACAATATTCCTCAAAATGTTAGTTTTTCATCATTGCGGATATTACGTTTTGGCCCATAAATAGTCAGATACCCTGAAAGATAAACTTTTTGCACCACTATCATGACTACCCCACTAATTTTCACAATCCGTGATCGCATCATCAAATATGTTCACTGAAGCCCCAGACGGTGTCCCCGAACACCCAGCTTGGTCGATAATAACCCGAAAAAATTGTCAATCACCAAATTTTTTCTGGAGACTCTCCTCGTCGTTGCGATCAAAAAATGCTTTTTTTATCATCTGGTCGAATGGCATGTTGTCGGATAAAGTCTCAAATATTGAGGTCGTCGGAAAAACTCTTTTTGTTGGAAACTCAACATTTTCGTCCCAAACCTCTTTGTAACACTAAATCGGACCTTTAGAAACCTTTTTTCGGCCAAAATGTTTTCCCGATGACGGGCAACTAACGGCGTTAGGGTTCCCTTAGTCAGGGTCCATTGGAGGCCAATATATAGTAGTTGGGACTGCCAAGGGTGATTTTTGTAGTTGGTACTAGTGTTGGCCAATTAAAACTATATCCCATTATACTGAATATCTTACATATTCGAACGAGTTGGTCCCAATTTGTTTTTTTAAACAAATAACTTATGAGTCTGGGTTAGCTGATAACCCAGACTATCCGACATAACGGATTATTACACTTGATTTACATTTTTCAATATTAAAGTTTAAATTCGAAAGCTTTGTCGTGCATGATCATGCTTCAACCTGCTCATTAACGTTCCAAAGAGATAACGGTTTAATAGTATTTGGTTCTTCACGTGCTTGGTCGTCCGTCCATTTCCATCCTTTGCGAAATCCTACCATAAATACCAAAAACGATTAGTGTTTATATTTCACTTGTGGTAACAGATCGAAAAAAACAAAAGAAAATGTTTTCAACGACTAAGGTTCTGTCATGTATCGTAATTGAAACGTCTTCAGCAAGATCGGTGCACTTTGCCAAACTGTGCACTGGCCTGTACACTGACCTGTGCTCTTTGCTAAACTGTTCATTGACATGTGCACTGACATGTGCACTTTGCTAAGTTATGCATTGTGCACTGACCAGTGCACTATGCTATGCTGTACACTGACATGTGCACTGTACTAAACTGTGCACTGACTATTACACTTTGCTAAACTGTGTACTGTGCATTTTTCTAAACTGTGCACTTAGCTAAGTTATTCACTGTGCACTGACCTGTGCACTTTACTAATTGTGCACCTTACCCGTGTATGGTCCATTACACATACCCGGCGCTAGTCGAAGCAATACTCGTTAGCAATACCTTGCGATTCATTTTGTTAGTTCATGGCAATGCATGCCCGTACATTATGATTACCTGTAAATATATGACTTAACAAGACAAAGCATTAAATATCATATTTAAATGGTGATAACATCACCATTTAACCCGTTTGACCCAGTTGTCCATTTGACCCATTCTTAGCCTACCCGTTAGGCATCTCATTCTCAATTTAACCATGTATTGTTTATTGTCAAAAGGTGGTTACTTACAATCTTACCCACATGACCCGTCATGGTTTACACTATAGGATCCTATTTCAAAAATCCCTTGTTTAATCACTAATATGTGATTTACTTGCCCTTTACATGTAAAAATTTTGTTTTTATCTAAATTTTTGCATATAAATATAGGTAGAAGTTGTTATAATATAAAAAAGGGTAAATTACACTTTTTGTCATTTATGTTTATATCGAATTGCAATGGATGCCATTTAACTTCAGTAATTACAGTCACAATCCTTTATTTGGAAAAAGATTATTGGATTTTAATAATCCTAAGTTTCACCAGTTGGCCGATAATAATCCCAACTTTAAAAATTCCCTCCATTAATCCCAACTTGTAAAAGTTTGGCCGCCATTGATCTTTTTTCAAACATATAAGAATTTGGCCTCCTCAATAGATTCAATTACACCTAGAGACTCTTTAATTGATTTAAGTGCACCTATGTTAGAAAAGGATCAATGGCGGCCAAAATTTTACAAGTTAGGATTATTGGAGAGAATTTTTAAAGTTGGGATTATTATCGGCCAACTGGTGAAAGTTAGGATTATTAAAATCCAATAACCCTTTGAAAAACTCATTACGCCTTTCGTCTTTTAGCACTAACCTGGTTAAAATTTTCAGTTAAGTCAATTAAATTAAGGGCATTTTAATCTTTTTACTTAATTATTTGTAGTGTAAATAAAAGAAAATAGAATTTACAATCTTATGAAAACAATAATCTTTATAATCTTACAATCAGAGAGGTCAGATTTGCAACAAATGAAGAAGAAATCAGAATCAGAAAAGAAACCAGAGAAAATAATCAAGCAAATTAAGGAACTAGAGATGTCAAATTTACAACAAATGAAGAAGAAATCAGAATCAGAAAAGAAAAGAAACCAGATAAAATAATCAAGCAAATTAAGGAACTGAATCACATGTAAAGACAGAGAAAGAGAGCTATCTTTTTGTCGCTTGACAATAATAGATCTCGAATCTCACTTGAAATCACAACTCCATTTAATTCCCGTGATATTCAAACAATGAAGAAAGAACCTTTTCTGTTTATTCCAATCGCAACATTCCATACTATGTCAAATAAGCTAAATCATGAGTAGCAAAAAAGCATAATAAGGAACTTAAGCTTTGCTTTCACTCTGATTACCAAGGATGGTGCCGTATTGAATCGGAGAACAAATTAATCTATAAGATCTCATCGATCTTAAAATTTATTCAGCAAAACGAGCTTAATATCAGAACACGACATGGTTTCTGAAAATGTCGTTGTGCTTCAACATCCAGAACAGTCGATTGGAATCTTTTCACTCTCAAAGGCTTTCGGTGGTGTGGGCATCGGATTTAGAGAGAGAGAGGGTGTGGGGTGCATGGTAGCAGGAGGTGACGGTGGCAGCGGCTGGTGGTGGTTGAAAACAGGGACAACCTTTAGAGATCTGGTGGTGGTTGTTGTTACTGGGTGGTGGTAGGTTTGATTGTGGTGACTGTTGGTTTGTTTAGAGAGAGAGAGAGAGAGAGGGACTGGGAGTTCAAAGTTTGTCTCTGTGAGAGAGAGGGTGAGAGAAAAAGGAGAGTTTATATTTGTTTTCATAATATTTTAAATGTTATTTTCTTTTATTTATAAATAATTAAGTAAAAAGACAAAACTGTCCTTAAGTGAATATACTTAACTGAATTTTTTTAACCAGGTTAGTACTAAAGGACGAATGGTGTAATGAGTTTTCAAAGAAATAATTGTGACTGTAATTATTGAAGTTAAAGGTCATCCATTGCAATTTGATACAAACATAAATGACAAAAAGTGTAATTTACCCTAAAAAAGTTAAAAAAAAATTAAGGAAAATGATTAGAAACTAGTTAGAAAAAAGTAAAAAAAAACCTAATTTTTATACAAAAATTGATTTTTTATTTGAACATTTTCTACATGTGTTTACATGCAAAAGTTCAGAAAATATATAGAAAAAAAAGGCAAATTGGATTTAAATAATCTCAATTTTCTCAATTTGGCTGATAATAATCCCAACCCAGTTATTTGCCGATGATAATCCAAACTGGTCCACTTTTGGCTGATAACAGTCCACCGATAAAAATAGCTTAACGGGGTTAAGTGTTTTTCCGAATTATAAACAGATGGTTTTGGGATTTTGATCAGAAGGATGATACGAGTAGATATATGTAAAACTTATTTCGAAACGGTGCTTCAAACGGCTTGATTTTTGTTAATTGGAAGTTTAAACACCCGAATTGAAGTACCGCTGTCGTCGTTTGGGGTAGTATTTCGAGGTAAATTTTAAATCAAACAACTCGTATCCTCGTTCTAATCAAAAGCCCTAAAACATCGGTTTGTAATTCGGAAAAAAAACCTAACTTTGTTAAGCTATTTTTAACGCAGACTATTATCAGCAAAAAGTGGACTAATTCAGATTATTATAGGCAAATAACTGAGTTGAGATTATTATCGGCTAAATTTAGAAAATTGAGATTATTTAAACCCAATTTGCCTAGAAAAAATATGTAAAAATGATTTTTTTTTTCTATTTAAAAAAGGTTTTAATTTTTTTAGAGTTAATTACATAGTTAGTCCCTGTGGTTTGCACAAAATAACATACTTAGGTACTAATAGTTTAAAATCACCTTCTAGGGTATTAACTTTTCATTTTGTAACGTTTGGAGGTATTAACTTCTAAGGTAATAACATAGGTAGTCCCTGTGGTTTGCACAAAAAAAACATACTTAGGTACTAACATAATGTGATTTTAAGCCTACAAATAAGCTTAATACCCCCAAACGTTACAAAATGAAAAGTTAATACCCTATAATGTTATTTTAAACTATTAGTACCTAAGTATGTTACTTTATGCAAACCACATGGACTAACTATGTAATTAACTCATTTTTTTATATATAAAACTAGTATTTTTTTCGGTTCTTCACTTTTTTTCCCGTTAAACCTCACATTATACGAGTAAAGATAAAGGCTTTTTGTAATACACTAAGAGCATTCACATTTGAACCTCTATATTTATGTGAGTTGTATTATATGACGTGGTTGTAATTAGTTGTGAGTGGATGAGAAATAAAATGTTACTGTCCAGTAGTAAATTTGGTAAGACACTATTCACCCTCTACATTTTTTAATATTTTTTGAAAATGGTTATGAGTAGCGAAGGGATAAAGTGTAATGATAAAAGTATTACTTAAGACTGGGCAGAGTGGTGGCGTGGGAGGGCCCTCCACGTCGGGCACACCGCCCAATATAGGGGATTGGACATGGCGCGACACGTCTGGTTAGTTGGTGCAATAAAGTGGTTAAACGAAATTTTTATAAAACAAACCCCATTCAATCATTTTTATCAATTCTCTTCTACCCTACTCCTAATTTTATGAAAATTTCTCTACTTTTATAAAAAAAAAATGCATCCCCATAACCGTTAATCTCACGGGTAAAATAAACATTCCACATACATTTAACTGAGATTTTTAACATATGTTAATGATAAGAATCACTCGAGTGTAAAAATTACAACCAATAAAATTACTAAAGTCTTGAGACTAAGTTTGCAATATCTGAAAAACCACAAAAACCAACCAGACATTTAAATCTTAATGTTATCAAAAAAGTATGATTTGAAATGATGATGATTTGTAATGATGTGATATGCTGAGTAGGTTTGTCTGGATTTTGGACCATGAGTAAGGGTGAGAGGGGCACTCCCCTAAGAGGGGAGTCCCCTCTCTTACGCACCACCAATCAGCAGATGCCACGTCAACTCCCCTCTTAAACTCCCCTAACACCCCAATTTGATGGCGTCCCTCCCCCTGTTTTTTTATTCAAAAGAAAAAAAAAATGTTTTGATTGGTTGAAAAAATGGGGCCCACCATCTCTCTCCCTCCCCGCTCGCGGTGAACAACCACCGAAATTGGTCCCCGAATGGATGGCAGCACCATACCGCTCGGCAACTTTGGTCCCCGAAGGGAGTCACCGAGGGTGCCCCGACCACCCTAACGGTTGGTTGCTCTCATGACTGATGGGTATTAATTTGCGTGTTTTACAATGGACTCAAATTTTAACAACCAAAATTTGTATAGAATCAGATATGTATTAAAAGTGAATGTTTATGTATAGGCTATTTAACTTTTGTAGCATTCATAACTTACTATTCATTTTTTTTCTTCTTTGATTAGGACTATCCTTAACAGGTTGTGATTGTTAAAAAAAAACAAAAAGATTAAAAAAATAAGAAAGAAATAAGGAAATCTCAAAGGCCAAAGCCGTTTTACAAGGCAATTCATTGCTACTTCCATAAACCCGTACCATACAATCTTACAATTCATTAAACACTTAACTCTCTAGATCGCTCCGACTGTCACATATTAACCTAAAAATCAACAACTAATTGGCTATCCCCAATAGCATAATCTAAAACCGAACGAACATGACCAAGCCCAAACCGCTCCTTACAATCATAAACTTGACACACGCCCGTAACAACCATCAACACTAGACTTACAACAGAAAACACTACAACCAAAATCTTCCATGATGCAAGAAACACTTTCTTGATAAAGTTGCACGCTTTAACCCTAGGTAAATTACCATAATACCCATTAACCTTCCCAATAGTCTTTTGCAATTCAGACTTCTTTCCCTCTCTTTTCACACTTGATTTACTAATCCCATTGAACAATTTCACAATGTCCCCATCACTCATCTCACCTTCAATAATATGATTCTCACGAAGAATCTTTACATCCTTAACACCATCAATGATCCCACACATTAACTCCACATACTCAGTGAAATCAAGATTCTTAATGTTATCTTTCTTGAACATTAACTCTTCATAAGCCACCAAGTTTCTTAATATAACTTCGGACCCCGGATTCAAATCAAGAACCGGGAGGGTAATCGAGGGTTTTTCTTCGTTGAATTTGATGTCGTGAATTCCTTCGGGAGTTGAGTAAAATTCAATCTTTCCGGTTCTTGAGAGCTTTGACACCGAAGGGATATTGATTTCGAGCATTGTAGGGTTTTCTCCTAGCATTTTCTTGATCGAATTCGTAATCTTGTCCCATGGTAGTTTTAGTACCAGCATGATAGGTTGTAGAAATGCATTTGCACCCGGGACCAACCTGTTAGATAAAATATATTAGGTATATCTGTTGACCGTATGATTTTGTCTCAAATGCGTGTTTCTTACGCATTTGTGACTCTTTTTCGGCATGTAAAACCAGAAACCCCCGAGGTTTCTATAGCGCAGGAGATATGATTTGATTAGAAATCTATTATAATTATTCTCGTTATATTTTAATTATTTTCTTTTAAGATCAAATCATATCTCCTAGTGGAGGTAATTATAATCAATCATAGAGTAAATTACAAAAATCGTCCTTTATACATCTATGTTATTACAAAGTTTGTCATTTGTCTTTAATAAGTACATAAGTACTTTTATTAAAGACAAAGGACACACTTTACAATAACATACATATATAAAGGACGATTTTTGTAATTTACTCTAAATCATAACTAATATATTCTATCTATACCCTCCGGCCATTTGCACCGCGTTCTCAACGTCTTCCAAATGCACATCGAGCAATAAACCCATTCGAAGAAAAGGGTTCTTCGGCGGTAAGTTATCATTTACGATCAAGCGATACAAGCAGTCAAGCAAGTGAAACGTGTCACACACGTCAAAACCGCCATCAGATTCGGGTGCAGTAAACTTAATTGACGATCGCGTTTCGCAAAATTTCACCAACAAATTTACAAGATCAAAATCATCAACCTCCCCATCTGAGTGCTGGTGAACTGCATTTAGCAGTTCAACCAACACCACAAGTGGGATTTGGTTCTCCACCATCATCACATCTTCCAAAGTCCCCGACGGGACAATATTATCTGTCCCGTCGAAGACTTTTAACAAAATATCCAACAAAAAGAGTGCATCCAACACAAACACCCATGCTAGAGTATCATCACTAACATTAAAGTACAAATCATAGCAGCATCTAGCTGCTGGGACAATGTCAGTAACCTTCTTGTGTACAACTTTTAGAAATTCTTGTGAGATTTTATAAGGTTTTAGAATGGTTTTTGATGTGGTGAGTTTGAGTTGTGTTTGTTGGCTGTAAAGGTTGGTACTGAAATGGTGGATTGGGCCGAGCCCAATGTGGTTGGGAATGTAAGAGTTTTGGTTTTCGGATGTTAGGGTTTCTGGTAGCTGAAAGATGGAGGTTTGAAGGTTGGTGGTTAGGTGAAGGTGGTTTATGAGGGTTTGGGTTGAATTGGGTAGCCAGTATTGTTGTAGGTCTTGAATGGAGGATGGGGGAGATGAAAGAAGTGGAGGGGTGGAAGAGGCCATGTGGGGGGGGGGGGGGGGGGGGGTATTCCACGGACCTCCCATCCGCCGAGGTGATCACACCTCGCAGACCGCCACCCTGCAAGCCTGAGTCTGGGGTAAATCCACTACCGTAGGGGCATTTGGGAACGAGCACGCCGGAGTCGGACTCGAACCCGCCACCTCCGGGTTAATAAGTGGGCAGGTGGCCACTGGGCTGACACCCACCTCCGGAAGAGGCCATGTGTTGGGTTTGAGAGAATGGATTTTGCGTTTGTTTTTATGTAGAAACTTGTTTACTATGACTGGAAATATTTATGTAGAAACTTGTTCACTATGAGTGGAAATATTTATTTGTATTTTTTATGATAGCACGAACCTTGTACTGATTGTATGGTTGTTTGATGGTTACAAGTTTGAGGTGTGAAATAACTTAGGGTGAGCGGGGCACCAGCGGGAAGGGGGATCGGTGACCCCATTCACCGCTCGGGAACACCGCCGCCATCGGTGCGGGAAGGTGGTGCAGGGAGAGGAATCGGGGAGAAGACACCGAAGAGGGGAGTGGGGGATCGGTGGGCCCATGCTTGTAGCAACCAATCAACATTTTTTCTTTTTTTTTTTTTTGAATAAAAAAACAATTCCCCTAAGAGGGGAGTGCCGCCATCAAATTGAGGTGCGAGGGGAGTTTAAGAGGGGAGTTAACGTGGCATAACCTGATTGGGTGTACGTAAGAGATGGGACTCCCCTCTTAGGGGAGTGCCCCACTCACCCTTATAAAAGTTTTGATTTTCTTTTTCTCTCACTATCTCCATTCTCCACCTAACCCATAGGATTATAGGATTCTCCACCTAACTCATTGGTCAGTCATCAACACTTTGGAGGGTGGTAAAGACTGTACATTTCCTAAAAAAATCAAGGTTCAATTCCTAGCATATTATAAATTGGTATAATTTTTAAGTAGAGATTATATAACCTTTCACGTTCAAAAAGAAAACTCATTAGTCATGCACACATACTCAAACTCTTTTTTTCTTCTTTCAGGCTTGATCGTGTGGCCTTGCCCCCGCCACATCACTTCCATAACATGTTAGCTGGGGGGACGTTATGGAGGGGCGATATGGGTGGCTTTGTCATCAGTATAACGAGCATCAAAAGAGAAGGTATGTGGGGCCCATTGATTCTCTCACAAGTTATTTTGAGTAAATTACAAGTTTTGTCCTTTATGTTTACATCAAATTGCAGGCGCTGTCATTTTGGCCAAAAGTTTACACTCGATGTCCTTAACCTTTCAAAATCTTGCACGTTTTGTCCTTTAGGCCAAACCTGGTTAGAAATCTCAGTTAAAAACTGTCAGGTGCAATGCACATGAGGGTAAAATGGTAATTTCCCTCTCAAGCCTTACCCTTACACTTACACTTTCCCTTCTTCTTCAATGATTTAAACCTGCAACAAAACCAAAATCCCTTTACACGGATTTCATAACATCACAACCCCTCAATTCATCTCTGCATCACATACGTTGTCCCTCATCAATCAAAATTTGAATCAAGCTGGTAAATTAGGGCATTATTCAGAAACGAATCTGAAATTTAGAGAGAGAATCAGAGCTGTTTGTAGAGAGAGAAAGCTCTTGCGACCACTCCGTCTTTGTAGAGAGAGAATTGGAGCTATTTCTGGAGCGACTACAAGATCTTTAAGCGACCACTATGTATTTCAATCATACATTATTCGAACACCATGCATATAGTTATTGGCGATTTTGAAATTCAGAGACGTGATGCTGTGGAGATCGTTTACTTCGCCGAAGATAAAATGGGGTGGAGGTGGAATTCAGAGGTGTGATGTTGGGGAGGTTGTTTATTAGCGATTTTGAAATTGTGTGATGTTATGAAATCCGTGTAAGGGGATTTTGGTTTTGTTGCAGGTTTAAACCATTGAAGAAGAAGAGAAAGTGTAAGGGTTGAGAGAGAAATTACCATTTTACCCTCATGTGCATTGCACATGACAGTTTTTAACTGAGATTTCTAACCAGGTTTGGCCTAAAGGACAAAACGTGCAAAATTTTAAAAGGTTAAGGACACCGTCTGTAAACTTTTGGCCAAAAGGACATCGCCTGCAATTTGAGGTAAACATAAAGGACAAAACTTGTAATGTACTCTTATTTTTTTAATTTCTTTTGAGAAAAATGCAATTTGCGTCCCTGTGGTATGTGTGAAACATCAACCTGAGCCCCTAAATTCATTTTTTGGTTTTTTGAGCCCCTGAGCTTATAAATTCATAACAGTTTGAGTCCCTCCGTCACACTTCCGTCTGTTTGACTGTTTAAGCCAGGGGTAAGACCGTCTTTTGACATATAGTCATAACACTTTGCGTCCCTGTGGTATGAGTGAAACATCAACTTGAGCCCCTAAATTCATTTTTTGCTTTTTTGACATTATTTATATATTTAACATTATTTAAGGATCCTTCTATCATTTATTATATGTATTTTTATGATTAGATATATGAAAAACCAAATTGTTTATGTATAATAACTAATTTACATATGTGTAAAGTAAATAATTTACATTTACATATCTAAACTATATAATAAAAGAAACTAATAAGTGGACACATGTCATTCATTGAAGCTATCTATTTTTTAGTTTTCTCATCTCTATCTCCTACTTAATTATAATTAATATTAATAAAAAGATAATTATAAAATACAATTTAATATAAATTTAAACAATTCGTATAGGAGATAATATAGTCTTTCAAAATATTTATTAGATTTCAAAATTATTTATCTTGAAATTAACAAAAGACATACACTAAATATAAATTAATATAATGTAAGGAGTTAAATGTCATTTTAATCCCTGTGGTTTAGGCCATTTTGTTGGTTTAGTCCAAAGGTTTTATAATACACAGGGTTTATAAAGATATAACAAGATATAGCTTTTTATTGATTGGTATATAAAATTACATGTGCTCAACCCATACAATATATGAGGTTCTTAAAAATGTAATTTTTTTCATTATTTAATATATAAAATTAAATTTACTCAACTCATATAATACACGAGGTTCTTAAAGATATAACTTTTTTATTATTTAATATATAAAATTACATACATTCAACCAAATAATATACCAAATCTGGTTTATTACATGGGAAGTGGTATTTCTGCTGTTGTTTGACTTAATATACAATTTAGACTTTAATAATTTGTTATATATAGTATACATTTAAATATACCATTTAGTTTGGCTTTTATCATTATTTTAATAAAATTTTTACCGGAAACTAAAGTATCTCCAAGATAAATTCTTTTTTTTTTTTTTGAAATGCATGTATGTTATACCGTTTAGTGTTTAACTGTTTACACACCCTTTAATTAGTCTTACAATACATTGGATAAAATAAAAAGAAAGTAAAACATTTGTAAGTCTTGTATCAAGTATCAAATGAAATAGACATACTTTGAGATATAGTTATTAGACATACATATGACTACTTTTTTTAACATGTTTTTTTATAAATTCAAAATTAGTTGGTGTAAAAGAATTGCAGTACTAATGTAGCATATATAAAATGGAATATTTGTTATATATTCCATTTATTTGATACAAAATGAAACCATTTAATTATTAGATTGCATTTATTTAAAGAGTAGTTAATTGAATTGTTAAATTAATGATTTCTTAACAAGTATATAAGTTTATATTAATTATACAATTGAACTGTTTGAAAAACGAATGCAATTAATATAAACGTTGAAATAAAATTATTTATAAAATTGAATAATGTTTTATATATTCCATTTATGTGATCCAAAATGAAACCATTTAATTATTAGATTGCATTTATTTAAAAATAGTTAATTTGAATTATTAAATCAATGATTTCTTAACAAAAAAGCAAGAAAAGAATTTAGGGGCTCAGGTTAATGTTTCACTCATACCACAGGGACGAAAAGTGTTATGAATATATGCCAAAAGACGGTCTTACCCCTGGCTCAAACAGTCAAACAGACAGAAGTGTGACGGAGGGACTCAAAGTGTTATGAATTCATAAGCTCAGGGGCTAAAAAAACCAAAAAATGAATTTAAGGGCTCAGGTTGATATTTCACACAAACCACAGGGACGCAAATTGCATTTTTCTCATTTCTTTTTATATAGTTTCAAAAGGGAATTTTATTTCACACAGTGTAAGGGGGTGTTTGGCCTAGCTTTTTTATCTAAGCTTATAGCTTTTTTAGCTTATTTTTATAAAATAAGCACTAATGTGTGTTTGGTTTAGCTTTTTAAGCTTATGCTTATTAGCTTATATAAGCTAATTTTAAGAAGCTTATGGGAACATGGTTTTTTAGCTTATTTGAATAAGCTTATTTGAAGAAGATGGTTTTTTACTTATTACACACAATGATATTATACCCCTTCCCATAATACAAAATAACTTAACAAACAACAAAAGATTAATTATTAATTATCAACTTGGAGAATATAAACTAATCCAAACACTTAAAAATAGCTTATCAAATGAAAGAAAATAAGCATAAGCTATTTTAAAATATAAGCATAAGCCAAAAAAATAAAAGCTAGGCCAAACAGAGTTTTTTTGCAGAAATAGGGGGGTTGAGCCCTCAAAGAGTGATATTAGGTGTCTTTCAAATTTATGATTGAAAGTAGGTAGTTTGCTTATCCATTCAGCGAACTTCATTTGAAATTCTGCAAAAAGCTGCAACATATGACAAATACCTGCACAAGCTTCATAAGTTCGCTGATTTGATCCACCAACTTTTAAACCTCGCTCATTTGATCAACAAATTACTCAAGCTTCGCTGATTTCATGAACAATTTTCAAAAGCTTCGCTGATTTCATGAACAAATTACTAGAGGTTCGCTTATTTGATGCACAATTTACTCAAGCTTCGCTGATTTCATGAACAAATTTACTCAAGGTTCGCTGATTTCATGAACAAATTACTCATGGTTCGTTGATTTGATGCACACTTTACTAAAGGTTCGCTGATTTGATGAACAAATTACTCAAGTTCGTTGATTTCATAAGCTAAGTTACCAAGGTTCGCTGATTTTTTAAGCATAGTTATAAAGCTTTGCTGATTATTTTATAGGTGTAGCTGGTTCATCACATGGAATGCTTTTCAGATTTTTGTCTGGCTTCCATCACCCACATGGCATCAATAACTTAAAATATAGAGGTTGCAGCATTCTTTTAAAATATAGAGGTGAATGACAAAGTTTCAAATAGTGAAAATTTATTTTTGCATAGAGTAGTCTCTTCATATCAGAATTGAGTAGTCTCTTCATATCAGAATTGAGTGTTGTAGCTTTCTTTTAACCATGCCTTCTGATGCGCAGAGGGAAATAGTAGCCTAAACAGAGCCATCTAATCATCCCTAAAATTTAGAATAGTAGGTTGCAGAATCTAGTGGTTTATCAGATCATCAATGGAATCAAGAGACCTTTGTTTCTACATATACGTACATACAATGGTGTTGATTGATACAAACTTAAAAACCGTAGCTAAGAAACTTTCACACAAACCATCAAGAACAAAACCTCACCCTAGTTTAAGCACGCACAAGAAGATCTAAAAGTTAAAAATGAGTTATCAGTTGAATCCTGGTCCTCTCAGTAACGAGGTTTTGTTTTTACACAAGAAACACCGTGCGTTAGAGGTTTATAACAACCCAGAAAAATTCCGATCATCCATAAACATCAAGCATTCTGATCGTTCGTTTTGGAAGTTGGTGAAACAAAAGCCTATAGGACCACGTGTGGAAGGTTATATACGTGAAGCAGGGTTTGGTGGGTCGCTTGATAGTGGGTACCGTTATATAGACCACGGTTTAATAACGGCGTTGGTTGAGCGGTGGAGGCCTGAAACCCACACGTTTCATCTTCCAGTGGGGGAAACAACTGTCACATTAAAGGACGTTAACGTCTTGTGGGGCCTGCCAATTGAGGGGGTGCCGGTATGTGGGGCGGATAACGCCCTCACATTTTCTGAGGCTGCGGAGAAGTGTGAACGCCTGCTTGGGTTCACTCCAACGAATAATCAACTCAGCGGTAAACGAATTAGTTCTGTCCGTATTATCGCTGAGTTAGATTCTACTTTTTCTGAAGTTGAGGCTACGGACGATCAGTGCATTATACGTGCACGCTTAATAATATTTTATCTAATAGGTTGTACAGTTTTTCCAGATAATTCGAACAACTGGATTAATCTTCATTTTTTACAATACTTAGAGGATTTAAGTTCGTGTGTTAATATTAGCTGGGGCAGTGCTGTTTTAAGCTGTCTCTATAGAAACCTGTGTAACGCTACAGCACCCGATGCCGTAAGCGTTAGCGGACCAATGTCAATTCTGCAAGTCTGGGCCTGGGAGAGGATCCGTTGTGTTGCACCGGATCCCTACCACCGGTTTAATTACGACACGCCTTTAACTGCTCGGTGTGTTGTAAGCTGATTAAGTATAAAAATGTTTATGAATAAATTATAGAAACTTAAATATATAATATTAATTTTTTGCACTTATTATTTTTTGTAGCTGGAAGGGAAACCTTAATCATGTTGACGCCCCCACACACTGTCTTAGATCTTATCGATCTCAACTTCAGTCGGTTCGCGAGGAGATGGTACGCTAGTTATAGGAAAATACACATAATTTTATGTAGTTGTTTCTAAACTATTCAATTTTTAATGCAGTTTATTTGGACACCGTACGATGATGTTATCGGTAGACTCCCAGAAATTTGCACTAGTGGGAGTTCTAGTTGGAGGAGCACATGCCCGCTGATTTACTGGGAAAATGTCGAGCATCATTACCCGCAACGGGTTATGCGGCAGTTTGGCATGGTTCAACATATACCTCCCAGTATACCATTAACCGTTGAAGAGCTTGCCAGACTGCATAAAACGACCCGGATTGGGAAAACTGGTTGGGACTGGACCATACGACACGATGTTTATCTTTATGCTTGGTACCATCGTCATGACTCGGTTGTCGAGGGAGAAACAATCACCTCTTCTCCGGTCGCAGACGATTATATGTCTTGGTTCATGAACCATACAGTGCTCTATTTGACAAATCCAAGGTCGTCGGCAGTTCCAATGCGTGGTTTCCAAGATGATGGGGCTCGTGCCCAAATGCTGGTATATATATATATATATTAGTTTAGATTTATTCATGTTAGAAAGTCTAAATTATTTTTTTTTTGGGTAAAGAAAGTCTAAATTAATACGTTGTGAACTAACTCTTTTTTTTTATTTATTTAGACGGATGCAATGGGGGTAATACAATGGTGTGATGATCTAGAGTTGGCCCAAGCTGCCGCTTATCGAGTTACGGAAATGTCACGGCAAGAAGGATACTCACAATATCCGAGTCACTTGACAACAGACCCTGTTGACCTAACGCATATTCCTCGTCCGCAGAGGTTACGCAGGCGACGTCAACGTCAACAAGGAGGTTCAAATGTTGACGGGGGTGGAGGTTCCAATTGGGCCATGAATATGGAACAAGGGGGGCCTTCATGTTTTAACGAAACTCAAATTGATGATCAATGGCGTATCCTCGGGTTAGACAATATTGAACAAGGGGGGCCTTCATTTGTGAACAAAAGTGGTAATTTGGGTGTGAATCAAAACTATAATGATGTTGACCACCCAGATTTTTGGGCTGCTAATAGAATATCCGACCTTATCGGTGGGGACGTTAATACTGTGGTTACTGACAACCAAATATATACGCCGAATGTCCAAAATAATCCCCCGATGTATACAACCCCCGCATCACAAATGTTGACGTTTTTTCCGGATAAGTAGGGTGACTTCAATTATTTTCCACCACATCAAAGTTCGGAAGATCCTCGTGCAAATTACTCAAATGTAGAACCCACTCCCTTGGAATGGGGACTTGATTTAGATTTGAACCTATTTAATCATCCACCCCCATCCAACTAAGTTTGTTGTATCTTATTGTATTTCCATGAGCATAAAATATTTTAATATTAAGTTGCTACTTTCCTTTATTTTGTCAGTATTTGATTTAAATATTAAGTTGTTGAGCTTTTGTTCTATTTCATACCACTATAAATACACCCCACTTTCCCATCTCATAACCACACAAAACTTCACTCATATTACTAAACCATGGCACAACGTCGCGACAAGCAAGTTTCCGAAGAACAACATAATCCGCTTCCCGTCCCGAAAATGTCAAGTATGATAATAAATAAGTTAAGGCATCCAACCAGTCGGTCCAACACCTCGTCTTCTGATTCTCTTACCCGAAACGTTATCCAACATAACCCCGGGTCCTCCTCGCATAACTCGCTGACAAAACCGGCCGAAAATCGTGTAGAAGGTAGTATTTTTGGTGTTCCAACAGATGAGTTCGGGAAATGGTCAACTGATGTTGAAGAGTTTTACCACAACGGGGATTCTCCATTTTGCTATTCTCGCTTCTTAGGTGAAAAACCGCTACATAGAAACTTCTGGGGTAGCCTTTTAGGCTACGAGTCTAACGGTTGCCTAAATGACCTTGTAAGCTAACAAAGATATATTTGTTATTATATTAATCCCATACCAAGCACTGACTACATTTATTTGTATCATTCTGCAGCATGTTGAAGCGTGGACCTTAAGGCTAATGCGCCTTAGACAGTCCAAAATTTTAAAAAACCCGTCTAAGAAATTGCCTTGGACGGTGTTACCCCTGCAATTTTATGAAGATGTGTGTTACACGAAGGATTTTTAAGGGCGTTAGACATGGCTGGAAGGAAGGAACCATATCCTCCATTTTGGGATGTTGATTATTTGTATATCCCGTTATGGATGAAGCAAGAGGACTGGTTACTATTTCGTGTCGATATGTTTACCATGGAAATTACTCAATTTTGGACTTATAAAAGATGGGGAAATGAAAAAGGACGGCTGGTTGATCACGTTATGGACATTTTTCCGATCTTCTTTAAGCACTTTTTGGACCAGATTAACTATTGGCGAAACTTGAAATACCGCACAAATAAAAAACTTTCCTTTAATGTAGTTCAAGATGTTGTGCCTCAGGACAACGGTAACATTGCTAATTCAGGGGTGCTTGTTTGTATGATGATGGAGAACCTCGTAAGAGGCAAGTCGCTCCATGTAGACAGTGATGTTGAAGACGCTTGTATAAAGTATCGGCGCCACATGGCTAACGATTTGTATAAATGGCGTTGTTTGTAGCCATTCGACTTTTAATTTTATCCTTGTATTTTGTTTATGACATTTTATTTTGTTTTGTCAAAAAACGTCCAACGTGGCCTTTTCCGTGGCCGTTTCCTCACTCGTGTGGCTCCCGCCACAGAGTTAGTTTGTCTCTAACTTATAAGGAGGGGTAAATTTGTCTGGGGACTAGGGGCGTCTGGTCGGCGGAAAGCATTTCGGCTCATTCAGAGGGGCCCGAAAGTCGTAAAAACTCATTTTTTTGCTTTCTCAAAAAACGTCCAACGTGGCCTTTTTCGTGGCCGTTTCCTCACCCGTGTGGCTCCCGCCACCGGGTTCGTTTGTCTCTAACTTATAAGGAGGGGTAAATTTGTCAGGGGACCAGGGGCGTCTGGTCGGCGGAAAGCATTTCGGCTCATTCAGAGGGGCCCGAAAGTCGTAAAAACTCATTTTTTTTGTTTTCGAAAAAAACGTCCAACGTGGCCCTAATAATTTATTAATTTAAACATAATATAAAGGTTGATTACAAATAGTTTTTGTTGTATTACACCTTAGCCGGAGCTGGTGAAAACCGTGCTGCATAGAACTCTTCCGCCATCTCCCGTCTATATTTCGCGCAAGATTCTTCAAGATCCCCATCAATCCGGAGCTGGTCGTCATTAACTAGTTTACTCAATAGCATACAAACTAACACCCCAGAATTAGCTCCTGGGTTTTCCTTGTCATGCTGGCAAACTTCAGTATGTGTCACCATTGTCTTTTCCACGTATGGCCGTCCAAAATTTTCCCAGTACGAAATTTGGTCCAAAAACATTTTGAATAGTGATTCAAATTTTATAAGGGTTGGGTACACCCTAACTTGAATCAATTTGGACCCATCAGAACTGCTTGAACCACATGCTCCGGTGAAGTACAATGTAAGGTGAAGTGTCCGCATATCAACACGAACCATGAACCAGTCTCGTATGTCAACACATAGTCGTATGTCAACACATAGTGGAATATACACCTGAGACAAAAACAAAAATTATAAGAATATTTTCTTATAAAAATGGATTTTATGTAAGTGTTACCGTATTGATGTCCCAAAACGGAGGGTAATGTTCCTTTAATCCAATCGCAAAAGGTAACGCACGGTGGTTCGGATTGTCACCCAGAAGGTCCAGGAATTGCGGTGGCAGAATCGTCCATGGAAACAGTTGTTCTGGTTTTCTAGATTTTGTTATCAAAACCCATCTGAACCTCATCATTCTGGTAACCCAACCACACACATGCTGCAATTAATGCAATAACAATTAATGACTTTTTTTTTGCAGTAGCTATACTTAAAGTACTTACCAGTGGCAACAAGTAACCATAGTTCTCGTATCCAAGTAGTGCACCCCAAAAATCCGAGCCGAGTTGTCTCCTTCCGAGGAATCCACTATAACAGAAAGAAGAATCCCCGATTTGATAAATTGTCATTACATTTTTTGACCATGAACTAGAATCTTTTGTTGGGTGATAATACCGGCGTCT
Organism: Helianthus tuberosus; assembly: GCA_030545235.1. Classification (NCBI taxonomy): domain Eukaryota; kingdom Viridiplantae; phylum Streptophyta; class Magnoliopsida; order Asterales; family Asteraceae; genus Helianthus; species Helianthus tuberosus. The sequence continues at coordinate 32,788,489 of CM060400.1, forward strand.
CTTACTGGGGATATTTTCAGGGGGAGTTTCGGGAACTTCCTCCAGCTCCAAGAACGAGTTTTAAGGGTCCCCCATTTTATGTGGTAAAGACTTGTTGGGTGTGTTTGGTGCAATTTGAGATAGAGGTATGTGCCAGTATTTATAGTGGAGAGGGCATCTCTAGAAGATTGCCAGGTGCAATGGAACCAGTGGGCCATCATTTATTAAAAAAGTATTTTAATAAAAAAGTATTACATTTTTAACCCCAATTTTTTCTCTATATAATCCCTTGCAAAGCAACCCTCCATTGCTCCTCATCACTCTTCTTTGCAATACCAATTCTTAGTAATGGATAAGCGGAATGGTAAGAAACGGTTACCTCCCTTCTCCCACTTCCAAAACAACTGCATGAGTGAAGAAGACATCAAAGCTTGTTTGGAATGGGAACTACCCCCAAAGCTTCCTGATTTGGAGGTAGGAAAGAAATCAGAAAAATCAGAAGCTGTAAAGGAAGGAGGTTCATCTTTCGGTCCTGTTGTGAATCATCAACTGGCGAAACATATGGACTTTCTTGGCAAAAAGAAACAGCTTGAAGAAATCCCCGTTGAAAAAAAAGTTTGGATTTATGACAACCAAGAGTTTTATTTCAACCCTAACCCGGAGGAGGATTACGACCCAGAAGTCCTGAAGGATGCTTGGAACTATGAGGAAGAAGAAGAAGATTGGTCCTGTGTTTGGCATAACCCATATTCTGGAGAAGAGTCGGACTCAGAATTATCATCTAGAGGTGACTGTCATTGGAAATAGGGTTGCTTGTAGTTGTTGCAGGATGTTTGTTCTATTGGTGTTTAGTTGAATGTTTTTTGTCGTTTGTTGTATCAGCACTTTATGTCCTCGTCGGGATTGTCTTTAGTGGAAGGTTATTCTCGTTTATTGTATCAGTAGATTATGTTTACTAGTATTCTAATAATTACCCCTAGACTTCTCCTCTCTATAAATACCACCTCTCACACCAATATGTCTTCACATCTTCACCTCACCTCATAAGTCATTCGGATGGCAGATGGTGATAATGAATTCCACATTCATTTTCATTTGCATATACATGAAAGGGAGCCAAACCCTGCAAATGTTGAACCACAACCCAATCGTAACTCTGTTGTACCACAACCCAACCGTAACTTTCTTGAACCCCAACCCAACCGTAACCATATTGCTCGACAAGCAAACCCTAACAGTGTGCTCCCCTCCATTGAACAGCTGCGTGCCCGTCCCGGACCTTCAACGGTAGACCAACATCGTTACCGTCCAGATCATCATAGTCAGGAAAATCATAATCAAACTTCCTTCATGGTAGCACCACAAAACCCGTCTTCTGTGCAAAACCCTAACAGCCCGTACATCTCAGTTGTCGAAAGGGCAGCACCACAAAACCCCTCTTCTGTGCAAAACCCTGGCGCTTCACCCCTCGACCAACATCCTCACCCACCACCATATGTTGAACATCAAAATCGATATCCTACCTCCTTTGTGCAACGACCTCAACTTCCTTGGATTGTGCAGAACCCATACCCCCCCGATATGTAGGTTTGGATGCATCTACCATAGCTTGTGCTACCACCAATATGACAACGATCGTGACTCTAATGCGTTATCAGATGATGTTGTCGTTAGTGATGATCCATGGGAACAATATCACAAGACTGACAGCGATTCTGATTCATCCTTTTGATTCCAGGAGCATGACTTAGGGGTTCTTGTATTGGTAGATGTATTTTATGTTCGTGAATTCTCCTAAATTAAAATAAACCGCGTAATGTTCTTTGATGTATATTATTGTGATGGTCAATGTAAAAAATTGTGAAAAATGGCGTTTAGGGGAAGTATAACTTAAAAACTTAACTAGGTTAAGTTTTGTAACTGGCTTTACGTTTTTAAGTGGGTTATGTTTGGTCTCGGGTGAGGCTGGAACCATGGTTAAGTGTTTCCTCCTAATCCTCTATTCTCAATAGAGGATTAGAAAAACATCTGACACCTACCTGAGCAAGGCTGCAACACAATTTACTTCCCTTCCTAATCCGCTGTTAGCAACAGCGGATACACCAAAAACCTTTTTTTTTTTTTGACTTCCCCATTATCCTAAAAATCTTTTCAAAATACACCACTTCTTAAAAAAACTCAATGTTTGTTAGTGAATTTTGGAACAAATGTCTTAATTGTTAAATTACACCAACTCATAATTCAAACAGAAATACCAAACACAAAACATAGGAGGATACAAATCTGCTGTATCAACGTCCCTGGAATGATAGGCCTAGAAGTGACATCACAAGAACAGGTAACACTAAAAACCACAAACGAACAACAAAAACATAATAAATTAATGTCGGCCATAGGTCATCCTGTTGTGGCATGTTTCTCCACATCTGCTGCATCGACGGACCTGGGGTTCGTCGTGGTAGTTGACATCCATCTCATTTTGAATTCTTCTTGCACGAACCCTACCACGGTGTGTTGTAACCCTTGAAGGGTCCCCTTAAATTCTCCACTACGGTTCTTCCCACTCTTCCTTAGGGCCTAGCGTGTAAAAATGTCCGCTGTACTGTTCCCTATAGGTAGTAGTGTGGAATTTTGAATCCGTAACCTCGTGTGGTTCCTCACCCCTCCATGAGCAAACAGCAATGGCGTGAGAACAAGGAAATCTGAGCATTTGCCATTTCCCACATGAGCACCACCTACGAATGTATTCAACGGTGTACTCATTACCACCATGATCGTTCGCTTCGTCCCTTGAAACAACTGAGTAGCGAGCATCTGTGACATCATACACGGACACTTCATGTTGCATTGCCACCGAATACAGTTTGTTAAACCTGGACCAAATGCGAGGGGGTAGAGGGGTGTTGCAGGTTTGGGCCATGTGCGAGTGCCTGGCATACTCGGATACGTCTTTGGTAAACATATAATGAATTAACGCTTTTATAGGAAGCAGTCTTGCTTCGCGTAAGACGTTATTCATAGATTCGGATATGTTCGTCGTTAGGTTTCCCCAACGCCTGTTTCTATGATCATGAACAATAGTCCACTTAGTTTTGTCGATGTTGTTCAGATAGTCCCAAGCTGCCTGATCTAGCATCCGCATTTCCCTTAGAGCCCAACGATAATTCGATGGTTGACTTGTGCTCCCAATCATCCAACACAGCTTTCTAAGGCTTTTACTCTTATACTTTCCACTGAAATTGCTTCTTACATGTCGAAGACAATAACGATGGTACGCCTTCGGTTCCTTCCAATCTCCGAGGTTCTCTGATGTGTGTTAAATGCAACATATAAATTACATCAAATGAGGCATAAAACTAACCCTTTTTAAGTACTAATGTTGGAAAAAGAGTGTTTTTGTCTTCCTTTTGTATTTTCAGGATTAAATGAGCTCAAATTCACAAAAGAAGCAAAAAGACAGCTAAATCTAACATAAATACAAGAAAAGGAACATAAGTGGACTGCCCGACCCCTCAACGGCATCTTCCCAAGCAAAATAGAGAAGGCAGAAGACTGAACACGCCCCGTGCTCAGCCAACACGGGGCCGTGCCCAAGAAGCAGCAGAAAAGACAAACCTATAGAAGCTTCTATTGCCCACCACGGGGCCGTGTCCAGTGAACACGGGGGCGCGGCGAAAGTACAGCAGGCGCATTAATTGTAATTGCGAATTACAATTAATGAAGAGAGAGAGTGTCAGACAGGCACGGGGGCGTGTCCAGCGGACACGCGGCCGTGCCCAGCCTTCTGTTCAGCCTATAAATAGGAGTGCTTGGTTTTATTTCAACTCATCCTTTGGCACACCGCCTCTCTCACACTTCATCCACCACCCACCACCATCACAACACCATCATCCATTGTCCATCATAGAGTGTGTGAGTCATCTCGGGATCCAAGATTGATCGTAAGAGTTCTTGACAATCAAGGCCATATTTGCCTAAGTCTCTTACATCACTTGGTGAAGACAAAGTCTCTTACACCACGGGGCCGTGTCCAGTGAACACGGGGGCGTGGCGAAAGTACAGCAGGCGCATTAATTGTAATTACGAATTACAATTAATGAAGAGAGAGAGTGTCAGACAGGCACGGGGGCGTGTCCAGCGGACACGGGGCCGTGCCCAGCCTTCTGTTCAGCCTATAAATAGGAGTGCTTGGTTTCATTTCAACTCATCCCTTGGCACACCACCTCTCTCACACTTCATCCACCACCCACCACCATCACAACACCATCATCCACCACCATCATCCATTGTCCATCATAGAGTGTGTGAGTCGTCTCGGGATCCAAGATTGATCGTAAGAGTTCTTGACAATCAAGGCCATGTTTGCCTAAGTCTCTTACATCACTTGGTGAAGACAAAGTGTCTAGTGTAATACTTTTTATTTCTAAACTTTTGCACTTTTTATTTGGTTTTGTATTAATGACTTTAATAACTAGTTACTTATGTTGAAGGTGATCTTTCCTTATCGTTTGTCCGTGGTGTCTTGGCATTATTTTACTGTCTATATAAAATAAAAGATTTTCACCATTCATATCTCCACGGTCTATATGGAGGTATGTTGGCTACCTGGTCGGGGGTTAAGGGAACGGTTTGGTAAAGGTCTTGCCATTGTTCAGCGTTTAGAGGTCCTGCAATGGACCTGGGTCAAATTTAGTAGGACCTCCTTCAATGCTTCACGGTATTGGATGGCGGGGGTCCAAACTCTTTGATCCCCTCATAAGTTAACTACTATTAATACTATAACCCGGCTATTTAGGACAGTATCCCTGCTGACTCAGGCTACTTAGTCGAGGGTAACGTCACCGCCAAAAGCGGGGCCTACCATAATTTGCATTAATAACTTAATTAATTATCTTCCAATAATCCACCCTTTTAGGATTGTATCCTTGCTGACTCAAACTACTGGGGTGAGGGTAACGTCACCTTCAAAAGAGGGGCCTACTACAATAACTAAGATAATCTCTTAAATATGTGCAAAAGTGCGGAAATAATCAAAGGTTACACTAGATACGAGTCGGAACCAAGTGATTCATCTTGTCTATCTGTTTTTTCTTTTATTTTTATTTTCAGCATTTTAGTTAGTTTTTATTTTTCTTAGTTTAAAACCTTTTTCTAAACTTTTTATTTTGATTAGACGTTGAGGATAAACCGGTACTAAAAGCTCTTGTGTCCTTGGACGACCTCGGTATCTTACCAACGCTATACTACGCCCACGATGGGTGCACTTGCCCATATGTGTGTTTAGTGTTAGTAAAATATCGTGTTTTATAAATTTAAAACTTGGCTAAAAAGTGTTAAAGGGGCTTAAAATATACACCTAATATATATAACACTTCACACGCATCAAGTTTTTGGCGCCGCTGCCGGGGACACAAGGATTTTAAGAAAGTTAGGAATCAACGGCCTAATCATTTTTTTTATTTTCTTTTTAATTTTTCAGCTTCTGCAAAGCTCAGCACGGGCCGTGCCCGCTGAACACGCCCCCGTGCTAAATCATTGGAACTGGCAATCCTGTTTTAAGTCAGACAGTAAGCTGAACACGGGGCCGTGCTCACTCAACACGCCCCCGTGCCCAAGATTCACTTACTGAAAACAGAACCGTTAGATCCCGGCGGTTGGTAATTTCTGACATAAACATGAGTGATAGTAATTGTTTTTACTTTTGGCACTCTTATGGTACGTGGTGTCAATTATGTGGAGGCGAACATAAAGAATTAGAATGTTACTTTCTAAATTATAGGCCCCACTACATAGACCCACCGATTCCTTATAACCTTAAGAGGGGCGAAAGTAAAAATAAGCACTATCTCTCCCTCGAATGCGCCCAGCCAGATATTCTAGGGGAAATGCTCCTTGACGAGTTATTTCAACTAGAGAAGATAATTCTTAATTGGTTAAAAGAGCTTAGGAAGGACTTTATTGATCCGCCCAAAGACGATGACCATGAAGAAATGTTGGAACCGCATTCCGACAACCTCGTTGCTCCCAAAAATACCTTCATACCTAGCAAAGAATTGGACGATAGTCGTCCCTGTGCCGATTGTGCCGTGAAGGACTCTCCATCGACTTCGTTCGGTGCATACATAGACCTGAGCGATTCGGCATACACCTTCTTTAACGAGAGCCCGGGAAAGGGTTGGACTTGTCCACCTAGAATGAAAATAGGAATTACCCTCACCGACAACCTCTTGCGTTCTCGCCTTAGTTTAGGACAATTAAGGTATCTTAGGCACTTTGGGGTTGTTCCAACCAATCAGGAGCCACCCGATGCTAGTGAGTTCCTTAAAAAAACTAGACAACTTCATAAAACAGTCCCTCGACACGGGGCCGTGTCCAGCCAACACGCCCCCGTGTTCACCAAAAGATTCCCTTCTGATCAGTACGTCAGAATACGGACAACTTGTGTCAGAACTCCACCTGCACACGGGGCCGTGTCCAATGGACACGGGGCCGTGTCCAGGATGCTGTCGTTTTCTATAAATGCAGCCAAGAATTCTGCACATTTGGACCAACTTGGGACAGAGATTTGAAGGAATCTTCTCTCAACTATCCTAGGTAAGTCTAAAAGAAGGTTCCAACAACCCATCTTGTCCTTTCCTCTTTTAACCATTTCCTTCTTCTCCATCTTTCTCCAAGAACTACCATTAAAAGTTTGAGTTCTTCCAACTTTGTGGTAGGGATTAATGAGTTTTGTTCAAGGAATCTTGGTAAAAATATGTTGTGTAACATTATTTTAAGTTATTAATGTCTAAAAAGACCCCACAAATTCATAAATTAACTTAAAAATTTCAAGTTTCCTTGCTCCAAAATTCTCCAGAAAGATGAACACGGGGCCGTGCTCATTGAGCACGGGGCCGTGTCCGGTCACTGTTTCATCAAATAAACTATTTTTCAGTTTATTTTTCGTAGAATGACGAGTGAAAACAGCGAAACATCTTCCGTGCATTCATCAAACAGCCGAAGAGGAAGGAGGCCCTCCGTTGAAGCTACACTTGTGCACTATGTGATAGCATTAAGGGAGGCTCTCGACGAAATGACGTCAGTAGAGGAGGTCCTAATCGACCGTATTAACGATCTTACGGTGGGACTCGAAAGCAGCTTCCAAGAAATTAACCTCTTGCACCAGAGGTTAAATATTCTTGTAGCACCCCCGATGGAACCAGTCCTCCCTCAACAGGATTGGAACCTGGCACTCGGAATTAACAACCCTACCGGGTGGGAAGACTTTCCGGCGGAACCTCCCGTGGAGCACCAACAAGAGATCCCGGTGGAAATCGAAACTCCTCAAACTAATGCCAATGAGCCTTCTTTTTTCCTTCCAAGGGAGGTGGAGGAGTGGCTCGCCGACATGTGAGGAAAGACGCACCCGGTAGAAGGAGTTCTAAAAGGCCTTGTCTAACCAAGATTAGTAGCTTCTTGGAAATTTTGCTAATTAAAATAAAGTAGAGGCTAGAACTCCATGGTTTAATATTTCTTTGTTTTCATTTCTAGTTTAACATAAATTTAGGACTATGTAAGGTCTCTCTATGAGTGCAATGAAATGATGGTTTTTTTTTTAAAGTTTGGATGGTTCATAATGAATAAAACACACTCATGGTGGTAAGAGATGAAAAGGGGAACGAGAAAAATGACCCCATGCACAAGAACAAAGCAACCCGACATCAGTCTCTCCATTACAGAAGGTTCAACATGGGCCGTGTCCAACCAACACGGCCCCGTGCTGAACCCCCTGCAGAAAAATGCCCAGTTCAGGTAACTGGACACGGGCCGTGTTCACCAGACACGCCCCAGTGTCCTGGCTTCTGTTTCTTTTCTTTAATTTTTGTTACTGGCACCTGAACACGGGGCCGTGTCCGGTCCCCACGGGGCCGTGTCCAGACTGCCAGTAACATAAATCTTTGCTTTTAACATCATTTTACACATCTAATCAACCTAAAAATTTATTTTTGGGACACATTGAGGACAATGTGTAATTTAAGTGTGGGGGGGATGCTAAAACCTTGAAATTTTGCAAGTCTTAATAACAAGCCTTACACAAAACTCTATTGGAACCGCTAATCACCCCAAATTTTTTTCAAAAATTTCATTTTTTTTACTTGTCTAGGTTTAACTCGGGAAATTCAAGTTCTCAAAAAGGTTATATTTTTACAAATTTACAACCGATAGCGTCGTGATAAAAAGAACCAACATAAGAAAATTATGTAAAGGCATGACAAACTTAGTTAAAATTTGATTATATATACTTGATCACATAAAAACCCATTCCCACAAAAGTGAGTTTTGAGCCTTTATTGAGCATACAATTACATATCATTAAACTAAATGCTCATTTTTCGTTTCTTGTGTGAATAGCCGCTTGGTTCTTACGACTCTAGAACTTGCCACGACGATTCATTCCCGGTCCTTATCAACTTAAACCCGAGTAAGTAAATGATAGAGGCATTAGGACTAACCCTTTTTCTTTCTACACCATTATTTTTCATATTTTTTTTACCACCTACCCAAAATCCCCCTAGTTAGCCCCTTTGAGCCTAAACCTTTTCATTTCATAACCCAAACCAAACACCCTTTTTACCCACCAAAACCTTTTTCATTTTTAACCCTTTGTTTTAGTAACAAGCTCGGTTTTTCATATGATCGTTCAAAAAAAATGTGTTGATGATGAAGCAAAAGAAAATAAACAAACAAGTTCATCAAAAATAACTTTGTTTGAATAATAGCTTCATCAAAATAAAAGTTATAAAAATAGAAAGTCTTACGAAAACCAACACTTGTTACGCTTTTCGCCCTTTTTCTACTAACCACTAACCCAACCACCTACCTTTAACCCAAGCCTAACCCTTTACCCACAAAGTCCTCTTCATATTTACAAAGGTATAAAAGTTAAAAAGGAGGAGGATTGATTGCTTGGCAAGCCTATGGTAGGAGTAAGTTCCATGCCGCTCTCGAGTGATTCACTAAAAATACACCTTCGGCCGAGTGTGAGTGATTTCTCCCGTGAGGTATGTGAACTTGTATATAAATGGAATTTTAAAAAGGCATGTTATGCCCAAATAAGTAATTTCTCCTATGAAACGTTCTAAATAAATCATAACGAATAGGATTGTAAATAGATAAAAATAAAACCCAAAAAGATCTTGGATTCCCAACACTCTATGACAAGCCAAAACCTTCTCTTCTACCCATTCCATTTGGGAGTGTAAGCCACATATTAAAGAGTTTTGCTTGAGGACAAGCAAAAGTTCAAGTGTGGGGGTATTTGATGTGTGTAAAATGCAACATATAAATTACATCAAATGAGGCATAAAACTAACCCTTTTTAAGTACTAATGTTGGAAAAAGAGTGTTTTTGTCTTCCTTTTGTATTTTCAGGATTAAATGAGCTCAAATTCACAAAAGAAGCAAAAAGACAGCTAAATCTAACATAAATACAAGAAAAGGAACATAAGTGGACTGCCCGACCCCTCAACGGCATCTTCCCAAGCAAAATAGAGAAGGCAGAAGACTGAACACGCCCCGTGCTCAGCCAGCACGGGGCCGTGCCCAAGAAGCAGCAGAAAAGACAAACCTATAGAAGCTTCTATTGCCCACCACGGGGCCGTGTCCAGTGAACACGGGGGCGCGGCGAAAGTACAGCAGGCGCATTAATTGTAATTGCGAATTACAATTAATGAAGAGAGAGAGTGTCAGACAGGCACGGGGGCGTGTCCAGCGGACACGCGGCCGTGCCCAGCCTTCTGTTCAGCCTATAAATAGGAGTGCTTGGTTTTATTTCAACTCATCCTTTGGCACACCGCCTCTCTCACACTTCATCCACCACCCACCACCATCACAACACCATCATCCATTGTCCATCATAGAGTGTGTGAGTCATCTCGGGATCCAAGATTGATCGTAAGAGTTCTTGACAATCAAGGCCATATTTGCCTAAGTCTCTTACATCACTTGGTGAAGACAAAGTCTCTTACACCACGGGGCCGTGTCCAGTGAACACGGGGGCGTGGCGAAAGTACAGCAGGCGCATTAATTGTAATTACGAATTACAATTAATGAAGAGAGAGAGTGTCAGACAGGCACGGGGGCGTGTCCAGCGGACACGGGGCCGTGCCCAGCCTTCTGTTCAGCCTATAAATAGGAGTGCTTGGTTTCATTTCAACTCATCCCTTGGCACACCACCTCTCTCACACTTCATCCACCACCCACCACCATCACAACACCATCATCCACCACCATCATCCATTGTCCATCATAGAGTGTGTGAGTCGTCTCGGGATCCAAGATTGATCGTAAGAGTTCTTGACAATCAAGGCCATGTTTGCCTAAGTCTCTTACATCACTTGGTGAAGACAAAGTGTCTAGTGTAATACTTTTTATTTCTAAACTTTTGCACTTTTTATTTGGTTTTGTATTAATGACTTTAATAACTAGTTACTTATGTTGAAGGTGATCTTTCCTTATCGTTTGTCCGTGGTGTCTTGGCATTATTTTACTGTCTATATAAAATAAAAGATTTTCACCATTCATATCTCCACGGTCTATATGGAGGTATGTTGGCTACCTGGTCGGGGGTTAAGGGAACGGTTTGGTAAAGGTCTTGCCATTGTTCAGCGTTTAGAGGTCCTGCAATGGACCTGGGTCAAATTTAGTAGGACCTCCTTCAATGCTTCACGGTATTGGATGGCGGGGGTCCAAACTCTTTGATCCCCTCATAAGTTAACTACTATTAATACTATAACCCGGCTATTTAGGACAGTATCCCTGCTGACTCAGGCTACTTAGTCGAGGGTAACGTCACCGCCAAAAGCGGGGCCTACCATAATTTGCATTAATAACTTAATTAATTATCTTCCAATAATCCACCCTTTTAGGATTGTATCCTTGCTGACTCAAACTACTGGGGTGAGGGTAACGTCACCTTCAAAAGAGGGGCCTACTACAATAACTAAGATAATCTCTTAAATATGTGCAAAAGTGCGGAAATAATCAAAGGTTACACTAGATACGAGTCGGAACCAAGTGATTCATCTTGTCTATCTGTTTTTTCTTTTATTTTTATTTTCAGCATTTTAGTTAGTTTTTATTTTTCTTAGTTTAAAACCTTTTTCTAAACTTTTTATTTTGATTAGACGTTGAGGATAAACCGGTACTAAAAGCTCTTGTGTCCTTGGACGACCTCGGTATCTTACCAACGCTATACTACGCCCACGATGGGTGCACTTGCCCATATGTGTGTTTAGTGTTAGTAAAATATCGTGTTTTATAAATTTAAAACTTGGCTAAAAAGTGTTAAAGGGGCTTAAAATATACACCTAATATATATAACACTTCACACGCATCAAGTTTTTGGCGCCGCTGCCGGGGACACAAGGATTTTAAGAAAGTTAGGAATCAACGGCCTAATCATTTTTTTTATTTTCTTTTTAATTTTTCAGCTTCTGCAAAGCTCAGCACGGGCCGTGCCCGCTGAACACGCCCCCGTGCTAAATCATTGGAACTGGCAATCCTGTTTTAAGTCAGACAGTAAGCTGAACACGGGGCCGTGCTCACTCAACACGCCCCCGTGCCCAAGATTCACTTACTGAAAACAGAACCGTTAGATCCCGGCGGTTGGTAATTTCTGACATAAACATGAGTGATAGTAATTGTTTTTACTTTTGGCACTCTTATGGTACGTGGTGTCAATTATGTGGAGGCGAACATAAAGAATTAGAATGTTACTTTCTAAATTATAGGCCCCACTACATAGACCCACCGATTCCTTTCAAGTGTGTGCCATCCACGGAGATTACAGGCTGGCATAGACGGAATGCACTAATAGAGGGACCGAAGGCCCAAAAAACATATTTGAATGTTGGATGTCCTGGAGCCGAATGTGGGTGATGAAACCAGTTAACCAGGGTTTCGAGACTGAAGCCGTAACACGTACTTCGGGAGCTCCGCAAAGTTGCTGTCCCAAGTTCCATATATCCTCTCAATTGCCTTTCTTCTACCCCGCCACGCCTTTGTATACGTAACATCGACGGACATGGTTTGCTTTATGAACGTCCTAATGTGTTTTACCTTAAACGCGATGTCTGTACGAAATTGTGGAAGGATGTTTGCACTGATATCCTTAGATCTAAGGCATCTGTTGTTGTTGCGCACCACAGTTGAATAACAACTGTGGGCAGGTGCCCAGTTGGCAATCTGCCACAGGTGTTGGAGTTTTTGTTTTGATGCGGTTGCACGCCATTCGCAAACAGGAGCACCAGGGAAAGGGTTTTTATCATTTTTGTTTCTCGTGTAGCATTTAACTTTGTATAAAGTTGGTTTGCTATCCACCACAAATATTTCCCTTCCTCGGCGAATGTTCCACTCTCGAACAACAAGGTCCACATCCTGTTTGGACTTGAAAAACATCCCCAGGCGAATTTGTTTTGATTTTGGATTCCATATGTCCATTGGGTTATCTTCATAATCCGGACACATGTAATCCCTAAGCTCCTCATCCTCTTGGGGATCGTCATGTGGACCTGCAACGATAGGCCTAGAATGCGTTGGCTGAGACAAGGTCAACGCAGTTTGATCGTTGACTGCGGCCTCATCGTCAGAAGAGGCTTCATCTGATGGGGGGGCCTCCTCACTTTCTGAACTGTCTTCTGTGCTGTAAACTTCTGACTCATCAAAGCCGTCGTTTTTGTCGTCACCAACGACAAATTGAGAAGCGGGACCGACTAGGTTCTCAACAGATGGCATGAGGTGGTGTTCTTGAGTTGTTTGCCCATCTCCTTCACCATCATCATCGGATAACTGGTGGTCAACAACATTACGTTGTGTTATGTCATGGAGAAGGTTTGTAAAACTCATATGACGGAGGGGATTAAATGCCTCCCATTGAACGTAGATCTCGGCAATGAAGTTGCCTTCAAACACTCTGGCTAAGTAGTGCAACATTTCAACGCCATCTTCATTGAAAATTTTTGTTGTCTGAGGTGTCCCTTGATATGTGTACCCTAATAACATCGAAACCACAACGGATTCTTTCTGTAGTCGAACATGATTACAGATTGAATCGACCAATTCCTCATAAGACATTTTGTGTCGCATAAGGAATGTGGTTGTTAGCATGGATTGGTCAAATTGAACAACCCCGTTTACAAAAGAAAAGACACCACCCCCGTAAAGTCTAACGAGGTAGGGCCGAAAAGAATCCATTAACTAACAAAAGGAAATTATAAGGAAAATTGATAGGATGAAGTGAAAAAATAAAAGTTGTTGTGGTTATTAGGATGAGCTGAAAAAAGAAGGTTGTTTTTGGTACTTCAATCTTGATGTCGATTGACACCCTAATCCCATGGGTATTTATAGTGGTGAGGACCCAGACTATAGCTGGGTATTTCACAAACATTTAAGTAATTCTAAAATATTACAGTATTATTTGTATTAACGAACGGGGTTTTCTTGTTTATGTCCGTTCTTTAAAAGTTAGTTATATTCTAAAATATTACAGTATTATTTGTATTAACGAAGGTGTTTCAATACTTAAAATTGGTGTTTCAATTAAGTCTACTCTATGCAAAAAACATATTTCACTATTTGAAACTTTGTCATTCACCTCTATATTTTAAAAGAATGCTGCAACCTCTATATTTTAAGTTATAGATGGCATGTGATGGAAGTGATGGAAGCCAGACAAAAATCTGAAAAGGGAGGTAGCCATGTGAACCTGCTACACACCTTCATAAAATAATCAGCAAATAACAACTATGCTTATGAAATCAACGAGGCTGTTCAACTTTGCATATGAAATCAACGAGGCTGTTCAACTTTGCATATGAAATCAACGAGGCTTCATAACCTTGCTGTTAAAAACAGCGAAGCTATTTAAGATTGCAAACAAAAAAAGCGAGGTTCTTCAAGATTGCAATTCAAATAAGCGAACCTCTAGTAATTTGTTCATGAAATCAGCGAAGCTTTTGAAAATTGTTCATGAAATCAGCGAAGCTTGAGTAATTTGTTGATCAAATGAGCGAGGTTTAAAAGTTGGTGGATCAAATCAGCGAACTTATGAAGCTTGTGCAGGTATTTGTCATATGTTGCAGCTTTTTGCAGAATTTCAAATGAAGTTCGCTGAATGGATAAGCAAACTACCTACTTTCAATCATAAATTTGAAAGACACCTAATAGCACTCTTTGAGGGCTCAACCCCCCTATTTCTGCAAAAAAACTCGGCCAAACACCCCCTAAGTTAACAATAAAGCCCCCGCTTACGTGACGCTCATGTGACGTGACAAAACCCACACCATACACCATAGGGGCTTTATCCCACACCATACAACCTTAGAAATATACATTTTCTTAACATTCCAAGACTGTTGTTTTAGTAACTTTATAATCCACTCGATCTCCTTCTCTCTCATTATATCCCGTTAACACTGCATCCTATAATTGTTCTATTATATTATTTAAGAAACCACCATAACATAAACACCACACAACTATCCAAACACCTTGATCACAACACCGCTAGTCGACCCCTTTCTCTATGGCCAATTTACCTACTCATTCGACCACCTCACATCCCGACGTTCACACCAACCCACACAACATCTAACTTACAATCAAACCCCCACCGAATAAAAAAAAATGCACACACACAAAGAGTAAACCGATAATTCACACCAACACAAACTACACCATGTGTGCAACACACACTTGTAAATTACATACAAATGCATGCAACAAAATATCAAAATCATACCAATACCTTTAAAAACCGGCAACCAAGATTGCTATTTTTGATTGTTTTTGAAAGATAAAAGAAAACGGACTCTGGTAAGTCGTAAGTTAAACAACTCGAGCTTGAACCTAGTCGAGCTCGGGCTTGGCTCATTTATATTTCATACCTATGCGACATTCAACATATGAATAAAAAAACATTCAACATGAAGTACTTTGAATAATTAGATATCAAAAAAGTTCGAAAAAAGAATAAGAATATGTAATAAAGTATCAGCACTAGTGAGTTTCATTGGATGGTAACTAAAGAACGGTAAGTTATGGTAAAACTTATATAAAGGGGTAGGTATAAAAGTATAAACAACTCGATATGGTATGGTCCACATACATCAGATGCAGACTAGTCATATGCATAAGGTCTTAATAACCTGCCAAAATTAAGATACTACAAAACAAAAACAATAAAATAAAACAGATATAGTCTGCCTGTTCTCTTCGTGTTTCTCTGCCATTTGAGGTGTTAATAGTGACATGCAATATTACTCAAGATTGCAAACCACTCACTCGTATTAAGGGGCATTAAATGAGTTTTATGTTAATACGTTAACCGGATGTTAAGAGACCGAATTAGTTATTCTTTCATTTTTTAAACCACTAAAAATAAAGTTAGACGAAGTTAAATGGATTAAACTATTTCCTTAGAGTGAGATAAAATGAAATGAGAAAAAAGGTTGATATTACACTTAGGTATAGTTAAAATGAGTTAAAGTATATCCAAAGACCAAGATAATATTTAATAAGAGAGTTTTATAGCTCAACTAATAGTAAACACAGTACGTGACTTCATAAACACAGTACGAGCATCAAAAAAAAAATCTAATCTACTCCTAATTTTATACCATTGTTCAGCGTTGGACTCAAACACTCTCTGTGACACTCCGCATAGCTTATTCAGTGACTGCATGCTAAATTTAGGGACGAAATTTCTTTCAACTTGAGGATTATGTGACAACTCGTACTTTCGAGGTTAGCGTTAACTAATTTTGTTAAGTAGAGTAATTTTGTAAAAATATTTTAGGTAAATTACTTTTTTAGTCCCTGTGTTTTATGAGTTTAATTAGTTGAGTCCAAAAGCAAAAAGTTTAACGACCTGAGTCCCCATAAACATTTTCTATAACCATTTGAGTCCAAATTTCTAACATTGTTAAAACTATTCTGTTAACTTTTGTTAAATGACCAAATTACCCTTTTAATTAAAAAACCATTTTATTATTAAATATATATGCATTCTCTAGATCATATCCAGATCATAAAGAATAATGGATTATAATTTCTCCAGAACTCTCTCTCTCTCTACCTAAACCATCCCCATCCCACCACCACACCTCCACCATCAACACCACCATCTCCATACCATCAACACCACCGTCGCCACTGCGCCTCCACCGTCACCACCACCACCACCACTCCGTCACCACCACAACACCCACCACCGCTGCACCTCCACCATCACCATCACCACCACCACTACACCGTCACCACCACAACACCCACCACCGCTACACCTCCACCGTCACCACCACCACAAGACGATCTTCAACAATTGAAACATCATTCTGTTAGGGTTTTAGTAGGGATTGAAGAAGTAATTAGGTAATTTGAATCAGAGATTTGGAGATCGTGTGGTGGATGGAGATTATACAAATGAATTAGAGGCTTTGAGTTTAGCAGACTGGCCTGAAATTAAATATGATGTTAGTTCATAGGAGATATCAGTACACATACCGTTGCATCGTTTGCTCTCGTTGGTTTTACAGAGAGCACTTATGTGACAACTGTAAAAATCCAGGTATCCGTACAATTAATTAATCTTGATTAGTGCTTAATGACTGTGTTGAATTATACTTAACTGCTTTCTGATTATTGCATCATACTTACATGTGCATCACATATTGCATAATGTCACATCATTATTACATGCAAACCATATTGACATACATGATGCACAAAGCACAGTTAGCACAGTTAGCGGATAACTCAGAAAAATGCTGACAAAGTTCAGTACATAGACAAACATTGTTTTGAGACACAATATGAGCCAGAAACCAAGTGTTACACTAGGGTAGTGTGTAGGAAAGTGAGGATCACAAAACTGCATTCCTAAGTGATAGTTTAAGTGCCGGAAAGTGCCTAAAACTCACCCAAAGTGCTGAATTCAGCATAAATCTGCAAAAAATCAGCATTTTAACAAGCTAGTATCATGCAAAAATATGACTAAATGGTCCTGAATGCTTTTCTAAGTGTCGGGAATTAAAAGTGTCACAAAAGGGTACATAAAGAACACTAAACGGTATAGTTTAGCACTTTAACGAACCAGGATATAACCGAACAACCGGACACTACCCGAAACATCAAAATTATACTAGAAGCATTGTTTTAAAGTTTCCAAGCTAGTTATGGGCCCCGAACACCCTAACACGCTATATAACACATAATATGCATAACACCCTAACTATTATACTTAGAACCTAAGTAAATCTCCTAACTTACCATCACCACACAACTAATACCCCCCCCCCTTTGGAGACGGTCACAAGGGTGTGGCCCACCCTTGATCTTGCTTGATCTTATTTGATTTGTTAAGTGATTTGCTTTGTACTTAGAGAACATATTAACCAATGGATAATGAGATGTTGGAGAATTATTTAAGTTAACCATTAGATCACAAACTCATCATCTTCTTCACAACAACACACCTCCATCTTTCTTCTCTCCCTCTTTTGGCTCACGGGCGAAACCACAACCACCCACCATCATCATCATCATTCATCCATTCCAAGGTGTACACAAGGTGCTAGAAGCTAAGCTAGGAAGCTTGGTGGCATCGGAAGTGGAAGGACCTTCTCTCATTGCTTTTATCCATCACATTTATCATCTTCATCTTCTTTGGTTCTTCCCTAGCCCTTGTGCTAGTAGTAAGCCTCTTGTCACTTGAATTTACTTCTTATTTAGTTGGTTAAAAGATGGTGTATAAGATGATAATCTCTAACATAAAGCTCAAAACCATAAGAATACATATTGTTTAGTGTTGTTTTGCTTCTTGATGATTGATTAATTGTGTTTATGATGTTAGACATCATATGAAACTTACTAGATTATGATTAAACACATGATCTAGTAAGTTGAGGTGATGATCTTGTGAAAGACCAAGATGATCTTGTGAAATACCAAGATGATCATACTTTATATTTCTCATGAACTTGAAAATAAAAATGATTTTGTGAATGATGAAGCATGTAACATGTTACTAGTCTTAAACTTGGATGATTTCAAAACTAGTTTTCTCAAGAAACTAAGTTAAATCACAAGATTTACATAATCATGGATTTTGAAGAAACTAACCATGTTTTTAGAGGTGAAACAAGTATAAAAATACATTGTTAACAAGAAAAATTTAAAAGAATGATTTTTAGAAAAATCATCATACAAGTTGTAACAGACTAAATTTTACAAGAATAAGCTTTACAAACAAATAACCATATTTTTATGGGTAACAAGGCTTACTTAACAACATAGTAAGTTACTACAAGTTTTCATAAAAGTTCAAGTTCATGTTGTTGTGTAAATTGCATGATTTTGGCACCTGGTAAGTGTTGATTGAATTGTTGATTGTTTGTGATGATTTTAAAAAGAAAATGATATGCTTTGATAGCATGGACACCTCCATTTTTAGGGGAAACTATGACAAAATTTTCTAAAAATATAAACACTTAGAAAAATATTTTCAAACAAGTATTTACAAGTATATTTTAACCATGAGTTTCTATATAAACTTTGCCATAATTTTTGTTACAAAAATACAAATATTGGAGGTTGGTTTTTAAAAATAAAAGTGGCTAGATATATATATATATTTAGAAGACACATGTGTGTGAATATTTGTATACTTTGTGTAATAGTTATATTATTTTAGGGTTAAAATAATATGACTTAACAAAATACCAAGAAATTACAATCCAAAATATTACCAAAAATCTCAAGGAATAAATATACAAGTTACACGCATGATATTGTAAAACCGAACGGAAGAATGTAACTTAGAAAATATTCCGGAAAATACATTTATAAATATATATTTTGGTAAATAATATTTTGGACACCAAAAGAATGAAAATGGGATTTTCACAATTATTACAAAGTTATATCATATTTTTTACAAGGAGAAATTATATTATTTTTGGGAAGTAAAAAAAATATATCTTCTTGGAATTTTTAGAAGATATATGATTTTTGGGAAAAATATATATTTTCTCGGATAAACTTAAAATACATTATTTTTGGATAAAATAAGTTTATAAATATTTTCTAAGTGAGACTTGAAAATATATTGTCTCGGAACTACAAATATTTTCATAACAAAAGAAAAATTAACAATAATTTTCCTAAGAAATACTTCTTGAAATATATATTTTAGAAATATATATTGGATACTTATTAGAGATAATACGAAACCAATACATGGCAAGGTATACAAATACAAGAATACGAATACACATGTATGAGATACCCCCATCCTTGAGAATGTAATACGAGTACAAATACTTGAGAAGTATTATTACGAAACTATTGTTTAACAATTATTCCAAAATTTATAAATATAATTTAAGTTGAAATATTAATTATTTTGACAATAATTATATAAATGGGAATGATACCAGAAACGTAACTCAAAAACATAAATACTAAGACAAGGCACGACCCGTCCGTCTAATAGACGTTAGTACATTGTAGGTAGTCGTGTTTGCTGAAGGTACGTGAGTTACGAGTATTGAAGACACAAGACTGTGAGTTCATGTCCCCCTTTTCTTTTAACTGTTTTCAGTTTTATAACTTCGAGTGTGAAATACATGTTACAATTGTTTACAAACGTTTTATACATGGCATGGTTAGCTAAGGAATGTTACTACACTACTAGAAAATAAGCCTAATGCAACTTTTTAGAAGCAACCTTTTTCAAATTAGTTGCATTTGACTCTAATGCAACTCCATTGAACATAAAGGTTGCATTAGATCTTCTAACGCAACCTTTTTAAAAAAAGGTTGCAAATTAATATTGAATTTGCAACCTTTTTACTTAAAGGTTGCGAATTTTACTAAAAATTGCAACCTTTCAAGAAAAAGGCTACAAATTTTATTAAAATTTGCAACTCACGTTTTAAAAGATTGCATTATCAAAAGTTAAAATGGAACTCCTTTTATTAAATGTTGCAATGTTAGAAGTTAAATGCAACTAATATTTTAAACAAAGGTGTAAGTTAACCAGTTACCTGATTATTCCTCGAACATATCACGTCGGCTATAGTTGACTAATGTTAACCATGGCTAGTTTAACTAAACATATTGGGCAATACATGTGTCAATGTCTCACGTGTGAGTATATATGTATGTGGGTGTGTATTTATGTATGGCCTTAATAAACCAATACTAGCTTTAAATAATTAACCATCATGACTAATATTAAACATAACTGATGCTACTAGACCCGATTTTTTTTGTTTTGTAAATTACCCTAATTGCTCATCATTGGTCAATAAGGACACTAGTTGCCTCTAGATGGCCTATGTTATTAATAATCGGCTAGTAGTGAGGGTTCAAGTCATGTGGTAGACAAAAATGTAGATTAGGAGTAGGAGGAAGGTGTGAGAGTTAGGCGTAAAGATTCACGCCCCTAATGTCGCATTGTTTCATATGGTTGCTTGTGTATATTTAAACATAACCACCATATAACTACCATTGCTAAACATATGTTCCATATTTTTTTTTGGAAGGTGACTTTCTCTGTACAGGACCGAATAGGTCACCGGGGTCATGTCGATGACATTCCCCCGTCAGCCCCGCTCTTACGGACGCGATGTTCGATCGGGCCCCGGCCGGTGCGCAAGCTGACTTCCGCCCGGAAACCATACTGCCCCAACACGAGAGACTCGCTAGGGTAACAGCTGGGTAAAACCGGGTTGCCCTCAGAATATGTATTAAAAGGAATACCGATTAACAATAATAATAACTTGCTTTCGCTAACTTAAGTATATAGTTATTTTTACAGTTCTTCTCAATATTGGCAGTTGTATTCAATAAAGTTTGTCTCTGATCAATGAAAAAAGTATGTGGATATCCTTTCAGACATATCATAACTTCATATTTTAGATATCTTTTTGAGACGCTATGAATGCCAAAACCGCACAATGTGGTATGGAATCGAACTAATACCAATTGAATTCTTGTGTGTAACGAACTGAACTAAACTGATACAAATCGCTAGTAATTCCTACCAGTTATCCTTGCTATACCTAAATAATATATAATATATATGTACACACAGGTTGAAATATTTATATTTATAACTAAGATATCTAAATCAAATATTATATTAACGTTTAATACTTTTTACAATATGTAGTTTCTTTATACTACCTCCGTCCCATTAAAAGTGTCTTATTTTGATTTTTCAAAGTCTTTATTTATAAACTTTGACTTTAATTATATATTTTTTGTGTTATATAAAACTTGATGAAAATTAACCTGATAAAAACACTTGTAAAACACACTCAAATCATATAACTTTCATCAAGTATTATCTAACACAAACAAAATTATTGAAGGTCAAAGTTTATAAATAAAAACTTTGAAAATTCAAAATATGACACTTTTAATGGGACGGAGGGAGTATGTTTTTATATAATTAATTTATATTTATTATTTATATATAATATATAATAATAATAACTACTTTAATTTTAATTTTAGTATCCCATAATTCCAATCGGCTACTCATTTGACCACTTCCCCAAAATTTTATAACTTCCCTCTCATACTCAGATTTCCCTCTCCCCCTATCGATTTTCACCACTGCAGTAGTGAAGAATCGCGGCTGAGTGACAAACGAACCACCCCTACATCAATAGACGACCAATCATTGCCGCCAGACACTTAATTAGGGCTGGCATATCGGGTCAACCCGATCTGTTAAGACACGAACACGATAAGACACGAACACGAAACCTGTAAACACGAACACGACACGAAATCTTATCGTGTCAGATTTTCCAAACACGAACACGAACCTGTTAATAAACAGGTTACACGATATGACCTGTTAAGACACGAAAATGTTGCCAACATATCATATGACCTGTTTAAGCCACAAACACGACCTGTTAAGACCCGAACACGACCTGTTAAGACACGAACATGACCTATTATTCCATATTTGAAATTAGCAATTAAGAAACCTGTTTAATGAAAATTTAGTCGCCAAAGGTTCACAAAAGTCATAAAAAACGCATAAACACATAATGTCTTAACAAACTTAAAACAAAATCCATAAAAGTCTAATCATAACATCCAAATAGTTTCAAAATTCAAGTTCCCATATGCCTTTCTTTCTCAAGATCTTCAATTCCAAACATTAAAACCTACACACAAATAATTACAGTCATATTAGGTATGGACAATTTGACATAAACTCATTCATATAGTTTTATCAAGCAACATTTCTAGAAACATTTGAAGTGGGTACCTTGAGATGTTCTTGGATTTTTAACAAGCAACACTACTTGAAGCATTTGGAGTGGATACCTTAGGATTGTTCACGGAATTTGAAGCATCTGATTCACGGCTAATGTCAAGCGGCATTATATCTTCTGTGAGCTCATCTACACTAACTTGGTTCGAACCTACAAAGTACAAACAAATATACATAATAATATTAAAAGAATACCATGCAAAAAAACATAAAAAAAATCAAGAGAAAAGACATTACAATAATCTCCAAATAACCAATCTTTTGTGCATATGAGAGCCTCAACGGTATCTTTGCTAAGTGAACTTCGATGTTCATTAAGGACTCTTCCACTTGCACTGAATGTAGACTCCGATGCGACAGTGGATACCGGAATGGTCAAAAAGTCTCTTGCCATTCTCGCAAGTGCGGGATATCTAAACTCATTGACTTTCCAAAAAGCCAACACATCAAGTTCACAACTTCTGTCAACCCTTGACTCCTCCAAATACATTTGCAATTCGGATTTTTTGTTAAGTGTAAAATCTTTACTTTGAAATTGATCAAAATCCTAAAAAAAAAGAATTGGAAATTAGTTAGTCAATAATTAAACACACTGTATAAATATATAAATAAATTACCTTAAGCCTTGCGCTCATTCCATAGGCATGTGTAGAATCATCCATTGTGTCCTCAACCTCTTTACTTGCATTTGAAGCACGTGTTGGGTCATCTCTTCAATCAGTAAGTTACACAAAAGTTTATAAGAAAATTTAACCAAAAACTATAAAAGTTGAACCAACAACATACCGGTGTTTTGCCCTTCTTTTTCCCCACTTTATTTTGTGAATTGCTCATGACTTCAATCAGTAACTATATCCAAAAAAACAATTCATCTGTCATCAAACAGTAGTCGGGCAGTTCGAACATATTCACACAAATTGGACATCAAACAAAGTGGAAAGTTCAAACATATCTAATGGACATAAGTATGCAAATCTAAACTCAGAAAACAAAGTGTAATGTGTATGCAAAGGCCTCAGCGACATGATCAGTTCCTAATCAATTACCCTAAACTCAGCAATCAACAATCAAAATTCAAAAATTCAAACTCGTTGATTACAATAAAAGCAATGGTTGTATTACAGTGAAAATAAAAAATCAAAAACCAAAATTTATCAATAAAATTCGTTCATTATAGTGAAAATAAGAAATCAAAAACCCTAGGTATCCAAAGAAACACAATCAAACACAAAATTTATCAACAGAACAACACTAAAAACTCGTTGATTACCGTGAAAAGAACAGAACGATGAACACTTGAACAGAACAGAACGAACAGATGCTAAATGATGAACCGTCGATGTGAATAGTTTGCCGACGATGGTTGTTGACTTGTTGTCGTCGTCGATGCTGAATCATATGGTATTGATGAAATTTGAAATATCTTTTTTTATTTGGGTTCAGGTTTATAATATTCTTTATTATGAAGTGTTAGACATCACTTTGTCGAAATTACAATATCTGAATTCTTTGAAAGTTGCTTTTCACCATGTAACCTAGGAACAGGTATGTGTGGAATCTTTAATGATTCTTTTGTACTGTTTGGATTCTAGATTTTATTAATTTGCAACCTGTAATACACAATCTTAGGTTGCCTAAACAGAGTAGTGTTGGAGATGTTCTTAATGAAATAGTGTCAAAGGTACTTTGGATTTTAACTATAATGAACTTGCATTTAAGCTGTATCCAAGACCAAATTATTAAGTTAGCATTCCTGATTCATGCAATGCATTTTTAAACAGGTACATTATCTCATCCAAATGTTGAACTTAAACTTCTTGAAGTATTCTATTATAAGATCTACAAGGTAACTTAATGCTGTTTTTAAATTATTTTCTAATTCAGTTTCTAGTAGAATGGTCAACTTCAGGATATTTATATAATCAATATTGGACATTATGAGCTGAGGAGAAGCCAGTTAGCCTCTACAGAGGAGATTGAGAATATAAACCAGTATCTACATTTTTCATGTTAAGAATATAAGTTAAGCAACACTGATGCTTAGTGTTGTTATTATTTACATTAGATTATAGAAGAAGGAAAGAACCTCAGGCTCCAAGATTGCTTGATTCATGCTTATCACAAAAGAGGCTGCAAAAAGATATTGGCAACGAGCAACAAACTTTGGGAGCTATGGAAGGTTATCAAACAACTACCTGTTGGAGACCGAGAAGAGTAGATTTTATTCATTTTTCTTTACTATTTGTAATTGACAATCTGTAGCGACTATATTGTCATTTGAGTGTGGACGAGTATGTTAAGTACATTTGATTGTTAATGATATATGTGTCATTATTAATTTGGCGTAATTGCAATTGAATTTATGTTACAAAGTTACACTTGTGTATAGAAAAGGTTGCATTTGTTGTGATAGAAATTTGTACAAATGTTGCATATATTGTAAAGAAAGGTTGCATTTAAGTATAAAAAAGTTGTATTTAATTGTAGAAAAGGTTGCATTTTTGTAACTAATTTGTAATAAAAGTTGCATTTGAGTACTTAAAAAGTTGCATTTCAAAAGAGAAAAAGTTGTATTAGAATGTAAAAAAGTTGCTATTAAAAAGGTTGCATTTAAATAGTAAATGCAGCACTTTTAATAAAGGTTGCATTAGGTCTTAAAAAGGTTGCATATGGCCTAATAGGGCTGTAAACGAACCAAACGAACACGAACGAGGCCTTGTTCGTGTTCGTTCTTTAAGGAAATAAATGTGTTCACGAACGGTTTATGAACACTTACCGAACGAGATTTTATGTTCGTGTTCGTTCATTAAGGAAATGAGCGTGTTCACGAACGGTTCACGAACACAAGCTAACACAAATAAATTTGGCGAACGCGATGAAGGATAAAGGTGGATGGCCCAGAGAGTAGCATTAGAACTTGAATCCCTTATTGTGGAACGGAGGTAGATCATATTCGTCGATGTAAATAATGAGAAAAAAAAAAGGAAATGGTGCATACACAAGGTGAAAGAGGGTTTCCTAGTTTAATTGTTAGGGTAATGATATAAATAAAAGTTTAATAGTATAAAAAGTATAGATAAAATATATGAAAGTATAAAAATCTTTAATTAAAACACGAACATACGAACATAAATGAATGCAAATGAACGAATGTTCACGAACACCTTACCGAACGTTCACGAACACCTTACCGAACGTTCACGAACACAATTGAACGAACGAGACCTTTGTTCATGTTCGTTCATTTAACTAATCGAACGGAATTTCTTGTTCATGTTCGTTCGTTTATTAAACGAACGAACATAAACGAACTTTCCGCCGAACGGTTCACGAACTGTTCGCTGAACATTCGGTTCGTTTACAGCCCTATGGCCTAATGCAACTGCATCTAATGCAGCCCCCGATAAAAGGTTGCATTAAGCCTAATGCAACTTTTTTAAGGCCTGATGCAACATTTTATTGGAGTTGCATTAGCTCCATTTTCTTGTAGTGCTACTTGATCATGTGAGTGGTGGGTACAACACTTAAGGCCATTAATCCTTGTTGTAGGACCGAGGGACATGAGTGATAGATCTATTTAGGTGTAGCGAGCCCACACCCATGAGGACCAGGGTGGCCCATGTGGTGACTATGTCCACATACTGAAGCCGTGGCAAAATCCGCTAGGTTTGAGTTTTCCTGCATCACTTCACACATACCATTGGCCTTGCAAACCAATGGTGATCTATTTTTCCTTGTTGCTTTCATACCAAGATTTACATACATACAAAGATACTTTAAAGGTTATTCATATACACAGACAAACACATGAACTCGCTCAACTTTTGTTGATGTTTTCAAATTACATGTATTTCAGGGAATTAAGTGGATCTGGCGGGTGTTTGCATGTCCCAAGTTGTGTTATGAATAAAAAGATGTCATCCAAAGCCATTGGGGTTTAGGAGATGTATCTTAATCCTGGACGAGATACATGGTTCTAAACTCGGTTTTATTTAAGGTCTTTTGTTGAGTCTTCGTGAACTCCCTAAAACATGTTGTGGTTTGTAATTTAAATTTGGTGTCGACGTTTCAGACAAATATGTTGTGGTATTTTCAAACTTAATTTATGGATGAACATCTAATGGTTTAATCATATAGTGCTGTTATGATTGTATGCAATGGTATTAAGAAGTCACACCATAATCACGCTTCCGCAAAAGTCAGGGTGTGATAACTTAAGAGTTGTTATGGTGAATCTGAATCATCTGCTGACTCATCAGTTGAATTTGGTGATTTTTTCGGCCATGTTCTAGGTGGCTACCACCCGTACGGGTTCTTTGCTTTTGTAATGGAACATCCTCTGCGTATTAGGGCTTTCTGTAGTGAAGTTCATGATAATGTGGAGGAAGAATGGGGATGCTGCGATATTATCTTATGAGTGGTATCGTTCGGTTCGCTGGTAGGAAAAAATCTAGTAATTATCTAGTGAAAAGTTTCTTATGAAGCTGATTTATCGTTCTTTTTTTTAATGTAGGTCTGAGCAGTAGAACTTGATTTATTTCTTCTACAATGTTGTGCTGCATTAGCTCCAGCAGATCTGTATATTTCTAGAATCATAAAACGATTTGGTTTATCAACTTATCTTGATTTGGAAAGAGCAAATGAGTATGTATATTTTCTAAAACTCATTAATCATGTATATTTTTATGAATCATAAAATGATCGGATGTGGTTGTGGCTGTGGTGGTGTTGATGGTGGTCTAGAGAGAGAAAGAAAGATGAGAGCACTACGTCAAATATGACCTACGACCACACTTTTTCAAAAACCTCTATGCCACACTTTCAAATAAATGTGTGGCTAAAGGTTATTAATGACATTTCAAAATCTTCTAGCCTACTTTTAGCCACACATTTTATTTATTCATGTGACCATTGTATAACAATTCAAAACTTTTAGCCACACTATAAAAAATAATGTGACATTTACAAGCCACAACTCGAAAAGTGTGGCCAAATGTGATCTACGGCCACATATATTTATTTCATATGACCAAAAACACATGTATTTGACACGTTTAGCCACACTTTAAGAAAAAAAAATGTGACATATATTAGCCACACTAGCAAAGTGTGGCCAAATGTGATCAAAGATCACAGTATTTATTTTCATGTGACCAATAACACAAGTATTTGAAACCTTTACCCACACTTTAATAAAAAAATTGTGACACCTATTAGCCATACTAGAAAAGTGTGGCCAAATGTGATCTACGACCATAGTATTTGTTTCATTTGACAAAAAAACATGTGTATTCGAAACCTTTAGCCACACGTTAAGAAAAAAAATGTCACACAAAAAAAAATGTGGCCAACTAGCAACTTCAGGTGACCATGATTTTGTAATGCATGAATGCTGCTTGATTGTTATATCTATTTACTTATCTCTGTTTCTTAGATTTTTTAGCGTTTTCTGGATTTCTCTTACGTCTCTTTTTCCTATGAAATGTTGATAATTACCATTTTACCCCTCGTTTTGGTTTCTAGGCTGAATTTCAGAATGTTACGGATTCAGTAACTAAATTTGGAAAGGCTTCATGTTCATCAGCTTCTATTTCTTGGAACCCGCAAAGAAGTGAAACCCGCCCTATAAGTTTTGTGGTGGGTTTCAACTCTGATACTCCATAATTAAATTCTCCCAAGGTATGCCGCTATTAGATTCACACCATGCAGCCTTTTGTTATTCACGTATGCTTTTAGGATGCATTTTATATACTACGCTCTATGCTAAAACGTTCTTTCCTCAGGTATGGGAATTTGATCAAGATCATCAAAGATGGCTTCCAGTTGCAGAGCTAGCAGAGCCCGATGATAACAATGATCGTGTATGTGCTCTCGCATGGGCTCCGAACATCGGAAGGTAAAACGACAACTTTAAGGTGTGCGTATAATCATATATACTCACATACATAGAATGCTTTTGAGTTTTGAGTTTATTCGGTTGCTTTTGTTGTGTATGTAAACAAAGTGATTGATGTGTGCAAAATGCAACATATAAATTACATCAATTGTGGCATAAAACTAACCCTTTTTTAGTACTAATGTTGGAAAAAGTGTGCTTTTGTCTTCCTTTTGTATTTTCAGGATTAAATGAGCTCAAATTAACAAAAGAAGCAAAAAGACATCAAAATATAACATAAATACAAGAAAAGGAACAAACGTGACATGCCCGACCCCACGACTGCACCTTCCCAAGCAAAACAAGAAGACAGAAGACTGAACACGCCCAGTGCTCAGCCAGCACGGGGGCGTGCCCAAGTGTCAGCAGAAAAGACAAAGTGGTAGAAGCTTCTATTGCCTACCACGGGGCCGTGCTCAGCGGACACGGGGCCGTGGTCAACTATAAGATTCGCAGAATCCAGGCAAATCTTCATAGTACAGATATGCTTCTGCACATGTGGTCGTTCTCAGCGGACACGGGGGCGTGGTCAACTAATAAAGACAAGCTGCATTAAATGAAGAAAGAGAGGATGTGGACACGGGGCCGTGCCCACTGGACACGTGGCCGTGCCCGAGCTTCTATTCAGCCTATAATTAGGAGTGCTTGGCTCAAGCTCAAACCATCCCTTGGCACATCACCTCTCTCACACTTCACCCACCACCACCATAACACCATCATCCACCACCATCATCATCCATTGTCCATCATAGAGTGTGTGAGTCGTCTCGGGATCCAAGATTGATCGTAAGAGCTTTTGACAATCAAGGCCATGTTTGCCTAAGTCTCTTACATCACTTGGTGAAGACAAGTGTCTAGTGTAATAGTTTTTATTTTTAATCTTTTCGCACTTTTTAATTGGTTATGTATTAATGACTTTAATAACTAGTTTCTTATGTTGTAGGTGATTCTTCCTTATCGTTTGTCCGTGGTGTCTTGGCATTATTTTACTGTCTATATAAAATAAAAGATTTTCACCATTCATATCTCCACGGTCTATATGGAGGTATGTTGGCTACCTGGTCGGGGGTTAAGGGAACGGTTTGGTAAGAGTCTTGCCGTTGTTCAGCGTTTAAAGATCCTGCAAGGGACCTGGGTCAAATTTAGTAGGACCTCCTTCAATACTTAACGGTATTGGATGGCGGGGGTCCAAACTCTTTGATCCCCTCATAAGTTGAACTACTATTAATACTATAACCCGGCTATTTAGGACTGTATTCCTGCTGACTCAGACTACTTAGCCGTGGGTAACGTCACCTTCAAAAGAGGGGCCTACCATAATTTGCATTAATAACTTAATTAATTATCTTTCAATAATCCGACCCTTTAGGATTGTATCCTTGCTGACTCAAACTACTGGGTTGAGGGTAACGTCACCTCCAAAAGAGGGGCCAACTACAATAACTAAGATAATCTCTTAAATAAGTGCAAAAGTGCGGAAATAATCAAAGGTTACACTATACACGAGTCGGAACCAAGTGATTCATCTTGTCTATCTGTTTTTATTTTTATTTTCAGCATTTTAGTTAGTTTTTATTTTTCTTAGTTTAAAGCCTTTTTCTAAACTTTTGATTTGATTAGACGTTGAGGATAAACCGGTACTAAAAGCTCTTGTGTCCTTGGACGACCTCGGTATCTTGCCAATACTATACTACGCTCACGATGGGTGCACTTGCCCATATGTGTGTTTAGTGTTAGTAAATATCGTGTTTTATAAATTTAAAACTTGGCTAAAAAGTGTAAAAGAGCTTAAAATATACTTAAACCTACATATACACCTAACGCACATCAGTGATCTCTAGTAGTTCTTACTAATTGTTGGTTTTTAAACATGTAACAAGTTTAGGCCATATGAGTTGATAGCCGTTGCAACATCTAATGGATTATCAATATGGAAAATGGCATCAAACCCTGACCGTAATCGAAGTTTTCCAGTTGAGAAAGTTGTCATGTTTCCTTGCCATGACAATGAGGTATATGTCCTCTTAGAATTTAATGTATAATATTTGTATGAGTTATCCATCTTTAGTGCAAAGGGATTTATAATCGAGTCTATGCATATGAAATATTTAATTATAACAAATGTAATAAGAAAAACTAGAGTGTGAATTTGCAGTATTCTACAGTTACTTGACTCAAATCAAATTGAGATTTTATGGAAGCAAGCTACCTAACTATTAGCGGTTGATCGGCAACGGTCCCAACTTTAAAAATAACCGGTGGTGGTTCCACATTTTCATATATTGTCAACTAATAGACCTTTACCAATAGAATCTTAATTTATTTTTGTCCCCTTATCCTTTTCGGTTTAGTAAGGCCGTGGGGTATGGGGCGGGAGTTTGGGCGTGGGTTGGGGGAAAACGCCCAAGTCACCACCCCGGGTGGGCTTGGGTTGTGGCGTGGCCCTTTGGGGCTTGGCTTTCAAGCCGGGCGTGGGGCGATATGGCGAAGCGAGCTGGCATATTCTCATTGGGTCACCCGCCACGTCAGCAGGCGGATGTTTAAAATTTTGAAATTCAAACTGGTCCCCCCCATCCCCCCATCTTCTATAACCGCCACCCGGGTCCCCAAAGGCCCTATATATTGCAACCCCAACCCCACCGGTCCCCCATCCCACAAACCAAAACCCCACCGGCTACACCCACTGTCTTGAACCCGCTACCCCGCTGGTCCCCCCATCCCACGAACCCAACACCACTATGGCATTCTGGACCCGTCAAGAAGAAATGGCACTCGTAACTAGCGTCGTCGACGCTATGAAGGGGCGGCCACCGGGCCAAACAAAATATTGGACGGAAGCATTCGCGGCCTACCGACATAACGTCGGTAACGACCGCCACAACCTCAACGCGTGCCAACATAAATGGCGCGAACTACGGCCCAAGCTCGAGCGTTTCAAGGCTTACTACGAAGCGGTTCCCAGTGGCGAGTTAAGCCACGAGGACCGGGTGGCGGTGGCGAACATAGAGTTTCGAAGCGTGGAAAAGACGGCGTTCGACAAGATCGAACTTTTTGAAATTTTTTTAACGCTCTAGGTTTTTTTATTTTGTAATTTTTAGAAATTATGTAATTTTTAGGATTATGTAATTTTTAAAATTTTAATGAAGTTGTAGGTTTTTTTTTATAAATGTTGTGTGATTTTTTATAAATTTTTTGTATTTTTTTTTTAAACATTTATGCCACGCGGTGCACCCAACCCAAGCCCAACCCACGCCCCGCTATACCCCGCGGACACGTAACCTGGCAGTGGGCTGGCTCCCTTTACACGTGTCACCAAATGCCCAACCCAAGCCCCAACCTAAGCCCCACCATACCCCACGGTATAAAGGTTCATTGGTTTATAATATATGAAAAGGTGGGGCAACCACCGGTTATTTTTTAAGTTGGGACCGTTGTCGGCAAACGACTTCGGAACACCCGTTGCAACGCGCGGGCCTTCCCACTATAATATTATATATATATTACTAACATTTTGGATATTTGCAGTTGGTTAAGGAGATTTCTAAACAGACCATGAAAAAGCGAGCCATGGTTGAAAGGTTGAAGTGTTTGAAGAAAAGAAGACCTGTTAAAGCTTCAACACCACCAACATCATCGAATATTAGCATGGTTGAAAAGAAGTGTTTGAAGAAAAGAAGAATGATTCAATTTATCATGATCGTGTTGGGTTATAATGTAAAACATACATGTTATCACACCAAGAATGATTCGGTTGAGCTACGCGGCACTATGTATAAAACTAGTTTAAATTGAAAACTTATGTTATTATTGTTAATAGCATTTGGTTTTTAGTTTTCGAATGTTTATTGTAGTTTTTATTTGACAAATAATTGAAAATTAAATGGGTATTTACTCGAAAATGGTCACATGTAATGACAAAAAATATGTGTGACCAAAAGTTAAACAATAACCACACTTAAAATTATAAAATTTCGTGTGGCTATAAATAACCATTAGCCACACTATAGTTACTTGTTTTTTGTTGTGTGACAGAATGATGTTAAACGTCATGGGAAAAGAAGGTTATATGTGACCAAAGATTAGAAAATAGCCACACTTATAATTACAAAATTTATTGTGGCTATACATAACCATTAGCCACACTTTCATCACTTAGTTTTTTGTTTGTGTGACGGAATCATAGCAAATGTCATGGGAAAAACAAATACGTGTGACCTAATGTTAGACAATAGCCACACCATCATTACTTTGTTTCTATTATGTGACGATCTGATAACAAATGTCATGGGAAAAACAAATATATGTGACCAAAAGTTAGACAATGGCCACACTTAAAATTCTAAAAATGTTTTCTGTATCTAGTAAAAGTTTTTAGCTACACTTATAATAAATTCATGTGACTATGTAATAGAATCGGCCACACTTACAGTAAATTCATGTGGCCGTTACTACCTTTTAGCCATACTTAATAAGACAAAATGTTTGATTACAACAACCATTTTTGTCACACTTTTTTTTAATTGATGTGGCTAGAACATACTTTTTAGTAAATATATGTGACTATATAATAGAAACAGTCACGCTTAAATTAAATTCGTGTGGCTGTTGCAACCTTTTAGCCACACTTAATGAAGAAAATGCTAGATTTTAACAAAAAAATGTTGGAACCCTTTAGCTACACTTTTAAGTTCTAAGGCCACTAAAAAGTATGTGTGGTTGTATGATACCTACGATGACTCGAGCTTTGGTTACATTTGACATGAAAAAAATATGTGTGGCGAAAGACATATAGTCACACTTTTTTTGTGTGGCCGTATCCTTGTTTTGGCGTAGTGGAGGGAGAGATGAAGGTGGGAATTTAGAGAGAGAAAGAGATATGGGACATATAAGAGAGACATAGACTTTTTTTTATTTTTTAATTAAGGGTATTTTGGTTATTTAACAATACTTAACCAAAAAATTCTAACAGTGTTAGAAATTTGGACTCAAATGGTTAAAGAAAATGCTTATGGGGATTTAGGTCGTTAAACTTTTTGTTTTTGGACTCAAGTGGTTAAAAGCCATAAAACACAGAGACTCAAAAAGTAATTTACCCAATTTTTTAGGCATTTAGTTATGCGGTTTAGCTTTATGGTTTAGTTTTTAGCATTTAGTTTGGGTTGGGGGGGGGGGGGGTTAGTTTTTTTTTTTTTTTTTTTTTTTTTTTGGTTTTTGGGGGTGGGGGGGATTAGGTTTTTTGGAGGTTTTTTTGTGAGGTATAGTTTTTTGATCAAAATTATTCTAAAAGAACATTTTACAAAATTACTCTACAAGAACATTTTACAAAATTACTCTACAGGATCAAAATTAATTTACAGGATCATTTGTAGAGTAATTTTAATAATTACCCTACGAGCAAATAATTACGAAAATCCACCGCGTTTTTTTGCCGTTTTATGCTATTTGTACGTTTAGTACGTTAAAGTTATTTGTACGTGAACTTTACTCGTGATATATAAATTTTGCATCTGTGTAAAACATGTTATTTTATATTAAAATTTGAAAGATAAACAAGATGTATAGAACTTAAATTTCAGCTTGTTAAGATAAATAAGTCGAGCTGAGCCAACCTAGATCTTTTAACTTCAAGCCCGAGCTGAAGTTGACTAGCTCACACATTAAACAACCCTAGTTGAAAGAGCCTATTATCATATTTTCGACACGAAAGATTTGTTTACGCTCTTTAACCTAAATACGAATTTAAACTCTTGAACCTTTTTAACCTTTTTCTTATTCATCAAGTGATAGATATACTAGAAAAACTGATCAGGCAAAATTTAACTTTATTACAAACATACCCAAAATTAAATTTCATAAAACCAAAAGAAAACATTTCTTCTTCTTACTTGCTCTCTTAAAGATATAAAACGTTGAGTAATCAAGATAAATCATGTGTACATTGTAGCTTTTCTGTCATTTTTTAAAGTATTGATAAAAGAGTAAATTAAATTATGATGAAATCCAAAACTACATATATCAATCAAGTCCATTAAAATTGTAGCCCAAACGGATATGACTAATTAAAAAACACTAGGCCAGAAACGAAAGTAGATAACCCAAAGAAAACAAAACAGACAACACAGTCCTTCAACCTTAGCAAGAACCACTTCAATGGCTTCCATCAAGCCATTTTCACCACTTTCTTCACCATTAAACCACACAATTTCTTCACTAAAACCATCATTTTTCTTCAAACCCGTCTCCGATATCTCGTTTTCTTCGCAATTCGGTAGAGAAAGAGGCCATGTTGCAGTCTCGGTAGCATTCAATCCAAGTGGGAACTTTGACCTCTCATTATATGATGAACAAGAAAGTAGGTTCTTCTTTATCATCATCCTGCTTAAATTCATTTGCTTTCCTATTTTCATTATTAAAGTGTGCAACTTTTAGTGTTCTTGTTTGCTTTTAATATGCATATTACCATCAACCATAAACTGTTGAAAACTGACTGAACAGTCACCTTACCAAGTTGGTCAGTTATGGGGCTGTAAACGAACCGAACGTTCAGCGAACAGTTCGTAAACCGTTCGGCGGGAAGTTTGTTTATGTTCGTTCGATAAGCTTAACGAACGAACACGAACAAAAAATTTCGTTGGATAAGCTTAACGAACGAACACGAACAAATGTCTCGTTCGTTCGACTACGTTCGTGAACATTCGGTAATATGTTCGTTTATGTTCGTTCGTGTTCGGTTTTTTATGTTTATTTTTCTAAAAGTTTTTAATGTTTTATTAATTTTTTACTTTCCCCCATATGTATTATTTCCCTCTCTCTGGCCTTCTCGCTCTTTTGATATCACGCTCCTCATTCAGCTTATCTCTAATCGATTGAACCCAATATTATACATCCCTTCAATCTTTAAATGGTTATGTTTAACTACTTTCGTTGTGTACAATGTTTAAGATTAACGATGCCTTTTTTTAATTTTCAAAATTAAAGTTCATTTGTGTTCGTTTGCGTTCGTGGGTTGTGTTCACGAACTGTTCGCGAACAACCAAAATTCCTTAACGAACGAACACGAACACAAACTTCCGTTCAACATGTGTTCGCGAACAGTTCACGAACATCCAAATTTTCTTAACGAACGAACACGAACATAGCCTTGTTCGTGTTCGTTCGGTTCGTTTACAGCCCTAGTCGGTTAGGCTGGTTTGAGATTTATACGGTTCAGTTACTATTCGAGCTGACGGTATGAAACTTGAAACCAGTTGTGTAAACCGAACAAATTTTTTGACTTACTTATTTTAATAATCAAGATAAGTAATTATCATAGCTGCCAATAGGCATCGTAGCGATCGCTATAGCGCGCTACGTAGCATATAGGTCTAGTGTCGCTATTAAGGTTGTAGCGATGGATAGCGAGAATAGCCATACTTCATTTTTATTTTTTTAATATAAATAGCAATTAAATATAGCTATAAAATAACTGGATTTTAGGTTTTTGTTAGTTATTACATGTAAAATAACATATGTCTCAGGGTATTTTGATATAATATACATATAAAATTTTTGAAATTTGTTTTCTAGCGTATCTCTATTTATAAAATAGTCATCCGCTATTTATCGCTATATAGCATATAGATACCTTATCACTATTTGTCACTATTCGTCATTAACAACTATGGCAATTATGCATAAATCAAAATTTTTAAAAAATAACTACTAAAAAACTAAAAAGCCTGGTTCAAATTGTCAAATTAGAACCGCCAAAAGGTGCAAGCTACTTGCGTTTAGCCTTTATATATTTTTAAGTTTTTTCTGTAATATTTTGTTACCACCCATAATATATATTATGTTCATTAACCATCATTTATCATTTTTTCAAATTTGAACTTTTAACACAAATTAACAATATTTTTTTTTTAAATCAGTCTAAACCGTAAAAACAAAACTACCAAAACTAGTCGGTTTAGTTTATCCTTTTCTGAAACCGTAGTTACTTGTTTGTTGTTTAAGCTATTGATACACTAAGGGTTGTATATAGCTAGATTTAAATTTGTTCATGTTAATTAAGAAATACTAATTTATTTGCATTTTTATAATAGATGTAGAACCAGCCCCTCCACCAATGCCTCCAAAAGAAGGTAGATATGAAGTAATAATCAACAATGAGACAATTCGCTGTCTAAATTTATCACCATTTTCTGATGCCACTGGGATTACAACAACTTCATCCGGTTAGTATCATTACTTGAAACTCATGTAACATAAAGAAACACATTTGTGGATTATTAATTTGATTGTTAACATGTCATGTGTACTTCTAGTTGATCCAAGGGAATTTCTCGAACGCACGGTAGGATTCACGATTAATTATAATCGAGACGATGAACATGATATTCGAGAACTATCCGAATTCCCGGATATTAGATTATGGTTTGTTAGACTTGATGCTACATATCCATGGCTTCCTGTGCTACTAGACTGGCGAGCCGGAGAACTTGCGCGCTACGCAGCCATGTTAGTACCTCACCAGGTACGTTATGTGTCCTAAAACATGGATTAGATGGGGCAAAACATCTAGAATTTGGTTGGGTTAAGCCTGACAAAAGGCCTTGTCGGGTCTGGTAACAGGTTAAAATGGAATAAGTTCAGGTTATAATGGAATATGACAATACTGTGTTTGTGTCAAATGGGCCGTTTTTAGAAAGTATCAAATTGATTTGGATCAAAACCGGGGGGGGGGGGGGGTGGAGGTCGCGTAATAGTGTATTTTTTAAAAAACAACTTTAGTGTTTCACCCATTTGACACATTTTCCTTTTTAACGGACCGTCTAATTTTGGCTCATTTCACCTGTTATAGGCCAAGATATAACCTAAACGCACATTTATCATATGGGTTAAAATTGTCACCTCTAGTTGTAAGGTATACGATTAAATAATTAACAAGAGTAAATTTCAAAGTTCGTCCTTTATGTATGTCTAATATATCAAAGTATGTCCTTTATCTTTAATATCTTCAAGAAACATACTCGATGTTTGCAAATCCTTACAAGTTATGTCCTTTAGCCCTAACTAGGTTAATTTTTACAGTTAAGTATGACCAAATGGACCCTACATAAGGGTATTTTGGTCATTTACTTTATTTACAAGTTAATTTAACCATCCTTTTTCACCCCACGAATGCTCAGCAAATTCCCATCTAGAACACCCACCCACCTAAATATCTAGAGAGAGAGAGAAGGAAAGTGGCAGTGGTGGTGTTGTGGTTGTGTCGGGTGGGAGTGACGCAGCGACGTCCGATCTCCCACGACGGCGGCCCCCTCCTCTCGTTCCTCTTTCCGATGACACCAACACCGAATCGACTTACATCTGGTACCCGCCACTCATACACACACCTCAGATCTCGAGAGAGAGAAATCAGATAAGAAGGAGAGCCGACCGACCACCGGAAACCCCCACCCCCTTGGCGGCGGCTTAATACTCTTTTCTATCTTTCTAATTCTTTTAGATCCAAGTCACTCCGGTGAGATTGGTAGTGTTTCAGATGATGATGATGCTGATGAATGTTGAAGATGATGATGTTACTGGTGACGGCGGCGACAAGGGTGGCTCGAGAAAGCTTTGGGAGTTTCGGGCAGTGGATTCAAGATGTTCAATTCCTGTTACGGGTGAACGGGTCAGAAACCCGGGTCAACAACGGGTCAAACTCAGACAACTGCTCTTAGATCTGGAAGGAGGCGGCTGCTGGTTGTTGATTTTAGGTGTTCGGTGTGGGGTTTAGGTGAGGGTGTGGTGGGAGGATGACAAAGACGGGCCATGGCCGGAGTTATAAAGTCTCCGGCGAGTCGGATCGAGTCACAGAAGGTCGGGATTTTGCTAATGTTCGATTGCTGCTTCTGGATTTTGGTTGTAATGTTTTGATTTTTGCTTCTGGATTTTAGTTTTAGTGTTTCGATTTCGGTTTCTGCTTCTGGATTTTGGTTCTAGTGATTCATGTCTAGATTTGGTTATAATGTCTTGATTTCTGCTTCTGGGTTTCAATTCCTGATTATGGATTTTGGCTTTAATGTTTTGATATCTGGATTTGGTTAGAATGGTGGCTGGTGGGGGTGTCTGGCGGTGGCGGTGGTCGTGGTGGTGGCTGGTAGGGGTGTCTGGTGGAGGTAATGGTGGTGGCTGGTGGAGGTGATGGCAGAGAGAGAGAGTGTTTGTGTCTGGTGGAGGAGAGGAGGTATAATGTTTTATATAAATAAATGGTAAAATGTCCAAAATACCCTTATGTAGGATACACTTTGTCTGATTTAACCATGAAAAGTAACTGGATTAGGACTAAAGGACGTAACATGTAAGGATTTGCAAACATTAAGTATGTTTCTTGAAGATATTAAAGATAAAGGACATACTTTGATATATTAGACATACATAAAGGACGAACTTTGAAATTTACTCAATTAACAAATATGTTCTTGATTTTTGCAGATGAGTATGAGAATGGGAGTGGTGTTCAATCCTGAGGCATTAGAATTGTTCATAATGAAGAAAGTGTTTATAACATACTCTTGGTTGAAAGAAAATGACATCCCAAAGCCTAGATTGAAGGTTAAAGACATGGCAAGGATGCTTGGGTTTGGGATCGGAGACGAACTATTTGATATGATCGATCGATATTCAGATTCGTCTCCATAAGTTCGGATTGACATCCGCTTTCATCTCTAAACTCGAACTTCAACATGATTTATCGATAATTTGTTTTATCTTTGATAGGATACCTTAATTAATTAATTTATAATCAAGTAAATGGTACCCAAAACCGCAAACTTGATCATTCACTATATACAAACACAATGATGTATGATGGATAGCCAAATAAAAGGATCACCACATAGGAACTAAGAAATTCTAAGGAACTAAATAAGAAACTACTTTTCTTTTAATTATCTAATGCTTTAATTCACCAGGTGTAGTAAAATTTGTTTTCATTGATAGTACACAAGTCACTTGAAGAATCACATGTGACCCTTTTTTTTTTTTTTTTTTTATTAATATAAACATTTTTAACCCATTTATTTTTCTATTTGAAACCATAAACTCCAGGTAGCGCTAACAGTCCCACTAGTAGAATATAAATAAAGCGCCAAGGGACTTCTGGTTCAATGGCATAGGGGTGATGGTTAATGCTTGAGATCTCTAGAGGTTTAAAGTTCAAAATCTGACTCAAGGAGGTTTTCTCATAATGGTGGATTTCCCCCTTGATGATGTTCTTCGGTGAGTTAGACTTAGAGTGTCAAAATCAGTATGGACGATTGACATCCCGTCTTAAGAAGACTCACTTGAGTATTGGGGGTGGATTCAAACGCCGTTAAAAAAAGAATATAAATAAAGTAATTACCACAAATCCTTATATTCGGTTGTAAGATTTACTCGTGACCGAAAAAATAAAGGGGGGAAGTCAAAATAATTAAATAAAAAATTAACCCAACTGAGTCGTAGCCCAGACACTTTTATGACAAGATAGGCCCAATTACTGTTTCAGTTTTCCTTTCTATAACTGGAGCTGGCTCGTGCGAATAATAATTTACACTTATGTTCAAAACTTGATCAGCGCTACGATGCAATTTTCTAAACTTAAACTCCGTCCCACTTGAATAGGGCTCAAACGAATCGAACGAACACGAACAAGGCCTTGTTCGTGTTCGTTCGTTCGTTCGTTAAGGAACAAATTTGTTCATGAACTGTTCACGAACGCCTACCGAACGAGATTTCTTGTTCGTGTTCATTCATTAAGGAAACGAACATGTTCGTGAATTGTTCACGAACACTTACCAAACGCAAATGAACTCTAACAAATGTTCATGAATATAAATGAACACAATCGACGTTTATGAACACAAATGAGTACAATATTCAAATACGCATTCATCACAAACATTACGAAGAATCCACAAAAAATAAGTAAACACTTAACATAATTATCCGAACACAGTTGACA
This sequence comes from Helianthus tuberosus, assembly GCA_030545235.1. NCBI lineage: Eukaryota > Viridiplantae > Streptophyta > Magnoliopsida > Asterales > Asteraceae > Helianthus > Helianthus tuberosus. The sequence continues at coordinate 32,828,713 of CM060400.1, forward strand.
TGATCATCTGAAACATTATTAACAGAAAATTATGAGTTTATCAACCTTAACACAAACGAAAATTGAAATAGTGAAATGAGAGATGTTGTGGGAGGCATATAAGATAAGTAGGGTTTTAATATTTTAAAACTAGAAACGATAAAACAAAATACAACATATAAAAACCTTTAAACGAACACAAATAAAAATTAATGAGCGAACATAAATGAACTCATTACAGAACGCTCACGAACATAAACGAACACATTACCGAACGTTCACGAACATAAACGAACTAATGAAATCTTTGTTCATGTTCGTTCGTTTAACTTAACGGACGAAATTTCCTGTTCGTGTTCGTTCATTACTAAACAAACGAAAATAAACGAACTTCCTACCGAACGGTTCACGTACTCTTCGCTGAACGTTTGGTTCGTTTACAACCCTACACTCAAATCATCATTTATGTAGTATATACATACACACTTAACTCGGTACATAAAGCCCATTTTCGAGGTCGAGTGCATTTATTAAACTTGCCCCTATTTAGGCATAGCTCGTTTAAGAAAAAAAAAAGTTATACATTACATAATTATAAAAAGACATAAATACAATTAGTCTGTGAAAATACAAGATATTTTACTAATCATTTTGAAGTTTGATGATCTTTATTATCACGTACACTATTGAACATTTCCAGTTAAAACGTGGCACTGACTTTCAACATCTACAATTGTATTATGAAGTAATGCATACATATGATATCGCTTAATACTTTCAAACCTTAGGCTCGTACTAGACCTCGTACATTTCCCTACTAAGATTAGAGTACACATGAAGAAACACAGAACTAATTTTAGGGTTGATTAGTTTGGTTTATGTTTCTACCATAGTGGTTAATCTTCTTATGACTTTCTGAGCTCCTTAATGATCCGACAATCCTGCAAAACAGAACACCGTTAGCTCGTTAAGAGGGGAATATGGGGGTTTCCCTCTTAACCAGGCTCCGGCGTGAGAATAAGCGACTGTTTTGGGGGAGATAAATATGTGTTAAGAGTGAGAGTAGAGGGAATAGAATGTTTAACCTGTGAACTGAGGTCTCTATTTATAGCCGGAGAGGTGTAAGAGGATGTGGGCTGATGGGCCTTGGGCCGGAAGGCGACAACATAGAGGATATGATCTTTGTCTCACTGGTGTCGACCGTTAGTGGCTTCTAGAAGTTCTCCGGTGCTGGCGCACCGTGATTGGAGCCACGTGTCACTGTTGTCGGCCTAGCCGTCCTTCTGCCATCAGCAGGTAAGTGGAGATTGTGGGGCATGTGTCGCTGCCCCCTGATTGGTGCCATGTAGGCGTCCTTTCGTACTCTCTGTCTCCTGCATGTCAGACGATCGTGGAGCACGATTGAGCACAGCCTGAAGGGCGCGGATTGGCTCTTTTCTTCTGCCACTTGTACCTTCTGTACCTTCTGAAGTTGCCTTGCGCTATAATCCAGCGCGACCCTTGTTGAGAACGTAGCTAGCCAGCGCATGATTATAGGAGCTGGAGGCTCTTATCCAGAATGCTAAGTGTTGAGTTTGGTGTGCTTTCTTGTTTAGACCTCGCACGAGGTCAATACATGGTGAGGTAACCCGCGCGAGGTTGGGATTAAACATCTTGCTGAATAAGGAGTATGGTCATGCGCGCGACCTGCATGAAGGTCTGCGCGGCTTTTTGGGACCATACCCCTTCAAGTCCCCCCAGTCTAGTGTGCATCATGCACGAAGCAAGTGGTTGGAGCTCTGGACTTAGAAAAAGAAGTGCTAAAGGAAAATGCTTGCTTTGGGTTGGTAGACGACGCGCGTGTAAATGTTTGACAGTTGCTACGGTGCGACTACCATACCTGACTGTTGGAGATTCTTCGCTTTTTAGTGTAAGCGTGCAGGCTCATTGGATAATTATGAATATTGCGCGGTCTGATTAACTTCTGCATGAAGTTTGTAGTAATTTTGGGTGGGAAAAACCTCGAATTTTGAATTCTGACAGGTTGGTAAGAAATGTTGTTGATGGCGACGTTTGAGTTCACTGCTGACACGATTATGATGGCGCCTTTCCTGACGGTTCGGCTTTCCGTCAGTCGAGTGAGGGCCACGCGCGCGTGATAAACGTTACTCCGGGAATCTCGCCTTACGTGGCAGCTCCTGATAGGCTATGCGCGCGGTGAATTCGACACGTTTACCTATCGCATTAAATGCGATAGGTATATATATCCGATGAGGGGTGAGAAGATCATTATCTCTTCTACTGTTGCTATCTTTTCTCTCTATTTCTTCTTCAAGTCTCCAAATCTTCAAACTTTCAGTAGCAGATCTTCAAGATCTTTAGCAGATCTTCAAGTTTTCCAGAATATTCGAACTTGCTGGTTGAGTATCCATGGCTGAAGAACATCTTCAAGAAGAAAACCCAGGTGAAGAAGGTCCCATCCCTGTCCTCAAATGGAACTTAGGGATATTCGAACAGACTACACGAGGGTTTCAGTTTCCACCGGAATGGGATGCTCGATACCCCGGCCAAAATCAGACGGCCGCCGATGCACCGCCGGCGTATATTACCCTTTTCGAAGACTTCTTCTTACAGGGCAACTTCCGGTTGCCGGTGACGAAATTTATGGCCCATATACTTCAGTATTATGGGTTCCACATTTCTCAGATGAGTCCACATGGAATGGTGAGGGTGTGACACTTCGAATTTCTATGCCAATCCCATGATATAGAGCCGACGGTGGAAAGGTTTAGGGCGTTCTATCAGCTAATCAGGAACATGGGCTTCTATTCTTTTGGCAACCGAGGGTCTGCCATGAAGATACTTCTGAACCCACCCAAGAGTTTCCATGACTGGAAACAAAAATTTGTCTTCATTCTAGAGGAAGTTATCCCAATTGCTATGACCTTCCGTGTGCCAGACGTGATCGAGAAGGAGGAGTTGCCGATACCTAAGAAAGAGGATTGGTATGTGAAGCTCACTACCACACCTAACCGATTTTTTGGTGAAAACGTCCTTGTTGCAGCGCGGATGAGTGATCAATGGCTAGCTGATAGTGAAGAAGTTCCGGTTTTGAAGTTTCAGGGTAGAGGTTAGTTGTCTCTTTGATCATTTCTGTTTAATTTCGTTGTACTCAACTGTTGAACTTTGAATGTAGAGGCACGCCTTTACCAAGCTGCTTTCCCCACTTTTGGTGGGTCCATGGGCGTGCGCCCGCTGGAAGCAGGCGGGCAATATTGGTATGACGCGATTAGAAGTCACTTTATGTACCCCGTGGCTAGAGCTTTTGCCAATCCGCCTACCGCGACTGAAGGTGCGCATATACCTAACCCCAGGCCCTTGTGAGCTATGACTTTTGCTGGGAAAGAGGTCCTATATCTTTCCAGCGAGGAGTCTGTAGGGTCTTCAAATGGGGAGCTAAGTTCGTGGTCTAACATCTTTGCAGGTGTGTTGCGCGTCCTGGGGATTGACCCTGAAGAAAAGAAGAAGAAACCCAATAAACGGAAGAAGGTTATTACCCTGGATGCTGAAGTGACCAGCAAGAAAGGCGAGAGTAGCCGCGTGACTGCCGGTGCTGCTGATAAAGGTACTCTACGCTTTTGTCAGAGTAATTTGGAGGATTACGTTATTATTAGTGACTCACTTGAAGGTTTATCGCGCATAGGCGAGAAGAAAGGTGGCGCCGCTGGGTCGAAGAGTTCAGGTAGCGCGGGTTCTCGAAACCCAGATGCTGGTGCTACTCCCTCTTCCATCGCGGTTGATGATGAAGAGGAAGAAGAAGAAGAGGAGCCTGCTGAGAAGTTGGTAAGCCGGAAGTGAAGTAGGGAAGAGACCACAGCTGGTGTGTCTGTTGCGCAGAAGGCTGGTGGAGTCCCCTTAATCGGAAAACAGAGCAACCTACGCTCTCTTTATAAATTTTCTTTCGGTTAGTTTCTTGGCTACCCTGACTTCTATGTTGTTATCTCTTTCTAACACTTTGTTTCTGCAGAGGACAAAAAGAAGACCCCTGAAAAGAAGGGTGTTGTGTTTAAAGATTCACAAGAGCCGGCGCAGAAAAAGACCAAAGTTATAATCAAGCCTTTCAAGACTGCTGGGGTAGAGTCTGAGAAGGAGAAAAAAAAGGCTGCTGAGAAGCCTGTTGACAAGGTTGCTGAGAAGGAGGAGAGAGGGAAAAAGAAGGCTTCCGAAAAGCCTATTGATGATCCCAAGGAGACCGGGGCCACTGCTACAACTGCACATGAAAAGGCGCAGGGTCCGGAGGTCGTCCACATCACGGGGCTTGGCCAGCCCCTTCATGAGAAAAGGAAGGAACCCGAGGTTGAGAAGCCAACCAGAACTGCGCAGCCTGAAACCCCCTTTCATACTGCTAAAGTAACTTCTACTACTGGGGGATCAGGGCGATTCATAAGGAAAAATCTGCTGCTGCAGGTGGTGCGAGCTCTGGTGGTGCTGGAGGATATATGCCTCAGGTTATCGGTCCGAAAGATACCTTGGATGATATTTACTACAAGACCTATACCGAAGAGGCGCGCGGTAATGCTCCCCACCAAGCTCCCTGGGGTTTGAAACAGAAAGATACTTTCTTGGAGTTTAGTGCGTATCATGACTGGTTCCTGAACTCACTCCCTCCTGGTGAGGTTAACCGTCAAAGGGTGCGAACTCACGATGGGATATACCAAGCTTATGTCGTTGGAGAGGCCAATACTCGCGCCGCCAATCACCAAAATGTTCGTGAGTGGCGCACGATGGTTAAGGAGCGGGCCGACTGGGAGAAGTATCGTGAGCGCCTTGTGAGGCAGGCTAAGGAGTTCGAGAAAGCTAATGCTGCATTTGCTAAGGAGAAGTCTAAGTTTGAGGCCGATAGGAAATAAGAGGAATGGGGCCGCGAGGGCCTTAGGGGCAAGCTTCGCGCTGCTGAAGAGCTATTGTCAAAAGAGCGTGCTGAGTTTAAGAAGATATGTGAAAAGGATAATCAGCGCGCGTATGCAGCTCGCAACAAGATTACCGACCTTGAAGCCCAGAATTCCGCATTGTCAAAGAAGGTTGAGGATCTTGTAGCTGATAAGGAGCGCTCTGAGGTTCAAAAAGTTCAACTCCTCTTTTCCATGTTGCTTTTCATTTGTTAGAATTCTAAGTCTGTTTTATCTTTTGTAGGCTGAGCTGAAAGCGCAGGTATCTAGTAAGGATAAAGACCTGGCTGCTAAGGACGTGGAGATTGCAGAGTTGAAACGTCGTGTGCAAGAGTAAACCGACAAAAGTGAGTCCTTAGATATTGACCTTGAGGCCGAACGAGTAAAAGCTGCTACAGCTGAGGAAGCCAAGAAGAAGGCCGAGGAGGCGCGATACGTGAGTACATCAGCCCTCAATGTAGCGCAAAATAATTACTCCGAAGTTCAAGGAATCGTTGACACGCTGGCTTCTGAGGCGGAATGGATGCGCGGCAAGGGAGTGGTCCTGGTAAGGTTCCCCCTTTATTTTTTCCCTCAAGCTTTATTTGCTAAAACCTATTTCTTATCCATTGCCTTTGCTGCAGATGGACAAATCTATCCTTAATGATTCCGAGCTTGACGGAGCTGTTGCTACTCTCATAGATGCCTCGCGCGCGGTTGGTCACTGTGGAGGTTATCTAGAGTGTTCGCAGCATGTTGAAGAGGCGTTTGGACAAGAGTTTGATGTTAGTCATTGCTCAGTGACCGATCAGGCTGATGCTGAGTTAGACTGCGCTGAAAAGGCTTATGATCATTTATCATTGCCTGTGATGGATCTAGTTGCAGAGGCACTGAGGCATGCTGATTGGTGTCAGCGGCTAAAGGCCATTCTCGACCCTCCAGAAACTGTCGAGTTATCTGATGAAGAAGAACCGGCTGGTGATGATGGTGGTGGCGATGGTGATGGAAATGATGATGATGATGATGGAGGTGATGGTTATGAGTAGTTATTGTTGATAGGCTTCGTGCCTTGTAATTTTCTTTTTTCATGTTGAATGTAACTAGACGCGTGGTCGCGCTATTTTGCAATGAAGCAATGGTGTTTTTGTTTATTTCTTATGTGCTCATTGCGCGGTGCACCTTTTATAATATAGCATTGTGTTTGCTATTAATTTTGAAGTTCATATATTGCACTGTTGTTAGAAACTTTGGTTAAATTAGTGCGAATGAATGTAAGTGTGGCTCTTGTGTGAGCGTAACTGCCCGGTCTCGCGCTGTGTTCGTGGAGGACCTTGGAGGCATAACTCAAGAGTTCGTAATTTACTGAAGTGTTTTCATGCTAATCAAAAGTTTAACATGCATTTGTACCGTAGAAGTCACCATGACAAGAAAAACATAAGGCATATGCTTTCATTGAGTAGGAAACAAACGCTTAGGCCAACATACATCGTGGAAATAAAATAAAGGGCGTATAGCCAACATATGAAATTTAGAAAGGCGCGTGACCAACATAAGTGGATAAAGGCGCAAGGCCGGGATCAATCACATATAACACTTGCGTAATTGTTGCGCGTTCCATGTGCGCGGGATGATGTGTCCATCCAGAGTGCGCAATTTGTATGCCCCCTTCCCTAGCACCTCGTGTATTAAGTATGGGCTTTCCCATTTGGGTGCTAGCTTTCCAGGGCGTCCAGCGTTTGAAGCTTTATTGTCTCTGAAGACATATTCTCTTGGAGTGAAGGTACAAATGCGTACTCTTGCATTGTAGTACCTCTCCAATTGTGTCTTATACTTGGCTTCTTTGATTCGCGCTATTTCACGCCTCTCTTTGAGTAAATCCAAGTCAAGACGGCGCTCTGCCTCGTTATCGATTGTGTTGACTGCTGTCAAGCGCGGCGAGGGGAGGCCAACTTCAGTTGGGATAACCGCCTCAGAGCCATAAACTAGGCTAAAGGGGGTTTCGTCAGTACTTGTTTTCGGCATGGTTCGATGAGCCCACAGGATGCTCGGGAGCTCATCTACCCAGCCTCTTCTCTTTGGGCCCAGTCGGGCCTTTATCCCATCAACAATACTTTTGTTGAGTAAATCCAAGTCAAGACGGCGCTCGTTATCGATTGTGTTGACTGCTGTCAAGCGCGGCGAGGGGAGGCCAACTTCAGCTAGGATAACCGCCTCAGAGCCATAAACTAGGCTAAAGGGGGTTTCGCCAGTACTTGTTTTCGGCATGGTTCGATGAGCCCACAGGATGCTCGGGAGCTCATCTACCCAGCCTCTTCTCTTTGTGCCCAGTCGGGCCTTTATCCCATCGACAATACTTTTGTTGACACTTTCTACTTGGTCGTTGCCTTGAGGGTGCGCAACGGAAGAGAAAGTGTGTTCGATCTTCATTTCTTTCATCCACTTTTGAAGGTCGTCAGACGCAAAATTGGTGCCGTTGTCGGTTACAATCTTGAGTGGGAGGCCAAACCTACAAATGATGTGTCCCCATATAAACTTGAGCACCATCATTACAGTAGTTGAAGCGAGAGCTTTGGCCTCCACCCATTTAGTGAAATAATCGACGGCCACGATTATAAACTTTACAACACCTGGAGCTTCGGGGAAAGGTCCCACCATATCAATCCCCCACTGCTGAAAAGGCCAAGCAGTGGATACAAGGATAAGATCGTTTTTTGGGCGCAGGGTTTTCGGGGAGTGCCTTTGACAGGAGTCACATTTGCGCAATTCCTTTAGAGCGTCAACGTGCATCCCTGGCTAGTAGTATCCAACGTTCATTATTTTCGCGACAACCATGCGCGGGCCTGCATGTATGCCGCAGATACCCTCGTGAATCTCTCTGATTAAGTAGTTTGCATCTTGGGGGTCCACACAGCGCAGGAGTGGCCCCAAGAAGGATTTTCGGTACAAGATACCACCATTCATCTCATAATGCAAAGCCTTGTTTTGTATCTTCCTTGCCTCTGCTTTGTTTTCAGGGAGTATTCCTTCTTGCAAATACTGGATTATAGGGGACATCCAAGATGGTTGCCCTATCTCGATCATATTCACTTGACGCAGCAAAACCGACGGGTTTTTTAGTACCTCGATTCTTACATCTTTGGCGAGATGTTGAAAAGAAGTTGGAGCGAGCTTGCTCAAGGCGTCTGCTGGTTTGTTCTCTGAGCGATTGATGTGCACCACCTTGTATGGCTTGAACTGTTGAAGCAACTCTTTTGCTTGGTCTAAATACAAAGCCATAATTTCGCCCTTTGCACCATATAATCCGTTGATTTGACTGGCGATCAGGAGTGAGTCAACATGCGCTTGCAGATTTTGAGCTCCCATTTTGATGGCGAGGCGCAAGCCTGCCAAGAATGCCTCATATTCCGCCTCGTTGTTGGTGTTTTTGAAATCCAATTTGATGGCGTATGTAAATTCATGTTTCTCAGGGCTAACAAGGCGCAACCCAACTCCAGCGCCGTCTTCGTTTGAGGCCCCATAAGTGTATAGCAACCATAACCCATCGAACGTGTCTTTTATGGGAGTCTCAACAATCTCACAATCTTTGATCTTATCTTCTGGGACTTCAGTGATGAAGTCCGCTAGCACTTGACCCTTGATTGCTGTGCACGGCCTGTATAGAATGTTGTGGCCCCCCAGCTCGATCGCCCATTTTGCTAACCGCCCAGATGTCTCTGGCTTTGCAATATTGTGCCGATGTGAAAATTAGTAAGTACGGTTATGACGTGGCCTGTGAAGTATCTGCGCAGCCTCCTGGAGGCGTGTAGCAGCGCAAGTACTAGCTTTTCCATTGTTGAATATCTCATTTCTGGATCTGTAAGCACCCTACTGACATAGTAGATTGGAGTTTGAACTCCATCTCTCTCCACTAGCAATACCGACCCAACTGCCTTATCCGAAGAAGACAAGTACAGGATGAGTGGTTCCTTTTCGAACGATGCGGTCAGGGTAGGGAGCTTGATTAAGCTTTCTTTCATTTGCTGAAAAGCGGCCTCTGCTTCAGGCGTCCATTTGAATTCTTGCTTCTTCACGCAGTTGCGCAGAGTGCTGATAAAAGGATATGACTTTGCAGCGTGATTTGACAGAAATCGGTTAAGCGCGGCTAGGCGGCCGGCCAACCTTTGCATCTCTTTGATCGTTCGCGACGATGGCATCCGCTCTATGGCTTGAACTTTTTCTGGATTGACCTTAAAGCCGCCATTTGTAACCACGAAGCCCAAGAATTTGCCTTCCTCCATACCAAAGGAACATTTGGCTGGATTTAACTTCATATTCACACTTCTCAGAGAGTTGAATGTCTTCTCTATATCCTTTAACATTTGGTCCTCCTCAGGACTTTTGATCACGAGATCGTCGATGTAAACCTCGATATGTTTCCCGATATCATCAGCAAAGATTTTATCCATCAAGCGCTGGTATGTTGCGCCAGCGTTTTTGAGGCTGAACGACATCTTTGTGTAACAGAAAATCCCAAGGTCGGTCCGAAAAGCTGTCTTGTCTTCGTCCTCAAGCATCATTTGAACCTGATGGTACCCTTTGTAACAATCCAAGAAACATTTCCATCTGTACGGTGCGATAGAGTCTATCTTTTTGTCGATCTCAGGCAAATAATAACAATCTTTTGGACATGCCTTGTTAAGATCGGTATAATTGACGCACATTCTCCATCCCCTATTAGACTTCTCCACCATTATGGGGTTTGCAACCCAGCTTTGATAGCGCACCTTTCTCAAGATTCCTGCTTTTAGCAGCTCACACACTTGCTCATTCATAGCTTTAGTCTTATCCGCCCCTAAGCTGCGCCTTCTTTGCACTTTTGGTTCAACGGAGGGATAAGTGTTCAGACAGTGTTCAGTAACTTTGTGCGGGACACCGGTCATGTCAGCCGGAGTCTAGGCGAAGATATCCATGTTCCTGAACAAAAGTTGCTTGAGGTGCGTTCTGATGTTTGGTGAGATTGCGTAGCCAATTGTCACACCCCTATTTTCCACGTGTCACCGGTGGGCCCGGTGGGGAGTATCGTGACGTAGTTGGTATCATCATAGACAAACAACACAATATATATAAATGCACAGCGGAAGCAAAGATAGATTCATTTCAACTTTAATAAAGTGTAATATTAAATATCACTAATAGTTGAAACGGATCCACAGGCGGATCAAAATAAAATAAGATATTGTTCAACAGTTTATTGTCATCCAAGCTTGCGAGACTTATTGTGGACGCTCTAGAAGACAGCCAGCCTAGTACGAGTAGTACCTGCACTTAACCTTTTGGGAAAAATACGTCAGTTTACACTGGTAAATACAATTTAACTGACTCATTTTGAAAATGGTTGAAAATTGATTTGAATGCTCAAGGCACAAAACATTTTATAACTTGGGATAATAATTTTATATTATAATCTTGTGAATGAATTACATGTTACTTGTGCGTTCAGTAGCCCGGATATTTTCCGGATTAAAGATCTATAAACCCACCACATTATTGAGTTATACACTGACAGGTGTACGACTACACCCCGTGCTCAGGTCGTGGCCATCTCGTAAGATGATGCCAAGGATATCCGGGACTTGGTCATTATTGCAAAGGCTTTAAGTGAACAAGACTGTTTAAACGAGCCGATCAAATTATTCAATTAACCACCCAAAGATGTAAGATTTGATGCTCGATCAAGCGGTATTCTATATACCGTAACCCAAGCCCGTATAGGGAAAATAAGTTAAAAGTATTTACCTGAGTAAAGTATATTTCACAATAAGCAAATTGCAAGTAGCTTTTACCAGTGCTCCTAATATGGAACGAAGGTATATAACAACCTATTAGATTTCTAACGGGTCTTTATTTAAGATTAAGCTTAGACCGGTTAGCTTTAAGGACGATACGGTTCAAACGCATGATTAAGCGAAAACCGGATAGAATGTGATTTAGACCCGACAAGTTTGAATACTTGTATAATATGGGTATACTAAATACATTCTGGATTTTGAGACAAAAAATGATAATGTTTGACCCGTCTCGGTCAATTTATGCAAACTAGTTACATAAACCGAACCGAACGTGAAAAGAGCGTTACGGGTAGCCGTAAGAGTCATATGCAAGTTCCCTGAGATAATATTCTCTAAATATGTTATAATATCAGTAAGATATCTTCTATTATGCCTAAAATGGATTTAAACACAATTTATGCCTCATAAGGGCATTTTGGTCATTTAAAAGATTATAAAAGAGTTAAATTAGAAATCTGAGTTACAGGTCTGGTTTATACAGTAAATATACTTAATTTAACATGTTATAACAGTAGGGTATGATCTATATGTGAAACTTATCATTTAAAACCAAACTATGCACCTTAGGGGTATTTTGGTAATTTCACAAGGGCTAAAGAGGTCAAAACTGGAAATCTGAGTTCAAAAACTTATACTTACTGTTATTATATAAAAATATACTAAAAAAATCAGTAGGTATCAACCTTATATGTTATAGTACATACTATGCGTTAAAAAACGCTTAAAAAGGCGATTTAGAGCCGTTTCCGGGTTTTTAAAAGAAAGCTGATATTTTTATATTTCCAGAATTCTCAAAATATTTTATTTATCAAATAAAATCAGTAGAAAAAGGTTTGGGGTCAAAAGGATTTGTAAAACTCATTTTATGACTTAAAAGGGCAAATTCGGTATTTACCGAATTAAACTTAGAGGCCTATGATATGATCAGCCAAAAATTAAATAAAAATCTTTAAAAATCCCAAAATATTATATTATATCAGTGGGTAAAAAGTTTGATATCAAAAAGTGGGTTTAAATGGGTTATATGCTAATTACGTTATTTAAGTAACATAAAGCTTTCAAATTACGATATTGAGCATAACTCTTATCCTAGACCTCAAACTGATATAAAATTTTAGGTGCAAGTTTATAAATCAGTAACAAATGTTTCTACTCTGTCACTTTTTCAAAACTCACGTTTTATAGTCAAAAGGGCATAATAGTCCACATTTAAGCATAATTCGGAAACATGCATATGAATCGGATAAGTGTTGAACCAAGTTGTAAAATCTCAGAGAGTTAAACTTATATGAAAATTGGTCCAAAATAAGCTCTAAGCAAGATCTCAAACATGCATGAACGGATCAGAACTGAAAGTTAAAGAAAAAGTCAATTTATGCGACTTTCGGTTCCGATTCGGGTTTAAACTGAAAATTGTCGAGATGAACATATTGAGACATGTTCTTACATTAATTACCAAGTTATTTTAATGATCAAACAGGTTGCATGCACCCTACATTGCTAATCATGCTTAAATTTGCAAATAATCATTCTGTTGACTTTTTAAGAAAAGCTTTGACTCGACAATTAACATACTTAGGGTGGGAATCTGAAAATACCCTTTTGAGGGTTTGTTACCCACATAAATACCAACTTGTAGGTACTTTCAATTTGAGAAATGACTGAGCAAATTTCGTTTAATCACGAAGTCAAACTTAAATTACGATGGCTTGACTTTTGCTTAATTAACCAAGCTAGAACGAATTAGAAAGGGTTATGAACACTTACAAGAGTCCTAATTAAGCTTAGAGATCACTAGAAAGTTGGCTTGACGTCCAGAGAGCTCCAGAGATGATCTTATGAATTTTTGAACATGCAAGTGTTGAAGGTTACAAGCTTCAAGACCCTTTTATGCCAACTTTGATCTCACTAGAGGCTGCCACAAGGGTCTAGGATTGTTATAAGAAGAGTCCAAGTGTCCCTAAATGCATGTACATTCATTGGTGAGGCTCAGGAATCAGATATAGCTGGTTACAACTCGAAACAGACCTGAAACTGGCATCTGTTCGCTGATTTGTCGCTGGCGGCTTGTAGGCGGGCCGCGAGACCCTTTACGCGGGCCGCGTACAAGTGGGTGACCAGCTTTACAAGTTTTCAACATTTACATTTCAGTCCTTGGCCTTTGTTACGTGGTTTTGGCTCCTTTTCTTGCACTCTAGACCCTCAAATCTGATTTTTAAGGACTTTGGGACTTTTATAAACATGGTAAAGTCCTTGGTTAACTTTGTGCTTACCCGAAAATTCTCGAAATTCAACGTTAACGCAATTAACCTTTCGTGCACGGTTTTGATCATAACTTTCTCATACGATAACGAAACTTGATGAAATTTTTACCACATATCCTAGTGAGTATATTTTACCATTACAAAGCTTCGGGTTTGCCAAAAGGTCACTCAGAGGTATACTTTCAACTTGTTGACACATTTAGCCCCTGTAGTTTGTAATTCCTCACTTTCTTTCATTTTCCGCTTCGTTTGATCCATGATTTATCCGTTTAAGATTATAAACATCATGTAGGGTTATTTTAGAGCCTATTTATCCATTGTTGACACTTTGGACCCTTATATTCACATAGTTTCACTGTTTGTCAACTTTGGTCCCTCTAAAGTATGTTTTCACATATTCAAAGCCCAAGACACGTGTCAATACATTATTGGACGTAAATTTTCGAGGTGTTACATCCTCACCCCCTTAAAATAAATCTCGACCCCGAGATTTACTGAAACAAATGAGGGTATTTTTCTTTCATCGTGGATTCTACCTCCCATGTGTATTCGGGACCTCTACGGGCATCCCATTTGACCTTAACAACAGGTACATGCTTCCTTCGAAGCTTCTTTACCTGTCGATCTTCAATTGACAATGGCTTTTCCACAAATTTCAAGCTTTCATCTATATGTACATCCGTATGCGGTATGACTAGCGATTCGTCAGCGAAACACTTCTTCAAATTACAGATGTGGAACACATTATGGATAGCACTAAGCTCTTCAGGCAAGTTTAACTTATAAGCAACTGACCCGACACGTTCGATAACCTCGAAAGGTCCTATGTATCTCGGGCTTAGCTTGCCTTTCTTACCAAATCGCATTACCCCCTTCCAGGGTGATACCTTAAGCAATACCTTGTCACCTACTTCGAAGTGAAAAGACTTACGCTTTGGATCCGCATAGCTTTTCTGCCTATCCCTGGCAGCTTTCAAACGATCGCGGATCTGGACAATCTTGTCCGTTGTTTCAAAGACCAAATCTGGTCCGGATAATTGAACTTCTCCTACTTCCGCCCAACAAATGGGTGTTCTGCATTTTCTACCATATAATGCTTCAAAGGGCGCAGCCTTAATACTAGTATGGTAGCTATTGTTATAGGAGAACTTGACCAATGGCAGATGCTTATCCCAACTGCCACCTAAATCAATTACACATGCACGAAGCATGTCTTCCAATGTTTGGATGGTACGCTCACTTTGTCCGTCCGTCTGTGGGTGGTAAGCTGTACTAAAATTCAAGCGCGTGCCCAAAGACTGTTGGAAACTTTTCCAAAAATGAGAGGTGTATCTCGTATCTCTATCAGAGATAATTGACAATGGTACACCATGTAGAGCTACGATCTTATCTACATATAATTGAGCTAACATGTCTGAGCTGTAGGTTTCCTTAATGGGTAGGAAATGTGCTGACTTCGTCAGTCTGTCCACTATGACCCATATAGTATCGTTTCCCTTTCTCATCTTTGGCAACTTGGTGATGAAATCCATCGTCACCATCTCCCACTTCCATGTGGGGATTTCAGGCTGTTGCAACAAACCTGACGGCTTCTGATGCTCAGCTTTGACTTGTGCACAAGTCAAACACTTAGCTACATAAGCAGCTACAGACTTTTTCAAACCAATCCACCAGTAGTTGGCCTTTAGATCCTGGTACATCTTATCAGCTCCAGGATGAACGGAATATTTGGAACTGTGGGCTTCCTGGAGAATAACATCTCAAAGTCCTCCATAAACTGGAACCCATATTTGTCCATTCAATCTTAGCATTCCGTCTTTGTCGTAGGATAACTGCTCCTCAGTTACTCCTAGCTTTTCTTCAGGATAGTTAGCTTCCAACACAGCTTCCTTCTGTGCAGCTAACACCCTTTCGTTCAAACTATTCCTGATTTTGATGCGCTTGGCATTGATTCTTATCGGCTTCACTCTTTCTTTTCTGCTTAAGGCATCAGCAACTACATTTGCTTTGCCTGGATGGTATTTTATCTCACAATCATAATCATTTAGAGTTTCCATCCATCGTCTTTGTCGCATGTTCAAGTCCTTCTGATTGAACAAGTGTTGAAGGCTCTTGTGATCTGAATAGATCACACACTTGGTTCCATACAAGTAATGCCTCCATAATTTCAATGCAAATACAACGACACCCAGCTCCAAGTCATGGGTGGTGTAGTTCTTCTCGTGCACCTTTAGCTGTCGTGAAGCGTAGGCAATAACCTTGCCTTTCTGCATGAGTACACAGCCCATACCAGTGTGTGATGCATCACAGTACACCACAAATTCTTCTATACCATCGGGCAATGTTAACACTGGAGCATTGCTTAACTTTTTCTTTAGAATGTCAAAGGATTCCTGCTGCTTAGGACCCCAATCAAACTTAACCTTCTTACGTGTCAACGAAGTTAGGGGCGCAACAATCCTTGAAAAGTTTTCGATAAAGCGCCTATAATATCCTGCTAAACCCAGAAAACTGCGAATCTCAGTAGGCGTCTTCGGCTCTTGCCAATTCATAACTGCTTCCACCTTAGCGGGATCCACTTGGATACCACGCTCACTTACCACATGTCCAAGGAATTGGACTTCTCGAAGCCAAAATTCGCACTTCGGAAATTTGGCGTAGAGTTTCTCATGATGTAGAAGTTTAAGAATACAACGAAGGTGTTTCTCGTGGTCAGCTTGGTTCTTCGAGTAAATAAGGATGTCGTCAATAAAGACGATGACGAATTTGTCTAAGTAAGGCTTGCAGACGCGATTCATGAGATCCATGAATGCGGCCGGTGCATTAGTGAGCCCAAAAGGCATCACTAGGAACTCGTAATGTCCATAACGAGTCCTAAATGCAGTCTTGTGCACATCTTCATCCTTGACCTTCAACTGATGATAGCCTGACCTCAAGTCGATCTTAGAGAAGTAGCTTGCCCCTTGCAATTGATCGAATAGATTGTCGATCCTGGGCAAAGGATACCTATTCTTGATAGTGACTTTATTAAGCTCACGGTAATCGATGCACAGACGCATCGATCCATCCTTCTTCTTGACAAACAAAATCGGCGCTCCCCAAGGAGACGAACTAGGTCTAATAAAACCCTTAGCTAACAGATCATCTAACTGCGTCCTTAATTCCTTCATTTCTGTTGGTGCCAACCTATAAGGCGCTCTTGCTACTGGTGCTACACCCGGGATGATGTCAATTCGGAATTCCACTTGTCTATCTGGTGGTAAACCAGGTAATTCTTCGAGAAAAACTTCAGGATATTCCGAAATGACAGGGATGTCTTCAATCTTTGGCTTTGGCTCATCAATAGTAACTTGTGCCATATAAATGACACAACCCTTCTGCAGACATCTGGATGCCTTGAGCATGGACACTTGCTCAGGCAATCCATGCTGAGTATCCCCTTGAATGGTAAGTGATTCCCATACGGGGTTTTGACTACCACATGCTTTCTGTTGCACACAATCTGGGCTTGGTTATGCGATAACCAATCCATTCCTATAACTATATCAAATCCGGCTAGCTTAAAGGGAAGTAAGGACAAAGGAAAAGAGTGATTCCTAATGGATATGACACATCCATCTAACACAGTTGAGGCGGTTTCTAAGGTTCCATCAGCTAATTCCACCTCATATTTTACACTTAAGGGTTTTACAGGCAATTTCAACAAGTCACAAAACTTATTATCCACAAAAGACTTATCTGCTCCAGAATCAAACAATACTCTAGCAAAAACATCATTTACGAGAAAAGTACCTGTGATCACGTTGTCATCCTGAACAGCTTCCTTAGCGTCCATTTTGAAGACCCTCGTATTGGTCTTCTTCCCATCCTCGGCTTTCTTGGCGTTCTTTGGGCAATTAGACTTAATGTGCCCTTTTTCGTTACAACCGTAACATGTTGCATCCTTTAGCTTCTTACACTCCAAAGTCTTATGATCCGTAGATTTGCAAATCCCACAGGATCTCATGTGAGACTGGGATTTTGACTCAAATCGACACTTCCCAAAATGGTTCTTCTTACAAGTTTTACATTTGGGCTTATCCCCCGATTGTTGCCCATCTCTCTTAGACCTCGACCCTTTCTTGTGGTCGTCATTTCCTCGGTGTTTCTTACCTGATCTTCGTGAGGTATCGTCCTCACGCTTCCTTTTGTTCTCTTCTGAATTCCTGAGTGCTCTCAACTTGACTACATCCAAGGTAAGAGAGAGAGAGAGAGATAGATTAGCTGCTGATCTGAAGGTTGCAGGCCTTGATGCCTTAACACTTGCTTTAATTTCAGGGGCTAAACCCCCGATGAAACGGGCAATCCTTTTAGGTTCTGGGGTTACCAAGTACGGAACCAACCGAGATAGAGTATTGAAAGTGGTGAGGTATGCCTGGCAGTCTAAATTCTTCATCACTAAAGATAAGAAATCTGATTCGATCCTCTCAACTTCGTGATGTGGGCAATAATTCTCTTTAATAAGGGCAACGAACTGATCCCATGACAAGTTGTAAAGTGGGATTTTTCCAGCAGCCTGTATGAGAGACTTCCACCACGCCAGTGCTTCTCCCTTGAATGACTGGGATACATATTTCACTACATCTTTTTCAGCACAACCGCTGATGTCCACTACCGTATCCATTTCGTCCAACCTGGTCATGCAATCGACCGCTCCTTTTTCCCCAGTAAAGTCTCGGGGTTTACATGAGACGAAGTATTTATACGTACAGGACTTGGCATGAGGTTTAGCATCAAACTCTTTCTTCTTTGAGGGAACACTATTTTGATTTGATGAGTGTCGATCATTATCTTTCTTGGGTCCATCCTTTTTAGAAGGTGGTTTGCTATGACCCTTAGAGTGAACCTTCGGCTTGGAATGTGGTGCAGATCGGGTCCTACTTCGGGTCCCACTCGATTCACTATACTGTCTATTTAGTGCTTCGATAACAGCATCATTCACTAATGCTTTCAACTCCGCACCAGTTACTAATATCTTAGCATTTTCAGGGTTTTCTGCTGGACGACTGTTTAATTCTTCAGACTTAGCCATGTAGTCTTAATTGCTACATAAAAATAAGGACAAGGTCTATTTAGAAGCCTAAACAGTATTATCGTTCTTGACGATTTATTAACCATGGTAAATAAAAGCCATATAAGTTAATTTGTTAAGTAATTTCATTCAGGACTTTTTATTAATAATTTTATCCTAGAATGAAACAAAATATTGGCACAACAGGCCTAGTCACGTAGACAAATTTCTAAATTATAAATTTAGATCTTATAGGATTTAAGTTTGAATAAATAAGACAAATCAATCCTTTTCTTGGCAGGGAGTTTATAAACTACAGCTGCCTTTTGTTTTATATGACATTAATTATAACCCGTAGGCATTTTGTCACAATCAAATATATATATATATATATATATATAAAAATATAAATCTGGATAATTTATTAAAAGGGTGACATGTGTGATTTTACGGATCACACTAGCCAAGAGTGTTAACATGTTTACAGATGTTAACAGAGAATTGAATCTTTTAAACAGGTTCTACCATATTGGCTAAATTTATGACAACATAACAACTAGGTTTTACCTTTTAAGATCCTTATTATATTATTAAAATGGTAAATCAAAATATTAAATGTTATTTTTCTTTTATTCATATACTATGTTTATGCACATAATTTAAAAATGAAAAACTTAAATTAACCATTCCAATAAAAAAATTAAACCAGTACGAGTTTGCCCTAAACGGGACTTTTACATAAACAACATGCCCACGCAGGGGCCAACTAACAAAACAAACCCACGCAGGGGTCAAAATAGAAAAATATGCCCACGCAGGGGCATAACAGAAAAGATAATATGCCCACGCAGGGGCAGGGTACAGAAATAAATATATGTCCACGCAGGGACATGAGTACCATACTAAGATAACCAAACAAACAAACAAAGGATTCAGTGACCCTTCTTGCTTTTTCCCTTGATCAAATCCACCATCTTCTTAAACATCCCCTGGTTGTGTCTCCGATCTTCCCGCAACTCATGCCGCATCTCTTGTCGCACCTCATGTATCTCATGAAGGATTTCTTGAAATTGTGGTGGTGACATCGCCGGCGCCTGAGGTGGTTGCTGATAATGCGGAGGTTGAGGAGGCTGTGGTTGATAATGCGGAGGTTGAGGAGGTTGTGACTGCTGATACCCATATGATGGGTATCCATAGGTCGAGTGTCCCGTAGCCCAGGGACCTCCGTAAGAACCTCCCGGTTGGAGAGAGTTTGCCGCTACCCAGTAGGGATCTTCTGTAAAGTTGTAACCTGTGTGGATCTGCTGCTCGAAGGGATTGAATGTTGCAGCTCCAGTGTAAGTGGGAATTGGGTCTCCAAAACCCAATGGTGGCTGTGGCGCGACTGGCGCAGAGGTTACTTCAGAGACGGGGTGTGAGGATTCACCCATCTCTGGTTCTTCGTGGACAGGCGAGCACCGGCTGCCACCTGAATGTGGAGGGGTGCTGATGCGCACTCCCCCTCGTGCGGATATTCGCGCTGTCGTTCTCCTTCACCTCGGAGGCGAGGGAGGTTGAAGCTGAGGCGGTGGTGGCGGCGGAGTGACCGCGACAAGTCGAGAATCCTCGGAAGGATTCTGCTGCTGCTGCTGTAGTTGATGCAGGGGAGAATTGGGCTGAAGCTGGTGCAGAGGAGAGTGATGTGGCTGGTGCAGGGGAGAGTGATGTGGCTGGTGTAAGGGAGAGTTATGATAACTAGGAGTAAATACCCAGTCATATTACTTGAAGTTCTCCTCAAAGCTATCGGGACCATTGTAAGGTGATCCCATAAACGGTGACCCATTTGAAATTTCAATGGGATGGTTGGGAGTTCCGGACGGTGGCATTGCAGGATCGGTGTCCTCATCGATGTCCATCGGGTTGCCACCAGAAAAGTGGTCTTCTGGTCCAAGTGGGTTAAAACCCACTGCTGCTCCTAAGTAGTCGTCAGGGTTAAACTGACCCTGGAAGACGGGTGATGGATGGTCAAAGGGTGAATTGTGTCCTAGTAGGGGAATGTAGGACTGTTGAGAGTTGTGGGGCTCATTCTCCGAATGAGGCCCAAAGGAGTGTGGGATAGACGGGGAGGTACTCAGTGAGACTGAGCGCCTAGCTGGTTGAGTAAGAGACCTCCAAAGATCTTGAGCATCTGCGTTATGAGGATCCGAAGGTGTTCGCCGGTGTGACGGTCCGGCCTCGTGGTCATTTGGGGCTACATGTGCTCCTTGTCCCCTTCCTCTTCCTCTCATACGTGGCGGCATTTTTGTGATCTTGTCAAAAACAACAAGTGATACAACAAGAAATATAATTTAGACAAAGTTAGAAATAAAAACCAAAATTTGGAAAATTCCTAAGTTCTTTGTCTAGGCTCGAGAATCGAGGAAATGTGCAATTGTGTAACTGAGATTAAACACAAAAGACTAGTGTTTAATTCACTCAGAGTTGGCTCTGATACCAACCTGTCACACCCCTATTTTCCACGTGTCACCGGTGGGCCCGGTGGGGAGTATCGTGACGTAGTTGGTATCATCATAGACAAACAACACAATATATAAATGCACAGCGGAAGCAAAGATAGATTCATTTCAACTTTAATAAAGTGTAATATTAAATATCACTAATAGTTGAAACGGATCCACAGGCGGATCAAAATAAAATAAGATATTGTTCAACAGTTTATTGTCATCCAAGCTTGCGAGACTTATTGTGGACGCTCTAGAAGACAGCCAGCCTAGTACGAGTAGTACCTGCACTTAACCTTTTGGGAAAAATACGTTAGTTTACACTGGTAAATACAATTTAACTGACTCATTTTGAAAATGGTTGAAAATTGATTTGAATGCTCAAGGCACAAAACATTTTATAACTTGGGATAATTACTTTATATTATAATCTTGTGAACGAATTACATGTTACTTGTGCGTTCAGTAGCCCGGATCTTGTCCGGGTTAAAGATCAATAAACCCACCACATTATTGAGTTATACACTGACATGTGTACGCCTACACCCCGTGCTCAGGTCGTGGTCATCTCGTAAGATGATGCCAAGGATATCCGGGACATGGTCATTAACCCCCCAAAGGCTTTAAGTGAACAAGACTGTTTAAACGAGCCGATCAAATTATTCAATTAACCACCCAAAGATGTAAGATTTGATGCTCGATCAAGCGGCATTCTATATACCGTAACCCAAGCCCGTATAGGGAAAATAAGTTAAAAGTATTTACCTGAGTAAAGTATAATTCACAATAAGCAAATTGCAAGTAGCTTTTACCGGTGCTCCTAATCTGGAACGAAGGTTTATAATAACCTATTAGATTTCTAACGGGTCTTTATTTAAGCTTAAGCTTAGACCGGTTAGCTTTAAGGACGATACGGTTCAAACGCACGATTAAGCGAAAACCGGATAGAATGTGATTTAGACCCAACAAGTTTGAATACTTGTATAATATGGGTATACTAAATACATTCTGGATTTTGTGACAAAAAATGATAATGTTTGACCCGTCTCGGTCAATTTATGCAAACTAGTTACATAAACCGAACCGAACGTGAAAAGAGCGTTACGGGTAGCCGTAAGAGTCATATGCAAGTTCCCTGAGATAATATTCTCTAAATATGTTATAATATCAGTAAGATATCTTCTATTATGCCTAAAATGGATTTAAACACAATTTATGCCTCATAAGGGCATTTTGGTCATTTAAAAGATTATAAAAGAGTTAAATTAGAAATCTGAGTTACAGGTCTGGTTTGTACAGTAAATATACTTAATTTAACATGTTATAACAGTAGGGTATGATCTATATGTGAAACTTATCATTTAAAACCAAACTATGCACCTTAGGGGTATTTTGGTAATTTCACTAGGGCTAAAAAGGTCAAAACTGGAAATCTGAGTTCAAAAACTTATACTTACTGTTATTATATAAAAATATACTAAAAACATCAGTAGGTATCAACCTTATATGTTATAGTACATACTATGCGTCTTAAAAAGGCGATTTAGAGCCGTTTCCGGGTTTTTAAAAGAAAGTTGATATTTTTATATTTCCAGAATGCTCAAAATATTTTATTTATCAAATAAAACAGTAGAAAAAGGTTTGGGGTCAAAAGGATTTGTAAAACTCATTTTATGACTTAAAAGGGCAAATTCGGTATTTACCGAATTAAACTTAGAGGCCTATGATATGATTAGCCAAAAATTAAATAAAAATATTTAAAAATCCCAAAATATTATATTATATCAGTGGGTAAAAAGTTTGATATCAAAAAGTGGGTTTAAATGGGTTATATGCTAATTACGTCATTTAAGTAACATAAAGCTTTCAAATTACGATATTGAGCATAACTCTTATCCTAAACCTAAAACTGATATAAAATTTTAGGTGCAAGTTTATAAATCAGTAACAAATGTTTCTACTCTTTCACTTTTTCAAAACTCACGTTTTATAGTCAAAAGGGCATAATAGTCCACATTTAAGCATAATTCGGAAACATGCATATGAATCGGATAAGTGTTGAACCAAGTTGTAAAATCTCAGAGAGTTAAACTTATATGAAAATTGGTCCAAAATAAGCTCTAAGGCAGATCTCAAACATGCATGAACGGATCAGAAATGAAAGTCAAAGAAAAAGTCAATTTATGCGACTTTCGGTTCCGATTCGGGTTTAAACTGAAAATTGTCGAGATGAACATATTGAGACATGTTCTTACATTAATTACCAAGTTATTTTAATGATCAAACAGGTTGCATGCACCCTACATTGCTAATCATGCTTAAATTTGCAAATAATCATTTTGTTGACTTTTTAAGAAAAGCTTTGACTCGAAAATTAACATACTTAGGGTGGGAATCTGAAAATACCCTTTTGAGGGTTTGTTACCCACATAAATACCAACTTGTAGGTACTTTCAATTTGAGAAATGACTGAGCAAATTTCGTTTAATCACGAAGTCAAACTTAAATTACGATGGCTTGACTTTTGCTTAATTAACCAAGCTAGAACGAATTAGAAAGGGTTATGAACACTTACAAGAGTCCTAATTAAGCTTAGAGATCACTAGAAAGTTGACTTGACCTCTAGAGAGCTCCAGAGATGATCTTGTGAATTTTTGAACATGCAAGTGTTGAAGGTTACAAGCTTCAAGACCCTTTTATGCCAACTTTGATCTCACTAGAGGCTGCCACAAGGGTCTAGGATTGTTATAAGAAGAGTCCAAGTGTCCCTAAATGCATGTACATTCATTGGTGAGGCTCAGGAATCGGATACAGCTGGTTACAACTTGAAACAGACCTGAAACTGGCATCTGTTCGCTGATTTGTCGCTGGCGGCTTGTAGGCGGGCCGCGAGACCCTTTACTCGGGCCGCGTACAAGTGGGTGACCAGCTTTACAAGTTTTCAACATTTACATTTCAGTCCTTGGCCTTTGTTACGTGGTTTAGGCTCCTTTTCTTGCACTCTAGACCCTCAAATATGATTTTTAAGGACCTTGGGACTTTTATAAACATGGTAAAGTCCTTGGTTAACTTTGTGCTTACCCGAAAAGTCTCGAAATTCAACGTTAACGCAATTAACCTTTCGTGCACGGTTTTGATCATAACTTTCTTATACGATAACGAACCTTGATGAAATTTTTACCACATATCCTAGTGAGTATATTTTACCATTACAAAGCTTCGGGATTTCCAAAAGGTCACTCAGAGGTATACTTTCAACATGTTGACACATTTAGCCCCTGTAGTTTGTAATTCCTCACTTTCTTTCATTTTCCGCTTCGTATGATCCATGATTTATCCGTTTAAGATTATAAACATCATGTAGGGTTATTTTAGAGCCTATTTATCCATTGTTGACACTTTGGACCCTTATATTCACATAGTTTCACTGTTTGTCAACTTTGGTCCCTCTAAAGTATGTTTTCACATATTCAAAGCCCATGACACGTGTCAATACATTATTGGACGTAAATTTTCGAGGTGTTACACCAATCGTCACCGTTTGCTCTGGGTATTTACTGTTTAAAACCCACTTTTCTGGCTCAGTCGTTGAAATTTTTGCCGCTTTTGCTGGGCGCACATCTTCTGCCAACATCACTTCTTTCTTTGCATAGATAATCGCCACCCCGTCTCAGTTGGAAATCCAATGGCTGAGTGGGGCGAGGAGGTTACCATGTTTAATTCTCCTTGGGTTTCTCTCCCAATTAAAACATCATGCCTTGATTTGACCGGCATCACCATGAAGTTGACATTTGTGGCTTTTGAATGTTTCCCGTCAGACAGCGTGACGGGTAAGCTGATTTGGCCTAACGGAAAAACCATTTCGTTGTAGAATCCTGACAAAGGATAATCAACTGGCTCGAGTCTCGCTTTATATCTTCCTCATCAAACTGATTAAAACACTGCTCGTAGATGATATCGGCTGTACTTCCCGGGTCAATGAATATGTATTCTGTTTCATAATGACCGATAATACCGGTAATGACGACGGGGCGTGTGGCGCGACGCGTACTACTGGGAAGATGACCTGTTGCTCTTGCCATGCAGGCTCGTAGGGGCGTTTTCCTTTATCTCTTGCGCTGTATCTTGGTCCGTTGACCATGTGAGTTTCCAGGCGCCTGACTTTCTTTTGGTTTCCGTCGTCATGGCGCTGGATCTGGTGTGTTTCTTTGCGCACATTTTTCACCAGGTGGCATAACTTTTCGCTTTTTAGCGCTTTCTCGATCTCTTGTATTAAGCTGATACAGTCATCTGTCAGATGACATGTGTCCTTGTGAAAATTGCAGTACAGGTTCAGGTCTTGCCCCTTCTTGTTTGTCATAGGCCTTGGCGCCTTGAAATCATGGTTCTCCGTCATTAATACCTCTTTTGGTGTTTTTGTGAGCGGAGTCCAGTGTTTTTCTCGGTTATCATCCCTGACTACCTTTCGATACCCAATTCTGTCGATTGTTTCCCGCGTGTCCTCTCTGTAGCGCGGTCTTTCTTCATACCCACTTGATTTTCCAGATTTCCAATCATGATTTTTGCTCTTGTTGCGCTTGCCGTAGTCACGCGAGCTTTTCTTGGAAAAACGATCTTCGGTGTATGAGCTCTTGGCTCCAGCTAGCGATTCCTCGGTTTGCGCTACTATTTTTGCGGCTTCCATCAGCTTACTCCATTCTTTGGGCATACCATCTTTTCCGGTGATGGTTCTGATGAGACTATCACATTGAATAGCTTTCTTAAAGTGAGCGCGCATGAGTTATTCGCTTACACCACCGATCTCTAGACACTCCTTGTTAAAGCGAGTGATGAAGTCTTCCAAACCTTCGTTTTCTCTCCGCCAGATATCTGTTACTTCAGACGTATCTCGTTGATAGCGTCTTTGCTGGCTGAAGTGGTTTACAAACTGTGTTCTGAAATCAACCCATGAACTGATTTTTCCAGGCGGAAGGTTGTCAAACCAAGCACGAGCAGCCCCAGTAAACGTCTGGATAAACAAATGACAGCACATTGGCATATTCCATCCTCCCATACAACCAACGCTTGTGAATACTCTGACATGGTCGTCAGGATCAGTTAAACCGTTGAATTTTCCCACTGTTAGGGGTAGCTTTTCTCTTGAGAGTGGTGCCAAAGCAATCTTTGGGATAAACTTTGAGTGTTCTGCAGCTTCAGCTGGTCTATAGGCGAGGCTGAAGTCTCGCTCTGCTTCTTCGCTGTATGCAATGCGCTGCCTTGGCTTGTAATTTTTGTGATTCCGCTGCAAATGGTTGAAGACTGAGGATCCTTCATCATCTTGCCAAGTTAGGTCATTTGGGTCTGTGTCATCCCACTCGTTATTCATATTGCGCGGCCCGAGTCGGCTATGAATTGGACCCCTTTGAACGTTTGACGGATGGTCGTAATAGCTTTCAGTCTCTCCCCGTGTGTCGCGTGTGTCATGCGCGCTTGGTCTTCTTAGGGGAGGAGGCCTGTTAACTCTTCCGTGGAAGTTTTGTTGTGGGGGTATCTGTCGCGCCCCCTGACTAGGACCCTAAGGTGTAACCAAAGATGGTTCTGCTTGTAAGACTGCTTCCTGTGCGCTCAAAGATTGATACGCCGCGTTGATGGTAGCAATTTGCTTGGCATACCAAGAGGCTGGAGTTTCGCCTTCTGGCAACCCTAATAGCGCTGAAATATTCTGAGGTGGGGCTGGGTTTGAAGGACCAGCGACGTGACTTACTGGGGTTACCGTTTGAGTGATGCGAGTGGCACTCGCGCGGGGTCCCCTGGTGTTGGTTACTTCGATTTCACCGATTTCTTCCACATGTTGGACTTGGACATTTTGATTGTCCTACCCCAACACTGCGTTAGAGTTTGTTTCAAAACCAAAATCAGGAATGATTCCTTGACCAGCCATGATCGAAGGAAAAACAACTTTAAAGATTCAGAAAAAGAAGATGAAAGTGATTTGCAAAAAACCGGTGGGCGCCAATGAAGAAACACAGAACTAATTTTAGGGTTGATTAGTTTGGTTTATGTTTCTACCATAGTGGTTAATCTTCTTATAACTTTCTGAGCTCCTTAATGATCCGATAATCCTGCAAAACAGAACACCGTTAGCTCGTTAAGAGGGGAATATGGGGATTTCCCTCTTAACCAGGCTTCGGCATGAGAATAAGCGACTGTTTTGGGGGAGAAAAATATGTGTTAAGAGTGAGAGTAGAGGGAAGAGAATGTTTAACCTGTGAACTGAGGTCTCTATTTATAGCCGGAGAGGTGTAAGAGGATGTGGGCTGATGGGCCTTGGGCCGGAAGGCGACAACATAGAGGATATGCTCTTTGTCTCACTGGTGTCGACCGTTAATGGCTTCTAGAAGTTCTCCGGTGCTGGCGCACCGTGATTGGAGCCACGTGTCACTATCGTCGGCCTAGCCGTCCTTCTGCCATCAGCAGGTAAATAGAGATCGTGGGGCAGGTGTCGTTGCCCCCTGATTGGTGCCATGTAGGCGTCCTTTCGTACTCTTTGTCTCCTGCATGTCAGACGATCGTGGAGCACGATTGAGCACAGCCTGAATGGCGCGGATTGGCTCTTTCCTTCTGCCACTTGTACCTTCTGAAGTTGCCTTGCGCTATAATCCAGCGCGACCCTTGTTGAGAACGTAGCTAGCCCGCACATGATTATAGGAGCTGGAGGCTCTTATCCAGAATGCTAAGTGTTGAGTTTGGTGTGCTTTCTTGGTTAGACCTCGTGCGAGGTCAATACATGGTGAGGTAACCCGCGCGTGGTTGGGATTAAACATCTTGCTGAATAAGGAGTATGGTCCTGCGCGCGACCTGCATAAAGGTCTGCGCGGCTTTTTGGGACCATACCCCTTCAACACCGAAGGCTTGATCAACATCCTTTCTTGCTGACTATTGACGAAGTTCGAATTCCACCATTTTTTAGTGTAGCCCATCCAAGTTATATTTCATCTGCAAGAGAGTATCATTTCGTGTATTATTACTATAAAATTGCATTATGACGCATTATATTTAACACAAGTTGAGTAGTGAAGGTTGATTCTTCACATTGGTGTCCTTGTTAGGCTATGGGGTGTGGATGGAGCCCCATTGGGCTTTATAGGTGCCAACTAGGAGCCACGTCATCGCCATGTCAGCATGGAGGCTTTATCATGCCCCCCTTTAATTTGGAGGGTGTGGATGGAGCCCCGTGTCATGATTACCTAATTATTTTTTATTTAAATATTTTTTTTAAATTAAATGGCAATTTTAATAACTACAAAATTAAAAATAAAAACATAATTTCATCTAAAAAAACCATTACATACTAGAAAAAAAAACATAACATAGTAGAAAAAAAATACAACAAAGTCATAAAAAACATAACATACTAGAAAAAAAAAAGGCAACATAGTTAAAAAAAACTACATATATTTGGCCCGAATTTGTGCCTTACGAGCCTCCAAAATGACTCGGTCCTCCTCCGATACATGTGACAGATCCCTTGTGAGAAAGTCCATGTCTCTCGCAATTTGTTTCTCCATTTTCATTTCTTGTTGTTTTTCCCGAATGGAGATTATTTGCTTCAGATCTGCCTGGAACTCGGTAATCTTTGACGAGCCATCTGATTTAGTAGACTTTCCACGTGCCTTTGCCTTGGCTTTACTTTTATCCCTACCAGTTGGACGAGGCAGCTCTTGGGGTTCTTCAAACTCGTCAGTTTCCTCGTTTAGATTAATTACTGTACGAGCATCTGACCCAGAAGGTTCGGTGGTGGATGTCGATTTGGACCGTTTGGATCTAGGGCGGGTTGGGTCGAACGGTGGCACAAGGTGCCACTTTGGAGATCAGACAAGCATAAAAAATATTATTTAGACAAGCATAAAAAATTATTTACACAAAAAAAAATAGTATTTTAGACAAGCATAAAAAATTTATTTACAAAAAAAAAATAGTATTTTAGACAAGCATAAAAAATTTATTTACCAACAATCTCGTCCTCCGACACGTTGAGCCAAGCTTTTTCCAACTCGAACTCTTCCTTAGGCGACCAAAATTCTACCTTCTTTGTCGCACGTTTTTCAGTCTCATCCTTCTTTTTATGGCTTATTTTTTTGATAGAAGAGGATTCGACTTGGGTTTCGGGAACGTATTCCTGTTCGCTTGTGTGTTGGGCGGGTATGTTTGGTGGTGACATGTTTGGCGGTGACATGTTTGGCGGAAAAAAAGGGGGTTGAGAATAATACCCGAAATATGGAGGAGGCATCGGTTGAGTGGTGGGATGAGGAGAAGTTGGTGGCATTGGATAATATCCAAACTCCCCCGTACGCGGGTCTCGGCGATAGCGGTCCTCTTGCTCATTGTTTTGCAAAGTTTGCCAATACGGATTGGTCGGATCCCATGGGTTGTTTGGGTTAGGAAACATTGTTGGAAGTTTTAAAAAAATAGAAGAGAGTTGTATAAAAAAGGAGGTAGAGAGTGAAAGGAATGAGAGTAGAAGGAGTGATTTTATAGTGTGATTTTATAAATAAAGTAAAAAAGTTTTTTTTTTTTTTTTAAATTCCGACCGTTCAACGGTCCACACAATCAAAATGCCTCGGTCCCTGTGCGTTACCGCTCGCCATAGCGGTGGCGGAGCAAGTATAGCGCCCCGGCTATGGCGCCGGCGGTGTGGGTGATTTCAGGGGGGGCGCTATGGTGGTCGATGTGGCGGAAGGGTGGCGCCCCACACCCTCCAGCCTTAGAGTCCGCCACTCCCAAAGATGCATATCAAGTCTACAGATCATCGAAACCATCGTCTAATATATTTATCGGAGTACATATTTGAAGCAAAGTGGTCATTACAAATACATCTCCATGATGCATCTCTCTGTATATTTGCATTCCATCATTGGATGGGTAGAACTTGACCCCTTTTTGGTTAAGAAGCTCCTTCAATTGCTTATATAGGTTTTCCAAATCATCAGACTATCAATTCTAATAATTGCATTCTTACTAAATCAATAAGGGCGCGTTTGGTTCGCTGAAATTCAATGGAATTTAAGGGAATTGGAATTTGAATTCCTATCTCTTAAGATGTTTGGTTCACAGAATTTGATGGAATTGGAATCCCAATTCCAATCTACATGTGTTTGGATGACAATGGAATTGGAATTGAAATTAGGCATGAATTTCTTAAAATTCCTTCAACTAAAGGAATTCCAAATACTTCCTATATGTGATAGAATTAAAGTAAATTCATTGGAATCATCAGCCGTTTCGACCTACACCGTTTCAACCCGTACCGTTTCGACCCGTACTGTTTCGACCCGAACCTTTTTGACGCGTACCGTTTCGACGCTTATCGTTTCGACTCGAACCGTTTCGACCCGTACCGTTTCGACGCGAACCGTTTCGACCCGTATCATTTCGACCCGTACCGTTTCAACGTGAACCGTGTCGACCCGTACCGTTTTGAATTGAACCGTTTCAACCCGCACTGGTGGCTGTGGGTGCCGGGGTGATGGATTCCAATTCATTTGACAACCAAACACAACAAAAATGGAATTGAGATTCTAATTCCAACAATTTCAATTCCAGTTGGAATGTTTAAATTCCAAATCCAATTCTTTCAAATTCTAATTCCTATACAAATTCCAATTCCAATTCATTCCGCGAACCAAACGCCCCCTAACACTATGTTCCCGAGTCTCATTTAATAGGGGTAGCGGAAGGAAAATTTTCTCTCATAATCTCTCCAATTTGGGTTTATGGTCATATTTTCTTCCATTTTCACTCCCCTGTTAAATGAAACTTGGGAACATGGTTTTTTCATATTTTCATATCTTTTCTCTCTCATCCCCTATTAAATGAGACCCGGGAAAAGAATGTAAGTGTCATATAGAGGAATCAATATTAGGAGTTGAAGTAAGTGGGATTTCATGATCATTTAAGCTCCTATTTGTGTAAGAATTGAATGAAATGAAAAATTGAAATGAAATTAAATATTTGTATTTAGGGTAAATTACACTTTTCGTCATTTATGTTTGTATTGAATTGCAATTGATGCCCTTTAACGTCAATAATTACAGTCACAATCATTTATTTGTAAAACTGTTACAGCCTAGGTCCTTTGGCTCCAACCTGGTTAAAACTTTTAGTTAAGTCAGGCATGTCGGAAGACGTTTCGCTATCGCTATCGGTGTCCATCGGAAACGAATCCGTAGGAAATTGCATTTTTTACCCAAGAAAGTGGTATAAATTTATATTTTTGTGTGAGTGAAATATGTAGAATGTGTGGGTAAAATATGTAGGTTGTAGTGATATATATAAGTGTTAAAGGTTTTTTTTTAATCCAAACGGTAAAAAAATCCACAACGTTCATATTCCAACGTTCAAAAAATTCCTTTCTCCACGCGTGTTCGTGATCACGCTTAAAATTCACCACGCGTTATCTTTGCCACCGGCGGTGGTGTATCATGCCGGTCCACGCGTGATAGTTGGCCGACAACAGGGCACCCCGTCCCCCCTTAGGGTCAGTCTTAATTTAGTGTTCTTACTCTTCAAAAATGTTTGGTACGTCGGTGTCACTTGAATACTAGATTGTTGGACTCATAAAAAAATACATAAAACGAGTATCATATAACACACAAAAAAATTATTTTACTCACGTGACATCGTAGTTTAGTATGTCCGTTGGTCCCTAAGTAAATTTTAATATATAATTTTCTATGATGTTACGATTTATCCCTAGAGAAAAAATATTTAAATATGATTATTCGAAACATTCCAAACATAAATAATGAATGGCAGATTTTTCAAGACCATATAAAACTTGGTATGATTGATAATCCTTAATTTTTTTTATTTATTAAAATAGTTAAAATATCATTCCACACGAAAAAAGACAATTACTGAATTGGACATACAATTTGCATCCTATCAAGTTTCAATGATTGAGATTGAATTGGTCTTAATTTAAGATTGTTTTGAATTTGTTTCTTTCACATATAAAACGATCAATCTTATTCAATTGTCAAAGAGATGGACAAAAATACTATCAAAAACGAACTCATAGGAAACACGATCCATGAAATTAGTTGATTGGTCATGTGAAAGACTCCATGTACTATGGTCAACTAATTGAAGGGCAAATTAGCCACTTTTGAAAATATAACCGTTAAAAAATTAAGATCTATAAGTTTATAAATATTTAAAATTTAAAAAAATTATAATATACATAAATATTTATAAAACTGTTAACATATTATTTTTAAAACAAAAACATATTGGAGTAATTCCAAAATCCAAACCCAAACCCAAACCCAAACCCAAACCCAAACTCTCACCCGCCACATCTTTCCCCAAGGGCCTCTCCCTCACACCAAACGGGCTTCAAACCATGCTCGATCTCCTCCATGTCATATGTGGACGTCCTTGGGTTAAGATTGGTTTCCTTTCTTAATGTTTAAAATACTTTGTTCATAGACTGATTTTGTTTAGACACATGAAAAGTTTCATAGTAACATCGTAAATTACAAACCTTTAGTAGAAAGTAATAAAAAAACTATCAACAAGATATTTATATGTATTAGGTTTACCAAAAAGTTACTAGCCACTATATCTATTAAACCCAAGAACTCAATGTTGAGCCATACCCACATAGCTAAACGTGTTTAAGGGATCAAAGTTATCCCACACATATATATACTTAACTTGAAACCGTGTTTTCTTATTTTTGCATCGTGTCATTTTTCTACCCCCAAAGTAAGAGGTATTTTGCTTTGATGAAAAACTAATCATGAGTGTTTGGAATTTATGAACAAAAGGAATTCATTATGGGTATGTCTGATCCAGGATTTTGTTAAAATAACTTTTATTATTCTTAGAAACTGTATTAAACTAGTAACATATCCACACGTTGTGACGGGAGCTTTAATACACATAAACACGCACGTCGCATGGGGTCAAAACACCATTTACATATACGTTGATCGTATTTGTCAAGCTAAGAGGTGTTTTATTTGGAAAAAAAAAGAAAATAAATTGGTAGCTATTAATATAGTGTCAGCGATTATTATACATTTTGTCAACGCCATCAATACATTGGTTGCAATAGATATAGATCCATCTAAAACTATGTTGTGGGCGTGGAAGCCCTGCCGTGTCAGAGGGCGTGGGGCGCCGCATACCGCCACAACGGGGTGCCATCGAGGGTGTGTCTAAAGTCGCGGGCTTGGGGAAAGGGTAACGAAGGTTGTCCTGTAAGACCGCCCGTAGTGGGGCGTTTTTTTTTTTTAAATTCAAAAATAACGCCCCAAAACGCCCCCCCCTCCCACTACACCCGGCGTTATAGGCGTTTTTTTTTGAAAAAATTTGATCTTCGCGTTTTAATTATAACGCTGAATTTGGCTTGCATGTGGCCACATGGTGGGTCCAAGCTTTTGACTAGCCGCCGTTTTATTTGAATAATGTGCAAGGGTCCAATGGGAGACTTCCAAGTGTAGTGCCATTTTTTTTTTTTTTTTTTTTCTTTTCTCTATAAAAAATAATTGTTTATTGATTGGAAGGGGCGTTATTGGAATAATGCCCCACTACACCACTTTTGCTATAATGCCCCAAGGCTGACTAGGACGCCACGTGTCGGATAATGCCCCATGGTGGGGGCATTATAACCCACTACCACTACACATGGTCTAGGGGGAGGGGAACGTTAGGGGCGTTGGGCCACAACAAGGGTTTAAAGATGTGAAATGTGATAGTTTTTTAGTCTATGTCATATCTATAGATATTACTGGATAAAGAGATTAAAAGAGACTTCATTGTTCTTTTTATGCCAAGTCATGTTTCTATATTACTTTTTAATTGTGTAAAAGCAGTTATAAATTAACGTAGATGCCTTAAGTCCATAAAAAGAGATATGCATGTTGTGTAGGAATCGTACGCATAAAATTAAAGAAGACAATTTTATTACTGATTTACAATACAAGAAAATAAAGAAAGCAAAAAAATTACAAAACTGTTACAACTGAAGTAAGCAAAATACAAGAAAATAGAAGAGCAGAGACGTCTAGTGGCTTAGGGTTGTTTTTGACACATGTCCCTTAAAAAAATTCCAAATCTCCCAAGAGAACTCGTTTTGTTTTCCAGGATATAACAACAGTATTGTGTATTGTTGGAATTGGCACGAGGACCCGAATAGGTACCTTGAAACAAGAAGTAAAAGAAGTAGAAAGTTGCAGAGAATTTTATGCATGTGTTGTTGGTAATTCTGGTGTGTTTTGCAGTAGGTCTTCTACCGGTATTTATACTGCAGATGAGTTGAAACAACAAAAAAGAATTAAATGGGAGAATTAAACTGCATTAAATGTCTTTAATGCATTTGAATTCATCATTTAATTCTCAGTCAAGGCCTATGACTCGTCTGTTTCAACTGCAGATTTGAAACTGCTTTGTTAGTGAAGTATGGGAAGCTTTCGCGAGTACGCGCGCAGGGACTGACGCGCCAATGCGTGATCGACGTTTCTACTCACTTGCGTGCGCGGGCCCACGCCACTCAGGCGCGCAACCACCACATCACCAGTGAACCAATACGAACAAGACACACAGACGCGCCGTATTGGTATGCCATGCGCGAGCTACCCAGGCATTCTCTGGAAGTCTCGTGCGCTGACAAGGACACACCATGGTCATGCGCCATGTACCCGTGCTAGACGTGCACGTCATGTTACTAGATGGGCTGACCATGCGCCACTTGGTCTCTATCACCCATGTACTAGCCACACGCACGTGGTCGAAAGTACAAAGGCGGCTCTCAAGCGGCTCACGACATTGCTAGCGTGCAAAATGCGTCATCAAAACGCTAAATTGCAACCACGTCACGCGCACAGATGCGCATGTGTGAATGCGAGTTAGGGATAGTATGTGCTTCCTTGGAACAATAAAGAAGGTGTGTCCCCACTTATATACCATCTAAAGTTTTGTCTCCCCTCCTATGTGGGACAATGTGCCACTTTCCCATTCCATTTCAATATTTCAACATTGTCTGTTTCAAACACCAAACTTTGAGCATCAATATCTCATTCACCTTAGCTCTGTTTTTGACACGGTGTTACTCTGTCACACCCCAACCGATGGTAGAAACATCGGAGTTAGACAAAAAAGATTGCTCGAGACTTCATAACAGTAAATTGTGACATGTATTTAATAATAATTTTCATTTTATTGCTAAGATAATTAATTACATTGTTTGAAATCGAATACAACAAGTTGAAACAAAATGAATTACTGTACAACAAATATTAAAGCTTTAAAGTGTGTTTCTACGCATCCTACTAAGTTACGTGCATCATCATCATCATCATCATCATCATAATCATGCAACATGTTTTAAAGTATAGTTCAATACAAAAAGTATTGGTGAGCATACAAGTTTTGGTGTACCAGCATATAAATATATAAAAGAGAACAATCCATATGTCAAACCTAGTTATCAAGATTAACATATAAACTATCATCTGAACAAACAAGTCAACCCAAGGTTTAACACAAGTATGAATGACTTAACAGGACCTCACTTTCCCGGGCGGTGCATTACTCCTATAGCCGCTATACATGTTAAGGGTAGGCTCGTACGAAGTTAATGACAAGTTTTTCACAAAACGAACAACCCCAGAATAATGAATCAAGCATAACATATTAGTAAGCATGTATTGGATTGTTTGTATGATTGCATAAAAATATGTATGTTGATTGTGTTTTGTATATGTAAACATGTTGCACCCAAAAAGTGTAAAAACGGTAAAAAGGGCGTCGCGTCGAGTATACTCACAATATTGCAAAGCTTTCCGATTATCCGTGGGTGACGAGTTGTTTATGACAGTGTTGTAAAAGTCGGATTCCAAGGCCTTGGAATCGCCGAGTACTCGGAACACCTCTGAGGCGACTTTCTCCTAGGCGGACCCAACTACTCGCCGGCGGTCAAAGTCAGTCAAAATCGGTGCCTAGTCGGACTACTCGGGACTAGTCGGCCAAGTCGGCCTAGGCGGTCAAGCTTGTTGTTGACTTTTTATTTTTAATTAAAAGAAAAAAAACTTAAAATCTAATTTCTAATAACACTTTTTACCCCACCCAATGCAGTCTTCAACTTTTCCCAAATTCAACCTAATTCCTAAACCCTTCCAGAACCCGCCACACAAGATTCAACCTAAAAGCTTTTGGTCATGCAAGATTCAAGTACACAACAACATAAGAACGCAAATGAAGGTTAGTCATCGTTTCTAGTCCGACTTTGTAAGGTTTTTGTCCGCATTTTTTCGTATTTTGGTTGATTTTGGCAAATAGGAGTAAGAAATTTGTGTTACGAGCTGATTAAATATGCTAATATTTCAGTGTTTTAGGTTCAAAATTAGTCCATGAATGAGTCGAATCATTGCTAATTTTCTGGCTGATGATTATAACTGTTTTAAGGGTACTGTTTTGTTCGATTATTAAAGTTTAAATTGACATTTGATAATGTTCAACGACTGCAAAATTTGTTAGCTGTAATATTTTGTATACAAGTTTAACAAATATAAATGTGAATGTGGATTTGGATTCACAACTTATAGAGTTAAATCAAGTCTGGGTAGGTAGTGATGGAGAGTGTGAAACCCGGATGTTAAAGTATCTAAATTATGTGTTTTAGTGCATTTTGGGCGGTTATGTGTTTCGAACGGGAGCTTTAATACACATAAACACGCACGTCACATGGGGTCAAAACACCATTTACATATACGTTGATCGTATTTGTCAAGCTAAGAGGTGTTTTATTTGGAAAAAAAAAAAGAAAATAAATTGGTAGCTATTAATATAGTGTCAGCAATTATTATACATTTTGTCAACGCCATCAATACATTGGTTGCAATAGATATAGATCCATCTAAAACTGTGTTGTGGGCGTGGAAGCCCTGCCGTGTCAGAGGGCGTGGGGCGCCGCATACCGCCACAACGGGGTGCCATCGAGGGTGTGTCTAAAGTCGCGGGCTGGGGAAAGGGTAACGAAGGTTGTCCTGTAAGACCGCCCGTAGTGGGGCATTTTTTTTTTAAAAAATTCAAAAATAACGCCCCAAAACGCCCCCCTCCCACTACACCCGGCGTTATAGGCGTTTTTTTTTGAAAAAAATTGATCTTCGCGTTTTAATTATAACGCTGAATTTGGCTTGCATGTGGCCACATGGTGGGTCCAAGCTTTTGACTAGCCGCCGTTTTATTTGAATAATGTGCAAGGGTCCAATGGGAGACTTCCAAGTGTAGTGCCATTTCTTTTTTCTTTTTTCTTTTCTCTATAAAAAATAATTGTTTATTGATTGGAAGGGGCGTTATTGGAATAATGCCCCACTACACCACTTTTACTATAATGCCCCAACGTTGACTAGGACGCCACGTGTCGGATAATGCCCCATGGTGGTGGCATTATAACCCACTACCACTACACATGGTCTAGGGGGAGGGGAACGTTAGGGGCGTTGGGCCACAACAAGGGTTTAAAGATGTGAAATGTGATAGTTTTTTAGTCTATGTCATATCTATAGATATTACTGGATCCAGAGATTAAAAGAGACTTCATTGTTCTTTTTATGCCAAGTCATGTTTCTATATTACTTTTTAATTGTGTAAAAGCAGTTATAAATTAACGTAGATGCCTTAAGTCCATAAATAGAGATATGCATGTTGTGTAGGAATCGTACGCATAAAATTAAAGAAGACAATTTTATTACTGATTTACAATACAAGAAAATAAAGAAAGCAAAAAAATTACAAAACTGTTACAACTGAAGTAAGCAAAATACAAGAAAATAGAAGAGCAGAGACGTCTAGTGGCTTAGGGTTGTTTTTGACACATATCCCTTAAAAAAATTCCAAATCTCCCAAGAGAACTCGTTTTGTTTTCCAGGATATAACAACAGTATTGTGTATTGTCGGAATTGGCACGAGGACCCGAATAGGTACCTTGAAACAAGAAGTAAAAGAAGTAGAAAGTTGCAGAGAATTTTATGCATGTGTTGTTGGTAATTCTGGTGTGTTTTCCAGTAGGTCTTCTACCGGTATTTATACTGCAGATGAGTTGAAACAACAAAAAAGAATTAAATGGGAGAATTAAACTGCATTAAACGTCTTTAATGCATTTGAATTCATCATTTAATTCTCAGTCAAGGCCTATGACTCGTCTGTTTCAACTGCAGATTTGAAACTGCTTTGTTAGTGAAGTATGGGAAGCTTTCGCGAGTACGCGCGCAGGGACTGACGCGCCAATGCGTGATCGACGTTTCTACTCACTTGCGTGCGCGGGCCCACGCCACTCAGGCGCGCAACCACCACATCACCAGTGAACCAATACGAACAAGACACACAGACGCGCCGTATTGGTATGCCATGCGCGAGCCACCCAGGCATTCTCTGGAAGTCTCGTGCGCAGACAAGGACACACCATGGTCATGCGCCATGTACCCGTGCTAGACGTGCACGTCATGTTACTAGATGGGCTGACCATGCGCCACTTGGTCTCTATCACCCATGTACTAGCCACACGCACGTGGTCGAAAGTACAAAGGCGGCTCTCAAGCGGCTCACGACATTGCTAGCGTGCAAAATGCGTCATCAAAACGCTAAATTGCAACCACGTCACGCGCACACATGCGCATGTGTGAATGCGAGTTAGGGATAGTATGTGCTTCCTTGGAACAATAAAGAAGGTGTGTCCCCACTTATATACCATCTAAAGTTTTGTCTCCCCTCCTATGTGGGACAATGTGCCACTTTCCCATTCCATTTCAATATTTCAACATTGTCTGTTTCAAACACCAAACTTTGAGCATCAATATCTCATTCACCTTAGCTCTGTTTTTGACACGGTGTTACTCTGTCACACCCCAACCGATGGCAGAAACATCGGAGTTAGACAAAAAAGATTGCTCGAGACTTCATAACACTAAATTGTGACATGTATTTAATAATAATTTTCATTTTATTGCTAAGATAATTAATTACATTGTTTGAGGGGCATGTTTGTTTGGCATCAAGATTTTAAAGGGTTTAAACCCCAAGGGACATGCACGTGATATTAAGGGGATAATTAATTAATTAATTAATAAAAGAAAAAAAAAACATCTTGGACTTTTGAGAGGACATATGCAGCCGACATAGGAAATCATCACATGATTTCTTATTTGGGGATATTTTTCCATTTATCAACATCCTGAGATGGCGACAACATAGGTGAGGGAAGGAACTATATCATCACATCACGTGATCTTTTGGCAGCCTTAGGAAATAAGTGGGCCGACATCTTTTTGGCCGCTGAGAAATGAATTAAGTGGGCTGCTTGTTGGATTCTGTAAATGTGGGCTGACTTGAGGGCAGCCGCCATAACACTAAATTGTGACATGTATTTAATAATAATTTTCATTTTATTGCTAAGATAATTAATTACATTGTTTGAGGGGCATGTTTGTTTGGCATCAAGATTTTAAAGGGTTTAAACCCCAAGGGACATGCACGTGATATTAAGGGGATAATTAATTAATTAATTAATAAAAGAAAAAAAAAACATCTTGGACTTTTGAGAGGACATATGCAGCCGACATAGGAAATCATCACATGATTTCTTATTTGGGGATATTTTTCCATTTATCAACATCCTGAGATGGCGACAACATAGGTGAGGGAAGGAACTATATCATCACATCACGTGATCTTTTGGCAGCCTTAGGAAATAAGTGGGCCGACATCTTTTTGGCCGCTGAGAAATGAATTAAGTGGGCTGCTTGTTGGATTCTGTAAATGTGGGCTGACTTGAGGGCAGCCGCCATATTGAAAGAGGGGGGGGGGGGGGGGGGGAGAATAATTTAGATAACATAATCACGATACATCAACATCTTTGACGGCAGACAAGAGGGATGACCGAAGCCATTGAAGATCACCCCACAATCATGAGCGACTAGTCTTTTATGGTTTCCTCCGGATGGAGGGTTTTGTAAGTTTGATAATTTTATGTGTTTGTGACAATCGTATAACTCGGTGATCTAAGCATTCGATGCTTTTCACTTTGATTTGATTTATTGATTGTAGACAATTGCATTTATTTAAACCTTAATTTCTAAGCATTCAGTTCCCGAGAGTTCTAGTAATTGGGATATATTTGACATGGGGTTAGGGTTTGTAATTGTAATTGATAATCATTCGATAACCTCCCGTTATGTATTGACCAGAGTACTTAGTCGTTGGTTATCACAATTGACGAATTAGGTTAAACACTTATGTCTATGTGAGTGTTTCGATTAAACACACAATTGAATCTAGCTATAAAACCTGAAATCTGGAGGAACCATTGTTCTTTCTATTGATTTAAATCTCACATTTAGTTTGTAATTTTTAGTTAATCCACAAATCAAACAATCATCAGTTTATTTTTTTATAGTTGTTAATAAATACTTAACATTACACACTTTCCACAATCCTCCTCTGGTTCGATATCCGACTTACTCTAGCTACTAGTTTATTTCGGTTTTTGCATGTCACTAACGACAGACATCAAAATGGCGCCGTTGCCGGGGAGGCGTACGCAAAGTGCTTAGTGTTAAGTTCTAGTTTTAGTTAAATATACAAAAATCCAAAAATAGTGTTAGTTTTGTTTTGTTTTGTTTTGTTCAGATTTATGCGTGGTGCTTGTGTTTTTGTGTTTGTGCAGGATGACAGATCTTACAATATTCTGCAGCTCTCTTACATGCATTTTGTGCAGGGAACCACTTCACCCGTGTATCGGTTGCCACGAGGCCCGATTTAGACGGGAAAAAGCGAAATTGGAAAAACCACCGATGCCTTGCTATGATAATCCTTCACCTCCATCATATTTCTATGATTCTGATACAACGGTGGAGGATGGTTATTACTCTGACGGATGGGATCGGGACGAGGATGCTTATTATGAACCAAGGACGGATGGACAATGTTGCTGTTGCGGTCAAAATCATACTTCTGTTTATGATGATGTGTGCGCGGTGTATTTGGAAAATCCATAGTATTGGAATAAAAAAATGATGGATGCGTACATCTCAAGACCGTATCAGGGATACCGACAGTATCATCCCGAGGAATATTCTAAGCCCGAGGGTGTGTATGCTTATCAGACCGAGGAGGAGAAAAAGCTTGCTATGTTAGAAGAGAGTTTGTCCAAACTCGAGCAATATTTATTAGCACCCAACCTTTCCGATGAAGATCGAATCAGCTGCCTAGTTTCCAAGTGTCAGAAGTTAAAAATGAAGATAGAAATAGAAGAACGTCTCTCACCATTACCTGTTGATATTAGAGATTATTCTCACATGGAGGATGAGGTTGTGGAGGATAATACCACACCAATGAATCCTTTATCTGATGAAGAGTCACTGGTGGATCAGATGGTGTGTGAGGATGATGAGGCAGAGCAGTCTGATGAGATGAATATGTGTACCGAACCTTTTCCTATATCAATCATTCCAATTAACAAGTGTGGGGAAGAGGGTTCGAGGAAGAAGATGAGAAGGGTGAAACAACAAGACATCAAGGTATATCTCGTGAAGTGGATTAGCGAAAACCGCAGGTGCAGTCTGAACATGCAAATTATATTTACAAACCTATGGAGATGGCATGTAAATTTCCGGGCATTCGTTGGAAATGTTTTTGGTAAATGTGCACTGAGACCACCGTAGCGCATATCAGGTACGGTCTGGCTAAAGACCTTTAAACTTAGCGCTCTCGGGAGGCTGCCCGAGGATGTAGAGTATTGTATTGTATTTTGGTTTGGTCTTGTTTTGGTGTGTTTGTGTTTTGACAGGTTTCTACGTTCCATCTTCACGGATGCAATGAATCAAGTGTGGGGATGTTTGGCAACATCCCCGGTGAGATCTCAAAGAATCCATGAGGGGCGTATGTTCCGGTTAGATCGTAGCAGTTACACCGATACAAACACTCACTTGTTTCTGATCAGGTGCATGTGTTTATCTATCCTGTGTTTTAATTGTTTTTGTGTACTTGGTGGTGTGAAATTTTTGTGTTGGGAATGGTGTTATGTGTCTAGTCGTCTAGTTATTAGCCGTTCATGGTTTGTTAGGTGGTATCTCTCGGGTTATGACTATAAATTACACCATACATTGGGGACAATGTATCCCAAGTGTGGGGATGCGGTAACTCGAGAGATGGTTGGTATGATTGTTGATCTTAAATGCTAAAATTGGTTGAAATTTGAAAAAAATTGGAAATTTAAAAAAAAATTGTTTCTCAAGTATGCTTGAACTACATGAAAACCAACATTGTCAATCGCTAAAAGGATCCTTGCTGATATTAAACTAACTTAGATCCCTAGTCATGGTTGTCCCTTTAAGTTTCATGAGAGTATTTCTGACAAGTTTTAGAGAATAGTTGAGAAGAGATGCCTAACTAGGGATAACATGCTTTAGGAATTACACATGCTACGTGTCGGCAACCCTTATCCCTTTTATTCGGTGAGATATTTGAGCCTACTAGTTGTTAGTTGAATTTGCAATAAATGTTCATTTGCTGAGAGTAGGCCATATGTTTCTTTGTGTTAGAACTTGTGTAGTTTGATACGTGCCAAGACCGTGCCTTAGCGTATACACATAGATGATAAAGGCATTAGGATCCCTTCATTGTTTCTTATGTTGATTGTTATCCATCTTACCTTAGTAAACCATGTTGAACCTTATACCCTTCGTTTGTTACACCTCGTTTGACACGTTTGATTGCCAACTATGAATGACAATTGTGTTAGATATTTGTTATGAAAGAAAAAATAGAAAAGAAAAAAAAAAGAGAAAAGAAAGCAAAAAGAAAAAAATCATTGTTATATTCGTATTATATAAATGGGTCGAAAATAACCCAAGTGTTAGTACTATTGTGAATAAGTTGTCATGGTTTGGTATGTTCATTTGTGCTCGCCATATAAATACAAAAAGCCAAAAATTATTTCCCTATCTTTACCTTTAACCTAAAACCCCAAAGTCCTTTTGATATGTGCTACGTTATTTGATACAGTGGAGGTGTGATTGCTATACAAGCTTATGATTGCAAAGTCGCATATTTGGTTTTGAGTGAAATACACTAGCACATTACA
Source organism: Helianthus tuberosus (assembly GCA_030545235.1). Taxonomy (NCBI): domain Eukaryota; kingdom Viridiplantae; phylum Streptophyta; class Magnoliopsida; order Asterales; family Asteraceae; genus Helianthus; species Helianthus tuberosus. The sequence continues at coordinate 32,871,347 of CM060400.1, forward strand.
CGCTAGTCTTGATAAAGCCGAGAGGAGTGATTATTGTGAGGGGCGTGTGGCATGTGTGTAGTAATATAAGCATGTTAGTTTTAGTTAGGCAAGTCTTAAGCTGTTTTAAATGCGTATCACTTAGTTGTCAGATTGTCAATCTCGATTGTGTCAGTCTATGGGATAGGTATGACTTGGGACCTTAAATTGTTAATTCGGTAAGGGATTCAATGGTGATTTGTTAATAAGGTGAGTAATGTTTGTGATGGTTGCTTGAGGACAATCAATGTTAAGTGTGAGGATGTGATGGAGAGTGTGAAACCCGGATGTTAAAGTATCTAAATTATGTGTTTTAGTGCATTTTGGGCGGTTATGTGTTTCGAATGTGATAACTACGAGTGTTTGTGGTTTCACAGGTAAAACGCGTAATACGGCGAAGTTAGAGAGTTCAGTGAGGAAACGGAACAAGAGCGGGTGATTATGAGAAAGACATCAAGTTAACCGGGACTTGTTCGGGTCAAGAAATAACTTGAATATACAAGAAAAATGTGAACGAATGAAGTCCAGGGGTCTAATTGTCATTTGAGGAAAGTTGATCTTGTGAAGAGAATGGATTTGAGAACCCGGCATAGGTTACGGATCCGTGTGCGTAACCTACGGTTGAATGGTGGTAGACAAAAAGAGCACAACAGTCTTGGAGCGTATCCTACGGAAGTGTGGCGTAGCTTACGTTTGAAATGTATGCAGATTTACAGCAAGTAGGGAACGTAACTCACGGTCCATACCCGTAAGTTACGACAATATAAGGAAGTCAGCGCATGTTTGTTTGGCATCAAGATTTTAAAGGGTTTAAACCCCAAGGGACATGCACGTGATATTAAGGGGATAATTAATTAATTAATTAATAAAAGAAAAAAAAAACATCTTGGACTTTTGAGAGGACATATGCAGCCGACATAGGAAATCATCACATGATTTCTTATTTGGGGATATTTTTCCATTTATCAGCATCCTGAGTGGCGACAACATAGGTGAGGGAAGGAACTATATCATCACATCACGTGATCTTTTGGCAGCCAACATCATCATCATTTATTGAGGGGACTTAGGAAATAAGTGGGCCGACATCTTTTTGGCCGCTGAGAAATGAATTAAGTGGGCTGCTTGTTGGATTCTGTAAATGTGGGCTGACTTGAGGGCAGCCGCCATATTGAAAGAGGGGGGGGGGGAGAATAATTTAGATAACATAATCACGATACATCAACATCTTTGACGGCAGACAAGAGGGATGACCGAAGCCATTGAAGATCATCCCACAATCATGAGCGACTAGTCTTTTATGGTTTCCTCCGGATGGAGGGTTTTGTAAGTTGGATAATTTTATGTGTTTGTGACAATCGTATAACTCGGTGATCTAAGCATTCAATGCTTTTCACTTTGATTTGATTTATTGATTGTAGACAATTGCATTTATTTAAACCTTAATTTCTAAGCATTCAGTTCCCGAGAATTCTAGTAATTGGGATATATTTGACATGGGGTTAGGGTTTGTAATTGTAATTGATAATCATTCGATAACCTCCCGTTATGTATTGACCGGAGTACTTAGTCGTTGGTTATCACAATTGATGAATTAGGTTAAACACTTACGTCTATGTGAGTGTTTCGATTAAACACATAATTGAATCTAGCTATAAAACCTGAAATCTGGAGGAACCATTGTTCTTTCTATTGATTTAAATCTCACATTTAGTTTGTAATTTTTAGTTAATCCACAAATCAAACAATCATCAGTTTATTTTTTTATACTTGTTAATAAATACTTAACATTACACACTTTCCACAATCCTCCTCTGGTTCGATATCCGACTTACTCTAGCTACTAGTTTATTTCAGTTTTTGCATGTCACTAATGACAGACATCTGGTAGCAACTTGTCATTATGGTTTTTTGATTCCATTATTTTAGTCTTTTATGAAGTTGTTTGTCTGATTATGAAGTTGTAATATTTTTGATTCACATTTTCACGTATGTAATTTCACATTTGCTGTAAGTATTCAATTTTCATATTAGTTGACTATTTTGTTTTTTTTCTTTATATTTTGGCCGATTAAGGTTTTTTTTTTTATTCTAGTTTCACTTTCATTTTGCTAGTCTTATGCTACAGAGACAAAGTACAAACTATTTGACATGCTTTTTTCAGTTTGTTAAAAAGATAGCTGGTTGATTTTCATTTATGCCCAGTATAAACATTGGCTTTGATGAGGCACGTCACTAAAAAAGAGATATTGTGAGGCCGGGAGTCACGAGATTTGCTTCCGCATTTCTCACTTTGCAAAGCTTGGTAGATAAGAAGGCCCAACTGAAAAAAATGTTTAATAGTGATGAATGAGAGGCTTGTAAGTTTAGAAAATCGGCAAAAGGGAAAGTAGTGCATATATATATTATCCAATAATTAATTTTCTTGATATTTACCATGTCCGAGTACTCTCCGATAATTAATTTTCTTGATATTTACCATGTCCGAGTACTCTCCGAGTACACCCCGAGTACACCCAACTCCCTCGTTGGCCGACTAGGTTCCGCCTAGCGACTTCTGCAACACTGGTTTATGAATAAGGAATTATGGGTAAGGTTCTACGATCTTTAAGAAGTAATTAGATTCGGGGTTTAGATTTTAAAGTACAAAAAGTATATATTCAAAAAGTATTATCTAGTCTAAGTACTCGTAGTGACACTAAGTTGTATGTGATTTCATGGGTCCTAGTTTGCCCATTAGAATCGACAACAAGTGACTTAGAATCGTAGATAAGTTAGCCTTAGTTTATGAAGAATAACCATAAACCGATTATTATCACAAACTTGGCCAAGTTCATATATATATGTATGTATATTTATATAGTTATATTACTAATCTAAGCTAAGTCCATCATAGATTGTCATATATTATCATGTAAGTCAAGCATGGAGGATCAACCTCTTTGTATGATTCACCACTACAAAAATCATCACAAGGATGATTTAGAGGGTCATGAATAACAAGGAACAAATAACTAACCAATACGTTAACAATTAAATCATCAAGTGAGGTATGGAACCAAGTTAGGATTGCCAAAGCATCCAATGTTCACACTTGTATCAAACATAAGTCTCTCCATATGAACTATGGTAAACTTATGTGACTTCAACACTTGTGGGTTGTAATAAACCCTATTAAAACAACAAGTTTAGATGTTGTTTATACCTCTAAACTTGTAAGAATCAACTCTAACAAGTTCCACAACCATTCATGGGTTTAGGAGGTCGCTAGGTACAAGATTCAAGCATAAAAAGATAAGTTTCGTAAAAGTTAACCTAGTTTCTTCCAAAACAGAAAGTTTGGGCCTCAAATTGGTGTTGTTCCACCTCAGTTTACGATGGTAAACCTGTGGAAACATTCCTAGAGGTGTTCCAAACTTTGTGGAAGAATAAATGATGAAGAAAAGTTGAAGAAAAGTGAGTTTGCATATGTTTCTATAAATCAGAAAGTAAATCTCACTTTGGAGCCTTATGTAAGTGATGTATCACCTGATTACACCTTGGTGAATCTTGGATAACATCCTTGAAGGTCATCCAAGTAGATTGCTACAAGAAAACATGAAGAAAATTAGAAGAAAAGTGCTCAAAACTCACTGTTTTTGAGCAAAATCTGCCAACACTTGGAGATTTGGATGAATTCTGGGACTTTGAAAGTGAATTGGGAGAGTGTACAGGGTTGGGAGTGTGTGGAAGACTTGTATTTATAGTGGGGTATTAGGGTTTAGGCATTTAAAAGGGTGGGTTAGTTAGGTGTTTAAGACAATTAGGGGGGAGTTAGATGGTGAAAACGGACCAATAAACGCGTTGGAAAAGGGGCTGTGTGGATTGGACCTCGTCCGCGGGTCGCGGAAGTGTAGACCGCACCTGTCTCGTGTCGCGGCCGGTCTTGGCCGAACAACTTTTAGGTTTTGACAATTATGGTCCCTAATGTTTGGTATTAGGTATAATTTAGGTCATTTTATGAATAATTAGAATATGGTTAAGTATTAAACAAGTATAGAAGTATAGATTAAGTATTATAAATGTATAATCAACTATTTACATATATAACATGTATAAAAATACGTATTTTCGATCGTTTGCGTGTAAAATAAGTACATGTTTACCTGAACGAAGGATAAGTACCAAACATGTGAATAAGGTAAATGTGAAACAAGGGCCTATAATAAATGCATAATTTAAATAAAAATAACCCAGTTATATTATGATTAAAGTGTCGGTTTATACTGATTGGCAACGGAAGATGATTACAAAGCAATACGAATTTTCGTAAATGGAATACAAGGTGAGTTTTCTAAATAAAGGAAGTTATAAAAAGTGAGGCGTTACAGTCTCCCCTCCTTTAGGAAATTTCGTCCCGAAATTTATTCAAGAGAAGGACTTTGGAAAAAGGCATTTTGCCTAAAATGGTTGGCTAAAATCGAAAAGTTCGAAGTATGTTAAAAATGTATGGAACTTTTGAGGAACGAAAATAGTAGGTTTGTAAAAGGCACTCCGTTTGACTAAGGTGATTTGAAGCACCCATCGTAAGTATGAGTAAAAATGTGCATGTGGGTGTGCAAAGCGAGTTTGACTAAGTTCGAATAACTCGATGAGGGAAGTATTTTTAAAAATGTTCTTAAGAAGAAAAGTTTTTGTGTAAAATAGTTGGCATTTTGATGAAAAGTGCGACCTACATCGTAGGTTGTAAGAAGGTTTTATCAGTTTTAAGGAGCATCAGTAAAATCACATGTCTGTAGAAAATTGTGAGTCATTAAAGCGGATATCGCACGTTTAGAAATGCGTTTGTGAGTCATTAAAGTTGGTGTAGTCGTATTTAAATAAGGTTTGGGAAAACACCGGATTTCTCAAGGAACGTTTTACGAAAGTTTGGTAATATGGTAAGAACACTTATATATAAGATGTACCAGCGGGGTATCCACCATGTTCTAACCATGTTACGTCCGTTTCGTTATTCGGTGTCATGTTACGTTCCGTGTCTTACCATACACAGTAGAACACTCAATGGTTTTCATGCACCTACCACTATAATCATGTGTGCACACGCGATTATATTGGTCATTGCATGATCCGTTTAGTTTATAATAGCAATGTATGAGTCAGGGTATGTAGTAACATTAAAAGTGAGAATATGTGTATGTGATAGCGTATGAAAAATTAAGTATGTAAGCATGATTATGTTTAAGTATGTATGTGACCAACGTAAGTGAACCACTCGAGTTATACTCACGTATAGGTACGAATGCATGAGTATGAGTGTGAATATAAGTATAAGTATGAATGATAACGATTGCGTATATGGTATAAATTGAAACACAACGAATTTAAGAATATAATATGATCAAGAAAGTTTGAGTATGTAAAAATGGATGACATGTGTGAGATTGTCGTGAAATATTGGCTAAAACATGTACGACGATATAATATGCATGTATAGTTGTTTGAGTAAATTATTGAGTTTATTGAATCAAAATAGATTGAGTTTGACAGGAGTGGAGAATCAAGTTTGTGAATGTCAAAAGAATATAAAATATCTATTGGTTATGCGAGATGTGTTTTGAAAAGAACAAGGAAATGCTATTTTGTTTCAAAAGGAACAGGGGATTTACGTATGTCAGAGATTGTTGGTTCCTATGAAGTCTCCACGTGTTTGGAATTTGGAATTTTATATTAGCGATGTTTGAAGAAGATTTTTGAAACAGTAAGTTTGCATCGTTTAAAGTGTCTTGCATTAGAACAGGAAAAGTTGTATTTCAAAAATTCTCATGAAAAAAACTTTGGTTTTTGAAAAGAGTTTTAGCAAGATGAACTTAGTGATTTTGAAAGGAGTTTTAGGAAAACGATCTTATTGATTTTAAAAATGGTTTTAGCAAAATGATCTTATAGCATCTATAAGATTTTATAAGCACGTGAGAGAGAGTTGGTTTGGTTTCCGATTGAGAACAAATGTCTTTAGTATAATGATATAATGTGAGCGTGTTTTAGTGATTAAGTCGAGTATGAAGTTCATGGGCAAGATATTCATTAGACCAATTAAGTTGACAGGTAGCATTTCATAAATTTTGAAAATCGAGTGATAAAACATTTAAGGTATTATTAGGAGTTTTGTGTACGTGATTTATGTAAAATATGTTAAAAGAAATACGCTTGATAAAACAATGAGATTTGCGATTTTTTTGCATAAGTAGAAGTGTTGACAAAATGATAAAAGTTTTAGGTATAAAACTTGATTGTGTGGTTGGTATAATAAAGTATCTTTTAAAAAAAAAGTTTGGTAACGATCACCAAGATAAGTGAATCACCCCTAGCCCGTTGGTGAGGTCGTTTTAAGAAAGGGAAGGAGCGGAGCTAATCGTTAAGATAAGGGAATCACTCCTATCTTGAGGATATGCCCCCTGGATTACGGGAAATGTAAATCTTGTTGGTGACGTTTTTGAAATTATGCATATAAATAATGCATATATGTGTGAAAAAGGGTTAGTATGATGGGTGTGTAATCATTGTTAAAATAATTTAAATTTTGCAAAGGAAAAGTTTGAATCGTGATAAGTGAAAAAAATTGATATTGGTAAAATGGAAGTTTGATTGAAACTTGGATTGTTCCAAAACGGAACTTTTGACTAAAACAAAGTGGTCGAAAGTTATTTTGAGTTTGGGAAGCATGCTTTGGCCTAATAGGTGGAATACTCTCGCTGAAATTTCGGTTAACGATATTCACCCTTCCGGTTACTACATGTTCCAAATCAATCAAAAATTTAAGACTTGGCAGGATTTTGAAAATTAAGGAGTGAGACTAATTGACAAGGTGTGGGTTTCACCCCTAACTTGACAACATCATACCCTAAGTGTGGTTAGTACTCGTCGGGTCACGAAAGTCAATTCCGACATGTTGACGAGGGTCCACTAGATTTGAAATGGAAATTCTCCTTCAAGGTGAGAATTTCACTCCTAACTTGATGGCGAATTTTGTGCAAAAATGAATAAGCGGATTGAGAGTCGTTCACCAAATTATGGGTTTCACGCCTATTTTGGTGAAGTTGTCTCATTTGTATAATACGAGTGTTTTCGAGTTAAACATAATCGTGTAAAATGGCCTTAGGAAAGGTGTATGTTTTGAAATTGTAAAACTAACATGAGTACGTAAAAGGCATTTCAAGAATTTAGCACATAAATCAAGTATGGTCAAGTATTGTGCTTAACTATAGACTAGTAAAAAGAATAGCAATTTTTCTAATTCCCTATAGTTATGACTCTGATACCAATCAGTCACACCCAATCGATGGCGGAAACATCGGAGTGAGACGAAAAAGATTGCTCGAGAGTTCATATCACTAAATTATGACAAGTATTTAATAATAAATTTCATTTCATTGCTAAAAGAATTAATTACATTGTTTGAAATCGAATACAACAAGTTAAAACAAAATGAATTACATTACAACAAGTATTAAAGCTTTAAAGTGCGTTTCTAGGCATCCTACTAAGTTCCGTGCATTATCATCATCATCATAATCCTGCATCATGTTTTAAAGTATAGTTCAATACAAAAAGTATTGGCGAGCATACAAGTTTTGGTGTACTAGCATATAAGTATACAAAAGAGAACAATCCACAAGGCAAACCTAGTTATTAAGATTAACGTATAAACTGGCATGTGAACAAGCAAGTCAACCCAATGTTTAACGCAAGTATGAATGACTTAACAAGACCTCACGTTCACGGGCGGTGCGCTACTCCTATAGCGCAATACATGTTAAGGGTAGGCTCGTACGAAGTTAATGACACGTTTATCACAAAACGAACAACCCTAGAATAACGAATCAAGCATAACATATTAGTAAGCATGTATAGGATTGTTTGTATGATTGCATAAAAATATGTATGTTGAGTGTGTTTTGTATATGTAAACATGTTGCAACCAAAAAGTGTAAAAACGGTAAAAAAGGCATCGAGTATACTCACAATATTGCAAAGCTTTCCGATTATCCGTGGGTGAGGAGTTGTTTATGAATAAGGAATTAAGGGTAAGGTTCTACGAAGTTTAAGAAGTAATTAGATTCGGGGTTTAGATTTTAAAGTACAAAAAGTATGTATTCATAAAAGTATTATCTAGTCTAAGTACTTGTAGCGATAATAAGGGGGTGTTTGTTTTTTCACAAAAACCTCTTCTGGCCTCTTATCTGTGCCACACCAACCACACGCAGATGTTTAGCTCTGCAGACTATTTATTTTTAAGAAGACATTTCATTAAAAATGTCTTCAAACCTCTGTGCGTCCTCTTCCCCACGCAGACATGGTACAATGTCTTCCCACCTCTTCTCAAACCAAACACCCACATAAACCCCCAAAAGAGATACTTGAACAAGAGTTTATCATCTATAAATCTGCAATTAGGGTTAGGGATTTTTTCGTTGAAGAACCACAATTACGAACTACAATCCGCCGATCAACATTTCTTCCGGCAGACAACAGTTCTTCACCACCAGTTGTTAATTGTTAACCTTAGTAGAAATTGAGGTGACGATGTGGTGTTTGAAGGTTGTGGGTAGTCGGCTGGAGACGGCAGTAGAGGTGGTTGATCAGAAAAACAAGATCCATAGTGAATTCCACCACTCGTCTGGCTCCTATTTGGACGGCTAAGAGCCACCTCTGTCACCGGAACACTTATATACTTGACGGAATCAATGTATTAATAGATTCAATTGGATACTATATGGACTTGAATAAATCTGGGTGTAATATGTAGGTGTAATAAACGCCATCTCGAATACATCAAATTGGAGTTTTTGGTTCAGGCAAGGTTCTGAGGTGGTTGAACAATTTCAATATAATACATCTCAAATCCATTCGATGTAATACATAAATTGGATTTAAATTCCTAGTTGATAAATGATACTGTATGGTTGTAGATTATGGATTTAAATTACAGGGTATTCTAGTGTTCGATCATGCTAATTGATTGAAGTTGTTGAATTAAAAACATTGAACATGTATATCAGTTTCAACTCTCATGAGTAATGCACTTTTTGTATTGATGGTGAAATGATGAAACGGGGTTTTATTTTTTAGATCTGCAGAGGTCCTTGTATACCATAAGGCTTAAAAAACAAACAGTCTATTTCCCGCAGATTGCTGAGTTTTGGTCCACCTCTTCTCGTGCAGACGTCTGTAGATGTGGTCCGCAGACTACAGACCTTTTACATCTGAAAAAACAAACACCATTTAGATCTGCCATTTTGCTCCCCTCTTCGTCGTTGTTTGGCACCCTGCACCACTGCCAATCCTAAAGCGTTCCACCTTGATTCACTTTGTAGTTTTGTGCTACTAATGCTTTCTTATTCTTTGCCAGCTCGTAGATAAGTGGGCACTCCTCTTTTAGAGGTCTGTGTGATGCCCATACCTCTAACCAGAAAAAACGTTTTATTCGCAGACCCAGCTTTGCTTCTGAGACAATGTTGTACATCGATGCCGATCTTTTTAAAATCCTCTTCCACCCCCCACAATCGTTCTTCAGACCCCCGATATTGTTTTCTTTATTGGAAAACTTTATATTACCCTCCTATTCTGATGAAATGAATTAATACCTTTACCCATAGTTGATTCGGGCCTTCTTTTAACCTGCACCTCCATTTCACTAATAGTGCCAAGTTCATCTCGCGGATCCCCTCACACCAAGCCCACCCATGTTCTTTCCGGCAACAATTCTTGTGACATCTGTGCTTGAGTAATCATCGAACAAACTCCGAACAATTCAATATCAATAAAACAATGTGTTTTGAGCCCAATATTTGTTATTTATGTTTGACATTTTGCGCGTTTCGATTTTTGTTTGATCTTGAACTCTATATCGCTTTCTAGAAAGTTATACGCAAACTGATGCGTAAACGTAATCAGTTTAACACGAAAAACACTCTGGAAGAGTGACATAAGCTTAACATACCTTAAATAACCTTTACATAACTTAGAAATAAGTTTTAAAGGGTTTGGTATGACAAAAACAAGTTTATTCGCTCACAGGGACTATTTGCATCAAACTGCAAAAGTCTGCCATTTTGTATGGCAACGTACATTCTGGAATATGATCATAAGCTAAGCATACCATAAATAACCTTAACATAGCTTAGAAATAAGCTTTGAGTGGTTCGGTATGCGAGAATATGCTTATTTGATCAAACAGGGTCTAAAAGCGTCAAAAACGGCGTAAGTTTGCATTTACGCGCATATCTTACTTTCTGACCACACCCGGACATCCAAAAATTTTCGTAGACACTAAAATATTTTATTTTAGTGATCGGAATGCAAAAATACCAGTCGTCACTTAATTTTGATCGTTTTCGCGTCCCTACGAGTTTCGTCGTAATTAACCGAACAACGCGACCGTACGACCAAACGAACCGACATCCGTGATATTTCTGAGCATATTTCATGTCCCCTATACTTTGACGACCTTTTAGAGCCTTGAAAATGGCTTAACGGAGGTTAAATACGTCGAAAATGAAAGTTAGAGTGTGCAGGGGCTGTTTCTACCAACTTCTGAAAGTTGCAGCCCACACCCTCGCGTCGCGCCACAGCCTAGGGGTTGTGCTGTGGCGCCACGCCACCACCTCATCTGGACAGAAACTTCATTTTCAGCATCAGTTTGATAATTCAGGGACCTTTCTTGCAATTTCTTTGTGTGATGAGAAAGTTAACACCTCTCCAAGTCATGCTAGATGTCCCTAAACACTTGTATGGCTGAGATTCATTGCTTGGAGGCCAAATAAACACTTGTAATGATCTTGTTCATCCTCCACAAGTATAAATACCCATCCTATCTTCCTCATTCCTTGCTCATTCTTATATTTGAACTCTAAGTGGAGGAATTCCTGCTAAGGAGCCACCTACCTGAGTTCTAATATCATCCTTCTAGCCTTTGAACACCTTGTAAGTGTTCTTTCATGGGTTAGTAGTTATTTTCAGCTATTTAGAGCTGAAAGTCAAACTGTTTGACCAAACAATTGCCCGAAGTTGGCAAATCAGGCACAGGCTCGTGGGAGAGTCTTTAACATGAACGCGAATGAGGCACGCACAGATAATGAAGTGGTGAACGGTACGTTCTTTGTTAACAACCAACCTGCTTCTGTTCTATTTGATTCGGGTGCCGATAAGAGTGTTATATTCTTAGCTTTTGAGCCTTTGCTTTCGATGACTAGAACAAAACTAGGAAAGCCCTTGACAGTAGAAGTAGCTAGTGGTGAACCCGTTGTACTCGACTCTGTTCTTCGAAATTGCCAGTTGAACCTTAATAACCATCGTTTTCCTATTGACCTCACGCCGATGCAACTGGGGAGCTTCGATGTTATTGTGGGAATGGATTGGTTAGCCAAATACCATGCAGAAGTGGTCTGTTTTGAGAAAATTGTCCGTATACCGCTTTCGACTGGTGAGATCTTAGAAGTTCGTGGGGAGAAACCCGTTAGTAGTCTTAAGCTCATGTCCTGTACCCAAGCCCACAAATACCTACGAAAGAAATATGTCGCCTTCTTGGCACATGTCGTAGAGGAGAAAGGCAAGGGTAAGAATATTCAAGATATCCCTGTTGTTCGGGATTAACCTGAGGCATTTCCTGAAGAATTACCTGGTTTACCCCCTGGACGCCAAGTTGAGTTCCGTATCGATCTTGTACCTGGTGCAAATCCTATTGCTAAGTCACCTTATCATCTTGCACCGTTTGAGATGCAAGAGTTATCTAAGCAGCTTCAAGAGCTTTCTGACAAAGGATTCATTCGTCCGAGCTTTTCACCTTGGGGCGCTCCTGTCCTATTCGTGAAAAAGAAAGATGGATCTTTCCGAATGTGTATCATTACCGTGAGCTCAACAAACTTACCATCAAGAATCGATATCCCCTACCTCGCATTGATGATCTCTTTGATCAGCTACAGGGTGCTACTTGCTTTTCAAAGATTGATCTGTGTTCTGGGTATCATCAGCTTCGTGTACTCGAAGAAGATATTCCCAAGACAGCTTTCCGTACAAGATATGGGCATTACCAGTTTACTGTTATGCCTTTCGGTTTAACTAATGCTCTTGCTTATTTCATGGATTTGATGAATAGGGTTTGTAAGCCTTATTTGGATAAGTTCATCATTGTTTTCATTGACGACATTCTGATCTATTCTAAGACTCGAGCTGATCATGAACAACATCTCCGTCTTACAATGGAGCTCCTAAAGAAAGAACAGCTTTTCGCCAAATTCTCCAAGTGCGAATTCTAGCTTAAGGAAGTTCAATTTTTGGGGCACATCATCAATGAACGAGGTATCCATGTAGATTCCGCCAAAATCAGTGCGATTAAGGATTGGGATATACCTACTACTCCTACCGAGGTTCGTTCATTTCTTGGTCTAGCGAGTTATTACCGTCGTTTCATTGCAAACTTCTCCAAGATTGCGGTTCCTCTCACTGCTTTAACTCAAAAGAATAAACCTTTTGAGTGGGGACCCAAACAGGAAGAAGCTTTTCTGACCTTGAAAAAGAAACTCTGTGATGCACCTATTCTATCTTTACCTAAGGGCAACGATGATTTTGTTGTATACTGTGATGCGTCTAATTTGGGTCTTGGATGTGTTCTCATGCAAAGAAACAAAGTCATAGCCTATGCATCAAGACAGCTAAAGGTTCACCAGAAAAACTACACGACTCATGATCTTGAGTTAGGTGCGGTAGTTTTTGCTCTCAAAATCTGGAGACACTACCTGTATGGTACGAAGTGTGTGGTGTTTACTGACCACAAAAGTCTCCAGCACATTTTCAATCAGAAAGAACTTAACATGAGGTACGAATGTCGTGGCTGACGCATTGAGTCATAAGGAACGTGTCAAGCTTCACTGTGTTCAGGTTCGATCTGATATTCAAACCCGCATTTCTCAGGCTCAACATATTTGTGTTACACAAGGTTTGATGGGTAAAGAATTACCATATCATCTTAAACCTAAGCTTTAACTAAAAGACTTTGGACTATTTTATTTCATGGGCCATTTGTGGGTCCCAAGTCAAGACAATCTTCGCACCTTGCTAATGGATGAAGCACACAAGTCTTGTTATTCTATTCATCCTGGTGCAGATAAAATGTATAAAGATCTTCGAACCCAGTATTGGTGGCCGGGTATGAAGAAAGACATTGCCTTATATGTTTCGAAATGCCTTACTTGTCTCAAGGTTAAGGCAGAACATCAACATCCCTCTGGATTATTGGAGCAACCAGATATACTAGTTTAGAAATGGGAAAACATTGCTTTGGATCTCATTACCAAGCTGCCATGAACTAAAAGAGGTCATGACGCCATTTGGGTAGTTGTTGATCGTCTTACAAAGTCAGCACATTTCTTGCCAATCCGTGAGGATCTATCTGCTGACAATCTTACTAAAATCTATGTAGATGAGATTGTATCTCGATATGGTCTTCCTTTGAACATTATATCTGACAGAGATGCTCGATTCTCATCTCACTTTTGGAGAACCATGCAATCTGCCATGGGAACCCAACTTAATTTGAGCATAGCGTATCATCCTCAAACGGATGGTCAATCTGAGAGAACAATCCAGACACTGGAGGATATGCTTAGAGCTTGTGTGATTGATTTTGGTGGTAGTTGGGATTCGCATCTACCGTTGATCGAATTCTCCTACAACAATAGTTATCACTCTAGCATCAACATGGCTCCTTTCGAAGCTTTATACGGTCGAAAATGTCGTTCACCGGTCTGCTGGAATGAGATAGGTGAAGCTCAGCTTACTGGACCTGAACTCATTCTAGAGACTACAGATAAGGTCAAGAAGATTCGCGATAACCTACAGATAGCTAAAAGCCGTCAAAAGAGTTACGCGGATCGACGACGCAAGCCCTTAGAATTTCAAGTCGGCGATCACGTCCTACTCAAGGTATCCCCTTGGAAAGGAGTAATCCGATTTGGAAAGAAAGGAAAACTTGCACCACGCTATGTTGGACCATTCAAGATCATTGAAAGAATCAGAAAAGTAGCCTACAGATTAGAGCTACCTCATGAACTTGGAGATGTTCATCCAACTTTTCACGTGTCCAGTCTCAAAAAGTGTTTAGCTGATGAGAACCTCCACATACCACTTGATGAAATTCGTGTTGATAACACGATGCACTTCGTTGAGAAACCTGTGGAAATCATGGACCGCGAAGTAAAAAAGCTCAAACACAAGCGCATACCTATTGTCAAAGTTCACTGGGAATCTAAACATGGCCCAGAATTTACTTGGGAACGTGAAGATCAAATGAAAGCGAAATATCCACATCTATTCTCACAAGTTTTCTCTAAATAAATTTCGGGACGAAATTTCCTAAAGTAGGGGAGACTGTGACATATGTGCTTGAGTAATCATCGTACAAACTCCGAACAATTCAATATCAATAAAACAATGTGTTTTGATCCCAATATTTGTTATTTATGTTTGACATTTTGCGCGTTTCGATTTTTGTTTGATCTTGAACTCTATATCGCTTTCTGGAAAGTTATACGCAAACTGATGCGTAAACATAATCAGTTTAACGTGAAAAACACTCTATAATAGTGACATAAGCTTAACATACCTTAAATAACCTTTACATAACTTAGAAATAAGTTTTAAAGGGTTTGGTATGGCAAAAACAAGTTTATTCGCTCACAGGGACTATTTGCGTCAAACTGCAAAAGTCTGCCGTTTTGTATGGCAACGTACATTCTGGATTATGATCATAAGCTAAGCATACCATAAATAACCTTAACATAGCTTAGAAACTAGCTTTGAGTGGTTCAGTATGGGAGAATACGCTTATTTGATCAAACAGGGTCTAAAAGTGTAAAAAACGGCGTAAGTTTGCATTTACGCGCATATCTTACGTTATGACCACACCCGGACATCCAAAAAATTTGGTAGACACTAAAATATTTTATTTTAGTGATCGGAATGCAAAAATACCATTCTTCGCTTAATTTGGATCATTTTCGCGTCCGTACGAGTTTCGTCGTAATTAACCGAACAACGCGATTGTACGACCAAACGAACCGATATCCGTGATATTTCTGAGCATATTTCATGTCCCCTATACTTTGACGACCTTGTAGAGCCTTGAAAGTGGCTTAACGGAGGTTAAATACGTCGAAAATGCAAGTTAGAGTGTGCAGGGGCTGTTTCTGCTAACTTCTGAAAGTTGCAGCCCACACCCTCGCGTCGCGCCACAGCCTAGGGGCTGTGCTGTGGCGCCATGCCACCACCTCATCTGGACAGAAACTTCATTTTCAGCATCAGTTTGATAATTCAGGGACCTTTCTTGTGTTAGGCCGTTGTGATCAGGATCTGTTCGTCTCGAACGTGGTTGTATCGATCAGGATCAAGGTGCGGAATCCCTTGATCGTCTCACCGAATAAAAAACAACAGGTTCAACGTTTAAACTCGTCTGATTTTCTATTAGAATGATTGTGAAAGTACAAGAGCACCGGTAGAATCTCAGACTGGTAGAGGTTCCTTACAAGATCAGCAAAGATTCTAAATGACAAGACATAGCTTGCTATTTATAGGCAACATCAGGGAGGTTAAGTGTCACCTGATCGGATGGTGATCCGATCGGATGGCCATCTGATCAGATGACATCAGTCAACCGACGGATCCACTTTTACAGATAAGTGCCATTCCCTGAGTTGTCGATATACATACATACAATTACATACAATTACATACCAATACACAAAAGACATAAACAGTATAAAATAAGACTCTATGCTGACGGAAGCTACAGACATATGAACTAACATACCCCCCCTTGGATGTAGTTGTAGTTGCTTCCAGCATAGTCTTTAATATTTCTTGTTGTGTCTTCGTTCTTTAGGTCTTTGCCTTTTCTGTTTAGCTTTTTCTTCCAGCATTTTCTTTCTGAGCGGCCTACCAACTTCATTCCAGTACTTTCTGTACTCTGGATCACCGTCGCGCTTTCTATCCCAGTGTAGTATCTTGTTTTCTTCCTTCTCGATCGGTGTCTGGTCAGTTGGAGGTGGTCTCATCAGTTTGTACCTACCAAGCCTTGCAGCTTTCTCAGCAATCTCTTTAAATCTCTACTCACGCTTGTACTTCTTCAAGAATTCATCAATCTCTGGATCTCTCCACTTAGACTTCCAGTACCTCCCAGAGTTGATGTCTTTAGTAAAGCACACATCCATAATTTTCTGATATTGCATTGCTTGAACTTTATCATGTTTCTCGTACACAATCTCGTTTTAAAACAAGCAATCGATATCCTTCTTCGAGCAGTTCACTAGCCACATCGGGTGTAGCACACATATTCTTCTTGCTTCACCCTTTGATTTATCAAATAAGGAGATCACTGCTTCCGTTGTGCTTTCATTATACAACCATCCCTGAAAGTCTTCATAAAAATCTTATTCCATATCACGAAGCGGCATTCCGTAGGCATCACCTTGAACCACTTCTTCCTCTCTTCTGCAATATTTTCTCTTGGAATGGTTCTCGGAACACCTTCCGTTGTTATCTTCTCTACAATCTCCTTCTGACTTCGTCTTCATTTTGATCTTTAAACATTTCAGCTAGTGAAGGAAACGTTTCATCAACACCAGCATAATGAAAATCCGTTTCTTCATCAGACGAATCAGAGGCTTCTTCAACAATCACATCATTATACTTATCAGCTTCCTGAGCATACTTAAACTCATACTCTCTTTCAGGTGACGAAGGTATCTCATCTTCTATATCAAACTTAAACCTACCATCGTCTAACCCCAACTCTTCTAACATTTCTGCCCTTGACCTAGGCACCTCTAACTCCCCCTCAAAATGAGCATGTAAATATATGACAGTCGGTTGTATGAGGAATACTTGGTCGACATGTTGTTTACCTGACGAAGAAGACTCTTGATGATGATCCTCCTCCTGTTCGTTGATCTCGTCATTCATAAGATCATCAATCTTCTGTTGAACTGAAGGATTCACAATGAGTAAACCAGACGAGCCTTGGTCTTCATCATCATCTTTATCATTCATCGGATCGTAGTTTTCAATTTGATCCATCCAGTAATCCATCTCTTCATCTTCTTTCTCTTCTTCCTCTTCCTCTACAACTACCTTCTCTTCTTCTTTCCATCGCAACAAAAACAGTTTTTGTTCTTTCGACTTCTTTTTCCTTTGAGTAACTTGCACTCGGCGAACAATATCTTCAAAGTTGTATGATAGAGGAGAAGATTCACCAAGAATGAAGCTTTGATCATGATCAGCTTCAACATCAACCATATCAACATCAACTTGGCTCGAAGATCCACTAGCTTCTTGAGTCTCTATGATAGCTTCTTTTATTCTTTGTGTAGCTTCTTCAGCTAACCTTTTTTCTTTTTCAATTCTTCGCTCTTCGGCCTATTTGATCTTAATGTTATTGAAGACAGAATGAACATCGATGCCCAAATGACTTTCCATCACTGTGTATAGCATGTTGAGCTGTTCATCCTTCATAACTTTATCAGCCTTCATTGCTTCCATCTCAAGCTTCATCGTTTTGAATTCATTGGCCGACGCTTCATGAAGTTCACTTATCATCTGATTCAGCGTCTTGTTTAGATCATTGAGCTTCACATTTTTCACATGCAGATCGGAAATCTCTGATTGTAGAACCTCAAAGAGCTTTGCATTATCTTCAACATCACCTTCCATTGGCTTACTTGATCATGACGGTCTTTATCTCTTCATTTTCTTTCATCAGCTCTTCAAGTTTTTTCTTTAACTCATCACGATTAGCTTCAGCTTTGGCCTTTTCTGTAACACCCCAAAATCCGAATGTTAATATTTTCCATGTGTTCCTATATGACACGTCATGAAATAAATAACTAGGCTATTTAAACTAGTTAAGGGTATGGTCAAAAGTATTAAATGACGAAGGTTGTGCCAATTATGTTTTAGTGGTATACACGAGGGACTAAAGTGGGGTAAATGAAAGTTGAATTATCAACTTAAAAGAAAATATCAACACACACTACACACACTTCGTGTGTGTGTGTTCTGGATCGTTCCAGAGCTCCCCAAGGGAGCCAAACCCTAACTCAACAATATTCATCAAATTGGAGGGTGAATCGAAGCTCAAATTCACAACCGAACGTGAATTAGTGATCACCTTCCCAGGGGGATCGTAAGGTATGTCTTAAATCTAGGATTGGTGATCATGTGTAAAGTGGGTTATGTTCTAATTCATGAATTTAAGTGAAATTGAGCATGAGTAGGTGCTAGAATCATCATATAGAACAAAGGTTATGTATGGTTTGTGTTAATTTGATGTTTAGAGGTGAAACCCATTAGTTATGGTGATGATTATGCCTTGAATCACCACCTATGTCCAATTCTTGTTGAAAGATTGATGTATCTTATGGGTATGATGAATTGTTGTTAGAAGAATTGAAAGAAATATGATGATAAAATGTTTGAATGTTTATGTGTGAATGATATATGTTAATTAGTAGGAGGATTTGATGAATTATGTAGGAAATTAGGAGATTGTGCATGAATTAGTTGTACCTTATGTTTAGAAGTTTGTACACACACCAAGGGTATGATGAAACTAGAGATAATTGAGCTTAGATCACTAGTAAGTGATTACCAATGTAGTTATGAAGTGGGTTTTGTATAATATGATGATATGTTATTGTTAATGATGTTTGAAATCACATACATGTGTATATGTTTAAAGGATTTCATCTAGGATTTGATAGATTAGTATGTTTTGAGTTTGAATGATAATTTCTGAAACAAGATCCGTGTGATGAATGATGAACAAGCTAACTATCTTAAGAATGATATATGATAGTTGATGCTTGATAAGCGACATGGAAGCTTGGCAAAGAAGCGGGTCAAACGGGATTTATGTGCACGGGAAGCATACTTGGATGAGAGGTAAGTAAGCTTACACCCCTTTTTTTGTAGAATATCTATTCGTTGTATTGATTGTGAACATGGTAAGTAAATATGTGAAGTATGACATTTCAACAAGTATTTGATACGGGTCGGAATATGTGGGTATGATAAGAAATTAAAGTTGATGTTTTAAAAGGGTAAATTGGACATTTGGAACTAACGGGTCAAATGGTGGAGATGTCACCATTTGGCATTATCGACTAATGAATGGTTTTGTCAAGTATAATGAATTCACAGATTTAATAGCAAAAGGATCTCGTTGTTAGCATCTAACAATTTGGGTGGATGAAGTATTAAACGGATCTTAGCTTTGATCCGAGCAAGGTATGTGTGTTTAGAGTTGTAGTCAAATGATAGGGTTGGTTGAATGTGCAAGGAAGTCCTTTGTTGTAAAGGATGGAGCGAAGTTGACAAAAATGCCCTTGATAGGTATATCTGGCAAACGACTTTAAAAGGGTGTTTAGAAACAAGCCATTAGATTAAATGATTCCTTTGGACATGTATGAAAGCGAAAAGTATGATCTTTGTGAGTCAAAGTCCTTAAAAATGCGTAAATACCCTTAACGGGTCAAAATAACATTTAAGTGGAAATGAGTTGGGATGTTGTAAGAAACCCGTGATTGGAACCTTATATAATAGACAAATGTTAAGAATTATGAGGTTTATAAGAAATTGAAGTCAAATAAACAAGTTACTTTGATAAAAGCCTGAACGGGTCAAAACTTGTAAAAAGGGTAACGAGTCAAAAGCTTAAAAGTCTAAAATTTTGTAAATCCGTGTTATGGGTGAAATTCTGAGCTCATATCCTGGATAATATCTGTTGGTGCATTCATCTGTCGTCTTCGTCTTATGTCGAGTCTCGGGTTCGTTGCAATGCTGAACAAGAGTGATGTCATCATATATGATGATGACATCATATATGTGACATCATCATATGCATTATTACATGAAGACACGTGAAAACATCAAATGCACATGAAACAAGAATTGGATGTTTGACCGTTTGAAGCCTACTGTTTGCGAGTGTCCTGCTAGTTTGAGAAGGTCACGGTTTGAAGAGGTAACCGTTTGAAGGGTGGCATGTCACCTTCAAACGGTCAGGGGTTCTCCTATAAATACCCTTCAAACTTTCTCATTTGTAACATTTTGATTTCTGACACCGAGGTGTTGTCGAAGTGTCTCTGTATTGTAAAGTGTTCAAGATCAATAAACAAGACATTTATTAGTGAATCCAAGCTAAACGAAGACCGAATCAATGAATTCTGCCTCTGATTCAGTCTGAGCACTCTTCTGATCGACTCGTTAGGTCGTTTCACGATCCTACATGTGGTATCAGAGCTCAGGAGGAAGAGTTCTTACCGTTTAGCTCGTTTTCGCTAGCAAATTCTGATTTACTACACCTTCTTTCACAAAATTGATACTTTTCACCGTTAAAATCGGCTAAAACTTTCACAATGTGTGCGTAATTGTGTTTTAACAAACCCTTGTAAGTTTCAGCTTAAAATTCAAAGTAAAAATGGTAAAAATGAACTGAAAACTAGTGCCCGTTTGAACGTAACCTGACCCTACCGTTTGAAACTGGACTGACAGTTTTAAAATTGACCTTCCCGTTTGAAACTGTCACCTTACTGTTTGAAATTGCACCTGACAGTTTGAAATTGCACCTGACCGTTTGAAACTGCCACCTTACAGTTTGAAAATGCATCGTGACCGTTTGAAACTGTCCATCCCGTTTGAAGCTAGCCATCCAGTTTGAAATGCTTCGAGTTGTATGAAACATTAAACTTTGAAAAAAGTTGTCAGGTTTGCATGTGGAGTTATCATTGAGGACTAATCGATTTGTTTTAAGTATTAATATTGATCAGCCCATGTGTATTTGTCAGGACTGATATCTAGTAGCCCAAGGTAG
Source organism: Helianthus tuberosus (assembly GCA_030545235.1). NCBI lineage: Eukaryota > Viridiplantae > Streptophyta > Magnoliopsida > Asterales > Asteraceae > Helianthus > Helianthus tuberosus. Next base: position 32,892,264 of record CM060400.1, read on the forward strand.
CTTGCATGTGATTTTTTTAAATTCAATAAAATCTGACATTGCATGTGATCTAAGTGTAATCCAATGAGAATTGATGATTAATTGAATTGTTGTCGACATAGTGGGATTGTGGTCCAATCATCTGATCTTAATACTTGTAGTTGTCGGTTAGTTTAAAAAAATTGATCTGTTTCTCATGTGACATTGCATCTAAAATCACGGCCCAATCATATTTTGGTTTAATGAGTTTCTAGGCCCAATCAGTTTGTTGAGATAATATTGTTGTTAGCTAGAGTTTTTTTTGAAAGTTGAAAAAAATGTTTAATGAACAAGAAAATTATTATTTCGAAAGATTCAACGATTGGCATAGAGGATATATAGATGATAGTTATAGCAATGTGAAGAAGGTTGGTTGGGAGAAAAGATTTAAATACTTTGTGTGTTTGAAAAATGAAAATTTGGATGATCTAGCAAACCGATATACAGTCTTAATTGAACATTTGAAAGAACATGAGATAAGACTGTCAGATACTGAAAAAGTATCAAAGTTTGCTGATGCATTACCTATCGAATGGGATGAATGTTTGAAAAACCTAAAGAAAGATTCTAGTTTTTCAAAGCTGTATCTAAAAGGGTTCATTAACAAACTTAAAGATTTTGAGTATGAAAGTGACAATAAAAAGAAAGAATTGATAAATGAAACAAAAAATATTTTGATGAAAATGGATTTAGATGTGATTCTTGAAATGAAAAGAAGAGTTAATGTATGTCTTGCTGCAAAAAGTAATCTGATTTACGATATGAAGAGGGGTTGTTATATTGATGAGAATATGAATCCTCTTGATTTCGTTAAAATTTTTTGTGCAGGAACATACAAGATAGAGAAAAAGGAAATCTCAAAGACTGAAGAATTTGTGAAGAATGAATCTTCAAGTTCTGCATCAGTGTGTTCTAAATGTGATAAACTTGAAGCTGACAATGGCAAACTCTTGAAAGATGCGGAAAGTTTGACATTGGAAGTCAACAAGTTGAAGGATGAGAAGCAAGCTGATGTTAAACAGATTCTTATTTTGCAGGAAATTTGTGAGAAGCAAAAATCTGAAAATATTAAACTGTTAAATGACTTGAACAGTTTGACAACAGAAAACAAGAAGTTGAAAGAAAATGGAAAAATTTTTGAAGATAAAATTAAAAGTTTTGAAAATGAAAAATAAAAAATTGAAAAAGAATTTCAAAGTCAAATAAAAATTCTTGAAGATGGGAGATCTGTTTTTAGCAAGAATAACATTGAAAAACAAAAAATGATAAATTCTCATATTCAGACGATTATTCGACTTGAAAAAGAAGCTGAAAAAGCTCGAATTAAAATCAAAGAGCTTGAAGAGAAATTGAAAGGTTTTAAGACCTCGTCATCAACACCAGTTTATCCCTGTCCAAAACCGATCAATTCCGTTCCAATAAGTGACTATGTCACAAACTTTGACAAAGTCAAAGTTGAAGATTGTGATGAGAAAACTGATGATGAAAATGAGGAGTTTTATTCAGCAGACGAATCTGAGACAGAGTCTGATGCTGAAAATGAGAAAAAGAAAATATTTTTAAAATTAAAAGAAAAATTTCAAGAAACTGTTCTACAATCGACTGAAAAGGGTGAATGCTCTACGCAAAAACCTTTGAAGAAGAAAGTGGAACATAAACAAAAAGTTAAAAATTCAGAAAATGGTCAAAACAAGAATAAAAGCTCATCAGTTCAATCATCCAATCATTATAAAAAATCACAAAATCTGAAAAACAAAACTCAAAAACAGTTAGTAATGAGTGGTGCAGGTTTGACCACAGTGCTTCAAAGCCAAATCAAGTTTTCAAGAGGAGTGATGATCACTACAAAGCCAGACAATGCTATGATCTGAATGTTTGGACTGAAAGTGGTGATTGGTACGATAATAGAGTGTGTTACACTTGTGGTGTGAGAGGACACATTGCTGTTAACTGCCAAAATCAGTGGTTTGAGACGAGGAGATGCTTTGAATGCCATATTAAAGGTCACATTGCCAGAGATTGCCCAATGAGATCAAAGGGAAGATTGAGGGCTGAATCTCAGAAAATGGTAAAGAAACCAGTCAATGTCAAAGCAAAGCCCAAGGAACAGAAAGTTCAAGAACCTAAAGTTCAAGAACAGAAAGTTCTAAAACCGAAAGTGAAGCTTTCGCAGGGGCAGAAAGACAGACTGAGAAAGAAGAGGAAGAAAGCGAGAGAATATCTCGAAAGGATTTTGTCCTCGGATACAACTAGTAAAACAGATAAAAGTTCTGATAAATCGTCTTGCTCGCCAAAGAATGACAAATCAAGCAAAACGGATTCATCAGATACAAATCTGAGGACGAAAGAGAGAAAGATGAAAAAGAAAGTTGCTGGTGATGAATTTGTTTCTCCGGAAACAAAGGAGCCAGTTGTTGGCGATGAATCTGACTCTTCAAAGTCAGACAAGCCAAGTTCAGGCGATGAATCTGGTGTGGTAAAGCCAGAGGAGCCATGTGTTGAGGTAAAAAGTGGTGATTCCAGTTTGACAATGAATGATGAAAATTTTCCATCATTGTCAAATGGAATTTCAAAAGCACCCAAGGACCGTCAGGCTTGGGTGAAACTCTTTAAATAGAAAAACCTGACTTGCCGGAGTTCCCAGGTTGGTAAGCGTGGAACATGAATCGGCACATTTCTTGAGAAATTCACGAAAGTGATTTCGATTTAAAAGTGGTAAATCAGGGACATTAAATTGTACTTGATTTTCTACAAGTGATGTTGGTGGATTGATCTTACAAATGTTAGTTTTTACAAGTGGTTGAAAGAACAAGGTGATGAAATCCCATGTTTGAAAAATGACTTACAAAACTTATTTTCCAGAAAAACCATTTTGATTAAAACAAACTTAAGTGTTTTGAAATCACTATGGGAAAATGTTTTGTTGTCAGGGGGAGTTCTGATTGTTCATGCCAAGTGAATGGAGAATTGAAGTCACATGAAATCACTATGGGAAAATGTTTTGTTGTCAGGGGGAGTTCTGAAATCACATGAAGTGATTCTCATCATGTTGTCACGTTTCTTGTACAACTTGTTTTCAAATTTTCCCAGAAAATCAAAATTGAGACATATTTTGATTTTAGGGGGAGTAAAAATTTTAAAAAAATTAGAAAATTTGAAAATGTCAAAAACATTAAAAAAATGCAAAAATGAGTTTTGTTGTGAAAAAGAGGAAATGATAGTAGATCAGTTGGACTGTCACAGCATGCTAAAGAAATGGAAAGATAAAATGTGATAAACGATCTTACTAAAGATGTGACGGTAGGCTCAGCTAGACTAGTAGATTTGCGATAACGATACAAACTTAAATGAAAAAGCCTAGTTCTAGTGGGAAACATGGTCAAAAGCATAGTACTTAGTTTTGTCCTTCTTGATTGTGTGCCTACTCAGTAATCGCTGATTGTCGAATGACATAAACCTGGTTAAGTTTGTGAACTTTCACAACTTTGCTAAAAAGTCGCTGTGATTGTGCATTTTATTTTGCAAAGATTTAAACTTGTTTTATTTCTTTATTTTGTTTAAGCATCGGACATCCTCTGCGTATACGTGAGTATCGACCTGGATGTTGTTGCCTAAACGTTCTGCTTTATTTTCTTTGGTGTTTCGTTTAAGCTTTGGACCTCCTCTGCGTATACGGAAGTATCGACCTGGTGGTTAAAGCCTAAACAACTTCAACTTGTTTTATTTTTCTTATTTTGTTTAAACATTGGACTTTCTCTGCGTATACGGAAGTATCGACCTGATTGTTAATGTTTAAACATTCTGCTTTGTTTTCGCACAAATCACAGTTGATAAAAGTTTAAAGGCATTACTTGAGTCAGTGTATTGCATGATGAGGGGATATGCTGAGATCGTGGGGTCCATAAGAATTTAGTGCTATCTTAATATACCTTAACGTATCGGTAAGCATTTCGAAAGTTTTTAGATTGAGTTTAAGTGGACAACAATATCATCAATCTATGTGAATTGTTTAGAACTGAAAATGTTTAAAGCTTAATGGTGCTAGTGATTGGTCACATAAACTGATATGATCCTCTTACACAAGCTCACAAAATATTGTCTGTAAATATTTCTTTACTGCATTTCATTCTATTTCGAAAACCCAAAAAGATTTTAGTGTGTTTTAGCATAAATTTTTTGAAAAATTCAAAAAGATTTTAGACAAATGATGTTGGAAAGCTGATATTCAAAATTTCAAGTGCTGAACATGATGAACAGGTTTGGGGGTGTGAGTTTAACAGAAGAAATTTGTTTTGAGAAAGAAAAGTTTGATTAGTTAATCAGGGTCATTAATTTGAACTTGATGTAACTATTACTAGTAAGTTTTTCTTATTGATTTAAGTAAAAACTTATGTTTTGATGAGAAAATGTGTGCAGGAAATGAGCTTATCAGAGATAAAGCCAGGGATTGATCTCAAGGTGATAGATAATTCCAGATGGCGATCCCATCATGATGAGAGGGGGAGTCTGACGAGGTTAGATCCAAAGAGAAGATCCTGGTATATGCTAAGAAAGAAAAGAAACTGATAAAGACTGAAGATGCGAAGACTCGACACTTAAGACTCGTCAACATCTGAGGGGGAGTCTGTTGGTGCATTCATCTGTCGTCTTCGTCTTATGTCGAGTCTAGGGTTCGTTGCAATGCTAAACAAGAGTGATGTCATCATATATGATGATGACATCATATATGTGACATCATCATATGCATTATTACATGAAGACACGTGAAAACATCAAATGCACATGAAACAAGAATTGGATGTTTGACCGTTTGAAGCCTACTGTTTGAGAGTGTCCTGCTAGTTTGAGAAGGTCACGGTTTGAAGAGGTAACCGTTTGAAGGGTGGCATGTCACCTTCAAACGGTCAGGGGTTCTCCTATAAATACCCTTCAAACTTTCTCATTTGTAACATTCTGATTTCCGACACTGAGGTGCTGTCGAAGTGTCTCTGTATTGTAAAGTGTTCAAGATCAATAAACAAGACATTTTTAGTGAATCCAAGCTAAACGAAGACCGAATCAATGAATTCCGCCTTTGATTCAGTCTGAGCACTCTTCTGATCGACTCGTTAGGTCGTTTCACGATCCTACAATATCTTAAATTATATCTTGCTTATCTGATATATGTTCATATCCGGGATGCTGATTCAGGATATTGGTAACATCCTGAATGGTATCCTGAGGATTACTAACGAATTATGTGCAGGAGTGCGAGTCCAATCTGGTAATGTTCATGAGGACCCTTTCCCCGGAAGACTCGGTCTAAGTCATTCAAAGGAAGACGTTGAACCCGCTTTACCTGGTCTCCAACGGCCACTAAGGAATATTCGAAGGCATCCCATACTTATAGGAGATTTTGTTTTCGTTTACTAGCTATAAATAGGTGGATAAATCAGATCGAATAGGACATCACAACGACACTCACTACTCTCTCACACTTACTCTCGCAACTTTTACTTTTAAAAAAAACATTGTAACACCTAGCGATCTGGTCAATATCATGCACTGTATCCTGACGTTTAAAGCAATAAGAAGAATAAGGCAGCTGCGATTGTCAGCTCCCGAGGTTTTGTGCCGGCGATCTAGATTGATCAAGGGCTTTCCTCGTATATCTCGTGTCACCCCTTTTACTTTTTGCTCATAGTTTGATCGTAGATACAGCTCAATATCCTGAGCCGTATCCTGGAAACTATTTTTACAAATAACTTAATCAACATATTTTTAACACATTTTCTTAGCACACTACCTCACATAACTAATTTGATCACTTAATTGCTTCGGTAATTTTTGACCAAAACAATTTGGCGCCCACCGTGGGGCAAGTGGTGCTATTATTACTAAAAACTTTTGTGAAATCGTTACTTGGTTTCTTATTCTCAAAACTTTTTGCCACATTATTTACAATGGCCTCAAGATCAAACATGAGCTCCTCCACCGTGTCTGCTACAACCTCTACAACAGTTGGTTCCATGCTTCCACCACCTCCTCCAAGAATGCAAGCCTCTTCGCAAGGAGCTGAAAGCCATGTGGCTCGGGATGTGATCCCTACCCGGAGCACTCAGGGATCTGCTCCTGTTTTGGCTTCTAATGATGAAATTCTAACCTTATTTGGTAGTGTACAGGAACAAATGAGGCAGGAACAAGAAACAAACCAAATGCTGATGAGAGAAATACAGCTCTTGAAATCTAGTTCAAGCAGGCCCACTGAGGATATTGTCACTCCTTTACAACCCAGAACTTTGAACTTCAGTTCGGCCGTATATTGTGACACCTGGGTCACTGCGACTATCAAACAAATACCAAGCCAATGAAATATTGTATTTCATACTTGGGATCTGTATAAATATGTGTATCTTTTGCACATATCAATTTTTGTTCGATTTCAAGCTTTAAATCACTTTCTGGAAGGTTATACGCGCACTGATGCGTAAATATAACCAGTTTAATGCAACGAACACTCCGGAATAGTGAAATAGGCTTAACATACCTTAAATAACCTTTACATAACTTAGAAATAAGTTTCGAAGGCTTTGGTATGGCAAAAACAAGTTTATTCGCTTACAGGGACTAAATTTGACAAACTGCGAAAGTATGCCAATTTGAACTGTAACAGACATTCCAGAACATGACCATGAGTTAAAAATACCATAAATATCCTTTAAATAGCTTAGAAATAGGCTTTGAGGGGTTCGGTGTGCTAAAATAAACTTTTGGGTCATTCAGGGACTAAAAGCGTCAAAAAGTGCACAAGTTTGCATTTTCGCGCATAACTTACGTTCTGAATACATCCGGACATCCAAAAATTTGTGTAAGCACTAAAATATTTTATTTTAGTGTTTGGCATAAGAAAAATCCATTCTTCGCGCAATTTGGACCGTTTTTGCGTCCGTTACGACTTCCGTCGTAATTAACCGAACAACGCAATCGTACGGCCAAACGAACCAACATCCGAGATATTTTTGAGCACATTTTAAGTTCCCTATACTTTAACTTCATTTTAGAGCTTTGAAATGGGGTTAACGGGGCTTAAACGTGTCAAAAATGCATCAAATAGCAAGTTTGGAGCTTCAGGGGCCTGTTCTGCCAATTTTGAAAGTATCAGACCTGCAAGGTCCTTACGGACAGTAAGGTTCTAAGGCTTATGGTCCGTAAGCAGGGGTCAGACAGCAGAAACTTGTTTAAACAGCTGTTACCCCCTCCTAATCCCTTTTGCACTTGCCTCTTCAGGATAATGAGGGGCCAATTTGGTGTTCCATGGGTATTTCAACAAGTGTATGGTCAAGATCAAAGCACGTTATTCGATAAACGATCCTAACGGTCTTGCATATCCTATAAATACCCAATCCCCCTTCCTTGCAAAACCCACAAAATCTGATCTAAAAGCTCTAATTTGAAGCCATTGCTTCATACCTGAGCTACTTAGATCAAGATTAGCTTGCGGGGACCCTTTGTAAGTGTTCCTTCGTTCTTTTATCGCTTTTCGAGTCCGAAAGTCAAACTATGTTTGACTTTCTGCATTGAGCAGTTTATGGTCAACGCGAAGTTCTTTTGAACTTCCTAACGTGAGCGTGATCACGATGGTTATAGTCCCTAGTGACTATACCTACTGATTACCACGTTACCTAGGCTCAGTGACGAGTCGTAGTTTCGGCCAAAATGCGTATTATTGCGTATTTTGTAACCAAACTACTTATAGGTATCAAAAATGTTTGTTTTGATACCAAACCTGTTTTCTAAACTTAGTTAAGCATGTTTTAACATGCTTAGCTTGTCACTTTTAGTTTAGTGCTTATATAGGGTCGTAAGGTAAGCGATCTAAACAATCGCTTATACTTTCGAACCCGACCCGTTTGGTCGATCTTTAGGATCCGACCAAACACATTAGGTGACCATAGTATATAGGGAATAACCTTCCGAGGTTATACCTTATGGTCGCTTCGTTTAAGTAGTTGTATGATAGGTAGTTTATATGCCTTAGGTAAATTACCAAAATACCCTTTTTACGCCAAAATTCATTTTAAGCATATGTAACCTAACTTTTGGTATCTAAACTGATTTAGCAACAATATTAGACATCTTAAGGCATATTTTACTTGTCATAGGACTAGTTAGGCGGTCTGAACGCGTTTTACGCAAACGACGCGTTAAAGTAGCATAAGCTACCTAAACGGGTCGTAATGGGTCAGAAGCACTTAGGATAGGTTCCGTTTTAGTATGTAGGCTTTGTTAAACCATATTACCTGAGTTCCCATACTCATTTGGTTTACGAGCCCTCATTCTATCCAATCCTCCGATATAGGTCCGGTTATTAATATAGTTACCTATATTAGGTACCGTTTGATTCCGTGATCTTCTAGCTTTGCTTGGTGGTTATCCTAGGACTTCTAAGTAATCTCAAGTGAGTACATAGACCCCTCTTTTACTATTTTCAAACTGTTTTGGGGTGAAACACATATGCCTACTTGTTACTTTCGTGTTTCCATGTTTTCATATCATATGCTTGCTATGTTCATTAGTACACTATTAGTACATCGTTTTACATTACATTTCATGCTATGTATGTCCATTGTGTGCATACTTAGTACATTGTTTTACATTACATTTCATGCTATGTATGTCCATTGTGTGCATACTTAGTACATTGTTTCACATTACATTTCATGCTATGTATGTCCATTGTGTGCATACTTAGTACATCGTTTTACATTACATTTCATGCTATGTATGTCCATTGTGTGCATACTTAGTACATTGTTTTACATTACATTTTGTTGCATATGCTCATCCAGCATATAAACACATTATATTACATTATGTGAACCATTTGTATCTATTGAACCATGTGAACCATTTGACAATAGACATTTGACTATACCTAAACATTTCTACAATTGTTAAACATTACATCTTGATGGTTTGGTTTGAGTAAGTGATTTAAGTAACGAGGCGTGTGTAATATGATACAAGCATGGTGGATACGCCGCTGGTACTTCCTATATATAAGTGTTTGTATGGTATTAAATGTCGTAGCGTTATTTGAATCATTTCAATTTGAGACATATAACATTTTATACAAATAACATACTTTTCACAAGACATTGTTTTACAAACAACTTATCTTATACAAACTCATTTTACATGGTTATTCATTTAACCATACATTATTCTCTTATTTATACATATCATCTGAACTTATTGTTTTTCAAACGATTTACAAAACAAATCAATTTACAAGGTTCATGACTAAACTTTATTAAACATTTTCTTAAACTTACAAGTCATGAATCCTATTTTCACAAAACCTATGTATCTCATAGGCATTTTTATGCTGACGTACCTATTTTCACATGTGTTTTCAGGAGTTGATGCATAGGACTTATCGAGACATACTTAGGCGGACCTGTGCCTCAGTGACTTAAAACGAGACAAGAACTAGTTAATTTTTGTTATGTACTCTTTGTTTCTTGTTTAAAAAAATGTAACTCTCTTATTTGATTAATAAAACAAAACTTTAATTTCCATGGTTGTGAAACAATTAATTCTGTTACAACACTCCCCGACGTTTCCGCCACGTTTTGTTGTCTCACGTGGTCGGGGTGTGACATGGCCTGTCGGCTGTAATAGGTATGTTATATATGTTTTCCATTATGTTTAAACAGAACTGATCAACATGTGGTATCAGAGCATATGTTGATAAATCAGTTCTGTTTTCGTATCCATTATTCTGTTTCCGCCACGTTTTGTTGTCTCACGTGGTCGGGGTGTGATATGGCCTGTCTGCTGTAAAAGGTATGTTATATATGCCTATGCAAGGATTTTGGTTCTACCTTAATAGGATCAGCCTTAAAATGGCTCTTAAACGTCCCTCCTCATTCGATTACATCATTTGCTCACTTAGTAAATTTATTTAATAGTCAATTTTCTTGCAGTCGAAGTTTTGAAAAACTGACAAGTGATCTCTATAGGATAACTCAAGGACCTCAAGAATCCTTAAGAGATTATGTGAACAAGTTTAGCCGAGAATCCTTAGATATTCCACATCTTGATGTTGCAACAGCTGTGCAAGCTTTCAAGATGGGGCTGCAAAAATATTCTCAATTTTACCAAGATCTTGTAATGAACCCATGCAGGAACTAGGATGAAGCTCGAAACAGGGCACTAAGATATATTCGACTGGAGGATGACAAGAAGATGCAAGAGAGGATGAACTCGTCCACCACTTATGAGTCAACCAATAGGAAGTCAGAATCCTCATTTAAACCATATCGCTCTAAGCCGTATGGCAGAAATGACAACAAGAAAGTGAATGATGTTGAAGACGAGGATCCTGAAGAATATTCTGAATTATCTGAATATTGCTTTTCTGTTAACATACCTGAATTAATGTATGCTATGCAGGGTTTAGGAGACAAAGTTAGGTGGCCTCGAAAGAATCAACAAAAAGCTGATTGGAAGGATAAGTCCAAATGGTGTGCCTTCCATGAAGATTTTGGACATGTAACTGAGGATTGCGTTGCTCTAAGAAAAGAAATAAGTTATCTTTTAAGCAAGGGATATCTGAAGGATCTCCTAGGAAGAAAGAAGAATAAGGGTCAGGATACTGAGAAGGATCCTGAACGAGCAGCATCACCTCCTGCGGATGCCAAGATAATCAACTTTATTTCAGGAGGATCCGGCATTTGTGGGACTTCGTATTCTGCGGCCAAGAGACATGCAAAGGAAGCTAAGGCCGAAAAGGGAGATAAACCAGCCAGGATGACTACCCTCACAACTGATAAAGTGATCACATTTGACAGTGATGACATGGATACTGTCCAGGATCCTCACCATGATGCTCTGGTAATAACATTATATGTGGCTAACCATTTTGTACGCAGGATATTTATAGATAATGGCAGCTCCGTCAACATAATCCAACTAGAGACTTTGAAAAGAATGAATGTATCTCCAATGGATATCACTTCGAAATCCATCGTGCTTGTTGGGTTCAGTGGAGAGGCTAGAAACATAGTAGGGGAGATAAAGCTACCAGTATATGTTGAAGGGGTCAACTCAATACAACGTTTCTGTGTGATGGATTCCCTATCCTGCTATAACATAATATTGGGTAGGCCTTGGATCCATGATATGAAAGCCGTGCCATCAAGTTATCATCAATGCATCAAGATCCCTACCCCTTGGGGGGTGTCAAGGTTGATAGTGATCAGCAGGAAGCGAAGGAATGTTACTCATCTTCAATGAAATCCTCAACCAAGCCTAATGCAGCATAGCAATTAAAGATGCGGAGGCTTTAGAGCAGGATGTAAAGAAAATTATCCTGGATCAGGATAATCCGGATATCTCGGTGCTCGTAGGAACCAATATCCCTCAGGATATTGAAGAACAGTTAACTAACTTTTTGAAATGCAGGATGTCGACATTTGCGTGGAAGCATGAGGATATGACAGGCATTTCCAAAGATGTTATAACACATAAGCTCAGTATTGACAAATCATTCAAACCCATTCAACAAAAGAGAAGGAAGTTTGCTCCAGAACGAAATGTGATCATTCAGGAAGAAGTAGAGAGGCTATTGAAATCTAAAATGATTAGAGAAGTCAAGTTTCCAAGATGGCTAGCAAATGTAGTCGTGGTACAGAAGAAAAATGGGAAATGGAGAGTTTGTGTAGATTACACAGACTTGAATAAGGCTTGTCCCAAAGACCCATTTCCTCTTCCTCATATTGATGCAATGGTGGATGCTACTGCCGGCCATGAGATGCTAACCTTCATGGATGCATCCTCAGAATTTCAGCAGATTCAAATGGAACCTTCGGACCGGGAGGATACTGCCTTCATGACACCAACAGGTATTTATTGTTATACTGCTATGCCTTTTGGTTTGAAAAATGCAGGTGCAACATACCAAAGATTGGTAAACATGATGTTTAAAGACAAGCTGGGGGACACCATGGAGGTATACATCGATGATATGGTGATAAATCTAAAAAGGCTGAGGATCATCTCCAGGATATTAAGGGAGCATTTGATATCCTGGACCAGTATAACATGAAACTAAATCCTGCTAAGTGCCATTTCGAAGTGGGGGCAGGAAAGTTTCTAGGATATATGGTGACTAAAAGAGGAATAGAGGCAAGCCCGGAGCAGATTAAAGCCATCTTAGACATCAAATCATCTTCAAATATGAAGGATGTACAACGGTTAACCGGGCGAGTAGCAGCATTGAACAGATTTATTTCAAGATCCTCGGAAAAGTGCAAGGAATTTTACGATATCCTGAAGAAAAACAAGAAGTTCGAATGGAAAGAGAAGCATGAGGCAGCCCTGCAGGATTTGAAGCAGTATCTCTCAATTTCACCTCTATTAATGAAGCCTGAGAATGGTGAACCACTGTCCCTATACCTCGCAGTATCAGGGAATGCTGTAAGTGTCGTCCTTATAAAGGATCATGGAGGTCAGCAATATCCTGTCTATTATGTTAGTAAAAGTTTATTAGATGCTGAAACTAGATATTCTCATTTAGAAAAGTTAATATTAGCCCTAGTTATGGCATCAACAAAGCTTAGACACTACTTTGAAACACATAGGATTCATGTTAAAACTAACTATCCTGTAAAAAACGTGCTTAGAAAACCAGAGACGTCAGGCAGGATGGCTAAGTGGTCAGTGAAATTAAGTGCTTATGACTTAGTGTATGAACCTAGAAATGCCATAAAATCACAGGCTCTAGCTGACTTTGTGGCTGATTTCAGTAGTGATATTCAAAGTGAAGTAGACCTAGAAGTCCAGCAGTTAGGAGAATCCTCAGGATCCTGGACATTGTATACTAATGGAGCATCTAATGTTAGAGGAATAGGATTGGGAATACTACTAAAATCGCCACAGGGGGACATATTACCCCAGGCTATTAGGTGTGAATTTCCTGCTACTAATAATGAAGCAGAATATGAGGCTTTAATTGCAGGATTAGAGTTGGCTAAGAATATGAATATCAAGAATTTGCAAGTATATGTTGACTCATTGTTAATCACTAATCATTTTAATGGATCCTATGCAGTTAAAGGTGAGAAGTTGGTCGAGTACCTCGATATTCTAAAAAAATTAGCAGGATATTTTGATGTTTTTACACTTGAACAGGTACCAAGAGAAGATAATGCTGAAGCGGATGCCTTGGCAAACTTAGGATCATCAGTCAGGATACCAGAGGGAACCCAAATACCGATACTTCATATCCTGTATCCTGCTGTGGATCCCTTCAAAACTCAGGATAAGGAGGTAACAAGCATCCAGGATCCTGGTCATGATACTGATAAGGATGATGAATCCTGCATGAATCCAATCATAAGATATCTCAAGGAAGGATACATCCCTAAAGACGAAAATCCTAAGGCATTCAGGATGAAGGTATCGCGATTTACCATTATAAGCAACGTTTTATATAAGAAATCTCTCGCAGGTCCATACCTGAGATGCTTGAAGGATCCTGAAACTAAGGAAGTGCTCCAAGATATACATGAAAGGGATTGTGGAAACCACACTGGGGGCAGGTCATTATTCTCAAAAGTATTAAGAACAGGATACTATTGGCCGACAATGAAAAAAGATGCTACAGAATATGCTCGAAGATGTGATGCATGTCAAAGGCACAGTAATATACTACATCAACCAGCTGAACCACTATATCCTATAGCTTCCCCTTGGCCATTTATGAAATGGGGGATGGACATAGTAGGGAAATTACCAAAAGCTCCGGGAGGAAAAGTCTTTATGCTGACAATGACGGATTATTTCTCTAAGTGGGTTGAGGCTGAAGCATTTGTTCAAGTTAGAGACCAAGAAGTAGTATCCTTCATAAAGAGGAATATCCTGACCAGGTTTGGAGTACCAGCTGAAATTATTTGTGACAATGGATCCCAGTTTATAAGCAAGATGACTACTGACTTTTGCAAGAGTTGGGGAATCAAAATGATCACGTCTACTCTGGTACATCCTCAAGCAAACGGACAAGCTGAATCCTCAAACAAGATAATTGTTAACAACATGAAGAAAAGACTAGGAGCTAAAAAAGGAAGATGGGCAGAAGAACTACCCTTTGTCTTGTGGGCTGATAGAACAACGGTAAAGAATGGAACTGGACAAACCCCCATTTTCATTGGTATTTGGAGAAGAAGCAGTAATCCCAACATAAATGATGATACCTACGGCAAGATCTATACTCCGGGATCCTGAGCAGAATCCTGAGGCTTTGTGTCAAGACTTGGACACTGTAGACAAAACGAGAGATGCAGCAAGGCTAAGGATGGCAGCATATCAACAAAGGATATCCAGGGCATATAACAAGAATATAAGGACTAGAAGATTTCAATTTGGTGATTGGGTGTTAAGAAAGGCTTTTCAAAATACCACTAATCCTGCCGATGGAAAGTTGGCTCCAAAGTGGGAAGGACCATATGAGGTTGAGTCAGAATCAGGAAAAGGAGCATACCGACTCAGGAGTATGGAAGGGGATATGCTACCAAGATCATGGAATGCTATACACTTAAAGCTATATGTCAAGTAAGAATAGAATTTAATTTCTATCCCAGAATGGTATGTATTCTACCTCTTTTAAATATGTTTGAATTTGTTTGTTATCTTGAACCCAATACTGACTTAAGCATCGGAGGGGTGTTAGCCAAGCTAACACCCACCTTAGTTTAAGATTGTTTTGCAGAATATGCTTCAGGATATAGCTCCAGGATATACGCTCAAGATATCTCGAAGGATTAGAGGACTGGCCCCCTCTCTCACGAATAAGGGATTCTAATCCCTTCAAAGGTTTAAAGGTATTCACCTTTCTTACGAATTGGGTTTAAACACCCCGCCTGGAGCGCAAGTAATCTAGGGATAGTTCAAGGTAGCGGGACCATTTCATGTAAAAGTGGCTGATAATTGCGTTACTATTGGCTATATCCTGGATCCTAAAGGTATATGAGGATTGATCACCCTCTCTCACGAAAGGGTATTTTCATACTCTCTAAGGTTTAAAGGTTTTCACCTTTCTAAGTCTTGGAGTTTGTACACTCTCGCCTGTAGCGCATGATATTAAGGGTTTATCCCCAGGATATTAAGGGTTCGTCCCCAGGATATTAAGGGTTTATCCCTAGGATATTAAGGGTTTATCCCCAGGATATTAAGGGTTTATCCCCAGGATATTAAGGGTTTGTCCCCAGGATATTAAGGGTTTATCCCCAGGATATTAAGGGTTTATCCCTAGGATATTAAGCTTTCAAACATGTTGAACACAGGGGACATGTATCATACAATTTAAAGGATGGATTCGAACTTATAAGTGTGCACTGGGGACATTTCTATAATTGAAGATTGGAATGGACTCTTTAAGAATCTCTGGTATGATCTCTCCTTTTTATTTGGATAACTTGAATTTTACAGATTATGTGTCAATATCCTGAGCAAGATATCTTTCAGGATACATTTACAATGTGTTCCCAAGAATGTTCAAACAAAACTGTTTTCATAAGTAAAATTCATATAGTAAAGGTATAAAAACAGAAATAAAACCAAAAGAAGGTTATATTATTAACATACCAAAAGATGTGCTCTTGGATTCACCTCAAACCAAGGTCCATCCACCAAGAGCACGAATAGTTCCTTACCCTATTTACTTAACAGTTGAAGGTTTTGTCTCAAACCGAGATGTCACACCCCCAAAATCCACACGCGGAGTATCACCGCTTGGAGGTGCGACTGACCAGGATCAAGCCACCAATCATATTGAACAATGTAATTAATAAATGTAAATCAACCAAACAATATGAAAGGTGTTCAAAACAATAGTATAGTAATGTTTAGCGGAAGCATAAATGTAAAACCCAACATAAGTATTAAGTTCGTAATGTCATAAAAGTTTAACATGGCATCCACGATCCATGTCCACAACAGATATAATTCACATGCATAATCATATAACCTATTCGCATATACATCACACAACAGATCATCGAGATTTCTATCACATCCATTTATTCCATCTACCATCATTAAATCATAATAGTCAACGGCACATGACAAGTTGTCGGATCATCATCATCATCATGCTAAACAAGAATCAAAGTTGAAAACAAATAAACAATCACATGCTTTCTGACAAATCCATGTGCAAATATGAATGCTATGACCGACAATATAAGGTGATTTCTATCCACATTGGCTGCACTTTCGATATAATTCACATGCATAATCATATAACCTATTCGCATATATTAAATCCATAAACGAAGTTATCTAACAGTTACATCATAATATCAACCAAATAATCACAAGTGTTATAATCCACTAACCAAATAAGGATGATCAAATCAGGGAATCAAACTTCGAATGAGATAAGGGCAGCCGTCGGTTTCAAAGAAAAACGAGAGAGAATGTGAGAGGCGGTTAGGGTTTGCTTAAGGTTTTTCCGTATACAGTTGCGTACTAGTTATACACAACTAAAACAACTCGTCACTGGGCCTAGGCCCACCTTTGCTTTTCATTGGTCTTGTGTGGACGAAAACACCAAGTGTTTTCGTGGGTGTGTCTTCATGGGTGGGTGGGGTTTTCGGCTAGGAGTGATTTCATGGGTGAGGGTGTGTTTGGCATGATATAATTTAACAACAAAATAGTAATTCTAAATATAATACTAACCTTCACTTCAGATATAATACACACCACATTTAAAACATATCCCTCACAGTACGATTTAACATATTACAACGTGTACAGTTGTGAAACAAACAAGTCGTGTCAACAAACAATCAAAACAATTAACGTGCAATAGTGCGAAGATGGAATCTTGGAAACTCGAGTTGTCACATTATCCCCAACTTGAAAGAAATTTCGTCCCGAAATTTAGCACGTAGTTACTGAGGAAGCTAGTTGTGTTGTGTAGTTTACTGGTTTTCCTGGGGTGTCACATCATCCCCCCGTTGATTTGGAATTTCGTCCCGAAATTCTATGGTAGCTTCAGCCTCAGTAGTGGTTGCATTGTTTCCGAATAACTGGGGATACTTGAGTTTCATTTGATCTTCTTGTTCCCAGGTAAACTCTGGGCCACGACGGGAGTTCCAACGAACTCGAACAAGAGGTATTCTAGTGTGCTTCAGGACCTTAACATCCCGGTCCGTGATTTCAACAGGTTCCTCGACAAATCGCAACTGATCGTCGATAGTGAGCTCCTTCAGAGGAACTATGAGGGTCTCATCTGACAGACACTTCTTCAGATTCGACACGTGGAAAACGTTGTGAACTGCACTGAGTTCTGCTGGTAAGTTCAGTCTGTAGGCCACCTTGCCTATTTTCTCAATGATTTCGAATGGTCCAACGTATCGTGGATTGAGTTTGCCCCTTTTGCCAAAACGAACAACACCCTTCCAAGGTGAGACTTTAAGTAGTACTCGATCCCCAACTTGGAATTCGAGTGGTTTCCTGTCCTTATCGGCGTATGCTTTCTGACGGTCACGGGCTGCCGCCATGCGTTGTCGTATCTGAGTGATCTTTTCAGTAGTATCAACTACGAGTTCTGGGCCCGTAATCTGACTATCACCCACCTCTGCCCAACAAAGAGGTGATCGGTATTTACGCCCGTACAATGCCTCGAATGGAGCGGCTTGAATGCTGGTGTGGTAGCTGTTGTTATACGAGAACTCCACTAACGGGAGGTGTTTTTCCCAGCCGTTGCCGAAATCGATTACACATGCACGAAGCATGTCTTCTAGAGTTTGAATAGTGCGCTCAGATTGCCCATCCGTCTGAGGGTGATAAGCTGTGCTCATGTCTAAACGAGAACCAAAAGATTTGTGCATTGCTTGCCACAGTTCTGAAGTAAAACGTGCATCACGGTCAGAGATAATGGAGGTTGGCACCCCGTGCCTTGAAACCACTTCTTTTAGGTAAATGTCTGCTAAGGTAGAGAACTTGTCTGTTTCCTTAATAGCCAGGAAGTGTGCAGACTTTGTGAGTCGATCCACGATCACCCAAATAGTATCATTCCCACGTTGGGATCTAGGCAGGCCAGTAACGAAATCCATGGAAATTTGTTCCCATTTCCATTGTGGTATCTCTGGTTGTTGGAGTAGGCCCGATGGTTTCTGATATTCCGTTTTGACTCTTGCACAAGTCAAACACTTGCTAACGTAAGTTGCTATATGAGCTTTCATGCTAGGCCACCAATATGTTGTTTTCAAGTCGTGGTACATCTTATCCGAACCAGGATGTACTGAGTAGCGAGACTTATGAGCTTCATCCATTACAAGCTCGCGTAAGTTGCCATAGAGTGGGACCCAAATGCGTCCTGTTACATAGTAGGAGCCGTCTGCCTTTTGTTCTAATCGTTGCCTTGAGCCGCGTAGAGCTTCAGCCCTGACGTTTTCGGGTTTCAATGCTTCTATCTGAGCATCGCGTATTTGAGAAGGAAGACTAGACTGAATAGTGAGTTGCAACGCTCGTACACGCCTAGGTGTAGTATCTTTTCGACTGAGAGCGTCGGCCACCACATTGGCTTTACCCGGATGGTACTTTATAGCACATTCGTAATCGTTCAGTAATTCGACCCATCGACGTTGTCGCATGTTCAACTCTTTCTGCTTGAAGATATGCTCGAGACTCCTGTGATCGGTGTAGATGGTGCACTTGGTACCGTACAGGTAATGTCGCCATATCTTAAGCGCAAAAACAACAGCTCCCAGCTCTAAATCGTGTGTAGTGTAATTCCGTTCGTGAATCTTAAGTTGGCGCGACGCATAAGCAATGACTTTATCCCGTTGCATCAACACACATCCAAGACCCTGAATAGATGCGTCGCAGTAGACTACAAAATCGTCCGTGCCTTCAGGCAATGAGAGGATAGGTGCGCTACAGAGTCTATCCTTTAAGTGCTGAAACACTGTTTCCTGTGTATTACCCCAACGATAAGCAACACCTTTCTGTGCCAGTAATGTAAGTGGCTATGCAATCTTTGAGAAGTCTTTGATGAACCTTCTGTAGTAGCCTGCCAAACCCAAGAATTGGCGAATTTCTGTTGGTGTGCGAGGTGCAGGCCAGTTCTTGATCGAATCTACCTTGGATGGATCGACATGAATCCCATCCTTGTTTACCACGTGGCCTAGAAAGTAGACTTCACGAAGCCAGAAGTCGCATTTTGAAAACTTGGTGTACAACTGTTCTGCTCGAAGGAGTTCTAAAATAAGTCGTAAATGCTGCTCGTGTTCCTCCTGACTCTTCGAATAGATCAGGATGTCGTCGATGAAAACAATGACGAACTTGTCAAGATAAGGTTTGCACACCCTGTTCATAAGATCCATGAAAACCGCAGGCGCGTTTGTTAGCCCGAATGGCATGACCAGAAACTCGTAGTGGTCATAGCATGTTCTGAATGCTGTTTTGGAGACGTCCTCGTCCCGGACTCTTAGTTGATGGTAGCCTGACCTCAAATCTATCTTTGAATAGTAGCTCGACCATTGCAGTTGGTCGAATAAGTCATCAATGCGTGGAAGAGGATAGAGATTCTTCACGGTCACCTTGTTCAGTTCGCGGTAATCTATGCACATGCGGAAGGTACCGTCTTTCTTCTTCACAAACAATACTGGAGCTCCCCAGGGCGAAGAGCTAGGACGAATGTAACCCTTATCCAAGAGTTCTTGAAATTGCTTAGACAGTTCTTCCAGTTCGGATGGAGCTAAGCGATAAGGTGCTCGAGCTATAGGTGCTGCTCCTGGAGCTAGCTCGATCTGAAATTCGACTTGGCGATGAGGCGGTAGCCCAGGTAAATCTTCAGGAAACACTTGAGGAAAGTCGCGTACAACTGGAATATCCTCAATCTTTTTCTCTTTCTTCGATGTATCAGTAACGAGTGCTAATATAGCAGTGTGGCCCTTTCGCAAACACTTCTGTGCCTTCAAGAAGGAGATGATGCCACTCACGACACCACTCTTGTCGCCTTGAACTTCGAGAGGTTCTCTGCCAGAACGGGGAATACGAATGATCTTCTCTTTGCATAGGATCTCTGCTTGTTTTTGGGATAACCAATCCATACCAATGACGATGTCGAAACTACCCAGAGTTATGGGAATGAGATCGATAGAGAAAGTCTGACCAGCAAGGATAAGATTACAACCCTGAACTACGTGTGTGGCCTCTAGACTTTTACCGTTAGCTAACTCTACGACATGTTTGGTGTTCAACAGTGTTGGTGCGCGTTTAAGCGTTTGACTAACTTTCAGAGACACATAACTGGTATCCGCACCCGAATCAAATAATACAGTAACATAAAAGTCGTCGAGGAGAAACTTACCCATAACCACATTAGGATCGTTCCTTGCATCACCCTGACCCAGCACAAATGCACGACCCCTAGCATCATTGTCGTTGTTGTTTCCCCCATTGTTGTTCCCGTTGCCCTGATTATTGTTGTTGTTATTCTGGTTCTGGTTTAACTGGGGGCAGTCCCGCTTGAAGTGGCCTTCAGCCCCACATTGAAAACATGCCCTATTGCCTCGCTGTTGTTGTTGCTGTTGCTGGTTTCGTGGAGCGGGTGGTTGTTGTTGCTGGTTCTGATTCGCAGGTCGTGAGCTCCTGCAATCTTTAGCCTCATGACCCATCTTGAGACACCACTGACAACGACCCTTGTTGCACTGGCCATTGTGGTGCTTGTTGCAAGTATTGCACCTTGGAAGGTTTCCTCTATATCCACCCTGTCTTTGACTACTAGAAAATTGCTAACTAGGGCTCTGGTAGTTATCAGTCTTTCGCTGCTGTACCTGGGACTGAGCTGTAGCTGAACCCTTGCCGGAATCCCCATCCCATTTCTGCTTGTTGTCACTGGGAGTAGCAGAAGTAGTAGCAGTGGTAGTAGTACCGATACATTTAGGCAGCCTGTTCTGTTCCACTGCCTGGTCTGTGAGATGGTGAGCTAACTTGACGATCTGTTGGATGGTGCCAAGATTTGCTGAGGTCACGTGACTTTGGATCTCTGGCACTAAACCCTTGAGATACAGTTCGATACGCTTAATGGGAGGGTCTACCATGGTGGGACACAGAATAGCCAACTCGTTTGACCTTTTGGTGTATGCTTCAATCTCCGACCCCGTCATCTTCAGGTTGTAAAACTCTACCTCTAGCTTATGAATGTCATCACGGCTACAATATTCCTCTTTGATCAATTCCTTGAAATCGTTCCAAGGGGTGGCGTTAGCAACAGCCAACCCTAACATCTGAACTTGCGCATTCCACCAAGTCAGCGCAATGCCTTCTAGAGTACCAGTGGCGTATTTCACCATGCGAGCCTCAGGGCATTCACACATCTCGAATACGGACTCGAGCTTTTCAAACCAATGGAGGAGTCCAACTGCCCCCTCCGTGCCACTGAAAGTAGTAGGGCGACAGTCCATGAAAGTCTTGAAGGTGCAAACAGGTGGCTGAACATGCTGACCTGTTGTGTATAAGAATCAGGACAAGATTGCTTGTGCGGCTGCAAGTGCCGCAGCAACTTGTTCGTTAATCAGAGCCGTCAGCTGGGCTTGAGTCATGTTAATGCGTCCACTCATGATCTTCACAAGTAAGAGAACACAAGTGAGGAGTGCGTCGTATCAATACGTAAGTGTGGAATGACAGAAGAGTGTGAGCATACAAGATTTCAAATAGTAGTTGCTACGTTATCTAAGCATACTCTGAGCAATGTAAGATGTGTCTAGCAAGTAGGTAATGTAAACATGAACAGTATTACCTATAGTGTTGAGTCTTGCACGTGGAGCGAAGCGTCGTTGTAGATCGTTGAGCACTATTCAGGTTATAGTCTGGTTTTAACAAAAACTTTTTCCCCTTATAAAAACCAAGTTCACTATAACCAATGGCTCTGATACCAATCTGTCACACCCCCAAAATCCACACGCGGAGTATCACCGCTTGGAGGTGCGACTGACCAGGATCAAGCCACCAATCATATTGAACAATGTAATTAATAAATGTAAATCAACCAAACAATATGAAAGGTGTTCAAAACAATAGTATAGTAATGTTCAGCGGAAGCATAAATGTAAAACCCAACATAAGTATTAAGTTCGTAATGTCATAAAAGTTTAACATGGCATCCACGATCCATGTCCACAACGACCGCGCCTCCCTGTGCAAGCTCCATGGGTACCTAACGACCTGCAAGGCATGTAACAACGAGTCAACAACAAAGTTGAGCGAGTTCACAGTTGGTTGTTTAGTTATAGTATCCGTTTCGTAAACCGTATGTTTGTTTAGTAACCAATGTATCGTATTTTGTATCGCGGCCTTCCCGGCATGTTTGTGAAGATTAGTGGGGGTTTCCCATGTATTATAGACTAGTTACATTTGTATCGCGGCCCTCCAGGCATGTGTGCGAAGATTAGTATTCGTATCACGGCCATCCAGGCATGTGTCCGAAGATTAGTATTTGTATCGCGGCCATCCAGGCATGTGTTCGAACATTTGTATTTGTGGGATCTTCCCAGATGTTACTAGTCTATGTGTATCTATAGGTGTCCTTCCCAACCTGAGGACAGTGGTACGTATTCTAGTAGCGTTAAAAGTACAAGTAATCATTTAACCCCATTCCCAACCCCGGGAATCCCATGCCTTGGTAAGAGTGTGAACTCACATTGGTTTGCTCGGTATGCTAAACTATGTGCTCACAAGAAATCAGTCAAGTCCTATAGTTATGCACGTATACATAATCAGTACATGTTTGTAATATTTCACACACGAATTAACATCATGCATCACGTAAACAGTTAATCAATTTCATGCAACTCATGTTTCACATACATGTCCTTCACAGTTTGTTCTATCATGGTTATTCTCGTACATACTTGACAGGGTTAACAAGCTTAACAAGGTTAATAATAAACTAACAGTGTTAAATCAACTAACAGAGTTTCATATTTAACGGAGTTACTTATTTAACAAGGTTACATGCATATCTTAACAGAGTTAACATCTAACAGAATAATTCAACTAGACAGACTTAACAGTTGGGCCGAAATCAACCTTGTTGGCGAAAACACTTGGGCCGAAATCCCAAAGTGTTTTCGTCGAGTAGTGTTTTCGTCGGTGTCCATCAATCATCAACAGTTACACCCTACAATAACCTTAAACATCGCTTACAGTTACATGATCAATTATCACGAAATCACTCAATCAAATCATCGATGTATTTGCAGAACAGTGACACATAATCATACGACACTCAATTAACGAAATCCTCAACATGATCAGTGGCCTAAAATCCTTAGATCTATTCATAATATCATCATTAAAATAATAAATCATGGCCGACAAGTCCCATGTTGAAGGGATTCCATTGGACCGAAGATATCATGCAACCAAACCAAAGCATGCTATCCTGTGAATTACTAGATTATTATTCAATCATGATTATCAGTATTAACATCGAACATAAGCCATATACATCACACAACAGATCATCGAGACTTCTATCACATCCATTTATTCCATCTACCATCATTAAATCATAATAGTCAACGGCACATGACAAGTTGTCGGATCATCATCATCATGCTAAACAAGAATCAAAGTTGAAAACAAATAAACAATCACATGCTTTCTGACAAATCCATGTGCAAATATGAATGCTATGACCGACAATATAAGGTGATTTCTATCCACATTGGCTGCACTTTCGATATAATTCACATGCATAATCATATAACCTATTCGCATATATTAAATCCATAAACGAAGTTATCTAACAGTTACATCATAATATCAACCAAATAATCACAAGTGTTATAATCCACTAACCGAATAAGGATGATCAAATCAGGGAATCAAACTTCGAATGAGATAAGGGCAGCCGTCGGTTTCAAAGAAAAACGAGAGAGAATGTGAGAGGCGGTTAGGGTTTGCTTAAGGTTTTTCCGTATACAGTTGCGTAATAGTTATACACAACTAAAACAACTCGTCACTGGGCCAAGGCCCACCTTTGCTTTTCGTTGGTCTTGTGTGGACGAAAACACCAAGTGTTTTCGTGGGTGTGTCTTCGTGGGTGGGTGGGGTTTTCGGCTAGGAGTGATTTCATGGGTGAGGGTGTGTTTGGCATGATATAATTAAACAACAAAATAGTAATTCTAAATATAATACTAACCTTCACTTCAGATATAATACACACCACATTTAAAACATATCCCTCACAGTACGATTTAACATATTACAACGTGTACAGTTGTGAAACAAACAAGTCGTGTCAACAAACAATCAAAACAATTAACGTGCAATAGTGCGAAGATGGAATCTTGGAAACTCGAGTTGTCACATGAGACCCATCCACCTCCAACTGTTATATTGTTCAAAAGCAAAACATACTAACGGTGATGACCAAGGGCTTCGTCCTGAAACTCAGGATCCCTCCATCTTTGGCCATCATATTGTTCAAATGCAGGAAAAGTAAAGTGCAGAAAAAGTAAATTGTTTTGGGGTTACAAACCAACGATCAAATTTAAAAAAGTGGTCTCCGGCCTTGGCACATACATCCATCATCGCCCACCTGAATTCCCTCATACAGCGGCATCTTCTCCAGCCTTCTCCGTCTTCTCAGCCTCAGCATCTTGAGCAGTATCCTTGCCAGCATCCGTCCCAGCATCCTTCTTATCTCCAGACTTGTTCGCCACCTCTGCTGATTTAGAGGATTCGCCAGTTTTAGCAGGAAGGGGCACAACCTTGCCTCCAAGCTCCTTCAGCTTCGCCACCCAGGATTCAACCGGCCAGGATGGGCATTCAAGGCCTGTCTCCTTGGCCTCATAAGCCATTTTAATGCGAGCTTGTAGCAGAGAAACGATGGCAGAGGCTTTGATCCCTTCCCGGAAAGAGACCATGGCCTATTCATGCTCCATTTGGATGGTAGCCAGTTTGATCTCGGCATCCTGGGTGACCTTCTTCAGCTTATCCTCGTAATGTCGAGTCTTCACCTCGGCGATGGCCCCTTGGTCGGCAACAGTGGTCTCGAGCTGTTTGATCCTGGCCTCTTGAAACGCGTTCGTGCTGCAAGCATCGGTGTAAAGATGGAGAAGATGCTGGAGGCCCTGTACGTCAAAATTCAGGTATAAGTTAAAATATATTAACCAGGATATCCTGATAGGATATCCTATCAGGATATATGTGCAGGATATAGTCGCAGGATATTACCTTGTTAAGGAAGGATGTCATCGACTCTAAGGAGTTAGAAAAGCTGAGTTCTTCATAGGAGAACCCTTCCGGACCTGGGGCACTGACTTTGGAACCTTTCCTCTTTTTTGCGGTGGAAGCACGAGTCCTTGGGTTGGCCTTAGGGGCCGGGAGCGGTTTGGAGCTAGTAGCAGCAGGAGCCTCTTTCTTGACGATGACTGGAGTGGGGTAACTGTCAAGTTCGTCAAGATCAAGGAGGATTGGAACTTTGCTGGAGTCTGCATACAGGGAGTAAAATTTTTCCTAAATATATCAAATAAAAACATGTATGCAGGATATTGTGCAGGATCCTTACCAGACATGTTTGCACTGGAAAGAGGGCTTGGAGATGGTGGAGACGGGTTAAAACTTCTTTCAGCCTCTGGGAGGAGTCTGATAGCGTCGATTCTCTTCTGTGAATCAGTTAGGGGAGGTGCAAGTTTCCTAAAATCAGCTGTGTACAAAACAATAAAAGAAAAATGGTTAGCTCAAAGATATAAAACATGATACAAGACAGGATCATCCTAGAACCCTAAATCCTACCCTTTCTCAACCACTTCACCGGATATTCCGTTCCACCAGGGATGGAGTCTCTTTTTACAAAGAAGACCTTGGATTGCCATTTCTCCTCGTTCCTGGTGGCACGAAGTATCAGTGGATCGTCGGAGGTAGAATAGAATAAAAATCTACAGGAACCATGGCATCTAAGCCGATACGCTAGGGGGAGGTCATGAACGGAAAGGTCAGGGATATGATTTTTCTTGATCTGATCAAGAACAAACAAGACTCGCCAGAGCATCGGCATTGTCTGGCTAAAGTAGATTTTGGTAACATTAAAGAAATCAGTGATGAAATCGGGAAAGGGAAACTACAATCCTAAGGTAAAGGGAAAGGCATTGAAACATAACCAATCGTCGGAAACCATTTCCGACCGAATTTCCCGGTCAAACGGCCGGAACACCGTCCCTTCCGGGAAGATGCCAGATGATTTGAGAGCTGACAAGTGTGCACTATCAAAGGTGCATATTTCTTTCTTCGGATCTGGGAGAAGATTCTGCTGGATGAATGTGGGGGCGGAGTCACCGGAGCTTGAACATGTTTGCCTTGTCATATTCTCGCCGGAATATTGAACAGAATGTGAGAAGAAGATGGAATTAAGAGAGAGAAGTATTTACCTTTTTCTCTTCGGTAAAGGTTAAATGGGATAAGCATGAGAAGATATAGGGGAGCAATGAGTAAATGTAGGCTGCGCGGTTACAAACGGTCACATCATGAGTCTAATCTCTTAATTGCCTCGTTATTCGTAAAAAAATATAACCGTTAGTGCCAGGATACTAAACGGTAACATTTTTTGGGGACAATTGTTATGGGTGAAATTCTGAGTTCATATCCTGGATAATATCTTAAATTATATTTTTCTTATCTGATATATGTTCATATCCGGGATGCTGATTCAGGATATTGGTAACATCCTGAATGGTATCCTGAGGATTACGAACGGATTATGTGCAGGAGTGCGAGTCCAGGCTGGTAACGTTCATGAGGACCCTTTCCCCGGAAGACACGGTCTAAGTCGTTCAAAGGAAGACGTTGAACCCGCTTTACCTGGTCTCCAACGGCTACTAAGGAATATTCGAAGGCATCCCATACTTATAGGAGATTTTGTTTTCGTTTACTAGCTATAAATAGGTGGATAAATCAAATCGAATAGGACATCACAACGACACTCACTACTCTCTCACACTTACTCTCGCAACTTTTACTTTTACAAAAAACATTGTAACACCTAGCGATCTGGTCAATATCTTGCACTGTATCCTGACGTTTAAAGCAATACGAAGAACAAGGCAGCTGCGATTGTCAGCTCCTGAGATTTTGTGCCGGCGATCTAGATTGATCAAGGGCTTTCCTCGTATATCTCGTGTCACCCCTTTTACTTTTTGCTCATAGTTTGATCTTAGATACAGCTCAATATCCTGAGCCGTATCCTGGAAACTGTTTTTACAAATAACTTAATCAGCATATTTTTAACACATTTTCTTAGCTCACTACCTCACATAACTAATTTGATCACTTAATTGCTTCGGTAATTTTTGACCAAAACAATCCGGATGTTGGATGTTAACTCCATGTGATAGAGAATTAAATTAAGAACGCGTAGGAAAAAGAATCGTGCAAAACGGATAAAAAACGAGAGAGGTATGCTCGTTTCTGTAAAATCGGATTGTGCTGGGAATCTGCAGCAACCAGCTGCAACTTGCTGATCAAATCAGGCCATTGCACCGCGCGACGGGGGCACGTTTCTGCAAAAATTGTTTTCTCGACTCGTTTTGTCTTGGGAACTCGTTTAAATGCGTTTTAATCACTCGTAAGCTAAGTATAACCAACTTAATTTATGATTTACTGAATGTAGGTATGTGTGAAGGTAAGTATACATGTTTATATGTATGTAAACAAGTTTACGCGGTTATATGAAGGTATGTATGGGAGTACGCATGTATGAGTTAGGTATGTTGCAAGTAGGGATGTATGTTTGTATATATGTTCATGTGTATGTGGGTAGGTATGTATGAACTTAAGCACGTATGAAGAAATGTATGTATGTATATATATGTTTGTGTGTATGTAAGTAGGTATGTATGAACGTACGCGAGTATGTATGTACGTAGGTAGGTATGTAGGTATGTAAGTATGCATGTACGAATGTATGTACGCAAGGTTTCAATGTGGTTGAATATTAATATTATTACTATTGTACCTTGGGAATGAAGAGTAATGCAGGTACAATATTGTAGTCTCACCAAGGGTTTTGATGCACGGATGAAATGCTTAAATGAAAAAGGATAAAGGAATGAAAAGTATACGAGGATGAATCTTTGTTTATATTTATAATTTGAGCTAATGTTATGAATGTATATGGTGAGTGCAGGTTGTACGAGACCCGAAGGATCATCAAGGAGTAGGGATCGAAGACCGAGTCACAAGTTAAATTGTACGGGAACGTTGATCTATGTAATATAGTAAACATAAGTTATGTTTTTATTTAGTAAATGAGTCGATTGATGAACTTATGTGAAAGAGTTATTTTGGAAATGAACTTTCTAGTAAGTCAAAACATTTATAACAAAAGAAATTTTATGGTACGAATTTCCGCTGCGACTTTTTGTCAAATACGAATTAGGGTCTTACAAGTTGGTATTATAGCCCTGGTTTGAGCGAATCAAGTACGAGAAGATAAATACTTGAACTCAAACCTGTGTGCTCTTGTGATAAGGAACCCGTACAATCCATGACTCGATCAAGATCTAAAGGTAGAAATGGAATGAAAGCATGTATGTATACATTCATATAAAGAAACTAACGGTTTTGTATGTGCAAGGTAAGCATAAGTGTTTCAAGAGGATGGTCCGTGGATGCAGAATAGAATGAATACTAAGGCTGGCAAAGATGTAAATAAGCTAATGAACCCCAGGTACACACTATTAATATGTATGGGTACCAATGTTAAAAGAAAAAGGAAGAAATCTCCTTGGGAGGGCAATTATTAAACGAAAGGCAATGATATGGTCTTGGGGATATTTTAGAGATGTGCACGAAACTGAAACCCATTTCTCGGACATAAGGCGATGATTACACGAAGGCACGAAACTAGTATGTGGATTGCGCACCTGGCCGTAGTAATTATCGCAGGTGAGTCCGGTAGAACTGGGTAGCAGGTGGGTGTGCGGTGAAATGGGTAGTAAGACTCTCGGGAAATTGAGAGTACTACGTAAGAGTGAAAAGTATGAGTGATAAGAATGAAGAATGTTGAATCCGTAAGAAAGTACGGATCAACAATATATGAATGAACTGTTTGAATCCGCAAGACGGATTCAAAGAATGAAAGATGTGAATGCAATGTTTGAATCCGCAAGAGAGATTCAAGGAATGAGAGGCATGAATGGAATGTTTGAATCCGCAAGACGGATTCAAGGAATGAAATGCAGAAATGATAAGTCTGAATCCGCGAGACGGATTCAGTACATGTAAGGAATGAAAGATGTGAATGATATGTTTGAGTCCGTGAGATGGATTTAAATCATAGAAGGAAGAAAAGGTATGAATGGTATGTTTGGAACCGCTAGGCGGATTCAAAACATTGAAGTAATGAAAGGTATGGATGTTACGTTTGAATCCGCGGGACAAAATTAATATTTATAAAAAGGATGAAATTAGTCCACGTTAGAATGTGTCGATAGTTTGACCATGGTTGTGTCAAACGAGTCATATGAGTGAATGTAAAGTAAATGAACAAAAGAATGATCATAATGGGAACGCAAACCTAAGTTTTAATAACGAAAGAATGAAGTTTTGAACCAGTTATGTGTTAGATGTGTTACTAATCAACTCTTAGGAGTCATAATGAATGACGGGCTACGACCCAGATAATGGTTTAAGTATGAACGAGAAGGGTAAGTTTTAACAAAAATACCGAAATGATGTAATGAATGTCTTTGCAAGCAAGCATGAAAAGTAAAAGAAGTACGAATGTGTACCTCAATACATTTACGATAAGTAAGAAATGTCGGTTTGACCTTGAAAAGTCAAACTGCAAAGGTTGACAAAATAAGTAACTAGAATAAAAGAATTGCATGTAGGGAATGAAATGTGGAATGTGCTATAGCATGTACGTAGGAAATTGTAAAAGAATTATAGGTGAGTAATCACCTATCATAATGAATGTTTGAATGAAAAGTGCTAATCGCTGGTTTTGTAGATGTTAATCGTAGAACTCTCAATGTGATGAAACCAATCGAATTTTTGAACGAATGTGCACGAGTGAAAGCTCAGTACAAGGTTGAATGAAAGCTGGCCTGGTACGGTCAGTACGCGCGAAGGAGCGGATCGATCTGGTTTACGGATCGCTGAAGCACAAAATGAAATCAAAGTAAGTATAATGTTTTAACTCATACCAGATAGATATGGATTTGTAAATTGAAAGCCACCTACGAGATGAATGATGGAATAGGTATGGTAGGGTGTGGAAATATTTGACTTTTAATAGTTGACGTAAGAAGAGAACTATGTCATTAAGAACTAGATCTTAAAAGTTTTGAGCGAAAATGTCGGGTCTTGGTTGAACTCTCGTATGAAGAACCTGCATGATACACTTGCTTAGGCAACTTAAGTAATGCATGAATTGAGAAGAATAGTAATGTAGAATGAATGAGGTGAGTTGAAGGTAACGTAAGGGTACATATAGTACAAATGACTAGAGGAAACGTAGAATGATGTTAACTTTAGAGTTAAGCGTGTATATGTAACTATGAAATAGTAGTTTTGTTGTGATAACAAAACAAGAACTAAATATTATATGACATATGTATAAAATATAATCTAAGAGATGGAATGAAGGTATTAGATCTGTTATAACGGATCATACGAATGTAAGTACGATAATAAGTGTGAAGAAGTATGTGTATTGACCCGCTACAAACGGGCCAAGGGAATAAGAATGTATGTAAGGGTAAAGTATATATAAAAAAATATATATGGACTTATTAGGAAGAAATCAATTATATGAAAAACTTATGAATCACGAATGGATAGTTACTGTTAGTGCACTATGTCTATTGACTTCGTCTTGTATCGAGTCATATAATGTAATAGGATAGGATAAACAATGCTCAAGTTGTTAGAAAGTGAATTTTGTAGTTTTGTTGGTAATTTCGCTTGAAACTGCCAAAGTACATTTCAAGCGAAATCAACAATGTTAATTTCGCTTGAAACTGCCAAAGTACATTTCAAGCGAAATCAACAATGTTAATTTCGCTTGAATGTGCCTTGACCATTTCAAGCGAAATCACCCACTCTATAAATAGGAGCATGTCCGTTTCATTTGAAGCGGAATTAGGATCTTGTATTCGGTAACGAAGTGCTGCCGAATTGTCTCCATGTGCTGTAATCACTATTATATCAATATACGAGACATTTAAATTGTATCGAGCGTCCGTGTCATTGATTCCGCCTTAGATTCGGATAAACAACTCTTCTGATCGACTCATTCAGGTCGTACAACGATCCTACAAGTGGTATCAGAGCACAGGAGGAAGAGTTTAGCTTGATATCATCAAATTTCTGACTTCTACACCTTCTTTTTCAAATTGGACAAGATTTCACGGTCAAAATGGACTGAATTTTTCACAGTACATGCGAAATAGTGTTTTAACAAAGCCTTGAGAGAATCAGACCTAAATACGGCTTAAAACTGACAAAAACAGGCCAAAAACCTAATTTATCTTGAACGAACATTTTGATTTCGCTTGAAAAGTCTAGCTGATTTCGCTTCAATTCTTAATTTCGCTTGGGATTTGCATGAGATTTCGCTTGAATATGCTATTTCGCTTTAAAATTCATCTGATTTCGCTTGAAGTTTTAATTTCTCTTGAAGGGTCATCTAGGGATTCCGCTTGAACAAGTGATTTTGCTTCAAGAGTGATTCCGCTTGAGATTCTTATTTCATTCCAAAGTGGATTTTTCGCGTCAAGATTATTTCTTGTCAACCAGTGTCAGTTTATTTCAAATTGTTTAATATTGATTAAACTGATTGTGTTTGTTTGTTTGTCTTTGTCTCCAGGTAATTCAACATATTCACATCATGGCTGAAGAATTCTACAACACGTTTTTCAATGCATTCACATCCGAATCTTCCGAAACGTCAACAGTCACACCAAAGTCAATTACAAAAGTGGTCAATGAACACATCAATCACGACAACTTTTATGGAACTCATTCCAAACCACCTAAGCTGGATAATATTGAAGATTATACTTGGTGGAAAGAACGTTTTATCAACTGGGCAAAAGCTTATGCTCATGAAAGCTGGTCCTGTCTAGAATTTGGATATGAAAAGCCAAAGAATGACAAAGGAGAGGAAATTCCGTTGAAGAAGTTAGATCATGAGGACAAATAGGAATTCTCGTCTGAACAGAGAATGATCGCTTTGATCCAGTCGGCAATTAGAAACGACATTTTTGCATTGCTTAATCATGATGGGTCATCGAAATCTGTTTGGGAAGCTTTACGAGTTAAAGCTGAGGGGGGTAAACAGATTAAAAAGAACAAAATTGCTTTGCTAAAGAAAGAATTTGATCTGTTTGATAGCATTAAAGGAGAGTCTGTGAGGCAAATGATAGAAAGATTTTGTCACCTAAAAATTGAACTCGAAAGGTTTGAAATTGTGAAAACAAGAGAGGAAATTATTGATAAAGTCATAGAAGCGTTACCACGAGCTGATCAGTGGCAAACGTTTGTTTTTATTTTGAAAAATGATGCTTTATATGAAACAATTTCTCTTGATACGTTAATTGAAAAGATTGAAACTCATGAGCTTGAATTGCAGAAACAGAACAAGATGAGCAGTTCTTCACATCAACAGAATGTTGGTCTCTATTATAAAGGTAATTTACCTTCGGTGAAAACTGATAGTTCACTAAAGACAGCATTCAGTAGTGAGAAGATGAAAGAACCACAAACAATCTCATGAAGTTACAATTCTGGATATCATTCATCTTCAAAAGCAAGTCCTGAAGATTCTGAAGAAATTCTTTGCAACATTGCTCTTAACTTGAAAAATTCTCCAGCAATGAGCATCAATGCAGCTAAACAGCAAATGAGCTTTCTTGCATCAGTTCTGGAATCGTATGAAGGTCTAGTTGCAGGCAAAATTGGAAATTCTGAATTGACCAAAGAAGACTATGACCAGATTGATCCGGAAGAGATGGAACTCATTGACATTCGCTGGTGTTTAGCTAGTTGCATCCGCAGAGCTCAGAGATATATGGAAATTACTGGGAAACAATCTCTTGGTGGTGCTTCAACTAAATTGGGTTTTGATAAATCCAAAGTGACCTGCTTCAGATGTAAGCAAAAGGGTAATTTCAAAAGAGAATGTAACAATTCTGCGGTTGGTGGAAATGAACATCCGTTCAATGATGACTATTACCGAAAGTCAATTAACCACCGAAGCAAAGAGGAGCCAAAAATAATTGAGGATAAACCCAGAGAAAAATCAAGAGCACTGGCTGTATTTCACGATGATGAAGGATATGATTGGAGCCAGATTTGTCCGGAAGAAGATCGTGTTGATATTCGAAAAACAGCTCATGGCATAAAACATTCAAACAACAATCATTATGTTTTTGTTGCTGAAATAAAAGAAGAAAACAAAGAAGAAAATGTTGTTGCTGAGGTCAAAGAGAAAACCAGAGAAGAGATTCTGAGTGAGAAAACATACCGAGAAAGAAACATTGCTTTGAACAGAATGAATGAAATGCAAGAATAGTATGAGAGAGCTGTCAGTAGTAAGAGATGGGATAAGAAGAGAGAGTGTTATTTCAACAGACAAGGTGAACCTGTCGTTCCGAAGAAAGATATAATTTGTGAAGATGTTCTTCTCATAATTCCTTCATCTGCCGAATACTATAGAAATGTATTGAAAGATGATACATATGCAAAAAGGCATGAAAAGGAAATAGGATATGCCATGTTATCGTGTTTGAGGTAGAGGGATGAAGAGAGAATGAAGAAGAATGTTGAAGAGATGGTAAACAATCTGAAGAAAGCTGCTGAAGAGGTTAAGCAGAAGCAGTTAAAGAAGAAGATGAAAAGAAAGTTGAAGATTCAGCTGATAGTGTTGGTGATGCTGGTGCTGATGATAAAGTTGGTGATGAAGAAAAGAAAGAAGAGGCTGATCAGACAGATGTAGCAGAAAACACCGAAGTGCCAATCAATGAGGTAAATTCAGATTCTGAAATTTTGAAAACTGTTGAACAGTGCAAGAAATGCATGGAAACGTGCAGTGCTTGTACTGAAAAAGACAAACAATTCAAAATAAGAAATCTTGAATTCAATAAAATTGAAGAAGTTTTCAAAAACAAATATAAAGTAATGTTAGAAAATGTAAAAGTTTTGAAAGATAATGATGAAAAACTTTTGGAAAAATGTAAAAAGTTAGAAAAAGAAAATAAAATTTTGAAAGAAAATGTTTTGAAAAAGACAGAAGAATGTGATAAAAAAGAAATTGTTTGTCAAGAAATGAAGAAAGAATATGATTCAATAAAGTTGGCATATCACATTACAAAAGAATCATATGAAAAAGTGAAGGATGAAATGAAATAGGCTCAATCAAGAATGAATTACTTGTCTGAAACAACTAAAGAGCTTAAACGAATGTATGAAATAAAACAAGTTGTTGTTAATTCCTATATTGAGGATGTTGCTAAGCTAAAGCGACAGATTGCTGATTTAGAATAGGATAACAACAAGTTAAAGAGTTATCACGTGTCGTCATATGTGCTTGAACGTATTTTCAATATAAAACCGATAGATGGTGGGTCTGAGCAAAACAAGAAAGGCATTGGCTCAGAGTTTCATCAAGTTCCACCACCGGAAAAGTTTGCATTTTATGATGATGAAAAGGTCGAAAAAGCTTTCAACATGGTAGATTAATTGCCAGATAACATTGAGGTAACCTATTACAAATCTGATGATTCTAGTGATTCAGAGGTGGTAGGTAAGGTCGTTGAAAGTGTGTTGAAAGAAGAGTCGGTTGATACAGGTAAATCTGAATCACAAGATGAAAATGAAGGTAATTTTCATGATGGATATCTGAAAAACACAAAATCCGAGAAAAAATTGATTGAAGATTCAAAAGGATTGGTTTATACCATGATTGGATCGGACAAATTATTCTTAGATGTTGTATTCCCGATTCAGAATGTGATTTCAAAAAAGGTTGATAAAGTTTTCAAAATGGTTGAGATTGAGAAATCTGAGATTCCAAAGTTTGCTGGAAAAGGTCTCAAAACTTTTTATAACAAACCAGGTTACAAGAAGAAAAATATGAAAGCTGGGTTGGGTTATAAAAAGAAACAAAATCGAAATAAAAATGAGTCGTCAAATTATCAGACAAAGATGAACTTTGTTCATGGAAAAAAATCAGAAGAAGAGAAAGAACTCAAGTTTAGACGACAGTCTAATGATGAGTTCTATGCTCAAAAGAAAAGGCGACAACCACAGGTCAAAGATGTGTCCAAGAGAACATGTTTTAAGTGTGATCAAATTGGACATCTTGCACGAAAGTGTCCAAATCTGAAACCTGCAGATGTTGACAAAAAGAAGTCTGAAAATGTTGAGAAACAGAAATCTGAGGATGTGAAACACAGGTTAACCAGATTTGATTCAAAACAAACTTGGAGGCATAACACAAACAAGTTTGTTTCGAACCAAACCTGGAAATCAAACCTGAATAGGTTCAATTCAAGACAGACATGGAATTATCACACACCCAGAGTTAGAACAATTCAAAGTTGGAAAACAAACGTTGATATGACAAAACCCCAAGAGTTTTGGAAACCAAAAGTTGTGGTTCAAAACAAAATTGGTCAAAAAGATTCACATTTTTACAAAAGAGGTACTCCGAAAGGTCAAACATGGAGTGCTAAGAAACAAGTGACTGAGGTAAAAGATGAAAAAGTTGAAGTCAAAGATGAAAAAGTCTTTGTTCAGAATGACAAAGATTTTCCGAAATTGAATGAAGCATATTGTGTTGAAATGCCTAAGGTCAAACAGACTTGGGCTAAATTGTTCAAGTAATCAAGTAGTCTAAATGTGCTGGTGCTCAACAAAACTGAAGATTGTGATAATGGAAGTTGGAGCAGCCTTACACAACAGGAAGATGAGGCTGCTGAACCCTGGTTTGGTTGAACAGGGAGTTTGTTTGTTTTCTGTACATAAATAAACAATATTTCAAAAACCCTAAAAATTGAAAAATTTAAAAACCAAAAATATGTTTTTCTTTTTGTCAAAAATTTGAAAAATACAAAAAATATGTTACTTGAATACGCCGAAACCCTCACGGCTGAACAAACATGATTAATTTCACAAGATTGAAAAACGGTTTTCAAACTGTAAATATCAATGTGTTGTAAATCATGGGGGTATGATAGATTTTCTGCTTAAAGTGTATATCATAATAGTTGCTTTACATGTTATATTTTCTGCATATCAGCGCATGAAAAGCAGAAAATGGATGGCGAGACAAAGCTATCAGTATCAGTTTGTCAAATTTTCTTTAAATGATTTTGCATTTTAGGGGGAGTATTGTTGTTAGAAAATACAAAAACATTTGAAAATTTGAAAAAGCCAAAAACATGATAAAATTAAAAAAATCGAGTTTTTGCGTAAAAAGAGGAAATGATAGTACATCAGTAGACAGTTACAGTATGCTAAAGAAATGTAATGTTTTTATAGCGTTAAACAGTCTCAGTGATGATATGCCGATAGTTTTTTATACATTTAGTAAACTTGTTCGGGATATAAACTTAAATTCAAACTTACTTATTTCATGGGGAACACTACTTGGATATATAGGTAACCCCTGAAATCTTGTTTGAAGGACCCCTCTTTCTGAGATACTAGGTCTTTATACTTAGTGATATCTGGGGTATTATCCCGGGACTTCTGATTTTGCGGGAGCAATAGCCTAGTCCCCGTATAATACTTTCTGCTTGCTTGAAATATAACATCGCCCTCAGCATAAAAAATGATGAAACATTGAAAAATGCTAATCATGTGCTGTTGAAGAAAAGATTATCTAAAGGGAACATACCTAAAGTCGAACCGTCATCTCTTTGCTGAACGGAAGTTCTGACCTGAGCTCTCACGGTTCTTCGCAATTTAACCCCTTACAGATATCATCTAGGTATACTCACCTGTAAGACTGAATATTGGGATCTGGATACGGGAGTATATTCAAGAGGTGGGACACATGAATGAGTTTAAGTTCTTAATACACCTAATTAGTATCCTGAATCAGTTGAAATTTGTGTGAAAATTTAAGTGGACTAGTATATCGACAATCTAAGTGAATTGTTTAATACTTAATGTGTAACTAAGCTCAACGGTATTTGTGACTTGTCAGAAACTGATATGATCCTCTAACGCAAACTCAAACAAATTATTGCTTGTAAATATGTTTGTACATATTTCTTTACTGCTTTATATTTTCAGAAAATTACAAAAAGATTTTTTATTCTACTTTATTTTCGACAACCGATGTCTGAGATGCTAAGTTTCAAAATCTAAGTATGCTGATTGTGTTTCTGAAAATAAAACAAGTTCATTAATTTGAAACTTGAAATTTTTATCAAAAAATCAAAAACAGTTTGTGATATCTCCAAGGTCATTAGTTTGAACTTGGATGATAAACTGTGAGGGAGTTGGATTCTTAAACATTGCCAAATCATGAAATTTGTTAAAAAAATGTTTGTTTAGAATGTTTAAGAGAGCCAGGTTACAATTCCTGGATAACTGAAATTTAAAATGTAGTTACTTATAAATGTATGAGTGTTGCAGATGTGATACCAGACTACGGTCCCGGAAGCAGAGTCTAAGGGGGAGTCTGAAGACGAGCTCAAAGCTAGAAGGAGCATGTAACCTGAAAGCAAGGTGTCGATCCCTAAAGCACGGAAGCTTGATGAAAGGGGGAGCCTGAAGACTTGCAGAAAGATTGATAGATGCTTACAGTGTTAGACAAGAGACAGAGTTTGAAGATTGATCAAGACTGAAGATGTGTCATGATAAAGACTCGACACTGAAGACTTCGTCAACATCCAAGGGGGAGTCTGTTAGTGCACTATGTCTATTGACTTCGTCTTGTATCGAGTCATATAATGTAATAGGATAGGATAAATAGTGCTCAAGTTGTTAGAAAGTGAATTTAGTAGTTTTGTTGGTAATTTCGCTTGAAACTGCCAAAGTACATTTCAAGCGAAATCAACAATGTTAATTTCGCTTGAATGTGCCTTGACCATTTCAAGCGAAATCACCCACTCTATAAATAGGAGCATGTCCGTTTAATTTGAAGCGGAATTAGGATCTTGTATTCGGTAACGAAGTGATGCCGAATTGTCTCCAGGTGCTGTAATCACTATTATATCAATATACGAGACATTTAAATTGTATCGAGCATCCGTGTCATTGATTCCGCCTTTGATTCGGATAAACAACTCTTCTGATCGACTCATTCAGGTCGTACAACGATCCTACCGTTACCTATTATGATAAGGTACCAGTCAAAGTTAAACATATATGTGTATGTATAAATAAACAAAAAGGAATGTTAGTAGTGGGATGATTAGAATGGTTTCAAGTAAACAAAAAGATATATAATGGATATGATATACGAGTATTAGAATGATGAATGAACCATTAGCTATGAAGGCTATTAGGAATTAGCGCTATTAGTGAAAGCGACACTAATAAGAACTCCAGAACAGGTTCTTGAAGATAGAAGATTGTCATTAGGATGGGCTAGCGGTCGTGTGGATAGACTGGAAGAAAAGATAACGTGTGTTAAATGAAAGTGAGAAAGGTTTCGGGGACGAAACCTCATTTAAGGGTGGTAGACTTGTAACACCCCAAAATCCGAATGTTAATATTTGTCGTGTGTTCCTATATGACACGCTATGAAATAAATAAATAGGCTATTTAAACTAGTTAAGAGTATGGTCAAAAGTATTAAATGACGAAGGTTGTGCCAATTATGTTTTAGTGGTATACACGAGGGACTAAAGTGGGGTAAATGAAAGTTGAATTATCAACTTAAAAGAAAATATCAACACACACTACACACACTTCGTGTGTGTGTGTTCTGGATCGTTCCAGAGCTCCCCAAGGGAACCAAACCCTAACTCAACAATATTCATCAAATTGGAGGGTGAATCGAAGCACAAATTCACAACCGAACGTGAATTAGTGATCACCTTCCTGAGGGGATCATAAAGTATGTCTTAAATCTAGGATTAGTGATCATGTGTAAAGTGGGTTATGTTCTAATCCATGAATTTAAGTGAAATTGAGCATGAGTAGATGCTAGAATCATCATATAGAACAAAGGTTATGTATTGTTTGTGTTAATTTGATGTTTAGAGGTGAAACTCATTAGTTATGGTGATGATGATGCCTTGAATCACCACCTATGTCCAATTCTTGTTGAAAGATTGATGTATCTTGTGGGTATGATGAATTGTTGTTAGAAGAATTGAAAGAAATATGATGATAAAATGTTTGAATGTTTATGTGTGAATGATATATGTTAATTAGTAGGAGGATTTGATGAATTATGTATGAAATTAGGAGATTGTGCATGAATTAGTTGTACCTTATGTTTAGAAGTTTGTACACACACCAAGGGTAAGATGAAACTAGAGATAATTGAGCTTAGATCACTAGTAAGTGATTACCAATGTAGTTATGAAGTGGGTTTTGTATAATATGATGATATGTTATTGTTAATGATGTTTGAGATCACATACATGTGTATATGTTTAAAGGATTTCGGCTAGGATTTGATAGATTAGTATGTTTTGAGTTTGAATGATAATTTCTGAAACAAGATCCGTGTGATGAATGATGAACAAGCTAACTATCTTAAGAATGATATATGATAGTTGATGCTTGATAAGCGACATGGAAGCTTGGCAAAGAAGCGGGTCAAACCGGACTTATGTGCACGGGAAGCATACTTGGATGAGAGGTAAGTAAGCTTACACCCCCTTTTTTGTAGAATATCTATTCGTTGTATTGATTGCGAACACGGTAAGTAAATATGTGAAGTATGACGTTTCGAAAAGTATTTGATACGGGTCGGAATATGTGGGTATGATAAGAAATTAAAGTTGATGTTTAAAAAGGGTAAATTGGACAATTGGAACTAACGGGTCAAATGGTGGAGATGTCACCATTTGGCATTATGGACTAATGAATGGTTTTGTCAAGTATAATGAACTCACAGATTTAATAGCGAAAGGATCTCGTTGTTATCATCTAACAATTTGGGTGGATGAAGTATTAAGCGGATCTTAGCTTTGATCCGAGCAAGGTATGTGCGTTTAGAGTTGTAGTCAAATGATAGGGTTGGTTGAATGTGCAAGGAAGTCCTTTGTTGTAAAGGATGGAGCGAAGTTGACAAAAATGCCCTTGATAGGTATATCGGGCAAACGACTTTAAAAGGGTGTTTAGAAACAAGCCATTAGATTAAATGATTACTTTGGACATGTATGAAAGCGAAAAGTATGATCTTTGCGAGTCAAAGTCCTTAAAAATGCGTAAATACCCTTAACGGGTCAAAATAACATTTAAGTGGAAATGAGTTGGGATATTGTAAGAAACCTGTGATTGGAACCTTATATAATAGACAAATGTTAAGAATTATGAGGTTTATAAGAAATTGAAGTCAAATAAACAAGTTACTTTGATAAAAGCATGAACGGGTAAAAATTTGTAAAAAGGGTAACGAGTCAAAAGCTTAAAAGTCTAAAATTTTGTAAATCTGGATGTTGGATGTTAACTCCATGTGATAGAGAATTAAATTACGAACGCGTAGGAAAAAGAATCGTGCAAAACGGATAAAAAACGAGAGCGTTATGCTCGTTTCCGTAAAACCGGATTGTGCTGGGAATCTGCAGCAACCAGCTGCAACTTGCTGATCAAATCAGGCCATGGCGCCGCGCGATGGGGAGGGCCCTAGGCCGTGGCGCGACGCGACTGGGGCACGTTTCAGCAAAAAATGTTTTCTCGACTCGTTTTGTCTTGGGAACTCGTTTAAATGCGTTTTAATCACTCATAAGCTAAGTATGACCAACTTAATTTATGATTTAGTGAATGTAGGTATGTGTGAAGGTAAGTATACATGTTTATATGTATGTAAACAAGTTTACGCGGTTATATGAAGGTATGTATGGGAGTAGGCATGTATGAGTTAGGTATGTTGCATGTAGGGATGTATGTTTGTATATATGTTCATGTGTATGTGGGTAGGTATGTATGAACTTAAGCACGTATGAAGAAATGTATGTATGTATATATATATGTTTGTGTGTATGTAAGTAGGTATGTATGAACGTACGTGAGTATATATATACGTAGGTAGGTATGTAGGTATGTAGGTATGTAAGTATGCATGTACGAATGTATGTACGCAAGGTTTCAATGTGGTTGAATATTGCTATTATTAATAATGTACCTTGGGAATGAAGAGTAATGCAGGTACAATATTGTAGTCTCACCAAGGGTTTTGATGCACGGATGAAATGCTTAAATGAGAAAGGATAACGGAATGAAAAGTATACGAGGATGAATCTTTGTTTATATTTATAATGTGAGCTAATGTTATGAATGTATATGGTGAGTGCAGGTTGTACGAGACTCGAAGGATCATCAAGGAGTAGGGATCGAAGACCGAGTCACAAGTTAAATTGTACGAGAACGTTGATGTATGTAATATAGTAAACATAAGTTATGTTTTTATTTAGTAAATGAGTCGATTGATGAACTTATGTGAAAGAGTTATTTTGGAAATGAACTTTCTAGTGAGTCAAAACATTTATAACAAAAGAAATTTTATGGTACGAATTTCCGCTGCGACTTTTTGTCAAATACGAATTATGGTCTTACATTTTCTTTCTCAAGTTCACTAACTTTCTTCTCCAATGCTTTCACAACCGCATTATTAAACATATTAAAATCATCATCAAAAATTAGATCATCTTTATATTCCCCACTAGCATGAGGAAGATCTTCAAACAAATTAGGAAAAACTGTTTTCTTTGGTCTTGAAGATTCATCACTTTCTGGAATAGGTTGATCTTGTGGTGGTGGTGGTGGAGATGTAGCTACCCTAACTTCAAAATAATCATCATCACCAATATTTTTCTGAACCTCAACTTCTGGCACTTCAACACTTTGTACTTCAGGCTCTTTGGGAATCTCAACACTTTAAACTTTTTCTGCTTCAGGCCCTTTAGAAGTTGTAACATGTTTTTCACTCTTGCCACCTTGATCTTTAGGCAATGTAGCACCACCTTTCTTTGCACGTACATTCCTTGGAATAATTCCTGACGGAACTGCTTTACACTTTATTCTTAGTTTCTTTTTCTTTTCACCAGTTGGCATATAAGTAGTATCATCATCGTCAGATCCTTTCTTTTTCTTTTTGGGCTTCTTTTTCAATTAAGCTTTTCCACGACCAGTGGTTGCCATATCAAGCTCTATCTCTGTCTCAGTTGATTCATCATCTGCTTCACTAGAATCATCACGAGCAACACCTTCAGGCTCTTTTTCTTTGACATTTTCAGTTTGAACACTTTTGCTTTGATCTTTTGCAATTGATTCTTCAGTAATCATTATCTACTACTCAAATGTCGCCTTTGTCAAATCAATGCCTTGTTGTGATATATCAGCTGGATCCACCACAGGCTCATCTATCAAACTTGATTGTGACTCCTTTGAAGGCCTTGCAAAACAAGTATTGAAGCATTCATTAGAATAATATAACAATTTAAAGATCTAGCCTCTCTTATGACTCCCCCTTTCACTATACCCTTAAAAACAATCTTCAGCATTGGCTCCTTAGGAATAGTTACAACTGGAGATGTCTTCGGAGTTCTCTTCCTTTTGCCATCTTTCACAAACCAATAACGGAGTTTCTTCTCAACCATTTCACTAATCTTATCATCTTCTTTCTCTAAGTTACTGTTGTCGTGTCTCCATGCGTCATTCTCAGGAGCAGCATAAGCTGGATTGTTAATCCTGCAGATCATTCTTCTTGTTCTTGGTTCCGGACCTTTAGCTAGTCTGCTAATAGTATCAGCTGTCATGTTTCGCAGACCTAGAATATCATCAGCATCCGTTTCAATGTCCTTGAATTGATCATTAATCATCATCTGAATGAACCTGGGATACACGATGTATTTTCCACTTCCAGCTCTTACATTATCAACCAAGTGATCAAATATTACTTGCGATACATTGTACGGTCTATTCAACACCAAGCAAGCTATAATGTTCATGATATAGTCAGAAGTTTCATCATAGCCTCCCTTCCTATGAGATAAGGCATGCACTACACAGTGGATCATGAACTTATAAGGTTTGCTGAACATGGTCTTAATCATTTTTCCATTTAAGAGTCTCGTGAACCCCATTCTACACCATAATCCTTTGCACAAACGTTCAGGAAAAATTGTAGGCTCATCATCACTGTCTCCTAACTCCAAAACTCTCCTTAAATCATCAACATTAAACTTAAACTCTAAGTCCACATCTTGACCATTTTCGTCCTTCTTTCTAACAGCAGAACAGATCAACTTTTCATTCTCCTCGTATGTCACCGAACTCCAAAATCTCATAACATGAGATTCATACACTATGGTATTATTGATTAACGCCTTATGAATCTTGCTCTCTCTCAGAAACTTTGCTATGACTTCAAATATAGTATTGTCTGTATAGTGTATCCAAAAGACAATATATATTATGAGATTTATCCCAATCTGATGCTCTTCCCTGCAAGAATAAAAGACGTTATAATTTGCACAAATTTCAAGACATAATGTCACAAGTATCAAAAATTTGAAAATATCAAAAAAATTTCTAACACTTTGAACTTTCACTCTATACAACACTGAGGATCAGATGGTCATCCGATCGGATTGCCATCCGATTGAGTGAACCATCACTCATGAAAGAACAGATAGTCAAGTCATGTGCATGTGGATCGGATGACCACTCGATCGGATTGCCACCCGATCGAGTTGCCACTCGATCCATGTGACAAGCAAAAGCACATTTGACAAGTCAACCTTTGTGAGAGAATGCCATGGATCGAATGACCACCCGATCGGATTGCCACCCGATCGAGTTGTCACTCGATTGTTGACAAAATTTTAAATACTTGAAGTTTTTGTCATTTTATGATGAGGATCGGATG
Organism: Helianthus tuberosus; assembly: GCA_030545235.1. Lineage (NCBI taxonomy): Eukaryota > Viridiplantae > Streptophyta > Magnoliopsida > Asterales > Asteraceae > Helianthus > Helianthus tuberosus. The sequence goes on from CM060400.1 coordinate 32,936,350, forward strand.
GCCACCCGATCGAGTTGCCACCCGATCGAGTTGCCACTCGATTTATGACAAGGTTGCACATTTTCCAAAACATAGTGATAAGGATCGGATGACCACCCGATCAGATTGCCACCTGATCGAGTTGCCACTCGATCTTTGACATACACAAAATCATTTAATGCAAGTGCTTTGGAACGGATTGCCACCCGATCGGATTACCACGCGATCGAGTTGCCAAACTTTCCATACCACTTTGTGTTATGTAAAAGCTCAGAAATCAAGGTGAATACTTAGAACGTTTTTTTTAATTATGAAGTGTTATGGATCGGATGCCCACTCGATCGGATTGCCACCCGATCGAGTTGCCACTCGATCGTATTGCCACCCGATCGAGTTGCCACTCAATCAACTTGACAGTTAATGAATGAAGAATGAAAGTGCTTTGGATCGGATGGCCACCTGATAGAGTTGCTACTCGATCGAGTTGCCATTCTTTCCAAAAGCAACTTTTTAACAAGTAAAGGCACAAGTATCGAGGTAAACACTTAGAAAATATTATACATCTAACATAAAATGGATCAGATGCCCACTCGATCAGATTGCCACCCGATCGAGTTGCCACTCGATCCTTGAACATCTGAAGAACAGTTTGAGTGTGGCATGAACATCAAAAAAATTTTCAAAGTAAAACATCAAATTGAACATAGATCTGTGTAGAGAATTCTAAGTCGATCAAAACCTTATGTTCATTTCTTTCTAATTCGGCTGAAACTGTGATCAATTTGACAATGAAAGGTCCGATAGCCGATCGTCTCTAAACATCAAATCACTAGATCTAAGATGTTTTAGCACAAATCGAGACGGTAAACCTATAGATCTAAGACCCGTGAACAAAGCCTTATGCTCAAAATCTATCAAAACATCCTAAAATTGCCTAGATCTAAGATTAAACGTTCCGGCAGTCGCCGACACACGAATATCATCAAATTTAACAATGAAACTCAGAAATCTTACCTTGCCCATTGAGAAGGTTGAGTATGCCAACAATCCAATGAAATGTGGAAGGAAAGGTTGAAGAATCAAGATCAGAAAAGTTGAGTGTTTGAAAGAGTATCGGATAGTCGCCCGATCGAGTAAAGGTTTGGCTGAAGTCAATGACCATCTATTTATAGGGTGACCAAGTTATCGGATGGCCATTCGATCGGATTGCCACTCGATCCAAACTCTTATCATTTGATTTTTTGAGATTTGACTTTTGACCTTTTCTTGATTTATCAGATTTTGTCCAGTTTTAGAAATCCACTTAAGTATCTAGGTCCAAGTTAATGACCCTAGGCACTTAATTTGTCTACCAAGTCCAAGTTAACGACCTTGGTTGATCTGATACAAATCAAACTGACATTTTGTTCAAACTTTTTCAAACATATTTTCATGAAAAATGTTCAAGTATCAAATTAATGATCTTGATTTGACTTCAAATATCTCAAGATTTTTCTAGATTAGCTCCCAACTTAGTTGTCCAGTTCAGAAACTTTCCTGCTTCGCTTCACTTCTCAGGGTCTGAAGATCCGCTTTCCACCTCGGTTTGTCACAAAACTAAAGCAGAAATGTAAAATCTTTTTGAGATGTTAAAGAAAGTTTAAGATAGAAACTATGAAATCTTTTTGGGTTTTTGTAACTAAGCAGAAATGAAATGAAATGCAGTAAATGTAAAGCAGTAAATGAAAATGCAGTAAATGAAACTATTTACAAACATATTTTTGGTGAGCGTGTTTGGGGATCATATCAGCTACCGACAAGTTACCAGTACCGTTGAGCTGATTACACATTAAGAATTAAACAATTCGCTTAGATTGCTGATCCTCTTAAATTTTCACACAAATTTCAATTAATCAGGATACGATTTAGTGTTTTAAGATCTTAACTTATACGTGTGTCCCACCTCAGAATATACTCTTGCATCCAGACTCCTATATTCAGTCTTAAAGGTGAATGTACACTAATGATATATGTAATGGGTAATGCGAGGCCATGAGAGCTCAGGTTAGAACTTCCGTTCAGACAAAGAGATGATGGCTCGACTTTTGGTGTGTCCCGTTTGGGGATCTTTTCTTCAACAACACATGATTAGCATTTTTCAATGTTTCATCATTTTTATGCTGAGGGTAGGCTTTAAGATTAAAGCAGTACAGAGTATTATACGAGGACTAGACTATTGCTTCCGCAAAATCAGAAGTCCCGGTATAATATCCCATATATCATCACGCACAAAGACCTAGTATGTCAGAAATAGAAAGTCCTTCAAACAAGATTTCAGGGGTTACCTATATATCCTGGAGATGTTCCCCACGTAATAAGCAAGTTGTGATTTAGGTTTAAATCCCAAAAAAATCTACTAAGTGTGTAAAAACCTACCGGCATATCATCAGCGAGACTGCTTAATGCTTTAAAACATTACATATCTTTAGCATACCCTTTTTACACAAACTCTTTTTGGTTTTTCTATTGTTTTTGGATTTTTGCATTTTTTATTGTTTTTGTATTTTCTGCAAATGTTATCTATTTCCCCCTAAATACCAAAATGGCTAAAAATGCGATAAACCAAAGCAGTCTGCTTCTCAACATCATCTGCCTCGGTTTCTTCATCAACGCCAATGATTTTCTCCGCATCCGACAACAATTTCATACCATTTAGATTTAAAAGATATTGAAAACGAGCTTTATCAAAAGCTTTGGTATGTAAATCTGCCTTTTGTTCATCGGTGTGGATTTTGTCAATTCATGTCAACTTCTTTTCATAACAATCTCGTATGAAGTGATGACGAATTTCTATATGTTTGGTTTTAGCGTGATGTACCACATTCTTTGTTATTTTTATTGCAGCCTCATTATCAACAAAAATAGGTGAAGTAAGAAATTGCAAACCGTAGTCGTGCATCTGTTGCTGAATCCACAGGATCTGCGAGCAGCAGCTGCTGGCAGATACGTACTCTGCTTCACATGTTGATAAAGCAACAGAGGTTTGCTTCTTACATTGCCATGTGACCAATCAGGGTCTGAAAAATTGGCAACCTGCAGTTGTTGATTTTGCAGCAACCGAAGTCAGAATCAGAATATCCTTCAAGCGTGAAATCACCGTCTTTGGGATACCACAACCCCAATGTTGGAGTTCCTTTCAGGTAGCGTAGGATCCTCTTGACGATTGACATATGTGAAGCTCTGGGACTCGATTGAAATCGGGCCGCGAGGCAAGTTGGGTACATGATATCGGGTCTAGATGCTGTCAAATACATCAACGAACCTATCATTGAGCGATAAAGTGTCTCGTCCACTTTCTCTCCGGTGAGATCAGGGTTTATGCCATGATTGGTTGCTAATGGGGTGGGCATTGGAGTAGTCTCAGACATCCCGAATTTCTCTAGAACATCATAAACATACTTCATTTGATGAATGAAAGTTCCCTCGGGCAATTGGTCAACCTGAAGCCCTAAGAAGAATTTCATCTCACCCATTGACAACAATTCGAACTTCTGCTTCATTACCTTCTCAAAGTCTTTGCAGAGTTCATCATCTGTTGACCCAAAGATTATATCATCAACGTAAATCTGTACAATCAGTAAGTGCCCATCGACTTCTTTTGTGATGAGGGTAGCATCCACTTTTCCTCTGATAAAGCTGTTGGCAAGCAAATGTTGAGAGAGCGTCTCGTACCAGGCTCTCGGGGACTGATGCAAACCATACCATGCTTTATCTAGCAGGTAGACCTTGTCTTTGTGGATTGGGTCGGTGAAGCCCGGTGGCTGACCGACATATACTTCCTCTTTCACCTTGCCGTAGAGAAATGCCGATTTGACATCCAACTGGTACACTTTGAATCCCTTCCATGAAGCGAAAGCTAGGAAAATTCTGATAGCTTCAAGTTGAGCAACTGGAGCATACACCTCGCTAAAGTCTATCCCCTCCTGCTGACTGAAACCCTGGACCACGAGTCGAGCTTTGTTTCGAACAATAACCCCTCGGTCATCTCTCTTACACTTAAACACCCACTTCGTGTTTATTTTCCTATGTCCGTCAGGTAGGTCCACAAGCTTCCATACACCAAGCTTTTCAAACTGACTCAGCTCCTCCTGCATTGCGTTGACCCATGAATCTTCTGTCAGTGCTTCCTTATAGGTTCTCGGTTCAATCTGCGAAATGAAACAACTGAGTGAAAATTCAGTTTGTAAAGAAGCAACTTTAATATAAAAGCAAGTAAGGCCATGGTCAATTTGGCTTCTGGTGCGAACGCCTGACTGCAGCTCTCCTATTATCAACTCCTCTGGGTGGTATGAAAGAGTTCTCGACATCACTTCGCCAGGAACATCCACCTCGCCTTCCAAGTTAGTGATATTTTGATTCGCAACTTGTTCATTGTCAAGAATTGTCTGATCAAAAGATTGGATTTGCTCCCCCTCAGACTCTGAATCACCACGATCAAATGTTGGCCTTTCATCAAATTCTGAATTATCATTGACCACCGTCTGATTTTCAGGAGCAGGTTCACATTCTGAAGTAGTCAGAGTTTGCTGAACTTCATCATCATCTCCAGTGTAACTTGGACCAGCTTCATCATCATTGGAAGTTTGTCATTGACGTGTAGAAGACCTTTCTGGAAACCTTCCCTGAGATACTTCATATTCTCTTAAAATATCCAAATCGTCAAAGAACTCTGGCTCTTCTTCTAATTCGAATGAATCCCATAGAGTATTGTAGTTGATTCGCCATGAGTCTGCGGGTTTCTGTGGAGGCATTGTATAGCCTTGACATTCAACACGCTGTGCTTCGATGATCCTCTTCATACTTGGAACAAAGACTCTTCTGAGTGGACTTGCATACCCTACGAAGATACCTTCAATGCTCTTTGAACCAAATTTGCCATCGGGATCTAGAACTGTGCAAGGTGACCCGAACGGCTCTAAATACTCGAGATTAGGCTTGCGCTTGTTGATTAACTCGAAACAAGTCTTGTTGTGCTGCTTCACAGTAAGAACCCTATTGAGAGTATAGAAAGCGGTTGATACTGCTTCTGCCCAAAAATTAATCGGTAACTTGGAATCAGCTAGCATCGTTCTCGCCGTTTCAATCAGCGTTCTATTCTTTCCTTCTGCGACTCCATTCTGTTGCGGAGTATAAGGTGCGCTGAACTCTTGCAGTATACCTCTTCTATCACAAAATTCTTCCATCTTGTTATTCTTGAATTCCGTACCATTGTCGCTTCTTATTCTGCGAATTCGAGTTCGGTACAAATTCTCTATCATTCTGAATAGTCTCAGCAAACTCTCAAATGTCTCGTCTTTTGACTTCAAGAACATCACCCATGAGAATCTCGAATAGTCGTCAGTTACCACCAGACAATAAAGATCTCATGTTATGCTTTTGACATTCACCGGACCAAAGAGATCCATGTGAAGTCTCTCCAGCGGTTTCGAGACTGATGCAACTAATACACTCCCCCTCAAGATGAAAATTCTTCAAGTGAACACCTTTTACCAAATCGCTATGTACCAGGTGGTTCATCTTGCGTAGGTGAATGTGGCCCATTTTTCGGTGCCACAACTGCGACTCCTTTTTAGTGGCTCTTAACATGAAGCAATGAGTTTGACCCGTGGTAGTCGTGGCTATGCTCATATCCAACATGTACAGATCATTAACTCGTGGCGCTGTCATGATGATCCACTCCTCGGGGATGACAAACCCAGGATTCAAGATCAGATATGCCTTATCAGTGAAATGTGTCGAATACATTCTATCACAAATTTGAGAAATGCTAAGAAGATTATTCTCTAGCTCGGCAATGTAATTGACTCTTTCAAACATGATAACACCATTGGATAATGTTCCTTCACCAATGATACGTCCTCCCTGATTACCAGCAAAACCAACATAACCAACGTTAAACCCTCTAACATCGTACAACAGGGTTTTTCTCCCCGTCATGTGCCTGGATGCTCTGCTATCCATAATTCAATGTGAAATAGATCTCGGGAGCTCCCGCACATTACAAAGCATTTAGTTAGAAAATGAAGCAACCCAAGCCTCTTTCGACTCAGGTAGCTTGACGTTTAGGTGTGTGGTTTTGGTGTACAATGGCGGGGAAATTCTTGTCATTCATTTTCAAGCTTTCTTCAGACCCAACCTCAACCTCTTTATATAAGAAAAATTCATCTTTCTGAGGTTGAACCAATGGTTGGTCCATTTTCGAAACATACTTCTTCCCTGGTGATGTCGAAGTTTGTTTCTCCTTTTTCTCATTAGAATCCAAAGGTACATTCATCTTCTTAGTTGAAGATGATTGTTTTGCAGACTCAGAAACCTTTGGTTTTTGACCATTTGATGTCTTTTCTTCAGATTTTGGCTTCCAAGTTTGTTGTGAAGAAGCGACTCTTTTGTAAAATTTATCAGTTTTCTTTACCGATTCATTTACAGGTTCAGTTTTAACTTTGATGTTTTCCTTCTTCAAAACCTTTTTCTCATCAAACATTGGAGCTTTTCCTTTAACATCATTCTTCTTTCTTGGACTGTCAGACCCCCAAAATACCTCCAAGAGGAAACCCCCGCGAGGCGTGTGACGTACCAGGATCAAGCCACCAATCACATTGAACTCATACAAGATTTTAAATAAAACTTTCATTCATTAATATAAAGTGTTACCAAAACAGTAATTACAATTCATCGTATTCAGCAGAAGCATAAATCATTTCTTAACCGATTCATTAACCATATGTATAATAACCAGTAGACTTGTCTCGTGATTCCAAGTATCTCGACCCATGACCACTCCAGCATCCCAGACATCAAGTTCTACATCCAACATATCAATAACCTGCGAGCATGCACACACGTATGTCAGACAACGCTGGTGAGTTCATAGTTTGACGAAAACGTTAGTTACCAAGTGTTTAGTTCCGTTCATTGATTACAAATCCGAAAGTAATGTTGATAATATCTCGATACTGAACAAGACGGCTCCTGATGTATGTTTTGCCCGTTCCCCATTGCTCCTATCAAAGCACTGGGCATGACTGGGTCATTAGTTCACAACCGTCATCTCCGGTACGGGGTGAGGGTGCCAAACCTAAGTAGCGCTACCAACTAATACCCCGTTACCTCTCCGGTAACAAAAAGATGGGACTTAAGAGTGATAGGGTGAGAGTATTATCCAACATCCCAATTTTACCCAAAAGACTTATCCCTCCCCGAGATACCCACTAACTGTCCAAACCACCGGGACGCATGCTCAAGAGTAGTGAACTCACCTTTGGTTTGCTTGGTAGATTAAATTACATTTTCCAAGTTGATCAACCAAACCCTATCATAATTACCAATAACAATTAGTTTCGTAAACCCTTAATCAAGTGTTCCTTGTATATGTATATATCACCCAAATAGCACTCACTTAGTTTCATACATGATATAACATTTATTCATGCAACACAATGGCCCCTTGCCATCACAAAGTCTTATAACAGTTGGTATGTTACTCGCACTAGTCATTTACATCATAGTTGTTCATGAAACACAATCGCATTCACATAAGGGTCATCCATATAACATAATGGCATTCACTTAATGGTCATTCACATAATAGCTACAACATGCAATCTCATAACAGTTTATGTGTTTCACAAATTCACTCATCACATATATACATATACTCATCAGTTGATATGACATCTACAAAAACATGCCTCTCCTATTTTGTTTGTGGGCCAACGTGCAGCCACCCCGCAGATTCAATCCCCAATCTGCATACCTTCATAATCCCCCTCATGCAGATTCAAGACAATTTCCCCTAACCTCCCTAAACCATTTAACCAAATCCCATACCTTCATAATCCCCCTCATTACCCCTAGTTAAAGCCCTTCGGCCCATGCACCAAGTATCAGCTATCCAACCCATAATACACAACCTGATCCCAACGATTTACATCAGTGTACTTGTCTCTAGAAATACTAGCCATCATCAAAACCATAACTAGATTATCATGCAGACATATAATACATATTCAAAGATGGCACCTATGAACATGCATGTCAACAAACTTAACATAAAGTCAAGCAATTACCAACACTTTATCGAACAACTCGTTAATATCAAACATTATGTTGGACCCGTAACTCCCTTTTCCAAGATCACAGAACCTATTAACAGCCATCTCTAGCTTACTAGCTGTTCAACATGGGTTTAATTAAGTTAAAGGATTTGATCTAATCATAACCAGTGTTCGACCCGACTCACACACAAAATCACGTTAAGTAATCACGCTCATAGATCATGCGTAACCTAACTAAACGATTCTCGAACTAATTAGATATTATCGACGAACTACGACAACCCGAGGAGATGTTATGCTAGCCGAGACAATCAAAAGGGGCTCAAAACTAACGCTAACCTTATTAACCAAGAGGTTACAAGCAGGAGGGATCACATGAACGAGAAGGAAAGGAATTCCTTTGATGCCGTCGCCGAGAGGAAAAGGAAAAGGAAAATAGGTTGTTTGTGTACGTTTGTGCTAGATTATAGAAGTCATAAGATTTAAAGATTTGCATGTGATTAATCGAGTGGGCCAGACCCAGCTAAAACCCATCAGCCCTCATTAACTTTTGTGGGACCCAGTATGGCCTTAAAAACAACTTCTTTTCATGTAATATGGCAAGTGATTTCAGTAGATGTGAAAAAGATGTGCGGAAATGGAAATCAGACTTTTGAAGAAACAAGACCTACAGAATTATCAAGTTTATATCACTTTGAAAACAAAAAGGTTTACAAGGTGATTGTAAGATTATTATCTAGTACAAACGAATCTTGAATTCTATGGGTGAGAGGGCAATGGAGTTTTGATGTATGTGTGAATGATAAGCTTCAAACTCACTTTGCTTCTCCTGGTTGAGCCTTCTATTTATAGAAGGCTGGGTGCATGAATAAACAATAGTTTATTCATGCAATAATTCCTGCGAAAAGTGCCTAATTGACATATTCATTGAATCCAATGTTCAAGTTGTCTTTTTCATCATGATATCAATTAATGTCAACTTGCTTCGGTAAGTGTGGCAGGACAGAGCCAATTTCAGACAAGTGGGGTATTCATCAGAATTCTGATAAACCACTTCATCAGAAATTCTGATGAACAAATCATCAGAAAAATCCTGATGATCAGAATCGTCAGAAACTGATGATATTTCATCAGAAATATCATCAGATCCATCAGAAGTGACCTTTTCTGATAATCCAATTCTGCTCTTGATCAACTTGTGATTCTTTGAAGCAGATGCTATGCATTCCAGTTGTCCCATCTGATCTTCTTTTTCTAGTTCGTGATCTTCAGGACTGTTATCTCTTCATAGATCCAGTTGATTGTGATTTTCTTCAATACTTACAAATAAAGTTTCCTAACAGTTTCCCCCTAAGTATTGTAAGAAAATGAACTACCTCATGAACAAAAAATTTCCAAACAGTGGAAACATAATTCTTGCAAAATTAAACCAGTTACTGATGTTTTTGAAAAACAAATTACATAAAAGATGAGAAATCAAATAAACAGTTTCTTCAGTTTAGCTTCAATCTTTTATGCACATCTCCTTTCTTTAACTTCTTTTTGTAGGAGATATATTTGTTGCAGCTGACATACATGTCTTTGTACCATTCTCTTGCTTGGATCCATTCTTCAATCATCTGCTCAATTTCTTTTCTGCTTCCCTCCAAGTTCTTTTCTATCTTCTGAAGATGTTCTTGTCTTTTGTTCATGGTTTTCAAGATATACCTCAGAGTTTGATTTGAGTATTTGCATATGTCAACACTTCTGAACATAGCTTTGTTATTATCATGATCTCTGAAGATTACACCATAGTCTTGTTCTTCATTTTTATTTGTCAGCATAATGATGTCTCCAGATCTTGCATATTCCAATATATCTGAGGGAACTTTCGTCTTTGGTGATCTGACATACACCTTTTTGTTGTGTACATGCTCAAAATTGATGCATAGATCAAAATCTGAAAAGGCCATTCTTTCAAATAGCAATATTCCAGCTTTTGATATGCCATTTAACGCTCTTCTGACTTCTTGATTATTTTTCGTTTCCTTTTCATAGTGATCCTTCATAAACAAAATGTCTAAAGGATGCAACTGGTCAACTATTTCTTCATCAGTCACCTTTTGTTCTTCCCCATTCTCCCTCTGAAGTGTGTATCTGTTTTGCACATGAGTTCCTCCAACATCATCAGTTGTAACTTTTACTTCATTCACCATTAAAATTCTTTTTACTGGATTTCCATTCAGTTTGTGAATGCTTCCTGGCCCTCTTTTCATCCTTTCTTCTCTTAAACCCAGTCTGGTAGGAGATAGTGATCTTGTTTTTTCATCTTCTTTCATTAAATAATAACTCACCAGATTGGACTCAGGGAATATCATTACATCCCGAGCAATCTCTTTAACCAAGACAGATTTGGTTTCAGAGATTTTTCTCTTAACAATCTTTGATTTTGTTGCTGACTCACCTTCTTGTTCCCATTCATTCATTGTTTGTATATTCATATACTTACTTATTGCTGAGTCATCAGATATTGTTGGATTTGGGACAGATGCTAGCAATTTCAAATTTGTAATAACTTGAGGTTTTGCTAACCTTTTCAGCATTTCATCTCTTGGGATATTTGGAGGTGGACCCATCACTGTGGTTCCAGTTTTGGTGATTGGTGTGGTTGATGATTGTTGAGGAGTTGACTTTGGAGCTTCTTGATGTGAGCTTTCAGCAGTAATTTCTTTCATGAGTTCTTGGGGATCTACTTTGGCCAGTTTTGCAATGTTGAATTGCATCTTCTCTATTAGTTGTTGCACCTCTTTTACCTGTTTTGAGTTGCTGTTTATGTTTTTCTGAACATTTGTGAATTCTGTATGAGCTTTTGTCTGAATTACAGCCCATTCTTTTGACAGCTTCTCAAGGACATCTGTGATACTATTATAACTTGCCCTTAGTATGGTAACTTCTTCCAAAACTCTATTTGTACTACTTGACTGCCTTGATTCAATCACCTTTGCAACTTGTGCTTTGATCTTTTCTATTTCTGTGAGAATCGTTTGGATTTCTGATGCAGAGATGTTGGATTCTGGTGCCTTTTCTTTCATCTTTTGAAGAGTCTTTAGTGCTTCAGTGTTTTTCTTCAGTTTGCTTCTTTATTGCCTTCACTGATTCTGACAAAGTCTTCATATCAGCCCTTTGACCTTGTATTTCTGACAGTAATATATCAAGTTTTTCTTCCACCGGATTTCTTTTGCAGGCTTTGTAAACATTTTTCAACATTGTTTCTAAGTTTTCTTGGTTTAAGGGTTTTTCAGGGAAAATTGGAACAAGAGATGTTCCTTCTAACATTCCAGCTGCAAACACATTTGCTGCTGTTCTGAGGTTAAGAGTATTTGAAGATTCCAAATTCTCTATGTTCTCACCAGAAAATTGAAACACATTCAAGTTCTAGATTTCCTCATATCCTTGAACCTTTTCAGGCTCTCCATGAGTTTTTGAGGTAATCAGATTACCTTTAGCCAGATTTCCTTGATCAGTTTCCTGATCTCTATCTGTTGGGATCTCATCCTCTTCCTCATTTTCTGATTCAGAGTTGAGATTAATGGCACTAGTAACCTCCTCATCAACCTTAGTTGTTCTGTATTCTATCTTGTAGGATACATTAACTGAGCTCTCTGATTTTGTTTCTTCTCTATGAGACTCAACTAATACAGTGTTTAAAAGAGATGTACCAGCAATGTGAGATTCATCATAATGTATGACTTCAGTGGCTTCAATTTCTTCAGTATGAGTTTCTCCAGCAATATGTGATTCTGCATCATGTTTTTGATGGATTTAAAATTCATGATGAATTCCTGCTTCATGAATCTGTTGACTTTCAGCATGTTTTTCTTCGTTTTTTGGTGAGTTGGCTATCTCCAAGTTAGTTGTTTCCAGAATTCTTCTTCCTTCTGCACCCTCCTTGTCTGATGGTGAGGACTTCTCATCTTCTCCTTTTTCTGTTGATGAAGAACAGTTTACAACTTCTTTGTTGGGATCTTCTGTTGGAGAATCTGATTTTGTCAGAAGTTTTTCATGTTGTATTCTGTATTGTGAGTCTGGTGCAATGAAGCATAACATGCTTTCTGGTAACACAGGGACATCTTTGTCTGATTCCCATCCATGATTGGAACTCCAGGCCTTCATGGTTTTTGATCTCCAGACATCTTCCAAGATTGGAATTTCCATGTTTCTTTCAATAAATGCTTCAGAAATGAAAATTGAGATTAACCTTGGATACAACAGATGAGAGGTTATTCTTCCATTTCTGGTGATGATTGATCTTTTGAGAAGGTTAAAAATTTCTGACCCATAATCGATCTTGAACCCATTTATGAGTCTAAACATGATTGTCAGAATAGCTTGATTGATTTGATCAGTTCCTCCTCCTATCTTTGAGGTGAGACATTTGTTTAACACTTCCATCATCACTTGCCAGATGGCTGGCAATTCACTTCTTCTTATTGCTCCAATTTTGTTGACATCTCTTTTCTTGTATCCAAGCCCAATGACGAAGTCTAATAAATCTTCTCTGCTTGGGGCTTCAGTGTAACTGCCAAGAATAGGCAGTCCAAGCCATTCTCTTACTCTTGCGGGGGTTAATGTTACATAAACACTTCCCCATACATGTGCAGACACCTGATTTTCTTCAACTTCATTAAAGGTGTAAACAAATTGCTGTAGTAGCCTTTCTGGTATCTCTCTTTTGCTTTGACTTCTATTGACTTTTTAGATGTGGTCAACAGAAGTAAACAGACTTTTCAACAGAATCTCTGAGATTTCCCCCTAAACTTGTGATTCTTTTCAACATTTTTTTTTTTTTGAGATGAGAGGGAATAAGATAAGATCAGAAGACTCACATTTTTTTTTCTGGTAGCATCCATGTCTTTTTGCCTTTTCTGATATTTTCTAAAAACATTTTATCATCTTAAAATTTTATCAGAAAAATTTAAGATCCAATTTTGAATTACCAGATTTTGTCTTCTGTCATCAGAAAACTTGAGTTTTGAGTCAGAATGTTAATTTCTGATGATCAAATCATATTTACCCATTTCCAAAAATATATAAATCAACAAACCAAGCAAGCACAGAATATTAACATATTAACAAAAAAATGTACAAGCAAAACAAACAAAAACTAATCAATATCTATTCCTTCACCATGTTCTATTTCCAGAAGTAATAACAGATCAGTTATTAGCCCATAGTTGTGGTTGGTGGGTACAAGCAAGCTGAGACCCATGTTTTCTTGAAGTCTCACATCAGCTCTTGGATAACCTGCAGGTATGCCTACAAAGTCTAGCTGGCTCGTTATTATCTTTGTTAGAAAACGAGGATACATTAAGAATGGCTTGCCAACCCACATATTACTTGCAAAATCACTCATTAGATAATGAGAGAAGTTGTAAGGTACATTGAGTACAAGTGCCAGTATGGGCTCCATCAATCTAAGAGATACCTCATGATGATTGATGACCTTCTTTGAAAAACATGCGCCCATCTGTGTGACCAGATATTGCCATGTCCTGATGAAGCCATGTTTGTTGATTGCTCGTTGTTCGGTTTGTGTGTGATAACCCATTTGTCTCAAGACATCATCCTTCTGAGCCCTTGTGAACATCAGGACGTCATTATCATCATTGAGTTGAAGAGCTGTCCTGACGGTGGCTTCATTTAACAGAATTTGTTGATTTAGCTCCACACTCTTGATGGCCATCTGTTCCCTGTTCTGATACTCAGAAAGTGTTGCATTTTTCCAGAAGATTTGAAGAATTTCTGGATGAACACTTATGTGAGCGGTAAGGGCATAGTTCAAGTTGCTGCTCATGAGCATTTTGAGCACAACTTGACACGCTTCCCACTGAGGACCTTCCAGGTTGGTCCTCAATCTAAGGTTATGATATGGATAAAGAACAAGTGGGAAGCATTCATCTTTGATGATGTTCATTTTGTGAGAGTGTGTGAGAATGGGGTGAAGAAGAGAAGTGATGAAGATGGATTTTAACACAAAGTGGTGATTATTTATAGTAAATATAAAATTTGCCATAAATGGAAGCTACCAACTTGTAGATTTTCTTCACCGCAATCTCTGTTATTTTAATGATTACCAGAGGACAGAAAAAAATAACAGAGATATGTTTCTTCTCCACTTCACATGCAATTTAATGATATAGGCGGCTAATTTCTCGTGATGTAATCTGATAGCCTACCAATATGTCACTTCATCCTTCTTAATACATGATGGGGTGTAATAAATGAAGGAAAGAGAAAGTTCTATATTAACGAGTTCCCAGAAATTTTCTGTTGGATGACGTTATCAGCACACAAAAAAAAACACCTTTTTTTATTGATTTTTTTTATTTTTAAAAAAAATGTACAACTAATGAATATACAGTCAAGAGATATGAATAAGGATGATGATATGCAGCAATTTGTTTTACTGAATTTCGACAATTCTGATTATCCAACATATTTTCTGATGATTCACCAGAATTCTGATGACTTATCAGGTTTTCTGATGTTGTGTCAGATTTTCTAATGACTTCATCAGAATTCATTATAAGTTGCCAGATTTGCTGGTGATTTATCAGATATATGATTTTGATTATTACTAAAGCAATTTATCAATCATTTTTCTGGTGATAAAATTGTCTGAGTAATTTTTATCATTGATCTGACCATGTCAAAGCAGATAATTTGTTAAGCCTTCAACAAAGGCTACTCTCACTATGGTCAGACCTCCATACCTTATGCATCCATATCCCATGATCCTTCCTTTCACTCCATTTCCAAAATTTACCATTCTACCCAGCCTTGAAACAAAGTTGCTGAGTAAGCTCCTGTCCCCAGTCATGTGCTTGGAGCTTCCTGAGTCGCAGTACCAGATCTGCTGCACATGATGGTCCTGAAATGAAATAATTAGAGGGTTTTTGGTACCCAGGCATGCTTGGGTACTATTTCTGATGGAATATTAATCACTTTATTTTTTCTTCTTCTTGATTTTACATCAGAAACTCTGTTATATGCTGAGCCATTAACATATTTTACATTTTTCTTTTGAAGATGGTGTTGAACAAGCTTCAGTATGTCAACACACATACAAGAGTTATCAGAATTTTCTGATATTTCCTCTTGTGATGGAATGAGTGGATAATTTTGAAAAGATGAGTGAACTGCTTCTGGAGTTTTTACAGATTTTTGACTGCATTCACTATTGTTTGTTTTAAAGTTTGGTTTTACAAAAGAGTATTCAGAACAGGTTGTTTTGCAAGATTCTGATTCTGATTCTGATGTAAATTTATCAGAATTCTGATGAGTTGCTTTTACAAAGATAGTGGGTTTATTTCTATTTGATCTTGTAGAACTTGTATAACCTAAACCCTCTCCTTTGTTCTTTGGGGTGGACTCAATAAAATTTATGAACTCTTTAGCCTGTTGAAAACCTCTTACATTGATTTCTTTATCATTGATTTTCTTGAAAAGATCTTTTCTTTCATTTTCATAAAACTCAATTTTAGCTCTTTGATCTAAACTATCCTCTATAAGAAGTTGGTTTTCAAGAATGATTTTATTCAAAGTACTTTGCGACTCATCAGATTTTCTAATATCTGATTGATGTTTTTCTTGCAGATTTAGAAAATCTGACATGAGCTTATTTAGCTTGTGTTCAAGATCAAGATTTTTTAATTTACCTTTTGTTCTGAAGTTTCTAGTAGCCCATCAGAAAGCGCCATGAGGCAAAAATTTGCCAATTCTTCTTCTTCATCATCAGAAGAATCATCAGATAACCATGTATCTGTTTCAGCTATTAAGCTTAATTGTTGCTGCTTCTTTGCTTCTTCAAGCTTTTTCTCATAATAGGCAACATCCTTCAGCTTTTTGGTCTTGCATTCTGATGCATAATGACCTCTCAGCTTGCACTTGTAACACACAACTTCAGCCTTCCCTTTATCCTTAGATCTAACCTCTTCTTTATCTCTGGCTACCTCCCCTCAACCTCTGCTCAAATGTTTTGGTGAGCAGTGCTATTGCTTCAGCAAAGGCTGAAAAGTCTGATGATGCATCAGAAGTTTCAAGATTTTGGCTGTTTGATGGTTGTGGATCATTGGTTGTTGTTGATCTTTGTGAGTTTGAGATAAGAGCTAAAGATCCCCCTCTTTCAATAGTTTCTTCAAATATTTCTTCCTCTCTGGGGATCAAGATGTTGTATAAGTAATGAAGACTCATGTTTCCTAGTTCTAAGGTTGATGATAAAGTCATGGTTAGACTTCTCCATTCTCTAGGAAGGGCATCAAGAAATTTTATGTTTCTTTCATCGTTTGATTTTGTTATACCAAATTTATTTAGCTCGTTTAAAAGTTTTGTAAATCTTTGATATGTATCATTTAACCTTTCATTTGGCAAACTTTTAAACCTTTCATAAGATGAGACATTATTTGTTCTCTTGTTTCTTCTCATCCTTTCTCCTCCTTCACAAAGGTTTTCCAACTGATTCCATATTTCCTTAGCTGATGCACATGCATCAACTTGTGAAAATATGTCATTGGGGATAGCCATTATTAAAAGTGACTTTGCCCTTTCATCCCCAGCCACCAGGTCCTTGCCTTCCGCACTCCAGTTTATTTCACTTTTGAGAGTGCGGGAGGCAGGGATTGCTGGTGATTGGTCAGTTGCTGGAATAGCAGGTATATCAGTCATTGGTGTATGTGGACCCCTTTCAATGGATTGAAACAGAGCTCGGTCATGAGCATTAAGGAAATTGACCCTCCTGATTTTCCATTGGGGGTATTCTTCTCTAACAAGAGTCGGAGGTTTGGACATAGAACCAATGTTAAAAGCATTATTCCAGGATTGAAAGCTGGCCATATTTAGAGAAAAGAAGATGAGCGATTGATCGTTTGAAAATAGTTTATTCAATCTGCTCTGATACCAATTGTTGGACCCAGTATGGCCTTAAAAACAACTTCTTTTCACGTAATATGGCAAGTGATTTCAGTAGATGTGAAAAAGATGTGCGGAAATGGAAATCAGACTTTCAAGAAACAAGACCTACAGAATTATCAAGTTTATATCACTTTGAAAACAAAAAGGTTTACAAGGTGATTGTAAGATTATTATCTAGTACAAACGAATCTTGAATTCTGTGGGTGATAGGGCAATGGAGTTTTGATGTATGTGTGAATGATAAGCTTCAAACTCACTTTGCTTCTCCTGGTTGAGCCTTCTATTTATAGAAGGCTAGGTGCATGAATAAACAATAGTTTATTCATGCAATAATTCTTGCGAAAAGTGCCCAATTGACATATTCATTGAATCCAATGTTCAAGTTGTCTTTTTCATCATGATATCAATTAATGTCAACTTGCTTCGGTAAGTGTTGCAGGACAGAGCCAATTTCAGACAAGTGGGGTATTTCATCAGAATTCTGATAAACCACTTCATCAGAAATTCTGATGAACAAATCATCAGAAAAATCCTGATGATCAGAATTGTCAGAAACTGATGATATTTCATCAGAAATATCATCAGATCCATCGGAAGTGACCTTTTCTGATAATCCAATTCTGCTCTTGATCAACTTGTGATTCTTTGAAGTAGATGCTATGCATTCCAGTTGTTCCATCTGATCCTCTTTTTCTAGTTCGTGATCTTCAGGACTGTGATCTCTTCATAGATCCAGTTGATTGTGATTTTCTTCAATACTTACAAATAAAGTTTCTTAACAACTTTTGATATTTTCTAAACTCAATTTATGTAATACTAATATTTTAAGATAATTTTTAATACAATTAGATTTGTATATGTGATATATTTACAATATGAGGTTTCTAAGAGTATTTTACATTTGACGTGCGAAATGATAAAGTTAAAACTCATATTGAATTGAGAAGCCATGAAAACAATATCAGACAGCCAAACACCCACACACACGCATACATACATGTAACAAATTTTTTTATAACATGAACAGGCAACACTTTTATAACTATAATCATGCAACACGATCAATATGTATGACTAATTCATAAAATGTACACATAATTACAACGCTAGATGGATCATGAAAGGAAACAGTATACGATAAAACCTTGAAGTTTCTGGTTGTCACATCATCCCCAACTTGAAAGAAATTTAGTCTCAAAATTTGATAAGCAAACTCAGAGGTGTGAAGTGATAAATCAAGATGACTGTGGATTTTCCTCAGGTGTCACATCATCCCCAACTTGAAAGGGAATTTCGACCTGAAATTCACCAGTTGCACCAGGATGAGATTGAGCAGTTTTAAACAGTTGAGGGTACTTGAGTTTCATCTGATCCTCGCATTCCCATGTGAACTTCGGTCTATGTTTTGAGTTCCAACGAACTCTCATGATTGGAATTTGACTATGTTAACGAACCTTAACTTCCTGGTCCGTGTTTTCAATTGATTCCTCGACAAACTGCAACTTGTCGTTAATCTTAAGCTCTAGTAAGGGTATCTCAAGTTTTTCATCGGACAAACACTTCTTTAGGTTCGAGACATAACGGACATCGCGAACGTTACCCAATTCGTCAGGTAACTCGAGTTTGTAGGCCATGTTACCAATTCCTTCCAGAATTTTGAATGGCCCAATGTAATGTAAATTAAGCTTGTCACGCTTCCCAAAGCGCACTGCACCCTCCCAGGGTGAGACATTCAACATGACCCGTTCTCCTGCAGCGAACTCCCAGTGCTCCCTAAGTTTATTAGCTCTTCTGGTAGTCACGCGTTGCCGCCATACGATGTGTGTTTACATCAGCCCTCTCATGAGTTCCGAGTACAAGCCCTGGGCTTGTGATTAGGCTGTCATCCACCTCAGCCTGACAGAGAGATCGGCATTGTCGTCCCTGCAATGCATCGAACGGCGCCGCCTGAATACTAGAATGGTAGTCGTTGCAGTGAAATTTTACCAAGGGTAAATGTCTAAACTTTTACCCAAATAAATCACACATGCTTGCAGCATGTCTTCGGGTGCCTGGATGGTTCGTTCACTCTGACCATCTGTCTAAGGGTGATAAGCAGTGCTCATGTCTAGACGTGAGCCAAGAGTGTCGTGTAGTGCCCATCATAAATCAGGTATAGATCAAAATCAGAGATAACAGGAGTTGGCACCTCGTGCCTAAAAAGCTGCCTCTCTCAGTGGAATATTCGCAAGCTGTGAAGACTCGTCAGTTTTCTTGATTGCAAGAGAATGTACTGGTTATATTAGACAATCAACAATCACCCATGTGATATTGTTTCCGTTTCGAGTTGTAAGTAGACTAGCGACAAAATCCATGGCAGTCTTTTCTCATTTCCATATGGGTGTTTCTGATTGCTGATACTCCACCTTGACTTTTCCACAAGTCAAACATCATTCAAAAACATTGCTAGGTGGGCTTTCATGCCCGATCACTAGTACATGATTTATAGATCCCAATATCTCCTATCAAAATCCAGATGACTAGAATAACGTAGCTGGTGTGCTTTGCTCAACACAAGTTCCCTACGGCTGCCGTATGGTGGGATTCATATTCGTTCCATGAAGCAGCGAATATTTTCCGACTTGCCAAAAGTTGTTTCTCCATACCCCGCATGGATTCAACTTGAAAATTCTCTTCCTTCAGTGCTTCAATTTGCGGCAGGGCGAATCTGATCAGGTAGGCTAGAGTTGATGGTGAGCTACAAAGCTCATACGCGTTTAGGTTCCATAGTCGTATTCGCTCAAGAGTTTCATCCAGCGATGCCATCACATAATTAGCTCTCTCAAAACAAAGGTACACAGGAGGCCCTTGTGATCGGTCTAAATGGTGTAATTGGTATCGTCCAAGTAATGCCTCCATCTTAATTCCAAGGACCATGGCTTCTACCGTAGGTTATGACTCGTGCAATTCTTCCTGTAAATCCACTACGTAAACCATCACTTTCTCGTGCTGCATCGATGTGTAAATGGGACTCTGATCTTAAGGTATACCACCAGATCACCCTTACCCTCGGGTAAAGATGATGCTCAGTGCATTGTAGAGTTTAAAATTCAGAAACTGAAAAGACGTTCTCCTGTTTCGTCTCCCAAGAGTTCACAGCACCCCGCTGTGCCGAAGAGATTTAAGCTGAGCGATCTTCTAAAATCCTGTGATGAATCTATGATAGTCTCCAGCAAAACCAAGAAATTGGTGTATCCCCGAAGGAATCTTTGGTGTCGATCAGTTTCTTAACAAAATGGATCCTAGCAAGATCCACGTGTATTCCCACTTCGTTGGTTACATGATCAAAACGTACCTCTCGAATCCAGAAGTCATCTTTAACAAAACTTCACGCGGAATGGCTCCTCCCTCAGGAGCTCTAGGATAGGATACATATGCCGGCCATGTTGTTCCTTTCTCTTGGTAGTGATTCAAAACATCATCAACAAACACGGTCAATTCTTGTGGTCCATAAAGCTGCTGGTGTGATGATTAACTCAATGATCATGCTGTACAAAGTCACAATGGCCATATTGAGTTCGATATGCCATTTTAGGAACATTCTCCCCTTGGTTTTCCATCTGATGATAGTTCATTCGTTAGTCAACCCTCGAATAGGAGCTTGACCCTCGCAGCTGGTCAACAGATTGTCAATACATGGTCAAGGCAAACAGTTCTTGACTGTCACCTTGTTGAGTTCTCGACAATCAGTACACATACGAAAAGGCTTATCTTCACGGATATAACTAGGGCTCCCCAAAGCGAAAAGCTAGGTCCAACAATCAGTACACATAATGTGGGGTCTGTTCAAAAGTTCCTGTAGTTGATTAGACAGCTCTTGCAACCTACCAGGCGCTAGACGATAAGGAGTACGAGTAATCAAGGCTGCCTCTAGTCGTGAGATCAATCTGAGACTCTACCTAATCAGTTGTGGGAGTAAACCTGAAAGTTCCTTGGGTAGCACACCGAGAGGAGTCACGAACAATTGGTGATTCCCCGATCCCTTTTTCGTTAGCATTAACATCAGTAACGGTTATTACCATAGTGAGGCAATCCCTTCGTAGAAACTTCTAGACCTCCATTGCTGAAATGATGCTAACCTTTACTCCACTCTGACATTTTAGGTCAGACGACGATTCTCCACTAGGGAGAGGGATACGCAGAATTTCCTCCTCACCGGGTAGTACTGCATCGAAACCATCAAGGTTAGTAGGAAGAATGTCGATGTCGAACACTTCTCCTACAAGGTCGAGTTTGCGTTCCGACGAACATAGGAGGTTTCAATTGAGTTGCCATCAGCTGATTCCGCAACAGGTTCGGTTTCAAGAAGCATTAGGGTTAAACAAAACAGAGACGAAGCGATTAGTTACCAAGAACGCGCAGGTCACCATGTTGTTATATTCCTGGTGTCGTCCACACCGATCCTAAATGCTCTTCCACGAGCATCATTTCTAGTGTTGCTATTACGATCACACGGGTTCCCAATCATGTCATTGTTCCCTTGGTTGTTGATATTTTGACTTAATCAACGGCCAATCCCTGTCAAGGCACCTTTGTTTCCATACTGTTAGCTACGATTACGAGCACCTCGATGTCGCCATGACTGTTGCCCCTAATGTCGCTGCCTGTAACGGGGCCCTACGACCTTTCACCAACAGGGTACATCTTTCACATTCCGTGTCACGTACTAAGGCACTACTCACTGCGCGGAAAGTTACACATTCCACTCTATAGTGAATTGTCATCATTTATGTCCCGATTGATTCGTAGGAGTTGATTCCCATAAGTTGTTGGCTAGGGTTAAGGATTCGATTGAAGTCAATTTGTTGGTGTTCGTTGCCGGTAACCAAGGCTGTTCTAATACTGAGGTTGGTGGGATACTATGCTCATCCTCTTGCCCATCGATCTAGCAAGTTAATTGAGTAATACATGGTATGTTATGAGAGTGTTGCAGAAGTGATCGCACTTCAGGATCTAAGACGTCAATACATTGAGTTCCAGCAAACGAAGAGAAGTGAGAAAGGTATCGACCAATCATTCGACGCTGTGACATCCAACTCAGGGACGTTCGTACTAGCACCTAACATTCTCCATAGTTTGCTAGGCGTTCAGATAGGTGTTCAAGTAATACACGATGGCTTCGAGATTCGTAAGAATTCAGAGAGGAGTGAGAAGATCACGTTCAAGTAGGAGACAACCACTGCTATGACTCCTATAGATTTGTTACGTTCACACTATTCGAATAACGGAATAGAACCCCTTTTTCACTTGTAAAGTCTCACTGGGAGTCACATGCACACCACATTATTATTATTATGTGTGCACCCACAATAATATTATGATTTGCATGCCCATCTCAGTTCCTCCTAACTCATGTTAAATGGTTCCTCAAACTCAAATGTCAAACGGAGGTTGTCAAGGTAATAAGATCACAGAAAGCCAAAGACTATGACATACTATCAATGCACCATGATATTGTCCGCTTTGGCGGTCAGCACGCTCTCAGCGCCCGCCCCTCACGGTTTTAAAATGCATCATAATGTAAGCAAGCAATTCATGCAATCATGCTATAGTGACGAGTGTGTGTTCGTATGTTCATAAGCAAATGTGTACTAGTCATGTAATGTATGCGACAAGTGAGAAAGACGAACCTTGCAATCTGGAGCTGAGTGTCATGGTCAATTTTGAAAATGTTCGGTTATAGTCTGGTTTTATAAAACGTTTTAAAACCAAGTTCACTATAACCAGTGGCTCTGATACCAAACTGTCACACCCCCAAAATACCCCCAAGCGGAAACCCCCGTGAGGCGTGTGACGTACCAGGATCAAGCCACCAATCACATTGAACTCATACAAGATTTTAAATAAAACTTTCATTCATTAATATAAAGTGTTACCAAAACAGTAATTACAATTCATCGTATTCAGCGGAAGCATAAATCATTTGTTAAGCGATTCATTAATCATATGTATAATAACCAGTATACTCGTCTCGTGATTCCAAGTATCTCGACCCATGACCACTCCAGCATCCCAGACAGCAAGTTCCACATCCAACATATCAATAACCTGCGACCATGCACACACGTATGTCAGACAACGCTGGTGAGTTCATAGTTTTACGAAAACGTTAGTTACCAAATGTTTAGTTCCGTTCATTGTAATCCGAAAGTAATGTTGATAATATCTCGATACTGAACAAGACGGCTCCTGATGTATGTTTTGCCCGTTCCCCAGTGCCCCAATTAAAGCACTTGACATGACTAGGTCATTAGTTCACACACGTCCCCTCCGGTACGGGGTGAGGGTTCCAAACCTAAGTAGCGCTACCAACTAATACCACGTTACCTCTCCAGAAACAAAAAGATGGGACTTGAGAGTGATAGGGTGAGAGTATTATCCAACATCCCAGTTATACCCAAAAGACTTATCCCTCCCCGGGATACCCACTAACTGTCCCAACCACCGGGACGCATGCTCAAGAGTAGTGAACTCACCTTTGGTTTGATCGGTAGATTAAATTACGTATTCCAAGTTGATCAACCAAACCCTATCGTAATTACCGATAATAATTAGTTTCATAAACCCTTAATCAAGTGTTCCTTGTATATGTATATATCACCCAAATAGCACTCACTTAGTTTCATGCATGTTATAACATTTATTCGTGTAACATAATGGCCCCTTGCCATCACGAAGTCTTATAATAGTTGGTATGTTACTCGCACTAGTCATTTACATCATAGTTGTTCATGAAACACAATAACATTCACATAAGGGTCATCCATATAACATAATGGCATTCACTTAATGGTCATTCACATAATAACTACAACATGCAATCTCATAACAGTTTATGTGTTTCATAAATTCACTCATCACATATATACATATACTCATCAGTTAATATGACATCTACAAAAACATGCCTCCCCTATTTTGTTTGTGGGCCAACGTGCAGCCACCCCGTGGCCAAGTCAACATGTACGGCCCAATGTGCTGATGTAGCCTATTTTGGTACAAGGGTCCACCATGAAGGTGTGCAGTTCCGGAGGAGATGCGCGATCCACCTTGTACGCTTAACAGTCATCACACAGATTCAAGACAATTTCCCCTAACCTCCCTAAACCATTTAACCAAATCCCATACCTTCATAATCCCCCTCATTACCCCTAGCCATCATCAAAACCATAACTAGATTATCATGTAGACGTATAATACATATTCAAAGATGGCACCTATGTACATGCATGTCAAGTAACTTAACGTAAAGTCAAGCAATTACCAACACTTTATCGAACAACTCGTTAACATCAAACATTATGTTGGACCCGTAACTCCCTTTTCCAAGATCACAGAACCTATTAACAGCCATCTCTAGCTTACTAGTTGTTCAACATGGGTTTAATTAAGTTAAAGGATTTGATCTAATCATAACCAGTGTTCGACCTGACTCACACACAAAATCACGTTATGTAATCATGCTCATAGATCATGCGTAACCTAACTAAACAATTCTCGAACTAATCAGATATTATCGACGAACTACGACAACCCGAGGAGATGTTATGCTACCCGAGACAATCAAAAGGGGCTCAAAACTAACACTAACCTTATTAACTAAGAGGTTACAAGCAGGAGGGATCACATGAACGAGAAGGAAAGGAATTCCTTTGCTGCCGTCGCCGAGAGGAAAAAGGAAAAGGAAAATAGGGTTGTTTGTGTACGTTTGTGCTAGATTATAGAAGTCATAAGATTTAAAGATTTGCATGTGATTAATCGAGTGGGTCGGACCCAGCTAAAACCCATCAGCCCTCGTTAACTTTTGATATTTTCTAAACTCAATTTATGTAGTACTAATAATTTTTAATTAGATTTGTATATGTGATATATTTACAATATGAGGTTGCTAAGAGTATTTTACATTTGACGTGCGAAATGATAAAGTTAAAACTCATATTGAATTGAGAAGCCATGAAAACAATATCAGACAGCCAAACACCCACACACACGCATACATACATGTAACAAATTTTTTTATAACATGAACATGCAACACTTTTATAACTATAATCATACAACACGATCAATATGTATGACTAATTCATAAAATGTACACATAATTACAACGCTAGACGGATCATGAAAGGAAACAGTATATGATAAAACCTTGAAGTTTCTGGTTGTCACATGGACTCTCGACAACCACAGACTTAGGCTTTGAGTTGGTGCACTTTCGTGCAATGTGTCCAACTTCATTGCATTTGAAGCATGTGTGGGTATCAACTTCCTGACTTGTGCCTTCAGTCTGAGGTTGTGAGGCCTTTTTCTCAAAGAATTCTTCATTTGATTTTGAAAAAAATTCAAATTCTTGCTCGGAATGTGAACTCGTGCTTTTCACAAACACTTTCTTTTCTACAAATCTTTTGTTTTGAAAATTCCTTTTCTGATTATTCTTACCACCCTGAAAACCTCCTGACCATCTCTTTTGGTTGTTGTTATTAAAACGTGGGGTTACAACAGGTTTTTTGTAGTAAGATTTATCTTTTTCAAAATTCAGTTTCCTTTTGGACTTCTTTTAACCCTCAATTTCAGAAACATCGATTTCTACCAATTTGAAAACATTTTTCAACTTGTCAACATTCACGTTCTCAAATGGAAATTCAAGATCCAAATACAACTTATCAGAACCAGACATCTTGTACATCACAAGAGTAGGTCAATCACTTGAGTTGTTTTGGGATTTTGATTTTGGAATGTATTTATTCAGAAAACACTCTTCATCTTCAGTCGAATCACTGTCAGATTTTAAAACATTTTCAACCGCATTTTTTACGACTTCAGACTGAATACTATCTTCATCTGATGATGAAGTGAATGTGACATCTATTGTTTCTTGGAGTTTCTCAACATCTGATTTTTCATTTCTTTCAGCAATCTTATCCAACCCGGACTGTTTCTTTAAAAAATTGTTTAACACGGGTGGTGGAACTTGATGATATCTAACCCCTATTCCGTCTGAATATACATCTTCACCAGCTTTGTTCTTCCCAATGGGTTTTGGTACTATGTGTTGAAGAACAAAACTCGCAGAGTTGTAGCTGTTCAATTTCAAAGTGATTATTTCATTTTCAATCTTAGCTTCCTGAAACTGAAGCTTAAGATTTGCAATCTCATCCAACTGCTGGTTGATTTGTCTTTCTTTTGCCTGAAGAACTCCAGACAATTGAAGATTTTCTTTCAATGTTTTACCATTTCTCTCGTCAGAATCTTTAATAGTTTCTTTTAGCTTTTCAAAATTTTCAGAAATGTTTCTGTTTTCATGAATTAACTTTTCATTTTCTTTCTTAAATCGTTCTATATCAGTTTTATCTTTTTCAATTTTCTCAGTTAATTCTTTTATTCTCTCATTTGAAGCTCTTATCAGTTTATCTCGACTTATAACTTGATCTTCAAAAATTTTGACTTTATCAACCAGTTCTTCAGTCTTTTTCATTGTGAGATATGCATTTGTGATTCAAACTTTGCATTGTTTCGTGCAATTTTTGCAATCACTTTCAATTTTAACTCCATCAGTCTTACCTGATCCATTTGTTGTACCACTACAACTGACCTTTTTTGTTGACTCAAACGCAGATTTGGAATCTACCTCTTGTTCCTTTGCCATCAGCACTTTATCTGCCACCTTGGTCAAGTTCTCAGCGGTCATATCTTTTGTTGTGTCGATTATCCCATCATCGGCTTTTCTTAACTTTAACTCTTCCTCTTCAGCTTTCTTTGCTAGATCTCTCTCTCTCTCTGTTCATCTTCTTGCTTTATGGATTCAATGAGAGTCTCAACTAAGAGTGTTGATGGTTCAACAAGAATGTTTCCTTTTGGGTCCAAATAGCACTCACTAACAGGATCCCATCTGTTTGCCTTCTTGGCTTCTTTCCAGGCTCGATAGTGTCTATCCTTCATGGTTTGAGCTATCAACTTTTGATAAGTGTATTTTTGCTCTTCGGTTCGTGTATCTTTGTATGGTTCCACTTTTGCCATGAGAGCAAAACCTACAACATCATCTTCTGGTAAAAATTCACTCCAGTCGAAGCCCTCGTCATCATGAATTACAGCTAATGCCCTTGACTTCTCTTTAGGAGTCTCTTCTATCTGTTTCATTCTCGGTGGCTCCTCACGATTCTTGTGATAAACAACCTTTTTATAGTAGTCGTCGTGAAACGGATTTGCTGTTTCATCTGATGCTACATTCCTACATTCCCTCTTGAAGTGCCCTTTCTGTTTGCACTTAAAGCAGGTAACCTTTGACTTACGAAACCCAGCTTCGTCGAAGGTCCACCGATAGAATTCCTTCCGGTTATCTCCATGAACCTTTGCGCTCTCCTGATTACGCTAGCCATGCACCAGCGCATGTCAATCAATTACATCTCTTTGGGGTCAATCTGATCATAGTCTTCCTTCGTCAGATTCGTATTCCCGATTTTCCCAGCGACAACGCTTTCATATGATTCCAATATCGAAGCGAGAAACACCATCTGTTGTTTTGCAGTTTCTTCATTGAAGTTCTTAGCATTGTTCAAATTCACTGCAATGTTACATTGAAACACGTTTTTAGGAACGATTTGCTGCTGCTGGCTTGGTGCGGATGAAGAAGAACCCCCGTGATAACCACTACTCGGTGTTGAACTGCTGCTTTGTCTTTCTTGAGCGACTGTGTTCGACCTTTCAGCTGAAAATGCAGTTTTTGGTGAAGTAGTCTTCGGGATCATGCTACCCCTGTAGTAAAGATCAATGTTTTGCTAATACGGGGTGTTGTTGACTTTGTTCATCTTTTAAATTTCATGCTCATGGATCTCAATCCTTTCTATCAGCCAATCAACAGTCATGTCCGACATTTTCATGGTGTTCTTCAAAACCAACCCATAGTACTGCCAATCCTTTTCCTCAAGTAAAGATTCAAGCAGTTTCTCAACCGTTTCTTCTTCAGTCACTGCAATACCATATCTTGCAAGTTCTATCTTTAGGTGACAGAAACGCTCAACCATCTTCAACACGTTCTCATTCTTCATACACGCAAATAGATCAAACTCTTTCTTTAGCAGACGTTTCTTGTTCTTAACGATATCTGCTCCTCCAATACATTTCTTCTCCAACTTGGCCCACAAATCTTTTTCATTTTTATAACTAATAAACGATATAATATCATCTCTAATAGATTGATGCAATAATGCTATACATTTTTGTTCGGCCACAAATGTTTCTTGTTCAGTATCACTTAGATTTTCAAAATCATGCCTTCCAATATCAAAACCGTTTCTCATACATTTCCGGCTATGATACGCAAATTCTTTCAACCAATCTTCGAATCTGCTCGCCCACCTGTTGTAGTCTTCAATCGCCATAAGCTTCGGCGGCTTATTGTAAGTACCGTAAGCGTTGTCTACACTTAGCGAATCCGCAATCGCTTTCTTCGGGTTTGGAGTAGTGTTGGAAGTATTTGTCGTAGCATCCCCGGTGTTATATGCAAACACATCGCTAAATGGATTAAGGAATTTGTCTCCCATTGTTGAGTACCGGAAAGAGTTTCAAACACTTAGAAAATTTTTCAAAAGTTTAAAAATTTTCAAACTGATGCACTTGGATCGGATGGTGATTCGATCGAGTGGTGATCCGATCGGGTGGTGATCCGATCGGACAGCACAACCAAGTACAATCACAGATAAGCTCAAGTATCGGATGTCGACTCGATCGGGTGGTGATCCGATCGAGTGGTCGTTCGATCGAGTGAGACAATAGCCTTTGAAAACTGTAACACTTCACCGATCGGATGGTGATCCGATCGAGTGACAATGATGATGTCAGCAGCTAACTCTTCAAACAACAATGTTACACTGATCGGATGGTGATCCGATCGAGTGACACTGATGACGTCAGCAAGCAAAATATCTTGAATAGTCTATGCCAATCCGGTCGGATAGCTGTCTGATCGGGTGGATGACGTCAACAAGAACGAAACTTTCAACATGGTTTTTGCTTGATTTGATTCAGTTTTACTTGGAATTTTTCTATGAAAATTTGAAGGATTGATCTTTGAACAATTCCGATTCTGATGATATGATTTTTATCCAATTTTAACCATGAATTCAGGTTCAATTTTGAGTTTTCTCTGTTTTTAGATGTGAAAAAGCAAGAACAGCAAGAAATGAGGTAGAAGATGAGAAATTTGTTAAAAATTCCGGTGAATTTTGACCGAAATCGGCTAAAAAGTGCTGAAATTCTGGTGAATTTGCAGTTGTCGTCTTCGAATCAACCTCATGTGGCTCTGATACCACTTGTTAGGCCGTTGTGATTAGGATATCGTTCGTCTCAAACGTGGTTGTATCGATCAGGATCAAGATGCGGAATCCCTTGATTGTGTCACAGAATCAACAACAACAGATTCAGCGTTTAAACTCGTCTGATTTTCTATTAGAATGATTGTGAAAGTACAAGAGCACCGGTAGAATCTCAGACTGGCAGAGGTTCCTTACAAGATCAGCAAAAGGTTCTAAATGACAAGACATAGCTTGCTATTTATAGACAACATCAGGGAGGTTAAGTGTCACACGATCGGATGGCCATCCGATTAGATGACATCAGTCAACCGACGGATCCACTTTTACAGATAAGTGCCATTCCTTGAGTTGTCGATATACATATAATTACATACAAATACACAAAAGACATACACACTATAAAATAAGACTCTATGCTGACGGAAGCTATAGACATATGAACTAATATCTTGCAATTTCTTTGTGTGATGAGCAAGTTAACACCTCTCCAAGTCATGCTAGCTGTCCCTAAATACTTGTATGGCTGAGATACATTGCTTGGTGGCCAAATAAACACTTGTAATGATCTTGTTCATCCTCCACAAGTATAAATACCCATCCTATCTTCCTCATTCCTTGCTCATTCTCATATTTGAACTCTAAGTGGAGGAATTCCTGCTAAGGAGCCACCTACCTGAGTTCTAATATCATCCTTCTAGCCTTTGAACACCTTGTAAGTGTTCTTTCATGGCTTAGTAGTTATTTTCAGCTATTTAGAGCTGACAGTCAAACTGTTTGACCAATAGTTTGACTTTCGGTTTTGACCATCAATTGGTCAAGTCAAACTTCAATTGAACTTTGAAACGTGATTGTAATCACAATGGTTATAATCCTTAGCGATTATACCTACTGATTACCACGTTGACTAGGTGTAGTGACGAGTCAAAGTTTCGGTCAAAATGCGTATTTACGCGGATTTTGCAACGGAACTATTTTCAGGTATCAAAACCCTTTGTTTTGATACCAAATCAGTTTTCTAAGTTAGTTAAACATGTTTTGACATGTTTAACTCGTCACTACTAGTTTAGTGCTTGTTTAGGGTCGTAAGTTAAGCGGTCTAAACAACCGCTTAGACTTTCGAACCTGACCCGTTTGGTCGATCATTAGGATCCGACCAAGCTTATTTAGTGATCATAGTTACATAGGGAATAAACTACTGAGGTTATACCTTATGATCACTTAGGTTGGTTACTTATTTGTTAAATAGTATACTTGCCCATAGAAAATGACCAAAATGCCCTTTTGAAGCATAAATTCATATTTTGCATATGTGATCAAGTTTTTGACATATAAACTGATTTAGTAACATGTTTAGATATAATTGGGCATGTAAGACTTAACTTAGGATATAGATAACCATCCGACCTTAGGTTTACGCAAATGACGAGTTATAGTAGCTTAAAATACCGTAACGGGTCGAAACGGGTCAAAAGCACTTAGATTAAGTTTCTAATCAGATTGTTAGCTCTATTAAGTCATGCCATATAAATACTCATTTGATTTATAGAACTACATTCTGTACTATCTCCCGATTTAGGATCCGTTAATTAACGTAGTTACCTATACTAGGTGTCGTGTTGATTCTGTGATCCTTGAAGCTTTATTTGGTCTTATTCTCAAGACTAATAAGCAATCCCAAGTGAGTACATAGCCCCTCTTTTACCGCTTTCAAATATTTTGGGGTGAAACACTTGTGCTTACATGTTACTTTCATGCTTTCATTGCTTTTATGACATATACATGCTATGTTCACCTAGTACACATATAGTACATGATTTGCCATTGTGTTTTTCTATGTATGTTTACTGAGCATGCTAGCACATTGATTTCATAAACATTTTTTGCTATGTATGTTTATTGAGCATGCTAGCACATTGATTTCATAAACATTTTTGCTATGTATGTTTACTTAGCATGCTAGCACATTGATTTCATAAACATTTCTGCTATGTATGTTTACTTAGCATGCTAGCACATTGATTTCAAGAACCTTTCTACTATGTATGTTTACTTAACATGCTTAGTACATGGTTTTCACATGCTACATTGGTTATGACATTTGGTGTGTTTAATCGGGACAATAATACATTCATTAACATTGATCACGCCGCTCGGTAGTATGTAATGGTATCATAGGACTTGACAAATCCCGTTCTCGACTTCCTAGGTTTGTTTGGAAGTAGGGAATGACAGAATCCGATATACATAAACTGATAAACCTTTAATTCAATTAAGGGTTTGTCCAAACAGTCGCAAGGGTTGAATGTATGCGATTAACATTACTGCATAAATGTATGTAATCATAAAGCATTGTTTTCTACAAAACATAACCTTTGATTTAAACTTAGGTTTATTCAAAAATATTGTTTTGTACATTTTACATATGGTTTAAGTAGATAATTTACTTGCCATGCGTAATGTTTGATTATACAAAGCATGGTTTACATTTGACACATGAACATTGTTTATACATAAACATTTTCACATTGTTTAAACAAGACATTTTGGGTGGTTATTGATAAGTGATTTACATAACGAGGCGATGTGTTATATGATAAAAGCATGGTGGATACGCCGCTGGTAGTTCCTATATATAAGTGCTTTTATGATATCATACATCGCAGCGTTATTTAAACCACTTGACAAAGACATGATACATTTTTACAAAGACAAACATTGTTTTACAAATGGCACGTTTTACACAAATTCATTTTACTTGGTTATTTATTTAACCATGCATTATTTTCTTTTATATCATTTGATTTTCATGTGATTTTATAAGAGAAAACATTTTACAAGGTTCATGACTACTTTTGTTAAACATTTCTTTTAACTACAAGTCATGAATCCTGCATAAACAAAACCTATGTATCTCACGGGCATTTTTATGCTGACGTACCTATTTTTACATGTGTTTCAGGAGCTAATGCTTGAGATTGATCATGCTACACTTAGGCGGACTTGGGCCTTAGTGACTTAAAAGACAGTTAATTATGTTATGTTTTTCTTAAATTTCAAGACAATGTAAACTTTAAATTCTAATAATACAAAATTTTAATTACCATGGTTGTGGAACAATAATTCTGTCGCTCCACTCCCCGATGTTTCCGCCGCGGTTTGTTGTTTTACGCGGTCGGGGTGTGACAATTTTTTCCCATTTCATTCACCAAATTTTCTTCACCCCGCCACACCCACCCCATAAGAACCGTCTCCTAATACCCTCCAATGTTTTAATCATATTTTTAGGTGCTTTATATAGAGACAAAAAAAAATAGCTAGGGATGCTACCTAGAAATTATTTTATGAGTGTGAGTCTCCCCGAAAAAGATAGAAATTTTGCCTTCCAATTTGATAAACGTTTGTTAAACTTGTTGAATACTTCCTTCCAACTACCCACTCGGTTTATGTTCGCGCCCACTTTTAATCCCATATATGAGAATGGCAACGTACCGGACTTGTACCATAGTATCCTAGCCATATTCCCCGTCTCTGCTTCGCTCATGCCAATTCCATACAGAAAGCTTTTTTTGGTTTACCTTCAAGACCGACATCATGTAAAATACTCTAAGGATTCTCCTCATCGTTTTCATATTGTCCATATCCCATTGGCCCATAAATATTGAGTCATCCACAAAAAATAGGTGTGATAAGCATGGACCATTGTTAGGTAACTCAATACCTTTGAACACACCCGAACCCACTTCCCTACACATTAGAACATGGAGGGCTTCCATTGCTATCGTAAATAGAAGCGGAGAAATCAGATCCCCTTGTCTAAGACCCCTCTTATATTGGAACTTGGCCGTCAGTGTCCCATTGACTAGAACCGAAGCTTGCTAGAAATAGGATCCCTATTATCCAAGTTTTCCATCTCGTTGGAAAACCCATATGGTAAGCATTGTTATCAGGAACTTCTAGCTTAGTGTATCATAAGCCTTTTCCACGTCCGCTTTAAGTAGGAAAATCTTTTTCTTATTCTTTTTTGCCCAAGAGACCAACTCATTAAGAACTAAAGGATCATCAACAATATTTCGATTTGCCACAAAAGTCGATTGCTCACTTGATATGATGTCGTTCACTACCCCCTTCATATGTATAGCTAGTACCTTCGAAATGATTTTATTAATGACTCCGATAAGTGAGATGGGCCGAAAATCGAATAAAGTGACCGGATCGTTTACTTTTGGTATCAAAGATATAAATGATGCGCTACAGGCTTGTTGAATTGACCTGTGAATGTGGAATTGATCCATCATATTCATGACATACCCCTCTAATTCCTTCCAATATCTTTTAATCACAACAAACATAATCCCATCCGGCCCTTGTGCCTTGTCAGAACCGCACTCCCAGACTGCCAGCTTCACTTCTTCTTTTGTAAATTTTTCGATCAAACTACTGGCTTCAAACACCGTTATTTTTGAAAAACCCTCCGATGTCATACGTGGACGTGATTCCATTGGTTCCATAAATTTCCTCTTCATGGTTTCTTGTATATGTTTCATGATAATATTCTAATCCATGACCCAATTGCCATCAATCCAAAGACCACTCAGTTTTCTCCTCACCAAGTTATTGTTCATTACTACATGAAAATATTTTGAATTTTCATCTCCCTCTGAAATCCATTTCGCCCTCGATTTTTGATGTAGGTCTTTTGATTTTATGCGAAACCATGCTTTTACTTTTTCTTTATTAACCCTCCATTCTTCAATCTCCCTTTCTTCCAATGTTCTTTCCTCATATTGCATCAAAAAATTTATACATGTCACTGCCTCTTTGAATTCCTTTTCCTCAACTTTTTTCCTCTCTTTTCTCCAAGATTTTACCTCCTCTTTTATTGCTTTTAGTTTTTTCCGCAACACCATATCCTTGAATCTGTCATCTCCCTGTATATTTAGCCCTTTTTAATGGCCTCATCAACTCCTGGGATGTCCAACCAACTGTTGAAAAATTTGAACGTTGATGGTCCAAAGTTTGACATACCGGTGGATAGGACTAGTGGGCTATGATGAGAAATAACTCTATCAAGGGCACAGAGTGTTGCATTAGGCCACTTAGACATGAAATCGCTGCACACAAGGGCCCTATCAATCTTACTAAGCTTCTTCCCATCCCCAGACAGGAATGTATACTTTCTACCTGTCATGGGATACTCCAAGAAACCGGCTACACCAATGAAATTATTGAACTGTAGTGCATAATTGCAATCAAAAATCGAATTCCATCTATCTTCATGATACCTTACTTCATTGAAGTCGCCAATTAGACGCCACAAACCTTGTACAGTGTTTTGAATCGACTACAGCTTGTTCCACATCCTTCTTCTTTCTGTCCCAACGTTTGGTGCATATACATTCACCACAATCAATTCCACCCCCTCCCCAACTATCTCCCCTTTTACAAATACAAAGTTTTGATCCTTTATTTCCATATCCCTTCTAAATTTACATGGATTCCATATGGATACCAGACCACACGATCTTCCATCGGCATCCAACTTCACATAATCCATAACTGTACCGTCCCAGAACCTTCGTATTTTTATTCTGAGAAATTATATAATTGCGTTTCTTGGAGAGCCAAAAAAACCGACACAATTCTCCCTTATTAGCTCCTTGACCAGTGTCGTTTTCACCGATCCACCTGATCCCCTAACGTTTAAAGAGGCCCAATTCATTTATCCTAAGCATCCACCTATTCATCATTAATAATCTTCTATATTTGGTCGCCCCTCATAGACAAGTTGATCCCTAGTATTTATCTAACTTTCTCAGTACCACTAATTTCTTCATTAACCTCATCTGATGTATCGCTTCCTTCCTCACCTCCTGGGTTTTTGTCCGGTACCAAAGTGTCTTCAGAATCGACATCTTCTTCCTAGTCAGTATCAAAATCATCATCCAGTGATGGTCCATTATGATCCCATCGATTTTCTTCCAACTGGTACTGCTTGTTTCTTCCTCTGTTATTTCTTAATTTGAATTGCATCCTTGTAGATTTCTTTTTAGGGCTCCATCTAGACTCGTCTGACAGCTCCAAGTTTAAATATACGATATATTTTCTCACTTGAACATTGGGCTTAAGAGCATTTTTATTACCTTTAAGTTACGACATCTCTTTCTTTTTTCTGGGTCAGTTAAGTCTTTAGTTTCTACTTAGCCGGCCCATCGCCATTTACCTTTTCCGTATTTCCATTACAAAATGCACCAGGCCCATTAAACTCACTAGACTGGGCACGTGAATCTTCTTAACCAGAGCCAGACTTCCCGCCTAAACTTACACAGTCGTCCTTGGGATCCGTGTCGCCTACTACAATTATTGCCAGCGTGTTTTTGTCATTAATGTTTCATTCTCCAAGTTTTTCTTGTTCCGATGCATGTGAGTTTTCAATATCCATCTGTGCCTGCTGGTATTCCTTGTCACCTTCTGGCGGTGCCCGTATCGGTGTCACCGGAAATTCATCGTCGTCCATCATACCTTTCCCCTTTGAATCATTTTTCGACGTTGACCCAATATTACATTCCCTGCCAATGTTCATGATGAAACTCGAGGCCCAGCTCTTAAGCATATAAGGAATGGAAGAGAACAGGAAAGAGAGGAGGGAGAGATACCGCCAGAACATAAGGAATCCGATCAATTCCAGAATAACAGAGAGGGGGATGAGGAGGGAGAGATACCACTGAACATAAGGAATCCGATCAATTCCAGAATAACCGAGAAGAGGATGAGGAGGAGGGAGAGATACCGCCAAATATCACACTCCTACTCTCATCCATATTAACGTTGACCCAATATCACACTCTCTGCCATTGTTCATAATGAAACCGGTACGGTACACATGCACTAAGCATAAAAACTAACAC
Source organism: Helianthus tuberosus (assembly GCA_030545235.1). NCBI lineage: Eukaryota > Viridiplantae > Streptophyta > Magnoliopsida > Asterales > Asteraceae > Helianthus > Helianthus tuberosus. The sequence goes on from CM060400.1 coordinate 32,972,626, forward strand.
GTGTTTTACATCAATCGAAACCATATAAATGAACACCGGTACAAGCCCAATGTTCGAGTGGTATCAATCAGTTCAGATCATCATGGTACTGATCATCATGGTACTGGTACCGATATTTATATACCGTCGCAGAGAAATTTGTAGAACTAACAAATTATCAAAACCTAAAACAATAAAAATGATATAGGTACCGGTACCAATGTTGTTGGGTATGATACAGTGTAAGTTTATTCAAACCAAACCCAATAAAATAAATACATGTACTGAAAATTATATTGTTTGTATGGTTTCAGTACGATTCACTACGGTAGCGCCACAACATCCATTATTAAACATAAAGCCATAAAAATGAATACAACTACCATTACCAGTCTTGTTTGGTACAGTATGCGATACAATGTCAATTTATCAAAAGTAAAACACAACAAAAATATATATCGGTGATACAAATGTTTTTCTGTCATTTTAGTTCAGTTTGAAGCGATAGTAGTACAATATTCCTTTTCAATAAAAGTTATATCTCTTAGCCGATATTATTATTATTTTAGAGATATTCTTTGTAATATTTATGTATATCTAGTCCTAAAATAGTGGTAGGGCTTATTGTATTCTCCCTATTTAAAGGGTTGTTTATTCATCAATAGAGGCATTCAGAATTCAATACCATAAACACTTTTATGGTATCAGAGCCTCGGTTCTGAGCACCCTAACCCTAGGTGTCGCTGTGTTCACCTCATCTTCTTCATTTTTCCTTCCGTTTCTCCTATTTTTTCCATCATGACCAATCCTGATGATGGTGATACCTCTCAAAAACCCACAGCACCAACTACTCTCCATCCCGCATATTCTGTAACGAATATTCAAACGAAAATCCGTACCCTAGATGGCACCAAAGTCACATATTCATCCTGGATAAAGTTGTTCAAACTTCATGCGGTGGCTTATAAGGTTCTCAGTCATATCGATGATACTACACCGCCCCTAGAAACTGCTGATCACTACGCTGCTTGGAAGGAGATCGATGCACTAGTTCTGCAATGGATTTATAGCACCATCTCAAATGATTTACTAGTGCGTACTCTGGGTACCGATTCTACTGCATGCGCTGCTTAGGTCAAGATTGAGAAAATTTATCTCAGCAATAAGAAAGCTTGAGCTGCTGCACTTGAAACCAAAATTTGCAACCTTACCCTTGCCGCTTGTTCATCCTTAGACGATTACTGGCAATATCTGAAGGAACTTGCTAATCAACTTAGTGATGTGGATCACCCGGTTACCGAGTCTCGACTCGTATTACAACTTGTTCGTCGTTTACCAGCGGAGTAAGATACAACGGCCTCGCTCATTAACTAGCAGGATGCAAATTGGGATCTCACACGCAGCATGCTGCACGATGAAGTAATTCATCTTGAGGCATGTCAGAATTCTTCATCTTCGGTTCTTGTAGCACCCACTGCACCACAACAACCATCACCGCAACCTCCACAAAACTCGAACCCCAACCCGACCCAAAACCTGAACCAACAACAAAACCAGGCTACGCAGCGGGGTCACCGTCGTGGTCGTGGACAGGGATACCAGGGACGTGGGGTCGTGGACGCGGAACTGGCCGGAACCAACAGCAGCAAAATTGGGCCTATCAGAACTCGGGTTACCCTCAATGGGCTTGGTGGAACACTCCCCCTTGTCCATACCTTACTCAAACCCAATGGAGGCCCAATTACAACCAAGCCTATCAGCCTTCGGGCTAGGCAACTAGACCTCAGCAGCCCATGGACAACACTCAACAGGCTCACTGATGGACCGTTTGCGTGACCCTAAACGTCAGTAAAGTAGTTCATCTCTGAATAAGAAGGCAGAATCAACGTATACAAAGTCACAACAGCTTTCGGATCCTTTTAACTTCTCTCTATTATCAATTTCCAATGTTTGCACGTGTTTCTGACTTGATTTTGACAAAGTTTCGTCACCGTACACAAGATCTAATTCCGCTCCAACATTCCAAATGACAACAGCCTATCACCTATTTATAGGAGTCCTGATTCCGCTCCTACATACATGTTGATTACGAGCGGAATCACTTGAATTAATCAGGAGCGGAATTAACAAGTTACCTCAGGAGCGGAATTACATAAAAACTTGATTTCGCTCCAAATGACACAAGTGTCATTTGGGGCGGAATTACAATCTAAAATCACTATTTCATTTCCAAGCTCCAATCTAACCTATCTAGACCTAAGACTCACTAAAGACGTAGTCATCAGACATTCAGTGCACCAACAGACTCCCCCTTGGATGTTGACGAAGTCTTTGGCATTGAGTCTTCAGTCTTGGTCTCTTTCCAACTCTGACTTTTCATAACAAAAACTCTATCTTCACACCGGTTCAGATCCTATCCTGGCTCTATCTCCAATCTCCCCTTTGATTGTTGATCCAGAATCCTGACTCCCTCTTTCACAGACTCCCCCTCTCGGTAGACTAGGGTTCAAATTCTGGTTCAAACTCTAACGTTTTGATGCCATGGGAATTCCTGTATAAACTCTACCCAAAAATAAGATATATGATAATAATAGTTTCAACTCAAAACTTACCATTTAATCTCCAGTGTTAGAAATCCACTTAAGTATTCAGGTTCAAATTAATGACCCTGATTACTCAATTAATCTACCAAGTCCAATTTAATGACCTTGGTTGATCTAAAGATAATTCACACTGACTTCTGTTCAATTTGTTTTTCTGAAAAATTTACAAGTTTCAAATTAATGAACTTGCTTTAACTTTTCAACTTCTCAAACTTATCAAGATTAGCTCATGACTCATTCTCCAGTCCAGAAATCTCCTGCCTCTGCTTTCAACTTTCGAATCCAAAGATCAGCTCTCCACTTTGGTTTGTCAAAAATAAAGCAGAAATGAAAAATCTTTTTGAATTTTCAATAAAGTTTCTAAACTAGAAATGAAAGACATAACTAAAATGTAATGAAAGTAAACTATTTACAAACATATTTTTTATGAGCGTGTTAGGGAATCATATCAGCTATTCGACAAATCACAAGTACCGTTAAGCTTCAATTTCATACTCAGAATTAAACAATTCGCATAGATTGTCGATATACTGATCCATTTTAAATTCTCACACAAATTTCAATCTGTCCAGGATACGGATTTAGTGTTTTAAAGACTTAAACTTATACGTGTGTCCCACCTCTTGAATATACTCCCGTATCTAGATCCCAATATTCAGTCTTACAGGCAATTATAACACAAATGATATATGTAGGGGTTAATAAATTATGAAGAATCATGAGAGCTCAGGTCAGAACTACCGTTCAGCAGAGAGATCATGACTCAACTTGTGGGTGTGTCCCCTTTAGAGGATCTTTTTTACAACAGCATTACTAAGCAATTTTATTGTCTTATCATATATGCTGAGGGTGATGCTATGTTTCAAGCATTGCGGAAAGTATTATTCGAGGACTAGGTCAGAACTTCCATTCAGCAGAAGTCCTGGAATAATACCGCAGATATCACTGAGTATAAAGACCTAGTATATCAGAAAAAGGAATCTTTCAAACGAGATTTCAGGGGTTACCTATATATCCAAGTAGTGTTCCCCACGAAATAAGCAAGTAAAGATTTAAGTTTATATCCCGAACAAACTTACTAAATGTGCAAAAACCTATCGACACATCATCAGCGAGACTGTTTAATCCACTTAAACATTCCATTTCTTTAGCTTACCGTGACTGTCAAGCCGATGTACTATCATTTTCCCTTTTTACGCAAGCTCTTTTCTGATTTTCTATTGTTTTTTTTTATTTTGAAAATATCTCATGTTTTTGTATTTTTGACATTTTTTATTGTTTTTGTATTTTCTGAAATATTTACCCTATACTCCCCCTAAATACCAAAACATGTAAAAAATCGACAAACCATTGCAGATTGCTTCTCAACATCATCTACAATGTCTCCTTCATCAACGCCAATAATCTCCTCCAACACCGATAAAAGCTTCATACCGTTCAGTTTTAGCAAATACTGAAAACGTGTTTTGTCAAATGCTTTGGTATGTAAATCAGCTTTTTGATCATCAGTGTGGATTTTCTCAATTCGTATTAACTTCTTCTCAAAACAATCTCTAATGAAGTGATGACGAATCTCAATATATTTGGTTTTAGCGTGATGAACTGGATTTTTAGTAATGTTAATCGCTGCCTCATTATCAACAAAAATAGGGGTGTTTAGAAATTGCAAACCGTAGTCGCGCATCTGTTGCTGGATCCACAAGATCTGTGAGCAGCAACTGCTAGCAGATACATACTCCGCTTCACATGTGGATAAAGCCACAGAGGTTTGCTTTTTGCATTGCCAAGTAATCAATCGTGATCCAAAGAACTGACACCCTGCTGTTGTTGATTTAGCATTAACTTTGCAGCATCCAAAATCGGAATCGGAATACCCTTCGAGCGTGAAATCGCCTTCTCTTGGATACCACAACCCCAATGATGGAGTTCCTTTCAGGTAGCGCAATATCCTTTTCACAATAATCGTGTGCGATGCTCTCGGGTTAGATTGAAATCTTGCTGCGAGGCAGGTTGGGTACATAATATCGGGTCTTGAAGCTGTCAAATACATCAGCGAACCGATCATGGAACGATACATCATTTCATCTACATTCTCTCTGGTGAGATCAGGGTTTATCCCATGATTCGTTGCTAACGGGGTGGCTGCTGGAGTAGAACCTGACATCCTGAATTTCTCCAAGATATCATGAACGTACTTCGTTTGATGTATGAAAATTCCTTTGGATAGTTGATCAACCTGCAGTCCCAAAAAGAATTTCATCTCACCCATTGATGACATTTCGAATTTCTGCTTCATAACACGTTCAAAATCTTTGCATAGATCCTCATTAGTTGACCCAAATATGATGTCGTCCACATAAATTTGAACTATCAGAAGATGACCATCGACCTCTTTGGTGAAGAGAGTGGCATCCACTTTTCGACGAATAAAGCTGTTGGCTAGCAGGTGTTGAGATAATGTCTCGTACCAAGCTCTCGGGGCCTGGTGTAAACCATACAGCGCTTTGTCTAGCAAATAGACCTTGTCTTTGTGGTGTGGATCGGTAAAGCCCAGTGGCTGACCGACATATACCTCCTCTTTTACCTTCCCGTAGAGAAAAGCCGATTTTACATCTAACTGATATACTTTTAAGTTTTTCCAAGATGCAAATGCTAGAAAAATTCTGATCGCTTCTAATCGAGCAACTGGAGCATACACTTCAGTGAAATCTATACCCTCCTGCTGACAGAAACCCTGGACAACGAGTCGAGCTTTGTTACAAACCACAATTCCTCTATCGTCTCTCTTGCACTTGAACACCCACTTGGTGTTTATCTTCCTCTGACCATCAGGTAAATCCACTAGCTTCCACACTCCCAACTTTTCAAATTGGCTAAGTTCCTCCTGCATTGCATTGACCCAAGAATCTTCAGTAAGCGCCTCTTTGTAAGTTCTTGGCTCAACCTGCGAGATAAAACAACTTAATGAGAATTCAGTTTGCAAAGGAGCAACTTTTGTATAAAAACATGTAAGCCCTTTATCAATCTGTCTTCGAGTGCGAACGCCTGTCTGCAGTTCTCCAATGATCAACTCCTCTGGATGATATGAAAGAGTTCGTGGCATTACTTCGCCTGAAACATCTACATCGCCTTCCAGATTAGTAACATTCTGATTTGCACCTTGTTCACTGACTGGGTTTGTTTGACTTGAGATCTGAATTTGCTCCCCCTCAGAATCTGAATCACCACGATCAAATATTGGCATATTCTCAGATTCTTGATTATCATTTTGTGCCGACTGATTATCTTGAGCAACTTCATTTTGTTGGACATCATCATGTTCACCAGCATTACTTGGACCTGCTTCATCGTCATTTGATGCTCGTTGCGGTCATCTTGAATACTCAGTTGGGAACCTTTCCAGAGATGACTCATACTCCCTCAAAATATCCAACTCATCAAAGAAATCTTCTTCTTCTTCTTGTTCTTCCATCATGTCAAACGAATCCCACAACTTGTCATAATGATAACGCCATGAATCTCCAGCATTCTGCGGCGGCATTGTATAACCTTGACATTCAACATTAGGAGCTTCAATAATCCGCTTCAGACTTGGAACGAAGACTCGTCGTAACGGACTTGCATAACCAATGAATATCCCTTCAATACTCTTCAGACCAAACTTTCTAAAAGGCTCTAGAACAGTACAGGGTGACCCGAACGGTTCAAGATACTTCAGATTTGGTTTGCGATTATTGATCAACTCAAAGCATGTTTTGTTGAATTTCTTGACAGTGAGAACTCTGTTGAGCGTATAGCATTCGGCGGAAACTGCTTCTGCCCAAAAATTTATCGGTAGCTTTGAATCAGCAAGCATTGTTCTGGCCGTTTCGATTAGCGTCCTGTTTTTACGTTCTGCGACTCCATTCTGCTGCGGAGTGTACGGAGCACTAAACTCATGCAAAATACCTCTTTCATCACAAAATTCTTCCATCTTGTTGTTCTTGAACTCAATACCATTATCACTTCTAATTCTTCTGATATGCCTTTGGTACAGATTTTCAATCTTTCTGAACAACGCCATCAAACTATCAAATGTTTCATCTTTCGACTTCAAGAATGATACCCATGAAAATCTGGAATAATCATCAGTAACCACAAGATAGTAGAGATCCCCTGTAATACTTTTGACGTTTACTGGACCAAACAAATCCATATGTAGTCTCTCTAACGGTCTGGAAACTGAGTTGACTTGCTTTTTAGGGTGTGACTTTTTCTTCTGTTTGCCTTTGACGCAGCTAATGCACTCCCCTTCCAGATGAAAACCTTTGATATTAACACCAAGAACCAAATCATTATGTACCAAGTGATTCATTTTTCTAAGATGTATATGCCCCATCTTCCGGTGCCACAACTTAGATTCTTTCTCCGTTGCTCTAGAAACAAAACAATGTGCCTGACCTGTTGTTGTAGTCGCTACACTCATGTCCAACACATATAAATCATTCACTCTAGGTGCCCTCATGATAATCCATTCTTCAGGGATAACAAATCCTGGTTTCAAGATCAAACATTCTTTGTCTGTGAAGTGAGTGGTATACATATTGTCACAAATCTGCGAGATACTTAGCAGATTATTTTCCAGCTCAGTAATGTAGTTAACTCTTTCAAACGTAACAATCCCATTGGATAACGTTCCTTCACCAATAATTCGACCACCTTCATGACCAGCAAATCCCACATAACCACCATTGATATTTCTAACGTCATACAATAATGTAGTCTTCCCTGTCATATGTCGAGACGCTCCGCTATCCATAATCCATCTTGAAATAGCTCTCGGAAGATCCTGCACATATCACAAACAATTTTAAAACATTTCAATAAAGATGCCGATTCCTGCTTCACAATTACCAACTAGGAAGCTCCGGCAAGTCCAAAATCTTTAGTGAGATTTTGATGCTACCCAAGCCTCTTTTGACTCGGGTAACTTGACTTTGATGTGAGTTTTAGCAGTGTAAAGTGGCGGAAAATTTTTATCATTCATTTTCAAACTTTCATTTGATGCAACCTCAACCTTTTTGTATAAGAAAAATTCGTCTATCTTAAGTTGACCAGTTGGTTGATTTCTATTTTGAACATTCTTCTTCTCATGTGGAGTAGAAGATTGTTTCTCCAACTTTTCATAATAATCAAAAGGAACATTCATCGTTACCGGTGTGGTAAAAGATGATTGTTTTTCCAACACTGAAACCTTTGGTTTATCAACAACTTTTGGCTTCCATGTTTGTTGAGAAGATGCAACCCGTTTATAAAATTTGTCATTTTTGGTTACCAAGTTCTTAACAGGTTCAATTTTGACTTTTGTTTTCTTATTTTTCAAAACTTTCTCAACAACCATTGGAGCTTTGCCTTTTGAATCAACCTTCTTTTGTCGATTCTCAACAACTTCAGTCTTAGGCTTGGAGTTGGTGCAATTTCTTGCAATGTGACCAACTTTGTTGCATCTAAAACACGTACGAGTATCAGCTACCCGAATTGTGCCTTCAGACTGAGGTTGTGAGGCCCTCTTTTCAAAAAATTCTTCATTTGATTTCAAAAAGATTTTGAACTGTTCACAAACACCTTCTTTTCAGCAAACCTTTTGTTTTGAAAACTCCTTTTCTGATAACTCTTACCACCCTGATATCCACCCGACCAATTGTTTCGATTGTTGTTATAAAAACGTGGTGGAACAACAGGCTTTTTGTAGTAAGCTTTATCTTTCTCAAAATTCATTTGTCTCTTTGTTTGACTCAAACTGTTCACTTCTGACATCTCAACTTCAACCAATTTGAAAACATTTGTCAACTTGTTTACATTAACATTCTCAATGGGAAACTCATAATCCGAATACAACTTATCAGATCCAGCCATCTTGTACATCACAAGACCCGGTTCATCACCTAAGTTGTTTTTGGATTTTTGTTTCGGAATGTATTTGTTCAAGAAACATTCATCATCTTCAGCTGAATCAGACAACAAAACACTTTCAGCTGTGCTTTTAACTATCTCAGTTTGAACACTATCATCAGATGATGATGAAGAAAATGTCACATCAATTGAATCAGGAAGTTTCACTTCATTTTCTTCCTCAATTTCAACCAACCCAGATTGTTTTTTCGAGTAATTATCAAGAACTGGTGGTGGAACTTGATGAAAACCCACCCCGGTTCCATCAGAGTACACATCTTCGCCTGCTTTGTCTTTCCCGATGGGTTTGGGAATAATGTGTTGCAAAACAAAACTTGCGGAGTTGTAACTCTTAAGCTTCAACTGGATTCGCTCATTTTCAATTTCAGCTTCTTGAACTTTAAGTTTCAATTTAGCGATTTCATCCAGTTGTTGATTGATTAATTCTTCTTTTAATCTCAAAACACATTGCAATTGACAATTTTCTTTGTATGTTTTACCATTTCTGTCATCATTATCTTTAATCGTGCTTTTAAGCTTTTCAAATTTTTCAGTGATCTGACGATTTTCAAGAACTAACTTCTCATTTTCTTTCCTAACCCTTTCCTGATCAATTTTATCAGTTTCAATTTTGTTAGTTAATTCTTTTAATCATTCAGTTGAAGCTTTCACCATTTTGTCACGATCAAGAATTTGATCCTCAACACTTCTGACTTTAGCTGTCAGATCCTCAATCTTCTTACCTTTGAGATAAGTGTTTGTACTACAAACCTTGCATTCTTTGATGCAATTTTTGCAGTCAATATCACCACTAACCTTTTTACCTGACTCAGTCGTTGACTCGTTTGAACTGACTTGGCTTTTAGACTCAGAATCGGATTTAGAATCTACCTCAATTGCCTTAGCTGCCAGCACCTTGTCAGCCATCTTTCCCATGTTTTCGGCATTCAACTCCTGTGTCGTGTCAATGATCCCAGTGTCAATCTTCTTTGACTTTTCTATCTCTTCTTTCTCCTTCTTTTCTTTCTCTTCATCTTCACCGCTTCCCCACCATTTCTTCTGCCAATAATCATCTTCAATTTTATATTCTTGAATTATGGTTTCCACATCAAGAGTGATATAATCCACAGCAATGTTTCCATAGGGGTCAAGATAACACTCCCTGTCTGGATCCCATCTCTTTGCTCTTTTTGCCTCAGAAAAAATACCAAATAATCTGATCAATTTGTTCGTGGCTAACATCCTTCTGTAATTATACTTCTATTCTTCAGTTCTGTTATCTTTCCAAGGTTTAGGTTCAGAATTTGCCATGAATGCATATCCAACCGCATCTTCCTCAGGTAACAACTCGCTCCAGTCGAAACCTTCATCGTCGTGAATCACTGCAAGAGCTCTAGATTTTTCTTTGTTATCTTCAATCTGCGTCATTCTTGGTGGCTCCGATTTATTCTGATGATAAATCGCTTTCTTGTAGTAATCTTCTCTGAACGGGTTTTCAGATTCATCAGCATATGTGTTTCTGCATTCACGCTTAAAGTGACCTTTCTGTTTGCATTTGAAACACGTCACTTTAGACTTATCAAAACCCAACTTGGTAGATGGTCCACCAATTGACTTTCTCCCTGTTATCTCCATAAAACGTTGTGCTCGGCAAACTGCACTGGCCATACACCACCTTATGTCGATTAGTTCCATTTCCTCAGGATCTATTTGGTCATAATCTTCCTTCGTCAGGTTGGTGTTGCCAATCTTCCCTGTTACAAGGCTTTCATACGATTCCAGTACCGAGGCTAGAAAAACCATCTGTTGTTTAGCAGACTCTTCGCTAAAGTTCTGAGCGTTCTTTAAGTCTACAGCGATGTTGCATTGAAATAAATTCTTTGCATCAGACTGGTTTGAATTTGATGAAGACCCACTGTGATATCCACTGCTTTGACTTTCTTTGCTTGTTGTGGAAATATTCTCAGCAGAAAACGCAGTCTTGGGAGATGTATTCTTTGGCATCATGCTTTTTGGATAATACAAATCCAAGTTTTGTTGGTATGATGAGTGATTGACTTTGTACGTCTTCTTTAATTCCAACTCGTGACTCTCTAATCTTTCAATCAGCAAGTCGACTGTCAACGCTTCTGGTGGCTTGATAGTATTCTTTAGCATCAAAGCATAATATTGCCAATCCATCTCATCTGGCAATGCATCAAACAGTTTGTCGACTAGCTCTTCCCGAGAATAGGAAATTTTATGTCTCGCCAATTCCAGCTTTAGATGCCCAAACCTTTCAATCATTTTACAAACTGATTCATTCTTTAAACATCCAAACAAATCAAACTCTTTTCTAAGTAGTTTCTTTTTGTTTTTCACAATTTCTTCGCTTCCTATACATTTTTGTTTCAATTTGTTCCAGAGATCTGTAGCACTAGAATATTCGATCAAAGATATGATATCTTCTCTGACGGACTGAAACAACAACGCAATACATTTTTGCTCAGCAACAAATGATTCTACTTCATCAGGTGTTGTTAATGTTTCGCCACTTTTGCCTCCATTATCGTAACCATTTTTCAGACTTTTCCAGCTGAGAAACGCAAAGGCCATCAACCAATCTTCAAATTTCTTTGCCCACCGACTGTAATCTTCTATAGCCATCAACTTTGGTGGTTTGTTGTAGGTTCCGAAAGCACTTTCAACCTCCAATGCATCCGATAGCTTTTTCTTTGGATTCTGCATGTTGTCATTGGTGTTACTCGAAGATGTATCATTTCCACCATCTCCAGCAAACGCATACATATCACTAAACGGATTGAAATCATCCATCTTGAACGTACCTAAAAACAATCAATAAAACACTTAGAAAATTTTCGAAATTTTGAAACACAGCAAGTTCGAGCGAAATCAGCTTTAGAGCGAAATCAACTAAATTTTGATTTCGAGCGGAATCAGAAAGTGACTCTAGAGCGAAATCAGAATTTAACTTTCTGAGCGGAATCAGACTTGATTTCGGGCGGAATCAGACTTGTTCTGATTATGAGAGGAATCAGAAAGATGTTTCGAGCGGAATCAGAAAAACTCTGATTACGAGCGAAATCAACAAGTAAATCTCGAGCGGAATTAGAATTTTGGGCGAAATCAGCGAAGTACGTCACGAGCGGAATCAGGTTTTTAGGTTGTTTTTACCATTTTTACTCCGGATTTTAACCTGAATCTTTCTATGGTTTATTAACACTATGTTTTACACACAATACTCGAAATTCAGTCCATTCCGACCGTTGGAACTTGTTCAGTTCAGAAAAATATAAAAAGAAGTGAGTAGAAGTAAGAAATTCTGGTAGAATCAAGCTGCTATGGTATGAACTCCTCGTCCTGAGCTCTGATACCACTTGATGGACCGTTTGCGTGACCCTAAACGTCAGTAAAGTAGTTCATCTCTGAATACGAAGGCGGAATCAACGTATACAAAGTCACAACAGCTTTCGGATCCTTTTAACTTCTCTCTATTATCAATTTCCAATGTTTACACGTGTTTCTGACTTGATTTTGACAAAGTTTTGTCACCGTACACAAGATCTAATTCCGCTCCAACATTCCAAATGACAACAGCCTATCACCTATTTATAGGAGTCCTGATTCCGCTCCTACATACATGTTGATTACGAGCGGAATCACTTGAATTAATCAGGAGCGGAATTAACAAGTTTCCTCAGGAGCGGAATTACATAAAAACTTGATTTCGCTCCAAATGACACACACAAGTGTCATTTGGGGCGGAATTACAATCTAAAATCACTATTTCATTTCCAAGCTCCAATCTAACCTATCTAGACCTAAGACTCACTAAAGACGTAGTCATCAGACATTCAGTGCACCAACACTCACTTTGCTGGTTATCCACCCATGGCTCCTCAGTTTCAGCCTCCAACTCAAGGGTATGATGCATTAAATCCTTCTGACCTTCAAGCAGCTTTTGCTACCATGCATCTTCAGCAACCTGACCCAAACTGGGACATGGATACTGGCGTCGAAACACATGTCTCCAATGATCAAGGTATGATTCTTAACCCATCTTCATTTCCTGGTTTCAGTAAAGTTTTGGTTGGCAATGGTGAATGTCTACCAATAAAAGGATCAGGCACTTGCTACCACACCATTAATGACAGCACTTATATCCTACCCAACATCCTTCATAGTCCTAAAGTTATCAAAAACCTAATATATGTGCTCAAGTTTTAGAAATTCTTAGTCGTAATTTCAATTTTCCATGTAATCAAGACAAGTCTAGTTTTTGCCATTCATGTCAATTATCAAACAGTAAACGATTGCCTTTTTATGCCTCAAATTCTTTTACGTTTACGCCTTTCGATATTATACATTGTGACTTATGGACTTCCCTTATCACGAGTAAAATAGGATATAAATATTAATATATTAAATGGTCCTTATTGACAATTTTTCACATTTTGTTTGGGTTTATCCACTTAAATATAAATCCGAAACATTTTAACCTTTGTCAAATTTCACCGCTTAATCGCAACCTAATTTAATCGACATATTAAAACCTTTCAATGCGATTTGGGAGGAGAATTTGACAATCATGCATTTAAAAACTTTGCAACTCAACATGGGTTGTTATTTCATTTCTTTTGTCCCCAGACATCATCCCAAAACGGTCAAGCTGAACGTATGATTCGTCGCCTAAATGACATTATACGTGCGCTCCTTATACTTGCCAACCTTCCACCTCTCTTTTGGGTGGAAGCTCTTCACATTGCGACCTACCTTCATAACATTTTACCAACAAAATGACTTAACTTCTTCACTCCCACTTTTGCACTTTATCTACGCCATCCCACGTATGATCACTTACGGATGTTTGGTTGTGAATGTTACCCTAACACATCCGCTACCCAACCACATAAACTTCACAGTCACTCTGTGAGGTGCATTTTTCTTGGATACCTACCTGATTTTCGGGGATACCGGTGTTTTGATCCTACTACATGTCGAGTGCACATCTCCCGTCATGTTAATCTTGATGAACATATTTTCCCTTACATCATTCCTTCCTCTCTAAGCAAGTACAAGTTTCTAGATGACCCTGTTCCCGATGCCTTCACATCTCAGCATCCTACACCACCTGTGCCTCCTAAACTAACTTCATCCTCATCACACCCGAGCACTATACCGTACCCCTTGACCTATAGTCGTCGAAACCGCACACCAGCACATACTATCCCTACGGTCCATAACGAACCACCCTTACCGAACCAGCCCATACCGTCCCTACAGCCCATAATGCACCACCCTTACCGAACCAGGCCAACCTGCCAACTACCAGACCTAAACCGAACCAGCCTGTTTCTACTCACCCAATGACTACCATATCCAAAGCCAGTTCTCTCTCTCTCTCTCTCTCTCTCGACCAACCCATCACACGCTTACCGCCACAACTATTTCCCCTGTTCCTACATCATATGCCAAAGCCGTTGCTGATCCAAATTGGTTACGTGCCATGCAATCCGAATTTACTGCTTTACAGGATAATGATACTTGGGAATTGGTTCCACGCCCATTTGATAGACCGATTATTCGATGCATGTGGTTATTTCGTCATAAGTTTAAATCTGATGGGTCTTTGGAAAGGTATAAAGCGCATTTAGAAGTTAATGGGAAATATCAAACGGTGGGGATTGATGTTAAGATACGTTCAGTCCAGTTGTTAAGCTAGCGACAATCCGAACTGTACTTTCCTTGGCGGTTTCACGAGACTGGCCTATACGTCAACTTGATGTTAAGAACGCCTTTCTACATGGCAATTTAAATGAAGTGGTTTTTATGCATCAACCACCTAGTTTTGTTGATAAACAACATCCTAATTTTGTTTGTCGCCTGAAAAAGTCCTTATATGGGCTCAAGCAAGCACTACGTACTTGGTACAGACGGTTCGCAAATTACATTCTTTCACAAGGTTTCGGAGTAGTGCATGTGATAACTCTCTTTTTATTTATAGCAAAGGACAAGAAATTGCTTATTTACTACTATATGTTGATGATATTGTTCTTACAGCCTCGACCACAATCCTCCTACAAGAGATTATTCGTACGCTCTCCAAGGAATTTGCCATGAAAGATTTGAGTGTTTTACATCATTTTTTGGGTATTAAAGTCACTCGTCAATCATAGGGCTTGTTTTTATCTCAGGAACAGTATGCTAAAGACATTATCTCACGGGCATCCATGTCGAACTACAAACCTTGTGCCACACCGGTTGACTTATCAGCTAAACTTAGTGCCGAAGACGGTACTCCCTTTCATGATCCTACCTTGTATCGAAGTTTGCCTGGAGCATTGCAATATCTAACTTTCACCCGACCTGACATCTCATACACCGTGCAACAAATTTGCTTATTTATGCATGATCCTCGTGATACTCATTTTGCCTTTTAAAACGAATCATACGGTATTTACAGGGAACTTTGGATTATGGTTTACGGGTAGTTAATTCTGGTACCCGGTCACTGATAGCTTATTTTGATGCTGATTGGGGTGGTTGCCCGGATTCTCGCAGGTCCACGAGTGGCTATTGTGTTTTCTTAGGTGACAATCTTCTTTCGTGGTCCTCTAAACGCCAACCAACGATCTCACGATCTAGTGCCGAAGCTGAGTATCGTGGTGTAGCTAATGCGGTGGCTGAAGCCACTTGGATCTGAAACCTCTTGCTTGAATTAAATACTCCATTACGTCGTGCATCCATTGTGTATTGTGACAACGTTTCTACAGTCTATATATCAGATAATCCTGTTCAGCACCAACGGACGAAGCATATTGAAATTGATATTCATTTCATCTGGGAGAAAGTTCGAATTGGCCATGTTCGTGTTCTTCATGTCCCCTCGTCTTTGCAGTATGCGGATATTTTCACCAAAGGGATCTCTAGACAGCTATTTCAATCCTTTCATTCCAGTTTGAACGTCTGTCCTACTCCCGCTCAAACTGTGGCGGTGTCTTAGCCGATATTATTATTATTATTATTATTTTAGAGATATTCTTTGTAATATTTATGTATATCTAGTCCTAAAATAGTGGTAGGGCTTATTGTATTCTCCCAATTTAAAGGGTTGTTTATTCATCAATAGAGGCATTCAGAATTCAATACCATAAACACTTTTAATATCACAATATAGCAAAAAATTAAACATGGAATGCAACTTATCATGGACAAAATCAAATTAAATGATGAACAAAGTTTTATTAAATAAATGATTAAATACTTCAAGATAATAAATTACCATTTATCGTCAGCTTCGGTTTGGTTTGTTATGACAGCAACACAATATCCAAATTCAATATAATTTATATTAAAATGTTGAAAAAATAAACATAATTGCGAAGTTAGATTTTTTAAATAAGTTAACGAACACAACTTATTAGAAAATACAAATTAAATAACGAATAAAAGTTCATTAAAAAGTCTATCCAAAAATTAAATGCTCAAAAAATAAATAAATATTCAAAAAAATAAACAAATACTATTCATCAAAACTTTTGATTTATATATATATATATATATATAATGTGAGTTTCTTGTAAAAATGACATTTTCCGTAAGAAGTGTTAGAAGGTATAAGAATTGACATATAGACATCATGTTTTGGACTTAGGCATGATGTTTTGACAATAAAAACACCAAACATAACAATTTAAAACATAATGCAATGTACAATAGGCATGAAATTTAAAACACAACTAAAACACACTATTTAACGTTCTTGGTATGTCGTTTTAAGTTTTAAGCCTCGATTTGATTGCGTTGTGTCTTTTATTGTTATGTTTGGGGTTTTGTCTTGCCAAAACAACCTAAAACATGATACCTAAGCCCAAAATATGATGCCTACAGGTCAATTCCTTTGCCTTCTCACACTTCCTACATAAATGTCATTTTTTACAGAAACATATGACTATATATATAGGGTCAGGATTTAGAGAAAACGCTCAAAAGTGTGAGAACGGAGAGAACGCTTACGGATCTTCCGATCAAAACAATCTATGGACTAGATTGGCACGGTGGCACTTTAGTAAATAACACCAATTTTATTACGTGGACGCGCGTCATTAAGGGTAAAAAACTATTCTTCACATAAAACGCCATTGAAAATAAAACGCCAAATAAATACAAAACGCCAATTTTATCACTGGTTGGTTTTTTTTGTGTTTTTATTTAAGCTCTCTGGCTACAAAAACGCCATAACATAGGAAACGTCATTATATATAACGCCAAACTTTACATCCGAATAAATGTTATTTACATTTTGTGTTATAAAAATAACATCCCGCCTAACCTACGCGCAAAAAAAAATTCTATAAATAGAAACGACTCACCACCTTCCGTTTATCACACCAAAAAAACACACAGTGGTTGCTAAAAAAAATTACAACTAATGTAAAACGCCAAAAAATACAACGACAACAAAAACATCTTTTTCTTTGATCCTCAGTAAAGTTCTGCATGAAGCTTCATTTAATGATTTTTTACGCGAGTGAAGAAAAGATTTTGCTGCATGAGATGGACAAAATTGAAAAAAGAGGGACTGATGACACCCATATGTCATACTGTCATCTTTGTTCCTGAAGAATGTTTGAATGATAAGAAGAGACCTATACCAGTGGCAGATAGCATCCACCCACAGGGGGTCGCTCTATGACTCAAACATCAACAAAGACAATTCAACACATGAACAAAGAAAATAAACAACGCCAAACCCTAAACGCCATTTATTTGTCACATTTCCTGTAGTTTCAAATGAAAAAAGAGACTGATGACACTGAAGATTTAAAATAATAAATTGCTTCTACTTTGTTTTTTTTTTAACTTTTTTTTTAATTTTCTTTGTCTATTGTTTGTTTTATAATGTCAGTTAATAAACAACAAAATAATATTAATGCTATAACGAAAAATATAATAAAACGTCAAAATAAGAAAATACGTGTAAAACGCCATAATGTCATACAAAAGCCCCCCAATAAACTACCAAACTATAATAAAATTAATTTGAACAACTAATATTATAAAAAAAGAGTGAAAAAATGTGCAAAAGAATATAAAACAAAAGAAGTCCAATAGTTATCTAACCGCCATTGGAAAACAAAACGCCATAATTACAGTCGTCAAAAGATTTGACGTGTTTCACCATTAAAACAATTGAGTCTTAAAACAAAACACGGTAAACTGCAAAAAACAGTAAAATGAAACGACGGAAAACATAATTACTAACATTTATTATATTAAATTTATTTATCTTTTTCAAAACCCCATAATTACCTGACATACGCGGGGAAAAAAAGTCAATATAAAAGAACACCATCAGAACTCAAGTTCAAACACGCCAAAAAAAAACTAAAACGCCACATATTCTCCAAAACGCCAAAAAATTTAAAAAAATGGCTAAGGTTATTGCATGGAGGTTTGAAAGGAAAGAAAAAAATATTCATCATAAAGTTCGCTGACATGAGAAGGGTTAAGGTAAGAACAATAAAATCCATGATGGGAATGAATGAAAATATTCAAAAGGATATCCTGGCCCTTGGGGTTCCAAGAGACAACGATTGTGAAAGAACAAGAACTGTAATAAGAAGACTGGAGAGAAAGTTTCCAGCAGAAGATAATGAAGATGATGATGATGATATTGAAGATACACAAATACCAAAACTTAGGAGTTGGGTATTGTATGAGGAAGAAGGAACACTTGAAGTAACTTATGAAAACGGGGTGCAATATTCAAGACCAATGGAAGAAATGTTGAAGACAGGGTTGCTATCTATCATTGAACAACTCTGTGATTTAGCACCTTCAAACGATCCAAAATCCAATGATGCAGTAATATTCTTGAATAGGCTGCAGCAAAGAAGAGACGAGCTAATGACGTTATACGCAAAAATGAAATTTGATTATGAAGAATATGAAGAAAGTGAAGAACAAAGCGATGGGTACATCTCCGATGTAATCCCACCTACAGAAGACTATTAGTTTATTTTGATTTTTTACTTATTGTAATTTTTTGAAATATTAATCTATGGTAATGAATTATTAACAAAAAGATACAAAACGCCAAAAAAATCATGGAAAAAGCCATAACGCCAAAAATATTAACTATGTGACACAAAAAGAATTACCTCAAAGAGAAGAAATCTGAGAAAAAACAATAAACGCCAAATAATTTATAAATCTACAAAACGCCAAAATTATCTTGCACGCAAAAAATAAAGAAGCTTCTCAAACGTGAAAACCGTGAAAGGAGAAGAATACTAAAAAGACAAAAAAAAACCCCTCTGTCCCTGATCAAGCCCCACGCCACGTGTTCGGCTAGGATGCGTTCTCATCGTTCTCACACTTTTTGTCATTTTCTCTTGATCCCGTTTCTCTATATATATATATATATATATATGATTCAGCTCAATTAAGAACCACCACGAGTTGTGGGAACCATGAGAACTTCTACTTTCCGTGCGAGTTGGGCCACTATTTTTTTGCACAAACGTAGATGAAAATGTTATAAACACATCTGTAAAAAAAAAAAAAAAATTGACAAGTCAATAGTTACGCCTGATGTAAAGTTTGTTTAAGCTTTGATGTAAATTTATGTATGCGACATTTTTTTATTTTTCATCTTTTTGCTGGAATAAGTGATTTTTTTTAAGATCTTTGAGATTTTTTTTTAAGATTTTTTAGATTTTTTTTTTTTTTGAAAAAACCTTTCGGAAGCCCTAGTTCTCATGGTCCTCACAACTCAATGTGGTTCTCATTTTACCATTTCCCTATAAATATAAAACCGTTAACAGTAATATCTTTAAAACCTTTAAAACAAAAACATATTTAAGCTAATTTAAAAAAGGTGTAACACCCCGTGTTTTCACGAGTGAAAGTCAAAGTCAAGGTCAAAGCCAACGACCGATTTCGCGCGACTTGACTCGTAGAATTGTTTCTATTATATTTAGATTATGTGGAGTAAATGTCGTACATTACAATAATCGAGTCATGCTAACCGTATTTCAACCGACCAACGACTGTGAATGATAGGAAGTAACAATGCGATAAAGTTAATCAAGCTATGCTAATCAAATCGACATCAAATCGTAACTCGAGCTATACCTTTTACTTGTCATTTATACGTGTGTGTGTGCCTTACGTGTTACCTGTGCATGTTTATTTTATGTTATGTGATGTTGTGATAATCAAGCGAACTCAATCGAACTCGAAGTCTAACTCGAATGTAAACGAACCCGAACCCGAATTCCGAGTCGAACCGTATAAGAAGTAGTTGGGACTGAAAGTAATTTGACTAGGAAACCCTATCGGATCGCTCGAAAACCAAAGCCGAAGCAACATCGCACCGAACCCACCAAAACAGGCGGCATCCGCACGGATGGCCAATCCGCACGGATGGCCAATCCGCACGGATGGCCAATCCGCACAGATTGCCAATCCGCACGGATGACCTATCCGCGCGGATAGCCTATCCGGATACGTGCCATGCGCACGGCTCATCCTTTCCCTTTTTGGCATCCTATAAATACACGGGTCACTCTCCACTTTTTCCACTTTTGGCAAGTGACGTCCGAACCACACGCATTCTTCACTTTTTCTCAGATTTCTCTCAATCCAGGTAAGATCTTGCACTAATTCTTGTACATCTTTGACCACTACACAATTCTACACATTTCCATCTTTCAAATCTTCACTTTTAACCATGGAATCATCCGGATCTGAGGTATTCTCGGGTGACGTCATCATGAAGTTCTTATGAACTTCAAGCTTGACCTCATTCCACCAAGAATAACTCAGGTCTAAACGATTTCTACAAGATTTCACAATAACTTCACCTAGATCTAAACTTTTCTAAGGATAAAAGAGTTGAAAGAAATAAACCTAAGTTCTCTCCTCCTTTTTCCCTTAGAATCGGTACGAATCTGATCGGTTCTAGCCTCTACTCGATAATAGTGGTGCACTAGTCCTAGATTTGGATTCTACCAACAAGACCCCTGATCTCGAGGTAAACCGGAATACCGTTCTGAGTCGCCGATAGGTCGAGTTAGGGTGGTTCCTGACCGGTCTAGTCACGCGGGTGAGAATACAATTCCAAGTGGTTGCCACGTAATCAGAACGTCTCGATAAACGACAACGGAAACCAAGTGTAGACGAACGGAACAACCAGGCCAGCTGTCCGCACGGCCTAGCCGTCCGCACGGACAAGCCGTCCGCACGGACTAGCCGTCCGCACGGACTAGCCGTCCGCACGGACTAGCCGTCCGCACGGACTAGCCATACGGACGGGTTGCCACCCGGACGAGCTACCCTTGGGACCCACCTTCCAAACAAGGTTTGAGTATCGACGAATGAGCAATCCGGACGGACGACCTCTGAATGGATTACTCTTCGGATCATGAGATACTAAGGCCTTAAAATGAATTCAAACAGTGTTCATCCGCACGGCCAAGTTGTACGCACGGACAGACTATCCGGATGGATGGTCCCTGCCCACGCGCACAGACTGTCCGCACGGATCACCACTGTCCGCACGGACTACCATACGCACGGACTGTCGTCCGCGCGACCGGCTTGAAAGGTAGAAACACTTATGTGTTTTCTAAATGCTACAACGAAAACTTCAAAGCACAAGCCATCATACACAAACACATCCCACACTTAGGAAGAAACAATCCACTTGAAAGGATATCTGCACGAGTAAGTTGTCCGTACGGATAAGTCACCCGCACGAGTAGCCAATCCGGACGGATTGCCACTCGCACGGATAACCCATCCGGACAGACTCCCACTAGCACGGATAACTCATCCGTACGAGTAGCCAACCCAGACGGATTACCAACCGCACGGATTGCTACCCGCACGAGTGAGCAATCCGGATGATCAACTGTCCTACCCATTTTCACTTTGTATCGTTTTACGCGTCACTTATCGTTACGTTATCGAATCTATCCAGGCTAACCGTACTCGCTGAAAAGCGCTCCCTTCAATCCACAATCACTGTGAGTATACTCGAACCCTTTTTGCTTTAGCACTTTTGGGTGTTACATACGTTACGAATATTCAAACTACAACAATCACACTACTCAAGCTATTTTAACGCTGAACCAATTATGCATGTTATACGTGGCTCATGAATGCTTGTTTGTTATGTTTACACATGGAATGTTGTCTACCTGCCTTAGCAACGATAGTACTATAGTTTGGACTCAGCACCCGTTCACACGGGGGTTGTTAAGGATCTTTTACTTGCATGGATTACGGTGGTAATCATGTATTGCGAACTGCCTCGGGCAGTCAACCCGCAGTCATTGGTATCGATGGATCTATGTCGATAACTAACGTGCTTCATTTCACTATGTGTACGTGCTGGTTATGCGTAGACAAATTCGAACTCTATATGCTATTATCAAACTTGTATGCTCACCTTTACATTTTATGTATTGACTTTATTTTAACGTATGTGACAGGTGCCTAGGTTGTTTATATACTTCTCGGGCTGTGATGAAATCGAAGCTAGGAACTGGAGTCCTAGAAACCAACAAATAAATTTATTATGTTTAAATCTGAGTTGTCGGAACAGAATATTTGTTTGATGTTGTCTGTAATAACTTGTTTGACCATTTATGCTACGGTATGGGACGTATTGCTTTAATTAAATGGTAATGATAGTTGTTGTGGAAACTTCTGGACAATCTGTTTCGCTCAGTGCCACGCCCCGATGATTCCGCCATCGGTTGGGGTGTGACAGATTGGTATCAGAGCCATAACTATAGGGAATTAGGCAAGACTCGACCTAGTCCGGGTCGAAGTCTTAGAGACCTAGTCTATAGTTAAGAACCAACAGACCAACTCACGCATATGCGTAAACTCGTCACTATCACTCGCTCTTTTCTATCACTGCACTCGAATTTTCAAATTTTGAATGGGTGACAAGGTCGAGAATAGGTGTGAAAACCGCGAACTCTCGACTAAAGTTGCCTAACCAGTTGCGTTTTAACTACAAACGAGGAGAAATCATACCGAATTAGGAGTGGAATCCATATTTTGATGAATAATCTCCTCAATTTTATTAAAAACAGGGACAGAAGTTGCAAGATAGGGGTGAAACCTTAACCTTGACGACTTGTCCTGCTTTTATACAAAACTCTCGCCAAAGTTTCGATGGACTCCAACGATCCAAAGACACAATATAACCAATGGGAATTGCGCCAACGCCCAAGAATCGAGGCAACGGCATAGTCCTGGAGGTAATTGT
Organism: Helianthus tuberosus; assembly: GCA_030545235.1. NCBI lineage: Eukaryota > Viridiplantae > Streptophyta > Magnoliopsida > Asterales > Asteraceae > Helianthus > Helianthus tuberosus. The sequence goes on from CM060400.1 coordinate 32,995,429, forward strand.
GCACACAGGATCCTTGCGAATAGTCGAGCCGCTTTGGTTAGTCGAAGTCTATTAGCCGCAGACAATCTACCTTTGATTTATCGACCTTTATGAAGACTTTTATGTGTTTTCCTGCTTATTTGTTAACATTTTGAGGTACTATTGATTTCAACCCAACACTATTGCTTCTGCTAAAACACACGACACACAATGCATCCTCCGAACGCTCGCGAACTTTAAATACTAGGTTCCTGTTTTCTGAATGCCTTAGTGACTAGGAACGTATGTGCCTTCCTTGTTTCTGTGCTCTATATGCTTAGGAATTTTGTGATTATGTGCCCTACATGCCCATGTGACTTCGTGTTTTACATGTTAAGTGGTTACGTGAATGAACATGTTACTGAGCTTTAGTAATTAATAGACGTGTGAGGTGAGATTCGAATACATGTGTTGAGTTCCGTGGCGATGTCTATTGCAGACAATGTCGTCTGGATCTCGTCATACGCTCACTCGTTAGGAGAAGAGGGACAGGCGTCTTGCCTCTATTATCGCGAAAAGTGTGGCAAAAGCTGTGAGCGATGCCTATGAGAATGCCAGCAAATCATCCAAGGAGTCGAGGACTGAAGGTCCAAAAGCTGGCGCAAGACCTTTCAGTTTCAAACAATTCAAATCATGTGGGCCGAAAGAATTCACAGGCGAAGGAGGTCCTACTGCACTATTCCACTGGTTTGACTCTATCGAGGTTACTCTGCGACAAAGTGGTTGCCTTGATGACCTTCGAACTCTGAACGCTACCGGCGTTTTCCAGTCCCATGCTTTGGACTGGTGGACGGCCGAGAGGAACAAGAGAGGGAATAATGCAGCTTACGGATTGTCGTGGGACGAGCTCAAGGAAGTCATGCTAGAGGAATTCTGCCCTCCTCACGAGCGTCAAAAGCTTGAAGATGAATTATGGCACATACATCAGAAGGATGGAGACAATGCTGGTCTTACTGCTCGTTTCAAACAGCTCAGCATTATCTGTCCTGACCAGGTCAAGACTCCCGAGATGACCATCAAGAAGTACATTCGAGCCTTGCCCGACTGCGTTGCTGATTTCGTGCAAGCGGCTAAGACTACCACGATCGAAGAAACCTATCTGCTAGCCGCTGAAATCAATGACAAAAGGGTTAAGGCTGGGGTGTGGGATAAGACCTCCAAGCATCTGCATCAAGCTACCGCTACTCCACCAACTGCTGAACCTACCTCATCAAGCAACAAGACAAAGAACAAGAGAAAGAGCAACTCCACCAACAAGAACTGTGCGATTACTGCTGCACCGATCCAAGTTGTACCTGCTCAACAGCGTCAAGTAGCGGCGCCTGTGGCCAATGCACCGCCCGCAAAGCGCGCATACACTGGGCCACACCCACTCTGCCCTACTTGCACATATCATCACCCGACTGCTATCCAATGCCGCTTTTGTGCTTATTGCAACGTGTACGGCCACTTCACTGCCAACTGCCATATTCGTCAAGCTCCTGCCAATCAAGCTCTACTCGCTGCCTCGCAGGGTCAACAAGCTCCTCCGGCACCCGCAGTCAAAGCCAGAGCCTGCTTCACGTGTGGCGACCCGAATCATTTCGCCAACATGTGCCCGAACAGGGTGGTGAAACAAGAACCGCAACAGCAGCAGCAACAACAACAGCAACAGCAGGCCGCACGTGCCAGAACTTTCAACCTCAACGTGCGTCAAGCCCAGGCCGACAACAACGTGGTCAACGGTACGTTTCTCGTGAATGGTATTTATGCTTCATGTTTGTTTGATACTGGAGCGGATAATTGCTTTGTGTCGATCGAATTTGAGAAACTCCTTAGTCGTAGACGTTCCAAACTCTCCTCGGCATTCGAAGTTGAAGTCGCTACTGGAAGAACCATCGCCGTTAGTTCCGTTATTCGTGATTGCACTCTCGAGCTCAACAATCACATCTTTTCAATTGACCTCATTCCGATGCCACTCGGAAGCTTTGATGTCATAGTAGGCATGGACTTTCTTCGAGAGAACCATGCCGAAGTTGTGTGCTTCGACAAGATGATTCGTTTTTCGCTCGCAAATGGTGACTCGTTATGTGTTTACGGTGATACTACTTCAAAGGGGCTCAAACTTATGTCATGCCTCCAAGCTAGCAAGTATCTCCGCAAGGAATACAGGGCTTTCTTGGCTCACGTTGTAGCAGCGGAGAAGGAAAAGAAAGAGAAGAAGGAAGTAAAAGACGTTCCCGTGGTTCGGGAATTCCCTCAAGTTTTTCCAGAGGACCTTCCCGGACTACCTCCAAAACGCGATATTGATTTTCGCATTGATCTCATTCCTGGAGCAAATCCTACCGCCAGAGCTCCTTATCGACTCGCGCAGTCCGAAATGCGCGAACTCGCAACCCAACTCCAGGAATTACTTGAAAAAGGCTTCATTCGCCCGAGCACCTCTCCTTGGGCGCACCAGTCCTTTTCGTCAAAAAGAAGGACGGGTCGTTCCGGATGTGCATCGACTACCGGGAATTGAATAAGTTGACTATCAAGAACCGCTATCCTCTGCCTCGAATCGACGATTTGTTTGACCAGCTACAAGGCGCTACGTATTTTTCGAAGATTGATCTACGTTCCGGATACCATCAACTGCGTATACAAGAGGAGGATATACCCAAAACCGCATTTCGAACCCGTTACGGCCATTATGAATTCGTTGTCATGCCTTTTGGCCTAACCAACGCACCAGCAGTTTTCATGGATCTAATGAATCGCGTGTGTAGACCATATCTCGACCGTTTCGTCATCGTGTTCATCGACGATGTCTTGATCTATTCCAAGACGAGAGCCGAACACGCGCAGCATCTACGTTTGGTTCTCGAGTTACTCCAGGGGAACCAACTCTACGCCAAATTCTCCAAGTGCAAATTTTGGTTGGGGGAGGTTCAGTTTCTGGGTCACATCGTAAATAGTCAGGGCATTCACGTCGATCCTGCGAAGATTGAAGCTGTTAAGAGCTGGGTTACGCCTAGGAACCCGACTGAAGTCCGTTCTTTTCTCGGGCTAGCGGGCTATTATAGACGATTCATCCAAGGATTTTCGAAGATTGCTGTGCCACTTACCTCTCTTACTCATAAGGACCAGCCTTTTGTTTGGGGAACCAAGCAAGAGTCTGCCTTTCGAACCCTCAAACACATGCTTTGCAATGCTCCTGTTCTCACACTACCCGACGAAAACGATAATTTCATTGTCTACTGTGATGCTTCCAACCTTGGTCTCGGATGTGTTCTTATGCAACGAGACAAGGTTATAGCTTACGCATCTCGACAGCTCAAGATCCACGAGAAGAACTATACAACCCATGATCTCGAGCTAGGCGCAGTTGTTTTTGCATTAAAGATTTGGCGACACTACCTGTATGGTACTAAGTGTACGATCTTCACCGATCATAGGAGCTTACAACACATCTTTAATCAGAGGGAACTAAATATGCGTCAACGCCGATGGGTAGAACTTCTCAACGATTACGACTGTGAGATCCGTTATCACCCAGGCAAAGCAAATGTTGTTGCCGACGCACTTAGTAGACGGAGCTATCTGCTTAGCACTCGTAATGTTCAAGCTCAGCACAACCTCGAAGCTCTCATTCGCGACGCCCAGCATGCATGTTTCAACGAACGCACTCTGAAGAAAGAAAGAATCTACCACGATGGAGCCCAGCTTGTAAGCAAATCAAACGGGATATTCCACTTCTTAGACCGAATTTGGATTCCCAAGCGAACCGACTTGCGACAGATTATCATGGATGAAGCTCACAAATCCCGATACTCTATCCATCCCGGTGCTGACAAAATGTACCATGATCTTCGTTATAGGTACTGGTGGCCGGGTATGAAACGGGATATCGCCCTCTACGTCGGAAAATGCCTAACCTGTGCTAGGATCAAGGCTGAACATCAAAGACCCTCTGGCTTGCTCGAACAACCACCAATCCCCATGTGGAAGTGGGAGAGCATAGCTATGGATTTCGTAACCAAGCTTCCAACCACGTCATCAGGCCACGACAGCATTTGGGTTGTTGTTGACCGTTTGACTAAATCAGCTCACTTTCTGCCAATACGAGAAGACTACAAGGTGGAATGATTAGCCCGAATCTACACCGACGAGATCATTTGTTGACATGGGATGCCTCGTGATATCATCTCTGACCGTGATGCTCGGTTTACTTCACGACTGTGGGAAACGTTTCAAGCGGCACTCGGTACAACGCTCAATCTAAGTACTGTGTTCCACCCACAAACCGACGGTCAGACTGAAAGAATGATTCGTACTCTTAAAGACATGCTCCGTTCGTGTGTTCTGGACTTCGGTGGTAATTGGGATAGACACCTTCCGTTAGTCGAATTCTCGTATAACAACAGCTACCAGGCTAGCATCCAGATGGCACCTTTCGAGGCCTTATACGGAAGAAGATGTCGATCGCCTATTGTGTGGCACGAGATCGGTCACTCGCAATTAACCGGTCCGGAGCTGCTACAAGAAACGACAGACAAAATTTTCCAAATTCGAGACAATCTAGCGAAAGCTCGGGATCGACAGAAAGTTCTCGCCGATAAGAAGCGCAAGCACCGTGAATACGGCGTTGGTGACTACGTACTCCTAAAGGTATCACCTTGGAAGGGTGTAGTCCGATTCGGCAAAAAGGGGAAGCTCGCGCCTCGATATGTGGGACCTTTTAAGATTCTGGAAAGGATCGGTAAAGTCGCCTACAGACTCGAATTACCGGAAGAACTTAGCAATGTCCATTCGACTTTCCACGTGTCAAACCTCCGAAAGTGCATCGCCGACCACGACTTACATGTTCCACTAGATGATCTACAAGTGAACGAAGCATTACACTTCGTGGAAAAGCTTGTCGAAATCATGGATCGCCAAACCAAGGAACTCAGACGCTCACGCATTCCTATTGTGAAAGTCCGATGGGAAGGCAAACGAGGCGCGGAGTTCACTTGGGAACTCGAAAGCGACATGAAGGCAAAGTATCCACAGTTGTTTAGCGAATGAGTAATGTCTGATTTAGAAAGGCAAGGTGGCATACTTGTAAATAAGGGCTAGAAAGAGAAAGTAGAGAGAAAAAGGCAAAACATGATTCTCGGATTTGTACACGTCATCACGATCAATAGAATCACGGTTATTGTATACGTTTAATTTAGCAATTTTCAGAGAAAACGTGATAGATAAGGAAGATGAAGAAATTGCTCAAATCTGAGCAATCGATCTCCTGCTCAGATACCACTTGTAGAATCGGTTTGACTCCGAACGTTCGCGAATTCCGCACGTCGAACGTGTTGTTACGCAATCGAATCGGAGATGAATCCGGACCTACAATAATTAAGATTTCTCACAAACGGCTTCGAATTGAAAATCTAAAACTTTATAGGCTTTTAGATCAGACAATTTCGCATAACATATCCAAAAATCAGCAATTTTATCCGTAAAAAGTCGATTAACTCGACGATTTTCAGTGGTCCAAACGAAGAACTATCACACGTGACTCACGGTTAGTTACGGCTTCCAGCTTAATTTCGGGACGAAATTCCTTAAACAAGGGGAGGCTGTAACACCCCGTGTTTTCACGAGTGAAAGTCAAAGTCAAGGTCAAAGCCAACGACCGATTTCGCGCGACTTGACTCGTAGAATTGTTTCTATTATATTTAGATTATGTGGAGTAAATGTCGTACATTACAATAATCGAGTCATGCTAACCGTATTTCAACCGACCAACGACTGTGAATGATAGGAAGTAACAATGCGATAAAGTTAATCAAGCTATGCTAATCAAATCGACATCAAATCGTAACTCGAGCTATACCTTTTACTTGTCATTTATACGTGTGTGTGTGCCTTACGTGTTACCTGTGCATGTTTATTTTATGTTATGTGATGTTGTGATAATCAAGCGAACTCAATCGAACTCGAAGTCTAACTCGAATGTAAACGAACCCGAACCCGAATTCCGAGTCGAACCGTATAAGAAGTAGTTGGGACTGAAAGTAATTTGACTAGGAAACCCTATCGGATCGCTCGAAAACCAAAGCCGAAGCAACATCGCACCGAACCCACCAAAACAGGCGGCATCCGCACGGATGGCCAATCCGCACGGATGGCCAATCCGCACGGATGGCCAATCCGCACGGATTGCCATCCGCGCGGATAGCCTATCCGGATACGTGCCATGCGCACGGCTCATCCTTTCCCTTTTTGGCATCCTATAAATACACGGGTCACTCTCCACTTTTTCCACTTTTGGCAAGTGACGTCCGAACCACACGCATTCTTCACTTTTTCTCAGATTTCTCTCAATCCAGGTAAGATCTTGCACTAATTCTTGTACATCTTTGACCACTACACAATTCTACACATTTCCATCTTTCAAATCTTCACTTTTAACCATGGAATCATCCGGATGTGAGGTATTCTCGGGTGACGTCATCATGAAGTTCTTATGAACTTTAAGGTTGACCTCATTCCACCAAGAATAACTCAGGTCTAAACGATTTCTACAAGATTTCACAATAACTTCACCTAGATCTAAACTTTTCTAAGGATAAAAGAGTTGAAAGAAATAAACCTAAGTTCTCTCCTCCTTTTTCCCTTAGAATCGGTACGAATCTGATCGGTTCTAGCCTCTACTCGATAATAGTGGTGCACTAGTCCTAGATTTGGATTCTACCAACAAGACCCATGATCTCGAGGTGAACCGGAATACCGTTCTGAGTCGCCGACAGGTCGAGTTAGGGTGGTTCCTGACCGGTCTAGTCACGCGGGTGAGAATACAATTCCAAGTGGTTGCCACGTAATCAGAACGTCTCGATAAACGACAACGTAAACCAAGTGTAGACGAACGGAACAACCAGGCCAGCTGTCCGCACGGACAAGCTGTCCGCACGGACAAGCTGTCCGCACGGACTAGCTGTCCGCACGTACAGGCCATACGGACGGGTTGCCACCCGGACGAGCTACCCTTGGGACCCACCTTCCAAACAAGGTTTGAGTATCGACGAATGAGCAATCCGGACGGACGACCTCTGAATGGATTACTCTTCGGATCATGAGATACTAAGGCCTTAAAATGAATTCAAACAGTGTTCATCCGCACGGCCAAGTCGTACGCACGGACAGACTATCCGGACGGATGGTCCCTGCCCGCGCGCACAGACTGTCCGCACGGATCACCACTGTCCGCACGGACTACCATACGCACGGACTGTCGTCCGCGCGACCGGCTTGAAAGGTAGAAACACTTATGTGTTTTCTAAATGCTACAACGAAAACTTAAAAGCACAAGCCATCATACACAAACACATCCCACACTTAGGAAGAAACAATCCACTTGAAAGGATATCTGCACGAGTAAGTTGTCCGTACGGATAAGTCACCCGCACGAGTAGCCAATCCGGACGGATTGCCACTCGCACGGATAACCCATCCGGACAGACTCCCACTCGCACGGATAACTCATCCGTACGAGTAGCCAACCCGGACGGATTACCAACCGCATGGATTGCTACCCGCACGAGTGAGCAATCCGGACGATCAACTCTCCTACCCATTTTCACTTTGTATCGTTTTACGCGTCACTTATCGTTACGTTATCGAATCTATCCAGGCTAACTGTACTCGCTGAAAAGCGCTCCCTTCAATCCACAATCACTGTGAGTATACTCGAACCCTTTTTGCTTTAGCACTTTTGGGTGTTACATACGTTACGAATATTCAAACTACAACAATCACACTACTCAAGCTATTTTAACGCTGAACCAATTATGCATGTTATACGTGGCTCATGAATGCTTGTTTGTTATGTTTACACATGGAATGCTGTCTACCTGCCTTAGCAACGATAGTACTATAGTTTGGACTCAGCACCCGTTCACACGGGGGTTGTTAAGGATCTTTTACTTGCATGGATTACGGTGGTAATCATGTATTGCGAACTGCCTCGGGCAGTCAACCCGCAGTCATTGGTATCGATGGATCTATGTCGATAACTAACGTGCTTCATTTCACTATGTGTACGTGCTGGTTGTGCGTAGACAAATTCGAACTCTATATGCTATTATCAAACTTGTATGCTCACCTTTACATTTTATGTATTGACTTTATTTTAACGTATGTGACAGGTGCCTAGGTTGTTTATATACTTCTCGGGCTGTGATGAAATCGAAGCTAGGAACTGGAGTCCTAGAAACCAACGAATAAATTTGTTATGTTTAAATCTGAGTTGTCGGAACAGAATATTTGTTTGATGTTGTCTGTAATAACTTGTTTGACCATTTATGCTACGGTATGGGACGTATTGCTTTAATTAAATGGTAATGATAGTTGTTGTGGAAACTTCTGGACAATCTGTTTCGCTCAGTGCCACGCCCCGATGATTCCGCCATCGGTTGGGGTGTGACAAAAGATAACTCCAAAACTCAAATTTGGCCTCACCCAAAACACCCCACCCCGCTTCCCTAAGGGCCTCTCCCTCACACGGAATTGGCTCCAAACCATGCCTTTTCTCCTCCATGTCGTCTATGGAAGTCCTTGGGTTAAGATTGGTTTTAGTTCTTAATGTTTAAGATGCTTTGTTCATAGAGTGAATTTGTTTAGACGTGTGAAAAGTTTCATAGTAACTCCATAAATGGCATATTTTGATACAAAATAATTAAAAGAGTATATTACGATTTTGGCCCCTGTGTTTCCAGATGATTTACTTATTCATGATCAACTCAATCCTATTTCTTCTCTCATTTCATTTACATATCCGGACATGAATAAGTTTTTGTGGGATTTAACGTACTTCCAACAAAGATCCATTCTTGCTCCAACTAATGAAGTAGTGGATTCAATAAATAAGGAGTTGTTAGAGAATCTGACTGGTGAAGAGAAGATTTATTTTAGTTCAGATAGTTTATGTCAATCTGAGGAAAAATCAGAGATTAAATGGCAGTGTTTCCTCATGATGTGTTAAACAATATTCATTTGTCTGGTTTACCTAACCATAAATTAGTATTGAAACTTGGTGCTCCAGTGATGTTACTCAGAAACATTGATCAGGCAAATAGATTGTGTAACGGTACACGTTTACAAGTCACAAAACTCGAAAAAGTTGTGATTGAAGCAAAAATTATCACATGGACTGATATAGGTCACCATACTTTAATTTCAAGACTGAAGATGACACCTTCTGATAAAAGAATACCAGTGAAGATTTCTCAAAGACAATTCCCACTTTCACTGTGCTTTGCTATGACAATAAATAAAAGTCAAGGACAATCATTGGAACGTGTTGGATTGTATCTTCCATGTCCAGTATTTAGTTATGGCCAACTCTATGTTGTTGTATCTAGGGTAAACAGTAGGAAGGGGTTGAAAATTTTGATTTGTGATAAAGCAAAACGAGTTTGTACAACCACTACTAATGTAGTTTACAAAGAAGTTCTACAAAACCTATGATGACATGTTGTTGTGTCATGGTTGATGACTTTTGAACATTTAGTTGTGTATCTTCGACTTACTCATATTTATTACAAATTTTGGATGATTTTTTTAGATCGAAAAACATGATGTATTATAGTGCTTTATAAATTTATTAGGTGTGATGTTTTTATTAAATGTTATATTAATGTATCATGTGTATTATTGTAAAAGAGTATTTATGAATTTATGAATACTACTGCAATCTTTGTTTGCCCTTTTAACGTCTGTTTCCTTTACTTCTTAACGTATGTTGACTAACCCTTTTAACATGGGTTGACTAACATCTGATACTTAACATTTGTCAACGTGCCAACCTCTATTGAGGATAATGGAGGAACAGTTGTTAGGAAACCTTTGTTGGAAAGAAAAAGAAGTTTGTGAAATGTTGATACCAAGCTGTGTTTGATTCCTGATGATAGATGAAGAAAGAGTTGTCAGACTTGCTCTGCATGAAGCCTATCCCGAGAACAAAGTCTGTGAAACATTGATACCACGCGCGAGGTGCCTGTTTTAAATTATATAGAGATTTTTTAAGGCGACACACATGATCCGGATAATCCCGATGTCGAAATCCCATGGGGTAATGCACATAGACCGTTTAAGCTAGATTCTCATGTAGAAAGGCATTGGTCACATCAAGTTGGTGAATGTTCCATGACTGAGAAAGAGCTAAAGATAACACCAACCGGATAGTTGCTAGTTTGACAACCAGACTAAAAGTTTCCCCACAGTCAATACCCACCTGTTGTTTTCAACCGTCACATACGAACTGAGCCTTATAACGTTCAAGAATTCCATCCGATTTAAATTTGTGCTTAAAAAGCCACATGCTACAAAAAATGTGCATATCTGGTGTTTTAGGGGGTGTTTGGGAGTGCTTATAATAGTGACTTATTAGCTTATTGACTTTTTAAAAAATTAAAAAGTGTTTGGATGAAACTCTTTTGTGAAGGGAAAAGTCAATAAGTCACTCCATTGTGACTTATTAACTTTTCCAAAAAGTTATAAGTTGTTTTGAAAAGCTAAGCCAAACATTGCCTTAGTAACAAGTTCTAATGTCTCTTTTTTAATGAGAGCACTAAATTTATCGTTCATAGCATTATCCTCTTAGATCGGAGGGTATGGGGGCCGTCCCCATGCCCGTCCTCCCGCCGCCGCCCCAAACAGCCCACCCCCAGCCCCGTCGCCGTGCCTCTCCCGTGAAGATCGTCCGCCCACAGCCGATCTCGCCGGGCCTCCATTTCTCTCTCCTCACACACACACATCTATACATACATACATACATATATATATATATATATATATATATATATATAAAGGCCTAGGTCCATCCCCTCCAAGCCGAGCCTACGTGGCGCTGACGTGGCGGCCCATCCCCTTGGGGATGAGGCTCTCCATACCCACTAATCTTAACATCTGTTGACTAACAATTTTAACTTCTGTTGACTAACCTTTTTAACATCTGTTGACTAACATCTGATACTTAAAATTTATCAACGTGACAACCTCTGTTGGGGATAATGGATGGCAGTTGTTAGGAAACTTCTACTGGAAAGCAACAGAGGTTTTTAACAATCGATAGACAATAGTGGTTAGGTTGTCAACATAATGGAACTCCTGTTGACTAAACATGTTGACCATTAGTTTATATCAATTTTGTAAGTCTACACTAATTATTTTTTTACTTTCTATTTAAATGTGTTATACATGGTTTTTTAAAAATCACACGTATTTGCACACAGGTTTTACTAGTATTAATGTTGGGTTAATTCACTTAATATTGACACTTGCTCTTAAAAAGGGGTATTTAAACATGGCAAACAAGTAGTTTAAAATTTTAATGTAAAATAAATTGGAAGTTACATTTGCCATTAAAAAAAACTAATGCTAACGATGTAAGATATTGTATCTCCACATTTTCTTCATAAGCATAGAAAATTTGTAATTAATGCGACAATGCATAATTTCTATCCGATTATATCTTAAAATTTATACTTGAAGAATAAATATTAACACAATGGTAACCATAGTGGTACACTAAAGGGTCACTTTAATTTTTTTTTCTTTAAATTTACTCAATTTCATTTAGGTGTGTTGTGAACATTTTTTTATAAAAATGTTTTTTTAAAGAAAAGTGGACTAAATGAAACATATAAAAATCTTATTATTCTATTTAGTGATTGTTTTTTTTTTTCAATTATCATTAGGAGGTCATACTGAAACAAAAATATTAAATAATTTTCAAGTTTTATAATTGTTTAATTTAAGTTAGATAGGATAAAAATAAAAATCAGTATACAGTAACCAAGATTTATATACGTTTCTAATTGGTCACTTACTATTGAAATTTATATAAAAAATGTACAATATTTGAACACCAAACGAAAGTTAAGTAACATTAGAGGAACAATTTCATTGTCTTTAGTTGAACATTTTAGAAACCTTGTTACTATTATGTGAAATTTTCTTTAGAAAAAACTAGTTTTCAATCATCCGAAAAGAAAATCTTTACAATCATTGACGGATCTATATTTATTAATGTTACCCTTTGAACATGTTTGGTTAACCAGTGTCATTCGATTGTTCGATTAAGTGGTTTCTCTAAGAATTCATGTACTATTTTCGAACTCGAAAAATGTGCCCTTATGTCTTAACGATAAACAACGCAATTACGAAAATGACAAAATCGTAGTATTCGATAAACAATGCAATTACGAAAAAATGAAAAAATTATAGTATTCAAATGAGTTACATTACATAACATATACCGTATAACTAATAAGCTAATATATCGGATTTTTTAAAAACCATATGCCCTGTGAAAATCAAGGGCCCTGTGCGGAAGTCCTTCCCGCACACCATCTAAACCTGCCCTGGTCGGATTCATAAAAGACTGCAACAACGAGAATCATATAATACATAAAAGGTTATTTATCAGTATCATGTGGTTCTCCCTAGGGGTGTTCATCGAATCGAATATCGAATTTTCGAATTATTCGAATCAAATTGCTCGAATAATTTTTATTTTTCCTTGAATTCGTATTCGATTCGAATTCGATTAAAACCTATCGAATTCGATTCGAATTCGTATTCGAATAAAAAACCCAATTCGTATTCGATTCGTATTCGATTAAAATTTCGAATCGAATTCGATTTAATTCAGATTCTTTAAAACACGTAAAAAACTATCAAAATGAAACATAAAATTTAAAGCAACCATAAAGCATGATATCACATTAAAAAGTTTCAAATAAAGTACCACAAGTCTAAAATTCAAAACGAGAAGTCGGGAATAATCACTCCACATTACAAGTTAATATTTTTACGGTTAGAAATCTATTGATAGATTTGTTATTTAGGTTTTACTTATGGGTCATGTAGTGGGTTTGGTAATGGGTAATTTTAATACTTGGAAAAAATTTTAAAAATAATTTATAGTATAGCTTTATAAAAGTTATATATGTATTATATATAAAAATAATAAATAAAAATGTATAATTTTTATTCGAATTTCGAATCGAATCGAATTTGAAATTATAAATTCGTATTCGATTTACTTGACTCGAATTGAATCAAATTCGAATTCTTATAATCGAAACAAATTCTTGATAATCGAATCGAATTTAAACGAATTTTGAATTTTTCGAATTCGAAACGAATCCTGAACACCCTACTTCTCCCATAAGTTAATGTTTCATATAGATTCCTATGATTGAACAATTTATCCCTAAAAACTGTTCTAAATGATTACTGAAACATCCCAAACATAAAATCATAAATGACACTATTTTGCAAGGCCAAATAAAACTTTGGCATGATTGATGATACTGAATTGGCCATACAATTTACATCATATCAAGTTTCAATGATTGAGATTTGACACATAAACGAAATAAAAATTAAATATATATTATTATTGTTTTAAATTTGTATCTTTGACACATAAACCATCAATCTTATTCAATTGTCAAAGAGATGGACACAAATGCTATCAAAAATGAACTTATTGGAAACATAATCCATAGAATTAGTAGATTGGTTTTCCATGGCTTTATCGTCTAGTGGCATTTTGGTGGTGGGATAAAACTTTGGGACCAATAGGTCCTGGGTTCGATTCCCACAAGAGAGGTTTTTCTCATATTTATTGGGTTTCCTCCTGAATTGGTGTATAGTCATTATGCCCAGTGGAGATGGATATGATCGGGTGGTTCTACTGGTGGCATGATAATACTCCAGTGGTCCGTCAGTGATCCAAATTTGGTGTTAAAAAAAAAGAATTAGCAAATTGGTCATGTGAACCATTAGACTCTATGTACTATGGTCTAGCAATTGATGGACAAGGTACCCACCCTTGGGACCATGAGGAAGGAGTAGGGAATAGGGATGGACCCATGATGTTAAATGGCTAAAGGGCACCAACCCATGTGAATAGAGCCACAACTAAATGATGGGGTGTCAAAGGGCATGGGTTGATTTTCAAGAAGTCAAGATCGATATTTGTTGGGACGTCAACTTGGTTGTTTTTATTTGTTGATATTTTTTCCTTATGAGTTGGTAACGGAGTAATTATTATCTACCTTGAAAAAAACCATTACCAAACATTAAAAATATTGAAGTAAGCCTAAAGAATAACAAAAACTAATTAAGTCGAATCACCAAGTGAATGGCTTAATCAACGAACCTTGCTTGAAGAAAGTACGTCAAAATTGAACAAAATCGATGAACCATGCTTGAAGAAGGTACGCCAAAACTGAACAGTGTGGGCCAAAAGAAGAATTTAAGAAATAGAAAAGGGTTATTGAATTTTGCAACTATGTGTGTAAATGAGCATAGTCAAGCCCGGATTCAAGCTCGCCTTGTTTTGAGTCCTATGTCTAATGATCAAGTTTAGTCATATGTGATTCTATAACTTGACCCAGTAGCGGAGCTAGCCCATTAATTTAGGAGTATCCCGATTTTTTTTACCGTGTAATCTTACAATAATAATAAAAAACGATAATAAATAAATAAAGTAAAATAAATACTTAATAGATTATTGTTTGGGTCTTGGGCTAACTTTATCAAATATATTTAGGGTCTCCTCTCAATTCTAATATTATTAAAATTTGGGCTTATTTTATTATTATGGCTTAATTATTATTCTACAAGTTTTCCGGTTGTAAAATGTTTGTCCTTATAAAAAATGAGATTTTAGTAATATCAAGTATCATATTTTTTGTTAGGGGTATCCTCGTACTTTTTATACGCCCCGCTTGCGGTATGCGCATATAATGTATATATGTGTTGGCCATCGGGGGGCAAAAGTAAAAGTGCACTAATTTTAACGTTATTTTACTAATTTCGTGAAAATAACGTTAAAAGTGGAGGACGGTTAATCATGCATCATGTGGTGGCGTTGATAGCTGAAAGACAAAAGGGTACATGCACTAATCGGTCTTTGTCCCGATTGCCGAGTGTTATGTGCCTTATGTCCAAGGCTTGATGCAAAACTACTATCGAGCCGGGGGTCTCACTGGAAGCAACCTCTCTATTCCTACTGGGTAGAGGTAAGGCTGTCTACATCTTACCCTCCTCAGACCCTACCTTTGCTTTGCTATTGGTGGGATTTACTGAGTATGATGATGATGATGATCCTCGTACTTTTTAGGGGTATTATTTATATAAAATCGGAAAAAAAAACGCTACGAATATGAGGTTGAGCTGTAGCCCATGCTACGGCTCCTAACATTATAGTTCCGCCCCTAACTTGACCCGACTCATTTAACATATTTATGTCATATGTGGAGAGTTCAAATGAGAAGAAATTCTTTGTAAGAAGAAAAAAGAAGAAATTTCAACCAATAGTAATGCTTCATTTAATATTTGTACTTAATGTAACTACAAGGGTATATTGGTAAACTTACATACATCATTAATTGGTAGTTTCATCTTTAATAACTAACTATATTAAATTTGTAACTTATTTTTAAGATATATATTTTTCTCAAAAAATAAAAATAAAAATTCATTTATAGTGTAGGATAAATTACGAGGCGTGTAGGATAAATTTCAATATGTGTAGGATAAATTTTGAAATGTGTAGGATAACTTTTGATGTGTGTAGGCAAATTTTTTTAGTGTGGAGGATGATAGTCTTAATGACTAATTAATTAGTCAAACATAATAATAAATGAGATGAGAAAAAAACTAATTAATGTTTTACAATTGTACCCTTTTGTTCTTTTTATTCTTAATAAAATTTTTTTCTCAAATGAACCTTCCCCTTATGTCATATTTATATATTATATAAATACTATTATATTTGTATAAGTAATATAATCATTTTGTGAGTCTAACCAATCATAAGCTCCAATTCATTTATTAAATTACTTCCTATTTATGTTCAACCATAGACTTTTCTATGATTCAAGTTTTTAGTAAACAAATAAATAGAGATGTTTATGAACAAAGCAACTCATTTATTCATTTACAATAACTTTTGTGATGTAAAAGAACTTAAAGAACATATAAAATTGCACAAAATAAAGATATGTATTCTCAAACTACACAATATACCTTTCATTTTAAAAATAATCTAAAGCAATCTTTAACTTGATATTTTGTTACGAGGATCAACCTTTTATACTAACACTATTAAGTTTGTTGATATGCTTTGCATCTGAGGGCTTTTTATCATTTTAAAGCTTATTTTTTTTATTTTTTGTTTTAACCTAAAGATTTTGTCAGATTCTTTTTTTTTTTTTTACTTTTTCTTTATTTCTCTTATTTTTTTTAAAGTTAGAACCAATTATAAGTGTTTTTTATGATTAAGAATCCTGTAAAAAGTGGGAAGTGTGTGAGAAATGTAGGAAGGAACATGATGATGACATGTGAGATTAATTAAATATTGAGATTAAGGGTATTTGGGTAATTTCATGCAAAATTTAATTAATTTCAAGACACTAATTAATAGATAAAATACTGCCAATGATCTCTCGATGAAGTGGTAGAAGGCTTGCATTTCTTTTGAGAGATGCAGGTTTAACTCCCACTTGGTGCAGAGTAAGGTGGACAATGATAGGATACCCAGGGAAACCTGGGTTGGATCCTTGAGCCAAACGAGATTTACTGGTAATTTCACCGTCGTGTCTACGGGCGGGTGGGTTACTGGGTTTTCCCTGGAATTGGTGGTGGACTCGGGTTACTCTCGGAGTACTCCGTTTGTCCAGTGGGTGCTCCGAGAGTGCTTGGGATTGATTGTGTTGGCCGTTAAAAAAAATAGATAAAATATCATGTAACCGCTTTAGTAGTAATTTTAAGAGATAAAATTTTATTTTTTTACATGATATCCAATACTGTTCTTCATCGACATTATGTGTGGTGTTTTACACCTTCTATTCCAGTAGATCTTCGTCGTACGGTGTTTTAAACATGCGTTCATGGTGTTTTACACTTTCATTCCCGTAGTTGTTCTTCATATGGTGTTTTACACCTGCAATCTAGTAGATATTCTTCGTATGGTATTTTACGCCTGCATTTACATTTGCATTCATGGTGTTTATACCCGCATTCTAGTAGATGTTCTTTGTGTGGTGTTTTAAACATGTATTTCAATAGGCTTCATGCATGCTATACGTAGTTTTTTTCTTCTATATAAATATAGTAATATAGTGCTCATATTAAAGGTAAAAAACCCGTTATCATGGTGTAATATTTTTTTCTAAAAAAGTTATATATAAAAGTTATTGACATTCAAAAAAAGATGGGTGAAACTTTCATGTGCATTAAGATTGATAACAATTTCTTTATTAAACAACGTAATATAAAAAGACACTATTATCTCTAATCTAGTCAAATTAGTAAAAAAAAAAAAACATAAAATACATTTTACGCCCTTTTTTAATCTCAATCATTAACCATTTTGACTAAGAGCATTCACATCCATTCCACCATAGTTTCACCCTAAATTACACTAAAAAACACTACATTTTATCACTTCTTTTCAATTAAATAATATTTTTTATACCTTTATCATTATCTTTTCTCTCTCCTCCACTCATAATCACTTTCAAAATATATTAAAAAATTATAGGGGGTGAACAGTATCCCTCCAAATATACAGATGAACAATAACATTTTTTCTCTCCTCCACTCACAATCACTTTTTATACTCTTTTTATTTTAAAAACTGCACACACAGAATTTAGTGAAATAGATGTGAATGCTCTAATTCACCTTATCCCTTTAAGTAATTATTACTATATATATATATAGTAACATTTACAGCATGCTCTTGTCTACAGTAACAAAAAATGCTTCCATTTTAGAGATATTTATGATAATACCATTTCTTTAATTTCCAATCTTATTTTTCTAGAAGAAGTAGTATCGAATGGCTATCCCGCCCCCTAGCTCAGTTGGGAGGAGGCCGGGGGTTTGCCAATGGCCACCCCGGTTCGAATCCCAGCGTTTGCGGTTAGGGGGTTGGGACGTCCCGATGATAGATCGTCTCCTACCGAGGCATGGAACGGTCTTGAGGGCAACCCGGTTTTACCCAGCTGTTACCCCAGCGAGTCTCTCGTGTGGGGGCAGTATGGTTTCCGGGCGGAAGTCAGCTCACGCGGCAGGCCGGGGCCCAATCGAACATCGCGTCCGCAGATGCGGGGTTGACGGGGGAATGTCTTTGACATAAACCCGGTGACCACTGGTCCAGTACATAGAAAGTCACCTTCCAAAAAAAAAGTAGTATCGAATGGCTTTTTTTTCGTGTTTTTTGTTTTGTCTTGTCTTGTAGTGTGGTTTATACTTTTAGTCTCTCAGGTTTGTATATTTCATTTTTGGATTTGAAAGTTTTGTTTGGGTATTTAAATTAAAGTTTTCTCTAGAAATTCGAGTTGTCTATATATTATGTCGGTTCACAGTATAAGTTCACATTTGTCTTTGTTTACGTTTTACGTTACGTGGCGGTAGAAATTCGCGTTTTTGTTTTACGATTTTTTCAGTTTTAGTCGTCGTTTGCTTATTTTACTAAGCATGGTTTTACGACCCCCGCACCTGCAACGCGAGGGTTAAACACTAGTATAATAACAATTTCCGTAGGTCTTAGAAACAGTGAGACAGGGCTAACTTGCGCTGCCTATAAAAATTATGAAAGTGCCCTGCATGAAAACATACAATATTGCCATTTCATCCTTTAAAAAAAAAAAAAAAAACAATTAATCAAGGAACAAACATAGAAGCACAGGGTACATGCACAAGTCCACCAGACCACCACCACCTTACGACACCTTATGCTTTTGTATTTCTTTCGTTTACTATACTCTCCTAAAATTCCAAATGTCCATGTTAATAGAACTCTCATAAAATTCTAAATGTTCCTGTTTATTTCATTATAGCATTTACAAAATTTACTCTAGGACCATAATATGGATAATATACGGATTAAAATATATTTATACTAGGTTAGAACCCCGTGTATTACACGGGTTGAATAAATGTAATTTTATATACCAAATAATAAAAAATATATCTTTAAAAATCTCGTTTATTACACGAGTTGAATAAATGTAATTTTATATACCAAATAATAAAACAATATATATTTAAAAATCTCGTTTATTACTTGGGTTGAATAAATGTAATTTTATATATTAAATAATAATAAAAGTTACGTATTGTACGGGTTGAGTAAATTTAATTTTGTATATTAAATAATGAAAAAAATAACATTTTTAAGAACCTCATTTGTTATACGGGTTGAGCACATGAAATTTTATACACCAAACAATAAAAAGCTATATCTTTATAAACCATGTGTATTATATGGATTGAATAAATCTAATTTTATTTACTACATAATAAAAAAAAGTTATATTTTTAAAAAAACCCCGTGTATTACACGAGTTGCATAAATGTAATTTTGTATAGTAAAAAATAAAAATATTATATTTTTAAAAAACCTCGTTTATTACACGGGTTGAATGAATCTAATAAAAATTTATATCTTTAAAAAAACTAACGGATATACTCGATATACGATGGATGGGGTCATTGCGGTGATGGTTCTTATAAATGTCACGTAAACATAGCGATTACCGTATTTAACACGAAAATAAAAGTATAAAGCCAATAAACATTGATTAACATTTTTGTTTACCCCTTATAAACATTTTTGAAATAGGTTCTACCCTTAACTACTTTAGTTTAATAAAATAAATAAATCATTTACATTATATTAATTTATATTTAGCGTATATCTTTTGTTAACTTCAGGATAAATAACTTTGAAATCTGATAAATATTTTAAATTATAAACCATGTGTATTATATGGATTGAATAAATCTAATTTTATATACTACATAATAAAAAAAAAGTTATATTTTTAAAAAACCCCGTGTATTACACGAGTTGCATAAATGTAATTTTGTATAGTAAAAAATAAAAATGTTATATCTTTAAAAAACATCGTTTATTACACAGGTTGAATGAATCTAATAAAAATTTATATCTTTAAAAAACTAATGGATACTCGATATACGATGGATGGGGTCATCGCGGTGATGGTTCTTATAAATGTCACGTAAACATAGTGATTACCGTATTTAACACAAAAATAAAAGTATAAAACCAATAAACATTGATTAATATTTTTGTTTACCCCTTATAAACATTTTTGAAATAGGTTCTATCCTCAACTACTTTAGTTTAATAAAATAAACAAATCATTTAAATTATATTAATTTATATCTTTTGTTAACTTCATGATAAATAATTTTGAAATCTGATAAATATTTTAAATTATTATATTATCTCCTATACGAATTGTTTAAATTTATATTAAATTTAATTTTATAATTATCTTTTAACTGATATTAATTATCTATAAAAGTAGATGACTTCAATGAATGACATGTGTCCTTCAATTGATTTCTTTTATTAGACCATGCGTAGTGGGCAAGATCCACCCTTGGGCGTTTTGCTTCATGTGGTAGCCCAGTCAGCAATGGGCATTATTAGGTGTTTTTCTAAAATGGGTGTAGTGGGGATGTCGGCATTATGTTAAAAGGGTGTAGAGAATTAAATATAAATAAAAAAACCAACCAAAAAAGCTATTGGCCAAAAAAGAGGAAGCTCAACTGTGATTGGCCAAAAAATTGCCCCAAAAGCGTGATTAAAAACACGCCTAAACAAAAAAAAATGCCAAACACGCCCATGCGTAGTGGTTGCTCGGTGTGATTGGGCGATATTGGGCACAAAAAACGCCCCTTTGGGCAACCACTACGGGTGGTCTTATATAGTATAGATTGGTTTATATATGAACTAGGTTATAACCCCGTGTATTACACGGGTCGAATAAATGAATTTTATGTACTAAATAATAAAATAATATATCTTTAAAAACCTCTTTTATTGCACGGGTTGAATAAATATAATTTTATATATTAAATAATAAAAAGTTATATCTATAAGAACCATATTGTATGGGTTGAATAAATATAATTTATATACCAAATAAAAAAAGTTATATCTTTAAAACCGAGTGTTTTACACGAGTTGAATAAATGTAATATTGTTTACCAAATAATAAAATAATACATCTTTAAGAAACCTCATTTATTACACGGGTTGAATAAATGTAATTTTATATACCAAATAATAAAAAAGTTACATCTTTAAAAATATGTGTATTACACAGTTTGAATAAATGTAATTTCCATTACTAAATAATAAAAAAAATATATATCCTTAAAAAAAACCCGTGTATTGTTCGAATTGAATAAATCTAATTCTATATATCAAATAATAAAAATTTATACTTTAAAAAACCTCATCTATTACACGGGTCGAATAAATGTAATTTTGTGTAGTAAATAATAAAAAGGTATATCTATAAAAAAAACCACGTGTATTACACGGGTTTAATAAATCTAATTTTATATACCAATAATAAAAAAAGTTAAATCTTTCAATATACTAATGGATAATACTCGATACGCGATGGATATGGTGATTGTGAAGATAGTTCTTGAAAAGAAGATATGTTATTCAAGAAGCAAATCAACATCTATTTGAGTGATAAAATGTTGGTACAATTCCGACAAATTGATTTATAAATTATGTAATAGAATTGACATAATAATTTTTTTAGTAATGAAAATAAAAATATTTCATATATTAATACAAAGTTTGGTTTTCGTGATAAATAATTTGTTTTATTTAAAAATATCTTAAATTAACAATTTAAGTTTTAGAATCATATTTTATTAGAAAAATAGAAGAATGGTATTCAAAATTTAAAGTTGGATGAAATTTAATATTAGCTCATTATTCATTTATGATAGGTCTTACACATTAATGTTTTATTATATAGTATAGTATAAATATAAATATATATTTATATTGATATAAATAGATTATTATATTGTAGTAAAATTTGTTAAAAAAAAGTCTCAATAAATTTAACCCTTTATTTAAAACTTGTAAATGTAGAAATGATAAATAATATTAGTTAATTTTATTTTAAGTTTCGTAAAATCTATTTGATACAAAACTAAACAAAACGTTTAAATATGTAGTTAATATCAAGAGTAAATTACGATTTTGGCCCCTGTGGTGATATTACTTTTACCCTTTTAACCAAAAAACGAATCTTTTAACATCTAAGTCCACAACGTCTTTTCTTCTAACCCTTTTGGCCCCTACCAAAAGGGTTAGAAAAAAAGACGTTGGGGTCCAAAAGGGTTAGAAAAAAAAGAAGTTAAGGGCTCAGATGTTAAAAAATTCCTTTTTGGGGTAAAAGTGATATAACCACATGGGCCAAAATCGTAATTTACTCTAATATCAAATTAGACAACTAAGTTTGAATTTGAAGTAAATA
Organism: Helianthus tuberosus; assembly: GCA_030545235.1. NCBI lineage: Eukaryota > Viridiplantae > Streptophyta > Magnoliopsida > Asterales > Asteraceae > Helianthus > Helianthus tuberosus. The sequence continues at coordinate 33,017,796 of CM060400.1, forward strand.
GGTAAATATAAAAGTAATAATTAAACTAAATAATATTTAGTAGGAGTATTATCTATTATTAATTAGAAGAGATTAAATTAAAATTATAATTATCCATAAGAATTATCTATAAGACATGACCTAATATGATGACAAGTGTCCTCAAAGTGGTTTCTTTTATTATATGTATAGATGTGAGTGTATAATTAAAATCTATATCAGTAATAAAATATTAAAATAACGAAAATTGTTTTTTATTTATTATTATCATCATTATTTTAGATTTGGGTTACATCTCTATATTTATTATTATTATTATTATTATTATTATTATTATTATTATTATTATTATTAATTTTAGAGTTAATTGCCCGGATGGTCCCTGTGGTTTCACGTTTTTTCACGTTTAGTCTCCATCTTTTGAAAATAGCAGGTATGCTCCCTATGGTTTGTTATTTTGTCACTCGGATAGTCTCCTGAGTAGATGTCAGTTAGTTTGGAAATAGCAGGTATGCTCACTATGGTTTGTCATTTTGTTACTCGGATAGTCCCCTGAGTAAATGTCGGGGACTATCCGAGTAACAAAATGAAAAACCATAGGGAGCATACCTGCTATTTCCTAAAGGTGGGGGATTAAACGTGAAAAAACATGAAACCACAGGGATCATCCGGGCAATTAACTCTTAATTTTATAGTATTTTCTAGATTGTGTTCTACTGGTAATATGCCAAATTATACATGTATATTACAAACTATCGACCATATCACATAGGCTAATCGATCCATGTAAAACACGTGTTGACATTATTTTGAACATATTACAACAATTATTTTAAAGGTTTCTTCGGTTGTTACATTAAGATTATACCAACACCATAATAAACCGAACTGATAACCAGGGGCGGACCTACCTCTTTGGTAGGGGTAACCCCCGCTACCCCTTGGTCGGAAAAAAATTGGAAAAATTAGTGTAAATTTTGGAAAAATTTGACGTTTTTTCGATTTCCTTACGGCTTATTTATAACGCGTTACCCCTTGGTCGGAATCCTAGATCCGCCACTGCTGATAACAATCGTATTTCCGCGCAACGCGCGGGCTAACTTCTAGTTTATTAAAGTTATTGTCTTCTTCAACCTAACCTTACGATATTATTCGAAGAAACGTTCCCAACTAAAATTTCCAATTACTCCAAACTTTCCGTCAAATAACTCCAATGTATACATCTTGTTTCTTTCCGACAAACTGCTAACACTAGCAAATCGAAGATAAATCGAAACCCCATCTCTCACACCCAAAAATCTAAGAAAACAGAGCAAACTGGAAGTCCAAACGGTAGTTACTATGGGTTTGATTCGTGAGGGGAGAGGTTGAGAGAGAGGTGGTGATGATGGCTGCCTGGCATGGAGTTTCAAATAGACTTATGGGGCCGCGAACAGAGTCTTGGGATATCGATGTGCGTCGAGCGTGGAAGCGGTGGTGTCGCCGTAGGTGGTAGATGCAAAATAGATTGTATGTACATAATTAGATTTGTATGTTTTTGAAACGTTTGTGGTAGATGCTAAACGACGTTGCAGAAGCGGTTTGAGGCGGCGTTTGTGGTGAATCACTGGAAATGATAGGAGATATAATGAGAAATATTTTTTTGAACGGTGTACGGTTAGGATGTCGCTAACCGGGTTAGTAGTTAGTATGTTAGGCTACGGGCTGTGGTATAAAACCCCCTAGGGGCTTTATCACGCCATCTCAACGCCATGTCAACGCCAAGTCACACAGGGGCTTTAAAGCCCATTCCTTTAACTTGTATGGTGTGGTATAAACCCCCCTAACCTATAGCGCCCCCCTTTAAACAAAAATTGACCAAACATTCCTCGATCTCCTCATAGCGGCTCGTTAGCATCATGGCGGAAGGGGTATTGCACTCCCCTTTAGCGGCGGCGGTATGGCGGTTGGCGCCATGCCACACCCTCCGGCCTTAGTATCACCAATTTAATATTAAAATCCCTTTTGCCTGGATTTGAACCCAGGACTTACAAGAGAAGCAAAGCTTCTCACCTATCCATTAACCACTAGCCCAAAAGATCATTGGTACAACTAGAATATGAAGAAAAAAAGGGAGACAAATGAGATTGAGGTGACTTGAATTATTTTTTGGATTAATCAAAAGAAAGATATGAAGAAAATTTGCTATATATTTTTTTCACTCACACTATTTAAAAGAAAAACTTAAAAAATCCATGCTAACAGTTATATAAAAAAAATCTGAAATCTTTAGGATAAAACAAAAAATAAATAAGCTTATAAAATGACTAAAAAGCCCTCACATGCAAAGTATGTGAGGTGACTTAACCAAGAAACTTAACTGTGTTAGTCTAAAAGGTTGATCCCTGTAACAAATTGTCAAGTTAAAGGTTGGTTTGAGCGATTTTTGAACGAAAAGATATAGCGTGTAGTTTTGGGAACACATAAAAGTTGTTTTATGAAATTTTATCTAAACAATATTAAAAGAACTAAAACAAAGGTTTTAAAAATAGTAAAGTCCTTTTTGAGTCTCTGTGGTTTGGCCATTTTAACTACTTGAGTCCAAAACCTAAACTTGTCTTGATTTGAGTCCCAGTGGTTTCTAATCTTAACTTCTTGAGTCCAAAACACAAACCATGTTAGATTTTCTTAGTTAAATTATTTGAAATTACCAAAATACTTACCATTAAATCTTAACACACCTGCAAACTCATCTACTCACACACACACACACACACACACACACACACACACACACACTTATCTCTCTATATATCTTCGATCGGCTGGCTGAAGAAAGGAGGCAGGGATGACAGTGATGTATGTGGCTGTGAATGGTGACTGTTATGGGTTTAGCAGTGATTATAGATGGTGGTTCATGGTAATGTTGATATTGATGGTGGGGTTATTGGTAGGTGGTAAGGGTAAATGCATATGTATATATTTAATTTTTATTTTTAGTGGTAAGGGTATTTTGGTAATTTCATAAAATTTAATTCAGAAAATCTAACAAAGTTTGTCTTTTGGACTTAAGAAGTTAAGAATATAAACCACTGGGACTCAAATCAAGACAAATTTAAGTTTTGGACTCAAGTAGTAAAATGACCAAAGTACAAGAACTCAAAAAGGACATTACTCTTTTAAAAATAGGGTTATTGGATTTTATCACCCCCAACTATTGGCCTTTGGACGTTGCCACCCGCAACTAACACTTTGACACCCGACACCCCCAACTTGACTTTTTGTTTGCACTGACACCACCCAGTTAAATCTGCACTAACTTGGTTTGTTTTTTGTCCGACGTGCCACAATTTTGCTTAGTCGGAGATTAATATTTGGCGATGATGTGTCATATCCCACTTATAAAACCCTGCATAGCTCATTTTCAGTGATCAAACATAATCGATGATGATGAACACTGAAGAATGAAGCCCTAATCTCTCGAAACTAAGGTACGACTTATCAGAATTCTTGAAATTAGGCATTGTTTTGAGATGTCGGACACAATAGATGTTATGCTTTGGAATGGTGGTCACATTGAAGTAGGATTTGGTCAACCACAGTATATAGCAGGTGAATCAAGGCTTGTTAGAGTAGATGTAGACAACATTTCATACTTTGAACTAGTAGAGTATGCAATGGAATCAGTTTTACAGTTCTAAGGACATGGATATGTATGGGTTGGATGCAAATGATGGGGGACTTCATCACTTTGAGAATGACAAAGATTTTTGCACTTGGCTGCTAAGGTTTTGAAGTGGATTGAACCATTTATGGAAGTACTTATCCAACAAGGTCCAATAATGGCAGATGAAGCCCACTCCTGTTCCAGGCCCACTAACCCAGCTGCCCAGCCCAATGAACAAAAAGCCCAATCCAAAACGTCTGCTAGGTCAACTGATAGGGTTTCAGTGGATATAAACAAAGAATCTGGTGATGACCGTGATGATAGTGACTATAATGAAGAAGTTAGATCAGGAGAGTCAACTGAGTATACTGATGATATTGATGACTTAGTTGCAAATAATGTTGATGATGAGGAAGTTTTGGAGGAGGTAATTAGTTCAGAGTCAGATAGAGAGGACTTGGAATGAAGACAGTCACAAGATGCAGTTAGAAAGGCTAGTCAAATTGATTGTGAAGCAAAAAATAGTTGTTTGATGAATACTTACAGGAGAAAGAAACAGAGGTAAAGTTACATGAAACTAATGATGCAGTGGGTTCACATATAGAGGGGTACATTATGTTGGTGCATACGTCTGTTGACTTCGTCTTGAATCGAGTCTTGTAATAGAATGATTAGATCAGGGCACGTAGTTCAAGAAATCTAGGGTTTGTGTGTGAAAGGTTAATTTCGCATGAAATAGGATCTAGCTATTTCGCACGGAATAGCAATCAGCTATTTCGCACGAAATAGCAGTTGTTAATTCCATGCGAAAATTACAACCCCTATAAATACCCTTGATGTGTTTTCATTTATAACGTTCATGTTTCCGGTACCGAAGTGCTGCCTACGTGTCTACTGATCTGTAAACGTGTTAAATCAATAAAACAAGACAATTAAGAATGAATCAAGCTGTTACAAAGTCTAATCAATGAATTCCGCCTCTGATTAGATCGAGAACTCTTCTGAGAGACTCATTTCGATCGTCTCACGATCCTACATGTGGTATCAGAGCTCAGGAGGAAGAGTTCTTACCAAAATCAGCTTGTTTTCTTCTAAAATCTGACTTCTACACCTTCTTTTACAAAATTCACAAGATTTCACGGTTAAATTGGATTGAATTTCAAACATATCATGCGAAACAGTGTTTTAATGAATCCTTGAAAGAATTGGACTTAAATTCGATCTAAAAGTGATAAAATTGATAATTTTGTTTGAAAATGGTTTCGGATTAAGTGACGTCAGCACTATTTCGTACGAAATTACTTGTTTGGAACTCAGTTCCTATGAAATCAACCCCTTATTTCGCACGAAATAGGCAATCTCGCACCAAGTTGTCATTTCGCTTGACTATTTTCACACGAAATAGCAATTCCGTTTGAAAATTGTATTTCGTGTGAAAATTGATTTCGCTTGAAAGAGGTTATTTCGCACCAAAAGTTGTATTTCGTGTGAAATTGTTTATTTCGCACCAAAACTGATTTCGTTTGAAACTCTTCATTTAGCATAAAGTGTTTTCATTTGAACTCATATTTTGTGTGAACCTTCATTGTTGTTTGAACGTTGTTGACTTTGTGATACAGATCACTGAATCATGGAAGAGGAATTCTACAATGCGTTTACTACACCAGTTGCTCCTGTTACAGCTGCTGAAACTCTTTACAGTGAGAATGAAACGGGAACTTATCAAAAACCGCCGAAGCTTATGTATATTGAAGATTTTAGAGGAAGGCAAAATCGATTTGAGAATTGGGTGCAAGCTTATAAGTTTGACGCATGGTGTTCATTAGATAAAGATTATGAGAAACCTAAAAATGAACGTGGGATTGAAAAAACTTTCAGTGACTATTCAGAGATTGAAAAATTGAAATACACTAGTGAAAATTGACGATCAGTATTCTTCAACAAGCAGTTAAAGAAGATATCTTTGTTTTGCTCCAACATGAGGGTACTGCTAGATCAATTTGGACGGCATTGATTCAAAAGTTTAAAGGAAATGCAGATATGATCAAGAACAAAAAGGCTTTACTAAAGAAATCATTTGATATGTTTGTAGCCTTGGAAGGTGAAACAACAAAAAAAACCATTGATAGATATTGTCATTTGGTTTTGGAAATGGGAAGATTAGATATAAAGAAAGATGATGAAGAATGGGTTGATAAGCTAGCCGATGCATTACCACATCAGAAATGGGGAACTTATTTGTTGATCTTAAAGCACATGAGAAAGTCTGAAAATATGAATCTGGCAAAGTTTATTTAAGAAGATTGAAGAGCACGAGTTAGATATCCAGAAAATGGCAATCATGAATAATCCAAATGCTCAATAAGATGTCAGTTTATACTATAGAGAAAATAAATTTGAAACTACTCCGAGTCCAAAGATTTAGACTGGTTTCAGTGCTGATAGTTCTTCTGGAACAAAGGGTAGTACTGTGACTCAAAGTGGTGGACATTCATCTTCGTATTCAAGCTTTGATCCAAATTATACAACACCAAGTCCTCAACGACAGAATTCAACGAACCTGCAATGCAATGTCACCTTGAACATTCAAAATGGTCAAAATTTTTCTCCGAAAATAGCTAAGCAACACATGGCATCACTCGTTGCTATGTTGGAATCATATGAAAGTTTGATTGCTGGCAGAATTGGAAATCTGATGCTTACCAAAGAGGATTATGACCAAATTGATGTGGAGGAACTTGAGTTGATGGATGTCAAATGGTGTTTAGCCAGTGCTGTTAGAAGGGCAGAAAAATTTCAACAAATCACTAGTAGAGATGATTTCAGTGAATTGTCTAAATCTTCGATAGGGTTTGTGTAACAACTCTCATTAAAAGTCCTAATTATTATTTTAATTTGGCCAATAGGGAACCTTAATTGAGAAACCCAAGTAATTCTGAACAAACCCTAAAAATTTCAAAACATTTAGAATTAGGATTAGGGCCCCTAAAACTAAAGGGGGGTAAACCCTAACTTGATAATTATCTCTAAAATGCGTTGTATAGGTTTCAAATTAACGAACTGTCAATTCATCAAGCCTATACTAGTGACAAGGCTACCCTAGAGTAGATGTGCACCCCAGGCGAGTCACGACATCATCATCATCATCTTCCGCGACACGCGGGGGAACCCAACTTCACGTATAAATACTGGGCATTGGGACTTGAATTATGTCTTTGGAACGACGTAAATTCGAGTTACGTAGATTGAGTTATCACAGAAACAGTCCACTAAACACACACAATCACTAATTGCTGCCACAATCAGGGTAATAACTCGATCACTATTACGATTCAACGTCCGATCGATTATAACTATCCAACGATTGTTTAAGTGCCGCTCAAATTGAGTTTATACTTTGTTATTCATCGTGATTTCAACTTGAATGTTTGAGTGCTGTTCGAATTCGGACTATACTCTGTCATTCGTTGTGAATCCGCTGAATTGTTAAGTATTGCACTTATAAATCATTGTGAAGGTTTAATCTCGTGAATTGTCGTAACTGCTATACTAGTTACTAACCGGTTTATGTGTGCATTGTTATTTAAATTAGGTTAATCAAGGCTAATCAGTAGGCTTATACTCTGCTCGTTAAATTTACAATGTGAGTCATTCTCTTTTTATCAAATTACTTTTGAAATCATGTTTATTTTCAAAGATTATAATTACAGTGATTAAGTTTATGTAATCACCCAAGTTACAGCCGGTATGTGGGGTTTTGTATACATTACTTGATAACCGTCACTATTGGACAACGAGTTAGCCAATGAGTGATATGACCATAGTCACAGACACCATCGGGCAAAGAGGCTATCGATGGATGTTCGAGTGACAAGTACTGTGGGTAGTTGGTTTGATATCTAAAACATTGTAATCTCTCTTAATACTGTAAATTATAACAAAAGTGTCGTTTTAGCAAAATGAATGATTCACTCGGTATTTCCCTGCTGACAAAACCTTTTTCAAACATGTTTCAGGTGATCTGTTGTGAGCAAAAGAAAAGTGCCGTGGAGCACTACAAGCTTAGAAAAGGGGCTCAATATAAATAAATAAAGAAACATGTTTTGAGAAATAAAGATTTCCCAGTGAAATCACTTTATTGTAAATTATGAGAATTATTCCTATATTATATTATAAACGAGCAGTTTTAATATTAATCGATCCTGTTTAAAAATACTTCCGCTGTCACTTAATTAGATACCACGGGATTTCCTGCCTCGCGGCTCTGGACCGGGTCAAACCGGGGCCGAGGGCCGTGACAGGAAAAGGTGGTATCAGAGCCGCTGATATAAGCTTACTATTGATTTTAGCCTATTAAAGTTATTGAAATTTAATTGCTATTCTGTGAAAACATGTTTTATTAACTGATTAATTGTTGAGTTACAGTATGGGTAAACAAAAGATTTCTGCTATCTACCACAAGTTAGATACTGCACCCACAGAAAAGGGAACCTCTTCCTCCAAACATCCAGCAGATCTGGAAGAAGGGATTTTTGTCCGTAAAGCAAATTATGAAAATCCTCTCACCCAAGATAAAAGGAATTCAATTATTAGGAAGGGACAGGAGAAAATAAAGAAAACCCAGGTCAAGAAAGTGAGGTTTAATCCAGAAATCCAGAAATTAGGCGATAGGTCACCTTGGGAAGACACATTAGATGAAAAATGGGCAAACCTCTACGTGTTAGGTACCGTAGCAGAGAATGCAAATCTCTAAAAATATCAATAAGCCTGGTCTAGTAGAAAATTAATACCCAGTAAATAAATAAATTATAGTGTGTTCACTTTCCTGTAATCTTTTGTACAAACCAGTATGCAATAAAACTTTAATATTTATTTATAAAACTTTGTTCCAAAGTTTTAACTTAACATTTTTGTGCATTTTGCATATATGCTATCCAGCATGAGTGAGATATCAGAAGCATTTCAGAATCTCAACCTCTACCCAGTACCAATTGAAGTCTCCCACGACTTTACTGGTTATATTGCTGACATAGAGGAACCTCTGGAATTCCAAGCTCCACCGCTGGAAAAAGCAAAACCTAAAAAGAAAAGAAGATATGTAGGATGGAGGAAAGTGCGCAGGAGAAAGCCAGCTACTAGGAAACTCCCTAAAATAGAAAACCCTTTAGACAAAGGAAAAGGAATCGAAATCGGAGAAAGTTCTAAACCAGCAGAGATAGAAATCAGGAAAGATTCGAAACAAAAAGGAATAGAAATTGGAGAGAGCTCCAGACAACCTGAAGAAATCACATTTCAAGATGAAATAGACCGTCTACTAGCAAATTGTGATGTCATTAGCCCTATCCATAATAATCTATATCCTTATCGAGCCGAAAACCAACTTCCTGTAAATCTGGAACCAGCTATTCCAGACCCCCTAATCCACACTCGACCTTTAGGCCAAATGGAAGAATGGTGGACAAATGACGGGCAATTCGAAAATATCATCAACAGTCCTTATTCTTTTCTTCCACAGTTTGATCCAGAACCTATCCCCAATCCTCCAATGAGCAACGAAAACTTAGCCGAACTCCGTCAGTTCGGTGAAGAGCTGATAGGTACAGGGAATAGGCTCCGGGAAATGGGGGAACAAATTTCCTGGAAATACGACGAAAGGGAGCGTCGCTACTAAACTGCCAGTTGACCAAAGAATAGTGGGGTTGGGAAGAATGTCTGTATAATAATAATAATAATAGTAGTAGTCAAATATAACTCTGTAAAATGGGAAATAAAACATTGTAAGATAAACAGTGTGTATGGATGCCTATATAATATATAAAGCAGAATAGAAGTCGAAACATCAACGATTTTGGTTATATATCTGTGTTGAAAGATTTTATGTGCTTCTGTGTAATTGTTTTAATTACAATCATTTGATACTAATAGTTATATTTATAATAATTATCAGATGGAAAACGCTAGTAACGAACCAGTAAATGAGGTTAATCAGTCTGAGCAACATCCAGGAGATCAATATATGACTAGACAAGATATCGAAAATATTGTTACTCAAGGGATAGCCAATGCTATTCCAGCTATCGTTGCTGCTGTAAAGAATCCAATCGAACCACAACAAATCATTCCTAGTAAACGTACTCAGGAAGATAATTTTAGTCATAGTGTAAATGGAGGCGGCAATCATGACGATAATAATCCACGACAGGCTCCACCTCCTAAGAAAATGAAAGCTGCAACGCCTGGTTGCACTTTCAAAGAATTTCTTGCTTGCAAACCTGCTGAATTTGCAGGCAATGAAGGAGCAACTGCAGTACTGCGTTGGTTAGAGAAAACCGAAGCAGTAATTGCAATAAGTAAGTGTTCCGAAGAAGATCAGGTTATGTATGCATCAAATTTGTTCAAAGAAGGAGCACTAGAATGGTGGAACACTGTATTACAAGCAAAAGGAAGAAGGATAGCTTATGCTATGAATTGGGAAGAATTTAAAATTCTTGTAGAAAGAAAATATTGTCCTGAATATGAAAAGGAACAAATGGCAAACAAGTTCCTAAACCATCGTATGGTAGGCGTAGAGTGTCGCGGTTATCCTTCGACATTCTTTGAATATGCTAGAGTAGTACCAACACTGGCTTCGCCAGAACCGGTACTCATTTCCCGTTACATTTGGGGATTAATTAGTGAAATTCGTAACATCGTTAAAGCTGCGAGACCTCGCACTATTGACGATGCTATGGAACTAGCTAATACCCTAACTGATGAACTAGTGCGCACAAGAGAAGAAGATCGAAAGAAGGAATTGGCTCAAAAGATTACCCAAGGATTTCATGTGGGTAATAATAATAAGTTCAAGAAAGGAGGAAGGAGACAATCTGCACATCCGCCTTTTTGCAGAAATTGCAAAAAGAATCATTTTGGAAAATGTAATGTAATCTGCAACTTCTGCAAAATGGCAGGACATCGCGAAGAGGAATGCAGAAAGAAAACAAGAGTCTGCTATAATTGCGGAGAAACAGGACATTTTAGACCAGAATGTCCTAAATTGATCAAACCAGCAGACAACAAAGCCAAGACAGCCGACGGAGCTACTAAGAAGAATGTCCGAGCTTTTCAGCTAACCACTCAGGAAGCCGAACTAATTCCTGACGTCATAGCCGGTACGTTCTTGGTCCACAATGTTTATGCAAAAGTATTATTTGACTCTGGTGCAAACCAAAGTTTTATCAATACTTCATTTTGCCAAGCCCTTAACTTACCCTTAACCAACCTTAGGCAAATTTTCACAGTCGAAACGGTAGATGGAAATTCTGTTAACATAAATAAGGTTTTGCAAGAAGGAAAGATAGAACTGTTAGGCCATAAGTTTTCTGCAAATCTGTTACCCATGAAGTTAGCCGGGTTCGATGTAGTGTTAGGAATGGATTGGTTGATAGCCAACCATGCTCGAATCCTTTGTGATAAGAATTCCGTAGAAATCCGTACTCCCACAGGAGAGGTAATTTTAATTTCCGGAGATAAACCACGAAAGCCACTGAAGTTCATATCAGTAATGAAAGTTGCTAGTTATGAACGAAAGCAAGGAATGGTGTATATGATTTCAGTAATCATTAACACTAAAAGTAAGGAACTCCCAGACATCCCTATAGTTTCAGAATACCCAGACATCTTTCCAGAAGAATTACCTGGGTTACCACCTGATAGAGAAGTAGAGTTTAGAATCCATTTAATTTCGGGTACTACACCAATAGCCAAGGCACCTTATCGATTAGCACCCACTGAAATGCTAGAATTGAAAAAGCAGTTAGATGAATTATTAAGCAAAGGATTTATACAACCTAGTTCATCCCCTTGGGGAGCACCAGTGTTGTTTGTGAAAAAGAAAGATGGATCGATGAGAATGTGTATCGATTATAGAGAACTAAATAAAGTTACAATTAAGAATCGATACCCATTACCTAGGATTGACGATCTTTTTGATCAACTTCAAGGCGCTAGGTATTTTTCTAAGATAGACTTAAGATCTGGATATCACCAGTTAAAAGTACAAGAAGAAGACATACCTAAAACTGCTTTCAGAACTAGGTATGGCCATTATGAGTTTACAGTCATGCCCTTTGGACTAACAAATGCCCCAGCAGCATTTATGGACATGATGAATCGGATCTGTAAGCCATACTTGGATAAATTTGTAATCATATTCATCGACGATATACTTATTTATTCCAAAAGTCAGGAAGAACATTGCGAACACTTGCATGCACTCTTAACTTTGTTAAGAAAGGAAAAACTTTATGCCAAATTTTCGAAGTGTGAATTCTGGTTGCAAGAAGTGCAATTTTTAGGTCACATGGTGAATCACGAAGGAATTCACGTAGATCCTGCTAAAATAGAAGCAATCACCAAATGGAAGGTCCCACAAACAGCTATGGAAATTAGAAGTTTTCTAGGCTTAGCCGGATATTACAGACGATTTATTAAGGATTTCTCTAAGATAGCTGTACCTTTGACTAAGTTAACCTGTAAAGCCGCTAAGTTTGAATGGGGACATAAACAAGAAGAAGCTTTTAAGATTTTAAAGCACCGATTGACGAATGCTCCAATTTTAGCATTGCCCGAAGGAACAGAAGATTTTGAAGTATATTGTGATGCTTCAAAATTAGGATTCGGATGTGTGTTGATGCAACGCAAGAAGGTAATTGCGTATGCCTCCCGGCAGTTGAAAAAGCACGAGGAAAATTATACACTCATGACTTAGAATTAGGAGCCATAATTTTTGCCTTAAAAATTTGGAGACATTATCTGTATGGAAGTAAGTTTACTGTTTATACAGATCATAAGAGTTTAAAGTATATATTTGGGCAGAAAGAGTTAAATATGAGGCAAAGAAGATGGATGGAAGTTCTAAGCGATTACGACTGTGATATTCAATATCACGAAGGAAATGCAAACATAGTTGCAGATGCCTTAAGTCGTAAGTATCAGGAAAAACAAAAGCGAGTCCGTGCACTTAGATTAAATCTACAAGTAGATTTAATGGAACAATTAAAGAAAGTTCAGGAAACAACAATCAAGGACAATGCTGAAGGAATGAAAGGTTATATAAAGGAACTAGAGCAAGGAAATGATGGAATTTGGAAATTCCACAAGAAACGAATTTGGGTACCTAAGAAGGGAGAATTAAGAAATAAGATTTTAGAAGAAGCTCATAAATCTCGATATACCGTACATCCTGGTAACAATAAAATGTACCAAGATTTAAGAAATAATTTCTGGTGGATAGGAATGAAAAAGGATATAGCTGAATACGTATCTAAATGTCTTACTTGTTCACAAGTTAAGGCCGAACACCAGAAACCTTCAGGACTACTACAACAATTGGAAATGCCTGTATGGAAATGGGAACTCATAACAATGGATTTTGTTACTAAGTTACCCAAGACCAGAAAAGGTAATGATGCGATTTGGGTAATTGTGGATCGATTAACCAAATCAGCTCATTTTCTACCAATGAAGGAAACCTTTAGCATGGAAAGACTAGCCAAGTTGTACGTAGACGAAGTGGTATCTTTACATGGAGTTCCACTCTCCATTGTATCAGATAGGGATAGTCGTTTCACTTCTCATTTCTGGAAAAGTTTCCAGCTTGCAATGGGAACTCGATTAAAATTAAGCACTGCATATCATCCTCAAACAGACGGACAAAGTGAAAGGACGATCCAAACTCTAGAAGACATGCTTAGAGCATGTGTGATAGATTTTGGTGGAAACTGGGATGATCACTTACCATTAATTGAATTCTCCTATAACAATAGTTATCATTCAAATATTGAAACTGCTCCATTTGAGGCACTTTATGGAAGAAAGTGTAGAACTCCAGTTTGTTGGGCAGAAATAGGAGAAAGTCAATTGTCAGGTCCTGAGATAGTGCAAGAGACGACCGACAAGATTACTCAAATTAAGGAAAGGCTGAAGACTGCTCGAGATCGCCAGAAGAGTTATGCAGACAATAGATGCAGGCCGTTAGAATTCTAAGTTGGAGACAGAGTACTGTTGAAAGTTTCTCCTTGGAAAGGAGTTGTTAGATTCGGTAAGAAAGGAAAGTTAAGTCCAAGATACGTAGGACCATTTCCAGTGATCCAACGTATAGGACCAGTTGCTTATCGTTTACAACTACCAGAAGAGTTAGCCGGAGTACATGATGTATTTCATGTATCCAACCTTAAGAAATGTCTATCAGATGAATCACTGGTAGTACCTCTTCGAGATATAGAGGTAAACGAAAAGTTAAAATTTGTTGAGAAACCTCTTCAAATTGAGGATCGAAAGATCAAGTTTCTCAAACATAAGCGACTAGTTTTAGTCAAAGTCAGATGGGATTCAAAGAGAGGAGCTGAATACACTTGGGAGCTAGAATCAGAAATGAAGAGAAAGTATCCACATTTATTTCAGTAAATCTCGAGGAAGAGATTTTTATTAAGGTGGGGAGAATGTAACAACTCTCATTAAAAGTCCTAATTATTATTTTAATTTGGCCAATAGGGAACCTTAATTGAGAAACCCAAGTAATTCTGAACAAACCCTAAAAATTTCAAAACATTTAGAATTAGGATTAGGGCCCCTAAAACTAAAGGGGGGTAAACCCTAACTTGATAATTATCTCTAAAATGCGTTGTATAGGTTTCAAATTAACGAACTGTCAATTCATCAAGCCTATACTAGTGACAAGGCTACCCTAGAGTAGATGTGCACCCCAGGCGAGTCGCGACATCATCATCATCATCTTCCGCGACACGCGGGGGAACCCAACTTCACGTATAAATACTGGGCATTGGGACTTGAATTCTGTCTTTGGAACGACGTAAATTCGAGTTACGTAGATTGAGTTATCACAGAAACAGTCCACTAAACACACACAATCACTAATTGCTGCCACAATCAGGGTAATAACTCGATCACTATTACGATTCAACGTCCGATCGATTATAACTATCCAACGATTGTTTAAGTGCCGCTCAAATTGAGTTTATACTTTGTTATTCATCGTGATTTCGACTTGAATGTTTGAGTGCTGTTCGAATTCGGACTATACTCTGTCATTCGTTGTGAATCCGCTGAATTGTTAAGTATTGCACTTATAAATCGTTGTGAAGGTTTAATCTCGTGAATTGTCGTAACTGCTGTACTAGTTACTAACCGGTTTGTGTGTGCATTGTTATTTAAATTAGGTTAATCAAGGCTAATCAGTAGGCTTATACTCTGCTCGTTAAATTTACAATGTGAGTCATTCTCTTTTTATCAAATTACTTTTGAAATCATGTTTATTTTCAAAGATTATAATTACAGTGATTAAGTTTATGTAATCACCCAAGTTACAGCCGGTATGTGGGGTTTTGTATACATTACTTGATAACCGTCACTATTGGACAACGAGTTAGCCAATGAGTGATATGACCATAGTCACAGACACCATCGGGCAAAGAGGCTATCGATGGATGTTCGAGTGACAAGTACTGTGGGTAGTTGGTTTGATATCTAAAACATTGTAATCTCTCTTAATACTGTAAATTATAACAAAAGTGTCGTTTTAGCAAAATGAATGATTCACTCAGTATTTCCCTGCTGACAAAACCTTTTTCAAACATGTTTCAGGTGATCTGTTGTGAGCAAAAGAAAAGTGCCGTGGAGCACTACAAGCTTAGAAAAGGGGCTCAATATAAATAAATAAAGAAACATGTTTTGAGAAATAAAGATTTCCCAGTGAAATCACTTTATTGTAAATTATGAGAATTATTCCTATATTATATTATAAACGAGCAGTTTTAATATTAATCGATCCTGTTTAAAAATACTTCCGCTGTCACTTAATTAGATACCACGGGATTTCCTGCCTCGCGGCTCTGGACCGGGTCAAACCGGGGCCGAGGGCCGTGACAGGTTGACAAATCAATGGTTACGTGTTTCCGTTGTCAAGAAAAAGGTCATTTTAAGCGTGAATGCAAAAACAAAGAAGCAAATGGAAGACAAGATCAGTCTGGAAAGAACAATTATTATCAAAAATCAATCTTTCATCAAATTGAACAACAACCGTCATCGTCCTGTGCTCTTGAAGATGGAAAGAAGAAAGCATATCTTGTAAATCAAGATGATGAAAAGGTTGCAGAGGGTTTTAGCTGGGACAAATACATTCCGGCTAATTCAGGACTTGTTGCTAGAATCTTGGAAGAATAAGAAGTCAAAAGAACGAAGATCTTGAGATCATCAGAAAGTGATGATGATACCGATGACGAGGAAGAGTACATTAATAATGCAAGAAAAAGTTTAGACTTATTTAGTTTTAATTTGCTTTTTGCAGATAAAATTGAAAAATTGAAAGAGAAAAGAGCTGCTCGATTGAAAAGAGAATTGGAAGAATTTGAAATCAGAAAATTTGCTGAAGAAAAGGTGAAATTAGAAGCTAAAAAAGCAGAAGTTGAAGAAAATTCGAAAGAAAAGGTCGAAGCTGAGGGATGGGAAAAAGAGTTAGAATTCAATGAAGAAACGGATATTGTTGAAACGATAGTGGAGAAAATTGTTGAAGTGGAAAAAATCGTAGAAGTAGAAAAAATTGTTGAAGTTGAGAAGGTTGTTGAGGTTGAAAAGATAGTTGAGGTCATTAAACCTTGTCTGAAATGTTTGGAGTCCTGCAAACTTTGTGAGGAGAAAGACAAGAAGATTTGTGAACTGGAAGAGCTGAAAGAGAATTTGTTGTCTGATGTGAAATATATAAAAGAATCATATGATGTGCTGAACAGAACAGTCGATGGTCTGAAAAAGACAAATTCAGAAGTTGATGCTGCTATGACAATGATGAGTTCTACTTTAATGACAAAGCGGAAAGTCATCAATGAGTATATTGAAGACTGTGCAAAGCTAAAGCAGGATTTGGAACTTGAAAATATTGAGAGTGAAAGAATCAAACGTTTGTTGTTGAGTTATACAACGTGTGATTATTTGATTGATCGAGTTTATCCTACTGTTGCAGGTCTTGAAGCTTTCCAAGATAAGGAGAATGAAGAGGATACTGGTAAGAAACAAAGTGTCAAGTATAACAAGTGTCCGCCCCCGATTTGGAATAGTTATTCTCCCAGAAAGCCAAATGAGGAACGTTTAAATAAGGCTCTCAACATAAAGTTTAAGTATGAAACTATTGATGAGTTACCAGACAATATTGATGTCACATTCACTGCGTCTGACACTGATCATGAGTCTGAGTTGTTAAAGAAAGTGGTCGATCAGGTGTTGGATATGGATGAAGAGTCAAAGTCGGAGTCAAAATCTGAAAGTTCAAGTTCGTCAGAAAAGAGTCCAAGTTCACCGGTTAAACGGGTTTATAATAAAGAATTACTGTTATCAAAATCTAATTTGAATGATGGACCAATCAAAGTGGCTTATACTTTGAATGATTCAGACAAATTATATTCTGATGAGGAATTTCCAATAAGAAGTGTCAAAACTGAAATGATCAAACAGGTTTTCAAGTTAACAGAAATTAATATTTCGGAAATAAAAGATTTAAATCTTCATGAAAAACCTAAAAAGTACACTTCAAGAGTTCAACAAAGGTTAAACAAGAAAAAGGGTTACAGTTCTGGGTCAGGTTATCGAAAGAAACCAAACCATAACGGTAATTTCAAAAAGATAGGATTGGGTTTTAGGTCTTCAGAAAATTATAAAAATGAGAAAAATTATAAACCAAAAACAAAATTTGTTACAGGAGGAAGTTCTGAAGAAGAGCAGAAGAAACCATTATGGAGACAGTCAAACCGAGAGTTTCTTGCTGAAAGGAAAAAGAATCTGGTGAAAGAATCTGAGAAAAGAGTTGAAAGAAGAACCTGTTTCAAATGCCAAGAAGTTGGACATATCGCTTGGAACTGCCCAATGTCCATTAACACAAAACAGGGAGTTTCTTCTAACTTTGAAATGAAAAAGAAACGTGTTGATAAAACAGTACAATCAACAGAAACATTCAAAGTGGTTGCAAAATCGACTTTCAAAGAAGGTGAAAGTTCAAAACGTTTTTACAAAAGAAAAGTTGATTTGAACAAACAAAGATGGGTTGTAAAATCTGAGAGTAGTTCTGACAATGAATCTGATTCCATAAAATCAGAGGAGTCATCTGTTGAGAAAAAGAATGAGAATTCCGTTCCAGAGTTGAACGATGAAAACTTTCCGCCATTGTCAAAAGATAATTTGAAATCCAAAGTTGGTAAAGTTGAGATTTCAGATCAATTCTTCCCTGGTAAAGGATAATTTGATGCTGAAAAGGCTTTCAATGAGAAAGTCAAACATATTTTTGGAAAGATGGTAGATGGGAAAGTGAAAAGTGCAAAATATTTTTATAAATCAAAAGGAGGATGGGATAGAGATGAATCAAAATCACCCAAGGCTGGTCAGGCTTGGGTGACAGCATTTTCAAACTAAAATCCTAACTTGCCGGAGCTCCCAAGTGGGTAATCGTGGAGCATGAATCGGCATCATTCTTGAAAAATTGTTTTTGTGAAACATTTAAAAAATTGTTAATATTCTACAGGTTGTGGACTTGCCGGAACTTCCAGGTTGATAAGTGTGGAGTAGGAATCGGCATTTTCCTGCAAGTGGTATTTTAGTTTACAAGTGGTAGTCGTTCTTAAATTGTCATACTTTGTTTTATAACTGGTAGATTTGAACCTACAAGTGGTTGAAAACAGGTTTTTCACCTACAAGTGGTTAATCAAGGTCATTAAGTTGAACTTGATTTAACTTTCATTCAAAATGATTTGAAAAACAAAATGATGATCATAACCCCGATTTTACAGAGTGATAAAATCAACAAAACTTATTTTCCAGAAAAAACCATTTTTGATTAAAACAAACTTAAGTGTTTTGAAATCATAATGGGAAAATAGTTTGTTGTCAGGGGGAGTTCTGATTGTTTATGCCTAGTGAATGGCGAATTGAAGCTTGAAAAACAGTTGTCATTTTATGTGTACAGTTTGTTTTCAAATTTCTTTTAAATGATTTTGAATTTTAGGGGGAGTAAGAAATTTCGGAAAATCCAAAAACATTAGAAAATTTGAAAAATCAAACCGAGTTTTGTTGTGAAAAAAGAAGAAATGATAGTGCATCAGTGGACTATCACAGCACGCTAAAGAATTGGAAAGTCAAATGTGATAAACGGTCTCACTGATGATATGCCAGTAGGTTTTTACACACTTAGTAGATTATATTTGAGATATAAACCTAAATATCAAACTTGCTTATCTCGTGGGGAACATCTCTCGGATATATGGGTAACCCCGGAAATCTTGTTTGAAAGACCCCTCTTTCTGAGATACTAGGTCTTTATGCATAGTGATATCTGGGGTATTATCCCGGGACTTCTGATTTTGCGGAAGCAATGGCCTAGTCCCTGTATAATACTTTTCCCTTGCTTGAAATATAGCACCCCCCTCAGCATAAAAATGATGAAACATTGCAAAATGCTAATCATGTGCTGTTGAAGAAAAGATTCTCTAAAGGGAACACACCTAAAGTCGAAGCCATCATCTCTCTGATTTTGCGGAAGCAATAGCCTGAGCTCTCATGGCCCTCGCATTTAACCCTTTACAGATATCATCTAGGTATACTGACGTGATGTCGTGGTCACAATCAAATTTAATCCAATTACTACTAAATAGATAGCGGTAAGTGGGTATCGAACACAGGGAGTTTGTGGAAAATGTGTTATTTCGAAGTTTATCTAAATTTACTAAATTTATCTAAATGCAAGAAAAGTAAAATCAAGAGTTGGATTGTGTGATTTTAAAACTAAATTTAACTAATTAAATTGCAAGAGAAAATTTTGATTGTAGACAAATTAGAGACAAAGGATCACCCTAGATTTCCAGTTTCAATTGACATTCATGTTATACTTTCTACTAGAAAGAGCTACATAGACATAGCTCGTGTGTGACTACTTGCAGTGATGAAAGGGAACTAAGTACTCAGATTCCTAGAACGTGAGGTTGTTACCCGAAGATCAATCAACCCTTACCCAAGCCTAACTATACCCATGATATCTCGATTGCCAACGACACCAAGAACGTATGGTTTCTAATTAGTTTAACGCAAGAATTAACAAGTTACTAACAAGCAATCACACACCATAACAAACAAACCATTAAGATAAAGATTGTTTTCTAGAAATAATGAAATCAAACATGAAATGTCTAAAGTAAACCTTCAATCCAGGATGATCACAAATGTTTAGCCACTCATGGCTAGAACTACATCATAATACCCCTTTCCATGTTCCCGAAAATCACCAATATAAAACAAAAGATAAAGCTAGTGTTCTTCATGCTCCATGTCTCCAAAAGTCGTTCACCAATCCAGATGTAACCGATTGGATATGATTAGTCCCCTTTTAAACCTCTTGAAAACAGAAATTAATATGTAAGTTACATTAAAACCCATTCGGTGCCAACCAAAGAATTCTGCCGCCAATCTCTTCACATGTGCGTCCACTATTCGGCCCAAAGAAGAAGTCCATGTGCACGTATGTGGGCTTTCAATTGATGATGATGTATGCGGTTATGTTGTGGTAATGGAAAGGAATCACATCCTCAATATCTGCGTGTATCAAAGGCCCACCTTTAATGATGATGTTATTGAAAGGAGTAATAACCTTCAAGACCCACCAAAAGTCTAGCCCATGTGCTGCCCAATGTGATTATGATGATGGAATCTTGTTGATTTCTTGCTCATGTGATGACTGCCCTTTTGAATATGGCGGCTGGCATGTGATGATGATGTCTTTGACCAAACCCTCTAGAAAGTTACCTTACATGTGCCTATCAAACCCCCCTCAATATTTACGTGACTTGATGTGATTCAAGACATTAATTCCTTTAATGTTGATGTCTTTTTCTTCGTGTGATAATGACTGCTCCCAAAGTCATGAGATCTTGTGCTTTGAATAACCCCTCAAAGATAAATGTTGTCCCAAGTCAAAAAGTGTGTCAGACTATGTCTTCAAGTGATCCAATTTTCAAACACAAACCCCAATGCTTCCTAGATCTCAAACATGTGCCTTCTATTTTCTTTTTCAACCGTACCCTACGGTTAACACCGTAGGCTACGGACTGCACTTGCTGACTTCTTATCTAAGTTTGTTTCAACTTTCAGCAATTGACAACCAGCCCCCTAGACTTCATTACCTTCCGTTCCTTGTGCTTCCAAGTTAACCGCAAGTCTGAAATACCTCCCAAACAACATGTTTTACTTGCGTATTATCTTTGGGTGATATGCTTCGTCACCAAGCACCTTAACTTCACCATTTTAAGCTATTAACCTGCAAAATCACAAACACTCGTAGTTATCACATTCACGATACATAACCGTGTAAAATATGGGATATGCACGTATTTAGCTCATTTAAGGGTTGTCCTACGGACCACCCGTCACATCCCCACACTTACCCGTTGCTTGTCCCAAGCAACCCATTCAAAAACTATTTCAAAACCACAAGCGATCAAGATGCAAACCAAGCTAAAATGTATCGTCATTTTACTAACCTTCAATCATACCACAAGACACACCCCTCACAAAAACTCTCGGTGACAAGAAATATTAGCACCTAATGATAAACCACTCAATGCATGTGTGTGTTTGTGCGACAATAAGCTTGTATAAAAATCAAGTCTCCTCCTATTGAGTATTTAGCATGCTTATGAATCAAAAGGGACTTACGGGTTGTAACGGGGCTAGGTGCAAAGGTAGGAAAATGGTGGAATATATATGCGAGAGCTAATTGATTTGACCCGGTTTTTATTTCTACCACTAAACAAAGCAACCATCAAATATATACACAACTTCTTCAACATTCTCAACTACTATTGCAACTAAATACTTTTTTTTTCTCTTTCCCTTTTTTTTACTTTTTTTTTTTTCATTTTTTTTCATTTTTTTTTTCATAACACATCAAACTCAACAATATATACAAGAACATCAATACTACATACTAAATCTCCTAAACCGGGTCATCTCAATAGGTAAAATTTTTTAGGAAGTAGGTTTGGGTCACAACCGAATGGTATAAGGCTCAAACATGGCTTTCTAAAGACCAAACCCCCACCCCTCACAATACCAAGCTCATATATGTAAAGTATGAGGTCCAACCCACCAATCCCACACTCTCACACTTCTAGACGAAGTTACCTAAAAGCCCCTTATCATTTTCAAAAGCATGCTAACTTTAGGATTTAACAAGAATTCGTACACAAGTTCTATTAACACAAACCACACACCGCCACTCAAAACAAAGAACTATCTATAATAATCATATGTGGCTCAAACACTCACCAAGAAATGACTAGGAATGGGTATCGGTGTGTCAAGTGGAACAATATCAAGTTTTCAAATTTTGACAATTTTCGCTTGGCTTTACAAAAAATTTTAAAATTCTAAAAAAAATTCCCCTCATCCCCACACTTGGGATACATTGTCCCAATGTATGGTTTTGAGAGAAAGATCGCTTAAACTCTTAAACACCAACTAAAAGCTTATACACTTAAACCCCAATTTTTTTTTTTTTTTTAACAACTAATACCAATATTTTAATACTAAAGAACATAACAAGACTAAGGAAAGAGTACATTGACCTGGTGAAGTTTGACACAACAGATGTTGTAGATAATCCAACTTCCTATCATCACCTTCACATAACTCTCCGCACATCTTCCCCACACTTATCTAAAAACACCTTGGGTTGCCTCCCAAGCAGCGCTAAAGTTTAGGTCTTCAGCCCGACCGTACCTGATATGTCTCAAGGTGGTCTCAATGCACATTTACCTTTTTCGTTGCTGATGTAAGCATGGTGTTTGATTCTTCTATTGTGTGTGTGCTTTGTCACGTCCCATCTTTCTTTGCAAAATTCTTTAAATCCACATTTTCCTACCGAATTTCCAACAAATGCTCGGTAGTTTACTCTCCACTTCACTACTTCGTTTTCTGTGCCCAACAAATCCAAACTCTCCCATAAACATAACTTATGAATGAAATCTCCCACATCATGAAGTGCCACCTTCCTAGTTTCTAAACATGCATCCTTAACACTCTTGGTTTCCATAACCACCACAGCCGAAGAGTTGTAATCAACTTTGATTGGTTCATCAAGTAAAAGGCCCTCAACTTTTCTCTCCATAGGTGGTTCCTCCACAATAATTTCAATTGTATATTCCTCATTTGGCCCTAATAATTCAGTTTCAAGTTCGGGAGGACTCACAACCTTTTCTTCTACATCACCCATAGGTGTCATTTGTTCAATCTGCACATATATCCAGTGTTGTTTTGCTTGACGTTTTTCCAATATCGACGTCCCTGGCCTCATCTCTTTCACCTCTTTTGGTAACAAATCATATTTCCATTCCAAAAGTTCTACTCGTTCTTCCATTGACAAATGAGGTTTTGTTAATTCTTTTTCAACATGAACCATGTGTCTCTTTCTCATCATCTCGTCAAGACTTTCAGATTTATGTGACTGATAGTGCAAAGTAGGTTGTTGAGTTACACATTCATAACCATACTGATCAAATGTATACTGAGCATGATAATAGTCTTGATCGTACATCTGAGGGCCTTCATATGAAAGTTGAGAATATTCATCATAATAATCACCGTAATCGTACTCCTCTTGGTAACTCATTTCCGGATCAAATGCCAAAGGTGATAGCTTGTGAGAGCTTCCAGTACGCATGCACCTGTCAATACCTGCACACTAACACACCCAGCATAAACCAGAAAAATAACAAACTAAAAAGGATAAAAAATAACACACGTTGCGCACTACTCCCCGGCAACGGCGCCAAAATTTGACGTGATGTCGTGGTCACAATCAAATTTAATCCAATTACTACTAAATAGATAGCGGTAAGTGGGTATCGAACACAGGGAGTTTGTGGAAAATGTGTTATTTCAAAGTTTATCTAAATTTACTAAATTTATCTAAATGCAAGAAAAGTAAAATCAAGAGTTGGATTGTGTGATTTTAAAACTAAATTTAACTAATTAAATTGCAAGAGAAAATTTTGATTGTAGACAAATTAGAGACAAAGGATCACCCTAGATTTCCAGTTTCAATTGACATTCATGTTATACTTTCTACTAGAAAGAGCTACATAGACATAGCTCGTGTGTGACTACTTGCAGTGATGAAAGGGAACTAAGTACTCAGATTCCTAGAACGTGAGGTTGTTACCCGATGATCAATCAATCCTTACCCAAGCCTAACTATACCCATGATATCTCGATTGCCAACGACACCAAGAACGTATGGTTTCTAATTAGTTTAACGCAAGAATTAACAAGTTACTAACAAGCAATCACACACCATAACAAACAAACCATTAAGATAAAGATTGTTATTCTAGAAATAATGAAATCAAACATGAAATGTCTAAAGTAAACCTTCAATCCAGGATGATCACAAATGTTTAGCCACTCATGGCTAGAACAACATCAGAATACCCCTTTCCATGTTCCCGAAAATCACCAATATAAAACAAAAGATAAAGCTAGTGTTCTTCATGCTCCATGTCTCCAAAAGTCGTTCACCAATCCAGATGTAACCGATTGGATATGATTAGTCCCCTTTTAAACCTCTTGAAAACAGAAATTAATATGTAAGTTACATTAAAACCCATTCGGTGCCAACCAAAGAATTCTGCCGCCAATCTCTTCACATGTGCGTCCACTATTCGGCCCAAAGAAGAAGTCCATGTGCACGTATATGGGCTTTCAATTGATGATGATGTATGCGGTTATGTTGTGGTAATGGAAAGGAATCACATCCTCAATATCTGCGTGTATCAAAGGCCCACCTTCAATGATGATGTTATTGAAAGGAGTAATAACCTTCAAGACCCACCAAAAGTCTAGCCCATGTGCGGCCCAATGTGATTATGATGATGGAATCTTGTTGATTTCTTGTTCATGTGATGACTGCCCTTTTGAATATGGCGGCTGGCATGTGATGATGATGTCTTTGACCAAACCCTCTAGAAAGTTACCTTACATGTGCCTATCAAACCCCCCTCAATATTTACGTGACTTGATGTGATTCAAGACATTAATTCCTTTAATGTTGATGTCTTTTTCTTCGTGTGATAATGACTGCTCCCAAAGTCATGAGATCTTGTGCTTTGAACAACCCCTCAAAGATAAATGTTGGCCCAAGTCAAAAAGTGTGTCAGACTATGTCTTCAAGTGATCCAATTTTCAAACACAAACCCCAATGCTTCCTAGATCTCAAACATGTGCCGTCTATTTTCTTTTTCAACCGTACCCTACGGTTAACACCGTAGGCTACGGACTGCACTTGCTGACTTCTTATCTAAATTTGTTTCAACTTTCAGCAATTGACAACCAGCCCCCTAGACTTCATTACCTTCCATTCCTTGTGCTTCCAAGTTAACCGCAAGTCCGAAATACGTCCCAAAAACATGTTTTACTTGCGTATTATCTTTGGGTGATATGCTTCGTCACCAAGCACCTTAACTTCACCATTTTAAGCTTTTAACCTGCAAAATCACAAACACTCGTAGTTATCACATTCACGATACATAACCGTGTAAAATATGGGATATGCACGTATTTAGCTCATTTAAGGGTTGTCCTACGGACCACCCGTCATATACTCACCTGTAAGACTGAATATTGGGATCTGGATATGGGAGTATATTCTGAGATGGAACACGCGAATAAGTTTAAGTCTCTAAAACATTAATCTCGTATCTCGAAACAGTTGAACTTTGTGTGAAAATTTAAGTGGATCAGTATACTGACAATCTAAGTGAATCGTTTAAAACTTAAAATGTTTATAGCTTAACGGTGTTGGTGATTTGTCTCAAAAACTGATATAATCCTCTTACACAAACTCACAAAAAATATTGTCTGCAAATATTTCTTTACTGCATTTCATTAATATCAAAAATCCCAAAAGATTTTCGGAGTGTTTTAGCATAAAGTTTTGAAAAATGCAAAAAGATTTTTGACAACTGATGTTGGAAAGCTGATTGTCAAAATTCTGAGTGCTAAACATGATCAACAGGTTTGGGAGAAGTTGTTTAAAAAATGAAAAATGATGAAAAATTGATATTTTACATGTGATCATCAGAGTTTAAAAATGTTAAATCATTTTTGTTCAATGTCTTTGATTGTTCTATAAATTTGTCAAATTTTAAATTTGTGTAATTTACTTTGAGGTAAAGATTATGCAGGTTATGGCTATGAGAGAACCAGTTTGCGATTCTAGAACTTGTGAGAGTCAGACTGCGATCCCAGCATAATTCAAGGGGGAGTCTGATAGTAAAGAGGAGTCTGTAGATGAATAGAGCCAGCTTCAGATCCTGAATTGATGTTCACACTAGTTGCTGATGCTGATGAACTTAAGGAATCAAGAGATCTGATCAAGAGAATTAGAGTGATTAAGAGTCAGATTGAGATTCTGGGTTTAGAAGATAAGATAAAGAGAATAGAGCTAGGAATTTGATCCTGGGAAAATACAAGAGATGGTTAGATCATTCAAGAGAGAGATTAGTTGAAGAAAGAGAAGAGATAAAGATTAAGGATGCTTACACTGTCAGATAATTTTTGATAGTGCCCAAAGACAGATCAAGGATGAAGAATGTGAAGACTCGACACTTCAGACTCGTCAACATCCGAGGGGGAGTCTGTTGGTGCATACGTCTGTCGACTTCATCTTGAATCGAGTCTTGTAATAGAATGATTAGATCGGGGCACGTAGTTCGAGAAATCTAGGGTTTGTGTGTGAAAGTTTAATTTCGCATGAAATAGCATCTAGCTATTTCGCACGAAATAGCAATCAGCTATTTCGCACGAAATAGCAGTTGTTAATTCCATGCGAAACTACGACCCCTATAAATACCCTTGATGTGTTTTCATTTGTAACGTTCATGTTTTTGGTACCGAAGTGCTGCCTACGTGTCTACTGATCTGTAAACGTGTTAAATCAATAAAACAAGACAATTAAGAATGAATCAAGTTGTTACAAAGTCTAATCAATGAATTCCGCCTCTGATTAGACCGAGAACTCTTCTGATAGACTCATTTCGATCGTCTCACGATCCTACACATTAGTTATGAGGAATCTGATGGTGACATTCTCACACCCGACGATAGTAAGGACGATGATATCAGGGGTAAGAAGTACAAGGAAGTTGCTCTATCTGTAACTGAACACACTAACTGGAAGAAATTTATTTGGAAGGTAGGAACAAGGTTTGCATCAAGGGATGCCTTTAAAGAGGCTGTGAGAAGGTATTCAGTGACTAATGGTAGGAATTTGTACCTTTCTAAGAGTGAGATGGCCAACTGTGGCCGTATAGCTGTCAAGTGTGTAGAAAGGTGTCCTTTTTTCATATCGTGCTCACTGCATAAATGGAAATGGTTTTATATGGTAAAAAGAGTTAAGAATAAACATACTTTCCAAAGAAACATGATAAAGAACAGACAACTAACTGCAGGGTTTATAGCTAATGAGTTCCTACCATTGTTTAGATCCGATCCTAATTGGTCTACTAAGGAGATCATATTGGCTATAAAACAGAAGTATAAGGTCATAATTACCAAGTGGTTGGCTTACAAGGCTAAAGCTTGTGCTCATAAGAAGCTGCATGGATCAATGAGGGATCATTATAGTAAAATTGGTGCATACATGGATGTTTTGAAGAAAACAAATCCAACATCAAGATTTGTTCTTGTAACTGCACCACCAGGTTTTATCAATCTAGATCCAACAGCCACATGTGAAGCATTCATTAGATTATTTGTATGTTTTGATAATGTCAAAAGAGGTTTTTTAGCCAGATGCAGGAAGGTGTTGTGTTTAGATGGTTGTTTTCTGAAGACATTCCTGGGGGAAATGTTATTAACTACTGTTGGAAGCGATGCTAATGATCAGATGTATCCTTTGGCATGGGCAGTAGTTGAAGGGGAAAATAATGATAGTTAGGAATGGTTCATGGAAGAGCTCAGGAAGTGTTTAGGAATAAATGATGGTGGGGAAGCATCAACAATCATATCAGATCAGCAAAAGGTACTATTTTTTCATCTTGCTTACCAGAAATACTTGTGTTCTATTCTGCTTAGTAGTAATACTTATGATCATGCAGGGTCTATTGAATGTAGTTGCACTAATTTGGCCAAGAGCGGAGCATTGAAACTGTGCAAGGCACATCTATGCTAACAAGCACAAGACATTCAAGGATGAGGAGTTGAAGGAGTTGTATTGGAAATCTACAAGGGCTTATTGTGAACCTGAGCACATTCAAGCCCTTGATGAGATGAGATCAATTAACCCTGATGCAATAGAGGCATTATTGAAAGAGGATAACACTTGTTTCGACATATGCTACTTGAAACCTCACACTAAATGTGATGTAATAGTAAACAACATAGCAAAAACATTTGATGGTTACATCATCAATGCTAGATCAAAGCATATTATATACATGTTATAGGATAATAGAATTCAGATCATGAGTGGGTTAGGGATAAAAAAACCAGAAATGGCTACCAAAGATGTTATCATCTTCCCTAATATACATGAAAAACTAGAGTTTTCAAAAGGTGCAGCTTATATGTGTGAAGTGTACCCATCATCTTATCAGGTTATCCAAGTAAGAGACTTTGATGATGTATCTGTTAACTTGGAGAATAAAACCTTCACATGTAGAAAGTGGGAGCTTAGGGGATATCCATGTAAGCATGTGTGTGATGTGGCAGGGTTTTTACATAAGAATGCAGAAGAGTATGTTGACCAATGCTACCACAAAGATACATACATGAAGATTTATGACTTCACAATCCCTCCATTGCTTAGTGAAAAGTATTGGCCCAAGATTGATTATCCAATGGATCCACCTCCAATAAAAGTTGCTCCAGGTAGGCCTAAGAAGAACAGAAAGAGAGACCCTCATGAGGATCCAAAAAGGCCAGGCAAACTAACTAAGCATGGGGTTATAATGACATGTGGTATTTGTGGAGCAAGAGATCATAACAAGAGAAAATGTACCGAAAAAAGGAACATGAATACAGGTGGACATTTATGAGGTTTAGTATTTTATTTCAATTGTTGTATATGTTAAATTATGCTAACTAGTGTGTTTTTATTGGTCACAACTGAACCTGGATCAAAAAGACATAAGGGGAACATGAAGAAGAAAAAAGTCAACTCAAAAGTCAACCTAGCAGTCAACTCAGCAGTCAACCAAACAGACCACTCAACTCAACAGTCAACCCACTAGTCAAAGAGGGAGTAAACAGTCAGTTAAAAGAGGAAGACCAAGAGGGAAGGGCAACAGAGAAGGATGTACTTAGATGGTCAAAGTTTGACCTATGTTTGGACTATTTGATGTTTTGTATTGCCTGTTTTGGACAAGGATAATTTAGGCTTAATGTTAAGTAGTGACTCTATGTTATGTACTGACTTAATGTTTTATGTAATGTTTGGTAAATTAATGTTACTGATGCAGTGGTAATTTGGTAATTATACAGTAGTGGTATATATACAAAAGTGGCTTATATAAGTGATAACTATTGCAGGGGTAATTTGGTCATTATACAACAGTGGTATATATACAGTAGTGGCTTATATAAGTTTTAACTGCTGAAGGGGTAATTTGGTCATTATACCGCAGTGGTATATATACAGCAATGGTTTATATAAGTTTTGGCTGCTACAGGGGTAATTTGGTCATTATACAGTTTGCTGCATATACAACAGTGGTTTATATAAGTTTGGCTGCTGCAGGGGTAATTTGGTCATTATACAGTTTACTGCAGTTTGGTTTGGTCAATACACTTTGCTGCAGTTTGGTTTGGGTCAATACAGTTTGCTGGGTCTGGTCAATACAAACCACACTTTGGTTTTGCTTTTGGTCATTAGAAACCAACTGCTGCAATTGGGTCAAAAGAGACCACACTTTGCTTTTGGTTTTGTTCATTACCAACTGCTGTAAATGGGTCAAAACAGACCACACTATGGTTTTGCTTTTGGTCATTAGGAACCAACTGCTGCAAATGTGTCAAAACAGACCACACTTTGCTTTAGTTTTGTTCATTACCAACTGCTGCAAATGGGTCAGAACAGACAACACTTTGATTTTGATTTTGGTTTTGGTCATTACCAACTGCTGCAAATGGGTAAATACAGACCACACTTTGCTTTTGGTTTCGGTCATTACCAATTGCTGCAAATGGGTCAATACAGTCCACTGCACAAACAACTGTCAATTGCAAAAAAAAAAAAAAAAAAAACATAGTAAACACTGTCAATGCAACAAGGGAATTCTGGTTTTCATTCATAAGTTCAATATTGTACAACCAAATTAAATCACTACTTCAACATGTACATCCATATGGCAATGACAAAAATCATAGTAAACACAAATGGTTGCTTCCACATAGACTTTCTGCCACGAATTTGTCTTTTCAGCATCTTGTTCTCTTCGAGTAACAACTTGTTCTGCAATTGCAAATTCTCATTCTTTAGTTCTTTGTAACTTACTGGACTTGAACTACAGTTTGAATGAGCTTCGAAAAATTTGTCGAAATCTTGTTTCCACATAAAGAACTTGCAATTGGATAACTACAAACCAATATTCCCACTTCACTTTCAACAAGAAATTAAGTTCAAGCCATAATTAAACAACTTACAGGCCATTGAGGGCAACCATAAAATTGATCACCATGTCGAATATTTTTTGGACCAGCCATGCGAAGAACAGCAACAATTTCATGATGACAATACAAGTTTCCATCCAAATCAACCTTGAATAATTTAGGGGTTCGGTTCACACTCCATGAAGAATTGGAAGATGAACTCATCTCAATTAGAACTTATGCTTCAATTGGACATGAGTTCGATTCGCACATATGCTTCAGAGGGGATGAATCGAAGAGAACCCAGATGGATGACTGTGAGGAGATTAGGGTTTTTGTGGGGACTTTCTATGTTATAAAGAAGGAGAAGAGGGGTATAACACATCAGCGCCACGTAATCATCTCCAACTCAGCAAACTTGTCCCACGTCGGACAAAAAACAAACCAAGTTAGTGCAGATTTAACTAGGTGGTGCCAGTGCAAACAAAAAGTCAAGTTGGGGTTGCCAGGTGTCAAAGTGTTAGTTGCGGGTGGCAACGGCCAAAGACCGATAGTTGGGGGTGATAAAATACAATAACCCTGAAAAATATACCGGAAAGGAAAACAAAACTATAGAACAAGGAAAAAAACCCATCAACTCAACGAACTGGAAAGGAGAACAAAACTATAAAACAAGAAAAAAGCCATCAACTCAATGAACAAGTAGTGATGGGAAGGTGAATATATTATTTTCCTTAAAATAGATCTTATTTAAGATTATATTTTTAAATGATTGATGTTCGTATACAAGTTGTGATGGGAAGGTGAATAATGTATTTTCCTCAAACACAATGGTCGTAACATACATTAATTAAATGCTTCTTTCCAACGATCCTCGATCTTTTTTGGATAATGAAGTATTTCATTACACTATTATTTCTAGCCTTTTTTTAACGATTAATTTCTTTTAATCATTGTCATCTGTGTGACTTTAACATTCCCTTCCAAACATTGGTGTTTAAAGACTTTATCTTTGACAATGAACCACCACTCCATTTGTTATTTAATAACAAACTACTCCTAAAATTCAATTTTGAAGAATATAATATAATATTATCTATGTAAACAATAAATATATATTTAATAACAAATTTGTACACAACCAACTTATGTTTTTATCTTAAATTAGAGTATTAGCTTTAACCACTCGGTTGAATGATAGTTTTGCATGTCTTGAAACATTTAAGCAAAAGGGCTACTGTTTTATAAAATATATTGTAAGGTTATGTACTTTAAGGGTTTGTTATGCTATCCTTAAAATATTATTATCCTAAACTTTGTTAGACCTTCTAATAAAAAAAGCTATCCCAAGGGAGACGAATTGCATGTGCCCAAACTATAATTTATATCACATATTTAGTTTATGATAATTTAATTGCATGGGATTACGTTTGGGGAGGTGTGCATGGGAGTTTTCCTGGATGGTTGAGGGGTCAATGGTGAAAATTTAAATTGGGTGTTGGGCAGTGGATTGTAATCAAGGAATTGACAAGCTTGAATAGGGTGTGGGTTGTCATAAGGAAAACTATTTTCATCAAAAATAACATACCGGGAGATGTGGACACGACTCGTGTGGGGATCAAGGCATCGATATCCTCTAAAATTAGGTGGATAGCTAACAAAAATGCATCTAATAGAACGTGGTAGAGTTTATAAGGTTGGGTGGCAGACATATTGGGGTAACATGCACACCCGTACACACAAAGACGTTCATAGGGTGGATGTTGATGGTATAAGGCATAGCATGGAGTGTTGATGTTGAGACATTTTAAGGGAAGGATGTTGTGTAAGTAAGTGGTTGTGTGAGGTTTCCAGCCACAAAGATGGTGGGAGGTGGGCATGCATGAGAAGTGCATGAATAATTTCATTTAACCGTGTAATCATACTTTCAACGTTGTCATTCTGTATTAACGTTTGTGGGCATAAATAACTAAAAAGGAGGCCCTGAGAAGTGGCAGATTTGTGAAATTCATGATTGTCAATGTCACAGCCCCCGACCCCACCCTGGGAGCGGGAGCCGTGAACCAGTCAGGTGGTACCGGTGTTTATTAAATACGCAGCGGAAAAATTTTCCATCAGGATCGTACTTAGGAAATAATTTCAGAGTATATAAAACACCAAACTTTTAATATTAAACAAATGGGCTAAAACCCGTATTCCAAATCAAATGTTTTTTTAGGGATAAACTCTAATTGATAAAATACAAATTTCTTCTTTTATTCAGGTAATCAGAGCCACTTTATTTAAGCTTTCAGTGCTCCATAGCGAGCTTCAATTAAGTTCATAGTAAGTTACCTGAAACGCGTTTGAAAACATTTTATCAGCGAAAAATACTGGTGGGTTCATTCCATTTTATAAAAAGACACATTGTTCTAACTTTACAGCATCAAGAGTTTTTACATTTGTTTATATCTACCAATTTCTCAACAGTATTGCTACTGTGGCCAATTCCCCCGTGCTTGTGGTCATGTTACTATTGGATCTCATTACCCAATAATAACGAGTGTCAAATAATGTACACAAAACCCCACATACTGGCAGTAATTGCATAATACAAAAACTACTATAAGTATAATTTGATAAACATTTACGGTTTTGTAAAGCTTTTTAATAAAAAGAAAGAATGACTCGCAATAATGTGAGGAAAAGGAGAATGACTCACTTTGTAAATTTAAGGTTATAACTATAAGCTTCCTGATAGTATTTCCTGGTGAATTTCCTGAGTTCCTAATAAAATATACAATGCACACGTGTTAGTGTAACAACCCAACTCAAACTTTATCGATACATCATGAGATCAAAACCCCAACGTAGTTAACAAAGTGTAGCCTTATACAGGCAGCACCTTGACATCCGTTGTTGGGTTCAGGATCTATCGGACATGGTATCAACTCAGTGATCAGGGGTTAAAACACATACAACATGGCAGGGTTTTGCAGTTTAGGGGAGGGGTGTTATGCAAAGAAAGAGCAGAACGAGAGCAGAATTCGTCAAAAAGACGTCGAAATTGTGCAGAAGCGTAAGTTCCAAGCCAGGCTATATATAGCCAAAGTGGACTGGCCCCGCATGTCGCGCAAGACCCCTTGTCACCTGTCGCGGGTGAAGACTATTCTGCCTAGGGTAGCCTTGTTGTGTTTTATAGCCATGTAGTTGATCTCATCTGATAAAACACATCCTAGTTGCCTCTGGCATGTCGCGTAAACTTTCGAGGATCCCCCACATGTGCTTCCGGAGCCCTTGTTTCCAGTTTTTCATTCCGGGTCGCGCTGTACATGTTTGGGGTCTCAATTAGGGTTCCTTATAAGGTGTTTTTGAGTGTTGTTACATTCTCCCTACCTTGTTTTAAATCTCACCATCGAGATTTGAGCTACGATGTCTCCTTTAGGATTATGTCACGTCTTAATCAATAAGAACAATATCTAGACATGTTCAAATGAATATGAAGGTATCATATAACAATTAGAAATCAACGGTTCAAATGAATTAGTTCCAGAAATTGATGTCAAATGAACAAGATGAAATGATAAAATTTTCCAAGAGACTCTATTCAAGTTAAAAGGGATTTATGATTAGTAGATGTATAAATTGAATGCTTACAATTGGTGAATGACTTTTAGAGACAATAGAATTCTCTGTCAAAGGAAAACTTGCTTTCTTCAATTAAGGAAGACTTAAAATCAACAAGCTCAAATGAAATAGAAGTACGAAAATGAGTTTTCAACTATCAAACCATGACATAAGAAAAATCAATGTGTTAACATTTACTGAATTGCACGGATACACCGAAATACAATAGAGTTTAGTGTATCATTGTCTTAATACATAATTGCATTAAGACTATTTTCCATGATGAATCAAACGAAAGACGTGCATGGTTTTGCATGATTCGTATGATTATGATTAGCCCAATCTACAAATTTATACTGACGCCGCAAGGTGTTGAAATAATTGATGTAGTTCAATAATTGCGATGGCCGAACAAGTTCACCATGTTCGTAATCAATTGAAAGTTTTAATGAAGTAAATTTGGATATTCATTTCAAATAAATTTTATAGGATTTTCAATTGATGATAAAAGAACAAATGGATAACATAAAATTTTTTATCAATGATGAAAGAATCTTTAGAGGTACACCGGAATATAATACGAATTTTGTATACACTTATCTTAACACATAATTGTATTAAGACTTTTTTAAGACAATGAACCAACAGAAAATAAACGAATCCGTACATCAGTGTGTAAATAAGATTAGCTCAAGCTTCAAGTAAATGAAAACGCCACCACAAGGTGTCGTAACCAAATAAATGATTTAATGAAGGTGAAGACCAAACAAGTCTACTATGGTTCTGAACAGATAAAGTACTTGTTGAGATTACTTTGAATATGATGGCCTTAATCCATCATATGGGACCTTGAATGGAATATATATTGCGAGCAACTTCAAACAATTGAACTTGGTTTAGACATATTCCAACAATGAATACATGTATCGACAAGAAATTTCAACATAGTTACAATGAAAAACCATGTATGTAACTCGAAAAGAAAAGGAGTTTTCCAAGAAATCTGTTGACTCGATATCAAGGAGTCATCACTTTGCAATAATGCAGGTTATCTAGATCATAATGCCAAGATTGAGTATAGCGAAATAATATTTGAACTATTAATAAAATAATAATTCGAAGTGAAACCACATGCGTAACAAACAATGCATGTGTAACATATGAATTTGTCAAAAATGAAGCAAATGAGTGTTTGCTTCCATGAAAGAAATCCTCGTGGTACAATGACCATTATTTGTAAAACTTTGATTTGAACTAGAATCAATTAATACCTTAGCATAGATGTTATGGACAAGAACGTACCGATAATCATATTGGGAATCATTACTGCCTTCTTCGATTTAAGTACGAATGTTCATGCGTTCTTCTTAGCTTCGTCTGATGCTTTTGCCTTGTTGTAGGGTGCCTTTGTCAGTTTTGGGCTGTATGGTTTGATGTGTCCTGTTTCTCCGCAATTGAAACAGATATTAGTTTTTCTTCTACATTCTTCCTTTATATGCCCGGTCATCTTGCAGAAGTTACAGTACGGTGTTCTCCTAAAATGGCATTTTCCTAAATGTTTTTTATCATAGTTTCTGTAGGTAGGTTGTGCAGTTGACTGTCCAATTCCTTTCCTCTTATAGGAATTATCAAAGCGGAATTTTTTATAAGAACAACCATAGGCTGTGGCTTTCTTTCGTTTGGGAAATGGAGTTTTGACACGAATATAATTGTCTCCATTAACACTATGGCTAGGTTTGAAGTGATGAGTATGCTTACAGGTTATAGTAATATTATTGTTTACAAGCATAGAAATTTTAATAGCTTCAATAATTGAAGGTATGGTATTAGCTATTCCTTGAGCTACTATATTTTCTATAGCATTTTTATCCAAAGAATTTCCGTTACTAGCGTGAATTTCTTGATTACATGATACTTCATTCGACATCTGAATTGCAACATTTTCAGGTATTAGTATCACATAATAATTAAAACGAAACAATTATTCAGACACATTTCGTTGATCATATTGCATCAATACAAATTATAATCATCCATGTCAGTATTTTAGTTTTTATGCGTCGATATATATATATTATACATCATTATTACTATGATTATATAATATATATATATATATATAGAGGCCGGTTATCATACAAATGTGCTTATCGTACATTACGTACGCTACAATCTCAGCCGTCAGATCATCTTCCGGCATTGAAATCGCATGTTGTTTTTTTATAACAATTTCGCATGTTGTTTTTTTAACATGCGATTTCATCAAAATTACCACATACGAAATTGTTACAAAAAAAACAACATGCTATTTCATCAAAATTATCACATGCGAAATTGTTACAAAAAACAACATGCGATTTCATCAAAAATTATCACATGCGAAATTGTTACAAAAAAACCAACATGCGAATTCAATGCGCGATAAAAGATCCGACGGCTGAGATTGGCGCGTACGTAATGTACGATAAGGGCATTTGTACAGTACTCTTTAATATATATATATATATATATATATATATATATATATATATAAGGAAGGTTATAGTAATATTATTGTTTACAAGCATAGAAATTTTAATAGCTTCAATAATTGAAGGTATGGTATTAGCTATTACTTGAGCTACTATATTTTCTATAGCATTTTTATCCAAAGAATTTCCGTTACAAGCATGAATTTCTTGATTACATGATACTTCATTCGACATCTGAATTGCAATATTTTCAGGTATTAGTATCACATAATAATTAAAACGAAACAATTATTCAGACACATTTCGTTGATCATATTGCATCAATACAAATTATAATCATCCATGTCAGTATTTTAGTTTTTATGCGTCGATATATATATATATATATATATATATATAATCAAAATATAAGGAAAGTATATATATATATGTATTATATTTGGGTTGTTTTGTTTTGTTTTTAGTATTGCAGTTCCCTCTCGTCGTACTTCCAGACAAGCTTTTCTCCTATAACACGGACTCGGTGTCCTGCTGACAACAACTCCTCTCCATATTGCCTCAACTCAGCTATATTCTCGTAGCTCATGGCCGGATAGGCATTTGGGATGTATGGTGGAAACAGTGGTTGTGGTTGGAGATAAGGGTCTTGTATGAGGTTCTGAAATTCCCAGTCATTGGCCCACCATTGTTCCATTGGATTTGGTGCTGGTGTAGGTATCCTTGAGATTTCCTTTGGGTAAATGCGGGTATTGGTTGAGGAATTATTTGGATAGGTTCTAGGTTAACAAGTAAGTTTGGGTTTGTTTCTTTGGCTATGGTTGAGACATATCACAGTTTGCTAATTTACGGTTGAGTTTCTCCCACAGTCGTTTGGTTAATGGGATTTGAGTGGTTCCTTCAGATAAGGTTATGGTAGCTACTGTGTTTCTCTTTTCTCTTTATTAAGCCATCCTTTCTTCTTAGGTGGAATAGGTTCAGTAGATTTGGCTTTAAAAATGAAAGATCCTTCCGCATTCTCTTCATATCAAATATCCTGATATAGCTCCAGATGGTCCTTCGTCCATCTCCGAATCAGACATATGTTGAAAAGCATCGGACACACTTTTGTCACTCATACTATGGACTTAAATATTGTCGAAATAATATAAAAATATTCCACATATATATGATTTTTATATTTACAGAATAACACATAAATTATTCTATATTAATTTCCTAACATAGATGTTTAAGTTTAGTTATTAAAAGAACACCTAAATAGTTTAAACCAGTGGCTCTGATACCACCTTCTGTCACAGCCCTCGACCCCACCCTGGGAGCGGGAGCCGTGAACCAGTCAGGTGGTACCGGTGTTTATTAAATACACAGCAGAAATTTTTTTCATCAGGATAGCACTTAGGAAATTATTTCAGAGTTTGTAAAACACCAAACTTGTAATATTAAACAAATGGTCTAAAACCCGTATTCCATTCAAATGTTTTATAGGGATAAACCCTAATTGATAAAATAAAAATTTCTTCTTTTATTCAGGTAATCATAGCCACTTTATTTAAGCTTTCAGTGCTCCATAGCGGGCTTCTATTACATTCACAGTAAGTTACCTAAAACGCATTTCAAAACATTTTATCAGCGAAAAATACTGGCGAGTTCATTCCATTTTCTAAAAATACACATTGTTATAACTTTACAACATCAAGAGTTTTTACATTTGTTTATCCCTACCAATTTCTCAAGAGTATTGCTACTGGGGCCAATTCCCCATGCTTGTGGTCATGTTACTATTGGATCTCATTACCTAATAATAACGAGTGTCAAGTAATGTATACAAAACCCCGCATACTGGCAGTAATTGCAGAATACAAAAACTTAATCATTGTAAGTATAATTTGATAAACATTTAGGGTTTTGTAAGGCATTTTGATAAAAAGAAAGAATGACTCACAATAATGTGAGAAAAAGGAGAATGACTCACTTTGTAAATTTAAGGTTTTAACTATAAGCTTCCTGATAATATTTTCTGGTGAATTTCCTGAATTCCTAATAAAATATACAATGCACACGTGTTAGTGTAACAACCCAACTCAAACTTTATCGATACAACACGAGATCAAAACCCCAACATAGTTAACCAAGTGTAGCCTTATACAGGCAGCACCTTGACATCCGTTGCTGGGTTCAGGGTCGATCGGACAGGGTATCAACTCAGTGATCAGGGGTTGAAACACTTACAACACGGCAGAGTTTCGCAGTTTAGGGGAGGGGTGGTCTGCAAAGAAAGAGCAGACGAGAATTGAATTCGTCAAAAAGACGTAGAAATTGTGAAGAAGCGTAAGTCCCAAGCCAGGCTATACATAGCCAAGGTGGACTGGCCCCGCGTGTCGCACAAGTCCCCCCGTCATCTGTCGCATGTCGCGGGTGAAGGCTATTCTGCCTAGGGTAGCCTTATTGTGTTTTATAGCCCTGTGGTCGATCTTATCTGATAAAACACGTCCTAGTTGCCTCTGGTGTGTCGCGCAAACTTTAGGGGATCCCCCCATGTGCCTCCCGAGCCCATGTTTCCAGTTTTTCATTTCGGGTTGCACCGTACATGTTTGGGGTCTCAATTAGGGTTCCTTATAAGGTGTTTTGAGTGTTGTTACAATCAAATTCTCCTTCTAGATCACATTGAAAAGTTTCAATAATTTATGTGAAATTAGGTTTAGATTAATTTATGAAATTTTGCAAAGTTGGTAAAAACCTTGGATTTGTATTTAAACGGGTAAACCTAAACGTATTGGGTAAAGTTGTCAATCAAGGCCATGTGGTATCTATACTCAGATTTACTTCTTAATAGGGAGGTCCAAAAATCAGAATGCAGACTGTCAAATGGAGCAACAATAGAAGACAATGAACATGAAACGACAACATTTACTATTAGGCATATGACAAGAATGCAAAATAAACATTTGTTGAATCCTTAGTACATGTAATAAACGATACTATATAATGAGTTAAAAACTTGGTGGTTGGGATAGACGATCATGCCACTTAATTGTTCAAAAAGCAAGCAAAGCAAATGACAATGACGTGAATGGATAATGATCACCGGTGTTATCATGGCGTGAAAGAATCATTCTAGTTTTGAGATCCTTCACGAAAAAAACCGTGGCGGTCAAATTCTATGGAAATAATATTGTCACGGTTGAATTTTCTAACGGATAAAAGATTTTTAATGAGATGGGGAGCTAAATGAATGATGTTTAGTCTAAAGGTGTTGTTGGTTGTATTGATAAAACTATTACCCGAGCCTGCAATTGATAATTTAGTGCCATTTCCAACCAATATATTATCATTAAAGGGCATAATTAAGGGAGTGGCGATCTTACTCAGTTCTGAGGTGAGTTGTGTGGATGCTCCCAAGACCATGTTCCAAGCTTGGTCCAGTGTGTTTAGAGTCACGATAGAGAGGGTATTACTGAGTTCGGTTGGCCAGAGGGGATCATGAATTGTTGTTGTGGTGTTTGAGAGGCCATTGGTTTGCCTAAGTTGTCTCTAGGGCCAAATACAACATGGGTCAATAAGGCATGCACATTCCAGGCTTGGCCCAAGTTGGGCTGGGGCGGTGGGTTCCAGGTTTAGGTGGCTACAAGGGGTGTTGAAGGAGGCCAATTAGTCCAGGGTTTTGACTAAGCCTGTTGGGCTGGATATGGACATAGGGAGGCCCTTTCCACCATGGCCACACCCCATAGCCATTCCATTGAATGTTGTTGCGATTACCAGAGCACCGGCTACAACCCCGACCACCACGTTTATGGTTTCGTCCATAGCATTGGCCTCTTGGAGGTTGTCTCTGCTCGGATTGGTCATGAGTCGAGATTGTGGGTGAGTAGTGCCCCGACTGTTGACTCGAACTAGGTTGCATCCTTTATTGACCATTAGGTTGAGAGAGACACGATTGGTAACATATGCCAAACCTAGATTTTATATAGCAGATTGTCATTGATATTCCAGTTTGACCATGTCTATGGCTTCATCATCCGTTGGAGCATATTATGTATGTCTGCCACTGTGCGAATAGCAAAATAGAGCGTGTGTTGAATATTGTATAGAATAGCAAAAAGTTGGACACGGTATAGCTATTGTCAAAGTCCATCCAGACGGATGGACAACATAACAGTCCAAACCCTATCCGAATAGGTTATAAATTGTAAAGGTCCATACCGGATGGAGTACATCCGGATGGATGGACATAGGTTCATTCGGACAATAGGCTGTTGCCTATAAATAGGGAGTTAGGGTTCCTATTTGGATAAGCTTTTTGGTTCCCTATGGGGAGATGTTGTCCAACTGGTCTCGCGGTGCTGTAACGTTTGATTATCAATAGAGACCAGATTACAAGTGATTGTTCGGTGTCGTTTCTATCTTCTAATCATTTCTTATCACCGAACCGATCATCTCAGGACCAAAGCTCCGTCAAACATAACATTTCCTGGAATTTCAAGTGGTATAAGAGCTACGGTACCGATTCAAACGATCGAACAGTTGATTGAATCACCTACGCTCAATAATTTTGGATGTGTAGTGACTTTTGACGTAAAAACATAGAAAAACATAAAATTGAAGGTCAATTCACGGATGGAATTCAAAATTGAAGGCATCATCATGTTTGGAATTGATTTTCGGACAATCCTGCGAAATTTTATCATGAAATTCGCAGAAATAAAGATTCTGGATCGAAAAATGTGATTAGGACATGTTCAAGCGGATGCACTCATCCGGACGGAAGGACATTCACATCCGGATGGATGGACTTCCCCATCCGGACGGATGGACATGCGGCGATCCGGACGAATGAACATTGGGTATAAACTGTCAGCTCGTTCCAAAATCAGTTCATCCAGACGGATGGACCTGTAGGATCGGGATTCGAACTAACGATTCGCTCAGAAGAGTTCTCGATCAATACGAAAGGCCGAATCAGACGTATTGATGTTATAGCAGCTTGATTTGCACTTATAATCACTTTAACTGTCGATTATATTGATTTGATAGTGTTTACAGATCGTTCGACACTTCGGCAACACTTCGTCTCCGGAATAACAAAGTTACAAATGAAAACCCAAGACCACATATTTATAGGAATGCCAGACCCCATGAACCATTTCATGCTTTCTGGCCAGACCCCACGAACTTGCCAGGTCGCACGAACTGGCCAGAAAGCACGAACTTGCCAGAAAGCACGAACTTGGTCACCTCGTGCGAGGTGTCCTAGCCACTTCGTGAGGGGTGGCTGGTTCAGGTCTGTTTCCTGTTTCTCTCGTACAACGTGTCCTGATCTATCTATTCTATTACATGCCTCGATACAAGACGAAGTCAATAGACATATGCACTAACAAACTCCCCCTTGGATGTTGACAAGTCTTCAGTGTATTGAGTCTTCAGTCTTGATCGGTCTTCTCTCTATTTCCAAAGTATCTTTCTCTGTAAGCATCCTTCAATCTTTATCTTTCAATCTCTCTCTTACTCTCCCAGAATCTCAACCTGACTCTTCAAATTCTCTTGATCAAATCTCTTGATTCCTCAAGCTCATCAGCATCAACATCAGGAACATCTCCTGGCTCTTCGTAGCAACAGGATCAAGAACCTGGTAACCTGCACAATTCTCTACCCAAAAGTAAATTTCACAATTGTTAAAATTTAACAAATTTAGAAACCACTTGTAGATATCATTCAACATTAATAATAGTTATATCAAGTTCAAATTAATGACCTTGATTAACTAACAGTAAAACCATCTTCAAAACATCACTTGTAAGATTATCTTAAAACATTTCTCAAATTATCTCAAACTTTAACTTCACTTTTCATTTCAAACATACTCTCCAAACCCACTGTCGTCGTTCATCATGTTTAGCACTCGGAATTTTGAAAATCAGCTTTTCAACATCAGTTGTCGAAAATAAGATGAAATAAAATCTTTTTGATTTTTCAAAATTTTATGCTAAAACACACTGAAAATCTTTTTGGATTTTTTCTTTAATGAAAAGCAGTAAAGAATTATTTATAGACATATTTTTGTGAGTTTGTGTAAGAGGATCATATCAGTTTTTGAGACAAATCACTAACACCGTTGAGCTTTAAACACTTTAAGTTCTAAACGATTCACTTAGATTGCCAGTATATTGATCCACTTAAATTTTCACACAAAGTTCAATTGTTTCGAAATACGAATTTAGTGTTTTACGGACTTAAACTTATTCGCGTGTCCCACCTCAGAATATACTCCCGTATCCAAACTCCTATATTCAGTCTTACAGGTGAATGTACACTAATGATATCTGTGAACGGGTAATGCAAGGCCATGAGAGCTCAGGTTAGAACTTCCGTTCAGACAAAGAGATGATGGCTCGACTTT
Source organism: Helianthus tuberosus (assembly GCA_030545235.1). Taxonomy (NCBI): domain Eukaryota; kingdom Viridiplantae; phylum Streptophyta; class Magnoliopsida; order Asterales; family Asteraceae; genus Helianthus; species Helianthus tuberosus. The sequence continues at coordinate 33,060,565 of CM060400.1, forward strand.
TAGGTGTGTCCCGTTTGGGGATCTTTTCTTCAACAGCACATGATTAGCATTTTTCAATGTTTCATCATTTTTTATGTTGAGGGTGGGCTTTATGATTAAAGCAGTGTAGAGTATTATACGAGGACTAGGCTATTGCTCCCGCAAAATCAGAAGTCCCGGTATAATACCCCAGATATCATCATGCACAAAGACCTAGTATGCCAGAAATAGAAAGCCCTTCAAACAAGATTTCAGGGATTACCTATATATCCGAGAAATGTTCCCCACGTGATAAGTAAGTATTTGATATTTAGGTTTATATCTCGAAAACAATCTACTAAGCGTGTTAAAACCTACTGGCATATCATCAGTGATACCGTTTATCACATTTTAACTTTCCAATTCTTTAGCGTACTGTGATTGTCTACTGATGTACTATCATTTCCTCTTTTTCACAACAAAACTCATTTTTGATTTTTCGATGTTTTTGGATTTTTAGAATTTATCATGCTTTTGGATTTTTCAAATTTTCAAAATTTCTAAATTTTTACTCCCCCTAAAATCAAAAATATGTTTCAATTTTTTATTTTCCGGGAAAATTTGAAAGTAAAAGCAATAAACTGTACAAATAAAATGACAAACTGATGTGAATTGCTTCAATTCTCCATTCGCTTAGCTTAAACAATCAGAACTCCCCCTGACAACAAACTATTTTCCAATTATGATTTCAAAACACTTAAGTTTGTTTTAATCAAAATGGTTTTTCCGGAAAATTAGTTTTGTTGATTTCACACATCATGGGGATTCATTCATCACTTTATTTTTTCAACCACTTGTAAAAACTATCACTTGTAGGTTTTTCACAAAAACATTTTTCAAGAATGATGCCGATTCATGCTCCACGATTACCAACTAGGGAGCTCCGGCAAGTCAGGATTTTACTTTTTAAAGAATCTCACCCATGCCTGATCAATCATGGGTGAACCATCATCATTTGGTTTAACAATTTTCGATTCATAAAATTCTTTCACTCCCTTCACCTTCCCATCATCCATCTTACCAAAAATATGTAGCACTTTACCATTAAATGCCTTTTCAGCATCAAATTCTTTCTTATCAGAGAAGAATTGATTTGAAATCTCAATCTTACCAATTTTTGATTTCAAGTTTCCGTTTGACAATGGTGGAAAATTTTCATCATCCATTGTTGGAACTGAATTCTCATCATTTAGCACAACATGTGACTCCTCTGACTTTGACGAATCAGATTCATTGCCAGAAACAACCTCCGATTTCTTAACAACCCATTTATGTTTGTTTAAATTGGCTCTTCTTTTGTAAAAATGTTTCGAACTTTTACCAACTTTGAAAGTCGAATTTTTGAACTCCTTAAATTTTTCTATTGGTTATTCCTTTTTATAATTTCTCTTTCAATTTAGAGTTAGAAGAAACTCCCTGTTTTATGTTGGTGAGCTTTGGGCAATTCCAAGCAATATGTCCAACCTCTTGGCATCTGAAACAGGTTCTTCTTTCAACTCTCGGTTCAAATTCCTTCAACATATTATTTTTATTTTCGGCGAGAAACTCCTTGTTTGACTGTTTCCAGAAAGGTTTCTCCTTCTCCTCTTCAGAACTTGCTCCTGAAACAAATTTAGTTTTTGGTTTAACTTCTTTATAATTTTTATGATTTTCTGGTGGAATAAAACCTAATCTTTTCTTTTTGAAATTACTGTTATGGTTTGGTTTCTTTCGATAACCCGAACCAGAACTGTAACCCTTTTTCTTGTTCAATCTTTGTTGAACTCTTGAAGTGTACTTTTTAGGTTTTTCAGTAAGATTTACATCTTTTATTTCAGAAATATTAATTTCTGTTAATTTGAAAACCTTGTTAATCATTTCCGTTTTAACACCTCTTATTGGAAATTCTTCATCAGAATATAATTTGTCGGAGTCATTCAAAGTATATGCTACTTTGAATGTTTCGTCATTCAAATTATTTTGTGACATCAGAAAATCTTTATTGTAAACCCTTTTGACCGGTGAACTTGAACTTCTGTCTGATGAACTCGACTTTTCAGATTTAGACTCTGACTTTGACTCTTCATCTTTATCCAACACCTGATCGACCACTTTCTTAATTAACTCGAACTCGTGATCTGTGTCAGCCGCTGTGAATGTGACATCAATATCATCTGGTAATCCATCGATAGACTAGGATTTCAGATTCAGATTGAGTGCTTCAGCCACCTTTTCAAAGTGTTGGGGGGTATAGCCATCCCACATTGGATTTGGTACTCTGTTATAATTCAAACCAGTTTTCTTACCAGAATTTTCTTCATCATCTGCATACTTATGAGCTCCGACGGTAGGATAGATGCGATCAATAACATACTCTGAACTTTGATAACTTCGAAGTAAAGTATTCACTCTTTCTGTTTCAATCGTCATCGCTGCCAATTCTTGTTTCAACCCAGTAATAAATCTCGATATATTTATTGATTGCAGTTTGCTTTTGAAGAACTGTTGCTTTAAGAAGATTCTTCATCTGGATATCCTCATCACTAGCTCCTTTGTACAAGTTCACTTTTCCATTTAGGAGGTCATATGATTCCTTTATGCTTCTCACATTATGCAATAAGTTCTCTTTGAGCTTCTCCAATTCAGCATACTTTGTATCTTTCTCGGCACAATCTTTGCAGGGTTCTAAACACTTAGCACAAGATTTTTCAACCTCTACAATCTTTTCAACTTCAACTATTTTCTCCACCACCTTTTCAATCACAATCGGTTCTTTCTCAACTTCTATCTTCACTTCATTCTTTTCAACCTCAACCTTCTCTGTCGATTTTTCTTCAACTTTTGCCTTATCAGCTTCAGTCTTTTCTTCAGCAACCCTTCTTGCTTCCATTTCTCTCTTCAGTCTAGCAGCCCTTTTCTCTTTCAATATCTTGATTTTATCTGCAAAAAATAAATCAAAACTATAAGGATCCAATTGTTTTCTAGATTTATTAATATACTCTTCCTCATCATCAGTGTCTTCATCACTTCCTGAATACTTAAAAATCGGTTGTCTTCTAGGACTGTTCTTAGATTTGACTAATTCTTCTTCTGAGGTTGAATCTTCAAAGATTCGAGCAACAAATGCTTTAGAAACTGAAGGTCTAGAAGGATCATAATCATCCCAATTGAATTCTTTCGGAATCCTTTCATCTTATTGATCTAGCAGACCAAAACAAGCTTTACCCTTTGATTCTTCAATAGTACGTGAGTGTGAAGATTGTTGTTGATATGGTTGTTGAGCAACCTGATGATAAATTGCTTTTCTATGATAATCGTTGTTTCCGAAAGGATCTTGTCTTCCGGTTGCTTCTCTGTTTGTACACTCTCGTTTAAAATGTCCTTTTTCTCGGCAACGAAAACAAGTAACCTTCGATTTGTCAAAACCTAGCTGAGATGTTGTAGCTTCACGAAGATCATCTCTTCTGGCGATCTGTTTGAACTTTTCTGCTCTTCTCAAAACGCTAGCTAAACACCACTTGATGTCCATCAACTTAAGTTCTTCAGAATCAATCTGATCATAATCCTCTTTAGTAAGCATCGGATTTCCGATTCGTCCAGCAACTAAGCTTTCATACAACTCTAACACAGTGACAAGAGACACCATGTGTTGTTTCACAATATCTGGAGAAAAATTTTGACCATTTTGAATATGTAATGCAATATTGCATTGCAATACTTGACCGGTAAAATTTGTTGAACTTTGTTGTTGAGAACTCGGTGTCGAGAAATTTGGTTCAAAACTTGAATAAGACGAAGAATATCCACTGCTCTGATTTGTATTGCTTGCATTTGTTCCGGAAGAATTTTCAGCACTGAACGCAGTTTGAATCTTTGGACTCAGAGTAGTCTCAATCTTGTTTTCTCTGTAGTACAGACTAACATCCTCTTGAGCACCTAGACTTCTCATTGTAGCAGTTTTTCGAATTGATAGCTCATGTTCTTCCAACTTCTAGATAAACCTGCTCAAATTCATATCTTCAAATTATCGGTTATGCTTTAAAATCAACAGATATGTTCCCCATTCATTCTGTGGTAGCGCATCGGCTAATTTATCAACCCATTCTTCATCTTCTTTCTTGATGTCCAATCTTTTCATCTCCATGACTAGATGACAATATCTCTCAATAATCTTCCTAGTCGTCTCACCTTCAAAAGCTGTAAACATATCAAACGATTTCTTTAGTAATGCTCGTTTATTTTTTATCATATCGGCACTACCCTTAAACTTTTTAATCAATGCTCTCCAAATTGATCTAGCAGTTCCCTCATGTTGAAGCAAAACAAAAATATCTTCTTTTACCGCTTGTTGGAGAATGCTAATCATCATTTTTTCACTTGTGTATTTTAATTTTTCATCCGGTAAAAATTGACTTAATTGTTTTTCATTTCCAAGTTCATCTTTCGGTAAAGTATAATCTTTCTCTAAAGAAACCCAAGCATCAAACTTGTTGCTTGTACCCAGTTTTCAAAACGGTCTTGCCACCCTTTAAAATCTTCAATGTACATAAGCTTTGGAGGCTTTTGGAAAGTTCCCGTTTCATTCTCGATACCGACAGTTTCGGCAACGGTAACTGGAGCAACCGGAGCAGTAGCAAACGCATTGTAAAATTCGTTATCCATGTTTTGGTATCGAAAGTTCACAAAAACAGATTGTTCAAACGAGCTGAGTTTTCAAACGATATGAGATTTGAACCAAACGATCTAGTTCAATTTCAAGCGACCTGTACTAACTTCAAATGACCTGGATCAATTCCAAGCGACCTGGAACAACTTCAAACGACCTGGATCAATTTCAAGCGACCTGGAACACCTCGTGCGATCTAATACAACAAATTCAAATGACCTGGTCGACAAATTCTGTTCATATAATTCTCCTATTGATCCTTCATTTCAAAACATTAAATTCAATCAACATTTAATGTGCATCACATGAGATCTGATCTTACCATATAATGCATGCAAAACTATTTGACCGAGTGTAATTATTTAACTGACATGTTCACACGGGTTGCATTAGTTAAGAAAAGTTGATCAACAAATATCACATGCAATGTATTGATTTATGTAATCAATGGCCGACAATCAATATTACTCAATGAATTCTATTGGACCTCAATATCCACTTAATCAATAACAGCAATCAATTTCAATAAAGCCAAAGTAATCACGTGATGTAATAAATGGAATTTCAACTCGTGTGATCTGATCTAAGTTTCACGCGACCTGATAAGATTTTAAACGACCTGACTAATTTTCAAACGACCTGGACCTAGTTTCAAACGACCTGGATCAAACTGTGCGACCTGACCACATCGTACGACCTGACTCAAACGATCTGGTTTAATTTCACACGACCTGAAGATATTTCGAACGATCTGAGTGTTTCTAAGTAAAATAGTTCATCATTTTGTCAATTTTTATCAAGTTTTAGGTTGAATTTGGTTCTGATTTGTTCACGGATTGTTCAAAATGATGTTTTACAAGTTATAACACAAAATCAGGTCATTTTAACTGCAGACTCTCGGTAAATTTGATGAAAAAGTGTAGAAAAAATGAGTAGAAAGAAGTTGTTTTTGAAGAAATCAAGCTAAAATGGTAAGAACTCTTCCTCCTGAGCTCTGATACCACTTCTAGGATCGGGATTCGACCTAACGAGTCATTCAGAAGAGTTCTCGATCAATATGAAAGGCGGAATCAGACGTATTGATGTTATAGCAGCTTGATTTGCACTTAGAATCACTTTAACTGTCGATTATATTGATTTGATAGTGTTTACAGATCGTTCGACACTTCGGCAGTACTTCGTCTCCGGAATCACAAAGTTACAAATGAAAACCCAATACCACATATTTATAGGAATGCCAGACCCCACGAACCATTTCATGCTTTCTGGCCAGACCCTAGGAACTTGCCAGGTCGCACGAACTAGGCAGAAAGCACGAACTTGCCAGAAAGCATGAACTTGCCAGAAAGCACGAACTTTCTAGAAAGCACGAACTTGCCAGAAAGCACGAACTTGGTCACCTCGTGCGAGGTGGCCTAGCCACTTCGTGAGAGGTGGCTGGTTCAGGTCTGTTTCCCGTTTCTCTTGTACAACGTGTCCTGGTCTATCTATTCCATTACATGCCTCGATACAAGACGAAGTCAACAGATATATGCACTAACAAGACCTACTCCATTCGGACGGATGAACAAATGCCTAAAAAAGGCATTTTTTGATCGCAATGACGAGGTGAGTCTTCAGAAAAAATTTGGTGAGTGAAAGTTTTTTCGAGTTTTTAACGACCAAGCTAGGTTGTTCTAGGGCACCATCTGGGGCTTTAGCGAACAGATTTGATGATGCGATCACAAATTGTGGAAATTAGTGGGGTAGTCATGATACTGGTGAATAATGTTTATCATCTGGGTTATCTGACTATTTATGGGCGTAACTGTAGATGCATATGTCTGTAGCTTTCGTATGTATCGAGTCTTAGTTTTACTTGTTGGTGGTCTATGTATAGTTTAAAGTATGTTTTGTATTGAATCCGGGATGAAACATGGTGTTAGGATGTTTTGTAAGTCCATTCGGACGGAAGGACATAACCCCATCCGGACGGATGGGCTAGATAGTGTTTACCCGGATGGGCTTTGCTTATAAATAGGTGTGTCTAGTTCCTCATTTGTTACTGATCTCTTGGCACCTTAGGAGAAGCCCTGTCGAATTCTCTCTGGATCTTGTAACTGTTGCTGATTATCAATGAGAATGATGATGTTAAACGGTATCTGCGTTGTTTCTCTCTCTCCTATTACATTCTTGGATTCTGCACGAGGCTTTAGTTGCTAATCAGGTCTGAGCGCGTTCGAGTAACCGATCTCTTGTCCTCACAAGTGGTATTAGAGCTTGGAGGCCGGATTCGGAGGAGATTTACAGCGAAATACAAGAGATTCTTGCCATTTGTCAGATCTACACTTCTTATTTCTACTCCATTTCTCATTTTCTTAACTCTTACATAGAAAACCTCAAAATTGACACTGAATTCATGGACAAAATTACATAAAATTTGGACATAACGTGCGTAATGTGTTAGTGTTTAATCCTACAAAGTTTCAGACCTTAATTCGGACTAAAACACATCAAAATCATTGAAAAACTTTGAACTTTTGAACAAGTTTTACTGACATCATCATCCATCCGGATGGATAGGGTAGCCCATCCGGACGGATAGACTTCCATCCGGACGTATTGTGTTTTTGTTCATCCGGAAGATAGCCATCCGGAAGAGTTCATCCGGACAGGTTTTACTAGTTGTTATTGTCCATCCGAAAACTAGTCCATCCAGACCAAGTTCATTCAGAGATTTATTATACTTTGCCCATCCAGACCATTGGCCATCAGTGTTTGTGTTTACTTTATTTACAAACAAGTTTAACTTTTGTTGACTTCTCAGGTACTTTCAATCATGGATGACGAATTTATGAATCCATTCTCTGACACGTATGCTTTCAACAGTACTGGAACAACTTCTTCTGATGGAAATCTGAACACCGCAACAAAGGAGATTTCCGAATCGCTAAGTGTCGATAATGCTTATGGAACATACAATAAACCGCCATAGTTGATGAATCTAGAAGATTACAACAAATGGGAAAAGCGGTTTGATAACTGGTTGAGGGCGTTCGCGTAAGATAGTTGGAAGTTAGTTCAAGTGGGTTACACGAGTACTAATTCAGTGTTTACAAATTTGGGTTCTGATGAGCAATAATTGTTTATCGCCAAACAGAAAGCAATAGCACTACTTCATCAATCGGTTCGGGATGACATCATTTCACTAATCGAATACAGAACATCGAAAGAGTTATGGGAAGCTCTAAAGAAGAAGTGTATGGGAGGTGAGGAAATAGTGAAGAATAAGAAATCTCTACTCAAGAAGGAATTCGATCTCTTTGCATGTATGAAGGGCGAAAGTGTTCGACAGATGATCAAGAGATTCTGTCATCTGAAGGTTGAGCTTGATAGGTTTGAGATAAAAAAGGATCAGGAAGAAATCGTCAAGAAATTGTTCGAAGCATTGCTAAATGAGCAGGATTGGCAATATTACATGATAGTTCTGAAGAATACCAAACCAATGAGTGATATAACTTTGAACTGGCTAATTGAAAAATTAGAAGGTCACGAACTTGAAATTAGAAAGCAAAATAAAATGAACAATGCCACTTATCAACAAAATGTAAACCTATATTACCATGGTAGCATGATTTCAAACACTTCGACACCCAAAACAGCATTTAGTGCCGAGAATTCCAATGATACATCTAAAGGTAACTCGGGTGGGGGATCAGCGGGTACTAGTGGTTTTGGTTATCTGAGTTCGAGTTCGAGTTCAAGCACGCAAGCTCATTCTACGCCAAATTTGAATCAGAATCAAAGTGGCTTTAACCCGAATGTTATTCAATGTAACATTGAGGTTAATCTCAACAATGCTCAGAATTTCAATGCAGAATCTGCCAAGCAGCAAATGATCTTTTTGGCCTCAATCCTAGAATCATACGAGAGTTTAGTCGCAGGAAAGATTGGGAATACCAACCTGACCAAAGAGGATTACGACCAAATTTATCCTGAAGAAATGGAGCTTATTGATATCAGGTGGTGTATGGATAGCGTCATTCGCCATGCTCAATGCTTTATGGAAATTACCACGAGGCAGTCTATCGGTGGGCCATCTACAAAGTTGGGTTTTGATAAGTCAAAAGTGACTTGCTTTAAGTGCAAGCAAAAAGGTCATTTTAAACGGGGAATGCAAGAATTCTGCTATTGATGAAACTTCCAATCCGTTTCAAGACGATTACTATAGAAAAGCGGTTTATCATCGGAACACGGAGGAACCACCAAAGATGAGACAGATCGAAGAAAATCCGGTGAAAGAAAAATCAAGGGCGTTAGTAGTTATACAAGATGATGAGGGCTTTAACTGGAATGATTTTATTCCAGATGAAGATCAGATAGGTTCAGCTTTCGTTGCTGATGTAAAACCGGTGACGTTCAACAGAGAAAGGGAGATCGCACACGTGAGAATGAACAGAATTCATCGAGCATACAAAGAAGCTGTAAAGGTGAAAAGATGGGATGTTGAGAGAGAGTGTTATCTGGATCCAAAAGGAAATGTATGTACAGATCCGAAAATGATCGATTTTGATGCTCTAGTGAAGTTGATTCCTACTATAGAAGAGGAGAGAATGAAGAGAGAAGCTGAAGAAAAGGCTGAAAAGGAGAGGAAAGAGAATTATGACAAGGTGGTTAACGAAATCATTGATGTGAACGTAGAGATGACGTCCGAGAACTTGAAGAAAATGGCTGATCAAGTGTTGATGGCTAAAGCTCTCAAGGTAGATTCCAATTCTGAAACTGAGTCATCAAACAAGGTCAGTTCGGTCGGTCAAAAGGTCGAGACAGGCAAGTCTCAGGATACTACTACTGAAAGTGATTGCATAAATTGCATGAAGTCATGCAAAGTCTATAATATAAACGATTTTGTGTTAAAATCTAACATCCAGGACTTAATAGGTAAAATCAACAACTTGAAAAATGACATGGTTTTGAAAGACAGGATTGTGAAAAGTTCAAAAGAGAGATGAATTGATAGAAAAGATAAAGAATGATTAAAAATATGTTGAGAATTTTCGAAAAGAAAGTAGAAACTTGTTTTTAAAGACAAAAAATTAACCGAGACTTTTGAGAAACTAAAAAGAACAATCAAAGATTCAGACTCAAGAGATTTTCAAACTCAGCAAGAAAACATTCAATTAAAAACTGTCGTTCAAGAAAAGGAGAAACAAATCTCCCACTTAGCCGAGTAATCATTTATCATGAGTATTAGATGAGCCTGGCCAGGAGTTAACACTCATTTTAGCCTTAAACCAAGAACTATAGCAGAGAAATACAGCCGTTGAATCATCATTCGACTCAGGACCCCCATTAATCATACTATAGCCTCAATTTAAAACCTAACAGTTATGATCAAAATATGCATAAGCCCTTTAGCGTCTGATTTGTATTTATATTTGTCTATATGTCATTACACCGACATAACATATGTTAGAGACATACAAAATCAAACTGAGGAAAGTTTATTAATTAAAACATAAGCTAGTACAATATGCCATTAAATAAGGTCTTTAGTAAGTCCCATACTCGATACATGTTCTTCGAAAACTTTAGGTGGGAGACCTTTAGTCATCGGATCCGCAAGCATATCTTAGTACTAATATACTCAATACAAAGATTATTTTCCTCAACTCGTTCACGTACGAACAAATATTTTGTATCGAGATATAAACCAGCTCCAGTCGAACTGTTACTGTTCGAGAAACTAACGGCAGCTGAGTTATCACAGTAAAGCTTCAATGGTCTAGAAATGGAATTAACGATTTTGAGTCCAGGGATCAGATTTCTAAGCAACATTCCATGACAGGTTGCGTTGTAAATAGCAATGTATTCTGCCATCATTGTGGAAGTTGTAGTTAACTGTTGTTTATGACTCTTCCACGAGATAGGTCCGCCTGCTAACATAAAGATATAGCCCGAAGTGGATTTCTTGTCATCTTTGCATTTGGAAAAGTCTGAATAAGAATAACCTACCACTTCTAAGTGATCACTTATTCTATAAGTCAGTTTATAGTCTTTCGTCCCTTGCAGATAGATATCTAAGGACCTTCTTAGCTGCTTTCAAGTGATCTAGGCCAGGATTAGTCTGATAACGGCCTAGCATTCCAGTAATATAAGCGATATCTGGGCGAGTACAGACTTGAGCATACATCAGGCTCCCGACTACTGACGCATAAGGTATCTGGCTCATTTGCTCCTTTTCAACCTCTGTTGTCAGACACTGGAATGAACCGAAAACATCTCCCTTAACTACTGGAGCGACTGAGGGTTTGCAATGTTGCATGTTGTAACATGTAAGGACACGATCTATGTAAGTCTTTTGAGACAATCCTAAGATCCCTTTGTGTCTATCTCGGTGAATTTCGATGCCAATGACGTAAGAAGCATCTCCGAGATTTTTCATGTCGAAGTTATGCGAGAGTAACTGCTTAGACTCATGCAACATGTCTAAACTATTACTTGCCAATAGAATATCATCTACGTAAAGGACAAGTATAGTAAAATTACTCCCACTCATCTTGAGGTAGGTGCATTGATCAACTTGATTCTTCATAAAACCTTGTCTCTTCATGACTTCATCAAACTTGAGGTACCATTGACGTGATGCTTGTTTTAACCCATAAATGGTTTTCTCCAACTTACAGACTAGATGCTCCTGACCTTCAGGTTTAAAACCTTCAGGTTTAAAACCTTCAGGTTGTTTCATGTAAACATCTTCGTCTAAGTCTCCGTTAAGGAAAGCAGTTTTGACATCCATCTGGTGCAGCTCTAAATCAAAATGAGCTACTAGGGCCATAACGATCCTCAATGAATCTTTACGAGAGACAGGTGAAAACATCTCTTGATAATCAATTCCCTCTTTCTGAGTGTAGCCCTTTGCAACCAATCTCGCTTTATAGCGTTCAACGTTCCCATTCGGATCCAGTTTTGTTTTGAACACCCATTTACATCCTACAGGTTTAACACTGTTGGGTAATTCGAGCAAATCCCAAACGTCATTTTTCTTCATGGATTCAAGCTCATCAATCATTGCTTTGTTCCATTTAGAATACTAATCACTGCTAATGGCTTCATTTTAAGATATAGGATCATTGAGCTTTCCAACATCCATTTCAGTCAGGTAGGTAACATAATCATCCCAATTAGTAGGCCTTCTTTGCTTAGATGACCTCCTGAGTTGATTATCGGGTTCAGCGTTGTCTTGGTTTTGAGCGTTTGATGTGCCTTCATTATGAGGTATAATGCGTTCTGATTGTGGAGATGGAATTTGTGTAGTGGCTTCAGGTGCAGTTGTTGCATTGGGTACAAGAGGAGTAAACGGAGTAATTGTAAGCGACGAGTCTCTCCCCCCCGCGTCTTGTACTTCTTGCAATTCTTCTTAAAGGTTGGTACTGCTCCCACTGACCTTGAAATCCTCCAAGAACGCAGCATGCTTGGTTTCAACAATACGGGTGACATGGGAAGGACAATAGAAATGATAACCCTTCGAATGATCAGGATACCCGATAAAGAAACAGGTAACTGCTTTAGGGTCAAGTTTCCTTAGGAAAAGATTATAGATTTTTGCTTCAGCAATGCAGCCCCATACTTTCATATATTTAAGACTCGGTTTCCTTCCTGTCCAAAGTTCATAAGCAGTTTTAGGGACAGACTTAGAAGGAACTCTATTGAGTATATGAACAGCTGCTTTTAATGCTTCAGTCCAAAGGAATAATGGTAAATTAGCGTTGGCTAACATACTGCGCACCATGTTCATAAGGGTACGATTTCTTCGTTCAGCGACACCATTCTGCTGAGGTGTACCAGGCATGGTGTATTGGTTCACAATCCCCTGGCCCTCACAAAACTCATAAAATGGACCAGGAGCTTGACCCACATCAGTATGTCTTCCATAATATTCACCGCCTCTATTTGATCTCCCAACTTTAATCTGACGATCTAATTGCTTTTCAACTTCAGCTTTATAATCTTTAAAAGTTGTTAGAGATTCAGAATTTTCCTTAATAAGATACAAGTACATGTAACGAGAATAATCATCAATGAAAGTGATAAATGAACTATGTCCTGTTATGCAAACGATTTGGTAGGGACCACTAATGTCAGTGTGAATGAGTTCTAATAAATTAGAGCTCCTAGTGGCACCTTTCTTATTCGTTAATGTCATTTTACCTTTAAGACATTTGACACATGTTCCAAAATCAGTGAAATCGAGAGGAGGTAAGACTTCATCCTTTACGAGACGATTTAATCGTTCTCTTGAGATGTGGCCTAAACGTTGATGCCACAACATAGATGAAGTCTCTAAGTCTCGAATCTGTTTCATCTTTGTAAGTGATTCATTAATATTATATGACAACAAAGATTTGGAAAAATTATCATCTAGTTCTAATCTATAGAGACCACCATCCAGAATGCCAGTACCATAAACAACGGAATCATAGAGAATAGAAAGTTTGCGATGGCCATGGGAAACAACAAAACCGTCCATGTCTAACTTTGGTCCTGATACAAGGTTCCGAGTTACCTCAGGAACATATAAGGTATCCAAAAGTTTAATACATAAACCAGTTTTCAAAAATAATTGTAATGTTCCTATGGCCATCACTTCTAATTCCCGATCATCCCCAACTTTAAGTGTTCTTTGGTTTCTTCCCAGCTTCCGGATTAAAAGGAATCCCTGAGTAGAGTTGGTTACATGAACCATAGAACCAGAATCAAACCACCAAGAATTAGCAGGAACATTTAAATTAAAAGACTCAAGTATCATGAAAAAATCGTTACCTTTCTTAGCCAGCCACTCCTTGAAGTCAGGACATTCCTTTTCCTTATGTCATGTTTTCTTACAGAACTTGCAATAGGGTTTGCCTAAGGAGCTCTTAGAGCTGGAAGGTGTACTTGTATTAGGATTTGGCTTTTGGACTTTGGAAGCATCCTTTCTTTGATGATTGTTCTTCCTCTTCTTAGAGTTGGAGGTGGTGAAGTTAGCAACATCAGTAGTGCGATCCATCTTCATACGCTCTTCCTCCTGTACGCACATAGGGACCAGCTCACTCATCGTCCATTAATCCTTCTGAGTGTTGTAATTGATCTTGAATGCTTCATAGGACGAAGGAAGCGAAGTGATGATGAAGTGAACAAGAAAACCATCACTGATTTCCATCTCTAGCCCTTTCAGCTTATTGGCCATGTCATGCATCATCGTGATGTGCTCGCGAATGCCGCTCCTCCCATTATACTTAGTCATCACCAGCTTGAGGATAAGAGTGCTAGCGTGTGCCTTTGATGTTCCTTTGAATTGTGCCTCCTCAAAAGCCAGGTAGGTTTTAGCGTCATCAGAATCAGGAATGGCTCCTCTGATCGCATTGTGTATGGATTGCTTCATGAACATGAGAGACATGCGGTTACACCTAGTCCATTTATCATGAACTATCTGCTCAGCAGCAGTACTTTGAGTGGTAAGGTCCGCTGGCTTATTCTCTCTTAAAGCATAATCGAAGTCTAGCAATCCAAGTGTAAGCATGAGGGCATCCTTCCATTCAGCAAAGTTATCACCAGTCAAAGGTGGAATCCCGCAATTGGGTGCTGATAGTGGAAATAAGATAAGCAAGTTATGATACTAAGAAAGAAGTCCTAATGTGATCTAAGGGCATGTTATACTAAGGCAGGCGTAAAAATGACCATTTTAATTATGAAGCAGTGATATTGTCTATTACTAACATCAAAATAATAGACTTAGTTAAAATTCTACTTAAACGAAGACAAATCAGCTTTGGCCAGAAGTGTGATCATTTAAGTATGTGTGCAAAGTAATCGTGACAAATCAGCTTTGGCCAGAAATGAGACAATCACTTCAGTTATGCACTTGTCAAGTATGCTAGAGATAAATGAATTAAAATCAGTTTTGGCCAGAAATTAAGGCATTTCACGTTTGTAATGCATACTAAACATAGCTTTTCTAATACTTGAATAATAAATAGATGTATTAAATCAGCTTTGGCCAGAAATGATACATCAGAAGCTCATTCAAGTTAAGCTATTTGGTTTTGTAAAAAGTTATCTGATTCTGATTATGTAATTAAGTGTTTACAAAACCAAGTATTTAACAGCAAACCACCTGTTAGCGCGGATCGAACTAACAGCCTAAATTTTAGTTCACATTAAACAACCTAAAATAATGAGGTTTCAAGTGAGATCTCGACTCAGTTATGAGGTCTCGAGTGAGATCTCGAGTCAAGTCTCGAGTCAGGTCTCGACTGAGCTATGAGATCTCGATTCAGTTATGAGGTCTCGAGTCACAACCTTGGTCTCGAGTTGTAGCCTTATGGTCTCGAGTCGCAACCTTATGGTCTCGAGTTATAACCCTATGGTCTCGAGTTGTGAAGATTTAAGACCCTTAGTCGAAACCTCAGTGGTCCCGAGTCGAGACTGTTGTCTCTGTGACACCTGGGTCACTGCGACCATCAAACAAATACCAAACCAATGAAATATTGTATTTCATACTTGGGATTTGTAAAAATATGTGTATCATTTGCACATATCAATTTTTGTTAAATTCCAAACTCTAAATCGCTTTCGGGAAGGTTATACGCGCACCGATGCGTAAATATAACCAGTTTAATGCAACAAACACTCCGGAATAGTGACATAGGCTTAACATACCTTAAATAACCTTTACATAACTTAGAAATAAGTTTTGGAAGGTTTGGTATGCCGAAATCAAGTTAAATCGCTTACAGGGACTAAATTTGACAAACTGCGAAAGTATGCCAATTTGAACTGTAACAGACATTCCGGAACATGACCATAAGTTAAACATACCATAAATATCCTTCACATAGCTTAGAAATAGGCTTTGAGGGGTTTGGTGTGCTAAAATATACTTTTGGGACATTCAGGGACTAAAAGCGTCAAAAAGTGCACAAATTTGCACTTTCGCGCATAACTTACGTTCTGAATACATCCGGACATCCAAAAATTTATGTAAGCACTAAAATATTTTATTTTAGTGTTTAGCATAAGAAAAATCCATTCGTCACGCATTTCGGATCGTTTTTCGCGCTTATGCGCATTCCGTCGTAATTAAGCGAACATCGCGATCGTACGGCCAAACGAACCGACATCCGAGATATTTTTGAGCATGTTTTGAGTTCCCTATACTTTAACTTCATTTTATAGCCTTGAAATGAGGTTAATGGGGTTCAAACGCATCGAAAATAGCTTAAACGGGCTGCAGGGACCATTTCTGCCATTTTTGAAACTTTGCTGAAACTGGTAGGCAGTGGCGTAGCGCGAGCACCTCATGCCTCGGAAGTGGCGCTACACGAGCGCCTCACCTGGACAGAAACATTGTATTTGGTCCATTTTCACTTTCGCACATGGTTTTGGCAATACCGTGGGCTCAAATGGTTTTGTAATACCATGTTCTTGAGGTGTATGGTTGAGATCAAAGCACGGTTTCCTAGAAACGATCCTAACGGCTAACCGAACACTATAAATACCCCATGCCATCCATTGCAAAACCCACAAGAATTTTGATCTTAGAAACTCTAAGTTGAAACCATTGTTTCATACCTGAGATTCTTGGATCGAGATTAGCATTCGGGGACCCTTCGTAAGTATTCTTTCGTTCTTTTCTTTCTTTTATTGCTTTTCGAGTCCGAAAGTCAAACTTTGTTTGACTTTCTGCGTTGACCAGTTTATGGTCAATGCGAAGTTCGTTTGAACTTCGCAACGTGATTGTAATCACGATGGTTATAGTCCCTTGGGACTATGCCTACTGATTACCACGTTGTCTAGGGTCGTAAGGGTAAGCGATCTAATAAATCGCTTATACCTTCGAACCCGACCCATTTGGTCGATCATTAGGATCCGACCAAATACATTAGGTGACCATAGTAGGTAGGGAATAACCTTCTGAGGTTATACCCTATGGTCACATCGTTTGAGTAGTTGTATGATAGGTAGTTTATATGCCTTAGGTAAATTACCAGAATACCCTTTTCATGTATAATTGGTAATTTAGCTTATGTAACCTAAACTTTTATACGTAACTGATTATACAACATGATAAAACATGTATAGGCATATAATACTTGTCATAGGACTAGTTAGACGTCTCGAACGTGCTTTGCGCGCACGACGCGTTAAAGTAGCGTATGTTACCTTAATGGGTCGCGATGGGTCGAAAGCACTTAGGTTAGTCTCAATGTAGTATGTAGGCCTTGTTAAACCATATCATATGAGTTCCAATACTCATTTGGTTTACCAAGCCTCATCCTATCCGATCTCCCGATTTAAGTCCGGTTTATTTATATAGTTTTAGATTGCCGACTGATTCCGTGCTCCCTCTAGCTTTGTTTGGTTGTTGTTCAAGACCTCTAAGCATTCTCAGGCGAGTACATTATTCCCCTCTTTTACTGTTTTCAACTGTTTTGGGGTGACTCATATGTGCTAAATGTCTTAACAATGATTTCAAGAACGATTACAATGGTTTCAAAAACAATTACAATGGTTTCAAGAACGATTTCAATAAAGTGAACAAACTTGTTGGTTGTAGTTACATAACCAATGACATTCATTAGCAATGATCAAGCCGACCAGTATTAGGTTATGGTACCATAGGATCTGACAAATCCCGATATTCTCTATACCCATGGTTATGTGTGGGTATTTTGGGTAACGACTGGATCTGTAATTATTAATTTACCCTTTGGTAAGGGTTTGTTAAGAACGAGAACGAGTTGGAACGATGAACGAGTCAAGAAGGTTTGAATGTTATTAGAAAATCGACCATAAAGTAGTTTCACAATTAAAACAAGAACGATTTGAACGATTAAAACAAGAACGATTTGAACGATTAAAACAAAAGAACGATTTGAACGATTTCACAAAATGTTTTAACGATTGGGTAAACATTTGGACATGATTTACATTTGATCATGCATTTCCACGAAACATAGTATTGATTTAAACCAAGTTTTACTTCAATACTTTGTTTTGTGCGTTTCACCTATGGTTTAGTTGATGCATTTCACTAGCCATACATATTATTTTGGTTACACATTACATGGTTTACATTTGACACAAACACTTTTGACATTGGTTATACATAACATGATTTACATCTTGACATGAACATTTTGACATATTATTCCAATACATTTGGCAGTTGGTTTACACATAGACATCTTACATTGTTGGTTTGGTTTGAGTAAGTGATTTAAGTAACGAGGCGTGTGTAATATGATATAAGCATGGTGGATACGCCGCTGGTACTTCCTATATATAAGTGCTTATATGGTATTACATATCGTAGCGTTGCTTAAATCATTTCAATTTAAACATATAACATTTTATACAAATAACATACTTTTCACAATACATTGTTGTACAAACAACTTAACTTATACAAACTCATTTTACATGGTTATTCATTTAATCATGCATTATTCTCTTATTTATACATATCATCTGAACTTATTATTTTTCAAATGATTTACAAAGACAAAGCAAATTACAAGGTTCATGACTAAACATTTTCTTAAACAGAAGTCATGAATCTTATTTTCACAAAACCTATGTACTCGCCAGCATTTCTTTGCTGACCTCGTTTTCACATGTGTTTCAGGTATTGTTGAAAGATATCGATTGATAGGATGCATGCTCACATAGGACTGGACAAGGCCTTAGTGACTCAATAACAATGATAGACTATGTTTAAATTGTGTATTTAGATTTCCAGACGATGTAATTATTCAATGTTTAATAAAACGAAACATTTTTTGGTATCCATGGTTATGAAACATTAATTCTGTTACAACACTCCCCGACGTTTCCGCCACGTTTTGTATGTTACACGTGGTCGGGGTGTGACAGAAAAGATGGTATCAGAGCCAATGGTTATAGGGAATTAGGTTATTAGTAATGCTTTGACCTAGTCTATAACCTTCTTAGGACCCTAACGCGAGTTTACTTGCGTTTAGTCATAAAACAATACCGTCACCTATCCTTAGGCGACGACCACAACAAGAACATAAAATTCAAAACCGCTTTGAAAACTAATCATCTTTTCTAGGATGATTGATTACTAGGTTTTGAACCCATTGTTATATGGTTTTGAACCCCTTTGAGTTTTCAAAATCTCGTCAAGTTTTTGGGTTTTAAATAATGTGAACACGTGCAAACTGGAAGGGTGAATGCCTGTATTCTAGGTTTTCTGTCTAGGCAAGCACTTCGTATATATCTCATCAGACGCGAGACCAGTTGTGCTTACCTGGGAATTCTTGGGATGAGTGTTCACTTATAGGCGAGCATGTCTTCGCGATACATTATTTTTGATCCATTTACTTTGGTTAGTCACTGTGTGTCGGTTGTTGCTTTGTAGTAACAAACAAATGACCACTATCCTTGCTTTCATCAGATTTGTTTCATCTCATTCTTTTCGTCTAATTCTCTCACTCGTTTCCTTTCATGTTTCCTCTTTTAGAATGCCTCCTCGACGCGAAAGCCAGATAGCGACTGCCGAATTGGCAGAAATCATTGCGCAGCAAATGGCTGCTCAATTCCCAAACCTCTTTGCTCAATGGAACCAAGCCAACAACAACAACAATGTTCCATGCGAATACAAGGATTTTAACCAGGCTAAACCACTCAAGTTTAGTGGTTCTGAAGGAGCGACTGGGCTTCTTCAATGGTTCGAGAGCATTGAGAATACTTTCCGCCACGTGCAGTGTCCTGACAATCGCAAGGTCGAGTTTTCTTCGAGTGTGTTTCAGAAGAGGGCTCTCACATGATGGAACGGGGTTATGAGGGATCGTGGTGCAGAAGTTGCTCTAGCACAGACATGGGCTGAACTTAGGGCCCTTATGATGAGGGAATTCTGTCGTCGTCATGAGCAGCGAGCTTTGGAGAAGGAATTTGATGAGTTGAAGCAAGATAGCGATGAGCACAGGGCGTATACTGATAGGTTTGAGGAGTTGAGTCTGCTTTGCCCGACAATGGTTACCCCATTCGACAAGGCTATCGAAAGGTACATCGACGGCCTACCTGACTCGGTACAAGACATCCTTACTGGTAGTAGCCCTACCACACTCCGTCAAGCGATCGAGTTAGCTGCGACATTGACTGAGTCGCAGATTCGGAAGAATAAGTTACACAGAAAGGGTGACAAGGGTAAGAAGCAGGGGTTTGACAAGGAGGATAGCAAGAAAGGTCAAAACAAGAAGGGTAAGGAAGATGAGACGTCAAAGAAATCAAGAAAGCGAAAGGGTGTTCAGAACTTTGCTGTTACAGCACAGACTGCTCAGAACCTGCGGAACCCACCAGCTCAGCCACCTGCAAAGAAAGCATATGCCGGTACCGCACCTCATTGTGCACGCTGCAACGGTCATCACGCGGTACAACAAGCTTGCTGGCAATGCACGACGTGTGGTAAACTTGGGCATTTGGCCAATGTTTGTCGTTTGGGACAAAATCAGGCTGCTCAGGTTCAAGCTCCGGTTCAAGGGAATGCTGCGAGATTCCCACTGGGGTCATGTTTCAACTGCGGAGAGATTAGTCACTTCCGCCACAACTGTCCGAGACTAGTGAATGCAAATGCTAACGCAAACCCAAATGCGAACGTCAACGTTAATGTGAATCCAGCACGTGGTCGAGTGTTTAACATCAATGAGGCACTCAATGATGAAGGAGTGAACAATTAGCATTTTGTATTTCCTCTGGTTGTTATCTTGTAACATTTAAAGACAATGCGGTTGTTATATAAATAAAAATTTGTGGTTTTATTTTTTAACTAATGCAATTGTATGAATGTTTGATCCAACCTTATGATGTCAACACAAAGACAAAACTACTCGTGAGGTTCTGTCATTTTTATGATCACTTGTGATCTCCCTAAGAACCTCAAACACTTGTTTCTTTTAAATCTAAAGTATCTTATCGTCTTGCACCGTTCGAGATGCAAGAATTATCAAAACAGCTTCAAGAGTTGTCTGATAAAGGATTCATCCGTCCGAACTTTTCACCTTGGAGAAACTCCTGTCCTCTTTGTGAAAAGAAAAATGGATCTTTTCGAATGTAAATCGATTAACGTAAGCCTAGTAAGCTTACCATCAAGAATCGATATCCCCTACCTTAAATCAACGATTTCTCCGATCAACTTCATAGCGTTTCATGCTTTTCCAAGATCGATTTGCGTTTTGGGTTTCATCAACTTTGTATTCTCGAAGAAGATATTCCCAAAACGGTTTTCTGCACGAAGTATGGCCATTACGAGTTTACAGTCATGCCTTTTGGGTTGACAAATGCTCCAGCCATCTTCATGGACTTGATAAATAGAGTCTGCAAGTCTTATTTGGATCAGTTCGTCATTGTTGTTATTGATGACATCTTGATCTATTCATGTCCCGAGCCGATAACGATCAACACCTTCATTGACACTGGAACCCTTGAAGAAGGAACAAACTTTTCGCTAAATCCTCCAAGAGGAAATTTTGGCTTAAAAAAGTTCAGTTTTTGTGTCATGTAGTCAACAAGCAGGGTATTCATGTGGATCCATCCAAATTGCTGCAATTAAGGATTTGATTCCTAGTATGCTTTAAATACCCATGTCCAAAGATAACAAATTTAAAGGTCAAATTAAACAATTATGCGAGTATACGATTATGCGATTATGTGATATGTGTTTATGTGTTCTCCTCTATGTTTTTGTGTGATCCGATTTTCAAATCCTCATAGAATCTTTCATATCTTCATATGAGGGATTCATAGTAGGATATTCAAAAGGTACTACCTTAAATCCTTAATGGGCTTCTATGTAATAGTTAAGACCCCTGGATTATATAGTATCGCTTCATGATTCATAAGAGATCCTTTTAGTGGTCTAGTCTAAAAGATTGATTCACAATTTGGTTAAAGAACGACATCTAGTGATGTAGCTGAACAGACTCCTTGATAGTCTATTTAGATCATTTATTGATTTAATTAAAAGGACTTTATGGCGGTCTAGTCACACTCATCACAGGATTGTTCATTTGGTTTTACCCTACACATTATAAAATAGACTGTGTGAACTGTGCAAGGAATTGTCTAATTATGGACGCGTACATAATTATGAAATTTAGTGCACAGAAACCCAGTAAGATTTATTATGTGTAAGAACCGATAGTGACAACAATAACAAAATGAGAACGATGTAATGGAGGTACGGTGGACGCATCAATGGCGCTTCATATACTTGTATATAAGTGTCCCTCTTACATTGCAAGCATAATGTTATTAAGGTTACTAGAAGTTCAGAACCCTAACCAATGTTGTTCGATCTTTTCAACTTCATGTTTCAAACTCTCACAAGTTTCCTCTAAACAAATTTCGGGACGAAATTTCCTAAAGTAGGGGAGACTGTGACACCTGGGTCACTGCGACCATCAAACAAATACCAAACCAATGAAATATTGTATTTCATACTTGGGATTTGTAAAAATATGTGTATCATTTGCACATATCAATTTTTGTTAAATTCCAAACTCTAAATCGCTTTCTGGAAGGTTATACGCGCACCGATGCGTAAATATAACCAGTTTAATGCAACAAACACTCCGGAATAGTGACATAGGCTTAACATACCTTAAATAACCTTTACATAACTTAGAAATAAGTTTTGGAAGGTTTGGTATGCCGAAATCAAGTTAAATCGCTTACAGGGACTAAATTTGACAAACTGCGAAAGTATGCCAATTTGAAGTGTAACATACATTCCGGAACATGACCATAAGTTAAACATACCATAAATATCCTTCACATAGCTTAGAAATAGGCTTTGAGGGGTTCGGTGTGCTAAAATATACTTTTGGGACATTCAGGGACTAAAAGCGTCAAAAAGTGCACAAGTTTGCACTTTCGCGCATAACTTACGTTCTGAATACATCCGGACATCCAAAAATTTATGTAAGCACTAAAATATTTTATTTTAGTGTTTGGCATAAGAAAAATCCATTCGTCACGCATTTCGGATCGTTTTTCGCGCTTATGCGCATTCCGTCGTAATTAAGCAAACATCGCAATTGTACGGCCAAACGAACCGACATCCGAGATATGTTTGAGCATGTTTTGAGTTCCCTATACTTTAACTTCATTTTAGAGCCTTGAAATGAGGTTAACGGGGTTCAAACGCATCGAAAATAGCTTAAACGGGCTGCAGGGACCATTTCTGCCATTTTTGAAACTTTGCTGAAACTGGTAGGCAGTGGCGTAGCGCGAGCACCTCATCCCTTGGCAGTGGCGCTACGCGAGCGCCTCACCTGGACAGAAACATTGTATTTGGTCCATTTTCACTTTCGCACATGGTTTTGGCAATACCGTGGGCTCAAATGGTTTTGTAATACCATGTTCTTGAGGTGTATGGTTGAGATCAAAGCACGGTTTCCTAGAAACGATCCTAATGGCTAACCGAACACTATAAATACCCCATGCCATCCATTGCAAAACCCACAAGAATTTTGATCTTAGAAACTCTAAGTTGAAACCATTGTTTCATACCTGAGATTCTTGTATCGAGATTGGCATTCGGGGACCCTTCGTAAGTATTCTTTCGTTCTTTTCTTTCTTTTATTGCTTTTCGAGTCCGAAATTCAAACTTTGTTTGACTTTCTGCGTTGACCAGTTTATGGTCAATGCGAAGTTCGTTTGAACTTCGCAACGTGATTGTAATCACGATGGTTATAGTCCCTTGGGACTATGCCTACTGATTACCACGTTGTCTAGGGTCGTAAGGGTAAGCGATCTAATAAATCGCTTATACCTTCGAACCCGACCCATTTGGTCGATCATTAGGATCCGACCAAATACATTAGGTGACCATAGTAGGTAGGGAATAACCTTCCGAGGTTATACCCTATGGTCACATCGTTTGAGTAGTTGTATGATAGGTAGTTTATATGCCTTAGGTAAATTACCAGAATACCCTTTTCATGTATAATTGGTAATTTAGCTTATGTAACCTAAACTTTTATACGTAACTGATTATACAACATGATAAAACATGTATAGGCATATAATACTTGTCATAGGACTAGTTAGACGTCTCGAACGCGCTTTGCGCGCACGACGCGTTAAAGTAGCGTATGTTACCTTAATGGGTCGCGATGGGTCGAAAGCACTTAGGTTAGTCTCAATGTAGTATGTAGGCCTTGTTAAACTATATCATATGAGTTCCAATACTCATTTGGTTTACCAAGCCTCATCCTATCCGATCTCCCGATTTAAGTCCGGTTTATTTATATAGTTTTAGATTGCCGACTGATTTCGTGCTCCCTCTAGCTTTGTTTGGTTGTTGTTCAAGACCTCTAAGCATTCTCAGGCGAGTACATTATTCCCCTCTTTTACTGTTTTCAACTGTTTTGGGGTGACTCATATGTGCTAAATGTCTTAACAATGATTTCAAGAACGATTACAATGGTTTCAAAAACAATTACAATGGTTTCAAGAACGATTTCAATAAAGTGAACAAACTTGTTGGTTGTAGTTACATAACCAATGACATTCATTAGCAATGATCAAGCCGACCAGTATTAGGTTATGGTACCATAGGATCTGACAAATCCCGATATTCTCTATACCCATGGTTATGTGTGGGTATTTTGGGTAACGACTGAATCTGTATTTATTAATTTACCCTTTGGTAAGGGTTTGTTAAGAACGAGAACGAGTTGGAACGATGAACGAGTCAAGAAGGTTTGAATGTTATTAGAAAATCGACCATAAAGTAGTTTCACAATTAAAACAAGAACGATTTGAACGATTAAAACAAGAACGATTTGAACGATTAAAACAACAAGAATGATTTGAATGATTTCACAAAATGTTTTAACGATTGGGTAAACATTTGGACATGATTTACATTTGATCATGCATTTCCACGAAACATAGTATTGATTTAAACCAAGTTTTACTTCAATACTTTGTTTTGTGCGTTTCACCTATGGTTTAGTTGATGCATTTCACTAGCCATACATATCATTTTGGTTACACATTACATGGTTTACATTTGACACAAACACTTTTGACATTGGTTATACATAACATGATTTACATCTTGACATGAACATTTTGACATATTATTCCAATACATTTGGCAGTTGGTTTACACATAGACATCTTACATTGTTGGTTTGGTTTGAGTAAGTGATTTAAGTAACGAGGCGTGTGTAATATGATATAAGCATGGTGGATACGCCGCTGGTACTTCCTATATATAAGTGCTTATATGGTATTACATATCGTAGCGTTGCTTAAATCATTTCAATTTAAACATATAACATTTTATACAAATAACATACTTTTCACAA
Source organism: Helianthus tuberosus (assembly GCA_030545235.1). NCBI lineage: Eukaryota > Viridiplantae > Streptophyta > Magnoliopsida > Asterales > Asteraceae > Helianthus > Helianthus tuberosus. The sequence goes on from CM060400.1 coordinate 33,085,591, forward strand.
TACATTGTTGTACAAACAACTTAACTTATACAAACTCATTTTACATGGTTATTCATTTAATCATGCATTATTCTCTTATTTATACATATCATCTGAACTTATTATTTTTCAAATGATTTACAAAGACAAAGCAAATTACAAGGTTCATGACTAAACATTTTCTTAAACAGAAGTCATGAATCTTATTTTCACAAAACCTATGTACTCGCCAGCATTTCTTTGCTGACCTCGTTTTCACATGTGTTTCAGGTATTGTTGAAAGATATCGATTGATAGGATGCATGCTCACATAGGACTGGACAAGGCCTTAGTGACTCAATAACAATGATAGACTATGTTTAAATTGTGTATTTAGATTTCCAGATGATGTAATTATTCAATGTTTAATAAAACGAAACACTTTTTGGTATCCATGGTTATGAAACATTAATTTTGTTACAACACTCCCCGACGTTTCCGCCACGTTTTGTATGTTACACGTGGTCGGGGTGTGACAGTCTTGAGTTGTAAAGTTTTGAGAACCCTTATGATTTCGAGTAGAGACCATATGGTCTCGAGTCGAGACCTGATGGTCTCGAGTCGCAATCTGATCCTCTCGAGTCCACTGTTAACAGCTGTTGTTGTGAAAATAACTGAAAATTCAAAATTTTAGGGATTGTGGGATAATGTTTCCTGTTTTATTGCTGATCTAAACTTATCAAAATATTTCAAAAATTATAACTGATTATCTATTAACAGTTTTCAAGAATTTTAATAGACAAAATTCAGATCAAAACAGTAAAAACACCCACTAATCCAAATTATATTCCAAAACTTAAGGAATTTTCGAGTTTTCTTAGAACAAAAGATGAACCCTAGAAAATTAAAACATAATTCTGGGATCCGAAACCTTAAATTTAAGACTTCTATTAACAGATTTAGGATATTAATTTACCCATTATGGTTTCGGGTGACATGATTAAGCACCCCTTTCTTAAAACACTGATTTCGGTACAATTAAAACCGAAAACAACCGTGATTTTATTAGACTTTCAAAATTCTGTTTTCCAGATTTTGATCCCAGAATAATGGATACGAAAACAGAACTGATTTATCAACATATGCTTTGATACCACATGTTGATCAGTTCTGTTTAAACATAACGGAAAACATGTATAACATACCTGTTACAGCAGACAGGCCAGCAGAGAATCCAGTCAGAGATGCAGCCATTGAGTTAGACATACTTGTCAGGATGATCTGGTTCCTCCTTAGGGTGTAAGATTATGATGGTGATGAAACCGAAACAAGGGAAGGATTCGGTTATAGAGAGAGAGAGTCGGGTTTGATGTTATGAGGGTTGTGTAATTGTCTAATTGTCTAACCCTTAAACTCTCTAATAATCTCCTTATATATACACCCCAAGAGGAAACCTAATTAGTTAATAAGGGTAATATAGTCCATCAACAATTACCAACTAATTATTAATAGGTTATTAATATATTTTGATCTATATAATATAAATGATTATATAGGCTACAAGATTAAAATTATAATATTAATATATTTAATCTCACAACAAATTAACAATCAACTGGATGAGATTGCAAACTTAAAACTTCAGATTAAAGAGGTCAAGATTGAGAATGAAAGAATCAATCTGAAGTTGAAAAGTTATCACTCTGCCAGCTTTGTTCTGCAACATATTGTCCCGAAACCCATTAGGAAGAACAAAGATGGTGAAGATATGTATCAAGATGGAAGTGGGGCCGGGTTTCACAAAGTTCCACCACCCATGAACAATAACTTCACTAAGAAACAGTTTGGGGTGGAAAAAGAGTTGAATATGAACGTAAAGTGTCATACCCCAACCGATGCCGGAAACATCGGGGCGTGGCACTGAGAGAAACAGATTGTTCAATAGAATCCATAACAACTATTAATGACGATATATTTAATGTTCATGTCCCATACCATAAACATATAAAGTAAAAACAATTATTACAGATAATCGTCTCAAAAACAAAATACTGTTCCGACGGCTCAGATTTATTTAGTTTGTTTCTAGATCTCCTACTTCGTTTAACCCAACATAGCAAGCAAAGCATCCTAATCAACCTGTCACATACGTTAAAATAAAGTCAATACACAGAGTGTAAAGGTGAGTACACAAGTTTGCATAGCATATAGTATAGCCAAAGCATTTACGCATAACCAGCATGTAACACGTAGAAATGTGAAGCAAGTAAGCTATCGACAATGAAGTATGCAACCGACATGACTGCGAGTTGCAAAATGCGCAACACATTATCACCACTGTGACCATGTGAAGTAAAACCCTTAATAAACCCTATTCACGATAGGTGCTGAGTCCAAACTATAGTACTATCGTTGCTAAGGTGTCATGCAAACAATCACTGTGTAAACATAACATACAAGCATTCATCGAGTCACGTATAACATGCAAGAGCGGTTAGCGTTTATAAAAGAGTTTGTGTTGTGTGTTGTTGTTGTTGCTGCTGCTGCAGTGGTTGGTGCTGCGGCTCTTGCTTCACAACTCGAATTGGGCAGACATTTGCAAAATGATTAGGGTTACCACATGCGTAGCAGGCTCGTGCATGAGCAGCGGGAGCATGAGCTGCTTGGTTACCCTTGATAGCAAGAGGTTGAGTTGGTTGTGCAGGAGCATGAACAGCTTGAGCTTGTTGACGTGGGCCAGTGCGACGACTCGCTGTGAAATATCCGTATATTTGCAGTGGACACAAAAAAGGCAAGCTATCCCTACTGGGTGATGGTAGGTGCAAGTAGGGCAGAGAGGGTGAGGACCGGTGTACGCACGCTAGCAGGCGGTGCGTTGGTCACATGTGTTGCGACTTGACGGTTCTGGTTCTGGTTAGGCTGAACGGGTATAGCGTTGAGAGGAGCGGTGGTGGCAGCACAGTTCTTGTTTTTGTTACCCTTGCGCTTGCGATTCTGACGTGAAGATTTTGAACCCTGAGATGAGGCGGCGGCGGTAGCGGGAGAGGGAGTAGCAGTTGCTTGATTCAAGCTCTTGGTTGAGGTCTTGAAATAACCAGCCAAAACTAGCTTATCATTGATCTCAGCTACGAGCTGGTAGGTTTCCTCAATGGCAGCAGGCTTAGCTGCTTGAATGAAATCGGCAACACAATCGGGTAGAGCGCGGATGTATTTCTTGATCGTGATGTCCGTCGTGAACACTTGACCAGGACATATGATACTGTGCTGCTTAAAGCGAGCAGTGAGACTAGCATTATCACCTCCTTCTTGCTTGATACCCCAAAACTCGTTTTCCTGCTTCTGGAGTTCATGTGAGGGATAAAATTCTTTCATAATAACTTCCTTCAGTTCCTCCCATGACAGACCATAGGCTGCGTTATTTCAGCGCCTGTTGCACTCTGCAGTCCACCAATCCAGTGCCCTAGACTGGAAGACCCCGGTAGCATTCACAGTGCGGAGTTCATCCGGGCATCCACTTTGACGGAGAGTGACTTCGATGGAATCAAACCACTGGAACATTGCACTAGGTCCATCTTCACCAGTGAAGTCTTTAGGACCACAAGCCTTGGATTGCTTAAAGCTAAAAGGCATTTTCGGAGAGTCGCTCTTCGATTCAACGAACGACTTGCTGCTGACCTCGTTGATCTCACTGACGATCTAAGGTATGACTTTCACCATTTCCTTGGCGACGAGAGAAGCGATGCGCTTGTCATCTCTGCTTCTCTGAGCGTTTCGGCAAGTGTGAGAACCAAGGGAAGACATTGTCTGCAGTAGACATCGTCACATGTCTCAGACGTGATTCGATTATATCGGGTTTAGATAATGGTTTAGCGTTCATAAAACATCCTCCTTTATGTAAAGCTCAGGAACACGTAGGCACATAAACACATAGGCACTTAAGCACATAGTCCTCATAAGCACATAATCCACGTAATCACATATTTTGCACGCATTCACCTACTTATTTTGTACGTATTCACCTATCTTTCAAAGCTGCGAAATGCGATCGATAGTTGCGAGTGCGAGTAGCGATAGCAAGTTGCGTAAACAGCGAATAGCGATGCGAGTAGTTCATAGTTTGTCTGCGATTAGTTTTAGATTGCGAAGCGGTGTGTTGTGCGTGTTTAGTAAGGTGATGAGCGGAAAAGCGTAAATCTCCAAAATCAAAACACTTAAACATGTAAACATATAGGAACACTTAAAATCTCGTAAAATCAGCAGTTGCGGCTCAGAATCGAAACAGAGTGTGCCCTGGGTGTTGGGCATTGACTACCCAAAGTGTTTCGACTATCCTCAACAAGTTCAAGTACACGCTTTGGCCTAATAGAATGTGCTCTCGCCGGATATGGCGAACGACACTCATCCTTTTAGTTACTACGTGACTCGGGTCGTTAGGATCCATCGAGACTTTGGTAAGAGTTTATAAAATCGAGGTAGAGAGTGGAACGTGTCATTAAGGTACAAGTTTCACCCCTAACTTAACAACTTGCCCCAAGACACTCTGTTACCAAATGAGGTTGAGAGTTCCACTAGATAGAGAGGGAGAATTTTGCCTAGGTATGGATGTCACTCCTAACTCAACGAAGATTCTCGTGCAGAGAGTAAAAATACGAGTAGAGTGAGTAATCATTTCGAGAGTTCTTGGTTTTCACACCTAATCTCGATCCGATCACTCGATTGTGTTTTGCGAGTGTTTTCGAAAACGTGTGGATTATGTTAGCCGTAGGAAAGGCAATAGTATCCAGCCTTAGGAAAGGCTGTATTTGCACGAAGCTGTAGTATGCGGTGTTCGCGCAAAGTTGTAGTTTTAGCGAGTACAAGCTAGAGTAAGTTCGTACAAAACCCCTTACTGGGTTTGCACAAACGGTCTGTTGGTACTTAGACTATAGACTAGGTCAATCCTAAGACATCGACCCGGACTAGGTCGTGTCTTTCCTAATTCCCTATAGTTATGGCTCTGATACCAATCTGTCACACTCCAACCGATGGCGGAAACATCGGAGCGTGACACTGAGCGAAACAGATTGTTCAAGAGAATCTGTAACAACTATTAATGATGATATAATTAACGTTCATGTCCCATACCATAAACATATAAAGTAAAAACAGTTATTACAGATAATTTTATCAAAAACAAAATATTGTTCCGATGACTAAGAATTATTTAGTTTGTTTCTAGACCTCCTACTTCGTTTCACCAAAGCATAGCAAGCAAAGCATCCTAATCAACCTGTCACATACGTTAAAATAAAGTCAATACACAGAGTGTAAAGGTGAGTACACAAGTTTGCATAGCATATAGTATAGCGAAAGCGTTTACGCATAACCAGCATGTAACACGTAGAAATGTGAAGCAAGTAAGCTATCGACAATGAAGTATGCAACCAACATGACTGCGAGTTGTAGAATGCGCAACACATTATCACCACTGCGACCATGTGAAGTAAAACCCTTAACAACCCTTGTCCACGATAGGTGCTGAGTCCAAACTATAGTACTATCGTGGCTAAGGTGTCAGGCAAACAATCACTGTGTAAACATAACATACAAGAATTCATCGAGTCACGTATAATATGCAAGAACGGTTAGCGTTTATAGAAGAGTTTGTGTTGTGTGTTGTTGTGATTTGATATAGAAACGTATGCAACACCCAAAGTGCGTTAAGCGAAAAAGGGTTCGAGTATACTCACAGTATGTGTTTAGTAAATATACACTGTCTTGGATTGAAGGGAGCGCGTTGGAGGTTAGCCTGAGCATATAACGATAGTGTAAGTATTGAACAGCGTGTAAACAGTGCATTGCACGAGTTGAGAGTCGAATGGTTAGTTGATCGGATGGCCATCCGCGCGGATGGTAATCCGGACGGATGACCATTTGGACGGTTGGTGATTCGATTGGGTGAGTGTGTTTATAAATCGTTTTGAAACCTTGAAGTTTTCGTTGTAGCATTTTGGAAAATCAGAAGTATCCCTAGATGTGAAGTCATCCGGTCGGATGGTCATCCGGTGTCACACCCCTATTTTCCACGTGTCACCGGTGGGGAGTATTGTGACGTAGTTGGTATCATCATAGAGAAACAACACAATATATAAATGCACAGCGGAAGCAAAGATAGATTCATTTCAACTTTAATAAAGTGTAATATTAAATATCACTAATAGTCGAAACGGATCCACAGGCGGATCAAGCTTGCGAGACTTATTGTCGTCCAAGCTTGCGAGACTTATTGTGGACGCTCTAGAAGACAGCCAGCCTATTACGTGTAGTACCTGCACTTAACCTTTTGGGAAATACGTCAGTTTACACTGGTAAATACAATTTAACTGACTCATTTTGAAAATGGTTGAAAATTGATTTGAATGCACATGGCACAAAACATTTTATAACTTGGGATAATTATTTAATATAATAATCTTGTGAACGAATTACATGTTACTTGTGCGTTCAGTAGCCCGGATCTTGTCCGGGTTAAAGATCAATAGACCCTCCACATTAGAGTTATTCACTGACGGGTGTACGCCTACACCCCGTGCTCGGTCGTGGCCATCTCGTAAGATAATGCCAAGGATATCCGGGACATGGTCATTAACCCCCCAAAGACTTTAAGTGAACAAGACTGTTTAAACGAGCCGATCAAATTATTCAATTAACCATTCAGAGATGTAAGATTTGATGCTCGATCAAGCGGTATTCTATATACCGTAACCCAAGCCCGTATAGGGAAAATAAGTTAAAAGTATTTACCTGAGTAAAGTATAATTCTCAACAAGCAAAATGCAAGTAGCTTTTACCGGTGCTCCTAATCTGGAACGAAGGTTTATAATAACCTATTAGATTTCTAACGGGTCTTTATTTAAGCTTAAGCTTAGACCGGTTAGCTTTAAGGACGATACGGTTCAAACGCACGATTAAGCGAAGACCGGATAGAATGTGATTTAGACCCGACAAGTTTGAATACTTGTATAATATGGGTATACTAAATACATTCTGGATTTTGAGACAAAAATGATAAGGTTTGACCCGTCTCGGTTAATTTATGCAAACTAGTTACATAAACCGAACCGAACGCAAAAAGAGCGTTACGGGTAACTGTAAGAGTCATATGCAAGTTCCCTGAGATAATATGCTCTAAATATGTTATAATATCAGTAATATATTTTCTATTATGCCCATAATGGATTTAAACACAAACTATGCCTCATAAGGGCATTTTGGTCATTTAAAAGATTAAAAAAGAGTTTAATTGCAAATCTGAGTTACGGGTATGATTCATACAGTAAATATACTTAATTTGACATGTCATAACTGTAGGGTATGACCCATATGTGAAACTTATCATTTAAAACCAAACTATGCACCTTAGGGGTATTTTGGTAATTTCACAAAGGCTAAAAATGTCAAAACTGGAAACCTGAGTTTAAATCTTGTACGTACTGTTATTATATAAAAATATGCTAAAAACATCAGTAGGTATCAATCTTATATGTCTAATATAGTTATAGTGCATACTATGTGTTAAAAACGCTTAAAAAGGCGATTTGGAGCCATTTCCGGGTTTTTAAAAGAAAGCTGATATTTTTATATTTCCAGAATGCTCAAAATATTTTATTTATCAAATAAAATCAGTAGAAAAAGGTTTGGGGTCAAAAGGATTTGTAAAACTCATTTTATGGCTTAAAAGGGCAAAATCGGTATTTACCGAATTAAACTTAAGGACCTATGATATGATCAGCCAAAAATTAAATAAAAATCTTTAAAAATCCCAAAATATTATATAACATCAGTGGGTAAAAAGTTTGGTATCAAAAAGTGGGTTTAAATAGGTTATATGCTAATTACGCCGTTTAAGTAACATAAAGCTTTCAAATTACGATATTGAGCATAACTCTTAATCTAGACCTCAAACTGATATCAAATTTTAGGTGCAAGTTTATAAATTAGTAACAAATGTTTCTACTCTTTCACTTTTTCAAAAATCACGTTTTATAGTAAAAAGGGCATAATAGTCAACTTTTAAGCATTAATCGGAAACATGCATATGGACCGGATAAGTATTGAACCAAGTTGTAAAATCTCAGAGAGTTAAACTTATATGAAAATTGGTCCAAAATATGCTCTAAGGCAGATCTCAAACATGCATGAACGGATCAGAACTGAAAGTCAAAGAAAAAGTCAATTTATGCGACTTTCGGTTCCGATTCGGGTTTAAACTGAAAGTTGTCGAGATGAACATGTTGAGACATGTTCTTACATTAATTATTAAGTTATTTTAATGATCAAACTGGTTGCATGTACCCTACATTGCTAATCATGCTTAAATTTGCAAAAACACATTCTGTTGACTTTTTGAAACAAGCTTTGACACGACAATTAACATACTTAGAGTGGGAATCTGAAAATACCCTTTTGAGGCTTTGTTACCCACATAAATACCAACTTGTAGGTACTTTCAATTTGAGAAAAGACTGAGCACATTTCGTTTAATCACAAAGTCAAACTAAATTTACGATGGATTGACTTTCGGTTAATAAACTAAGCTAGAACGGATTTGAGAAGGTTATGAATACTTACAAGAGTCCTAATAAAGCTTAGAGATCACTAGGAAGATGTCTTGACGTCCAGAGAGCTTCAGAAGTTGTCTTGTGAATTTTTTAAAGTGTAAGTGTTCATAGTTTGCAACTTCAATGATCTTTATAACAAGTTTGATCTCACATGGAGCTGCCACAAGAGTCTGTGAGTGATATAAGATGAAGACAAGTGCCCCTAGATGCATGTAAGTTCATTGGTGAGTCCCCTGAATCGACAACAGCTGGAAACAACTCAAAATCAGACCTGAACTGGCAGCTGTGCGCTGATATGTCGCTGGTGCCTCATAGGCGGGCCGCGAGACATGTTACGCGGGCCGCGTACATGTGTGCGAACAGCCAAACAAGTTTCTCTTGTTTTACAATTTGGTCCTTGATCTTTGTAACGTGGTTTTTGCTATTTTTCTTGCACATTAGACCTTAAAACCTGACTTTTAAGGACCTTGGGACATTTACAAACATGGTAAAGTCCTTGAACAACTTTGTGCTTACCCGAAAAGTCTCGAAATTCAACGTTAACGCAACTAACCCTTCGTGCACGGTTTTGATCATAACTTTCTCATACGATGACGAAACTTGATGAAATTTTTATCACATATTCTAGTGAGTATATTTTATCATTACAAAGCTTCGGGTTTGCCAAAAAGTCACTCAGAGGTATACTTTCAACATGTTGACACATTTAGCGCCTGTAGTTTGTAATTCCTCACTTTCTTTCATTTCTCGCTTCGTATGATCCATGATTTATCCGTTTAAGGTTATAAACACCATGTAGGGTTATTGTAGGGCCTATTTATCAATTGTTGACACTTTGAACCCTTAAAATCACATAGTTTCACTGTTTGTCAACTTTAGTCCCTCTAAAGTATGTTTTCACATATGCCCATGACACGTGTCAATACATTATTGGACGTAAATTTTCGAGGTGTTACATCCTCACCCCCTTAAAAGAAATCTCGACCCCGAGATTTAGTGAAATAAATGAGGGTATTTTTCTTTCATCGTGGATTCTACCTCCCATGTGTATTCGGGACCTCTACGGGCATCCCATTTGACCTTAACAATAGGTACATGCTTCCTTCTAAACTTCTTTACCTGTCGATCTTCAATCGATAATGGCTTTTCCACAAATTTCAAGCTTTCATCTATATGTACGTCCGTATGCGGTATAACCAGTGATTCATCAGCGAAACACTTCTTCAAATTACAGATGTGGAACACGTTATGGATAGCGCTAAGTTCTTCAGGCAAGTTTAACTTATAAGTAACTGACCCGACAAGTTCGATAACCTCGAAAGGTCCTATGTATCTCGGGCTTAGCTTGCCTTTCTTACCAAATCGCATCACCCCCTTCCAGGGTGATACTTTAAGCAACACTTTATCACCCACTTCGAAGTGAAAAGCCTTACGCTTTGGATCCGCATAACTTTTCTGCCTATCCCTGGCAGCTTTCAAACGATCGCGAATCTGGACAATCTTGTCCGTCGTCTCAAAAACTATCTCTGGTCCTGATAGTTGGACATCTCCAACTTCCGCCCAACAAATGGGCGATCTACACTTTCTACCGTATAAGGCCTCAAAAGGCGCAGCTTTTATGCTGGTGTGGTAGCTATTGTTGTAGGAGAACTCAATTAGTGGTAGGTTCTTATCCCAATTACCACCTAAGTCGATCGCACATGCACGTAGCATGTCTTCCAACGTTTGAATAGTACGCTCACTCTGACCGTCAGTCTGAGGATGATAAGCCGTACTAAAATTTAAACGAGTGCCCAAAGATTGTTGGAAACTCTTCCAAAAATGTGACGTGTATCTAGTATCTCTGTCAGAGATAATAGACACAGGTATTCCATGCAAGGCTACAATCTTATCAACGTATAACTGAGCTAACATATCGGAGCTGTAGGTCTCCTTGATGGGTAGAAAATGTGCTGACTTCGTCAGTCTATCTACTATGACCCATATAGTATCATTTCCCTTTCTCGTCCTTGGCAACTTGGTGATAAAATCCATTGTCACCATCTCCCACTTCCACGTGGGAATTTCAGGTTGTTGTAACAAACCTGACGGCTTCTGATGCTCAGCTTTGACTTGCGCACAAGTCAAACATTTATCTACATAAGCAGCTACAGACTTTTTCAAACCAATCCACCAGTAGTTTGCTTTTAGATCCTGGTACATCTTATCAGCTCTAGGATGAACGGAATATTTGGAACTGTGGGCTTCCTGGAGAATAACATCTCGAAGTCCTCCATAAACTGGAACCCATATTCGTCCATTCAATCTAAGCATTCCGTCTTTGTCATAGGATAACTGCTCTTCAGTTACTCCTAGCTTTTCTTCAGGATAGTTAGCTTCTAACACAGCTTCCTTCTGTGCAGCTAACACCCTTTCGTTCAAACTATTCCTGATTTCGATGCGCTTGGCATTGATTCTTATCGGCTTCACTCTTTCTTTTCTGCTTAAGGCATCGGCAACTACATTTGCCTTCCCTGGATGGTACTTTATCTCACAATCATAATCATTTAAAGTTTCCATCCATCGTCTTTGTCGCATGTTCAAGTCCTTCTGATTGAACAAATGTTGAAGGCTCTTATGATCTGAATAGATCACACACTTGGTTCCATATAAGTAATGCCTCCATAGCTTTAATGCAAATACAACGGCACCCAGCTCCAAGTCGTGGGTGGTGTAGTTCTTTTCGTGCACCTTTAGCTGTCGTGAAGCGTAGGCAATAACCTTGCCTTTCTGCATGAGTACACAGCCCATACCAGTGTGTGATGCATCACAGTACACCACAAATTCTTCTATACCATCGGGCAATGTTAATACTGGTGCATTGCTCAACTTTTTCTTCAGAATGTCAAAGGATTCCTGCTGCTTAGGGCCCCAATCAAACTTAACCTTCTTACGCGTCAACGAAGTTAGGGGCGCAGCAATCCTTGAAAAGTTTTCGATAAATCGCCTATAGTATCCTGCTAGACCCAGAAAACTGCGTATCTCAGTAGGCGTCTTTGGTTCTTGCCAATTCATAACTGCTTCTACCTTAGCGGGATCCACTTGGATACCACGCTCACTTACCACATGTCCAAGGAATTGGACTTCTCGAAGCCAAAATTCGCACTTTGAAAATTTGGCATAGAGTTTCTCCTGATGTAGAAGTTTGAGAATACAACGAAGGTGTTTCTCGTGGTCAACTTGATTCTTTGAGTATATAAGGATGTCGTCAATGAAGACGATGACGAATTTATCCAGATAAGGCTTGCAGACGCGATTCATGAGATCCATGAATGCGGCTGGTGCGTTAGTGAGCCCGAAAGGCATCACTAGGAACTCGTAATGTCCATAGCGAGTCCTAAACGCTGTCTTGTGTACATCTTCATCCTTGACCTTCAACTGATGATAGCCTGACCTCAAGTCGATCTTAGAAAAGTAGCTTGCTCCTTGTAACTGATCGAACAGATCGTCGATCCTGGGCAAAGGATACCTATTCTTGATAGTGACCTTATTAAGCTCACGGTAATCGATGCACAGACGCATCGATCCATCCTTCTTCTTGACAAACAAAATCGGCGCTCCCCAAGGAGACGAACTAGGTCTAATAAAACCTTTAGCTAACAGATCATCTAACTGCGTCGTTAATTCCTTCATCTCCGTTGGTGCTAACCTATAAGGTGCTCTAGCAATAGGTCCTGCTCCAGGAATGATGTCAATTCGGAATTCCACTTGTCTATCTGGTGGTAAACCAGGTAGTTCTTCGGGAAAAACTTTAGGATATTCCGAAATGATAGGGATGTCTTCAATCTTGGGCTTTGGCTCATCAATAGTAACTTGTGCCATATAAATGATACAACCCTTCTGCAGACATCTGGATGCCTTGAGCATGGACACTTGCTCAGGAAATCCATGCTGAGTATCCCCTTGAATGGTAAGTGACCCCCCAGACGGAGTTTTGACTACCACTTGCCTTCTGTTGCACACAATCTGGGCTTGGTTATGCGATAACCAATCCATGCCTATAACTATATCAAAGCCGGCTAGCTTAAAGGGAAGTAAGGACAAAGGAAAAGAATGATTCCTAATGGATATAACACATCCATCTAAAACAGTTGAGGCTGTTTCTATGGTTCCATCAGCTAATTCCACCTCGTATTTTACACTTAAGGTTCTAACAGGTAGGTTTAATAACTTACAGAACTTATCATCAACAAAAGACTTATCTGCTCCAGAATCAAACAATACTCTAGCAAAAACATCATTTACGAGAAAAGTACCTGTAATCACGTTGTCATCCTGAACCGCTTCCTTAGCGTCCATCTTGAAGACCCTCGCATTGGTCTTCTTCCCGTCTTCGGCTTTCCTGGCGTTCTTTGGGCAATTAGACTTAATGTGCCCTTTTTCGTTGCAACCATAACATGTTGCATCCTTCAGCTTCTTACACTCCAAAGTCTTGTGATCTGTAGATTTGCAAATCCCACAGGGTCTCACATGAGACTGGGATTTTGACTCAAAATGACACTTCCCAAAATGGTTCTTCTTACAAGTTTTACATTTGGGCTTATCCCCCGACTGTTGCTCATTTCTTTTAGATCCCGACCCTTTCCTGTGGTCGTTATTTCCTCGGTGTCTCTTTTCTGATCTTCGTGAGGTATCGTCCTCACGCTTTCTCTTATTCTCTTCTGAGTTCCTGAGTGCTCTCAACCTGACTACGTCCAGGGTGAGAGAGAGAGATAGATCAGCGGCTGATCTGAAGGTTGCAGGCCTTGACGCCTTAACACTTGGTTTAATCTCAGGGGCTAAACCCCCGATGTAACGAGCGATCCTTTTAGGTTCTGGGGTTACCAAGTACGGTACCAACCGAGATAGAGTATTGAAAGTGGTGAGGTATGCCTGGCAGTCTAGATTCTTCATCACCAATGACAAGAAATCAGATTCGATCCTTTCAACTTCATGATGCGGGCAATAATTTTCCTTGATAAGGGCAACGAACTGATCCCATGACATACTGTAGAGTGGGATCTTGCCTGCAGCTTGTATGAGAGATTTCCACCACGCCAGTGCCTCCCCTTTGAACGATTGGGATACGTACTTCACTACATCTCTTTCAGCACACCCGCTGATGTCTACTACCGTATCCATTTCGTCTAACCAGGTCATGCAGTCGACCACTCCTTTCTCCCCAGTAAAGTCTCTGGGTTTACATGAGACGAAGTATTTATACGTACAGGACTTACTATGCGGCTCTTGTTTCTGCTTGATCTTCTTTATCGGGACACTGTCTTGGTTAGAGGAGTGATGATCCTCATCATTCTTCTTGAGCTCATCTTTCTTAGGTCTATCTCTCTTAGAGGGCGGCTTGCTATGAGCCTCCGAGTGGACTTTCGGCTTAGAATGTGGTGCAGATCGGGTCCTACTTCGGGTCCCGCTCGATTCACTATACTGTCTATTTAGCGCTTCGATAATAGCATCATTCACTAAAGCTTTCAGCTCCGCACCCGTTACTAATATTTTAGTATTATCAGGGTTTTCTGCTAGACGACTGTTTAACTCTTCAGACTTAGCCATGTAGTCTAAATTGCTACATAAAAATAAGGACAAGGTCTATTTAGAAGTCTAAACAGTATTATCGTTCTTGACGATTTATTAACCATGGTAATTAAAAGCCATATTAGTTAATTTAATAATTTCATTCAGGATTTTTACTAGTAATCTTTTTAGAATGAAATATAATATTGGCATAATAAGCCTAGTCACGTAGACAAATTTCTAAATTACAAATTTAGATCTTATAGGATTAAAGCTTGAATAAATAAGACAAATCAATCCTTTTCTTGGCAGAGAGTTTATAATCTACAGCTGCCTTTTTGTTTTATATGACATTAATTATAACCCGTAGGCATTATGTCACAACCAAATATATATATATAAATATGATCTTGGATAATTTATTAAAAGGGTGGCGTGTGTGATTTTACGGATCACATTAGCCAAGAATGTTAACATGTTTACAGATGTTAACAGAGATTTGAATCTTTTTAAACAGGTTCTACCATATTGGCTAGATTTATGACAACATAACAGCTAGGTTTTACCTTTTAAGATCCTTTTTATTTTATTAAAATGGTACATCAAAATAATAAATGTTATTTTCATTTATTTATACACTATGTTTATGCACATAATTTAAAAATGAAAACTTAAATTAACCATTTCAAATAAAAATTAAATCAGTACGAGTTTGCCCTAAACGGGTCTTTTGCATAAACCACATGCCCACGCAGGGGCCAAACAAATAAACAAACAAACCCACGCAGGGGTCAAATAAAAGATATGCCCACGCAGGGGCAGAACAGAAAGAAATACCCACGCAGGGGTAGAGTACAGAAATAAATGTCCTCGCAGAGACATGATTACAACTAAAATAAACAAACAAAGGATTTAATGATCCTTCTTACTTTTCCCCTTAATCAAATCCACCATCTTCTTAAACATCCCCCGGTTATGCCTCCGATCCTGCCGCAACTCATGCCGCATCTCTTGACGCACCTCTTGTATCTCATGAAGGATTTCTTGCATTTGGGGCGGTGACATCGCCGGCGCCTGAGGTGGTTGATAATGCGGAGGTTGAGGAGGTTGTGGTTGCTGATATTGTGGAGGTTGAGGAGGCTGTGATTGCTGATACCCATATGGTGGGTATCCATAGGTCGATTGTCCCGTAGCCCAGGGACCTCCATAAGGACCTTCCGGTCGGGGAACGTTGAAGCTTGAAGCTAACCAGTAGGGATCCTCTGTAAAGTTGTAACCTGTGTGGATCTGCTTCTCGAAGGGGTTGAATGGTGCAGCACTAGTGTAAGCAGGGATTGGGTCTCCAAAACCCAATGGTGGCTGTGGTGCGACTGGCGCAGAGACTACTTCAGAGACGGGGTGTGAGGATTCTCCCATCTCTGGTTCTTCGTGGACAGGCGAGTATCGGCTGCCACTGGAAAGTGGAGGGGTGCTGATGCGCACACCCCCTCGTGCGGACATTCGCACGGTAGTTCTCCTTCGCCTCGGGGGCGAGGGAGGCTGAAGCAGAGGTGGTGGTGGCGGCGGAGTGACCGCGACAAGTCGAGAATCCTTAGAAGGATTCTGCTGCTGCTGCTGCTGTTGCAGGGGAGAGTTGGGTTGAAGCTGGTGCAAGGGAGAGTGATGTGGCTGGTGCAGGGGAGAGTTATGTGGCTGGTGCAAGGGAGAGTTATGGTATGACTGGTGCAGGGGAGAGTTATGATAACTAGGAGTAAATACCCAGTCATACTGCTTGAAGTTCTCCTCAAAGCTATCGGGACCATTGTAAGGCGATCCCATAAACGGTGACCCATCTGAAATCTCAATGGGATGATTGGGGGTTCCGGACGGTGGCATTGCAGGATCAGTATCCTCATCGATGTTCATCGGGTTGCCACCAGAAAAGTGGTCTTCTGGTCCAAGTGGGTTAAAACCCACTGCTGCTCCTAAGTAGTCGTCAGGGTTGAACTGGCCCTGAAAGACGGGTGATGGATGGTCAAAGGGTGAATTGTGTCCTAGTAGAGGAATGTAGGACTGTTGAGAGTTGTGGGGCTCATTCTCCGAATGAGGCCCGAGGGAGTGTGGGATGGATGGTGAGGTACTCAGTGAGACTGAGCGCCTAGCTGGTTCGGTAAAAGACCTCCAAAGATCTTGAGCAGCTGTGTCATGAGAATCCGAAGGTGTTCGCCGGTGTGACGGTCCGGCCTCGTGGTCGTTTGGAGCTACATGTGCTCCTTGTCCCCGGCTTCTACCTCTCATACGTGGCGGCATTCTTGCGATCCTGTCAAAAACAACAAGTGATACAACAAAAATATACATAAGACAAAGTTAGAAATTTAAACAAATATTTGGAAATTTCCTAAGTTCTTTGTCTAGACTCGAGAATCGAGGATTGTGCAATTGTGTAACTGAGATTAAACACAAAAGGCTAGTGTTTAATTCACTCAGAGTTGGCTCTGATACCAACCTGTCTCACCCCTATTTTCCACGTGTCACCGGTGGGCCCGGTGGGGAGTATCGTGACGTAGTTGGTATCATCATAGACAAACAACACAATATATAAATGCACAGCGGAAGCAAAGATAGATTCATTTCAACTTTAATAAAGTGTAATATTAAATATCACTAATAGTCGAAACGGATCCACAGGCGGATCAAAATAAAATAAGATATTGTTCAACAGTTTATTGTCGTCCAAGCTTGCGAGAATTATTGTGGACGCTCTAGAAGACAGCCAGCCTATTACGTGTAGTACCTGCACTTAACCTTTTGGGAAATACGTCAGTTTACACTGGTAAATACAATTTAACTGACTCATTTTGAAAATGGTTGAAAATTGATTTGAATGCACATGGCACAAAACATTTTATAACTTGGGATAATTATTTAATATAATAATCTTGTGAACAAATTACATGTTACTTGTGCGTTCAGTAGCCCGGATCTTGTCCGGGTTAAAGATCAATAGACCCTCCACATTAGAGTTATTCACTGACGGGTGTACGCCTACACCCCGTGCTCGGTCGTGGCCATCTCGTAAGATAATGCCAAGGATATCCGGGACATGGTCATTAACCCCCCAAAGACTTTAAGTGAACAAGACTGTTTAAACGAGCCGATCAAATTATTCAATTAACCATTCAGAGATGTAAGATTTGATGCTCGATCAAGCGGTATTCTATATACCGTAACCCAAGCCCGTATAGGGAAAATAAGTTAAAAGTATTTACCTGAGTAAAGTATAATTCTCAACAAGCAAAATGCAAGTAGCTTTTACCGGTGCTCCTAATATGGAACGAAGGTTTATAATAACCTATTAGATTTCTAACGGGTCTTTATTTAAGCTTAAGCTTAGACCGGTTAGCTTTAAGGACGATACGGTTCAAACGCACGATTAAGCGAAGACCGGATAGAATGTGATTTAGACCCGACAAGTTTGAATACTTGTATAATATGGGTATACTAAATACATTCTGGATTTTGAGACAAAAATGATAAGGTTTGACCCGTCTCGGTTAATTTATGCAAACTAGTTACATAAACCGAACCGAGCGCGAAAAGAGCGTTACGGGTAACTGTAAGAGTCATATGCAAGTTCCCTGAGATAATATGCTCTAAATATGTTATAATATCAGTAAGATATTTTCTATTATGCCCATAATGGATTTAAACACAAACTATGCCTCATAAGGTCATTTTGGTCATTTAAAAGATTATAAAAGAGTTTAATTTCAAATCTGAGTTACGGGTCTGATTCATACAGTAAATATACTTAATTTGACATGTCATAACAGTAGGGTATGACCCATATGTGAAACTTATCATTTAAAACCAAACTATGCACCTTAGGGGTATTTTGGTAATTTCACAAGGGCTAAAAATGTCAAAACTGGAAACCTGAGTTTAAAAACTTGTACTTACTGTTATTATATAAAAATATGCTAAAAACATCAGTAGGTATCAATCTTATATGTCTAATATAGTTATAGTGCATACTATGTGTTAAAAACGCTTAAAAAGGCGATTTGGAGCCATTTCCGGGTTTTTAAAAGAAAGCTGATATTTTTATATTTCCAGAATGCTCAAAATATTTTATTTATCAAATAAAATCAGTAGAAAAAGGTTTGGGGTCAAAAGGATTTGTAAAACTCATTTTATGGCTTAAAAGGGCAAAATCGGTATTTACCGAATTAAACTTAGAGACCTATCATATGATCAGCCAAAAATTAAATAAAAATCTTTAAAAATCCCAAAATATTATATAACATCAGTGGGTAAAAAGTTTGGTATCAAAAAGTGGGTTTAAATAGGTTATATGCTAATTACGCCGTTTAAGTAACATAAAGCTTTCAAATTACGATATTGAGCATAACTCTTAATCTAGACCTCAAACTGATATCAAATTTTAGGTGCAAGTTTATAAATCAGTAACAAATGTTTCTACTCTTTCACTTTTTCAAAAATCACGTTTTATAGTAAAAAGGGCATAATAGTCAACTTTTAAGCATTAATCGGAAACATGCATATGGACCGGATAAGTATTGAACCAAGTTGTAAAATCTCAGAGAGTTAAACTTATATGAAAATTGGTCCAAAATATGCTCTAAGGCAGATCTCAAACATGCATGAACGGATCAGAACTGAAAGTCAAAGAAAAAGTCAATTTATGCGACTTTCGGTTCCGATTCGGGTTTAAACTGAAAGTTGTCGAGATGAACATGTTGAGACATGTTCTTACATTAATTATTAAGTTATTTTAATGATCAAACTGGTTGCATGTACCCTACATTGCTAATCATGCTTAAATTTGCAAAAACACATTCTGTTGACTTTTTGAAACAAGCTTTGACTCGACAATTAACATACTTAGAGTGGGAATCTGAAAATACCCTTTTGAGGGTTTGTTACCCACATAAATACCAACTTGTAGGTACTTTCAATTTGAGAAAAGACTGAGCACATTTCGTTTAATCACAAAGTCAAACTAAATTTACGATGGATTGACTTTCGGTTAATAAACTAAGCTAGAACGGATTTGAGAAGGTTATGAATACTTACAAGAGTCCTAATAAAGCTTAGAGATCACTAGGAAGATGTCTTGACGTCCAGAGAGCTTCAGAAGTTGTCTTGTGAATTTTTGAAAGTGTAAGTGTTCATAGTTTGCAACTTCAATGATCTTTATAACAAGTTTGATCTCACATGGAGCTGCCACAAGAGTCTATGAGTGATATAAGATGAAGACAAGTGCCCCTAGATGCATGTAAGTTCATTGGTGAGTCCCCTGAATCGACAACAGCTGGAAACAACTTGAAATCAGACCTGAACTGGCAGCTGTGCGCTGATATGTCGCTGGTGCCTCGTAGGCGGGCCGCGAGACATGTTACGCGGGGCGCGTACATGTGTGCGACCAGCCAAACAAGTTTCTCTTGTTTTACAATTTGGTCCTTGATTTTTGTAACGTGGTTTTTGCTATTTTTCTTGCACATTAGACCTTAAAACCTGACTTTTAAGGACCTTGGGACATTTACAAACATGGTAAAGTCCTTGAACAACTCTTTGCTTACCCGAAAAGTCTCGAAATTCAACGTTAACGCAACTAACCCTTCGTGCACGGTTTTGATCATAACTTTCTCATACGATGACGAAACTTGATGAAATTTTTATCACATATTCTAGTGAGTATATTTTATCATTACAAAGCTTCGGGTTTGCCAAAAAGTCACTCAGAGGTATACTTTCAACATGTTGACACATTTAGTCCCTGTAGTTTGTAATTCCTCACTTTCTTTCATTTCTCGCTTCGTATGATCCATGATTTATCCGTTTAAGGTTATAAACACCATGTAGGGTTATTGTAGGGCCTATTTATCAATTGTTGACACTTTGAACCCTTAAAATCACATAGTTTCACTGTTTGTCAACTTTAGTCCCTCTAAAGTATGTTTTCACATATTCAAAGCCCATGACATGTGTCAATACATTATTGGACGTAAATTTTCGAGGTGTTACATCCGGACGGATGGCCATTCGATCGGATAGATATTCGATCAAAAAACTTGTGGTTTGAAATTTGGTTAAATTGTTTGAGTGTTGAAAGTTATAAAGGCGCAGACCACTTGGTCGGATGATCATTCGATCGGATGGTCAGCCGATCGGATAATCATTCGACTGAGTGATCTATTTCTTTGGAAACTGCAAAATTTTTCTAAGTTAAAAGCTTTGGGAGACGGCGTGATGACGTGTCAAACAATGAGAATCCATACCAAGTCCAGTTCAGTCGATCGAATGGGAACCACCCCATTCGATCAGCCTTACTATTCCCGATGAAGTTCCATGTTCAACCCATGAATCGGTCTTCCTCTCCGGTGGAAATCCGTTTTCAAGCCAACTCTAGACTAAGGAACGAGTCTAAAGTCAGATTGAGTCTAGCTTCCATCGGTTTTTTGG
The DNA here is from genome assembly GCA_030545235.1 of Helianthus tuberosus. Lineage (NCBI taxonomy): Eukaryota > Viridiplantae > Streptophyta > Magnoliopsida > Asterales > Asteraceae > Helianthus > Helianthus tuberosus. The sequence continues at coordinate 33,106,161 of CM060400.1, forward strand.
TAGAAGAGTGTAAAAGAGTTGAAAGAAAGTTTGAAATGTAATGAAATGCTGAGAAAAGTTTGAGATATCTTTCAACTGATTTCATTTTGTTGAGATTCGTGTAAAAATGTGTAGAAATCCTTTAGATCTAGACCAAATTTACCGGGATGACGTCACACTACAGTTTGCATACGCAACCGGGACGATGTCATCTTCAAGGAGTCCAAATCAGGTGATTTCATGGAGAAAACTTGTGATTTTGATGGAGGAGATGGTGAGAAAGTGTGTAGTGATGATGGAAGTACTAGATTTAGAGAGAAATACTTACGAAATAGGCTTGAATCGAGAGAAAAGTGCTTGAAAGAGACTGAGAGCGTTTGGATCGGATAGAGCTGTCACATTAGTGAACAGTGATGTGACAGGTGGGTATTTATAGTGTGGGGATGAGATAACGCGGTGGAGAGTGTGGGTCGGATGGCCATCCGATCGGATGGTCATCCGGTCGGATATCCATTCGATCGGTTGGTCATTCGACCAGCCGTGTTGTGTTTTGTTGGTTTTCGACTTTCGTTTTGTGCGTTAAGCGTTGCGTTGCGTTTAAGCGAATTGTGAGTGAGCGTTGCGATGAGATAACCACATAACATTAAACAAGTAATCACCTAATCTAACACATAAATGCGTAAAAGTAAATCCGCGTTTTGAGTTTGCTTTGATATTGCGTTACGATAGAGTTGCGATTGCGTTTGCGGATAACATCCCAAAACATATATATAAGGCACACACAAGTAAATCACATAGTAACACGCACGTAGAACAATACCAATAACTGCGTTTCGAGTTGTGATGTGTTAGCATTCAGTATAAACAGGTGATGTAATATGCGATGCGTTTAAATAGTATGCGTTGTAAAACATATTTATAATATCGTCCAAGATAGTTAACATATCGATTACTGCGATGGGTTAGACTATTAAGCAAGAATTAACAGATCTGAATGATAACACGTCTTGACTTTTACTTTGACTTGACTTTGACTTGCAAAGTCGGGTTGTCACATAACGGGTGAATTTGACAACCTGCCTGATAACATAGACATCACCTTTAGTGAACCATCCGATGAGGATAGTGTTGAATATGAGTTTGTGAAAAATGTGGTTGAAAATGTGTTGAAAACTGATAGTGACTCCACGAATTCAAACGAGGATGATGATTGGTTTTTAAACAATTTTATTCCAAAATCGAAATCTAAGAACAACTGAAAGGATGAACCTACCGTGGTCATGTACCAGGTGTGTAGTTCTGATAAGTTGTACTCAGATGAGGAATTTCCAATTGAAAATGTTAATGTGAATAAACTTGAGAAAGTTTTTAAACTTGTGGAGATCGATGTGTCAGAAGTTGATAGGTTGTCAAGTTCAAAAAGATTTTTGAATTTTCAAAAGGATAAGTCTTACTATAACAAGCCCAAAATTCCACCACGTTTTTAGAATAACAATCAGAACAGAGGGTTCAACGGGCAAAGGGATAGTAAGAACTACCAGAGAAGAAATTTTCAAAAGTCGAAGTTCGTTAAGAAAACTACATTTGTTAAAACTTCAAGTTCTATGAAAGATCAAGAGTCTGAAATCATTTCGAAATCAAATGAAGAATTCTTGGAAAAGAAAGCATCACAAACACAGACTGAAGGTCCTAGTCGGGTTATTGATAACCGGATATGCTTTAAATGCAATGAGGTTGGACACATTGCACAAAAGTGCACCAACCCAAAACCTAAGTCTGTGATTGTTGAAAACACAAAGAAACCAAATGATGTGAAAGGCAAGGCACCAATGTTTGTTGAAAAGAAGATTCAAAAACCCGAAAATGCTAGAATCAATGTTAAACCAGTTAAACAGGAGCGGATCTTAATGCGAGCACCGAGGGAGAATGACTTGTATGTTCTTGACATGAGCACAACGACTAAAACAAATGGTCAACCTCAGTGTTTCATTTCTAAGGCTACTGTTAGTGCACAATGTCTAAAGCCTACGTCTTAAGTCTAGGGGTCTAAATGTGTTAAATATGTATAGAACAGGGGTTAGAATGTAATTTTATGAAGTTTGTCATGTCAGTTCGCTTGAAATGACATTTGGTCATTTCAAGTGAAACCTAATGTTGTGTCTTCGCTTGAAACGTCAAGTGTTATTTCAAGCGAACTAGGTTGCCTATAAATAGGCTGTTTGGGTTTCTCATTTGTAACTTTGCCATCAGTCGTGTACCGAACCGCTGCCGGATTTTCAAGTGATATATGAATGAGAAACAAGTGTTAAAGTGATATTCTTCTGTTTTCTACTCCATTCTCTCTGATTCAACACTGTTTGTTTGTTTCTACCACTCAAACAGTGGTGTATTGACTTTGATTGACTCACTAGATCGTCAAATCGATCCTACAATTGGTATCAGAGCCAATTATGAGCCAATACACTTGAATCAGTAGCTTTTTCTACTCAAAATTTGATTTCTGGACATTTGAACGGACAAAATGGACTGAGTTTTGGACAGTGTGTGTAAAAGTGAGTTTTAACAAACCCTTGAGAGTATCAGATCAAAATTCGAAGTAAAACTGATAAAAATGGCCTGAAAACCTGTTTTCGCTTGAACGTACAATTAGCTTTCACTTGAAAATTGTGGCATTTTGAAGCGAACTAGAGGGTTTCGCTTGAAAAGATCTGATCTCGCTTGAAAAGTTGTATTAGTTTCAAGCGAATTAGGTGAGTCCGCTTAAAAACATCTCATTTCGCTTGAATTAGGTGTTTTCGCTTGAGAGTACTTTGAGTTCGCTTGAAATACTGATCTCGCTTGAAAGTGTTTTCGCTTGAAAGTGTTTTCGCTTGAAAGTGAGGTTTCGCTTGAAAGTCCATATTGTTCGTGATTTCGTTCGAAAGTCTGATTTTGTGTAAAATATGTTTTCACAACTTGAAAATTTGTTCGTAAACTGTTTTCATAAAATGGAAAATCAAGATTTTTATAACTTCTTCGCCGGCAGTGGAATGACAGCAGGGCAAACATCGGGTAGTATTGTTCAAAACGTGAATATGGAGAATGAGTTAGGGACGATGCAGAAACCACCTAAACTGATGAATATCGATGAGTATTCGGGTTGGTCTAGAAGGTTTAAGACATGGGTTCAAGCAAATCACTTTGAGTGCTGGATGAAGATTGAAGCAAAATATGAACCTCCTAAGAATGGTTTGGGTATTGAAAAAGTGATTGGCAGTTTGACAGAAACTGAAATAGCAGATTTTAAAGCTGAAAAGAAGATGATGAGTATTCTTCAACAGGCAATTATGGAAGATATCTTAGTATTCCTGCAACATGAGGATAATTCACAATCCATTTGGAATGAGCTGAAAGTTAAGTTTCAAGGGAGTGTAGAGATTATCAAAAGCAAGAAGTCTTTGATAAAGAAACAATTTGACATCTTCAAGAGTATGAAAGGTGAAACTACAAAACAATTGATTGAAAGATACTGTCATCTAGTTGTGGAGATAGGGAGACTAGAAATAAAAAAGACAGATGAGGAGTGGATCGATAAATTGGCAGACGCATTGCCATATGATGAGTGGAGTACTTATTTGATGGTGTTAAAGAACAATTCAAATTTTGGTAATTTGAATTTGAGTGGTTTCATAGAGAAGATCGAGGCACACGAGTTGGAATTAACAAAGATCACACATATTAATTCTGCAAACATTCAACAGGATGTGTTGCTATACTACAAAGGCAGTTCTCCAGAAACAACGAATCTTAGCCCTAAGATTCAAACAGCCTTCAGTGCAGATTCGACATCTGGTGCTTCGTTGAGTACTTCAAGCAACAACAGATCTTCACCGTTTGCGAATTATGAACCAAATTCCAAAGCTCCTGAACAAGCTACTCCACAAAGTTTTTCAAACTCAAACAATCAGGGTCAAGGTCCGGGGATAATGTGCAACATTGCAGTAAATATTAAGAACGCTCAAGATTTTACAGAATCTGCTGCTAAACAACACATTGCACTACTCGCATCAGTACTGGAATCGTACGAGAGTTTGGTGGCTGGGATAATAGGTAACCCTGATATGACGAAAGAGGACTACGATCAAATAGATCCAGAGGAGCTCGAATTGATAGACATCAAGTGAGGGATGGCTAGCTTGGTCAGAAGAGCTCAACGATTCATGGAGATTACGGGTCGAAACAATTTGTTAGGACCGGATCAAAAGCTTGGATTTGATAAGTCCAAAGTGACGTGTTTTAAGTGTAAAGAGAAAGGGCATTTTAAGAGAGAGTGTCCGAACAGGGAGGTCAACAATCATCAAAGTCCATTTACCAATGATTACTATAGACAGGCGATCTATCACAAGACAAATCAACAACCTGTAGTTCAAAGGCCTCAGATCGAAAACAAGCCGGAAAAAGCTCTCATAGTCAACCAAGATGATGAAAAGGTAGCTGAAGGATTCAGTTGGGATAAATACATCCCTGGCAGTGAGGGTAGAGGTTTGATGGCTCAGATTGTGAAGGAATCGGAGAGTGTTGTTGAAACAGAGGTTGTTAGTGAAGATGTGTCTGAAGAAAGTTCAGATAATCTCGAAGAAATTACTGTGTCCGAACAGGAGGTTTTATCTAGTTCTTTAAAATCAATTATACCTCCTAATGTGATGAATTCTTTTGCAGGATATTTCAGTGAGCCAACAACAGGATCTTGCCCAAAGTATGAGGTTGTGAAAGCTCTAGTTGAAGAGATTATTGATGTCTCCAAAGAAATGACTGAAGAAACACTAAAAGAGATTGCTGACAAAGCCTTGATGGAAAAACTGAAAGAGGTAGACACAGAATCTGTGAAACCAGAGTCTGTTGATACTGAGTCAGTTGAAAATGTGTCGGTCAAAGCAGTGTTAGGTCAAAAGGAGTCTGATGGGAAATCGGAAAGTCAGGAGGTCAAAACTGAAGGAGTGTCTGAGTCAGAGTCTGATAATGTCGGTAAACAGGATGTTAAATTTGAGCAAGAGGAAAAGGTTGTTGAAAAGATTGATTCAATCTCTGAAACTTCATGCGAAAATTGTTCAAAACCCTGCATGGAGTGTCTTGAAAAAGACACAAAGTTTCAGGAATTGAAACGATACACTGATGAACTTAAATTTGATCTGAGTGAAGTAAAAGAAGCATATGACAAGTTGGCTAAATCTATCAAAATGATTCAAAAAGAGAGTCATGAAAATGACAAAGCCATAAAATTGCTAAAATCAACTGTTATGGACAAACAAATTGAAATCAACTTTCATTTGGACACTATTGCTTCATTAAAAAGGGAATTGGAGTTAACAAAAATTGAAAATGAAAGAATTGATAAGAAGTTGATGAGTTATGTTGCATCTTCTTATGTGATTGAGCAAATTGTTCCGAAACAACCAGATGCAACACCTGTCTTTAACAGTGTTCCACCCCCAATGTGGAGTCATTACACTCAGAAGTATCCAGATGGGGTGGAAGCTGCATTGAACCTCAAGTTGAGAACCATTGAGGATGAGTTACCTGAGAGTATTGATGTTACATTCTCTCCATCTGACACTGACAATGAGTCACAGGTGATCAAGATCGTTGTTGACCAAGTGTTAGATGAAGAGAGTGATAACTCAGACTTTGAAACTGTGAAAACACATTTGGAAAATTCTAGTTCTGAATGTGAAGATGATGGTAACTTCTTGGACAAGTTTATACCAAAATCAGAAAAGGGTATGAATGATGATCCGATTATGGTGGTTTACACTATGATTGGAACTGACAAACTCTATTCTGATTTTGAGTATCCAATCCAGAATGCGAACATGAAAAATGTTGATAAGGTGTTTAAGCTTGTCGAGATTGATATTTCTGAAGTTAACAACAATGAGTTCTTTTCAAAACCTAAAAAGTCATTTGTGAAACAAAACAATTCTGGGAAGAAAGATTGGGTAGGTAACAATGGGTCTCACAAGAAAAATGGAAACAATTTTAAAAACAAAGGGATTGGTTTTGAAAAGAAAATGGCTAAGAATGTTAAGCCAAAGGAAACAATGAGTGATGTTTTTGTTGTTGGTCCAAGTGTTGATGCTGAAAAGGAGTATATTTTCAGTCAAAAAGCCATTTATGATTTCAATGCAGCGAAAAAGTTGAGAGAATACAAATCAACTTTTTTCGAATATGACAAAAGAGTTTGTTATCGCTGTAATGAGATTGGTCATATGGCGAAGCAATGTACCAAAAAGATTGAAAAACCTATTTTCAAGAAATCTGTTTTGCAATAATCAAAACCAAAAACTTCAATTGATGATAAGGGTAAAAAACCCATGGTTTCCCCCATCCGAATCTTGAAAAGAGGTGAATCATTGAAGTCCGAAGAAAAACCGAAATCAACTTTTGAGATTGGTGAATCTTCGAAAACTCAAAAGACTTCAAAGATTTATCCAAAGACAAAAGTTTTTGAAAATCAATCATGGGTGGCTAAACCAAAACAATTGGTTGAGGTAAATGGAGAATGAGTTAAAATCTGAATCAAAAGTGGTTACTAATGATGGTCAGAAATTTGAATTTGAATTGGACAAGTTTCTTGCAGAGTTTCCACCAATCAAAGAGAAAATCTCAAAACTAAAAGTTGAACCTGTTGTCCCAAATTTGATCTTCAGTATTTTGAAAGCTGATGAGAAGTGTGATATAGTGTTTGGTAGTGTTTCACAGGAAAAGAAGTCATGGGTTTCAATGTTTGAATGAATTTTCTATGATGAATGCAGGGGCTGCCGAGGTCGTATATCTCAAAGTGGATAATGGACAGCGGAGCGTCAAGACACATGACCGGAATGCTAGCATTGCTTTATGATGTTAAGTCTTTAAATGGAGGATATGTAGGATTCGCTGGGAATCAGGGAGGAAGGATTGTTGGTCAAGGGACTCTAACGAATGGAGTCATTTCGTTTGATAAAGTGAACTGGAAAACAATCTGCTGAGTATTTCGCAGATCTGTGACAAATCATTTACTGTCCACTTTACTAAAAACGAATGTTGTGTTTTAAAACCTGGTTTCAAAATTCCAGAAGAAATGGTATTGTTGCGAGCTCCACGCGAAAATGATTTGTATATTCTGGATATGGGTATCGCAACAACAACTGATTATCAAAAACAATGTTTTGTGTCTAAAACCAAAGCAACTGAAAAAGAGTCGATAATGTGGCATCGAAAGATGGGCCACATTCATGTGCTTAAAATGAACTTTCTTGTATCTAATGATTTGGTTGAAGGTGTAAATTTGAAAAAATTTCACTTGAATGATGATTTTGTAGCTTGCAAGAAGGGAAAGCAGACAAAGAAGTCTCATCCGCTGAAGTTGCTGAATTCGATCAGAGTACCGCTTGAAAGGCTCCACATGGACCTTTTTGGGCCGGTTAATGTGCAAAGTATAAGTGGAGATTTATACTGTTTGGTAGTCACGGATGACTTCACAAGGTTTTCTTGGGTAGTGTGCATGGAGAGGAAAGATCAGACGTTTGAGTCTTTGATGATTCTTTTTAAGAAGATGGAAACGTTGTATAAGGTGCCTATTAGAAGGATTCGGGGTGATAATGGAACGGAGTTCAAGAACAATCGCATGCTCGAGTTCTGTAATGAAAAGGGAATTCTTCATGAATTCAGTGCACCATACACTCCACAACAAAGTGGTGTAGCTGAAAGAAAGAACCGTACTATCATTGAAACTGCTCGAACGATGCTGGCCGATTCTAAACTACCGATCTATTTTTGGAGTGAGGTTGTGGCAGCGGCATGCTATACCTTGAATAGAGTGCTTACTGTGAAGAAATACAAGAAGACTTGCTTTAAACTTCTTCATAGATATAAGCCAAATCTGAAGTTTCTAGAGCCGTTCGGATCACTGTGTACTTTCATTGATCAAGATGGAAAATTTGGCGCGAAGAGTAATGAGGGATTTTTTGTTGGATATGCGAGTCCACTAAAAAGAGTGTTCGTACCATGCCTGAAGAAGGTAATTGAAGTTCAGCATGTGGACTGTCAGAAACATACTGTTCCACCTCCACTTCCCGGACACAGATTGCTTTTCGACTATGACAAACTCTGGGAGTCGTTCCAACTACCGACAGAGCCGAGTGAAGAGGAACTTGCTTACTTATACCAACAGCAACAATCCATGGTACAAGAACAGATACCTAGACCGTTGGTGGTTTCTCAACCTGATGAGGGAAGAAGCATTCCTACAACTGGTACAAATGATCACGAGGCAGGTCCGAGTGGAACAGCTCACGAACCACCAGAGGAACCAGCTCCTTCATTTGATCAGTCCGATGACTCAGATTCGGAGAACGGTCCGATGTTTGATGAGGATCCAAATGCTGCATTAACTGAAGCTGAGGATCGCACCGGTGATCTAGACATCACGAATTTGTAATCGGAAGTGAGCGTGCTTGACGAAGTCATGCCAAGAACTCTCTCTTATCATCCTTCGAAGCAAATTGTTGGAGATTTTTATAGTGGAGTGAAAACACGCGACCAGATCAACAAATCTCTTACTTGTTTTTATACTTCTGTCACTCCTTTACAGGAAGAATTCTCACTTAAGTGTTTTATCTCGTAGATCGAACCCAGAACATATAAGGAAGCTTTGACTGAAGAAAGCTGGGTGAATGCAATGCAAGAAGAATTGCAACAGTTTGAGAAGTTAGGGGTTTGGAGATTAGTAGATCTTCCTGAGAACCAAAAGCTGATAAAGACGAAGTGGGTCTTTAAATGCAAAAGAGATGATAGAGGCATGATTGTGAGGAATAAAGCACGACTGGTAGTACAAGGTTTCAGCCAGCAGGAGGGGATTGATTTCACGGAAGTATATGCCCCTGTAGCTAGGCTCGAGGCGATAAGAATCTTCCTAGCATTTGCATCGTGGAAAGGATTCAAAGTATACCAGCTGGATGTCAAGTCTGCATTCTTATACGGAACAATCAAAGAAGAAGTGTATGTGGGTCAACCGCCAGGATTTACTGATCCAGTACACAAGAACAAAGTCTATCTTCTGGACAAAGCGCTCTACGGACTACACCAGGCCCCGAGAGCCTGGTATGAGACGCTCTCCCAACATTTGCTGTACAACGGGTTTAGCAGAGGGACAGTTGATAGTACATTATTCATCAAAGAAGTAGCAGGCCATCTCTTAATCGTGCAAATCTACGTCGATGATATCATCTTTGGATCAACAAACGACGAGTTGTGTAAAGATTTTGAGAAGGTGATGAAAAAGAAGTTCGAAATGAGTTCGATGGGGGAGATGAAGTTCTTCCTCAGGCTACAAGTTAAGCAGATGCCCGAAGGAATCTTCATTCACCAAACAAAGTACGTGAACGATGTTTTGGAGAAGTTCAACATGGCTCAATCCAGTCCAGCAGCAACCCCCTTAGCTCAAAATCATGGGATTTGCCCAGACGAAAGTGGAGAGAAAGTAGATGAGACGCTGTATCGGTCAATGATTGGATCCTTGATGTATCTTACTGCTTCCCGACCGGACATCATGTATCCGATGTGTTTATGCGCCCGATATCAGTCAAGCCCACGCCAGTCACACATGACAATCGTGAAATGAATTTTACGGTACTTGAAAGGCTGCCCAAGCACCGGCTTGTGGTATCCTAAGTCTGGCGATTTCTCTCTTACAGGTTTTGCTGATTCAGATTATGGTAGTTGCAAGCAGAATGCTAAGTCCACCACTGCTGGGTGTCAGTTCTTTGGAACTCGACTTGTCACCAGGCAGTGCAAGAAACAAACCTCAGTAGCGCTCTCTACTTGCGAGGCAGAATACGTTTCGGCCTCGAGCTGTTGCTCTCAGATCCTTTGGATCCAACAGCAGATGCGAGACTTTGGTTTGCAGTTCTTGAATACACTGATGTTTGTGGACAGTGAAGCGGCTATTAACATAACAAAAAACCCGGTTCACCAATCGAAAACTAAACACATTGAAATACGGCATCACTTTATTCGTGATTGCTACGAAAAGAAGTTAATCCGTATTGAACACATTCACACCGATGAACAGAAGGCTGATTTCTATACAATACCTTTTGATAGAAAAAGATTTAATTATCTTTTAAAATTGAATGGGATGAAAATTTTGCTTTCTGGGAGGGTAATCGAGTGTGAAGCCGAGGAGGACGGCGATCTGATGTGATCCATGTCAAAGTTGTCAAGTTTTGTATAGTTTATTTTCTGCATTTGATAAAAACCAAAAACACAAAAATATGTCTTTGTTTTTAGGGGGAGAAAGTTGCAGAAAAATACAAAAACATGATAAAATTAGAAAAACCAAAAACATTTGAAAAAGTAAAAATGAGTTTGTGTAAAAAAGGGAAATGATAGTACATCAACTAGACAGTGCAGTACGCTAAAGAAATGTAATGTATAAATGTGTTAAGCAGTCTTGTAAATGATATGCCGATAGGTTTTTACACATTTAGTAGATTTGTTCGGGATATAAACATAAAATCTCTTGCTTTTATGTGGGGAACATCTCTCGGATATATGGGTAACCCCCGAAATCTTGTTTGAAAGGTCCCTCTTTCTGAGATACTAGGTCTTTATGCTTAGTGATATCTGGGGTATTATCCCGGGACTTCTGATAATGCGGAAGCAATGGCCTAGTCCCCGGAGAATACTTTACTGCTTGCTTGAAAAATAGCGTCGCCCTCAGCAGAAATAGACAATAAAATTGCTAATCAATGCTGTTGTAAAAAAGATCCTCTAAAGGGGACCCACCAAAGTCGAAGAAGTCGTCATCTCTCTGCTGAACGGAAGTTCTGACCTGAGCTCTCACGACCTTCGAGGTGGGATCTGGATACAGGAGTATATTCTGAGGTGGGATACATATAAAAGTTAAGCCTTAAAACATTAAATCCGTATCCTGAACATATTGAACTTTGTGTGAAAATTTAAGAGGACCAGTATATCGACAATCATTGCAAATTGTTTAATGCTTAAAATGAAATCTAAGCTTAACGGTACATGTATCTCGTCGGAAGCTGATATGATCCCTTAACACGCTCACAAAAAGATTGTTTGTACAGTTTTTAGCTTACTATATTCAAAATCCAAAAAGATTTTAGTTTTCATCTTATTTTCGACAACGGACGTTGGGGATCAGATGATCAAAGTCTTGTGTGCTGAACAAGTCTGGATCTTGAGGGTTGGGTAAGCAGTAAGTTTGAGAAAAGTGATCGGTAGTTGCTTAAAAGTTCAAAAGTTCATTAATTTGAACTTAAAATCATTTCTGAAAGTCAGCATCTTCATAATTTGGTCAGCCAGGGTCATTAACTTGGACTTGGCAGACTAAACAGTTAACCAGGGTCATTAACTTGGACTTGGTTTACTGGGTGTGTTGGTAAAATTTGGAAAAATCAAAAAGTTTAATTTTTAAAAATGGTAAGTTCGCTTGAAATACACTGGGTTTGTTGGTGCATACATCTGTCGACTTCATCTTATATCAAGTCTGGGTTGTGTTGCGGATCTGAACAAGCATGACATCATATAGATGACATCATACACATAAGACAAAAGCCATTTGCATGAGAACAGAATATTAAATGACATGTTCGCTTGAAAGTCAACTAGATTTTATGAGTAGTTCGCTTGAAAGATAATCGTCATGTTCGCTTGAAATTGTCATGTTCATTTCAAGCGAACTAGTGTCTAGTATAAATAGGGGTGTGGTCTTGTCATTTGTAACGATTTTCAAGATTTGATACCGAGGTGCTGCCGGTTTATTCTCTGATTGTAAACATTGTTAATTGAATATACAAGAGAATTAAAGTGTATTTCAAGTTGTTTTCAAGTTCGTTTCTTAGTTTCCGCCTCTGAAACGTACGAGAGCTCTTCTGAACGACTCATTCAGGTCGAAACATGATCCTACAAGTGGTATCAGAGCCAGGTTGAGGAGTTCTTTATGATTCAGCTTGAAAATTCTGTTTCTACACCATTCTTTTTCAAAAATTAAAATTTTTCACGGTAAAATCGGCTCAAATTCACACATATTATGCGCAATCATGTTTTAACGAATCCTGGAAAGTTTCATCATTAAAATCGATCTAAAACTTGATTTTTTCGGTGGTTTAGCTTGAAATTCGTTCGACATTTGCTGACATCATCTGGCTTTCGCTTGAAAATTGGTGGTGTTTTGAAGCGAAACATAGGCTTTCGCTTGAAATACGTGTCGGCTTCCGCTTGAATCTGGCATTCACTTGAAAACACATATCGAGACTTGTGAAACGTTAATCGAAGTTGTCAGTAGTTGAAAAAGAAATCTCGTGTCTTGTGTCAGTTTGCACGAGGTCTCGTAAATTGAAGTTCAGATTGCCTGGTTTGATAAAATTTGTTGGGCATTTAATTAGTGAATGTGAAGAATCAATTTGAGTTTAACGAGGACTGTTGTTGGTCGTTTAAGTGGATTTGAAGGCCCAATCAGTTTGTGATTATACATTGAAAGGTGTCAGCTAAGTGAGATTGGAATTTGCTATTGCATGAGATCATTAAGTGTGTTGTCGGAAATTTATAAAATCAAAATTGCATGTAAAGTTGATAAGTGTTGCATGTGACTAGATAAGTTCAAGAATATATTCGACCCATGTGCATTTGGTTGTCTTAAAGCTGCTCGGTCCAATCAACAAATCTGTGGAACATATAAATCATATAATAGAATCAAAAGTTATTGTAAGTTGGGCATGTGAATATATCGGTTAATGTGATTGCATGTGATAAAACAAATTGTCGGCAATACATTGAAAGTTGTCTCGTGAATTGAATTGTTTTACTTAAATTTGTCAGCTTTACAAGTTGTTTTGTCCCAAGGAAATTTGTTGTATCCATGTGACTTCACAGTTGAACAGGCAAATCATTTTGATAAAGCCCAAATTTTTTATTTGTTGCCCAATAGAGATTAATACGTTGATCGCCCACTAAGTCACACGTTTTTGAATTGTTGTTGGCCCAATATTGTCCAAAGCTTACGGCCCAAGGATATTTCAAAAATTTGCATGGAAGGATTGGTTGTCAGCCGGTTATAGTTCTCGGCCCAATATTATCTATAATATCATCAAGCCGATCACTCGTGAGGCCCAATTAACAATTGAAGTATAAAGTTGTGACCATTTAAAGCCCATATTACTGGACACATCCGATCAAGTTCATTCATTCAGTGATCTCACTTCAACAACATTGGAACGAGTCCGCAAATCTTCGACACGAGTCTTAGATTGATTTCATCAACACACTGTTACGTATTCAGTTAGTTTAAACTGATCGTTTGTCTGTGTGTTTACAGGTAATTCCGGTGTTTTACGAGGTGAATCAGTTCGCATCAAGTTAGTTCGTTTGTAATTACCAGTTCACTTGAGATTTGATTCCAGTTCATTTGAAAGTCCGAGTTTGTGAATTTTGGGAAATCGAAACATGGAAAAGGAGTCACTGAAGAAGTCTTTTGACAAGTTTGTAGCTTTTGACCATGAAACAACAAAAATGACCATTGATAGATATTGTCATTTAGTCGTGGAAATGGAAAGATTGAAAATTAAGAAAGATGATGATGAATGGATTGATAAACTTGCTGATGCGTTACCACAGCAGAAATGGGGAACTTATTTGATGATAGTGAAACAAATGAGGAAATCTGAGAATATGAATCTGGCACAGTTTATTAAGAAAATTGAAGAACATGAGTTGGAAGCAGAAGTAGAAAAGGTTGTAGAATTTGAAAAAGTCGTTGAAGTTGAAAAGATTGTCGAGGTTGAAAAGATAGTAGAAAAATTGGTTGAAGTTGAAAAACCATGTTTGAAGTGTTCAGTTTCTTGCAAAGATTGTACTGAGAAGGATACAAAGATTGCTGAGTTAGAAAAGATTAAAGAAGATTTATTGTCTGATGTGAAGTACATTAAAGAGTCTTATGATGTACTGAACAGAACAGTTGATGGTCTGAAGAAGACAAATTCAGAAATCGAAAAAGCAATGGATAAAATGAGTGCAACATTAATGACAAAGCAGAGCGTCATCAATGAGTATATTGAAGACTGTGCTAAATTGAAGAAAGAAGTAGAACTTGAGAAGATTGAGAGTGAAAGGATTAAACGATTACTGTTGAGTTATACTACTTGTGATTACTTGATTGATTGTGTTTATCCTACTGTTGCAGGTCTTGAGGCATTCAAGGAGAAAAAGACTGAAGATACTGATACTGGTAAGAAACCAAGTGTCAAGTATCACAGATGTCCGCCTCCGATCCATGAAACTTATTCTCCAAGGAATCCTAACGAGGAGTGTCTAAAAAAGGCAGTCAACATCAAGTTAAAGTCTGAAATCATTGATGAATTACCAGACAATATTGATGTTACATTCACAGCGTCTGACACTGATCATGAGTCTGAATTATTAAAGAAAGTGGTCGATCAGGTGTTAGATATGGATGAAGAGTCAAAACCGGAGTCAAAGTCGGAAAGTTCGAGTTCATCAGAAAAGAGTCCGAGTTCACCGGTTAACAGGGTTTACAATAGAGAATTCCTGTTATCAAAATCTAATTTGAATGACGGATCAATCAAAGTAGCTTATACTTTGTATGATTCAGACAAATTATATTCTGATGAGGAATTTCCAATAGGAAGTGTAAAAACTGAAATGATCAAACAGGTTTTCAAACTAACAGAAATTAATATTTCTGAAATAAAAGATTTAAATCTTGCTGAAAAACCTAAAAAGTACACTTCAAGAGTTCAACAGAGATTGAACAAGAAAAAGGGTTACAGTTATGGTTATGGTTATCGAAAGAAACCAAACTACAATGGTAATTTCAAAAAGAAAGGTCTTGGTTTTATTCCTCCAGAAAATTATAAAAATGAGAAAAAATTATAAACCAAAAACAAAATTTGTTGCAGGAGGAAGTGCTGAAGATGAGCAGAAGAAACCGTTCTGGAAGCAGTCAAACCAGGAGTTTCTTACTGAAGTGAAGAAGAATGTGAGAAAGTTTGCTGAAAGAGTTGACAGAAGAACTTGTTTCAAATGCCAAGAAGTTGGTCACATAGCTTGGAATTGCCCCAAGACCAACTACCAAAAACAGGAAGTTTCTTCTAACTCTGTTTTGAGAAAGACTTGTGTTGATAAGAAAGAACAACCTGTAAAAAATGTTAAAAAGTTTGAAAATTCTACTTCTGAGGAAGGAGAAAGTTCAAAACAGTTCTACAAAAGAAGAGGTGATTTGAGTAAACAAAAGTGGGTGGTTAAATCTGAGGGTAATTCTGACAATGAATCTGATTCCATAAAATCAGAGGAGTTTTTGGTTGAGAAAAAGGTTGTGAATTCCGTTCCAGATGTGAACGATGAGGATTTTCCTCCATTGTCAAAGGAAAATTTGATGAAGAAAGTGGGAAAGGTAGAGATCTCAAATCAATTCTTCGTTGATAAGGGAGAATTTGATGTTGAGAAGGCTTTCAATGGAAAAGTCAAGCATATTTTTGGGAAGATGGTTGATGGGAAGGTTAAAACTGCAAAAGATTTTTATAAATCAAAATGTTGGTGGGACAGGTGTGTTCCAGAATCTCCCAAGGATGGTCAGGCTTGGGGGAAAGTTTTTCCTAACTGAAAATCTGACTTGCCGGAGCTCCCAGGTTGGTAAGAGTGGAGCAGGAATCGGCATCTTTCTTAGCAAATGATCCTACATGTGGTACAGTTGGTAAAGTACAGGTGGTATATTTAAATTGTTTTATGTTGATTTACAAGTGGTTATGGTTGGTGAATGAACCTGTAAGTGGTTGAAAGAGGTTTTCATTGACAAGTGGTTAATCAAGGTCATTAAGTTGAACTTGATTGGACCATACTTACAAGTGATATTTTGGAAAACAATGTGATGAACCCCTAACCTACAAATGGTCTCTTAAATTCAACGAAACTTATTTTCCGGAAAAACCATTTGATTAAAACAAACTTAAGTGTTTTGAAATCACAATGGGAAAATAGTTTGTTGTGAGGGGGAGTTCTGATTGTTTATGCCAAATGGATGGCGAATTGAAGTGATTTGATATCGGTTGTCACTTTATTGTACAGTTTATTTTCAAATTTCCTAAAATGTGTTTGCATTGTAGGGGGAGTACAAATTTTCAGAAAATCCAAAAACATTAGAAAATTTGAAAATGTCAAAAACATGATAAAATGAAAAATGAGTTTTGTTGTATAAAAGAGGAAATGATAGTACATCAGTGAACGATCACAACATGCTAAAGAAATGGAAAGTTAAATAGTGATAAACGGTCTCACTGATGATATGTCAGTAGGTTTTTGCACATTTAGTAGATTGTGACGAGATATAAACCTAAATTCAAACTTGCTTAATTCGTGGGTAACATCTCTCGGATATATGGGTAACCCCCGAAATCTTGTTTGAAGGACCCCTCTTTCTGAGATACTAGGTCTTTATGCTTAGTGATATCTGGGGTATTATCCCGGGACTTCTGATAATGCGGAAGCAATGGCCTAGTCCCCGGAGAATACTTTCTGCTTGCTTGAAATATAGCGCCGCCCTCAGCAAAAATAGACAATAAAATTGCTAATTAATGCTGTTGTAAAAAAGATCCTCTAAAGGGGACCCACCAAAAGTCGAGCCGTCATCTCTCTGCTGAACGGAAGTTCTGACCTGAGCTCTCATGGTTTCGCAATTTAACCCCTTACAGATATCATCTAGGTATACTCACCTGTAAGACTGAATATTGGGATCTGGATACGGGAGTATATTCTGAGGTGGGACACGCGATTAAGTTTAAGTGCTTAAAACACTAATTTCGTATCTCGAAACAGTTGAACTTTGTGTGAAAATTTAAGTGGATCAGTATACTGACAATCTAAGTGAATCGTTTAGAACTTAAAATGTATAAAGCTTAACGGTGTTGGTGATTTGTCTCAGAAACTGATATGATCCTCTTACGCAAACTCACAAAAATATTGTATGTAAATATTTCTTTACTGCATTTCATTTCAGTTTTATCAAAATTCCAAAAAGAGTTTCGGTGTGTTTTAGCATAAATTTTTGAAAAAATCAAAAAGATTTTAGACAACTGATGTTGGAAAGCTGATTTTCAAAATTCCGAGTGCTGAACATGACGAACAGGTTTGGGAAAATTGGTTTGAAGATGTGTGAAATGAAAATGATATACTTTCAAGTGGTTCATCAGAAATTGACATGATAAATCTTTTTGTTCGATAATTGAAACTGATGTATTCAAGGTTGTGTATTCAAGTGATTAGCAAGGTTTCTAAATTTGTTAAATGATAAATTTTGTGAAACTTATGTTTTGGGAAAAGAATATGCAGGTAAGTCAGGTTACGATACCTGAACCTGTGAAAGTCAGACTACGATCCCAGTACAAGTTGAGGGGGAGTCTGTTAGAGAAAGAGAGTCTGAAGATGCAAGAGCTAGGAGCCAGAGATCCTGAAAAAGAATTGGAGATAGGATAGAGCCAGATAGAGATCCTGAAGGAAGCCCAAAGACTGATAAAGACTGAAGATTGAGAAGATTCGACACTTAAGACTCGTCAACATCTGAGGGGGAGTCTGTTGGTGCATACATCTATCGACTTCATCTTATATCAAGTCTGGGTTGCGTTGCGGATTTGAACAAGCATGACATCATATAGATGACATCATACACATAAGACAGAAGGCATTTGCATGAGAACAGAATATTAAATGACATGTTCGCTTGAAAGTCAACTAGATTTTATGAGTAGTTCGCTTGAAAGATAATTGTCATGTTCGCATGAAATTGTCATGTTCATTTCAAGCGAACTAGTGTCTAGTATAAATAGGGGTGTGGTCTTGTCATTTGTAACGATTTTCAAGATTTGATACCGAGGTGCTGCCGGTTTATTCTCTGATTGTAAACATTGTTAATTGAATATACAAGAGATTTAAAGTGTATTTCAAGCTGTTTTCAAGTTCGTTTCTTAGTTTCCGCCTCTGAAACGTACGAGAGCTCTTCTGAATGACTCAATCAGGTCGAAACATGATCCTACAGGGTTCGCTTCAAACAAGCATCTCGCTTAAATGAGTAGTCCGCTTGAAATTGCATGTACACTTTCAAGCGGGATGGTTTTGCTTATAAATAGAAAAGGGGTATCGCTTGAACAGCTCATTATTTCCCATTTCGCTTCAGAGTGTGTTCCAGCGATTTCAAGCGATTCCTCAAAATCATTGTTTTCTTGCCGTTATTCTGCCCAAATCTACTTAGATCTTGTGTTTATAGTTGGTTTACTCAACTACAAACATGGTGAATGTAAGTGATTGTACTGTTTTGTACCAGATCTTGTTTGTTTGTGTTTGTCGGTGATGTACAGGGTAGAACACCTAGATTTAGGGTTTAAACATGATCTAAAATGAACGATTTAGGTGTTTGTGTAGTCGGAATTGAGTGTAAATCATAGTTTGATTGTTTGATTGAATCAGATCTGAGTTTTCTTGAACGTTTGACGATGAACAGATCTTTGGACTTAGATCTAGGATTGTTAAGTGGGTCAAAATGGTTGAAAAAGGTACCATGTTACTCGGAATCTTACATAGAACAAACCCACTTCATCAATTTGAACATCAGTGTTTGAAATTTTTCGATTTGATTTTTGTCAAGTTCAAGCGGAAGGGCATGTATATGTTTCTCTTGAAAATGCATTATATGGACTAGTATAATTCAAGTGAAATGGTTGTTTCCGCTTGAAGTGTATCCACTTGAACAATTCGGTTCCGCTTGAAGTGAACTGTTTATCTGATTCGCTTGAAATGAATGATGTATGAGTGTTCGCTTGAATGATGTTTGAACACGAAAATTTTCTAAGTAATTGATTTGTTTGTTTGATGTTGTTTTGCAGCCATCGAAGTTGTTGTTTAATGCACAACACAACAGTTGTTGTGAACTTGATGAAGCAAGAGCTCCGAAGATGTCGGAATTTAGAAGTATTTTGGAGTTTATGAGGAGAGTACCAATACAGAAGGCTTTGACGGACAGACGCTTAGTTTTCAAATCTCATATCAAACGTTTTTGGAAGCATGCAACATATGACGAAGAGGGCAAAGTAATCAATTCGTTGGTCAAGCTAAATGATGAAAAGAAAAAAATTATTATCTCGGAGGCATATTTACGAGAAGTATTAAATTTTCTGGATGATGAAGATTCTCCAACGAAATTTCCTGAAAGAATGGTTAAAGGATGTTTGTTGAGAATGGGCTACATTGGAGCACTTAACAGTGCAAATTATCTGAAGTCAAAGTTCACAAATCTTTTCAAGTTTTTGATTCATTCAGTATTACAAGCGTTGAGTCACCAAAAAGGAAGTTATGATGCTATGTGTGATTACCATATGAACATGGTGGTAGCACTTGTATTGAACAAAAAATACAACTTTTCACATGTTGTATTTCATTATTTGGTGGATGAAGTGAAGTCGAAAAGAAAGACTTGGTTATATCCAAGATTCATTCAGATGATGATCAATCATGCATATCCAGAAATTGTGAGAGATGAGAATAATGATCTGTTGATTCTTTCTCATATGGATAATGATTCGGTGAAGGGGTTGATAAAATATCATCCTAATCATCCTGAACCAACAAAGCAAATTGAATTCTTTGGTGCTATCAAAGACAGAAATTATCAGGATCCAGATCCAGTGAATCATCAAAACTGGAGAAATGAGGAAGAGATGAAAGAAGCTACTTATGCTGATGAGTTAAAGGCACTTGAAGGGTTTAAAGCTACTCGTAATGATTGGTTTGTGAAAGAACAGAGGAGGAGAGGCAAGAAAGCTACTCCCAAAGTACAAAAGGGAGAGGGTTCATCTTCACAGCAAAAGAAACGTCAAAAGAATGCCGCAAAGACTTTACTTATTGATGAACCTGATGTGGAAGAACCAGTACACGAAGCTGAGATTGAAGTAGAACATGATGTTGAAGCTGAAGCTGAAAATGCTCAGAAAGATGAAGCAGCTGTTGATGCTCAGAAAGAAAAAGTTGCTGATGATGTAGAAAGTGATGATGTTGATAAAAGTACTACCAGTTCTTCTGAAGAGGAAATTGATGAAACTGAAAGATACAAGAAAGTTATATCTGCTGCAGCAAAAGAGAAACAGCAAAAGAGGAAAAGAAAAGATAAAGATGATGATGAAGCGTATATTCCTTCTCAAGAAGAAGTACAGACGCCACCTTCTGGAGGCAAAAAGGAAGCTGCAAGAAAAATATTGGTAACTCCACAGAAAGTTAAAAAGTTGAAGATTTTGGTGAATCAGAAACCAATTCAAGATCCTAGTCAACCTTCATCACAATCTGAACCTACACCATCTCAATCATCACTTCAATATACTTCAAGACAACCCACATCACCACATCTATCACCACCAATCCATCAATCACCACCACATCTATCACCACCACATCTTTCACCACCACATGAACAACCTGTTATTACATCTCAACAAATCTTTCAAACACCACCACCTTCACAACCTATCATTCAAACTACACCTGGTTCTTCAGGGTACAAAGGTTTTCCACCTGTTCCTCCGAACTTGAGTATTACTCTTGAAGATGTTGGAGACTTTGATTTTGCTAATACTGTACAAGTGAAGAATGTTGAAAAGAAAGTTGATGATGTGATGGCTGAAAACAAAAGATTGGCAGCTGAAAGCAAAATATTGGCTGATCGTGAAAAGATTCTCGAGATGTGTGTAAAGAAGTTAGAGTCTGAAAACAAGTCACTGCTGAAGAAAGTAAAATCTGATTAGACAGAGATTGATATTTTGAGGGTTAGAGTGGCTGAGTTAGAAGAGGAGAAGGCACGTAAAGATGAACAAAACAAGTACTTTGAATTGAAAAACAAAGAACTTGAAGCTGTGAAGGCATTGAAAGAACATGAATTCTATATGTTGAACAAAGTAGTTGAAAATATGCTCGGAAAGTCGATTGAGCAGAAATTTGATGAATTAAAGATTGAAGAAATAAGAGCTCAGAAACAGGCAGAGATAGATGCTAAAATGAAAGATAAAGGCAAAGGTTTAGAAGGTACTTCTGAAGACAGGGCACTTGTGCTATCAACTGCTCCTGAACAATTTTATGAAAAGCCTGTTCCTCTTTCTGCAGTTCCTGTTGTCTTTGATGATGAGGTTTTATTGGAAAGCGTTCATGATGTTGATGAAAATATTGATGATGATGATGAGGATGATGATGATGATGAGAATGATGATGATGATGAGGATGATGATGATGAAGAGGATGATGACGAAGAAAAAGTATTCTCAGCAAGCAGTCATAGTTCTGATGATGACAATGATGATGATGATCAGGGCACCTCAGGAGTTAAAGTTACTGAAGCGTCAAAAGAATCAACAGTTGATGATCTTATGAATGATTCTGTAAATGAAGAACCAGAGAATGCAACTGGAGAGGGGGAGCATGTTGACGATCAAAACGTTGATCAAGTTGAAAAATTGATTCTTCGAATTGAACCTCATGTTGAAGAAGGTGAGATAAGGCATACTTACACGTTGGATGAGGTATTGAAGATGTTCAAAGTGAATGAAGATGAGTTTAAGTTTGATTTTGAGGAAGAACTGAATGCGTTCGATATCAACCATCAACCAGAGTATTAATACAAGTATGTAGAAGATGCAGATGTGTATGACAGGGTTAAGGTTGAAGACTGTACTGATGAAGAGACTGATGACACTTCTGAATATCCAACGCTGATGGAGTTCTTTAGTGAAGAAAATCGAGATGAACTTAGAAGAAAAGTTGCTGAGATCCTTAAAGACAAAAATTTTGACGGTACTACGAAAGATCCACTGAAAGAAGAACGCAAAAAGTGGTTCAAGGAAAGCAATGAACGTAAATTCAAGCGTCCATTGAAGTATTATCAAAGAGATAGAAGTATTTCCTTGGGTGATATCATTAGTTGGGGTTTTCTACCTCAAGTTAATGCGTATGCGATCAGAAGAGAATGTGGAGTTCAATATTTTGAAAAGTTACATGATGTTATATCTCTTCCATGGTGGGATGTGGATGAATTATCAAAAGTACGGACTTTGGGATATCCAGTCAGGAAGAATGATATTGCAATGTGGGGTCTAATAAAGTTTGAGGCTCTGAAAGATTTCAAGCATTGGAAGCCACATTATCCGAAGAAAGTAAGAAGAGTGAATCCTGAAACAGGGAATGAAGAGACGATTTTGCACGTGAAAAAGCCTAAAGTGATGAAGAATATCCCTGTGCCAAAGATGGAACAAGATTTCTACAAAGGCTTTATGGGTTGGGTGTACATTGAATGTTTATTTGTGAACAAGATTCGCTTCCAAGCTGAAGATAGAGAACAAGCGATACAGTTTCATAAAGTAGTTTCTATTTGTTTTAAAAAAGGCATCAATGCGGATAACAAATGGAACTCAAAGTGGTGGAAGCTTGAAGAAAAAGAAAAGCTGAGAGCTAAAAAGGAAAGAAAGAAGCTAGAAGAGAACAAAGGAAAGTTTATGAGAGAGCAGGAAGAAGAAAGACTGAAAGCTGTGAAAGATAATGAAAAGCTTAGGAATTTGCTAAGGAAGAAGTCTAAGCCAAAAGAAGAGAAGTTCAAGTCCCTGTGAAGACCTAAAGACCAAGACTGAAGACTTCGGCTGTATCCAAGGGGGAGTTTGTTAGTGCACAATTTCTAAAGCCTACGTCTTAAGTCTATGGGTCTAAATGTGTCAAATATGTATAGAACAGGGGTTAGAATGTAATTTTATGAAGTTTGTGATGTCAGTTCGCTTGAAATGTCATTTGGTCATTTCAAGCGAAACCTAATGTTGTGTGTTCGCTTGAAATGTCAAGTGTTATTTCAAGCGAACTAGGTTGCCTATAAATAGGCTGTTTGGGTTTCTCATTTGTAACTTTGCCATCAGTCGTGTACCGAACTGCTGCCGGATTTTCAAGTGATATATGAATGAGAAACAAGTGTTAAAGTGATATTCTTCTGTTTTCTACTCCATTCTCTCTGATTCAACACTGTTTGTTTGTTTCCGCCACTCAAACAGTGGTGTATTGACTTTGATTGACTCACTAGATCGTCAAATCGATCCTACAGCTACCGAAAAAGAGTCGATTTCGTGGCATCGCACGATGGGCCATATACACTTATGGAAGATGAATCATTTGGTCCACAATGATTTAGTGAGAGGTGTTAATTTGAAAAGTTTTCATTTGGAGGGTGAATGTATTAGTTGCAAGAAAGGGAAACAAACCAAGAAGTCTCACCCGAGGAAGCTTGAAAATTCGATCACTAAACCGTTGGAAAGGCTACACGTGGATCTCTTCGGTCTTGTGAATGTGAAGAGTCTAACTAGAGATCTCTATTGTCTAGTGGTGACTGATGACTATTCAAGGTTCTCGTGGGTAACGTTCTTGAAGTCCAAAGATCAAACCTTCGTGAGTTTGCTGAGTTTGTTCCGGAAGCTAGAGATTTTTTACCATCAGCCTATTTGTCACATTCGCAGTGACAATGGTACGGAATTTAAGAACAACGATATGTCAGAGTTCTGCAACAAAATAGGTATTTTGCAAGAATTCAGTGCTTCGCTCCGCAACAAAATGGAGTGGCAGAAAGGAAAAATTGGACACTGATTGAAACAGCGCGTACTATGTTGGCTGACTCAAACCTCCCTGTAAATTTTTGGGCCGAAGCCGTATCAGCTGCTTGCTATACCTTGAATCGAGTACTGACCGTGAAAAGATGCATCAAGACATGTTTTGAGCTGCTTAACAATCGGAAGCCGAACCTTGAATATCTTGAGCCGTTCGAGTCGCCCTACACGGTGATAGATCCTGACGGGAAATTCGCTGCTAAATGCATAGAGGGATTCTTTGTGGGATACTCTACTTCGCTTAGACGATTTTATCTTCCAAGTCTCCACAAAGTAATTGAAGCTCAACATGTGGAATGTCAAGGATATACCATGCCAGTTCAAAAACCTAGTGACTCATGGTTATTCAACTACGATATGTTGTGGGAGTCATTCCATCTTCCTGAAGAACCGTCTTTTGTCGATCAGATAAGGTTGTATCAAGATTATGAGGCTACTCAGGTGAACAAATGTCCGACCAAGTCTTCCAAATGACAACAGAGTGCTAATGATCATGAAGTTGGTCCAAGTCAAACTGGTCAGGATGATGCAGAAGTTCAGGAAACTCAGACAACTTCAGAACAAGAACCTGTTCAGGATAATCAAACAGCGGTGTTAGATGAATCAGTATCAGACTCAGATAGTCTAACCTTTGATAGAGGAGATTCAGAGTCTGAGGGGGATCAGATCCAGTCTACAGGTCAGACAAACCAAGTTGATGATCAAGTTGCTGAACAGAATGTTACTAACCTGGATAGCGAGGTGATTGTATCTGGTGAGGTAATGCCAAGGACGCTATCTTACCATCCTAAGGAGTTAATCATAGGATAGCTGCAAGCGGGATTCAGAACTAGACACCAGATTGACCAAGGCTTTTTTGCATTTATTCACAAGTTGCTTCGTTACAAAACAATTTTGCTCTCAGTCGTTTCATTTCACATGTTGAACCAAGAACTTACAAAGAGACGCTAACTGAGGAATCGTGGGTGAACGCAATGCAAGAAGAGCTCAGCCAATTCAAAAAATTTGGTGTGTGGAAGCTTGTGGATCTGCCAGACGGTCACAGAAAGATCAACACAAAATGGGTGTTTAAGTGCAAGCGAGGTGATCGAAGAGTGGTTGTGCGTAATAAAGCTCGCCTAGTCATTCAGGGATCCAGTCAACAAGAGGGAATAGATTTCACAGAAGTGTATGCCCCAGTTGCTCGGCTTAAAGCTATTCGCATTTTCTCGCATTTGCATCATGGAAAGGGTTCAAAGTATATCAGTTAAATGTCAAGTCGGTGTTCCTATACCGAAAGGTGAGAGAGGAGGTTTACGTCGGTCAACCACCGAGCTTCACTGACCCAATCCACAAAGAAAAAGTCTATCTTCACGACAAAGCCTTGTACGGGTTACAGCAGGCCCCGAGAGCCTGGTATGAGACGCTTTCTCAGCACCTGTTATCCAACGGATTCATATGTGGGAAGGTAGATGCTACTCTCTTCACAAAGGAAGTCGTTGGTCATCTTCTGATAGTATAAATTTACGTTGATGACATTATTTTTGGGTCTACCAATGAAGAGCTCTGCAAAGAATTTGAGAAAGTTATGAAGCAAAAGTTCGAGACGAGTTCCATGGGTGAGATGAACTTCTTCCTCGGCCTGCAGGTCGATCAACTGCCAGAGGGGATCTTCATACATCAGACGAAGTACCTTCATGATGTCCTTGAGAAATTCAGTATGTCAGGGACCGCACCAATGTCCACCCCATTAGCGACCAACCACGGTATCAATCCTGATCTCACGGGAGAGAAGGTTGACAAAACGTTATACCGTTTGATGATTTGTTAGCTTATGTACTTGACTGCATCACGACCCGATATAATGTACCCAACTTGCCTCGCAGCCTGATTTCAGTCCAGTCCGAGGGCTTCTCATATGGTCATTATCAAGCGGATTCTACGCTACCAAAAAGGAACTCCAAGCTTGGGGTTGTGGAATCCAAAAGATGGTGATTTCAGACTTGAGGGCTATTCAGACTCAGATTCCGGATGCTGTAAGATCAATTCAAAGTCTACAACGGCAGGCTGCCAATTCTTCGGTCCACGACTGGTAACTTGGCAGTGTAAGAAACAAACCACAATCGCACTCTCTACCTGCGAAGCTGAGTACGTCTCGGCTAGCAGTTGTTGTTCACATATTCTGTGGATTCAGCAGCAGATGAGGGATTATGGTTTGCAATTTCTTACTTCGCCTATTTTGTAGATAACGAGGCATCAATTAATATAACTAAAAACCCTGTTCATCACGCTAAAATAAAACATATTGAAATTCGACATTACTTCATATGTGACTGTTACGAGAAGAAGTTGATTCGAATTGAAAAAATCCACACCGACGAATAAAAGGCTAACCTTCACACAAAACCGTTTGATAAAAATCGTTTTCAATATCTTTTGATATTAAATGGGATGAAGCTTTTGTCATCAGGGGAGATGTTATTGGCGTTGATGAAGAATCGAAAGCAGAGGACGTTGGGATGCAATCTGCTCTGGTTTGTCACATTTTTAAATGTTTTAGTCTTTAGGGGGAGATAGTAATTAGAAAATACAAAAACATTTAAAAAATGTAAAAATTCAAAATGTAAAAAACATAGAAAAACCCAAAAAGAGTCAGTGTAAAAAGAGGAAATGATAGTACATCAGCTAGACTGTCATGGTACGCTAAAGATTTGGAAAGATAAAAAGCGTTAAACGGTCTCACTGATGATATGTCGGTAGGTTTTTACATGTTAGTAGACTGAATTCGGGATATCAACCTAAAATCTATATCTTGCTTATCTCGTGGGGAACATCTCTCAGATATATGGGTAACCCCCGAAATCTTATTTGAAAGATTGCCTAATTTTGAGATACTAGGTTTTTATACTTAGTGATATCTAGGGTATTATACCAGGACTTCTGATATTGTGGAAGCAATGACCTAGTCCTCGTATAATACTTTACGCGTTTTAAATAAAGCTTTCCCTCAGCATAGAAATGGATAAAATATCAAAAGATACTAATCAAGTGTTGTTGTAAAGAAGATCCCTAAGAGGGACACACCTAAAGTCGAGCCATCATCTCTCTGTCTGAACAGAAGTTCTAACCTGAGCTCTCATGGTCTCGCACTACCCAGAGAACAGATATCATTATAGTATATTCACCTGTAAGACTGAATATGGGGAATCTGGATACGAGAGTATATTCTAAGGGGGGGGGGGGACACGCGAATAAGTTAAGTGCTTAAAACATTAATTCCGTATCCTAAATCAGTTGAACTTTGTGTGAGAATTTTAGTGGATCAGTATATCGACAATCTAGGTGAATTGTTTAAAACTTAGTGTCTTATAAGCTCAACGGTGCTTGTGACTCGTCGATAGCTGATATGATCCTCTAACACAACTCACAAAAATATGTCTGTAAATAGCTTGTTGTTTCATTTTCAGATTAAAACCCAAAAACATTTAAAGTGTGTTCTAATATAAAGTTTTTAAAAATTCAAAAAGATTTTATTTCTGCATTATTTTCGACAAACCAGTGGTGGAGAGCTGATCTTCAGAATCTAAGATGCAGAGAAAGATCCTGAATTGACTGGGTTGGAGCTAATTTGAGAATGTTAGGAAACTGAAAAGCTATTCAAGTTCATTAAGTTGAAACTTGTATTTTTGAAAAAGTTGGAAAATTTAATCAAAAATGTCAGACGGTTCATTATCGGGTCAACCAAGGTCATTTACTTGGACTTGGTCGACAAATCGAGTAACCAGGGTCATTAACTTGGACTTGGATTCTTGAGTGGATGTTAAAATCTGATAAAATTGGTAAAAAGTTTAAATATTGAAAAATTTTGAAAATTGGAAATCCATCCGGACGAATGGACTTAGTCCATCCAGACGGATGGAGGAAAAGTCCATCTGGAGCATAGCTCATTCGGACGGATGGACCTTTGGAGAGTATATAAGGCCATACGAACATCAGTTTGTTCATTCGAACCAAAATACTCATCTGGAACCCTATTTCTCTCTCAAAATTTTCATCGATTTCTAGCCGTTACTCAGCCCAAATCTTGTCCTAGGGGTGTTGATCGGCACGACACTTACTATGGTGAAGGTTAGATTTCTAAATTTCATTATTTAATTGCTTAATTCTTCATCCGAATAGCCGAAACCTTAAAATCCTTAGATTTAGGGCTTTATAGGTTAGATTTTATGAAATTGATTATAGATTTGTGTTAACCGAGACTAGTTTTAAGAGATTTAGGCTTCAATTTCATAAAATCTTGCAAAAATTCATCGTGAACTTGTTGAATATTCATCGGTGTTCATTCGAATGTGTTTCCGGATGAGCTCATCCGGACACTTTTGGTTGTATGATCTCAACAGTACCTGCTTTTGGCCATCCAGATGGATTTCGCAATCCAGAGATATCCATCCGGACCATATACTTTGTTTGTCCATCCGGTTGTAAGTTCATCCGGACCATTTGTTTGTTATATCCATCCAGACCATGTCAATCCGGATAGAATCAATGTGATTTGAAAAGTTAGAAAATTTTTCTAAGTATTGGTCTACTGTCATTGAGGCTTCTTTGTCCATCCGGACCATTGCCTATCCGGATGGAGTGGATACTGTTGAAAATGTGAAAATTTTACTAAGTGTTGAAATTTTTTTCAATGAACTCTAAGTATCTCAATAAACGTTCATGTTCTGATGATGCTATTTTTTAAGGCTAAGGGTTCAGATTTCCATAACAAACACAACATCTGTTGTGTCTTGGATGAGAAGCTGCCAGAGATGGATCCATTCAAGAAGATTCTGAAGTTTATCGGAGATAGTCGAATCCGTAAAGCTTTAACGGATCAGCATAAATGCAACAGGTCACACGTGAGGGCGTTCTAGAACAGCGCACGATATGAAGAAGCTGACGAAACTATTTACTCTGCTGTGAAAATGAAAGACGAAAATGGAAAAGATATAGATGTGGAGGTTAAGGTTAAGGTTACAGTTGGCGATGTTCGAAGAGTTTTAGATCTCAAAGACAATGAAGAGGATCCAATTTTCGTTTCTGAAAGACTATGCAAGGGACTTTGGATGAGAATGGGATATACTGGGTTCGTTAATGATCCAGCATATACAAAGTCAAAGCTTTCGAGACCGTACAAGTTCTTGGTTCATTCTGTGATACACGTACTAGGTCACAGGAAAGGTGCTTTTGATGAATCTGCAGATTATATTATGAATATTATCACTTGTCTAATTCTTAACAGGCCCTACAATATATCACAAGTTATTTTCAACCATATGTTAGACAACATCAAAGGTGAAAGTTCATGCAATATCTGAGGTTTGTGCAAATGTTACTTGAAGATCAGATTCCTAATTTGCCGAAGGATGATGGTGACGAGTTGAAGTTGGAACATATGGATAACGAGACCTTGAAGCAGTTAGACGTCTACAAAGGGATTGAAAAGGGCAAAGAACCAAGGTTTAGAAAGAAGTTTAAGGCGAAAGAGAAAGCTGATTATCAAGCTCCTGAAGATGACAATTGGAGGCATGATAATAGTGGTTCTGATGATGAAACAAAGAAGATTGAGCCGTTTATACCCAAGAAGACTAGGTGGTGGGTAAAGAATGATGAGAAGTCGAAAAAAAAGACTCCAACGCCATGAAATCCTAAAGTTGCACCAAAGAAATCACCGTCGCGATTGGTCGATGGACCAATTAATCTTCCTCCTAAAAACATTGATGTTACTGTTGCAGGTGATCCAGTTGCAGATGAAATCACAGTTCATGAAGTCATGAATATTGTAGACAAACAAGATGCTGCAAAAGCTGCTGAGAATGTTGAAACTGCAGCGGATGCTGAAACAGTGAAAGAGACTTGGTTAAAGGTGAGGTACATTCGGATTCTAGTGAAACTGAAAGCGATATTGAAGTTACAAAGTTGGCACCTACTTCATATGTTAGTGGAAAGTTCAGATTGAAAACAACTCCTAAGAAAAAAAAAGCTTCAGATGAAGAAAATGTAACTTACGAGCCTTCGACTGAAGAAACTAAAAAGGCATCTAAGAAAAGGGGTTTAAAGAAAAGCTCAGCCAACCGGTGATGTTCCGAGAAGACAAAGAGTTAGAAAGGTCACAACTACTATTCCTGAACAGATTCCGGAGATAGAAAGAGTTGAAAGTGTTGAAGTGGAAATTCCAGTTCAAAGTGAGTTCAGAATGCAACCCCTCCAACTTCTCCTATTCAACAGACTATTCTAGTTCAAGAAGAGTTTCGAGAAATAACACATGAGCAACCTCCAAAGATAGTAGAAGAACCTAGTTCAACGACAAAGAAAGCTCGAACTCCACAAAGCTCGAGTCATGGTTTTCCTAAGGTTCCTTCTAATCTTGGTGCTGGTCCAACTGGTTTAGAAGATTTTAGAGATTTCTTTAATGATGCAAAAGTGAATGCTCTGTCAAGGAAAGTTGGATTGTTAGAGAAAGCTCAAGCTGAATATGAAGCATAGCTTAAAGCAACAAAAGAAAAGTTAAAGTGTGTTGAGGCCGAGAATGTCGTGCTAAGGAATGAAATTCTAGCGTTGAATGAAAAAATTCTAGACATTGAAGCTCGCTACAAGACAGTGAACGAGTCATACGATATTATGTTATCTATGCATTGTGATCTGGAAGTATCACTGACCAATGCAAATGAGATCTTGAAGAAAGATGTAGCAGACTTGAAAGCAGATAAAGAAATCAAGACTGAATAGATCAAGATGTTATATGCAGTGATAGAAGATCGGCTTGGGATTAATGTTCATGCGGCATTTGATGAGATAGAAATACAAAGAGCTGAGGCTCGGAGGATGGAAAAAGAAAATAGAGATGCTAAGGAAGCCACTTAAGCGTTAAAGGATAAAAGAAAGGGCGTTGTAGTTGATACTGAAGAAATTCTTGGATCCTCTAGTCAACCAGAGCAGTTACAACATGATGCTGAAGCAAATGTTTCAAATGTTAAAGTTAATGCTGCTGATGTTGAGATGAAAGATGCAGAGGTTGAGGTTAATGCTGCAGAGATTGAGGTGAATGTTGCAGAGGATGATGTTAACAATGAATTTGCTCTAGCTCCTGCACAGTTTTTCACTATAGTTAGTAAGCCAAAGAAGGTGTTTTACAGCAAGCAGGTAAGTCTAAGAAGAATTGAGGTTGAGAAACGACATCTAAGGGCCAAGTTAAGAAAGTTCAAAGATGACGATGATGATGATGAAGAGATAAAAGAATGGTTTGGTGATGATGATGATGATGATGATGATGATCACCATGATGATAAAGGTGATGATAAAGGCGATGATGATGATGATGATCATGGTGGTGCTGGTGGTGCTTTGATCGTGAGACCATCAGGTACTAGTTAAGTTGATGATTATATGAATGATGAGCAGAACGAAGAACGAGATGAAGTTCAACATCTGGGGGAGTCTACCTCAGGATCTAAACATGCTGATCTTCATAAGGTATTCTCTAACACTCCAAAAGTTATTTACCTTAATCATAATGTTGAAGAGGGAGAGTTAGTAGAAAACTAGACGAGGGAGTCTATGTTGGAAACTCTAGATATGGATGATGAGAATTTCAAGTTTGATTTTGAAGAAGAAATTCCAGCGACTCCAGACCGTGAATATGTGTTTAAAATGGTAGATGTGGCAGAAAATCTCGATGATGTGATCATTGAAGAGGGATCAGATTCTAACCAGGATGTTCCATTCCATTATATTGGTCTAGATGATGATTTTCCTACTTTTGATGAATTGTTTCGTTCGTAAAATGAAGATGAACTTAGAAGAAAACTGGCTGGGAAGATCTCTACAGATGGTCTTCCATAGACAATTTCAAAAATAGATCTTCTTGAAGAAAGAAAGAAATGGTTTAAGCAAATGCCAGAAGAGAGGAAGTTCAAAAGGCCATTAAAGTTCTTCACTTGACTTCCAGACAAATCGCTTGGAGACATCTTGTCTTGGGGTTATTTAGAAGATTTAAAAGTATATGCAATCAAGCATGAGTATGGAGTCCAATACTTCGAATTCCTTCAATATTTGAAAACTCTTCCGTGGTGGGATATTGAAGAGTTGGTGAAGACGAAGAATATAAAGCAGTACTGGTATGTTTCAGATGTGATATTTCATGTGCAAAGGTTGTGGGGTTATATCAAGAAGCAAGCTGATTTGAACTTTCCAGATTGGAAACCTCATCAACCAAAACGTATAGTAAAAATTGATCCAATTACAGGGGAGAAGGATATCACGCTACACGTCAGACGTCCAAGATGTTTGAGGAACATGCCTATGAAAGAAATGGAACAAGATTTCTACCAAGATTTCAAAGGCTGGATCTTCAATCCAAGTACGTGTGAAGCGGTGATAACATTGTTAGATGGGAAAACAGGCTTGTAGAGGTACATTCACATTCTTGATCCAATGTGGCTAGTTAATTGTTCGAAGATGGATATCGAATGCCTCTTCTTCAACAAGATTGTGTATAATGAAGTAAACAAAGACCAAGCGCAAAGATACCAGAAGTTGGTGAAAGTTTGTTTTGAAAAAGATATCAATTCTGGACGTTACTGGGAATCTAAGTGGAGAGATCTTGAGTTAGAAGAATTTCTCAAGAAATAATGTTATAATGAGAAGATGGATATGAAGATGGCAGAAGCTGCCAAGCGTGCTAAATGGAGATTGGGTTTGGAGAAGCCAGTGACTGACCAAACTCTAATAGAGAAAGAAGAACGTAAGATTCCAAGATGGCAAAGGCTAGGGATGGTGATAAAGAATATAGAGAATGGTGGTTCAATGTGGGAAGACAAAAGAGACAGAGAATGCTGGAAGAGCGTAAAGAGTAAAGAAGGAGGAAGTACAGAGAGCGAAGATGCAACAGGAAGGTGTGATCAAGACTATATAGGAAGAAAGACTGCAGCTACATCTAAGGGGGAGTCTGTAGATGCATATGTCTGTAGCTTTCGTCTGTATCGAGTCTTAGTTTTACCTGTTGGTGGTCTATGTATAGTTTAAAGTATGTTTTGTATTGAATCTGGGATGAAACATGGTGTTAGGATGTTTTGTAAGTCCATCCGGACGGATGGACATAACCCCATCCAGACGGATGGGCTAGATAGTGTTCACCCGGATGGGCTTTGCCTATAAATAGGTGTGCCTGGTTCCTCATTTGTTACTGATCTCTTGGCACCTTAGGCGAAGCCCTGTCGAATTCTCACTGGATCTTGTAACTGTTGCTGATTATCAATGAGAATAATGATGTTAAATGGTGTCTGCGTTTTTTCTCTCTCTCCTACTACATTCTTGGATTCCGCATGAGGTTGTAGTTGCTAATCCGGTCTAATCGCGTTCGATTAACCGAACTCCCGGTCCTCACAGTAACGTAAAATCTGCAATGATGAAAAACTGACGTTTTGGGCTAAAATTGTCACATTTTCAGCATAGTCAAGTTTTTCAGAGAACAGAAAGAAATGGACTGCCTAATTTGAGGGGGGATTCAGTGATAAGACGTTAGAATTTGCAAAAATGAGGGGGAATAAAATTCAGATGAAATTCCAACATTTTTGAAATTCATGACACTTCAACAGTATTCGGGTGGTTCAGACTTCAGGATTGTCTGGAGATGCATAGGTTCTGGATTTGTGATTTCGTGATCATAGGAAGTTCAGATTCTACAGATCAGGGTCAGATTAACATCTTAGGGTTTGAGTCACGGGTCTTCTTCAAGCCGATCAACAGGATTAGAATCTGTATTATGGATACTTATGAGATATCACAGACGTGTGACAGTCTAAAGTGTCAGAATGGTTAATATTCGAGCAGATGAATTGTTTTTCGGACTAACCGCCGGGGAATGAAGATGTTTGTTGGTTAAGTTGGTGCCAGAACTAGCGGAGAAAACTATACATCTGTCTTCGTGACTGAATAGGAAGAATGTGAATCGGATCATGAATTAATGTTTTTGAGTTCTGAATGCGTTACCAGATGATTTGTTATCCGATGAAGAATTGCTGATTATGGAGAATATTGTTTATACAAATCAATCATTCAGAAGGTGCTTAAAGGTGATCATGGAAAATGGGATTTCATATTTTCAGTGGTAATCACGGATTTGAAGTTAACCAGTGGAGTATTTGAAGTTTTTATCAATTGCCGGTTGAGTTTTTGTACATTCTTAGATCGAGCAAGCAGAATACGAGATCGTTGTGCTTACATGTCATATCAAAAACTGAACACGGATGTGGTTAAAGCTGAAACAGGGAGTGCTGCATTGATTAGTTTCAAGTTGGTGATTGTTCGTGAAGATTGCAGTTTAGCAAATCGGAGGAGGAGTCGTGAACTGTGCAACAAAGACCTGAAGATTCATTTCAGGGGGAATTTGTACGAACACTGTCAAAAGCAAACCCGAATCATCAATCAAGGGGGAATCTATTGAAGATTTTAAGATGCCTGATTGAAGTTGCAGAATATCTGAAGTTGCAGAATATTCAAACACAGCTCAAGGTTTTCAATGTGTCAATTCGATAGTGACGGCCAATGGGGAATCTGTAGGTGCTTATTATGTATGTCCGCAACTGTGCGAATAGCTAGATAGAGCGCGTGTTGAATATTGTATAGAATTGCGAAAAGTTAGACACGGTATAGCTATTGTCAAAGTCCATCCGGACGGATGGAGTCCATCCGGAAGGATGGACAACATAACAGTCCAAACCCCATCCGAATAGGTTATACATTGTAAAGGTCCATCCGGACGGATGGACATAGGTTCATTCGGACAATTGGCTATTGCCTATAAATAGGGAGTTGCGGTTCTCATTTGAATATGCTTTTGGTTCCCTATTGGGAGATGCTGTCCAACTGGTTTCACGGTGCTGTAACGTTTGATTATCATTAGAGACCAGATTATAAGTGACTGTTTGGTGTCGTTTCTATCTTTTACTCATTTCTTATCACCGAACCGATCATCTCGGGACCAAAGCTCCGTCAAACTCGTCGTTTCCTGGAATTTCATTATCCCATGATGTTTTAGTAAGCTTAATGAAGGATGTAGTTGTGTTGTATTTTGGAGGAAATCCAAGTACCATTTGTAAAACAAGTCATGACTCGGGCATGGGATGATCTACGTCCTTCAATTGGTTTGCCAGATCCTTCAACTTTTGATAATACTCTTACATTAAAGAGCAAGCAACAAGGGTCACAGTAATGAAGTTGTGTTCAAGAGATGCTGCTCGTGAGCTCTTGTTGTTGAGAAAGATCACTCGAATTTTCATCCACGCTTGGTGCGTTGATTTCGTATCAAGAACGCTATTCAGTATATCATCAGACGACATTCTATAGATCTATTAGAGGACTACGACGTCGGCCTTTTCCAACAAATCGTAATCGATAGAGGTCTGTTCCGGTGCCGGCTTCCATCGATATTCCAGAGAACATCATACTCACGAGTATGGAGCTTGAAAAGCTTTACCCATGAAGAGTAGTTGACCTTGACACCATCAAGGATCATGATCTTATTTTGGGTGTAGGCAAAGGAGTACAAAAGGTGCAAGGGTTTTGCTTCGGTCATAACCGAACCAATGGCAGGAGTGGTCAACATGGATGGTGAGGCTCCAATGAGGATTAAGTTTTTTAGTGGCTAGGGTTAAGAGGCTATGATGCTCTGATTCCATAAAGGTAAATATGGTATACTGATTTGATGAAAAGAATATAATTGATCCCTCTTGATACAGGGATTGAAGAGGTATGGTCCCAATTCCTCGCCTACATGGCAAGGACCACACCACTTTCTCATCCTACATGGCGTCCGCATCAGCAAATGAATCCAGAAGCTTCTAGAAGCTTCTGGAATACGTCAAGGTGGCCACCAAAGATGCTCCTTCCGACATAAAGGACAATACGTGTCACCACCCATCGTGCGCCATGTAGACCTGCAGCAAATCAAGGAGCAGACCGACAACACCAATACGACGTTTCCAGCATGGACAAATATAGGCGCGCCACGTGTACCACTACACTGACCACAGCAGAGGAGACCAAGAGGATATTCCCCTTGGTCGGACAGCTGGCGCCCTATGCCAGCTGGCGAAGATGCTCCTCCCTCTCTCACCCTCCGGCTATAAATAGGACCCTTCATCATCCTGGTTGATTCATTATATTCTCTGCTCTCTCACTCTTAACACACACTGCTTTATCTCCTCAGAACAGTACTTATTCTCATGTCGGAGCCCGGTAACGAGGGAAACCCCCATATTCCCCTCTTAACGAGCTAACGGTGTTGCTGTTTTGCAGGAAATGTCATTTGGCGAGCGACGAAGGAGATTGAACCCCACAAAAGAGACGAACCAGCTAGTTTCACCCTAGGTGTTAACCAGTGTTTCATCATTGGCGCCCACCGCAATTTTTGCAAACCTTTTTCATCTCCTTTTCGTTTAAAACACTCTTCCAAATGGCTGAAACAAACCCTTCACACCAGGTGGACGGAGACGTTTCTTCCTTTGAGCTCGTTTCGGACACTGTGCACGTCCAAAGGGGCCAGAGGAACGAAATTATCCAAGAAGGTCAAATGAACAACGATTTTTCTAGTATCTTTGGGAGTGCATCCAGGGTTGTTAGCCAAACTACAACTGGTGCCACTTTCCAAACTCCACCTAGGATCATCACCCAAACTACAAACGGAGCCACTTTCCAACCTCCGCCGGGGGTAGTCCAACAAACACCTCCACCAGTGCAAACACGGAGCCATGGAGCTGGCCCCTACGGTGAAACAGAAAGCAATTATGTGCAGTATTCTCACCCACCAAGGAAGCCAATACAAAGTCGTTTAGGTCCGCGCAACATAAACGACGAGCTCGATAACTATGAAGAGGAAGAAGACGAGACATACAAAGAAAGCACAGTGTTCAGCAGGCTGCCACCAGAGCACGAAGCGTACAAACCTCACAAACGCGCAGGTTATAACCCAAAAGCAGAGCATGATTACACCTTGAGCTATCGTCCAGACGACATGGCTGAAAATTCAAAATTCATCAAAGAGATTGCCACAGCCGCTATCGACAAAATGAAACTACCACACAACGTGGGCAAATACAACGGCTTGACAGACCCAGATGATCACCTCCAAGTTTTTAACGATGCTGGAGCAACAGGCGGATGGAATCTACCAACGTGGTTTCATCTCTTCGCTCAAACTTTCGTCGGCGCAGCACGCGCTTGGTTTGACAGCCTACCAGCAGGGAGAATCAAGTCATGGATCGATTTTCGAGACAAGTTCCTTGCGCACTTTTCTCAGCAGTACAGGCATACTAGAGACCCGGCAGACTGTCTGAATATATGGAGAAGGGACCACGAAAGCGTGGAAGATTTCATTACGAGGTATAATAAAGAATGTTTGGAGATCGGCGACGTGGGCGAAAAAATGATGCGTGCACACTTTATGAGGGCCGTCAAGTGTGACGACTTAATCAAACGAGTGAAGGGAAAAGATGGAGGCCCCAAAGACTGGGACACCTTCATAGAGGCAGCAAAAACCATTGCGCAGTCTGACAGACAGTTGACCGGTGATGACAACCGCCAGCGCGGATACAACCATAACGACCGGCATAACAAGAAGGGCAGAAGCCAATCATGGAAAACATCCGGTCACAGAGAAAGAAGCCCAGCAAAAGAAGACGCGCGACATACAATCAACCAGATAGCCCATCGAAAAGAAGTGAAAAGAGAAAACAGAGAAAAACAGTGGACACCCCTAACAAAAACGCCTTCAGAAGTCTTGTCAACTGAGAACCACCAGTTCAAACCACTGCTACAAATGCGAAACAAGAGGGGCTAAGACCCAAATCTTTTCTGCGAGTTTCATAAAGACACAGGCCACTTAACAGACGACTGCTTCAGCCTCAAGCAAGAGATCGAAAGGGCCTTAAGAGACGGAAAGCTCACTCATCTGATAAAAGGTGGAAAGCGCGACTACCTCCAGATTCAAAGAAGAGAAGAAGGGCCGGATAACAAAAAACTCCAAAAATTGGAAACCCACATGGTTCAAGGGGGTCCACGGAAGCCAAGAAAAAATTATAACAAGCGCACACAAGACGACTCGTGGCGCGAAAGACAAGTTGTTTTCCCGGTAGTAAGAGGAGGTCCAAGAGAAAGAAGACCCATAGTTATATCCGGTTTAATTGGTCACTACCAAACCGATTACATTTTCATCGATCTAGGGAGCACTGCCGATATCATCTACGAACAATGTTTTAACCAATTCGACCAAGAGGACAAAGCGCGCTTGGAACCGGTAGACTACCCGTTGACCGGTTTCTGCAATGAAGCCGTTTTCCCTCTAAGTCAGATATCGTTCCCAGTGTTGCTCTCAGATGGTAGGAATTCAAGAACGGAAGAGGTTACATTCATGGTACTACCAGCGCACTCAAGACATGACATTTTGTTGGGAAGAGAATCCCAAGGCGACTTTAGCATGATTTGCTATGGGCCGCATTCAGCCGTATGATTCCCAACAGAAACGGGCGTAGCATTAATCTATGCAAGCAAAGAAGTCTTGGCGACAGATGAAGTCAGGCCAGCAAAGGCAAGCAAAGCCGCACCACGCGCGAAAGCAGAAAAATGGGTGTTAAACAGCGCATACCCAGAACAAACAGTTACCTTAGGCCTCGCAATGTCCGATCTTACGCGCACAGCGCTAAAAAAGTTGTTGTTTGATAACATGGATGTGTTCGCCTGGACACCAGCTGACATGGTGGGTGTTCCACGACACATAGCACATAGCAGAACACCGGTTAAACGTTTCAGAAAATACAAGACCAGTGATGCATGCCAAACGCCACTTGGGAGACATAAAACACGATGCTATGCAAGAGCAAGTCATGGAACTGTTGAATGCTGGTATCATCAGAGAAGTCCGATACCAAACATGGGTGGTGAGCCCTGTAATGGTACAGAAGCAGAATGGTAGTTGGAGAATGTGCGTAGATTACAAGGATCTGAACAAGGCATGTCCATGCGACTGTTACGCCTTACCAGACATCGATGAAAAGATTGATTCGCTGGCGACATTCCGGTGGAAATGTTTCCATGACTGTTACAAGGGGTACCACCAGGTACAGATGGCCGTGCAAGATGAAGACAAAACCGCTTTCCGCACACCGACAGGGCTATACTGCTACACCAAGATGCCTTTCGGTCTTAAGAATGCGGGCGCGACCTATCAGAGACTGATGAACGAGACTTTCCACGATGCTATCAGCAAATACATCGAAGTGTATATGGATGACTTGGTCATCATGAGCAAAGAAGAAAGTATGATGCTGGTGAATATTCAGAAGACATTTGATACGCTGCGCGGTGTAAGTATCAAGCTAAACCCAGCGAAATGTTCTTTCGGCATGGAAGAAGGAAAGTTCCTGGGTTTCATTGTCACGAAAGATGGTTTTAAATTAAATCCTGAAAAGGTACAAGAAATCGAGAGAATGCCTTCACCATCAACTATCAAGGAGATGCAGAAATTGGCAGGACGGTTGGCAGCACTCAACCGCTTCCTGGCTAATCACGCAGCTAAATCTTTCCCGTTTATCAAGACACTCCGCAACTGCATGAAGAAAAGCCAATTTCAGTGGACTCTGGAAGCCGAGAGCGCATTCCGCGAAATGAAAGATTGCCTCATAAGATTGCCAACGTTGACGGCACCAGTGAAAGGAGAACCCCTGGTTTTATATCTGTCAGCATCCGATAGAGCAGTCGGAGCAGTCTTACTCGTCGACCGCCAAGGCGTCCAAACGCCAGTTTACTATGTGTCTCGTACTCTGACAGACCCAGAAACTCGGTATGCCATAATGGATAAACTAGTGCGAGCATTAATCCATGCATCAAGACGGCTGCGCAGGTACTTTGCCAATCACGTCATCCACGTCTTAACAAATTACAACATTGGCAACATCCTTGCAAGGCCTGAAATTTCAGGAAGATTAGCAAAATGGGCGATAGAGCTGGGAGGCCATAACGTGGTTTTCCGGCCAAGACCAGCAATCAAGGGCCAGGTGTTGGCCGATTTCATGACAGAAGTGCCTGATGACAAGGACCGGGAATGTAAGGCAATGGAGAAGGCTGAAAGACAACAAACAGAAGAACCATGGCTTCTATATACAGACGGCGCGTCTAATGAAGACGGTGCAGGCACGGGGCTTAGACTAGTAAGCCCTGACAAACATGAGTTCACATACGCCATCAGGCTAGACTTCAAAAGCACGAATAATGAAGCCGAATATGAAGCTTTCCTTGCCGGTTTAAGACTAGCAATCAAGATGGGAGTCAGACACATTGAGGCGCATGTGGACTCAATGTTAGTAGCCGGACAAATCAACGAGCAGTACGATGCCAAAGGGGACGTGATGGCGCTCTACTTAAACCAAGCAAAAACATTGCTGCAAAACTTCTACTCTTACAAGGTGCACCACATCAACCGGAGCGAGAATAAACCAGCAGACGAGCTGAGTAAACTCGCATCCACAAGTTTCCAACACCTAGCCAAGGATGTGCGCATAGAAGTTTTGAGCAACCCATCTGTACCATTAAGAGAAGTAAGCGTTATTCAGTTGGGAACGACGTCTTGGATGACACCCATAATCATGTATCTCCAGTCCGGGATACTACCACAAAACAAAGCTGAGGCAAGAAAGGTTCAATATAAGGCTGAGCATTACCAGATGGTAGATGGGATCTTATATCGAAAATCATATCTTGGGCCATTGTTAAGATGTGTCGACCCAGAAGACGCAGACTACTTGATCAGAGAAGTGCATGAAGGGATCTGCGGCATTCATGCCGGACCAAGAATGGTTGTAGCAAAAGTGATGAATGCCGGGTACTACTGGCCCGGGATGCATTTAGACGCAGTAAAGGTTCTGAGAAAATGCAGCGGGTTTCAGAGACACGCTCCAAAGATGATGCGTCCCAAAAACGAGCTAGTCCCCGTAACAACGGCGTGGTCGTTTCAACAATGGGGAATAGATATGGTTGGCCCCTTTCCCGAAGCCCCAGGTGCAGTAAAATTTATTATAGTCGCGGTTGACTACTTTACAAAATGGGTAGAGGCAAAGGCACTGGCGTCAACCACATCTACCGTCGTACGGCGTTTCATCTGGGAACAGATAATCTGCAGATTCGGGCTACCTCTGAGAATTATCACCGACAACGGAACGAAATTTGCGGCAGAAGATCTCCAACGATGGTTCAAAGAGCTACACATCGAGCATACGTTTTCTTCGGTTGCACACCCGCAAGGGAATGGTCAGGTAGAAGCCGTAAACAAAAGCATCGTAGACGGCATCAAAGCACGACTGGGTGAGCAAAGAAGAGGCTGGGTTGACGAACTGCCCAGCATATTATGGGCCCACAGAACGATGCCCAAGACAAGCAACGGAGAGACACCGTTCAGCTTAGTTTATGGGTCTGAGGCCGTGATACCCGCTGAGATCGGGCTGCCATCACCAAGAATGCTCTCCATGAACATGATCAACAACAAGGAAGAAAGGAGGTTAGACCTTGACCTCCTAGAAGAAAGGAGAGAGATGACGGCAATCAATGAAGCGAAGTACAAAACAAAGCTCGAAAAATATTACAACTCCAAAGTCAGGATCTGCACCTTCAATCCAGGAGATTACGTCCTGAGAGACAACAAGACGTCTAGCGCCGAAAAGCCCGAAAAGCTAGCTCCCAAGTGGGAAGGGCCTTATGTCGTAGAAGAAGTACTTGAAAAAGGGGCATACAAGAAGTACTTGGAAAAGGGGCTTTACCCATGAAGAGTAGTTGACCTTGACACCATCAAGGATCATGATCTTATTTTGGGTGTAGGCAAAGGAGTACACAAGGTGCAAGGGTTTTGCTTCGGTCATAACCGAACCAATGGCAGGAGTGGTCAACATGGATGGTGAGGCTCCAATGAGGATTAAGTTTTTTAGTGGCTAGGGTTAAGAGGCTATGATGCTCTGATTCCATAAAGGTAAATATGGTATACTGATTTGATGAAAAGAATATAATTGATCCCTCTTGATACAGGGATAGAGAAGCTACGATCAAAAACACAGTTATGGAATTTTCTACCTAAACAATAATCAAGGATACAGTTTGGGGCTTTTATACCTAAACAATAATCAAGGATGCATTTGTTGACTTTCCCATCTAAAAAATATATTCAAATAAGTAAAAGCAATATTTTTTTTATTCTAATAGGAAGTAGAGATGAGAGTCAAATTCGTTTTTAAGGTTTGTGAGTGAAACAAAAGAGAGAATTAGTGGGCTAGTGCCACATCACTCATTTTTGGGTGTGAATTTATTTTGGGTGCACCAAGGACATAAGATGTGGTATTGAATCTTCACTTCTCATAATGTGTCATCTTATCAGAGCACATCACGACCTCCTCCACTCTCCACTCACCAAGGTTAACCCTTAAATTAGTACACACCTTTTTTTTACCTTAGGTAAGTGAACAAGAACTTACATTAAAAATAAATAAAAAAATGTTACAAAATAATAAAAAAAA
Organism: Helianthus tuberosus; assembly: GCA_030545235.1. Classification (NCBI taxonomy): domain Eukaryota; kingdom Viridiplantae; phylum Streptophyta; class Magnoliopsida; order Asterales; family Asteraceae; genus Helianthus; species Helianthus tuberosus. The sequence continues at coordinate 33,148,435 of CM060400.1, forward strand.
AATAATGATTAAAAATCCAACCGTCGTACAGATAATGTTGCTGACAGCATTCCATGTAGGCAAACGATGCGTTATTTTTCAAAAGGTATTAAGGGTGTACGGGGCGTTCGCGGGGCGGGGAGCGGTGACCCTAGTCCCCGATCGGGAACACCGCCGCCATCAACGCGAGGACCCGAATCGGGGGGTGAGACCGGTGTGGACTTACCGCTGGCTTTGCACGAAGATTGAGGAACGGCTACATGTGCAACGGTCGGATTTTTTTTTTTAAAAAAAAAATTCACTTTTTTATAACATATATAAATAACCATCCCATTCACTCCATTTTTTATACTCAAACCATATCAACCTCACACATTTTTTATACTCTCCAACCACACCCACTTCACTAATTTTTTATACTCTCAAACCACACCCGCTTCAAACCGAGCAATGGAGAACCAACCCCGCGAAGCCAAGAAAAAAACTAAGGGGCGGGGCAAGCAACCGTCTCGTGGTGGGTCGAGCGGTGCAAGTGCACAATCACAACCCCCTTTCAGATATACTCCACAACCCCCGTTTTTTTTCCAACAACCTTCACACCCCTCCTTTTACAACACCCAAGCAACCAACCTTCAACCCAATTTCGGCTATGGTTTTCAAAATTTGTTATCAATGGATGCTCCTCCTCAATCCCCCGCCTTCGACCCATATGGTTTTCGTTCCCCACAAGTTCCATCGGTCCAAGAAAATGTTGAACGTCCTCTACCTGTTTGGGACGACGAGGACGATGAGGTAGTGCCCGAAACTCAAAATTTGGGCGACGAGGACGATGAATATAATGTGGATGAAGACACCGGCAACGAAGAAGATGACGATCGGGAAAAAAAGGGAAAAATGGCGAGCGAAAAATGGACAAGGGTCCAAGAAGAGGCGTTGGCGAAGGCGTGGGTACATTGCTCTATGAACAAAAAGAAGGGCAATCAACAAAACCGCAAAAGTTTTTGGCGTGCGATTTTAAATCATTATAACGTCACCGTCGGTGGAAGTAACCGGACCACGCATCAAGTACGGTCTAAATGGAACCCGATGCATACGAAAATAAACTTTTTCAACGGCCTATACCAACAAGCGGTAAAAATTATATTTTTTTAACATTGTATATTTTTTAATTTTTTTTACTAAGTTCATAGTTTTTTAACACTTATTATTTTATAATATGTAGGATCGCACACGAGGAAGCGGAGTCAAGGATCTCGACGTGATGAAAGTCGCTTTAACAGAATTTAAAGAGAGATATCCGAACGGTTTTCAACATGTCGAGGCGTGGGAGGTCGTTCGAAAATACGACAAATGGGCCCAAGTCCCATTGTTGGGTGAGGAAGGGGAAGGTTCGGGACAAAAAAGAAAGCCCGTTGAGGTGGACCCTTCCATACCCGATATGAACGAAGACCCCTCGCCACAAAGAGCACAACGGCGAGACAAGCGTCAAGCGACATCGTCCGAGGGAAGCTCGGCCGAGTTGGCGGAACAATTCAAAGAGTACACCGCCATGAAAGAAAAGAAAACCGCGATTGAATATAAGGCGGTTGAATTGAGGATGAAAAGAGAGGAGCAGGCTCTCGAGCTCATATCGGAACAACGCGAGACGATGAAAAACTACAATTACGATCGAGATATGGAAATATTCATCAAGCCGCACGACGATGCTCCGCCAAGTATGTTGTCGTTCATCCTCGCCCGAAAACGCGACATCGCTAAGAAGTACGGGTGGCCAATCGATTTCTAAAATTATTATTTTCTAGTTTTAATGTAATTTTTATTTTCTAGTTTGAATGTATTTTCTAGTTTTAATGTTATTTTTATTTTGTAGTTTTATTTTGTTAAATTTTATTTAATTTTTATTAATATTTTTTTATAAACATGCATAATTTCAACAAATAAAAAAAAAAAAAAAACCAAGTCACCTAAAGAGGGGAGTGCCGCCATCAAAATGGGGTGTTAGGGGAGTTTAAGAGGGGAGTTGACGTGGCACAAGAGGATTGGTTGGGCGTAAGAGAGGGGACTCACCTCTTAGGTGAGTGCCCCTTACACCCTAAGGGGAGTAGGGGTGGTCACTAGTGATAGAATTCTATCACTCACAAGCATCCAATTAACTCCTGCCAAGTCATCAGCCACTATTCTATCACTCACATCCTTTTTTAGTATCAATGGTCATCACTCACAATACTTAACAATAAACCCCCACACCCCCTCACATCCATCATTTTTCACGCGTGATAAAAATAACGGACGGTGGACATTTTGAGTTCATCACGCGTTGAACTAATCAGTGGCGGTGGTCATCACGGAAAAACAACGCGTTAATGTTGGTCATCACGGAAAAACAACGCTCCGCCCCCACTGCCCTAATCATTAATCGTATTCAAAAGATTGACTTCGCCGTCTCATATCATCCACTTGAATTCAAGTTGATGGTGTGTCCGGTATTCTTAAAGTTCCATTGCGGTGTGAAAATGATTCAAAACACGCCTCTAAAACGCAGCCCCGCGTGAGGGGTGTACCCCATCCTCTAACCTATTCACTCACCATCGGCCATATTGTCAGACATTTCCGAATCCCGGTCGTTTTACTTGTTCACAAAAGTCTCAACACTCGACGTGACATGTCAAGTGCCACGTCATCTGGGACAGCCTACTGTCGGCCACGTGCACTTCCATGTGTATCGGCTGTGACTTTAAGCAGCTACACAACAAACATATTATCCACGTCAGCATACAACGATTGTGTACGGTTGTCTGCATTTACTCTTCTTGTTTTTTTTTTTTTTTTTTTTTTTTTTTGAGTTGTTAATAATCCATCACGTGCTCTGGGCCCCCCGTATTTAGTAAACCCACTTTTATCTGCAATTTTTGTTTTGGTACCTTGTATTTTCAGTTATGCACGTTTCAGTCCTCCTTAAATTACTCTAATAAATTTAGTTATCTATTTACTATTTACTTGTTTAGTGTTCAGATATATTAAATTCAATTGTTTTAGTGTTCAAACATATTAAATTCAATTTCAAGTATGTTAACCGTACAAAACTGTTTTGTTACTATTTTAATTCTCATATAATATTTATCTTTTCAGTTTATTGATGTAATATTTAATATCAGTTTTGTAAAAATTAAAAATAACCTTTTACAATGAATACATATATTTATATGATTGTTTTATACAAAGCTAATTTAAAAAAAAATTGAAAAACAGAACACAAACACTTATATTTACAACTTTATATATGATACCGAGCCATCCTTAAATACCGGCTGATGATCCTTATGTACCCAAAAGATAAAACCTGTTCGATACGTCGTAAAGCTTGTATGGATAAATACGGAGAGCACACAGTGTATTATAACGAGCTCCCTGGGTTCAAATATCGGCATGACTGGGTGTGAGATGTTTTGTGAGACATCCTGAAAAGAGCTGGGATTTCGGCTAAGAAAGAGACTTCTGTGAATTTTCTTATGAACCCTATAGAAGGGAGATCTACTCTGCGGCCAGCGGATCTGCTCGTCTTTGGTTGGGCTAGGGGAAACATGCTTGTGTGGACCTCACGGGGGTTTCCCCTCTGGCTGGTTTAAGGGAAAAAGGGTCTGTAGCTAGACAAGCAGCAAGAAAGGAAATATCGAAGAAAGTTGATAAGCACGCTAAAGCTTGTGAAGAGAACCAGCATGTTTTTGTCCCTTTTGCCTTTGACACATTTGGCTCCCTAGCGACAGAAGCTATCCAATTCCTGACCAGGGTCCAACGGGTCATCCACAACAATTGCTCAGTCTCAGGGGGAATGGGTTTTTTCTTTGGTAGATTAGGGTTTGCAATTCAGAAAGGGGTGGCGGGGCAGCTTGTTGCCCGTCTACCTTTTATTTTAATGTAACTTGACAAGTATGAATAAAAAGTTATCAAGTGAAAAAAAAATGAAACCATTATTTGATTCTCTTTAAGTATTTAAATGAGGTTAGTTTATTTTAAACACACTTAATGTATATACACAGTGGCGGAGCTAATCCATTAATTTAGGGGTATCCTGATTTTTTTTATTGTTTTGGGTCATGAGCTAACATTAACAATTATATTTTAGGCTTCCTTTCAATTCTATTATTATTAATTTGGGCTTATTTTATCATTCAGGCTTAATTATTCTACAAGTTTTCGGGTTGTAAAATGTTTATGCTTATAAAAAAATTGGAAGTTACTAAAATCAAGTATCCTATTTTTTTGTTAGGGGTATCCTCGTATCTTTTAGTGGTATCTTTTGTATAAAACCGAAAAATAAAATAAAAAAATAACACTACGAATACGGGGTTGAGCCGTAACCCGTGCTACGGCTACTAACACTATAGTTCCGCCCCTGCGCGCACATATACAGTGAGAGAGAGTTACGAAGAAATTTTTTGAATGAGGTGCATACAAAGCAATAAGGAGGCGAGTCGACGACACGTGGGTTATATGGGCGATTATTTTTGTATGTTAACTGTGATAACTCACTCTACTATTTGCAATCATATCTCATTTCAGACACCTTGATACATAATAACAACTGGTTTTTTTAGGTCGCGCGTTGCGGCGAAATCGAGCAAGTAATACTGTTAAACAAAAGTGATTTGAAAATAAAGTATGTTGTTTAGAAAGCCAAACCATTATAACGGTTTAGTTTATCATCGTATCGTTTTATGATACAAAATATATACTTTATTTAGAGTACAACTTCATTTTTAACAAAACTAGTAAAACATAATATCTGGAAAAAAATCAAACACATCTACGTACTTAAGTTTTTATAAAAAAAAAGTTATAAACGTAAATTATTAAAGAAGTATTGAATTTATCGATAAATTAATATATGTTCTAAAAAAATAAAAAATAAAGAATTATTAAAAAAATGGTATAGGAAATATATGGTTTTAAAAAAGGGAAAAATTAAAAATATGTTATTAAAAGTAAATATAATAATAAACTATTAAATAAAAGAAAAACAAAAAACTATATATTGTTATAAAAATAAAGTTACTATTTATCGTCTTTCCTCAACAGATACCAAATAAATACTTTATTTAGAGAGTACAACTTCGTTTTTAACAAAACTTATAACAGAATGTCGGGGAAGAATCAAGCACAACTACGCACTTAAGTTTTTAGAAAAAAAGTTAAAACGTAAATTATTAAAGAAGTATCAAATTAATCGATAAATTAATATATGTTATAAAAAAGAAAAAAGAATTACTAAAAAAAGAGTATTGGAAATATATGGTGTTTTAAGAGAAAAAATAAAAAATATATTATTTAAAATAAATATAATAATAAACTATTCTAATATATTAAATAAAAGAAAAACAAAAAACTATGTATTATTATAAAAATAAAATTACTATTCATCATTCGTTAACAATATTTATTTATATATAATTATATAGGGTAAATTACTTTTTGGGTCTCTGTGTTTTATGGGTTTTAATTAGTTGAGTCCAAAAGCAAAAAAGTTTAACGACCTGAGTCCCAATAAGCATTTTCTTTAACCATTTGAGTCCAACTTTCTAACACTGTTAGAATTTTTTGGTTAAGTATTGTTAAATGACCAAAATACCTTTATAATTAAAAAATAAATAACCTTATCTTTTTTACCCTTATCTCCACTTCAAACAACCAAACCCTCCCTTCATTTCCACTTCAATGTCTATAAACTCCACCCCAAACCCCATTACCTCCGCCACCTCAAACCCTCCCTTCATCTCCACCACCCCATTTGTGTCGCCGGAAAATCCCTCTATCAGCACCGTCGTCACCATCTCCACCACAACCCCATCTATGTCGCCGGAAAACCCCTCTAACAGCACCGTCGTTACCATCTCCACCTCCGCCGGAAAACCCCTCTGATAGCACCGTCACCGCCTCCACCTCCGCAGGAAAACCCCTCTGACAGCACCGTCGTCACCGTCACCATCTCCACCTCCACCGTAATGTTTCGCCATTGCTTCATGAAGTTTATGAAACATATTATACGAATCTTACAAAGAAGTAAGGGATGAATAGGTTGCAATTGAACTCGGAATGTTGTCGGAAAGCGAGTTCTGCAATAATACGAGATCCTTCAGTGTAGTTGCTCCTCCGATTTCAACAGTTAGAAATTTGGAATAACCATATGGGAAGAAACCCGGTTAACGAATTCCGACTCACATCCAAGATCTGGATGTTTTGGCAGAACTGAATGTTTTGGAAGAAACCCATATTTGATTACATTGGTCACGGGCTCTCCTCTTATTCACAGCAGCTGCATTCTAATGCCCCTTTTTTCAGTATCAGATACAAGTCTGTGAATTTATACACACAGATTATGCACGGCAGAACCAGAATTTGAAACTACCATCAAGAAAAGGAATTTTAGATTCATGAATGTTTCATCAGATGATTATTCTTTGGTTTTCACAGCCAACCAATCATCTGCATTCAAAGTGTTGGCAGAATCTTACCCTTATCCAAATCTTTTAACTGTGTATGATCACCAAAATGAAGCGGTAGAACCAAAATGAAGGGAGGGTTTGAGGTGGCGGAGGTGGTGGGGTTTGGGGTGGAGTTTACGGACATTGAAGTGGAGATGAATGGAGGGTTTGGTTGTTTGAAGTGAAGATAAGGGTAAAGGAGATGAGGTTATTTATTTTTTAATTATAAGGGTATTTTGGTCATTTAACAATACTTAACAAAAAAATTCTAACAGTGTTAGAAATTTGGACTCAAATGGTTAAAGAAAATGCTTATGGGGACTCAGGTCGTTAAACTTTTTGCTTTTGGACTCAACTAGTTAAAACCCATAAAACACTGTGACTCAAAAAGTAACTTACCCAATTATATAATATGGGTAGGTTTCATGCTAGAACCACCCTTATTGCGAGAACCGCGAGAATCAATGTGAACAGGGGGCAATTTTGTAAATACATAAAACTTTTAAATTAGACGCTCCTCTCCCTGCATCCTATACTACTGGACTTCAAAAAAAAATCACACTCTATCAATTAATCACGTCCTACAATCCCACAAGCATCATCAATCCGCGCGATTCATCATAGCGATTCATAAAAAAATCAAGTTCGATGCTCCACAATATCAGCAGTTCGTCATGAAAATTCGTCGTATGATCGACATTATTGCAATAAGAACATAATCATCGATCGCACATTCGTCTTCGATTCAAAATTAGGGAAAAACGATCATAATCATCGAGGTTTGTTGTACAAATAGGGATAATCTGAAAAACATACGTCGTCTAACGGACTCGCGATTCGTCGTTGTACCGTTCTGTGAAATTGTAAGTTTATACACTTTGTTTTGTAGTCGTATATGATAATACGACTCTTAATCATCGATTCAGATATGTTATTATGTGATTATGACACTTAAGCAGTCGCTTCATATCTGCATTATTGAAAATTGTGTTATATATATGATTTTTTGAGTGAACAGGGGCGAATGTTGTGATAGAACTCTATGTAATGTTCAAGTTATGTGTTTTTTCATGTAGTTTTGCTTACTGAATAATGCTAGATATGATTGCCAACACGAAATTTGATTTGGTAAGTGTTAGGGTTTTTTTTTACTGAATTATAACTGTTGATAAGTTATGTCATGTTAATGCATATGTGCATATTTTGACGGAATACGCTTACATGGAATAATATAATAAGGTAATGTTGTGATCCATATAGATATGCACATGTGCATATTTTAAGACAGCACATGCTTACACAGAACATGTTAATAAGGTATATGTAACACCTCGTAATTTCATGTCCTATATAATAACGACACGTGTCATAAGCTTTAAACGTGTAACAGATTACTTATGAGGGACTAAAGTTGGCAAACGAAGAATGTACGTGTATAAAAGGATTTAAAGTGTCAACAATGGATAAATATACCTTTCAATAACCCTACACGATGTTTATACCCTTAAACGGATGAATTATGGATCATACGAAGCCAATTGTGAAAGAAAGTGAGAGATTACAAACTACAAGGGTTAAATGTGTCAACATTTTAATTTATACCTCTGAGTGACCTTTTAGCAAACCCGAAGCTTTGTAACGATTAATTATGCTCACTAGAATAAGTGATAAAAATTTCACAAGGTTTCGATTTCGTATGAGAAAGTTATGATAACATTCGTATGTGAGGGGTTAAAAGCGTCAACGTTGGAATTTAAGGCTTTTCGGGTGGCCATAAAGTTGATCAAGGACTTAACAAAGTTTGTCTATGGCATAAGGTCCTTAAAAGTCAAATTTGAAGGTTAAAAATGCAAGAAATAAAGTTAAAACCACGTTTGCAAGGACCAGGGACCTAAAGTGCAAAAGCTGAAACTTGTTTAACTTGTTCTGGACCCTCATACCGGCCGCGTAAGACATATGGGGAGTCTTACGCGGGCCGCCTAAGCATCCCAACGACAGAAATTGTGGACAGGTGCCTGTGCAGCTTGTTTAACTGACTTAAGGGCCTTGTTTTATATACCAGGGGCTGCCCCAATGGTATTTCATGCACTAGGGACACTTGTATTGATCAGGGATCATGCATAGACTTATTTGGAAGGATCTTGTTGCATCAAATTTCATATATAAGCTCCCCTTTGTTGCAACATTGGACTTGCACATTCAAAAATCATTCAAGGCATTCTCTGGAGCTTCTCTGGTCTTCTTCAAGTTTCCTTAGGATCCATAATCGTACTTAGGACCTTTGTAAGTATCCTTAACCTTTCTTAATTCAGTTTTACTTAGTTTATTAGCCTAAAGTCAAACCGTTGTAATTAAGGTTTGACTTTGTGATTAATTAAAATTTTTCCAGTCAAATATCGAATTGAAAGTACCTATGAGTTGGTAATTATGTGGGTAATAAACCCTTAAAAGGGCACTCTCTGATTCCCACTCTAACTAGGTCAATTGTCAGGTCAAACTTAATCATAAAAAGTCAACAGAAAGATAATTTTCAAATAAATGCATAATTAGCAATGTAGAAGCCATGCAACCTGTTTTATCACTAATATAACTTGGTAATTAATGTAAGAACATGTCTAAACATGTTCAACCCGACAATTTTCAGTGCAGGCTCGGTTCGGAACCGAAAGTCGCATAATTAGACATTTGCTTTGACTTTCAGTTCTGACCCAATGTAGCATGTTTTAGAAATTCCTTAGAGCTCTATTAGGACCAGGTTACATGTTAGTATAACCCTCTATGATTATACAAATTGGTTCATTAGTTATCTGATTCATATGCATGTTTCCGTTATATGCCTAAATGTTGACTATTATGCCCTTTTGACCTTAAAACAAGAATTTTGAAAATGTGAGAGGACAATAATGTTTATTACTGATTTATAAACATGTCCCTAAATTTTCACATCAGTTTGAGGTCTAGATTAAGAGTTATGCTCAATAGCGTAATTAGAAAGCTTTTTAGTAATTAAACGGCGTAATTAGCATAAAGCCTATCCAAACCCAATTTTTGATACCAAAATTTTTACCTACTGATGTAAAATAATATTTTGGGATTTTTAAAGATTTTTATTTATTTTTAAGCTGAGCATAACATAGGGTAATAGCTTTGATTCGGTAATTGTCGGTTTTGCCCTTTTGGCCTATAAAATGAGTTTTACATAATATTTTGATACCAAACCTTTTGCTACTGATTTTATATAATAAATAAAATATTTTGAGTCTTCTGGAATGATAAAAATATCAGCTTTTCTTTAAAAACCCAGAAATCGCTTAAAACCGTCTTTTTACGCGTTTAAAACGCATAGTATGTATTAAAACCATTTTTCTCATATAAGACTTAATACCTACTGATGTGTTAAGAAAATTTTTGCATTGTAACAGTAAAGAAAAGTTTTTAACTCAGATTCCCTGTTTTGACCTTTAAAGCTTATGTGAAATTACCGAAATGCCCCTACGGTGCATAGTTTAATTATAAAAGGTAAATTTCACCTATATACCATACCCTATTGTTTTGACTTATAAAAATAAGTATTTTTACTGAATATATCAGACATGAAACTCAGATTTATGTTTAAACTCTTTTATAAGCTTTAAAATGACCAAAATGCCCTTACGGGGCATAGTTTGAATTTAAATCCATTTTGGGCATAATGAAAGGTATCCTACTGATATCACAACATATTTAAGGCATATTAACTTAGGAAACCTGTAAATGACTTATTTGGTTACCCGTAACGCATTATTCGCGTTCGGTGCAGTTTATGTAACTAGTTTGCATAAATTAGCCGAAACGGGTCAAACCTTATAATTTTTACTTCAAAATCCTGAATGTGTTTAGTTTACCCATATTATACAAGTCTTCAAACTTGTCGGGTCTAAACCACATTCTAATCCGGTTTTCGCTTAATCGTGCGTTTGGAATCGTATATCTTTCTTTAAAACTAATCGGTCTAAGTTTAGGCTTAATTAAGACCCATTAGGAATCTAATAGGTTATTAAAACCTTCATTCCAGATTAGGAGCCCGGTAAAAGCTACTTGCACTTGCTGATTGAATACAGTTGAGATAAATTTGAATATTTGCTCAGGTAAATACTTTTAACTTATTTTCCCTATACGGGCTTGGGATACGGTATTATAATAATACCGCTTGGTCGGGTGTGTAGTCATTTAAATCGGATTGTGATTAATGTATTTACATAACTCGTTTTAATTTGTATTATTTGGTGTATGGCCTTTGGGGGTTAAATGACCATGTCCCGGATATCCTTGGCATCATTCATTGAAATGGCCACGACCTAAGCACAGGGTGTAGGCATACACCTGACAGTTGCATTATGTAAAAACTGGTAATCCACTTAAAGTAATCAACCTTGTGGGCATTATACCTGTGGTGTGTCAGTTAATCTTGTCCGGTTCTTCTAACCGGCCCTGACGGACGACAAATAAGTAAAACTGTATACAAGATTATTTTTAAATAATTGTCCCAAGTTATAAAAGATATTTTGTGCCGTGTGCATTCAAACTAATTTTCTTAAACTCTTTTCAAAATGAGTCAGTTAATTGTATTTACCAGTGTAAACTGACGTATTTTCCAAAAAGGCTAAGTGCAGGTACTAGACGAAATAGGTTGGCTACTCTTGGCATCATTAATCAAGTCTTGCAAGCTCTAGATGTTAAAGTCTGTTGAACAATGATCTTTTTATCTTTTGATCCGCCTGTGGATCCTTTACAGTCCGTTTGTAATATTTTGATATTACTTTTTATTCGGTTTGTAATGTGATTTATCTTTTGCTTCCGCTGTGCATTTAAATTGTGTTGTTTGACTATGATGATATCAACTACGTCACGATACTCCCCACCGGGCCCACCGGTAATACGTGGAAATTCGGGGTGTGACAGGTTGGTATCAGAGCCAACATTGAGTGAATTAAACACTAGCCTTTTGTGTTTAATCTCAATGACACAGTTTGCACATTCCTCGACTTCCGAGTCTAGACAAAGAACTTAGGATTAATCCAAATTTGTTTTATTTCTAACTTTGTCCTTTATATTTTCTTGTTGTATCCTTTGTTTGTTTTGACCGGCTCAAAAAGATGCCACCAAGAATGCGAGGGAGAGGTAGAGGCAAAGGGCCACTCGTCGCCCCCAACGATTACGAAGTCGGGCCATCACACCGGCGAACACCATCATATTCTCTAAGCAGAAGTCCTCAAGAAAACTGGAGGACCCATATAGAACCCGCAAGGCGTTCAATCTCGTTGAGCTCCTCACCTTCTTACCTAAACTCTTACGGGCCTCAATCGGAAAATGAGCCCCACAACTCACACCATTCTTTTATACCCCTCCAAAGCCACAACTCACCTTTCAACGACCTAACACCTTACTTCCAAAGCCGGTTCAACCCGGCAAACCTAATTAATGAACCAATGGGTTATAACCCATTGGGACCATTGGACCATTTCTCCATGGATATGGACGAGGATCCGGAGCCTGCACAACCGCCAACCGGAACACCTACTCACCCCATCGAGATTTCGGATGGGTGATGTGACAACCCTCACTAAACCAGGTATCCGTACGACTTAATTAATAATTAATTACTACTTAATTACTGTGCTTACTTGAACTTGTGGATAAACTGCTACTTGAATGCTGATACATGTACTTACTTGCATCATACTTTACTTGCTGTCACTTCATGTTTTGCTTACAGCACCTTTGTGACAACCTTGATGCACCAAAAGCACAGTAGCACAATGAACGGATAACCTATTAAACGTGCTGTCATAACTAGCACCAGGCAGGTACTGCCTCTAAGGCCTGTAAGAGCCTGAGATAGTTTGCTACACTAGTGGTGAGTGTAGGGATATAAGGGTTGTAGAACTGCGTCACTATGAATGAGATTACAGTGACCGGATGTGCCTAAAACGTACTTTAAGTACAAAATTCAACACTTTAAATAATAATTCAGCATTTAGCTAACTAATAAAGTGCCAAAACATGAGGAAAATATTACTAGACACTTTCCAAAGTGTCGGAAATAACTTGTGTCACTAAAAATAATAATAACGACACTTTAAAGCTTTGTTAAGCACTTTAACGGATCTCTATCCAACCGAACAACCGGAATTTACCCGGAACATAAAAATATTGCCAATAACATTGTTTTTCTTTTTCTAAACCCGTTAGGGTCCCCGGATGCCCTAACACCCACTGTAATGCATAACACGCTAGTAACCGAGTTAACCTCCAACTTAACTTAACTTTATCCTAACTATTAGTTGAATTCTAACCGGATAACCCCCCCCCCCCAACCGAGTTCGGTCACTATGTGACCCCCCCCATTGTACCTTGTTGATTAATTTAATCAAACATGCCTAGTATCAAGGGAAGATAGTAACCCTTGGTTAATGAACTTGAAGTTGTCTATAAGTATGTGACCTTAACCATCATAACCTTCACACACTCAACATCACAACATCACTCTCTCTCCATCTCTTTCACTCTCGGCCGAAGACACAAGCACCCCCACCGCCACCTTTCGATCTAGATCTTGTCATTCCAAGCTTATACAAGTGTTAAGGATCTCATACAAAGGAGCTCGGTGCATTCGGAACGCGAAGGACCTCACCCTATTGCTTTTATCCACTCATTCTTCGACTAGAATCTTCCCTAGCCTCGAGCTAGTAGTAAGTTGCTATAAACGCCCTCTTGATCTATTTTAAAGTGGTTAAAATGAAATGTAACGGTTAAAACTCAAGAACATGCAAGATGATATGTAAAAGTCTACTAAAAATGTTAAAGATATTGGTTCAGTGTATAGATCCTGCAAGGACCTGGGTCAAATTTAGTAGGACCTCCTTCAATACCCACCGGTATTGGATGGCGGGGGTCCAAACTCTTTGATCCCCTCATATGTAAGCTACTATTAATACTTTAACCCGGCTACTTAGGACTGTATCCCTGCTGACTCAGACTACTTAGCCGAGGGTAACGTCACCTTCAAAAGAGGGGCCTACCATAATATGCATTAATAGCTTAATTAATTATCTTTCAATAATCCAACCCTTTAGGATTATATCCTTGCTGACTCAAACTACTGGGTTGAGGGTAACGTCACATTCAAAAGAGGGGCCTACTACAATAACTAAGATAATCTCGTAAAAAGTGCAAAAGTGCGGAAATAATCAAAGGTTACACTAAACACGAGTCGGAGCCAAGTGATTAATCTTGTCTATCTGTTTTTATTTTTATTTTTATTTTTCAGCATTTTAGTTAGTTTTATTTTTCTAGTTTAAAAACCTTTTTTCTAACTTTTGATTTGATTAGACGTTGAGGATAAACTGGTATTAAAAGCTCTTGTGTCCTTGGACGACCTCGGTATCTTGCCAACACTATACTACGCTCACGATTGGTGCACTTGCCCATATGTGTGTTTGGTGTTAGTAAAATATCGTGTTTTATAAATTTAAAACTTGGCTAAAAAGTGTTAAAAAGGGCTTAAAATATACATTAAAAACTAACGACACTTCACACGCATCAAGTTTTTGGCGCCGTTGCCGGGGACACAAGGATTTTAAGAAAGTTAGGAATCAACGGCCTAATCGTTTTTCTTATTTTTCTATTTTTTTTTTAGGATTTTTCTTAATTTTTTCAGTTTCTATAGAGCTCAGCACGGGCCGTGCCTGGTCAGACACGGCCCGTGCCCAGCATTGTTACTGCCAGTTTTTATTTTCCGAGTTATAGAGAGCTGAGCACGGGGCCGTGTCGGTGCAACACGGGGCTGTGTCCAACTCCCCAGTAAAAGGGATCCGGAAAACAATCACTGTATCTCCGACCACGGGCCGTGTCCATCTGAGCACGGGGCCGTGGTGAACTTTCTGACCAACGTTCTTTTCTGTTTTTATTGCAGAACTAGGAACCCAGGCGCCACATCTGAACTTTCTACGTAGTGTATGAGCTCCAGTTCTAGTAGAGACATAAAAGAACCTCTAGAAGAACCCGAACGCTTTCTCAGAAAAAGACTTAAAGCTAAAAACCAAGAGAAAGTTTCGAGGGACCCACTCCCAATGGCGGACCAACGTACCCTCATGGATTACCTACGACCCATTGTGGGTAACCTCGGCGCCGCTATCAATGCACCGAATGTCGAAGCCAACAACTTCGAACTTCGGCCGCATTTGATACAAATGCTTCAAAACTCCGCAACCTTTCATGGGCTTGCGGACGAGGATCCCCATCTACATATTACTAATTTTTTAGAAATATGTGATACATTTCGGATCAATGGAGCATCAAACGATGCCATCCGCCTTTGGATGTTTCCATTTTCACTAAAAGACCGAGCTAAGGCTTGGCTTAACACCCTCCCAGTTGGCTCGGTAAACACCTGGGATGAAGTAGCCCAAAAGTTTCTATATATGTATTTCCCTCCTGCTAAAACGGCTAAACTAATGACTGAAATTAATACATATTCACAAGAGGATGGGGAATCCTTATATGAAACTTGGGAAAGGTTCAAGGAGCTACTAAGAAAGTGTCCTCATCACGGTCTTGCGGTATGGAAACAAGTATCCACTTTCTACAATGGGTTGTTGCCACACATAAGACAAACACTTGATTCTAGCTCCGGGGGACTTTTAGGTAATCGTCGCCCAAATGAAATATATAATCAAATTGAGGAAATTGCTCAAACCAATTTTCAATGGCACACTCCCCGAGGCAATAAATTTATTGCCCCGGGTGCCCATAAGGTTGATGAAAACACTTCTTTACAAGCCCAAATCGAGGCCCTTTCTTCAAAAATCAAAAAGTTAGAAATGGCAAAAACGGCTTCGGTTATGGCTTGTGAAGGGTGTGGTGGGCCACATGAAAATTGGAGTTGTATGAAAGAATTAGATGATCAAACGGAAACGGTAAACTACATTGATAATAGACCTAGGTCGCCGGGTCATCCAACGGGTACCTACAACCAAGGATGGCGTAACCACCCTAACCTTGGTTGGAGAGATCCCGGCAATAGTAGTAACCAACAAAACCAACGAACTAACTTTCAACAACCACAAAATTTTTCTCAACAACAAGGTGGACGAGAAAGGCTTGAAGATACTGTATCTCGCCTCATCTCTGACACCGAAAAGAAAAACTCGGATCGATTTCAGCAATTGGAATCGAATTTTAGAAATCAACAAGCTAGCATTCAAAACATTGAAAAACAATTGAATCAAATAGCTCAAAATTTCTCCGAGAGACCACAAGACGCGTTACCAAGTAATACCGAGACCAAACCAAAGGCGCAAGTACATCTCATAACATTGAGAAACCGTACCGTGGGTCCCGAAGAGGCTCCTCTTCCACCAACTGAAAGAAGCCAATCTAGCCAAACCACAACTCCACCCGCGCCCCAACAAGAAAAAAACATCTCCACCAGTTCAAGAGCCTACTAAGACTCCTCCGGTTCCATACCCCGGTCGGTTAATTCGTCAAAAGACCGATGAGCAATTCGCAAAGTTCGAAAATTTACTAAAACAATTGCATGTTAATATTTCATTTATCAAAGTCCTAACTCAAATGCCTAAATATTCAAAATTTATGAGAGACTTCCTCACTCATAAAAGGAAAATTGAATCATTGCAATTAGTTAACTTAGGCGAAGAATGCTCCGCCTTACTACTCAACAAACTCCCGCAAAAGAAGCTTGACCCCGGAAGCTTCACAATTCCTTGCTCAATTGGAAAATCCCCCATTCGTAATGCACTAGCCGATCTCGGGGCAAGCATCAACCTCATGCCCTCATCAATGTTTAATCGACTCGGCTTAGGAAAAACAAGTCCTACAAAATAAGCATACAACTCGCCGATAGATCCGTCAAATATCCACAAGGTGTCGCTGAAAATCTATTGGTGAAAGTCGGCGAATTTGTCTTTCCGGCCGACTTTGTCATACTAGACATGGAAGAAGACACCGAACTCCCTCTCATCCTAGGGAGGCCATTTCTAGCCACTGCCCAAGCAGTGGTAGACATGAATGACGGAACACTAACATTGAAGTTTGGGGACGAGGAAGTGAAGTTTGGAGTCGGAAAAAGATTAGAAGACGAAGACCCGGTCAACTACATGAAGGTCATAGACTCAAGCTTGGATGACGCTCTCCGACGGTGTAGCATGGGATGCAAAACATCCCACTTGGGTAACATATGACCAGGCTTTGGGTCTAGCCAAGGACCCTTATAAACGTGGCGCACCACGGAGGCATTTCGCGGAACTATCCTTAGTTTAGTATAGATTAATTTTTATGTTTTCTAGTTTAGTTTTAATTTTCAGGAATAAAACAAACTCGAGATGGTGAAGTATAACAAGGGAAATTTGGACCAGCACCCCATGCACGAAAACAGGGCCATCCGACAAAATTTTCTTCATTACAGCAAGTTCAGCACGGGCTGTGCCCGCCCAACACGGCCCCGTGCTGCACAATCTGCAAAAGATGCCCAGTTCAGGTAAACTGGACACAGGCCGTGTTCACCCAACACGCCCCCGTGTCCAGGCTTCTGTTTCTTTTTACAACTTTTTGTTACTGGCGACTGAACACGGGGCCGTGCCCGAACACCACGGGGTCGTGTCCAGACGCCCAGTAACATAAAATTTTGCTTTTTCACACCTTTTTACACATTTAATCAACCTAAAAATTTATTTTTGGGACACATTGAGGACAATGTGTAATTTAAGTGTGGGGGGGGGGGGGTGCTAAAACTTTGAATCTTGCAAGTCCTAATTACAAGCCTTACACAAAACTCTATTGGAACCACTAATCACCCCAAATTTTTTTCAAAAAAAAAAATTCATTTTTTTTTTACTTGTCTAGGTTTAATTTGGGAATTTCAAATTCTATAAAGCTTATATTTTTACACATTTACAACCGATAGCGTCGTGATAAAAAAAAAACCAACATAAGAAAATTATGAAAAGGCATGACAAGTTTAGTTAAAATTTGATTATATATACTTGATCACATAAAAACCCATTCCCACAAAAGTGAGTTTTGAGCCTTTATTGAGCATACAAATACTTATCTTTAAACTAAATGCTCATTTTTCGTTTCTTGTATGAATAGCCGCTTGGTTCTTACAACTCTAGAACTTGCCACGACGATACATTCCCGGTCCTTACCAACTTAAACCCGAGTAAGTAAATGATGGAGGCATTAGGACTAACCCTTTTTATTTCTACACCATTATTTTTCTTTTTTTTTACCACCTACCCAAAATCCCCCTAGTTAACCACTTTGAGCCTAAACCTTTTCATTTCTTAACCCAAACCAAACACCCTTTCACCCACCAAAACCTTTTTATCTTTAACCCTTTGTTTTAGTAACAAGCTCGGTTTTTCGTATGACTTTTCAAAAAAAAAAATATGTTGATGATGAAGCAAAAGAAATAAACAAGCAAGTTCATCAAAAATAACTTTGTTTGAATAATGGCTTCATCAAAAAAATAAAAATTGCAAAAATAAAAAGTCTTACGAAAACCGATGTTTTTACGCTTTTCGCCCTTCTCTACTAACCACTAACCCAACCACCTACCTTTAACCCAACCCTAACCCTTCACCCAAAAGTCCTCTTGATATTTACAAAGGTTTATAGTTAAAAAGGAGGAGGATTGATTGCTTGGCAAGCCTATGGTAGGACCAAGTTCCATGCCGCTCTCGAGTGATTCACTAAAATACATCTTCGGCCGAGTGTTGAGTGATCCCCCGTGAGGTATGTGAACTTGTATATAAATGGAATTTTAAAGAGGCATGTTATGCCCTAATAAGTAATTTATCTTATGTAATGTTTTAAATAAATCACGATGAATAGGATTGTAAATAAATAAAAATAAAACTTGATAAAGAATCTTGGAAATCCCGACACTCTATGACAAGCCAAAAAAACCTTCTCTTCTACCTATTCCATTTGGGAGTGTAAAGCCACATTATAAAGAGTTTTGCTTAAGGACAAGCAAAGATTCAAGTGTGGGGGTATTTGATGTGCACAAAATGCAACATATAAATTACATCAATTGTGGCATAAAACTAACCCTTTGAAGTACTAATGTTGGAAAAAGTGTGTTTTTGTCTTCCTTTTGTATTTTCAGGATTAAATGAGCTCAAATTAACAAAAGAAGCAAAAAGGCAGCTAAATCTAACATAAATACAAGAAAAGGAACAAACGTGGCATGCCCGACCTCCCCAACAGCATCTTCCCAAGCAAAACAAGAGAACAGAAGGCTGAATACGCCCCGTGCTCAGTGAACATGGGGGCGTGCCCAAGTGCCAGCATAAAAGACAAAGCTATAGAAGCTTCTATCGCCTACCACGGGGCCGTGCTCAGCGGACACGGGGCCGTGGTCAACTATAAGATTCGCAGAATCCAGGCAAATCATGATAGTACAGATATGCTTCTGCACACGGGGGCGTGCCCAGCGGACACGGGGGAGTGGTCAACTAATGCAGACAAACTACAATTAATGAAGACAAAGAAGAGGATGGACACGGGGCCGTGCCAAATGGACACGGGGCCATGCCCGAGCTACTATTCAGGCTATAAATAGGGGTGCTTGGCTCATTTGCAAACCATCCCTTGGCACACCACCTCTCTCACACTTCACCCACCACCCACCACCACCATAACACCATCATCCACCACCATCATCCATTGTCCATCATAGAGTGTGTGAGTCATCTCGGGGTCCAAGATTGATCGTAAGAGTTCTTGACAATCAAAGGCCATGTTTGCCTAAGTCTCTTACATCACTTGGTGAAGACAAGTGTCTAGTGTAATACTTTTTATTTTTAATCTTTTCGCACTTTTTACTTGGTTATGTATTAATGACTTTAATAACTAGTTTCTTATGTTGAAGGTGATTCTTCCTTATCGTTTGTCCGTGGTGTCTTGGCATTATTTTACTGTCTGTATAAAATAAAAGATTTTCACCATTCATATCTCCACGGTCTATATGCAGGTATGTTGGCTACCTGGTCGGGGGTTAAGGGAACGGTTTGGTAAGAGTCTTGCATTGTTCATTGTATAGATCCTGCAAGGACCTGGGTCAAATTTAGTAGGACCTCCTTCAATACCCACCGGTATTGGATGGCGGGGGTCCAAACTCTTTGATCCCCTCATATGTAAGCTACTATTAATACTTTAACCCGGCTACCTAGGACTGTATCACTGCTGACTCAGACTACATAGCCGAGGGTAACGTCACCTTCAAAAGAGGGGCCTGCCATAATATGCATTAATAACTTAATTAATTATCTTTCAATAATCCGACCGTTTAGGATTGTATCCTTGCTGACTCAAACTACTGGGTTGAGGGTAACGTCACCTTCAAAAGAGGGGCCTACTACAATAACTAAGATAATCTCGTAAAAAGTGCAAAAGTGCAAAAATAAGCAAAGGTTACACTAAACACGAGTAGGAGCCAAGTGATTCATCTTGTCTATCTGTTTTTATTTTTATTTTTCAGCATTTTAGTTAGTTTTATTTTTCTTGTTTAAAAACCTTTTTTTCTAACTTTTGATTTGATTAGACGTTGAGGATAAACCGGTATTAAAAGCTCTTGTGTCCTTGGACGACCTCGGTATCTTGCCAACACTATACTACGCTCACGATGGGTGCACTTGCCCATATGTGTGTTTGGTGTTAGTAAAATATCATGTTTTATAAATTTAAAACTTGGCTAAAAAGTGTTTAAAAGGGCTTAAAATATACATTAAAAACTAACGACACTTCACACGCATCAAGTTTTTGGCGCCGTTGCCGGGGACACAAGAATTTTTAGAAAGTTAGGAATCAACGGCCTAATCGTTTTTCTTATTTTTCTATTTTTTTAGGATTTTTCTTAACTTTTTCAGTTTCTGCAGAGCTCAGCACGGGCCATGCCTAGTCGGACATGGGCCATGCCCAGCATTGTTACTGCCAGATTTTATTTTCCGAGTTATAGAGAGCTGAGCACGGGGCCGTGTCGGTGCAACACGTGGCCGTGTCCAACTCCCCAGTAACAGGGATCCGGAAAACAATCACTGTCTCTCCGACCACGGGCAGTGTTCATCTGAGCACGGGGCCGTGGTGAACTTTCTGACCAACGTTCTTTTATGTTTTTATTGCAGGACTAGGAACCCATGCACCACATCTGAACTTTCTACGTAGTGTATGAGCTCCAGTTCTAGTAGAGACATAAAAGAACCTCTAGAAGAACCAGAAGGCTTTCTCAGAAAAAGACTTAAAGCTAAAAACCAAGAGAATGTTTCGGGGGACCCACTCCTAATGGCGGACCAACGTACCCTCATGGATTACCTACGACCCACTGTGGGTAACCCCGGCGCCGCTATCAATGCACCGAATGTCGAAGCCAACAACTTCGAACTTCGGCCGCATTTGATACAAATGGGTGGGCCTTCGAACAGTGTTTCTGAGGTGCGGTCTGCGCCGGTCGCACCGCCACCAGTGGGTTATAACAACCCAATTCCTACATACGTCGGTTCAGCGGCGTACAACCCATTTGAGCAGCTGACCCACACCAACTACAACTATGCTGAAGTTGACCCATACCTCGTGGCGGTAAACTACAATGCTTTTCATCCCGAGGGGCCCTATGGAGTCCCGTATCAGACTGGGTACCCACCCTATGGGTATCAACAACCGCCACCTCCTCAACCTCCGCTACATCAGCAGCCCCCGCAGCCGCCATTGATATCGCCACCGCAGCAGCAGGAGATTCTTCGAAGGTTGAGTCAGGTGGAGCAGGAGGTTCGGAAAGAGCGTAGGCAAAACCGAAGAATTTTCAAGGGTCTGGCGAACTTAATCAAGGGGAAGACCAAAAAGGGTCATTAAATCCTTTATTTGTTATTTGTATTTTTAATGTTTAATCAGTCCCTGCGTGGACATCTGTTTCTGTAATCAGTCCCTGCGAGGACTTGTATTTCCTGTTAGCCCCTGCGTGGGCATGTCTTTCTGTTTAGCCCCTGCGTGGGCAAGTATTTCAGTTAAAGTCCCATTTAGGGCAATATGTATTTTTTTTAATTATTAATGGCATGTTAATCATTTAAATTTATTTTTGTCATTATATGCATAAATGTAAAATGTATAAAATAAATAAATAAAATTCAAAATATGTCATTCCTTTTACAAGGTCTGCCTTTAAATATTAAATAAGAATCTTAAAGGGTATAACCTAGCATGCATGTCATTATAAGACCTGGCCATAATGGTAAAACCTGTTTAAAAAGATTCAAATCCTTGTTAACATCTGAAAATATGTTAACATTCCTGGCAGATGTGATTCGAAAAATCACACGTGTCATTCTTATATTGGATTATTCAAAATCCTTCTTTATTATTTAAACATCCATTTGTGATGTAGGGCCTACGAGCCACAATTATTGTCATATAAGACAAAAGACAGTCGTAGCCTACAACTCCCTGTCAAGAAAGGTAATGAACTATGATTCAAACCTTAGTACCTCGATCATATAAGATCTTGACTTATAATTTAAAAGTGTCCATGTGACTTGGCCTTTTGTGCCATTATTATATTTAATTATAACTAAGGGTTATTAATGAAAAAAAAAATCCTGAATGAAATACTTAATAAATTAGCCAAAATGGTTCTTTAATGCCATGGTTAATAAATTAATAAGATGACAAATCTATTATAAACTTCTAAGAAGTCATTGTCATCATTTTATGTAGCAATCAAGCTACATGGCTGAGTCTGAAGAAGTCAACAGTCATCCAAGGGAGAATCATGATAACACCAAGATCAACGTAACTGGTACGGAACTTCAAGCACTGATTGATAATGTTGTTACCAAGGCCATAGATAGGCAGTTTAATGAGTCAAGCGGTACTCGAAGCAATGCCTCATCTGTACCCCATTCTAAACCTAAGACTCACTCTGAGGCTCATAGTAAGCCACCCTCTAATCATAATGGATCAAGGAGGGATGATGATCATCACTCCTCAAATCAGAATAGTGTTCCGTCGAAGAAGATTGAGCTCAAACGAGAACCACGTGGTAAGTCTTGTACCTACAAATATTTCGTCTCCTGCAAGCCCAGGGATTTTACTAGGGAGAAAAGGGCTGTGGACTGCATGACATGGTTGGACGAAATGGATACCGTGGTTGACATCAGTGGTTGCGCTGATAGGGATGTTGTGAAGTATGTGTCTCAGTCGTTTAAAAGAGAAGCACTAGCCTGGTGGAGGTCTCTAATCCAGGCTACTAGGAAGATTCCATTATACAATCTGTCTTGGGATCAGTTTGTTGCACTCATCAAAGAGAATTACTGCCCTCAGCATGAGGTTGAAAAGATTGAGTCCGACTTCTTATCTCTGGTAATGAAAAACCTAGACTGTCAAACTTACCTTACTAGCTTTAATACCATGTCTCGACTGGTTCCGTATTTGGTAACACCCGAACCCAAGCGAATTGCTCGTTTCATTTGGGGTTTAGCCCAGAGATCAAAGCCAGTGTAAAGGCATCCCGACCTGCTACTTTTAGGTCGGAAGCTGATCTATCTTTATCCCTTACTTTGGATGCGTTCAGGCTGAGATCGCTTAAGAACTCGGAGGAAGGTAAGAGAAAACGTGAGGACGATAACTCACGACGGTCTGAGAAGAAGTTTAAGGGAACCACAGACCACAAGAAGAAGTTTGGGTTTGGAAAGGGTAGTCAGCAAACAGATGAAAAGTCAAAGTGCAAAACCTGCCAGAAACGTCACTTCGGAAAATGCAAGTCTCAGTCAAAACCATCTGCATGTGGGTTATGCAAATCCAAGGAGCACAAGACGATAGAGTGCAAGAAGATAAAGGAAGCAACGTGCTATAACTGTAACGAGAAGGGGCACATCAAAACCATCTGCCCTAAATATGCCAAAAAGCCTGAAGAAGTCAAGAAAACCAATGCAAGGGTCTTTTGAATGGATGCACAGGAAGCCGTTCAGGATGATAATGTGATCACAGGTACCTTTCTCATCAATGATGTTTATGCAAGGGTATTATTTGATTCGGGTGCGGATAAGTCATTTGTTAATGATAAGTTTTGTAAATTGTTGAATTTACATGTTAAAACCCGAAGCGTGAAATATGAAGTAGAGTTGGCCGATGGTACCTTAGAAACTGCCTCAACTGTGCTAGATGGATGTTTTATATCCATTAGGAACCACTCTTTTCCGTTATCCTTACTTCCTTTGAAATTAGCTGGTTTCGACATAGTGATAGGCATGGATTGGTTATCTCATAACCAAGCCCAAATTGTTTGTAATAAGAAACAAGTGGTGATCAAGACTCCGTATGGTGAGCCGCTCACCACACAAGGAGATACTCAGTATGGGTTGCCTAAGCAAGTGTCTGTGCTTAAGGCATCAAGGTGTATGAAGAAAGGTTGTGTCATTTATATGGCACAAGTGACTATTGATGAGCCAAAGCCCAAGGTTGAAGACATCCCTGTTATTTCTGAACATCCAGAAGTATTCCCTGAAGAACTACCTGGTTTACCGTCAGATAGGCAAGTGGAGTTCAGAATCGACATTATACCTGGAGCAGCATCTGTTGCAAGAGCACCTTACCGGTTAGCCCCAACTGAGATGAAAGAGTTGAGAACTCAGTTGGATGATTTGTTGGCAAAAGGATTTATTAGACCGAGCTCATATCCTTGGGGAGCACCAATTCTGTTTGTAAAGAAGAAAGATGGATCAATGCGGCTGTGCATTGATTATCGTGAGCTAAACAAGGTTACAATCAAGAACAGATATCCATTGCCCAGGATCGACGATCTGTTCGATCAACTGCAATGGGCAAGTTACTTTTCCAAGATCGATTTAAGGTCAGGCTACCATCAACTGAAGGTTAGAGATGAAGATGTGCACAAGACTGCATTTAGAACTCGCTATGGTCACTACGAGTTCTTAGTGATGCATTTTGGGCTCACTAATGCACCAAAAACGTTCATGGACCTCATGAATCGCGTTTGCAAACCCTACTTGGACAAGTTTGTCATCATCTTCATTGATGACATTCTTATTTATTCGAACAATTAGGCTGATCATGAGAAGCATCTTCGTTGTATTCTTAAACTTCTTCAACAAGAAAAGCTCTACGCCAAGTTTTCAAAGTGTGAATTTTGGCTGCGTGAAGTCCAGTTTCTTGGACACGTGGTTAGTGAGCGTGGTATCCAGGTGGATCCCGCTAAAGTTGAAGCTATCATGAATTGGCAAGAGCCGAAGACGCTCATAGAGATTCGCAGCTTCTTAGGTCTAGCACGATACTACAGACGTTTTATTGAGAATTTCTCAACGATTGCAGCACCCCTAACTTCGTTGACTAGAAAGAATATTAAGTTTGATTGGGGTCCTAAGCAACAAGAATCCTTCGATATTCTTAAACAGAAGTTAAGCAATGCTCCTGTGTTGACATTGCCTGAAGGAATTGAAGAATTTGTAGTTTACTGCGATGCATCACACACTGGTATGGGGTGTGTGCTAATGCAGAAAGGCAAGGTTATTGCCTATACTTCCCGACAACTAAAAAGTGCACGAGAAGAATTTCACCACCCACGACTTGGAGTTGGGTGCCGTTGTATTTGCACTAAAGCTATGGATGCATTATTTGTATGGTACCAAGTGTGTGATCTATTCTGATCACAAGAGCCTTCAACACTTGTTCAATCAGAAGGATCTGAACATGAGACAGCGTCGACGGATGGAGACACTGAATGATTATGATTATGAAATCCGATACCATCCAGGCAAGGCGAATGTGGTCGCCGATGCCTTAAGTAGGAAGGAAAGAGTTAAGCCCATAAGAATCAATGCTAAGAGCATTGAATTAAAGAACAGTTTAAATGAAAGATTGTTAGCCGCTCAGAAGGAAGCCGTATTAGAAGCTAACTATCCAAATGAGAAGTTGGGAGTAACTGCTGATCAGTTAACTTATGGCAAGGATGGAATCCTAAGATTAAATGGACGAATATGGGTTCCAATCTATGGAGGACTACGGGATGTTATCCTTCAAGAAGCCCACAGTTCTAAGTATTCTGTTCATCCTGGAAGTGACAAGATGTACCAGGATTTGAAGGCAAATTATTGGTGGATAGGCTTAAAGAAGTCTATAGCTACTTATGTAGCCAAATGTTTGACGTGCGCGCAAGTTAAAGCTGAACACCAGTAGCCGTCAGGTCTTCTACAACAGCCTGAACTTCCCACCTGGAAGTGGGAAATGGTGACTATGGATTTTATCACCAAGTTACCAAAGACAAAACGAGGAAATGATACTATTTGGGTTATAGTGGATAGACTGACTAAGTCAGCCCACTTCTTACCGATTAAGGAAACACACAGCTCAGAGAAGTTAGCTCAGCTGTACGTGGACGAGATTGTATCTCTCCACGGAGTGCCAGTGACTATCATCTTTGATAGGGATACAAGGTATACATCGCATTTCTGGAAAAGCTTTCAGCAATCCCTAGGCACTCGATTAAATTTCAGCATTGCAAATCATCCTCAGACGGATGGTCAAAGTGAACGTACTATACAGACACTCGAAGATATGCTACGAGCTTGTGTTATTGACCTGGGAGGAAGCTGGGATGATCATCTTCCATTGATAGAATTCTGTTGGGCAGAAGTTGGAGATGTCCAACTAACAGGACCTGATATAGTCGTGGAGACGACAGATAAGATTGTACAGATACGAGATCGTCTCAAAGCTGCCAGGGATAGGCAGAAAAGCTACGCAGATAAAAGGCGTAAACCTCTAAAGTT
This sequence comes from Helianthus tuberosus, assembly GCA_030545235.1. NCBI lineage: Eukaryota > Viridiplantae > Streptophyta > Magnoliopsida > Asterales > Asteraceae > Helianthus > Helianthus tuberosus. The sequence goes on from CM060400.1 coordinate 33,174,734, forward strand.
CGAGGTTGGTGACAAAGTGTTACTGAAAGTATCACCCTGGAAAGGGGTAATGCGATTTGGTATGAAAGACAAGTTAAGCCCAAGATATATAGGACCATTCGAGATCATCGAATGTGTTGGAACAGTGGCTTACAAGCTAAATTTGCCTGAAAAGCTCAGTGGAATCCATAATGTGTTTCACATCTGCAATCTGCAGAAATGTCTAGCTGATGAATCACTAGTCATACCACATACGGATGTGCATATAGATGAGTGCCTGAAATTTGTGGAAAAACCTTTGTCGATTGAGGATCGACAGGTTAAGAAGCTTCGAAGGAAGCATGTGTCGATTGTAAAAGTTAAATGGGATGCCCGTAGAGGTCCCGAGTACACGTGGGAGGTAGAGTCCACAATGAAAGAGAAGTACCCTCATTTATTTCAGTAAATCTTGAGGTCGAGATTTCTTTTAAGGGGGTGAGGATGTAACACCTCGTAATTTCATGTCCAATATAATAACGACACGTGTCATAAGCTTTAAACGTGTAACAGATTACTTATGAGGGACTAAAGTTGACAAACAAAGAATGTACGTGTATAAAAGGATTCAAAGTGTCAACAATGAATAAATATACCTTTCAATAACCCTACACGATCTTTATACCCTTAAACGGATGAATTATGGATCATACGAAGCCAATTGTGAAAGAAAGTGAGAGATTACAAACTGCAAGGGTTAAATGTGTCAACATGTTTAATTTATACCTCTGAATGACCTTTTAGCAAACCGGAAGCTTTGTAACGATTAATTATGCTCACTAGAATAAGTGATAAAAATTCCACAAGGTTTCGATTTTGTATGAGAAAGTTATGATAACATTCGTATGTGAGGGGATAAAAGCGTCAACGTTGGAATTTAAGGCTCTTCGGGTGGCCATAAAGTTGATCAAGGACTTAACAAAGTTTGTCTATGGAATAAGGTCCTTAAAAGTCAATTTAGAAGGTTAAAAATGCAAGAAATAAAGTTAAAACCACGTTTACAAGGACCAGGGACCTAAAGTGCAAAAGCTGAAACTTGTTTAACTTGTTCTGGACCCTCATACCGGCCACGTAAGACATATGGGGAGTCTTACACGGGCCGCCTAAGCAAGCCAGCGACAGAAATTGTGGACAGGTGCCTGTGCAGCCTGTTTAACCGACTTAAGGGCCTTGTTTTACATACCAGGGGCTGCCCCAATGGTATTTCATGCACTAGGGACACTTGTATTGATCAGGGATCATGCATAGACTTATTTGGAAGGATCTTGTTGCATCAAATTTCATATATAAGCTCCCCTTTGTTGCAACATTGGACTTGCACATTCAAAAATCATTCAAGGCATTCTCTGGAGCTTCTCTGGTCTTCTTCAAGTTTCCTTATAATTCATAATCGTACTTAGGACCTTTGTAAGTGTCCTTAACATTTCTTAATTCAGTTTTACTTAGTTTATTAGCCTAAAGTCAAACCGTCGTAATTAAGGTTTGACTTCGTGATTAATTAAAATGTGTCCAGTCAAATCTCGAATTGAAAGTACCTATGAGTTGGTAATTATGTGGGTAATAAACCCTTAAAAGGGCACTCTCTGATTCCCACTCTAACTAGGTCAATTGTCGGGTCAAACTTAATCATAAAAAGTCAACAGAAAGATAATTTTCAAATAAATGCATAATTAGCAATGTAGAAGCCATGCAACCTGTTTTATCACTAATATAACTTGGTAATTAATGTAAGAACATGTCTAAACATGTAAAACCCGACAATTTTCAGTGTAGGCTCGGTTCGGAACCGAAAGTCGCATAATTATACTTTTGCTTTAACTTTCAGTTCTGACCCAATGTAGCATGTTTTAGAAATGCCTTAGAGCTCTATTAGGACCAGATTACATGTTAGTATAACCCTCTGTGATTATACAACTTGGTTCATTAGTTATCGATTCATATGCATGTTTCCGTTAAATGCCTAAATGTTGACTATTATGCCCTTTTGACCTTAAAACAAGAATTTTGAAAATGTGAGTAGACAATAATCTTTATTACTGATTTATAAACATGTCCCTAAATTTTCACATCAGTTTGAGGTCTAGATTAAGAGTTATGCTCAATAGCGTAATTAGAAAGTTTTTTAGTAATTAAACGGCGTAATTAGCATAAAGCCTATCTAAACCCAATTTTTGACGCCAAAATTTTTACCTACTGATGTAAAATAATATTTTGAGATTTTTAAAGATTTTTATTTATTTTTAGGCTGAGCATAACATAGGGTTATAGCTTTGATTCGGTAATTGTCGGTTTTGCTCTTTTGGCCTATAAAATGAGTTTTACATAATATTTTGATACCAAACCTTTTGCTACTGATTTTATATAATAAATAAAATATTTTGAGTCTTCTGGAATGATAAAAATATCAGCTTTTCTTTAAAAACCCAGAAATCGCTTAAAACCGTCTTTTTACTCGTTTAAAACGCATAGTATGTATTAAAACCATTTTTCTCATATAAGACTTAATACCTACTGATGTGTTACGAAATTTTTTGTATTTTAATAGTTAAGAAAAGTTTTTAACTCAGATTCCCTGTTTTGACCTTTAAAGCTTATGTGAAATTACCGAAATGCCCCTGCGGTGCATAGTTTAATTATAAAAGGTAAATTTCACCTATATACCATAACCTACTATTATGATTTATAAAAATAAGTATTTTTACTGAATATATCAGACCTGAACCTCAGATTTATGTTTAAACTCTTTTATAAGCTTTAAAATGACCAAAATGCCCCTACAGGGCTTAGTTTGAATTTAAATCCATTTTGGGCATAATGGAAGGTATCCAACTGATATCACAATATATTTAAGGCATATTAACTTAGGAAACCTGTACATGACTCATTTAATTACCCGTAACGTATTATTCGAGTTCGGTGTAGTTTATGTAACTAGTTTGCATAAATTATCCAAAACGGGTCAAACCTTATCATTTTTACTTCAAAATCCAGAATGTGTTTAGTTTACCCATATTATACAAGTCTTCAAACTTGTCGGGTCTAAACCACATTTTAATCTGGTCTTCGCTTAATCGTGCGTTTGGAATCGTATATCTTTCTTTAAAACTAACCGGTCTAAGTTTAGGCTTAATTAAGACCCGTTAGAAATCTAATAGGTTATTAAAGCCTTCGTTCCAGATTAGGAGCCCGGTAAAAGCTACTTGCAATTGCTGATTGAATACAGTTGAGATAAATTTGAATATTTGCTCATGTAAATACTTTTAACTTATTTTCCCTATACGGGCTTGGGATACGGTATTATAATAATACCGCTTGGTCGGGTGTGTAGTCATTTAAATCGGATTGTGATTAATGTATTTACATAACTTGTTTTAATCTGTATTATTTGGTGTATGGCCTTTGGGGGTTAAATGACCATGTCCCGGATATCCTTGGCATCATTCATTGAAATGGCCACGACCTAAGCACGGGGTGTAGGCATACACCTGATAGTTGCATTATGTAAAAACTGGTAATCCACTTAAAGGAATCAACCTTGTGGGCATTATACCTGTGGTGTGTCAGTTAATCTTGTCCGGTTCTTCTAACCGGCCCTGACGGACGACAAATAAGTAAAACTGTATACAAGATTATTTTTAAATAATTGTCCCAAGTTATAAAAGATATTTTGTGCCGTGTGCATTCAAACTAATTTTCTTAAACTCTTTTCAAAATGAGTCAGTTAATTGTATTTACCAGTGTAAACTGACGTATTTTCCAAAAAGGCTAAGTGCAGGTACTAGACGAAATAGGCTGGCTACTCCTGGCATCATTAATCAAGTCTTGCAAGCTCTAGATGTTAAAGTCTATTGAACAATGATCTTTTTATCTTTTGATCCGCCTGTGGATCCTTTACAGTCCGTTTGTAATACTTTGATACTACTTTTTATTCGGTTTGTAATGTGATTCATCTTTTGCTTCCGCTGTGCATTTAAATTGTGTTGTTTGACTATGATGATATCAACTACGTCACGATACTCCCCACAGGTAATACGTGGAAATTCGGGGTGTGACAGTATAATTGTGTGATATATAGTTATGCACATGTGCATAACATGACAGAATATGCTTACACATAACAGGATAATAAACTAAATTTGTGATCTATATAGTTATGCACATGTGCATAAATTGTTATAATAGGTTAATATGCATGCGTGCATAGCTTGCAATAATAGTTTAACAAGGTAGATAATGTTGATGCATATGACTTTGAATAGGAGTCTCACCTATGCATCAATGATATGTAATCAGTATTTAGTTTTATTTTAGTGTTTTTTGGTGTGATATACAGTAATGCGAATGTGTATTTCATCTTGGAATATGTTAATAAGGTATAATTGTGTGATATATAGTTATGCACATGTGCATAGCTTGACAGAATATGTTAATATGCACATGTGCATAATTTGTGAGCATGGGTTATTAAGGTATTTAATGTTTATGTACATGTATATAATCATGCACATGTGCATATCTTGTATGTTGATCATAAATTAATGTTGATACACATGCTCATTGTAGATCATCGATGGAAAAAAAAATACATGGATTGACAGATGAAAGAGTTAAGCAGATATTAGACGAAGAGGCGTTGAAGCAATAGGAATGTTGGGGTGTGCTCAACAACTGGAAAAAGGAACAGACAGTATGATGTTATGGATGTTATATGTGGGTGATTCAAGGACATGAAACTCGTAGTGTTTGTTTTTTGTTTTTTTTTGTTTGGGCAGTGTAAGTGGCTAACTGTTGTGGTGTGGGTATATTTGGTTGACAGTAGTTGTAATTAGGAGTTCATACGGGTTGATGCTTTATACACATGTGCATGAATATGATAAATTTACAAGGTGTTGGTTTGGATGAATATATATTTGACTGTTCAGGTATGATATTAATATATAACATGTTACAGATTGATATGTTTAGTGATATATGATGTATTATGTTGTTTATTAAATGGAATGTTGGGTCTGCACATGTGCATCTTTCTGTCAATACATTATGTTTGGTAATGCACAAGAAAACAACTTAAAAAACATAACAAAACGTAAGTTTGATAATCCACATCAAAACAAATAAAAAACAGAATGAAAATAACTAGTGATTGTAATTTGTTTATCGTCATAAATAGTTAATTCAACAATCATAAATTTGGGTTGGTCGATTTACGACGTCTCTGGTTGAACGTCTAAGAACGATCGTAGCTCGTTATCAGCTATAACGTAATAAAAATAAAAGTCTTTGAGGTTGGCAAATCGGGATTTCATTGTATGTAATATAATGTCTGAATCACGTTCACCGATAAATAAACCATCTCTCGTATGTCTCTGGAATAGTTTTTAAAATATTCTCTCATCTGCATCACCCTTATCATCCTATATTTTCAAATGTACACATAATGTAATTGTCAATATAATGCACGTGTGCATAATGTAATTGTCAACATAATGCACACGAGCATTATCATTTTATATATAATGACATTTTTTTGAACAGAACAAGATGCCATATATTCAAACCAAAACTCTAGCCAGGAACAAGAGAAGTACGCTTACAATAAACATATAAACTCCTAATTTTCTATTACATTCACAGCACTGGTGTACCACTCTTCAGTCACTAAATTCTCCATTTTGGCTCTGACTTTCATCCACAACAAAGTACACTCCTTGACTTGTTCCAGTCTTCTAGCATTTGAAAACTACATGACATTGAATACCTTCTCATTTCTGCTCGACCATATGATCCATAATGTAGCCATCACTATGCAGTTTACTGCCTTTTTCTTCTTCTTAGAAATCTCCAGCTTCTAGGAAAAAGAAAATATCTGCCACTGTTGAGCAAGAATGTAAATCTTTTACTCCCAGCCATGCTCCGACCATCCACCATAGCGTTTTCGACAACAAACACGTAATGAGAATGTGCTCAATAGTTTCTTGCTCGTATTCGCAACCCGGTCACAATGTGTTGCTGATATGAATTCCCCCTTTTTTCCAGCTCCGACTTTGTCGGTAACCTGCCTTCGACGCCTTTCCATGCTAACATATTGGCTTTATGTGTAGCCCAGCCGTTCCAGGTCATTACAAAGCCACTCGACAGGTCCCCGCTTGTGACACACAAATCCTCTCTAACGGTTTTAATATTTAAAGTCGACTTATTTTCTGAGTGCTAACCCCACCCATCTTGACCCGTCTTCATTCTGGTGTCTCTCAGAAGTGTCGAAAGCTGCATAAACTCCACCCATGCCTCCCCGGTTGTCAGCTTGTTCTTCCATTGTCAATCCCACACAGTCACCTCCCCTATTTTTTGTAGTTGTCCGCCACCCAATACCCTTTATTTGCTGTCATTCTGTACATAATTGGATAGTTCTCCATAAGACACTTGTTTAGAATCCATACATCAACGACATAGTCTAATTTTCAACATAATGCACATGTGCATATAATTTAATACAATATCATTTACAATCAACATAATGCACATGTGCATATAATTTAATACAACATCATTTACAGTAAATATAATGCACATGTGCATATCATTTAATACAATATCATTTATAAAGTATATACATCATTTACAGTCAACATAATACCTTTAGTCACAAATCGAATGAAATGCAACTCTTGATGTTTAGTATTTGTAGGTGTATTGTTACTGTCAACTGTATTATCAGCAGATGGACCAACAATGTCACCAACAATGTCCGCACCAAATGTATGAGGAGGATTATCAGAGAATGTATGAGGAGGAACATCAGATGTAAATGGTAATGTAGAGGATGTCGTAAACACCGTTTCCGGCTGCCGCCGCCGTGAAATCCAGTGAGTTACGTGATCGCCGTCGGCCGTCGGCCGCCGTCGTAAACACCGTGCCAACTGCAACCACCGTGAAATACGTGAACATCGACTATCTATATGCGGTGAAAACCACCGTGCACGACGCTCCGCCACCGTGAAATCGCCGTGAATGCCTCTCAGCCGAGTTTGCAGACCATGAACTGGTGAACTACTGAAACCCTAAAATGGAGACAATAGTGACATAAGGAAAAAAAAGAACGCGCATATTTTTGTATATACATAATATAATTACAAAAATGTCATGTATTCACACTGGTTCTCGCGATTCTCGCAATAAAGGGCGGTTCCTAACGGATCCTTATCCTATATAATATAATGTGTAAATAGTATAACATCACTCTTATATTGCACAATATGGTACAATGTTTTTAAGATGACATTAAACATTGAAATATTATACACTTATTAAAGATAAAAAGAGATATTGCGTTTAAACAACCACAACTTTCATCAACTGATCAATACTTAATAGCACAGGTTGTCTTTACCAATGGACCATCATCCAATTGGTATAGACTTGTTTTTTTCTTTTTTAATGTCAACGCTTGCTTCTACCCTATTACACCAATAATCATAAATTAACTGTCTATGCCCAGGTTTAAACCTGAAACCTCTCCTCTAAAAGACAATATTTCTACCAAGTGGACTAACCCCATATCGACAGTCTTAAAATTAATTAAGAGTTAATAATGGGTGAGAAGGGTAAAGGGGGAATTTCTCTTTTTCTTGATTTTTTCTCATTAAATAGTAGTCACACGGAATTTTTAAACTCCAATAACTTTATGTTTATTTGTTTGAAAAGAAAAAAACACATAACATAATGAAACCAAACTTTCATCAACTGATGGATAGCGTATTTAACTTTTGATTTGTACAACAACATTCCAAACTTTTAACTTATTTTCCTCTGTGACTTTCAAACTAACTAAACCCTAACCCAGTTAGCTGATGTCAGATGCCACATCACTACACAAGTGCCATATAAGATACCACGTCAACAAAAAGTGCCACATCAACAAAAAATTGCCATTTGAGGTGCCACGTCAGCAAAAAATTTACATTTGAGGTGCCACATCAGTAAAAAAACTAACTAGGTTAAGGTTTAGTTAGTTTGGGAGTTTTAGAGGAAAATAAATTGAAAGTTGGAAGTGTTGTGGCACCTTGGGGATAAAAATTAAAAAATAAGTATTGATTACAAGACTATTGTAATATCAGTCTTTACCATTAATATAGTTTGATCAAAGACTAGAATTGTTTTCTACACTTTTTAGACGGAATCCATTTTGCAGAGAAAGAGGAAGGGAGGGAGTGTAGCAATTTATGATCATGAATTTGACACATATTGGCACATATATGTGATCTTTGAGGGGTCCAAATTTGCATAGGCAATGATAAGAAGCAATTTGCACATATATGAACATGAAATTGCCACATGTAATTCACGTTGATATTAATTTCATTGTTCAATTGAATAAGACAGGAATTAATAATTAAAATGACACTTCCTTCCTCGTGTAGTTGTCCCCTCAAAACTTAAATGTATGTATGTCAATAATTAGGATGATCTTGACCATTATAGACATATACATGTGATATAGTATACCCTCATACAAAACTAAATCGTTTAATCTTTGACTAGTTAACCGATGCGTCAAATCAACATATATATTTCTTAAAAAGAAATTAAGTGGATTATTCTTTTATTAAAAAATTAATGAAAAGGAAAGAAGCAAGTCGTGATTAAAGGAAGACATATAGAAGTAAATTAAGGCGGGAGAATACAATACTTCAAAATATATTTAGGTAGCGCGGGGCATCCTTGCGGGTACTCTGTTCGGGTTTGAAGCCTTGGACATGTCATGGTCAGGACTAAGGGTTTTGCCCTAGCCTATATATATGGGGTATAGGTTAGAATTGGGCATCAATCCATCACTTTCATTCATCTCAGTGAGAACGGATCTTTTGTAAGTGCAGCTCTCATCGGGTAACTGTGCTTTATCAGTTATGTTCATCAAAGTAAAGGGCCAAGTCAAAGTGATTGATTAAATTCGGATGTATGAGTTAATTGATTAAATCCGGACAGTATTATATGTTATGTTGTGCACATTTCTAGAGAGAGAATAACTATGTGTTAGTGAGAGAAAGCTCGGTTTAGATCTTTGTGATCTAAACCAGCTTGTAGATGGTGTATACTCTTTCGGTTTGTAATCTATGATGATTGATTCAATAATAAGTGTTTCATCTTCTACATCTTTCTATCTTTTATGGTTTTAATTGTTCTTCATGTCTTGAATCAAATGCAATGTTAATGTTCGTCATCGTTCCGGTGCTCTCATAGTAGTGAACGATTAACTAACCTCTAAATGGGGCTTGTTGTTGACTAAAATGAATTAGTTCAACGGTTTTTTCATTCATGCTGTAAAATTTATATTTAAATTTAATTACTTTCTTTATATTTTTTAATTAAATTTTAACGTTTATTTCTTTTTAATTACATTCGTTATATTATTTTTATTTTAACCCTAAAGGATAGTTTACGTAGAAGCGAATGCAACGATTTGGATGTTATGGAAAGGGCGCATCAAGATTATCGAGATAAATGCACACAAGCTTTCAAGCATGTTGGGGCGTGGGTTAAAGATTTCGCAAAATGGGGTAATCGAGTTGCTGAACGAAGATTCCGGTGGAAGTTCAAACAAGAGAAAATCCTCGGATTCGGCTAACTTCGATGCATCCAATAAGTCGGTGTTGGACTTGAACGAGGAAGTTAGCCCAATACAACCGAAGAGAAGGGTACCCGTCAAGGCAACCGATTCGTCAAGCCAAAGTGGAGGTAGCAAGAAAACAAAAGCTTACACGTCAAGGATGGAAGAGAGAATGCAAACGTTGATCAAAGCTAGGGAACAAATATCATCAAAGTTAGAGCCTTGATTCTGGAACAACACCAAAGTGTCGCCCAAGAGACGAGTGACAGAGATTTTGACAGGTATACTAAGCCACACGACCGTCTAGACTACAAAGTGCAAAAAATCTTTATAGCTCGCAAACGAGAATTAGCGGAAAAATATGATTGGCCGACGAATCATTTACCAGATATGTAGTTTTTTTAAAGTTGTTGTATTTTAATTATTATTTTTTCGGTTTTTAATTTTTTTAGTTTGAATTATGTATTTTTTTTATTTGAATAAAATTTAAATTTTAATTATATTTTACTTTGTTTAAATTCAAAAAAAAGTTCAAGGGTGCTTAGTGTAGGGCACCACCAGTGTTTTGTAGTGCAAGGATACTTTGTAATGAATTTGATATGGCGCTGGTTGATTGGTTGGGGCAAAAGTACCACCCATGAGTGCCCCTTCCCCCCTTATGAATAACAACAATCATACCCAAGAAATCATTTGTAACTAAGCTATTGGTAGGATCTATGAAAGGTGGGATGTAGGCATATTATACATCTATCTCAAAGGGAGGATATAGATGTTGCTTCCAATGAGACCTAGGGATGACAATAGGTCGTGTTTTGGAAGGGTTTGGGTAACCCCAACCCCAAAACCCGGTTAGATAATCTTGTCTCAAAACCCGTCGGGCTTCTACCGGGTATCGGGTCTACCCATGGGCTTTTGGTAAACCTGTTAATTTGAAAAACTTAGCCTTTGAATATACTCGGCCCATACCTGTAGGATTTCAACCGGGTAACTACTAATTAATTATATTTAGCATTACCACCTTAGAAAGACATCAAATAACTACAATGCATATAAAATAACATACCTAAATGTGTAAAAATATTCAAATGTGCAAATAACAAAAATAGTGTATGCCAATTTTTGTCGATTGTTAGCACAAAATAACAAGTTGACAATCTAGATGTTGCTTAATAGTTACATCGAAAGATTAAAAATGAAAATATATGTGATTTTTTAGTTAGCTTAATAAAAAAATGGTTATATCATACACATACAGATTAAAAAAAAATAGAAGAAAATATATCGGGTATATAATTGGGTAAACGGGTACACTTTATAGGGTAATCGAGTAGCGTAAACGGGTATATCAACAAATCCCAAACCCAATTACCCGACCCCAAACCCGTCCCATATATGTCAAGCTTCGGGTTTACTTATCGTGTTCAGGTTCAACTGTCATCCTTAGTGAGACCCCCGACTCCAAAACCATATCAATATCGAAAAAAGTACAATCGTAAGAAATAGTACACCATATAGACACGAAGCCAAGATTGATGTAACATGCAAAGTACACTAACAGTATAGTAAATAAATAATTATATAAAAATTTCAAACTGTTAATAAACTGAGATCGTTTCTCTCCTAAAACTTGCATTTGCTATTGAACTAATTATCATACTTTGAATTTCATTTTCTACAATATAAGCCAATGATGAATTTGGTTGGTACAGAAGTATTTCCTAATACACTTTGGCTGGTATATGGATAGATTCTTATCACATGACAATACATATTTTGGAGGCAAGAGCTTTGATTTGATTCATCACAGAAATGGGGAGGGAATTGAGTACACTATAAAACAAGACAACTTTAATCAAGAAGATGGTTAACTTGTATGAAAATGGTCAATCAAAAAGGATCAATTTGGCACATCAACTGGACAGGTGCAACATTGCCCAATATTTGCTATAAATGAAAAACAAAAATAGTGACAAAAAAAATCTTAGGGAAAAAGAAACAGAATTCACATCAAGTTCAATTTCATATGCATATGGGAGATCAGGGGATCCGCTAACCACCTTATAGAAAATCATTAGAATCTTAAAAAACAAAACATGAGTTTGACCCAAAACCAAATAAAAGGTTTTGGTTATACAAAACCCTAGGTTTACAAGAATGAACACCTAAGTTGAGCAAAATATAAATGAAAGCATAATACACTGTTCTTTTAAAGTCTAAAGCTAAACATGATATAACTAACATAGACTTAACATGGATATTGGAAAATCATCTCTTTTTAAGGGTTATCATACCCCTAAGAGTAAATTGCACAAAACGTGCTTTAAGTTTCACCAATCTTGCTAGTTACAGCCTTAATCTTTAAAAGTTGCCAAAACTAGCCTTTTAAGATTAATTTTGTTGCCGGTTTCATCCTTTTTCACTAATCCAGTTACTAATCCATGTTAAATGGCCTCATACACATAGCATGTGAGGGTAAAACCGTCTTTTCATGCTTTTCATGCTTGTGATGTTATTAAAACCCTAATAAAATCCCAAACCCACTTCATCAATTCATTCTTCTTGTTCTTCAACCTAACACATTTGTAACTTTATGTCCAATATGATGATCAGGAATCGAATAAACCTTCGATTTAAAGTTCTGATCGGTAATTTCGAGTGAAAATTTTTCCAGCGCCAAATAACAACAACAATCAAGTACACCCTTGATCAAATAATTCCTTTGATTATTTTCGTCTTTAATGTTCAAATAACAACAACAATCAAGTACACCCTTGATCGATTCAATCAAAATCCGATTTTTCAATTTTTTTATAAAACAGTGGCAATGAACTTTTCACCGGAGTAACCCATCCGATGAATGTGAATCAAATAACTCCTTTGATTCGGTTCGTCTTTAATCTTCAAATAACAACAACAATCAAGTACACCCTTGATCGATTCAATCAAAATCCGATTTTTCAATTTTTTTTATAAAACAGGGGATTCTTTAAAATGTTTTCTGGCGATGGGTTTGAACGTTCCGTTCACAACTGTTCTTCGTTTAAAATTCAAAGTTATCAAATAAATCCTTTGATTACTTTGATTTCAGTCAAAATCTTATGGTTAAAGTTCTGTATAAAACTTCGAAGAACAGAGAGTTTTTTTACTTCAATGGATATCTCCTCCGATTGCAGTTTTGTTGCAGAGATGATAAAACGGGAAAAAGGGAATCGCAAAATCCTTTGATTACTTTGATTTGAGTCGAAATCTTATGGTTAAAGGTCTGTATAAAACTTCGAAGAACAGAGGGTTTTTTTTACTTCAATGGATTTCTCCTCCGATTGCAGTTTTGTTGCAGAGATGATAAAACGGGAAAAGGGAATCGCAACAGGCTCTGATGCCACTTTTAAAGGTAATTCAAACACTCAAAAGTATTTTTTTACCTACTGATATATAATATTTTTGATTTCGTAGACTAGCAATTACACTTAAATCCTCTTAATAATCACCAAATATAAACAAAAAATTATCATCATATGGGGAGCTCACGGGTCGATTCCGTCGCTTTTGACGAAGTGGGTCTGGGATTTTATTAGGGTCTGGGTTTTACCCTCACATGCTATGCATGTGAGGCATTTTAACATGGATTAGTTACTGGGTTAGTGATAAAGGATGAAACTGGCATCAAAATTAATCTTAAAGGCTGGTTTTGACAACTTTTAAAGATTAAGGCTAAAACCAGCAAGATTGGTGAAACTTAAAGGACGTTTTGTGTGATTTACTCTACACCTCAAGGGATAAAGAAGGTAATTAAATGGAACTTTAAACTTGAGGCCAAGTTCTATCTTGTATCTTTTATTTCCATGCATATGTCATGTTGACAAAGAGACATCAGTTTCAAGAAAATAGAAACCCTACTTTTATGTGTGGACACTTATGTCCCCCTTCCACAACAATGATCCTTTCAATCAAACTTCAAGTGGTTATATCTCTTTCTTTTTTAAAATGTAATATCTAGATTGAATATAGTTATATAGAATATTTAATTGTTTACTTGATTGTTGAATATAAATATATAACACAATATTTTAATGCATGTGTAATCATAATAGTTGATAGATAATCACTTTAACTAACACAAAATCTTTGTATGAAATGATGCATATAAGTTGTATTTAGTCAAATAGTTATGTTCCATTCTTTATAGTAAAATACTAAATTTAAAGCGCAAGGCTCCTAGTTTTGGACCCAATAAACAACTCTAGCTTATAAGGGCAAAGTTTGTTAGGTTTCGATTATATATATTGTAAGTATGTGTGTGTATGTATATTGTATATAGTTTTAGTGAAATGATATAAAACTAAACTTATAATCCACACATGACATGAATCGACACTCTAAGTAATCTATACAATTCAGTCATATAAAAGTATGCCAATAATGATTAACCCGCTTTCTTAAGCTAGCTAACCTTCATATCCGGAACAATTAATAAGCTTTATGTGAACAAATATAAGGAATAGTTTTTTACAATTAAAAAATATATCAAAGTTGATCCACGCCTAGTGACCAATTGACTAAAAAATAAAGAAGAAGTTTATTAAAAAAAATTCTTGAAATGGTAAGATTTACCAACTAGAAATCCCAGCATTGATGGGCATTTAAAGAAATAGTATAAAACATTGTATTAACCTTATTGGTCATCAACATGATATGGGTCCCAAATCTCATATATGTGTATATATATAGGCCTCCACATATCCACCTTCCAATTGCAGCCTCCCCTCTTTCATATACTTCAGGAAGTAATTATATAATTTCAAAGACAAAATGAAGCCTTCTTTGATGTTCACCCTCTTGCTTCTCTCCATTTTCCTTTATGAAGCTCAAGGTATGTTTAATTCCTGCACACACGTGTATTTATGTGTATATCTTTGTTTCAAAACATAAATGAAGCCCAAGGTGTATATTTAATTTTCATCACCATTTTCTATCTGATTTATATATTTTATTTATGGGGTTTACATCAAATAAAAAATTAGTGATGGAAATAGATGTTGTTTTATTAAAAACATGACTTTTATAGTACACAATTAGTATTATTGAGCAAGTGTTTAATAGAACAGATTTTATGTAAAAAAATACTGCTTAATAGAACTGATTTTATGTAAAAAAACACTGCAAGAACCGTATAAACACGCGTACCTATTGATTTACTTATGTTGGATGCGTAAGTGCTTATTTAACTACGTAAATAACTTACTCTCTTTCTCTCTTTCTCTCTTTCATTACATATGAAAAACACTTGCACGAATCTTTACATAGAAATTGGTTTTTTATTGAACGACGAGGGTGGGGGGACCGGGTATCATTCATTACATATGAGCAACACTTACACGAATATTTACTTAGAAATTGGTTTTGTATTAGACGACCAGGGCGGTGGCACCATGTATCAATCGTACATGGTGATAATATGTTTGCATGCAAGTCTCTTGAGGAGAAAATATTGATATAACTTTTTATCTAATTATATATTATTTGTTGATATTGTGAAGGTATAAGACTGGAAAAGTCAAGTATAATAGCTAGCAACCATCAAGAACTCATAACCAAGGTTAGTATGTCTCATGATTTTATGTTAATATATAGTTTACATCTCTTTTAACTTTATTTCTGATAATTCGATTTCGATTATCACAGAGTTCATCAAGCAATCAAGACGATGCGTCAGCCATGGCAACCAAGCTTCCGTCAGGTACCAACCATCTTAGAGAAGAGAAGATTAATATATATCTCAGAACCACCATTAAAACCCTAGAAATTACTTAGTTTTGTATATTAGGGTTTAGAGGATACCTTTAACCTTAGAAATAGAAGAAACTTTAGTTAGAACTTCAATGGGTCAAACCATGATTAATCATCTTCTTTCTCCAAAAGAAACAACACACTGTAATTACAAGAATCAAAATATGTCCTATCATTTTGAGTCATTCCCATTAGTTAATTAACAATATTCCCATTAAATCATTAATTGTATCATTTAATCAATATGTTAAATTTTTTATTTGCAGGAATAAACAGAAAACTTATGACAAAAATGACATCTTCAAGTTTTACCACCACCAATGACAAGGTTAGTATATTTTATGGAGTGAGCTAAGAAACAAAAAAAAAAAAAAAAAAAAAAAAAAAAAAAAAAAAACAAAACAAAACAAAACAAAAAAATCAAAGAATTCTGGATTAATAGTTTTAATGTTTTTTTTTATGTACAGGACTACAAGAAAGATCCGAAAATCGACCTAAAGTTTGCTCGTGAACTAGTTGCAATGGAGGAAACTTTTTCAACTACATTGGCGCCGTCGAAACATGCAAAGACAGAAGTTGATACAGAGCGGTATCCAGATGTCATAGACATAACGGGAATGGATTATTCGCCAGCCAAGAGAAAACCTCCAATACACAACTGAATGGAAAATACGAATTGGATCGATTAAAACGTATAGTGATGTACGATTCCAACTCGAACCCCATAGCTAGGCAGCTAGTTGATCATTTTATAAGAACTTTTAACAACATAAATACGTTTAGGTTAAGTTATACTCCATAAAGGTCGTGTATATTATAGTATTTTTACTATATGATATTTTGTTGCATGTATGAATAAAGTGCATATCATGATACGAATCATTATAAAATCACTATTCTATCGTTTCTGTGATTGTCTCAATCGGTCCAGATGGATTTATTAGGTCCAGTCTCAAACTGGTCCAAACCTAGTCCCCTGGTCTAGTAACAAAGCTATTCAAGTGGGAAATATTTAATATTCAAGTGCTATCAAAGGGCCTCATGGTACTAATGCGTGTGGTAAAATGTTGCCCCCGTCTCCCATCACCTCACCTCAAGTGGTGCGGGTTTAGTCGCGTAATAAACATTATTGTAAAATTGAGGGGTAGTTTAGTGGGTGTGTAATTACCCTTAGAAAAAAGGAAACAAAAAATAACTGGTTTTGAGTATGAATAAGAAGGAATGGATTAGATACCAATCGAATTACATCTATTTTTATATTTATGTATAGTTGTAGCTCAGTGGTGGAGAGGCTGGTTTCCTCGTAAGAGGTCTCCGGTTCGATCCCCACGGGGTGCAATGGAGGTGAGAGGGTTTACCCACTTCGGTGGGGTTCCCGCTCGGGGCTCAGGCCAGACTGACCGGGTTTAGGTTACCGCATTGCGGTCCGGCAGATTCGAACCTGAGTGGGTACGCCAAGGGGCGGCCAAGGAAACCGGTTGATCCACACCTTTCAAAAAAAAAAAAATATGTTTAATGTTTAATTATTCTATATACAATTGAAGAAGAAGTTAGATACATTGAAATTTAAAATGCAACTCAAAACACAATCACATTTAGCCATACATGTAGGATGTGGGGTCATCTTGTAATATTGGTAAAGTTCTCTCTTTCATAAATTGCCTTCACTTTTTAACTTCTTATTTTATAATCAAAATTAAAGCCTTCCTGACATATTCTTATTTTATAATTAAAATTAAATGCTATTAATTATAATTAAAATTTTAATGGTTAATGTGAAAGACACATAGCAAAGAAAGTTCATAATTAATTTTATGTTTGGAGGTAGCATTCTTAGTTTACAATTTAAAGTTAAATTAAAATAAATAATAAATATAACTAATTTTGTGAAGTTATATGGGTTTAGTATTTGTATAATGTGGATAGTTACTTAAAGTCTATAACTAACTGAAAAGTTTGGTTTGAAACAGTACATGGATCCAACTACAATGATATATAAAAAATTGTGGTAAGATGTGGGTTCAACCGGATTAATACACTATAAGATCCAATTACAATTGATTTCTCAAACAACTTTGGAAGTATCCAAAGGGTTGGAAATGTATCGCTCATTATTTTCTCTGCAAAATGAAGGAGTTGATAGGGTGTTGAGTCAGGCTTCGCTTGATCTCTTATATATAATAGGAGGACTCCTTGGCTACACTAAGTTTGACTTCTTTTTTTAACATCACCTTCTCAACTTTCATCATTGACACTTACACTCACTCAACTTTTAACCCCACTCGAGTTTTATGTGTTTATTTCTATGTAAGTGTCATATAAATTCAAGTTGGTTTATGTTTCGACATATTTTTTTCTCAAATTAGCCATGTTAAATATAATATGTTTTTGTGCTTTTTATAGACGTTTTTAGTTGTTCTACATTCACTACTAGAAAACTAGGAAATTGCGACCAAATTTTGTGACTCACATAAGACGATCGCAAAATTAGCGATCGATTTGTGACTAAAACCAAAACAATCGCAAAATTAAAGACCAATCCAGATTCGATCGCAAAACGGTCGCAAATTTTGTGACCTTATTTTTGTGGTCGGAAAACAGTCGCCAGTACAAGAAAAATAAAAAATAGCAAAAGTTACGACCGTTTAAAGCAATCGCAAATAAAAAAACAAAAAAACAAAAGTTGCGACCGTATAAAACGGTCACAAATACGAGAAATATATGAAAACAAAAGTTGCGACCGTTTAAAGCGGTCGCAGATACAAGAAAAAATAGAAAAAGCAAAAAATTATTCATTAGTGTTTAGGGTAAAAACTACAAATAGTCATAAGTTCTGGGTTAAAACTGGTAGTAGCCATAAGTTTAGAAACTTCAATCAGACGACTCTGCGCTCGTCGTTCATCAAAACAGATCTGCAGATCTGTTAATCTTTCATCATCTTCATCTGCGACTAACGGTACATCTGCGACTCCGGCGAACATCCTCGTCATTCATCAATCTGATACCGTACATCTGGTATGTGTCACTCTTCATTTCCTTTAATAATCTAACTCAATGTTAGCAATCCAACGACTGATTCCAGTTTGAAACCATGTGTTAAATCCGACGACTGATTCCGAATACATGATTGAAGAAATCCTCTTACCAATCTTATTTTGAGGAGATCTGTCGCTCAAAGAAATCCTTTCACTGATCTGATTCTGGCGACACCGATCTTCATTTGTTTTAAGGTTAGGTTTCGTCTATAAGGTTATATCATTGTTAACAGTTCAGATTTATGATGTTGTATCGAATTGCTAGGGTTACGGAAGCTAGAGGTTGTGATTTTGTTTTGTTTGTGTTTGTGTTTGTGTTTGTATTTGATTAACTGATTGAGTTCTAGTTTTAGGTTTTACAGAAATTAGAGGTCCTGACTCTGTATGTTTCATTGATCAAATTTTAATCATAGGTTCTACGGAAATTAGGATTATTCAACAATTGAATCTATTTTTATGTGTTGTGTTTCTGAAAGTGAAATTAGGATTATTCGACAATTGAATTTCAGTTTTAGGTTTTACAAGAATTAGAGGTCCCGACTCTATTTTTCTTTGTGTTTAATTGTGTTTTGGAAAGTGAAAATAGGTTTAGTGATCTGATTTTTATTTTAGGTTTTACAGAAATTAGAGCTCCTGATCATGTCTTTCTTCTTGCATGTTCGTATTCAGTTGTTTTTAGGAAAGTGGAATTAGGATAAGTAAGCGAATATAATTTGTTCTTTGAATTTTAATCTTAGGTTTTACAGAAGTAAGAGCTCCTGACTCTGTTTTTCTTGTGTATTCGTATCAATTTGTGTTTAGAAAAATGAAATTAGGATTAGTTAACAATTTGAATCATCGGTTGAGTTTTAAATTAGGATTTACAGAAATTAAAACTATTGGCTCTGTTTTTCTTTTTGTGTGTTCGTATTCAATTGTGATTAGTAAAGTGAAAGTAGGATAAGTCAACCATTCGATGCATTGACTGAGTTTCGGTTTGTGTGTTCGTATTCAGTTGTGTTTAGGAAAGAAATTAGGATTAATCAATTATTAGATTCACTGATCGAATTACAATATGAGGTTTTATAAAGTTCGTGACTCTGTTTTATATTTTATAAGTTCGTATTCAGTTGTTATGAACGATGCTGCATCTTGTTACTTCTGCGATTTTAGAGCCAATTTAGTTTGGAATCATGTTGTTATGAACGATGTTGCATCTTGATATGATGAATTTTGGATTAATTAGGTTAATTTTGGTTTTTATTGCGAGTTTTTGGTGAGATTAGGGTTTGAGATCTACGATTTAGGTTATGAGATATGGAGAGGGGAATGTTTATGTATTACTTTGTGATTTGTGCTTGTTGTTTGTGATTAAAAAATGTGAGATGTGTGACCATACTTAATATTGTATGTGATTAATAAAATAAACAAATAGTATGCCAACATCAGTCGCTCACCCTCTCTGACGGCTTCTTTATAATAAGATATGATTAATTCGAGTAGTAATGGCGTGGTATACTGATCGAGGGTGGATGTATGAAAAGACAGATAGTAATGGATTTCTTAGTTCTAAATACTGTGACAATGTCGAATTGTTTTTGGACTTCGCATTTTCTAAAGAAGAAGTGGTTGATACGTGGGTGAATATGCATGGTGAGACCACATGTAACATAAAATGTCCTTGTTATAAATGCCAAAATATAAGTTACAGAGACAGGGCCACTGTACAAAAATACTTGTTTAAGGATGGTTTCATGGTTCGTTATGAAATATGGAGTGAACATGGTGAAAAGTCCAACCATGATGTTGGACAATCTTCTACTACAATGGAGATTAATGATGATTGTTTTGGTCAAAAATTACCGAAGCAATTAAGTGATCAAATTAGTAAAGTGAGGTAGTGTGCTAGAAAGTGTATTGAAAATATGCTTGTTAAATTATTTAGAAAATCAGTATTCAGGATACGGCTCAGGATATAGAGCTGTATCTATGATCAAACAATGAGCAAAAGTAAAGTAAACGACACGAGATGTACGAGGAAAGCCCTTGATCAATCTAGATCGCCGGCATAAAACCTCGGGAGCTGACAATCGCAGCTGCCTTGTTCTTCTATTGCAAATATCAGGATACAGTGCAGGATGTGGTGCGGATCGACTATGTGTTACAATGAAATTTGAATACAAGTGTGGTATTTGCAATGAGCTAGAGAGTGAAAGTATTCGAGAGTGTCAGTGAAAATTGTGTGCCTTAAACTGATCTGCCCCCATCTATTTATAGTAAAGATAATGTAACAAACTATCCTAAACTTCCGGGATCCAGCGAATATTCCCACTCGAACGTTGAGGACCAAGTCTTTCGGGTTCAACGGCTTCCTCATAACAAATACGCCCGAGTCTTGAGGAGAAGAAGTCCTGATGACCGTTAGTAACTTACAGCCATTAACCTGCACGTGTTTAATTCACTCAGACTTAGGATATCGCCCAAGATGTTAGCAATATCCCCGTCCAGTATCCTGGTCACAAATAAACAATTAAAAGCGGGATATTAGTCAGGATATGTATACTCAGAAAATGACCCATAACAATTGTCCCCAAATATATCGGTTGGTATACCAATCCAACGGATATATTTCAAAACCTTTTCTCGTCGATCGAGGCTATTAAAATGAAACGATGGTTGAAATGACAGTGTGCCATTTTCAATGCAACATTTACTCTTTACCCCCCTATATTCAGCCTATATTTAGCCAAATCATTTCTGCTTCTTCTTATCTTTCTTCAAGCGATTTTCAGGTAATCAATTTTCTCTCTATCCTCTATCCTTCTTTCTTGAATTTCTTTCAGTTTGCTCAACACCTTTCATGGCATCACGGACAAGATCCCAATCGGACAGACCGGCCTCAAGCCTCGCAAGTCAAAATTTCATTGTTGATCCAGCAAAGGAGATCTGCTGCTTCAACAACGCCGACATCGCTGCTCTTAAAGATTCCAGCGCCTTCCCCACCGGAACAGTCTTTCGCCCTTTTGATCGGGAAGCCCGATCAGACGCGTTATCCGATGAGTGGGTTTGTTTCTTCGCCTACCCCTTCTCTCTTGGACTCCGGTATCCATTTCCACCCTTTATCTCTCGCTTTTTCGAACACACCGGCCTTAGCTATGCCCAGATTATGCCAATGGTTTGGCGAGTTTTAATAGTGCTGGATCAAATCAAATCTCGTCATTTTCCTGACCTACTTGTTGAGGACCTCCCTATAGCATACTGGTTGAGATCCCACGGCAATCACCGCTTTCTCCTGTTTTCTACCTCCAAGAACCCTCTGGTTCTTAAAGCCACCAAGAACGAGGATCGATGGCGACGAAAATTCTTTTTCGTAAAAAGAGACTCTATTGATAAGGGTTTCGATCTACCGGTTAAATGGTTAACCAAGGGTAGGATTTAGGGTTTTAGGAATATCCCCAATTATATCTTCAAACTGTATCCCGGACTTATATCCTGATGTTTTTATGCAGCGAATTTCAGAGATTTAGTGCCTCCCAGTGCAGAATCCGAATCTAAGATCAAGGAAATCTACCGTCTTCCTGCCAGTGAAAGAACTTTCTCCTTGTCTCTTACAGATTCAAGCCAGAAATCAAGCTCAGAAATGTCTGGTAAGCACATTCTCAGCATATATTAATTACTTTTCAAAAGTATGATGAGTTTAAGAATATCTTCCCTTGTGTAGTACCAGTCGTCAACCTTGAAGGTTTCGAACTTGACGAGTTGGATTGCTACTCCAGCCTCGCACCCATCAAACAGGAATCCAAGCCAAAGTCGTATGCTACACCAAAACCTACCTCTTCAAGGACCATTTCTGCTCCTAAAGCCCCTCCGGCATCTAGGACCCGAGCATCCACTTCTCGGAAAAGGAAGGAGTCGGATTCTCCAACTGTTTCTGAAACATTCTCTCTCGAGAACCGTGGGTTTAATGAAGCCACCTCATTCCTCAAACAGGTAAAATTTCCTTTCAATATCCTGCACAAGTATGTTAGTCCTTATCCTGCTTATTTTTACATCGATACCTGCGTCTTTATCGATAGGATTTGGATCGTCTTATGCACTTGTATGAAGACGCCTGCGGGCTTAACAAGATGTTGGAGATCAAGCTGGAGAAAGCTGAAGCCACCATAGCTGATCAAGGAACCATTGCGGCTGCCAAATCCCAGCATTATGAAGACAAATACAAGGCAATGACTCAGGAACATCAAGCTGCCCTCCACAAAGCCAGTGAGGATGCTCAAGCCAAGCTAGATGCCGCCCTTCTCCAATACCAGCAGAATATGAGTTCATATCGGGATAGCCTCAAAGCATCCGTGGTCGTCTCTCTTCTCTAAGCCAGGATAAGGATGGCTTATGAGGCCATGGATTTGGGTTTTGAATGCCCCTCCTGGAATGTAAAGGCTTGGGAGGAGAAACTACAGGGCCTCGGAGGTCATCCCGTTGCTCATCCTGCAAAACATACTGGTGAAGAGCCTTCTAAGGCAGCAGAGGAAGCGGCCAATGCTGGTGATGATGCCGAGAAGAATCCTGAGGCTGACGCTGGTGCGAATGCTGGGAAGGAGGTTACTGATCAAGAAGGTGCCGCTTCTTAGGCGGCGAAGTGGGCGATGATGGATATACGTGCCAAGGCCGGAGCCCACTTTTTTAAATTTCATGGTTGTGGTTGCGTAAACAATTTACTTTTCCTGTCTTCAAACAATTTATATTTCCTGCATTAGAACAATATGATGACCAAAGGTGGATGGGTCCTAGGTTTTAGGATGAAGCCCTTGGTCATCAATTAGTATAACCTGTTTTGAATGTGGTAACGGTTGTAGGTGGACAGGTCTTGTTTTGAGATAGATCCTCCAACCGTTACATAAGTATGGTAGAAACTAATTGTGCTTTTGGCGGATGGGCCTTGGTTTAAGGTGAAACCAAATGCACAACTTTTGACCTGTTAATAATATAACTATCTTTTGACTTATTTGTTATTGCCTTGTTGCTTAGTGCAACTCTTAGCTTTGTAAAAATGTTGTATTGTTATCTTATGAAAATATCCTGATCAGTATACTCAGCAATATATTACAAAAACTTTTTTATTAGATAGGACTCCCAAATGCTCGTTCAATTTTGTAGAAAGTTTTTGAAAAACAATCTATTTTTCCAAAACCAGTTTTCGATAATACTTAAATGATCAAAGTTCCAAACTAATACTAGTTTCAAACACCTTAATCAAATATCCTGAAAAGGACTTTGAGAATATATCAGGATACTTAACCTTTTATAAAATATAGTGTTACCTGGACGATGTTTATAAAGGAAAGATCATACCCGGAGTAGTATATAACCCTATTACCAAGCCTCAATGTCTTTGCAACTTCTTTAATGAAGATGTCCCCAGTGTGAGGTACTTAGTGCATTAGTTCCGAGCCTTATCCTTTTAACTTTACATCACCACCTTGGTAGGAATGTCCCCTGTGTACAATGTCTTCAAATACTTTAGAAATCTTCTGAATGTCAGTTTCCATTGTATAGGCAATTTTTTACATCCCAAAGGTAAAACCCAAGGATGTACTGGAGATAAATCCCTTGTATCCTGGGGAAAATCCCAAATTTTCATGCGCTACAGGCGGGAGTGTATAAACTCCAAGACTTAGAAAGGTGAAAACCTTTAAACCTTAGAGAGTATGAAAATACCCTTTCGTGAGAGAGGGTGATCAATCCTCATATACCTTTAGGATTCAGGATATAGCCAACATTAACGAAATTGTCAGCCACTTTTACATGGACTGGTCCCGCCACCTTGAACCATCCCTGAATAACTTGCGCTCCAGGCGGGGTGTTTAAACCTAATTCGGAAGAAAGGTGAATACCTTTAAACCTGTGAAGGGATCAGGATCCCTTGTTCGTGAGAGAGGGGGCCAATCCTCTAATCTTCCGAAATATCCTGAGTGAGCATCCCGGAGCTATATCCCGAAGCATATACTGCAAAACATCCTTACACTAAGGTGGGTGTTAGCTTGGCTAACACCCCTCCGATGCTTAAGTCAGTATTGGGTTACAAAGAACAAATCAAACCAAACATATTTAAAAAAGGTAGAATTCATACCATCCTGAGTTAGAAATTAAATTCTAAACTCACTTGAAATAGAGCTTAAGGTGTATAGCATTCCAAGATCTCGGTAGCATATCCCCCTCCATATTCTTGAGTCTGTATGCTCCTTTCCCTGCTTCTGATTCAACTTCGTATGGTCCTTCCCATTTTGGAGCTAACTTGCCATCGGCAGGATTAGTAGTATTCTGAAAAGCCTTTCTTAACACCCAATCTCCAACCTTAAATCTTCTGGTCCTAATATTCTTGTTATATGCCCTGGATATTCTCTGTTGATATGCTGCCATCCTTAGCCTTGCCGCATCTCTCTTCTCATCTATAGTGTCTAAATCCTGACTCAAGGCTTCAGGATTCTGCTCAGGATCACTTAGGGTAGATCTTGCAGTAGGTATTGTCATTTCCGTTGGAATCATTGCTTCTGCTCCAAATACCAAGGAAAATGGGGTTTGGCCTGTTGCATTCTTTACCGTTGTCCTATCAGCCCATAAAACAAGGGGTAATTCTTCTGCCCATCTTCCTTTTTTGGCTCCAAGCTTTTTCTTTAAGTTATTGACAATTATCTTGTTTGAGGATTCTGCTTGTCCATTCGCTTGAGGATGTACTGGAGTAGATGTTATCATTTTGATTCCCCAACTCTTGCAAAAGTCAGTAGTTCTCTTGCTTATAAATTGAGAACCATTGTCACAGATTATCTCGGCTGGTACTCCGAATCTGGTCAGGATATTCCTCTTTATGAAGGATACTACTTCTTGGTCTCTAACTTGAACAAATGCTTCAGCTTCAACCCACTTAGAGAAATAGTCCGTCATTGCTAGCATAAAGACTTTTCCTCCCGGAGCTTTTGGTAGCTTTCCCACTATATCCATACCCCACTTCATAAATGGCCAAGGGGAAACAATAGGATATAATGGTTCAGCAGGTTGATGGAGTATGTTACTATGTCTTTTACATGCGTCACATCTTCGAGCATATTCTGCGGCATCTTTTCTCATTGTTGGCCAATAATATCCTGTACTTAATACTTTTGAGAATAACGACCTGCCCCCAGTATGGTTACCACAATCTCCTTCATGTATATCCTGAAGTACTTCTTTGGCTTCAGGATCCTCCAAGCACCTCAAATACGGTCCTGCAAGAGATTTCTTGTATAAAATATTATTTATAATAGTGAATCGTGATACCTTCATCCTAAATGCCTTAGGATTTTCATTTCCAGGGACGTGTCCTTCTTTGAGATATCTCATGATTGGAGCCGTCTAGGATTTAGGATCCTCTTCAGGATGTTCTGCTCCAGGATCCTGAATACCCGCTACTTCTTTATCCTGAGGATTCGTTGCAGGATACAAGACATGTAATATTGGTATTTGGGTCCCTTCAGGTATCCTGATCGATGATCCCAAATTTGCTAAGGCATCCACTTCAGCATTATCCTCCCTTGGTACCTGTTCAAGTATAAAAACATCGAAATATCCTGCTAATTTTTTGAGAATATCGAGATATTCGATTAATTTCTCACCCTTAACTGCATAGGATCCATTAAAATGGTTAGTAATTAACAAAGAGTCAACATATACTTGCAAATTTTTGATACTCATGCTCTTAGCCAACTCTAATCCTGCAATTAAAGCCTCATACTCTGCTTCATTATTAGTAGCAGGAAATTCACACCTAATAGCCTGGGGTAATATGTCCCCCTGTGGCGATTTTAGTAGTATTCCTAATCCTACTCCTCTTACATTAGATGCACCATCAGTATATAATGTCCAGGATCCTGAGGATTCTCCTAACTGTTGAACTTCTAGGTCTACCTCGTCCTGAATGTCACTACTAAAATCAGCCACAAAGTCAGCTAAAGCCTGAGACTTTATGGCATTTCTAGGTTCATATACTAAATCATAAGCACTCAGCTTTACCGACCACTTAGCCATTCTGCCTGACATTTCTGGTTTCCTAAGTACATTTTTAACAGGATAATTTGTTTTAACATGAATCCTATGTGTCTCAAAGTAATGTCTAAGTTTCGTTGATGCCATGACTAGAGCTAATATTATTTTTTCTAAATGAGAATACCTAGTTTCAGCATCTAACAAACTTTTACTAACATAATAAACAGGATATTGCTGACCTTCATGGTCTTTTATAAGACCGGCACTTACAGCATTCCCTGATACAACAAGGTATAGGGATAGTGGTTCACCATTTTTACGCTTCATCAATAGAGGTGCGGTTGAGAGATATCGCTTCAAATCCTGTAGGGCCGCTTCATGCTTCTCACCCCATTCGAATCTTTTGTTCTTCTTCAGGATATCATAAAAATCTTTGCATTTCTCTGAGGATCTCGAGATAAACCTGTTTAATGTTGCCACTCGCCCTGTTAATTGTTGAACATCCTTCATATTTGAGGGCGATTTAATATCCAAGATGGCTTTAATCTGCTCCGGGCTCGCTTCTATTCCTCTTTTGGTCACCATATATCCTAGAAATTTTCCTGCCCCCACTCCAAAATGGCACTTGGCAGGATTCAGCTTCATGTTATACTGATCCAGGATATCAAACGCTCCTTTAATATCCTAGAGGTGATTCTGAGCTTTCTTTGATTTTACCACCATGTCGTCGATGTACACCTCCATGGTGTCCCCCAGTTTGTCTTTGAACATCATGTTTACCAATCTTTGGTATGTTGCACCTGCATTTTACAAACCAAAAGGCATAGCTGTATAACAATAAATACCTGTTGGTGTCATGAAGGCAGTATCCTCCTGGTCAGAAGGCTCCATTTGGATCTGTTGAAATCCTGAGGATGCGTCCATGAAGGTCAGCATTTCATGCCCGGCAGTGGCATCTACCATTGCATCAATGTGGGGAAGAGGAAATGGGTCTTTAGGACAAGCTTTGTTCAAGTCTGTGTAGTCTACACAAACTCTCCATTTCCCATTTTTCTTCTGTACCACAACCACGTTTGCTAGCCACCTTGGGAACTTAACCTCTCTGATCATCCTGGACTTCAATAATCTCTCAACTTCCTCTTGGATAATCGTATTTCGCTCAGGAGCAAACTTCCTTCTTTTTTGCTGAACAGGCTTGAATGATTTATCAATTCCAAGCTTGTGAGTGATAATGTCTTTGGATATGCCTGTCATATCCTCATGCTTCCATGCAAATGTCGACATCCTGCATTTCAAAAAGTTAATTAATTGTTCTTCAATATCCTGAGGGATATTGGTTCCTACGAGCACCGAAATATCGGGATTATCCTGGTCCAGGATAATCTTCTTCACATCCTGCTCTGGATCCTCCACAATATCCTGGGCCCGCGTCTTTAATTGCTATGCTGCACTAGGTTTGGTTGAGGATTTCATCGAGGATGAGTAGCATTCTTTCGCCTCCTGCTGATCACTATCAACTTTGACAACTCCCCAAGGGGTAGGGATCTTGATGCATTGGTGATATGTTGATGGCACAGCCTTCATATCATGAATCCACGGTCTACCCAGTATGATGTTATAGCAGGATAGAGAATCCATCGCATAGAAACGTTGTATCGAGTTGACTCCTTCAACGTATACTGGTAACTTTATCTCTCCCACTGTGTTTCTAGCCTCTCCACTGAAGCCAACAAGCACGGTAGACTTTGAAGTGATATCCATTGGAGATACATTCATTCTCTTTAGAGTCTCCAGTTGGATTATGTTAACGGAGCTGCCGTTATCAACCAATATCCTGCGTACAAAATGGTTAGCCACATATAACGTTATTACCAGAGCATCATGGTGAGGATCCTGGACAGTATCCCTGTCATCAGCATCAAAAGTGATCACTTTGTCAGTTGTGAGGGTAGTCATCCTGATAGGTCTGTCTCCCCTTTCGGCCTTAGCTTCCTTTGCATGTCTCTTTGCCGCCGAATACGAAGTCCCACAAATGTCGGATCCTCCCGAAATGAAGTTGATTATCTTGGCATCCACGGGAGGTGATGCTGCTCGCTCAGGATCCTTCTCAGTATCCTGGCCCTTATTCTTCTTTCTTCCTAAGAGATCTTTCAGATATCCCTTGCTTAGAAGATAGCTTATTTCTTTCCTTAGAGCAATGCAATCCTCAGTCATATGTCCGAAATCTTCGTGGAAAGCACACCATTTTGACTTATCTTTCCAGTCAGCTTTCTGTTGACTCTTTCGAGGCCACCTAGCCTTGTCTCCTAGACCCTGCATGGCATACATCAATTCAGGAATGTTAACAGAAAAGCAATATTCAGACAACTCAGTATATTCTTCAGGATCCTCATCTTCGACAGCATTCACTCTTTTATTTTCATTTCTACCATATGGCTTAGGCCGATATGGCTTGAATGAGGATTCAGACTTCCTGTTGGTCGACTCATAGGTGTTGGACGAGTTCATTCTCTCTTGCATCTTCCTGTCATCTTCCAGACGGATATATCTCAAAGCCCTGTTACGAGCTTCGTCGAGATTCCTGCAGGGATTCACTACAAGATCCTGATAAAACTGAGAATCCTTTTGTAATCCCATCTTAAAAGCTTGCACAGCTGTTGCAACATCAAGATGTGGGATGTCCAAGGATTCTCGACTGAATTTGTTCACATAATCCCTCAAGGATTCCTGAGGCCCTTGAGTTATCCTGTAAAGATCACTGGTTAGTTTCTCAAAACTCCGACTACAAGAAAATTGACTGTTAAATAAATTAACCAAATGAGCAAACGAAGTAATTGAGTGAGGAGGAACGTTTAACAGCCATTTTAAGGCTGATCCTGTTAGAGTAGAACCAAATCCCTTGGACAAACATGCTTCCTTGAGCTCCGGAGGGATAGGGTTAATCTCCATTATTTCCCTATACTGAGCAATATGCTCCTCAGGATCCGTAGTTCCGTCGTAAAGCTTCATGTTGGGGGTTTGAAATCTCTTTGGGATCTCAGCATCACAGATAGGATATGCAAAATGAGATATCTTGTGGCTGTCTTGGGACACTTCCGGGATCGGCTGGACCACCCCAGGTACACTAGATATCATGTCCTTCAACTTCTGAAGTTCCCTAGTAAGTGCTGATGTTACACCTGTATCCTGCAAAGATCCACTATTGTTAGTAGCATGAGTATTATTATTATTTGACACGTTACCCGTTGGAGGATTTTGCCCATATCCTGAAGCATATCCTGAGCTCCTCATGGTTGACATCCTGACCGAGGAGGGTATTTCAGGAGTATGATTCTGAGGAAGGCTGGGCACAATATTCCCCCTATTATCCTCAGTATACACAGCTGAACTGAAGTTCAAAATTCTGGGATGTAATGGAGTGACAATATCCTCAGCAGATCTGCTCGAGCCAGACTTCAGGAGTTGTATTTCCCTTAAAAGCATTTGGTTTGTTTCCTGTTGCTGCCTCATTTGTTCCTGCACACTTCCAAATAAGGTTAAAATTTCATCGTTAGAAGCTAAAACAGGAGCAGATTCCTGAACACTGTGGGTAGGGATAATATCTTGAGGTCGTGAAGAGGCTGGCATCCTTGGAGGAGGTGGTGGAAGCACCGAACCGGTAGTAGCAGAAGTCATAGCAGACACAGTGGAGGAGCTCATGTTTGATCTTGAGGCCATTATGGACAATGTGGCAAAAAGTTTTGAAAGCCGATTAGCGATTTCACAAAATTTTTTAGTAAAGAGAGCACCACTTGCCCCACGGTGGGCGCCAAATTGTTTTGGTCAAAAATTACCGAAGCAATTAAGTGATCAAATTAGTAAAGTGAGGTAGTGTGCTAGAAAGTGTATTGAAAATATGCTTGTTAAATTATTTAGAAAATCAGTATTCAGGATACGGCTCAGGATATAGAGCTGTATCTATGATCAAACAATGAGCAAAAGTAAAGTAAACGACACGAGATGTACGAGGAAAGCCCTTGATCAATCTAGATCGCCGGCATAAAACCTCGGGAGCTGACAATCGCAGCTGCCTTGTTCTTCTATTGCTTTAAATATCAGGATACAGTGCAGGATGTGGTGCGGATCGACTATGTGTTACAATGAAATTTGAATACAAGTGTGGTGTTTGCAATGAGCTAGAGAGTGAAAGTGTTCGAGAGTGTCAGTGAAAATTGTGTGCCTTAAACTGATCCGCCCCCATCTATTTATAGTAAAGATAATGTAACAAACTATCCTAAACTTCCGGGATCCAGCGAATATTCCCACTCGAACGTTGAGGACCGAGTCTTTCGGATTCAACGGCTTCCTCATAACAAATACGCCCGAGTTTTGAGGAGAAGAAGTCCTGATGACCGTTAGTAACTTACAGCCATTAACCTGCACGTGTTTAATTCACTCAGACTTAGGATATCGCCCAAGATGTTAGCAATATCCCCGTCCAGTATCCTGGTCACAAATAAACAATTAAAAGCGGGATATTAGTCAGGATATGTATACTCAGAAAATGACCCATAACAATGATGATGATGATGATGATGGTTGCAAACATATGGTGTTAGATACTTGTGTTCATGCGATTATACTTCAAGTACATTGGAAGGACGTGTACCGAATCCAGAAGCAAAAAGATTCTAAGACATGTTAGAAGCTGCTGATGAACCTTTGTGGGAGGGCGAAAAGGCTACAAGTTTTTCAAAGTTACAAGCTGCTACGAGTTTTTGACGTGGAAATTGTTTTGGTAAAAAATTACCGAAGAAATTAAGTGATCAAATTAGTTATGTGAGGTAGTGTGCTAAAAAAAGTGTTGAAAATATGCTGATTAAGTTGATTGTAAAAACAGTTTTCAGGATACGGCTCAGGATATTGAGTTGTATCTATGATCAAACTATGAACAAAAAAGTAAAGGGGTGACACGAGATATACGAGGAAAGCCCTTGATCAATCTAGATCGCCGGCACAAAACCTCGGGAGCTGACAATCGCAGCTGCCTTGTTCTTCTTATTGCTTTAAACGTCAGGATATATAGTGCAGGATATTGATCAGATCGCTAAGTGTTACAATGCTTTTTGTGAAAGTGAAAGTTGCGAGAGAATAAGTGTGAGAGAGTAGTGAGTGTAGTTGTGATGTCCTATTCGATCTGATTTATCCACCTATTTATAGCTAATAAACGAAAACAAAATCTCCTATAAGTTTGGGATGCCTTCGAATATTCCCTATTAGCCGTTGGAGACCAGGTAAAGCGGGTTCAACGTCTTCCTTTGAACGACTTGGACCGAGTCTTCCGGGGAAAGAGTCTTCTCGAACGTTACCAGCTTGGACTCGCACTCCTGCACATAATCCGTTAGTAATCCTCAGGATACCATTCAGGATGTTACCAATATCCTGAATCAGCATCCCAGATATGAACATATATCAGATAAGCAAGATATAATTTAAGATATTATCCAGGATATGAGCTCAGAATTTCACCCATAACAATTGTCCCCAAAAAATGTTACCGTTTAGTATCCTGGCACTAACGATTATATTTTTTACGAATAACGAGGCAATTAAGAGATTGGACTCATGATGTGATCGTTTGTAACCGTGCAGCCTACATTTACTCATTGATCCCCTATATCTTCTCATGCTTATCCCATTTAACATTTACCGAAGAGAAAAAGGTAAATACTTCTCTCTCTCTATTCCATCTTCTTCTCACATTCTGTTCAATATTCCGGCGAGAATATGACAAGGTAAACAAGTTCAAGCTCCGGTGACTCCGTCCCCACATTTATCCAGCGGAATCTTCTCCAAGAACCGAAGAAGGAAATATGCACCTTTGATAGTGCACACTTGTCAGCTCTCAAATCATCCGGCATCTTCCCGGAAGGGACGGTGTTCCGGCCGTTTGACCGGGAAATCCGGTCGGACATGGTTTCCGACGAGTGGTTGTGCTTCAATGCTTTCCCCTTCACCCTAGGGTTGCAATTTCCTTTTCCCGATTTCATCACTGATTTCTTTAATGTTACCTAAATCTGCTTCAGCCAGACAATGCCGATGCTCTGGCGAGTCTTGTATGTTCTTGATCAGATCAAGAAAAATCATATCCCTGACCTTTTTGTTCATGACCTCCCCCTAGCATATCGGCTTAGATGCCATGGTTCCTGTAGATTTTTATTCTATTCTACCTCCGGCGATCCACTGATACTTCGTGCCACCAGGAACGAGGAGAAATGACAATCCAAGTTCTTCTTTGTAAAAAGAGACTCCATCCCTGGTGGAACGGAATATCCGATGAAGTGGTTGAAAAAGGGTAGGATTTAGGGTTAAGGATGATCATGTCTTGTATCCTGCTTTATATCTTTGAGCTAACCATTTTTCCTTTATTGTCTTGTACACAGCTGATTTTAGGAAGCTCGCACCTCCCCTAGCTGATTCACAGAAGAGAATTGACGCTATCAGACTCCTCCCAGAGGCTGAAAGAAGTTTTAACCCGTCTCCACCATCTCCAAGCCCTTTTTCCAGTGCAAACATGTCTGGTAAGGATCCTGCACAATATCCTGCATACATGTTCTTATTTGATATGTTTAGGAAAGAATTTTACTCCCTATATGCAGACTCCAGCAATGTTCCAATCCTCCTGGACCTTGATGAGCTTGATAGCTATCCTACTCCAGTCAACGTCAAGAAAGAAACTCCTGCTGCTACCAGCTCCAAGCCGCTCCCGGCTCCTAAGGGCAACCCGAGGACTCTGCTTCCATCGTAAAAAAAGAGGAAGGGCTCTGAAGTTAGTGCCCCAGGCTCCGAAAGGTTCTCTTATGATGAGCTCAGCTTCACTGATTCCTTGGAACCGATGACATCCTTCCTTAACAAGGTAATATCCCGGCATTATATCCTGCACATATATCCTGATAGAATATCCTGACAGGATATCCAGGTTAGTAAATATTGACTTATACCTGAATTTTGACTTACAGGGCCTCCAGCATCTGCTCCACCTTTACAGCGATGCCTGTGGTACTGCTGCACTCCACGAGGCCAGGATTAAACAGCTTGAAACTACCGTTGCCGACCAAGGTGCCATTGCTGAAGCGAAGACTCGGCATTGCGAGGACAAGCTGAAGAAGGTCACCTAGGATGCTGAGATTAAGCTGGCTACCATCCAAATGGAGCATGAACAAACCATGGTCTCCTTCTGGGAAGGGATCAAAAACTCAGCCGTCATCTCTCTGCTGCAAGCTCGTATCAAGATGGCTTATGAGGCCAAGCAGATAGGACTTGAGTGCCCAGCCTGGCCGGTTGAATCCTGGGTGGCAAAGCTGAAGGAGCTTGGAGGCAAGGCTGTGCCACATCCTGCTGAGGCTGGTGAATCCTCCAAGTCAGCAGAGGTGGTGGACAAAGCTGAAGAGAAGAAGGATGCCGGTGCGGATGCTGGTGAGGATGCTGCTCAGGATGCTGAGGCTGAGAAGGTGGAGAAGGCTGGTGGAGATGCCGCTGTGTGAGGGCATTCAAGTGGGAGATGATGGATGTATGTGCCTAGGCTGGAGCCCACTTTTTTAAATTTGATCGTTTGTTTGTAACCCCAAAACAATTTACTTTTCCTGCATTTTACTTTTCTACACTTGAACAATATGATGGCCATAGGTGGAGGGATCCTGAGTTTCAGGACGAAGCCCTTGGTCATCACCGTTAGTATGTTTTGCTTTTGAACAATATAACAGTTGGAGGTGGATGGGTCTCGGTTTGAGACAAAACCTTCAACTGTTAAGTAAATATGGTAAGGAACTATTCGTGCTCTTGGTGGATGGACCTCGGTTTGAGGTGAAACTAAGAGCACATCTTTTGGTATGTTAATAATATAACCTTCTTTTGGCTTTATTTCTGTTGTTATACCTTTACTACATAAATTTTACTTGTGAAAACAATTTTGATTGAACATTCTTGGGAACACATTGTAACTGTATCCTGAAAGATATCCTGCTCAGGATACTGACACACAATCTGTAAAATTCAAGTTATCCAAATAAAAGGAGAGATCATACCAGGGATTCTTAAAGAGTCAATTCCAATCTTCAATTATAGAAATGTCCCCAGTGCACACTTATAAGTTCGAATCCATCCTTTAAATTGTATGATGTATGTCCCCGGTGTTTAACATAAGAATGTAAACATAGTTATACTTGGACTTTACTGAACAAATTCTGAATATCCTGGGATAAACCCTTAATATCCTGGGGATAAACCCTAATATCCTGGGGATAAACCGTGATATCCTGGGGATAAACCCTGATTTTCTGGCGCTACAGGCGAGAGTGTACAAACTCCAGGACTTAGAAAGGTGAAAACCTTTAAACCTTAGAGAGTATGAAAATACCCTTTCGTGAGAGAGGATGATCAATCCTCATATACCTTTAGTATCCAGGATATAGCCAATAGTAACGAAATTGTCAGCCACTTTTACATGAACTGGTCCCGCTACCTTGAACTATCCCTAGATAACTTGCGCTCCAGGTGGGGTGTTTAAACCCAATTCGTAAGAAATGTGAATACCTTTAAACCTTTGAAGGGATTAGAATCCCTTATACGTGAGAGAGGGGGCCAATCCTCTAGTCTTTCGAGTTATCCTACGTGTATATCCTGGAGTATATCCTGCAAAACAATCTTATACTAAGGTGGGTGTTAGCTTGGCTAACACCCCTCCGATGCTTAAGTCAGTATTGGGTTTGAAAGAATAAATAAACTCAAATATATTGAAAAGAGATAGAATTCATACCATCCTGAGTTAGAAATTAAATTCTAAACTCACTTGAAATAGAGCTTTAGATGTATAGCATTCCAAGATCTTGGTAGCATATCCCATTCCATATTCTTGAGTTGATATGCTCATTTCCCTGCTTCTCATTCAATCTCATAGGGTCCTTCCCATTTTGGAGCCAATTTTCCATCGGCAGGATTAGTAGTATTCTGAAAAGCTTTTCTTAACACCCAATCCCCAACTTGAAACCTCCTTATCCTGAGCTTTGAAGGGATCCACAGCAGGATACGGAATATGAAGTATCAGTATTTGGGTTCCCTCTGGTATCCTGACTGATGATCCTAAGTTTGCCAAGGCATCCGCTTCAGCATTATCTTCTCTTGGTACCTGTTCAAGTGTAAAAACATCGAAATATCCTGCTAATTTTTTGAGAATATCGAGGTACTCGACTAACTTCTCACCTTTAACTGCATAGGATCCATTAAAATGATTAGTGATTAACAAGGAGTCAACATATACTTGCAAATTCTTGATATTCATATTCTTAGCCAACTCTAATCCTGCAATTAAAGCCTCATATTCTGCTTCATTATTAGTAGCAGGAAATTCAAACCTAATAGCCTGGGGTAATATGTCCCCCTATGGCGATTTGAGTAGTATTCCCAATCCTATTCCTCTAACATTAGATGCTCCATCAGTATATAATGTCCAGGATCCTGAGGATTCTCCTAACTGCTGGACTTCTAGGTCTACTTCATCCTGAATGTCACTACTGAAATCAGCCACAAAGTCAGCTAGAGCCTGTGATTTTATGGCATTTCTAGGTTCGTACACTAAGTCATAAGCACTTAATTTCACTGACCACTTAGCCATCCTGCCTGACATCTCAGGTTTCCTAAGCACATTTTTAACAGGATAATTGGTTTTAACATGTATCCTATGTGTTTCAAAATAATGTCTAAGCTTTGCCGATGCCATAACTAGGGCTAATATCAACTTTTCTAAATGAGAATATCTAGTCTCAGCATCTAGTAAACTTTTACTAACATAATAGACAGGATACTGCTGACCTTTATGATCCTTTATAAGGAAGGCACTTACAGCATTCCCCGATACTGCGAGATATAGGGACAGTGGTTCACCATTCTTAGGCTTCATCAATAGAGGTGCAGTTGAAAGATACTGCTTCAAATCCTGCAGGGCTGCTTCGTGCTTCTCTCCCCATTCGAATTTCTTGTTTTTCTTCAGGATATTGTAAAATTCCTTGCATTTCTCGGAGGATCTTGAGATAAATCTGTTTAATGCTGCTACTCGCCCTGTTAATCGTTGAACATCCTTCATATTTGAAGGTGATTTGATATCCAAGATAGCTTTAATCTGCTTCGGGCTCGCCTCTATTCCTCTTTTGGTCACCATATACCCTAGAAATTTTCCTGCCCCCACTCCGAAATGGCACTTAGCAGGATTTAGTTTCATGTTATACTGATCCAAGATATCAAATGCTCCCTTAATATCCTGGAGGTGATCCTCAGCCTTTTTACATTTTACCACCATATCGTCGATGTATACCTCCATGGTGTCCCCCAGCTTGTCTTTAAACATCATGTTTACTAATCTCTGGTATGTTGCACCTGCATTTTTCAAACCAAAAGGCATAGCAGTATAACAATAAATACCTGTTGGTGTCATGAAGGCAGTATCCTCTTGGTCCGAAGGTTCCATTTGAATCTGCTGAAATCCTGAGGATGCATCCATGAAGGTCAACATCTCATGGCCGGCAGTAGCGTCCACCATTGCATCAATATGAGGAAGAGGAAATGGGTCTTTGGGACAAGCCTTGTTCAAGTCTGTGTAATCTACACAGACTCTCCATTTCCCATTTTTCTTCTGCACCACGACTACATTTGCTAGCCATCTTGGAAACTTGACTTCTCTGATCATCTTAGATTTCAATAGCCTCTCTACTTCTTCCTGAATGATCATATTTCGTTCCAGAGCAAACTTCCTCCTCTTCTGTTGGATAGGTTTGAATGATTTGTCGATACCAAGCTTATGTGTTATAATATCCTTGGAAATGCCTGTCATATCCTCGTGCTTCCACGCGAATGTCGACATCCTGCACTTCAAAAAGTTAGTCAACTGTTCTTCAATATCCTGAGGGATATTGGTTCCTACGAGCACCGAGATATCTGGATTATCCTGATCCAGGATAATTTTCTTTACATCCTGCTCCGAAGCCTCCAGGATATCCTGGGCCCGCATCTTTAATTGCTATGCTGCATTGGGCTTGGTTGAGGATTTCATTGAACATGAGTAACATTCCTTCGCCTCCTGCTGATCACTGTCAACCTTGACAACCCCCCAAGGGGTAGGGATCTTGATGCATTGATGATAAGTTGATGGCACGACTTTCATATCATGGATCCAAGGCCTACCCAATATTATGTTATAGCAGGATAGGGAATCCATCACACTGAAACGTTGTATTGAGTTAACCCCTTCAACATATACTGGTAGCTTTATCTCCCCTACTGTGTTTCTAGCCTCTCCACTGATCCCAACAAGCACGGTGGATTTCGAAGTGATATCCACTGAAGATACATTCATTCTTTTCAAAGTCTCTAGTTGGATTATGTTGACGGAGCGACCATTATCTACCAATATCATGCGTACAAAATGATTAGCCACTTATAATGTTATTACCAGAGCATCATGGTGAGGATCCTGGACAGTATCCCTGTCATCACTGTCAAATGTGATCACTTTATCAGTTGTGTGGGTAGTCATCCTGGCTGGTTTATCTCCCCTTTCGGCCTTAGCTTCCTTTGCGTGTCTCTTGGCCGCAGAATACGAAGTCCCACAAATTTCGGATCCTCCTGAAATAAAGTTGATTATCTTGGCATCCGCAGGAGGTGATGCTGCTCGTTCAGGATCCTTCTCAGTATCCTGACCCTTATTCTTCTTTCTTCCTAGGAGATCCTTCAGATATCCCTTGCTTAGAAGATAACTTATTTCTTTTCTTAGAGCAATGCAATCCTCAGTTACATGTCCGAAATCTTCATGGAAGGCACACCATTTGGACTTATCCTTCCAATCACCTTTTTGTTGATTCTTTCGAGGCCACCTAGCTTTGTCTCCTAAACCCTGCATAGCATACATTAATTCAGGTATGTTAACAGAAAAAACAATATTCAAATAATTCAGGATATTCTTCAGGATCCTCGTCTTCAACAGCATTCACTCTCTTATTGTCATTTATGCCATACAGCTTGGAGCGATATGGTTTAAATGAGGATTCTGGCTTCCTATTGGTTGACTCATAAGTGGTGGACGAGTTCATCCTCTCTTGCATCTTCTTGTCATCCTCCAGTCGAATATATCTTAGTGCCCTGTTTCGAGCTTCATCCAAGTTCCTGCATGGGTTCATTACAAGATCTTGGTAAAATTGAGAGTCTTTTTGCAGCCCCATCTTGAAAGCTTGCACAGCTGTTGCAACATCAAGATGTGGAATGTCTAAGGATTCTCAGCTAAACTTGTTCACATAATCTCTTAAGGACTCCTGAGGCCCTTGAGTTATCCTGTAGAGATCACTTGTTAGTTTTTCAAAACTTCGACTACAAGAAAATTGACTATTAAATAAATTCACTAGGTGAGCAAATGATGTAATCGAATGAGGAGGAACATTTAAGAGCCATTTTAAGGCTCTGGGCAGTAAAGGAGTGACATTATCCTCAACGGGTCTGCTTGAACCAGATTTCAAGAGTTGTATTTCTCTCATCAGCATTTGGTTTGTTTCTTGTTGCTGCCTCATTTGTTCCTGTACACTACCAAATAAGGTTAGAATTTCATCATTAGAAGCCAAAACAGGAGCAGATCCCTGAGTGCTCCGGGTAGGGATCATATCCCGAGCCACATGGCTTTCGGCTCCTTGCGAAGAGGCTGGCATTCTCAGAGGAGGTGGTGGAAGCATGGAACCAACTATTGCAGAGGTTGTAGCAGATATGGTGGAGGAGCTCATGTTTGATCTTGAGGCCATTGTAAATAATGTAGCAAAAAGTTTTGAGAATAAGAAACCAAGTAACGATTTCGCAAAAGTTTTTAGTAATAATAGCACAACTTGCCCCATGGTGGGCGCCAAATTGTTTTGGTCAAAAATTACCGAAGCAATTAAGTGATCAAATTAGTTATGTGAGGTGGTGTGCTAAGAAAAAGTGTTGAAAATATGATGATTAAGTTGATTGTAAAAACAGTTTTCAGGATACGGCTCAAGATATTGAGCTGTATCTATGATCAAACTATGAGCAAAAAAGTAAAGGGGTGACACGAGATATACGAAGAAAGCCCTTGATCAATCTAGATCGCCGGCACAAAACCTCGGGAGCTGACAATCGCAGCTGCCTTGTTCTTCTTATTGCTTTAAACGTCAGGATACAGTGCAGGATATTGATCAGATCGCTAAGTGTTACAATGCTTTTTGTGAAAGTGAAAGTTGCGAGAGAATAAGTGTGAGAGAGTAGTGAGTGTAGTTGTGATGTCCTATTCGATCTGATTTATCCACCTATTTATAGCTAATAAACGAAAACAAAATCTCCTATAAGTATGGGATGCCTTCGAATATTCCCTATTAGCCGTTGGAGACCAGGTAAAGCGGGTTCAACTTCTTCCTTTGAACGACTTGGACCGAGTCTTCCGGGGAAAGAGTCTTCTCGAACGTTACCAGCTTGGACTCGCAATCCTGCACATAATCCGTTAGTAATCCTCAGGATACTATTCAGGATGTTACCAATATCCTGAATCAGCATCCCGGGTATGAACATATATCAGATAAGCAAGATATAATTTAAGATATTATCCAGGATATGAGATCAGAATTTCACCCATAACAGAAATCACTTTTCAATGTCTCAACTACAGCTTACAATTTTAACATTTCCATGATTAATGCATTGTTGCCCGAAAATAATAAACTTCCAAAAAACTTTTATGATACGAAGAAGAGTTTAACTCATATGGTTGATGTTAAACCTTCGGCTATAGGATGTGTTGATGACCCCTTTATCTTAGCCTCGCAAGCACAACAAGTGTATTATACTTCTTATCCTTCAAAATCAAAGGAACTAAAAGGCTGGTTAGCCGTTGTAAAGACTACCCCAAGGGGAGTTTACGAACTCGACCAAGATGTTAGTGAAATAGAGGATGAAGATGTGGATATGGAGCCTTTCTTTCAAGAGAATGAAAGAATAAAATGCACGGTAATGGATGATCTTCTCCCTATTTCTCTTGTACATGAGGATGGAAGGTTGGAAGAAGTGGAGGATACGGATGGCGATAATGATGAAAAAGTTGAGTTTGAAGCCACAACTTTAGCTGAAGAGGATTTCCACATCTTGCTTAATTTTGACGATGAAGAGTTAGAGTGACTTATCTTATTGGCTTAATTTTTGTTGCTTATATATACAAACTTTTTAGACTGAGATAATTGGGTGTGAACCGCACACTCAGAGATGCGGAAACAAACACATCTCAGAAAATGAAGTAGGCCGTTTGATAAAGATCTTGATTGTAGCAGTTCGGTAGTTGAGAACGTTGATCTAGAGGACGTTGATTTGGAGGGCGTTGAATTAGAAGGGAATGTACAAGAAAAAAAATCAGCTAGGTTGACGATATGGCTCATGAGACTTGGGTAAGTTTCTTCACTTGAAGTAGGTTTTCATCACTTTTAATAGAATTAATGGATTTGAAGTTTTTAACTTTGTGGGATGTTTGAGCCTGGCATCCCTTTTTGTTATTCACATATATTTATTCACGATTCATGTTAAATAGGATGATAAAAACATATTATAAGATGTCACAATGCAAATAATGTGTTTAGTTGATGGGTATTGATCTGGGAATTTGAATAGGCTTAGGCTTCGGTGAAATTTTAGATTTTATTGGTTTATTATCTGGGCTTGACCCAAACATGAAACTAGAAAAATATGGAACTGAAAACAAGACCCAACAGGAACTAATCTGGTCACAACTCACATCATAACTTATATTATGTTTGTATTGAGTTTTTTAATATCACCATTTTAACCAAACACATTATTTGCATTGTGACATCTTATAATATGTTTTTATCATCCTATTTAACATGAATCGTGAATAAATATATGTGAATAGACAAGCCAATTTAATCGATTTTTGTGAGACATCATAAAGGAACCAACCTAAGGGACAAATATTTATCCATATTTGCTTCATTTTAGTACATCCTGAATATGATCCGTTTATAGGTTAACCCAAACAACTTGTTCATAATCTGTTTACTAAACTTGATTATTTTTTTGATTGGGTTCGTATCGTGCGAGAAACTGTCACCTCTAATAAATCATAATACTGAAACTGTAACGCATTTTGTTAGATACTTTCACAAATTTTTTACAGATAACAATCAATCCTATATTTATTCACGATTCATGTTAAATAGGTTGATGGGTATTGATCTTGTTGTTGTTTTCTTATTATTTGTTACTGGTTTTGTAGGTAAAATATGAGGGATATCTTTTGGAGAAGTATGGGGAGGAAAGTAGCCAACATCGAGAAAGAATTGTGGTACCAAGCTTCCGGGGGAAAGAAGAGAGGCAAAGTATATGGGTTAAGCAATGTTAAGAATGATTTTAACGTTCAGCATCACAACAAACAAGACCAAGAGGTATGTTTATTTTTTTAAGTTGTTTGGTTCAAGGATATGTTGATTTTAAATTGATCCAATATTTTGTGCAAACATGTTTAAACTCAAATATTGACATCATGTTTTGATGCAATCACTTCTGAGTCAATAATAGTCAATACTATGTTAACTTTTGTATGGATATTATTGAAGAT
The DNA here is from genome assembly GCA_030545235.1 of Helianthus tuberosus. Lineage (NCBI taxonomy): Eukaryota > Viridiplantae > Streptophyta > Magnoliopsida > Asterales > Asteraceae > Helianthus > Helianthus tuberosus. Next base: position 33,216,816 of record CM060400.1, read on the forward strand.
AGGCGATTTGACCTTAGAAATCAAACTGACTTTTTTTTCTTTATTCTATAATTGTATAAGCAGCTAATTAGTTTCATAAATTGTGATTATGCTGGTCATTAATATTTCACTTTGCATTGGTTTTATTAGATCGAAAGGTTAAACGTGATTATCCAAGATATAATGAAAGAAAAAGAAAGGTTGAACGATATTATTACGGGATTGGTGGTGTAAAAGAGAAAGATAAGGCGGAGAAAGAGGCTATGAATGAAAGAATGGCAAACATTGAAGCGATGCTAAAAGCTAGGTTTCAAAAGCATAATCATTGACTTAGGTTTCAAATCGTATAAACACTTTGTTTTGAATATGTATTTTGTTATGATAACTTTGGTATTTGATGTTTTAAGTGGTATGTTTTATATAATTGTGGAAATTTGATAATATGTAAATTATAAAATTGATATTATATGCAGGTTAAAATAGAAAATGGCTCTAACTAATAAAAATTGCGACCGCAAAAACGGTCGCAATTTTTCAAAAGGCAAGCTGTTGCAAAACGGTCGCAATTTGTAAAAGGCATGCGGTCGGAAAACGATCGCAGTTTGTAAAAGGCATGCGGTCGGAATATGGTCGCATCAAGACCGTCGCAACCAAAGTCCCACAAAACCAAGAGCAGTCGCAATATTTGTGACCATTATTAAAGTCGCAAAGCCCGGGTCGCAAAAGATAGCAGCAGTCGCAAGTTAGTCGGAGTAGAGCAATTGCGACGGGTGTTTTTCCGATCACAGTTCCGGTCGGAAAACGATCGCAACAGGGCAATTGCAACTGGTTTGCGACCAAAATTACGGCCAGCAAAACCAAGTTTTCTAGTGGTGGTTTTAATTGATAAACAATGGCAAAAAAAAAAAACAATACACTCAAATCACATTAAAATAACTGACCCCAAACGCGGGGAATCAATCTAGTTATATCAATTTAACTTAATTTTACACATTCATATCACAATATCAGTGTTTGATATCAATCTCACTACTAGAAAAGTGTAAAATTTCCAAATGAAATTTGCTACGAAAGTATTTGTGTCGTAAATTCCTACAACTTGCGAAAAATTTTCGTCGCAAAATATTAAACCCATAATTTAGCACCACAATAGCGACAACATGAAAATCATCGCAAATGGATGTTTGCTACGCATTGGCATTTTATAAGAAGCAAAATCTCCCAATATTCTAGTAGTGGCTAAAGTCTGATTAAACACTTCATTTGCATAAGCATTGTGTTTGGTCGAAATTTTAGTGGATTTTGTAAATAGCCGAAACACGGATTTGGGAATATGCCACCTGACCAAATAACTGAAAAAATTAATGACTTAGCTAAAATAATTCACTGGATCCAACACTGATTTAGTTCACAAGGGATAAAGGTTTAGACTTCTTCATGCTCAATGCATGTGCCACTATTTTTGCTTTCAATGTTGGCCTTATGAACTTTCATGAGTTCTAATGATCTTCATTATCTCCTGTTTACCTCGTTGTACTTGAAAATGCATATGTATCGGGCGCTTATATGATCCATTAATATGCCACATGTCTCTCCATATATAGATAGTGTCTACGATTATTAAATGTGTTAGGGTAAAACAATTTCCAAGATGAATATTATTAACCATTGGCTCAAAATATATACAACTTACAAATATGTATAAAAGAAAATACATTGATTACAAATGAATGGAAAGAATATTAGAGAATAAATCAAGGATTTTCAATTCCTTGATTTATGTATGGCTATTACCCCCTGTCAATCGAACAGGTGGGGGACCAACACGAAGTATGTTGCGAAATTTTTCGAACAATGGGCGTGGTAGACTTTTTGTGAAAATGTCAGCCACCTGGAGATTGGAAGGAACAAATTTGGTGTAGAGACGACCCGAGGAAACCAATTCGCGAACAAAATGATAATCAATATCTATGTGCTTTGCTCGTTTATGAGATACAGGATTTTGACTGAGGAAGATGACACTTTTGTTGTCACATAGTAGAGTAGGCCGATCCATTGGTAAGGCATGAAGTTCACGAAGAAGGTGGGTGAGCCAAATTATCTCAGCAGCTGTATTTGCCATCGCCCGATATTCAGATTCACAACTGGATCGAGCAACTGTGGGTTGCTTCTTGGCGCTCCATGACACGAGATTTCCTTCCAAATAAATTGAATAACCATAAGTGGAGCGACGAGTCTCAATGCAGCGGGCCCAGTCTGCATCCGAGTAACCTAGTAAAGAGGTAGAGGATTGCTTGGAGAAGTGAAGTCCCAGTTCAAGAGTTCCTTTGACATACCGCAGAATGCGCTTGACTTACTGAAAGTGAGCTGTAGTAGGAGCATGAAGGTGTTGACTAGTTTGATTTACTGCATAAGACAAGTCCGGTCTGGTGATGGTTAAATATTGAAGAGCACCAACCAAAGACTGATAAAAAGTTGGATCATGGAACGGATCACCCTTGGAATGGAAAACTTCAGTAGATGCTAAGGGAGTGGCAACCGGTTTTTTTTTCAAGAAGACCTGCTCGTGCAAGGATATCATAGGTGTATTTTGCTTGACTAAGGAAAATGCCTTTATCTTTGTGAATGACTTCAAGGCCCAGAAAATAATTCAAACTTCCTAAGTCTTTAATGGAGAATTCCTTGTGTAGAGTGGCGACGAACGAGTTAATAAAATCCAAGTTGTTTCCGGTGAGGATGATGTCGTCTACATAAACCAGGAGATATGCAATAACCTGTCCCTGTTTAAAAACAAATAAAGAAGTGTATGCCTTGCTGCAAATAAAACCATGGTTTGTGACAAAAGAACTGAGACGCTGAAACCAGGCACGTGGGGCCTGTTTGAGTCCATATAGGGCTCTCTTCAATCGACAAACATGATCCGGGAAATGAGCATCTACAAAGCTAATAGACTGTTCCATGTAAACCGTCTCATTAAGGACACCATTTAAGAAGGCGTTTGGCACATCGAGCTGACGAAGAGGCCAGTCGTAAATGGTGGCAAGCGCAAGAACAACACGCACAGTAGAAGCTTTAACAACCGGACTAAAGGTGTGAGAAAAATCAAGACTGGGAACCTGAGTGAAACCCTGAGCAACCAATCGAGCCTTGTACCGATCCACTGTCCCATCGGATTTGTATTTGGTACGAAAGATCCATTTGGAGCCAACAATATTTTTGTGTGAGGGACGGGGAACCAAAACCCAAGTGTGGTTGTGGTTTAAGGCATCTATCTCTTCCTGCATTTCTTTACGCCATTTAGGATGTTTTGCGGCTGTTTTGTTACCTCGCGGATCAGTGGCCGCAAGTAAGGTACGATGCAGTGTGTGGGAAAAGAGAGATAGATCCGCATGATGTTTAGGTTTAAAAATGCCATTTTTGGAACGAGTTGTCATGGAGTGGGTAGGAGCATGGGCAGGGTTTGGTGGAATCGGATTAGGAGGAGATGGAGGCGAGGGTTGCTGGGTAGGTGTTTGGGCTGAGGTGTGGGATGGGTGTTGGGAAGGCATGGTTTGGGTCGTGGTTTGAGGTGGTTGGGCTGAGGGCGGAACAGGATCAGGATCAGCGATGGGATGTTGGTTGGGTTGAGAATATTGGGCTGTGGCAGGTGGGTTATGTGGGGTTGATTGAGGAAAATGGTGAGGACATAGAGTACAAGGTTTGGTTACAGTACTTTGGGTGGGTGAGGGAGTTTTAGGTGTAACGACAGGTGAAGGAGTTGGCATAGTTGGCATAGGAAATGACTCATCAAAATTCGAGAAAACAAGAGTGGACTCATGAATAGGTGAAGTTGTACCGCTAAAAGGGAATGTGTCCTCGTCAAATTGAGCGTGACGGGTTATATGAATGCGGTTTGTTTTGGGGTCCAAACATCTATAGCCTTTGTATTTTGAGTCATATCCAATAAAAATGCATTCCGCACTTCTGGGAGAAAGTTTGTGTTTTGCGTAATCCCACAAGTACAGAAAAACACGACATCCAAAAATCCGAAAATTCGAATAAACGGGAGCATGGCCAAACAAGAGCTCAAAAGGAGATTTTTGTTCCAATACTTGAGTGGAAAGGCGATTTATAATAAACGTGGCAGAAGAGAAGGCATCCACCCATAATGTGGCTAGTGAATGAGACTCGAATAGCATGGCCAAACCTGTTTCGGTGATGTGCCGATGCTTACGTTCGGCACGGCCATTTTATGGTGGAGTATGAGGACAAGAGAGTCGGTGATGAATGCCTTTCTCACGAAAGAAGGCTTGTACACGAGTGTTGGTAAATTTGGTACCACCATCGCTTTGAAAGATCTTGATATTACAAGATAATTGGTTTTGAACATAGGAAGTAAAAGCAAGTAATACATCATAAAAATCCGACTTATGTTTAAGAGAATAAAACCAAGTAAAGCGGGAATAATTATCAATGAATATAACATAAAAACGACATCCGTTTGTGGAAGAAACAGGTGCCGGTCCCCAAAGGTCACAATGTATCAAATCTAAAGCATGTAAAGAGCGTTTGCTATTTAAATCAAAAGGCAAATGATGAGATTTTGATAATTGACAAGGAGAACAAAGTTTTGGTTTAGGAAGCAATGAAGTAACAAACAAACAACCAGTTTTATGTAATCTAGAAATTACATCAAAAGAGACATGACCAAGACGACCATGCCATTTTTCAAAAGACGCTTTGAGATGTTGAGCAGAGTAGGACGCCACGAACGCTTGTTGTCCTTCTCGTAGAATGTAAAGACCGTTTTCACACGTGCCTCTTACCAGGATTTCCTTTGTTTATCGATCCTGAATATTGAAAAAATTATTAGAAAATAGCACATCGACAGGAGAATCATTTGTAAGACGACTTATGGATAAAAGGCGTTTGGTTAAGTGTGGAACAACAAGAACATTTTGTAATGGGATGTTGTTATGAATGGTGGCGGAACCAATTTTGGTAACAGGTAAGGATTTCCTGTTGCCAAAGGTCACAAACGTCATACCTGGGTTGCCATAAGGAGCAGTGACATCACTGTCTTCGGGAGTCATATGAGCATCGGCTCCCGTATCACCAGTCCAATCAGGATAGTCATGTGTCACATGGCATTAGGCATTGTCACACCCCCAAAATACCACATGCGGAAACCCCCGCGAGGCGTGTGACGTACCAGGATCTAGCCACCAATCACATTGAACTCATAGGTATATTTAAATAAAACTTTCATTTATTAACATTAAGTGTTACAACGTTACAAATAACAAATAATTCACCGTATACAGCGGTAGCGTAATTCATTCGTTAAGTGTTTATAAACCACATGTAAAAACCATTAGTCTTGTGTTGCGATTCCATGTATCTCGACCCATGACCACTCCAGCCTCCCAGACAGCAAGTTCCAACAATATGCACCTAAAGGCCTGCAAGGCATGTAACTACGAATCAACAACAAAGTTGAGCGAGTTCACAGTTGGTTGTCCATTTTTAAGTTGTTCCAAAAACCATAAGTTCTTTCGAAAACCATGTGCTAACCAATTCCCTGTTTCCTAAACTATAACCAGTGGGGGCTACCCCATGTAACCACTAGACCTGTTACCATATCGACAACTGACTGGAGTAAGTTGTGCCCTACGTCAATGTCTATCATCATTGACTAAGTGCCCATATCCATTAGTCCACTCCCGTCCTCTGCGGCACGGTGTGAGGCTTGTCAAACCTAATAGCGCTATTTAACTAATGACCCGCTCACCATTGGCCCGACGATTAAGTCGATATAAAAATGAGGGACTTCATGATAGAGTTTTGTCTAGTAAGTTATATGTTGTCGTCCTTCCAACTGAGGACGGAGGTACGTAATCTACCCAAGGAGAATACGCAGGTTTAATGTTGTCATCCTTCTCAACGAGGATGGAGGTACATATTCTATCCAAAGAGAATATGCAGGTTTTGTTTTAGTTTCTTAACCTATTCCCAAACCACCGGGAATCCCATGCCTTATAGAAAGTGTGAACTCGCCATTGGTTGCTCGGTTGGACTCTTAAAAAAATAGCTAACTGACAGGGTTGGTCAATCACGTCCTAACATGATTACTGTTTAAGGGTTAGTGGGTGTGCTCACGCGGAAACACGAATCCTACACGTATCTAGCACGTAGCACATTATATCATACAATACTAATTATCATGACACAGCTTAGCGACAACACAAGTGTCACAAAAGGTTTAAAATACTCTTTAATAAAATTCAGCAATATAGTGCATTTTCGGACAGTTTTTGGAGTGTTGTCCGGAATAGTTCGTGTACAGAAAAATTCCCAAAATTTTACAGAATATTTTAAACGGTCCACATCATATTTTGTAAAAATCTCGGGACTCAATTCGTTACCAATTATTTTATAAAAATCATTTACCGGGCTGCAATCAGATTCGTCACTTTCTAACTGCAGTCAACGGAAAAATTCATTTAAAATTCATCGTAAGTCCGATTGACGAAATTCCAGTTGGACAATTACAACGACACCCCTGGCCATCTACTGTAGAAATTTCATGACCAAATTCTACACATATTTCAAGTTATAATGAAAAACATAACATACATTTTCTGCAGTAAAAACGCAGCTTTTGCTGCTGTACAAAACGGACATTTAAAATAGCAAACGACCTCAAAAAAATATGATTCCAGTGCCATTCGAAGAGTTTTTTGAAATAACCCATTATAGACTCAAGAAAATCCAATTTTCATTAAGTTATGACCCGGTTACAGCCAACTGAAGTCGGCTGTAACTGATGGACAGCTTCCTGTTTCAGCTATCTTAATGACATAAAACGAGTTTTCAAGTTTCTCTAACGTGTTTTTGCGATTCATGAACATAATAAATCATCCCCAGCAGGTTATAACTTATTTATCTCATAATCAACATGCCAAGTTTCAACATCATCAAGAGTCTCAAACCCTAAATGCTACTAGTAATAATATACAAACTTTTCATGAACACTAGACTATACGTTGCCATCATAACATCAATAACTACATAATTACACAGCCATAATAACTCTAAGATAACCAAGTATGAACAATTAATTTGTCAAGAACCATTCAAGCCTACTTCAAGAATATACAAAAAAAAACATACATTATAATTACTTGATACTTATCGACTAGCCCTACTGGTAACATCACAAACAATGATACCATACCATGAATATTAAAAAACGTAGCCAAGTTACAAGAAAATATATTTACTTAATACTTATCGACTAGCCCTACTAGGTAAGACATGGTACCTAGCGACTTGGGAGTTGACTGATCTTAGAAGTCAAAGACTTGGGGTTCTTGGATTCCCGATTTGCGCCAACAGTATAGGAGAAGAAAGAGGAGTCGGAGAATGTGATTTAGGTTAAAGTTTTGTGAAGTTATGGGGGTCACATGAATTCACATAATCTAAATAACTGAATGGGATGTTGGGGCGGTTCAACAACTTCTGGGCCAAGAGAATTAAGTGAAGTCTTGGAGGATTTTGGGCTTGGGGTTTGGGTCAGACAAGGGAAACGTAAAGAAAGAATTGGGGAATGTGAGTGCAGCTAATTTTATCAAAATATTGTTATATATATATTTTTTTTGTTTTACTAATAATAGTCAACTAATATAAATGTATAATATTCGCGCTACGGTCCGGGCCTCGTAAGTTCCGAGCTATGTGAGTGGGTTGAATCGACAAGCGAACCTATGCTTTGGTTCGAACGGTTTGGGTCGGTAAAACACGGTAAGGATTAAATATAATTTGGTAAGAATATAATTAATTCATCAAATAAAATAAGTATAAGATCTGATTTATAAAAGCGAAACAAATAGTTTTACCTTGAAGTTACAGGTTGTCACATCATCCCCAAGTTGAAATAAATTTCTTCCCGAAATTTAGCACATAGTTGCCGGAGAAGCTAGTTGTGTTTGTGCATTTTCCTGGGGTATCACATCATCCCCCCGTTGGTTTGGAATTTCGTCCCCAAATTCCGAAGTAGCTTCAGTAGTCAGTACTGGACTCACCTTTCTTAAACAACTGGGGATATTTGAATTTCATCTTGTCCTTTCATTCCTAGGTGAACTCTAGGCCCCGAAGGGAGTTCCAACGAACTCGAACGATAGGTATTTTGGTACGTTTGAGAGTCTTGATTTCCCGGTCCATAATTTCCACCGGTTCCTTGACGAAGCGCAACTGGTCGTCGATAGTGAGTTCCTTGAAGGGAACTATGAGAGTCTCATCTGACAGACACTTCTTCAGGTTCGACACATGGAAAACGTTGTGAACACCACTGAGCTCTTCGGGCAGATTCAGTCTGTACGCCACCTTGCTGATCTTCTCAGTGATTTCGAAAGGTCCAACGTAACGCGGATTAAGCTTGCCCCATTTGCCAAAGCGAACCACACCTTTCCAAGGTGAGACTTTAAGTAGCACTCGATCCCCAACCTGGAACTCGAGCGGTTTCCTGCGCTTATCAGCGTAGCTTTTCTGACGGTCACGAGCTGCCGCCATTCGTTGTCGTATTTGGGCAATCTTTTCCGTTGTGTCGACGATGAGTTCAGGGCCAGTGATTTGGCTGTCACCAACTTCTGCCCAGCATAAGGGTGATCGGCATTTTCGTCCACACAAAGCCTTGAACGGAGCAGCCTGGATGCTAGTGTGGTTACTGTTGTTATACAAAAACTCCACCAAAGGTAGATGCCTTTCCCAGCCGTTACCAAAGTCGATTACACATGCTCGAAGAATGTCTTCAAGAGTTTGAATGGTGCGCTCAGGCTGCCCATCCGTCTGTGGATGATACGCCGTGCTCATGTCTAATCAAGAGCCAAAGGATTTGGGCATCGCTTGCCACAATTCAGATGTAAAACGTGAGTCACGATCAGAAATGATGGAGGTTGGCACCTCGTGCCTCGATACCACTTTCTTAAGATAGACGTCTGCCAGAATAGAGAACTTATCCGTTTCCTTGATAGCCAGAAAGTGTGCAGACTTGGTTAGTCGATCCACTATCACCCAATGGTATCGTTTCCTCGTTGAGATTTTGGTAACCCAATGACAAAGTCCATGGCAGTCTGCTCTCGTTTCCATAAAGGTGTTTCTAGTTGCTAATACTTCACCTTGACTTTCCCACAAGTCAAACATCATTCCCATTCCTATCTAGGTGGGCCTTCATGCCCGATCACCAGTACAAGATTTATAGATCCCAACATTTCCTATCGGAATCCATACGACTAGAATATCGAGGCCGATGTGCGTTGCTCAACACAAGTTTTCTATAGTTGCCGCATAATGGGATCCACCTTCGTTCCATGAGGTAGTGAATATCATCCAATCCTGTCAACGGTTGCTTCACCATGCCCCGCATGGGTTCAACTTGAAAATTCTCTTCCTTCAGTTCTCCAGTTTGAACATAGCGAGTATGTTCAGGTACATTAGAATCGATAGTGAGCTGCAAAGCTCGTGCATGTTTAGGTTTCGCAGTCATAATCATCCAAAAGTTCCATCCAGCGATGCCATTAACTGATTCAGCTTTTTCGAAACCAGGGTACATGGGAGGCTCTTGTGATCGGTCTATGTAGTACCTTTGGTACCGTCCAAGTAATGCCTCCAACTTAAATCCAAAGACTATGGTTTCTGCCGTAAGTTGTGATTCGTGTAGTTCTTCTTGTTCTCGTGTTGCATCGGCGCGTAACTGGGACTCCGATTCGAACCATCATGGTATACCACTAATTCACCCATACCCTCAGGTAAAGACGATGCTCGGTGTATTGTTAAGTTATGTTTCCAAAAGTTGAAAAGATTCTCGTTTGTTCTGTCACTCACAAGTACACAACACCCTGCTGTGCTAAAGGAGTTAAAGCTGCGCGATCTTCGAAAATCCTGCAATAAATCTGCGATAGTATCCAGCGAAACCAAGGGATTGCTGTATCCCCGAAGGGATCTTTGGTGTCGACCAATACCTAATAAAATGGATCTTAGGTAGACTCCGTATAGGGTTGCTCCTCCCTAGGAGCTCAAAAACGACATACAAGTTCCGCCAATGATATTCCTTTCGCCTGGAAGTGATTCAGAACACAGTCGACTCAGGCGGTTCATAAAGCTGCTGGTGTGTTGATTAACTCAATGGTTATGGTGTACAAAGTTGCATTGGCCGTATTGCGTTCGCTATGCCGCTCCAAAACATTCTCCTCTTGGACTTCCATCTAATAATAGCTCCTTTCGTTAATCAATCCTCGAATGGAAGCTTATCCCTAGCAACTGGTCAACAGGGTGTTACTACATGGTTGAAGCGAACGGTTCTTGACTGTCACCTTGCTGAGTTCTCGATAATCAGTACATATACGAAAAGGCTTATCTTCACGGGTATAAATGGGGCTCCCCAAAGCGAAAAGCGAGGTCCGACAAAACTCCTGTTCGACAGTTCCTGTAGTTGATTAGACAACTCTTGCAACCCTCCGGTTGTAAGACGGTAAGAAGTACGAGTAATCAGGGCTGCATCTGGCGCGAGATCAGCTGAGATTCTTCTCTATAATTATGGAAGTTGACCGGTAAATTTTACGGGTAAGACATCGAGAGAAATCACGGGCAGTTGGTGGATCCTCGATCCTCTTTTCCTTAATCTTGACATCAGTAACGAGTGCTATCATGGCGGGGTAATCCTTCCGTGGACACTTCTGGCCTTCACTGCTGAATTGATGCTAACCTCTGCACCACTCGGATACTTTATGACAGACGACAACCTTCCCCTCACAGGGTATAACTGCGCGATGTCTGGTTAACCAACCCATACTGACTACTGCATCAACGCCATCGTGGATATTAGAAGGAAGATCGATGTCGAAAACTTGTCCCACACGGTTGAATTTGCATCCCTACAAACATATGATGCTTCAATTGACTTGTCATCAGCCTTTCGAGAAGCATCAGGGTTAAATAGGATAGAAGCAAAGCGATTAGCTACCCGTACAAGCTTTCAAATTGCCACCATCCTGGCGTCGCCCACGTCAACCCTAAATGCCCTTCCATGAGCATCATTTCCAGTGTTGCTGTTTTCATTACAAGGATTTCAAGTACTGTCGTTGTCCTCTTACCTTAACCACGGCCAATCCATGTTGTAGGCACCTTTATTTCCATACTGTAGGCTAGGGTTTCGAATACCTTGTTGTCGCTGTGACTGCTGCCCCCAATGTCGTTGCTCGAAACGAAGCTCTACGATTCTTCACCATCAAAGTCCATCTTTTCACATTCTGAGCGACGTCCTAAAGCGCTACTCACCGTGCTGGCAGTTACGCTGACTAGAGTTAACTCCCATAAATCGCTTACTAGAGGTACGGACTCGATTGAAGTCAATCTGCTAATGTTCATTGCCGGTAGTCGGGGTCGTCCAAATACTGAGATTGGTAAAGTACTACGCTCATCCTCTTGTCCATAGATGTTGATAGTTGTTTGAGTAATACACGGTCTGTCACGAGGGTGTTGTAGAAGTGATCATACTTCGGGATCTAAGACGTCAATACATGAGTTCCAGCATACGAAGAGGAGTAAGAAAGGTATCGATCAATCATTCAACGCTGTGACATCCAACTTAGGGACGTTCGTATAAGCACCTAACATTCTACACGGTTCGCTAGGTGTTCGGATGGGTGTTCAGGTAATACTCGATAGCATCGAGATTCGAAAGGATCCAGAGGTGAATAAAAAGTTCACGTTCGAGTAGGGGACAATCACTGCTATGACCCCTATAGGTTTGTTACGTTTTACATCGATCAAATAACGGAACAGAACCCCTTTTCCACTTGTTAAGGCTCATAGGGACTCGCATGCACCCCACATTATTATTATGTGTGCACCCACAATAATATTGCGATTTGCATGCTCATCTCAGTTCCTCCTAACTCATGTCAAATGGTTCCTCAAACTCAGATGTCAAACGGAGGTTGTCAAAGTAATAAGATCACAAAAATCCAAGGACTATGGCATACTATCAACGCATTATAAGGTAAGCAAGCAATCCATGCCATCATGCTATAGTGACGAGTGTGTGTTCGTATGTTTCGTCATAAACAAATGTGTACTAGTCACGTAATGTATGCAATAAGTAAGAAAGACGAACCTTGCAATCTGGAGCTGAGTGTCATGGTCGTATTCATGTTTTCAGAACTGTTTGGTTATAGTCTGGTTTTATAAAAATGTTTTTCCCCTTTTTAAAACCAAGTTCACTATAACCAATGGCTATGATACCAATCTGTCACACCCCCAAAATACCACATGCGGAAACCCCCGCGAGGCGTATGACGTACCAGGATCTAGCCACCAATCACATTGAACTCATAGGTATATTTAAATAAAACTTTCATTTATTAACATTAAGTGTTACAACATTACAAATAACAAATAATTCACCGTATACAGCGGAAGCGTAATTAATTCGTTAAGTGTTTATAAACCACATGTAAAAACCATTAGTCTTGTGTTGCGATTCCATGTATCTCGACCCATGACCACTTGATGTGTTCAAAATGTAACATATAAATTTCATCAAATGAGGCATAAAACAAACCCTTTTTTAGTACTAATGTTGGAAAAAGTGTGCTTTTGTCTTCCTTTTGTATTTTCAGGATTAAATGAGCTCAAATTAACAAAAGAAGCAAAAAGACATCAAAATCTAACATAAATACAAGAAAAGGAACAAGATGTGACATGCCCGACCCCACGACAGCATCTTCCCAAGCAAAACAAGAGATCAGAAGCCTGAACACGCCCCGTGCTCAGCCAGCACGGGGGCGTGCCCAAGTGTCAGCAGAAAAGACAAAGTGGTAGAAGCTTCTATTGCCCACCACGGGGCCGTGCTCAGCGGACACGGGGCCGTGGTCAACTATAAGATTCGCACAATCCAGCAAATCTACATAGTACAAAGATTCTTCTGCACCACAGGGTCGTGCTCAGCGGACACGGGGGCGTGGTCAACTAATAAGACAAAGCTGCATTAAATGAAGAAAGAGAGGATGTAGACACGGGGACGTGCCCACTGGACACGGGGCCGTGCCCGAGCTTCTGTTCAGCCTATAAATAGAAGTGCTTGGCTCAAGCTCAAACCATCCCTTGGCACACCACCTCTCTCACACTTCACCCACCACCCACCACCACCATAACACCATCATCCACCACCATCATCCATTGTCCATCGTAGAGTGTGTGAGTCGTCTCGGGATCCAAGATTGATCGTAAGAGTTCTTGACAATCAAGGCCATGTTTGCCTAAGTCTCTTACATCACTTGGTGAAGACAAAGTGTCTAGTGTAATACTTTTTATTTCTAATCTTTTCGCACTTTTTATTTGGTTTCGTATTAATGACTTTAATAACTAGTTGCTTATGTTGAAGGTGATCTTTCTTTATCGTTTGTCCGTGGTGTCTTGAAATTATTTTACTGTCTATATAAAATAAAAGATTTTCACCATTCATATCTCCACGGTCTATATGGAGGTATGTTGGCTACCTGGTCGGGGGTTAAGGGAACGGTTTGGTAAAGGTCTTGCCATTGTTCAGCGTTTAGAGGTCCTGCAATGGACCTGGGTCAAATTTAGTAGGACCTCCTTCAATACTTAACGGTATTGGATGGCGGGGGTCCAAACTCTTTGATCCCCTCATAAGTTAACTACTATTAATACTATAACCCGGCTATTTAGGACTGTATCCCTGCTGACTCAGACTACTTAGTCGAGGGTAACGTCACCTCCAAAAGAGGGGCCTACCATAATATTGCATTAATAACTTAATTAATTATCTTCCAATAATCCACCCTTTTAGGATTGTATCCTTGCTGACTCAAACTACTGGGGTGAGGGTAACGTCACCTTCAAAAGAGGGGCCTACTACAATAACTAAGATAATCTCTTAAATATGTGCAAAAGTGCGGAAATAATCAAAGGTTACACTAGATAGGAGTCGGAACCAAGTGATTCATCTTGTCTATCTGTTTTTATTATTTTTATTTTCAGCATTTTAGTTAGTTTTTATTTTTCTTAGTTTAAAACATTTTTCTAAACTTTTTGATTTGATTAGACGTTGAGGATAAACCGGTACTAAAAGCTCTTGTGTCCTTGGACGTCCTCGGTATCTTACCAACACTATACTACGCTCACGATGGGTGCACTTGCCCATATGTGTGTCTAGTGTTAGTAAATATCGTGTTTTATAAATTTAAAACTTGACTAAAAAGTGTTAAAGGGGCTTAAAATATACACCTAATATATATAACACTAGAATACGCATCAAGTTTTTGGTGCCGTTGCCGGGGACACAAGGATTTTAGGAAAGCTTAAAATCGACGGCCTAATCAGTTTTTCAAAACCTTTTCAAAACGGGCCCACATTTTTCTGCATTTTTGTTTAGTTTTGCATTTACAGTAGGTTGAACACTGGCCGTGCTCGCTGATCATGGGGCCGTGCTGCATATTTTTCATAAAACACCCAGTAACAGAAGCTTGAACACGGTCCGTGCTCACTGAACACGCCCCGTGCTCAACGAAATCAGTAAATTTAATTAAAACGCCCAGATACAGATTCTGAACACGGGGCCGTGTCCACTGAACACGGGGCCGTGTCCAGCCTCTGTTTCCGTTTTTCTTTTTGTTTTCTGATCTCGGGACTTGGTTGTGGTCTACTGAGTGATTCTTATGGATCAATACTCAGGAGGTTACAACTACACCTATGAGGAGGATGATTATAGGGGTAATTATTGCACTAATTGTCGTAACGCACGATCGGTTCAAAATAATCGCTCATATCAACCATCCAATTCATACACCTACTATGAGGAGCCCAGGTACGAGCCATCAACTTCATACACATCCTATGAAGACCAAAGGTATGAACCTCCTCCCTCATACTCATATTTTGATGAACCAAGGTATGAGCCTTCATACTCATACTTTGAGGAACCAAGATATGAGCCACCACCTTCATATGCTTATTATGAGGAACCTTGGCGTGAACAACCCACCTCATATGAGTATTATGAAGAACAAAATTACGAACCTTATCCATCATATGCTTACAATGAAGAACAATGGTGCGAACCATCTACTTCATATGGGTATTATGAGGAACAAAGGGTCGAACAACCGGATTCAAGCTTAGAAAATACCGATTCTTTTTCTATAACCGAAGTAACCGATAGGATATTAGAACACATAAGAGTTATCGATCGTTGTATAAGAGAATCTCGCGCAAGGGAAGAGGAGTCCCGCGCAAGAGAAGAATTAAAAAATGAAGAGATAACTGAAATTGTAAAAATGGAAGAACAAATAAGTGAAAAACCGACACATGAGTTAAACAACGAAATGGGTGAGTCCGACAACGTTAAAATACAAGAAGAGTCTAATTTTGAAGAAATTAACCTCTTGTCACCTTCTTTCGAAAATCATTGTTTAGTACCCACTCAAGCTAAGTTTTTAAAAGAGTTAAACACTAACACTAAAATTGACGAAACGGTAAGTGTTAAGTTAACTAATGATCAAACTTCACTAATAAAAGAAGACCCGTTTGAAATTAACATTACACCGGTTCCATGTTTCTTTCAAAATTCATTTATTAGTAACGTCACAATCGATAAAGATCTTTGTGTTAACATAATGCCTAACTACATTTTCGAAAAATTAAGTATTAGTGATTTTTCTCCACTTCAAATACCCATTTTTCTATCCAATCGGAAAGTAATAAAATCAATCGGTATAGTTGAGGATGTTTTGGTTCAAACAAATCAAATGGTAATACCGACCGACTTTGTCATCCTCGATGACGCTCCTCTAATGTTGGGACGACCATTTGTAAAAACACATGAAGCTTTGAAAAACCGGAAGTTCAACAATCTACCTCTTCAATTAGGGGCATTTAAAAGAAGTGTCGATCTCGAACGGTCAATGAAATATCCATTCGGCAATAATGACCCCCTAATTGAAGATGAAGATGAACCACCCGATACAAGTGAAGAGATTGACCACTTTGTTGAAGAAGAGGTCGCCATAGAACAAACTTTTAAAGTTCTTGATCGGAATGAGCAACCAAATAAGGAGTCTCCTAAAGACCCACCACTTGAGCTCAAAGAACTTCCAAAAGGTTTGGAATATGCTTTTCTAGACAAAGAGGGTAATTTACCTGTAATTATTTCATCTAAATTAGATAGCTTGGAAAAAGAAAAATTAATTAGTCTTTTGAAAAAACATAAAAATGCAATAGCTTGGAAACTTGTAGACATAAAAGGAATTAGTCCTTCTATGTGCACACACAAAATTTTAATGAATGATGGCTACAAATCGGTCATACAACCACAACGTCGAGTAAATCCAAACGTTCAAGAAGTGGTTAAAAACGAGGTCATCAAACTACTTGATGCCGGACTTATCTACCCTATCTCCGATAGTCCTTGGGTGAGTCCCGTCCAAGTAGTTCCAAAGAAAGGAGGTATGACGGTGATAACTAACGAAAAGAATGAATTAATACCAACGAGAACCGTCACAGGATGGAGAGTATGTATAGATTATAGACGATTAAATGAAGCAACAAGAAAAGATCACTTTCCTTTGCCCTTCATTGATCAAATGTTAGAAAGATTATCCGGTCATAAATTTTATTGTTTCTTGGATGGTTTTTCAGGTTACTTTCAAATCCCGATAGCACCCGAAGACCAAGAGAAGACAACTTTCACATGTCCCTATGGAACTTTTGCTTATCGACGCATGCCGTTTGGTCTATGTAATGCCCCCGCAACATTCCAACGTTGCATGGTAGCCATCTTCCATGACATGATAGAAAAGACAATGGAAGTCTTCATGGACGACTTTTCTATCTTTGGGGATTCATATGACCAATGCCTCGATAACCTTGAACGAATGCTATCCCGGTGTGAGGAAACTAACCTCGCCCTTAATTGGGAAAAATGCCATTTCATGGTAACGAAGGGAATAGTGCTCGGCCATAAGATCTCAAGCGAAGGAATGGAGGTGGATCGAGCCAAAATAGATACCATTTCTAGATTACCACCTCCATCCTCCGTAAGAGCTATCAGAAGTTTCCTAGGACATGCCGGATTTTATAGACGGTTTATCAAAGACTTTTCAAAAATCTCAAGGCCTCTAACGAAATTACTTGAAAAAGATGCCCCTTTCATCTTTGACAAGGATTGCAATCAAGCATTTCTAACCTTAAAAGAAATGTTAGTCAATGCACCTATCATGATAGCGCATGATTGGAAATTTCCTTTCGAAATCATGTGTGATGCTAGTGACTTTGCAGTTGGAGCTGTCTTGGGACAAAGAAAAGAAAAGTATTTCCACCCAATTTATTACGCTAGTAAAACACTTAATGATGCACAAGAAAATTACACAACAACTGAAAAAGAATTACTAGCTGTGGTGTTTGCTTTTGATAAATTTCGTTCTTATCTTGTTCTTTCTAGAACTATAGTCTATACAGATCATGCAGCCATTCGATATCTTTTCAAGAAGCAGGACGCAAAACCACGTTTGATTCGGTGGATTCTACTCCTCCAAGAATTTGACATTGAAATCAGAGACAAAAGAGGAGCAGAAAATACCGCAGCAGATCATCTTTCGCGCTTAGAAGACCCAGCTTTGGAGGCAACCAGGGACGAGCAAATCAACGAAAAATTTCCAACCGAGTCCCTGGAAATGGTGGAATATAAGGAAGAGCCATGGTACGCCGACTATGCTAACTACCTAGCTAGCGGTATAGTCACAAAAGGATGGTCACATTATCAAAGAAAGAAATTCTTTGCCAATGTGAAACACTATTTTTGGGAAGATCCATATCTTTTCAAAATGTGTGCCGACCAACTCGTCCGACGATGCGTACATGGTAGCGAGGCGCGAAGAATTCTCCGCCATTGTCATGAAGGTCCATACGGAGGGCATCATGGTGCCGCTAGTACCGCACGAAAGGTATTTGATTCAGGATTTTATTGGCCAACCATTTACAAAGACGCCCAAAGTCTTGTCAAGACATGTGATGCTTGCCAAAGAACAGGTAATATTTCTTCCAAAAATGAGATGCCACAAAATGGCATTCTTGTTTGTGAAATTTTGATGTGTGGGGACTCGACTTTATGGGACTTTTCCCACCGTCGAAAGGAAACAAATATATACTTGTGGCAGTAGACTACTTGTCTAAATGGGCCGAAGCCGAGGCACTTCCAATAAATGATGGAAGAGTTGTGGTAAGATTTCTGAAAAAAATATTATCTCGTTTTGGCACGCCTAAAGCATTAATAAGTGATAGAGGTACCCATTTTTGCAACCATCAACTCAAAAAAAATTTAACAAGATATGGGGTCTATCACCGGGTCTCAACAGCCTATCACCCTTAAACAAACGGACAAGCCGAAGTGACTAATAGAGGTTTAAAACGAATACTCGAAAAAAAACCGTAGGGTTAAATAAAAAGGAATGGGCAGATAAATTAGATGATGCTTTATGGGCTTTTCGAACTGCTTATAAAACAACAATAGGTACAACCCCGTATAAGCTAGTCTATGGAAAAAGTTGTCACTTGTCAGTAGAAATTGCACATAAAGCCTATTGGGCAATTAAAAATGTAAACTTAGATTTAGAATTTGCTGGTAAAAATCGATTTTGTCAATTAAATGAATTAGACGAGCTTAGGAATTATGCATACTCAAACTCTGAAATTTATAAGGAAAGAATGAAAAATTTGCATGACAAACACATTAAACCTAATGAATTTCGGGTGGGGGGTCTAGTTCTTTTGTTTAATTCACGACTTCGATTGTTTCCTGGTAAGTTAAGGTCTAGGTGGTCAGGACCTTTTTCCATCACCCATATTTTCCCACACGGTGCTGTAGAAATTAAATCTCGAAATGGGCCTCCATTTAAAGTCAATGGCCAACGGCTGAAACTCTATCAAGGATTCATTGAGGATGAAGAAGAAGAGATCTCGCTTCAAACGGTGGAAGAATAAAACATCATGCCTGGTAAGTTACGAACGATTGAGACAACAAACAAAGTGGTAAGTTTTCTAACTAAAGCTTATGGGAAACAAGGGCACTCACACGAGCACTAAAAAAAAACTTTGCTCGGCACGAGGCCGTGTCCGCTGGACACGGGGCCGTGTCCGCGCAGCAGTCGGGATAAATCCCCTTTTTCAAAACAGTTACTTCATTCCACACGCCCCGTTTCCCCGAAAAAGCTCTGGTTCCAGGCGACTTTTCGCAGAAATTCAACGTCTCCTATCGCTCTAACAACATCAAGATGGCTAGGAAGTTCACAAGATTCAACGCCACTGAGCTCGATGCTAGAGCTCGATACGAGATACTTCAAACAAGGCCAGAGGGATACCCGAGGCAAGCGTGCACGGACTAGCTAACCTTGGTGAATCAAATTGACCGTTTCAACAACATTGTCACGGGACCACTCAGAGTCGCCCTAACAACTCGACTCCGTTCCGTCCACGAATGGACGTTGGAGTTCTATAGCACCTTCACATTCAACTCGAGGAGCGACCCGTTCGACAATGACGGGGTATCATTCCGATGTGGCGGAACGAGGTATTCAATCTCTATGGCTCAGTTTGGATCGATTGTAGGGTTATATGCGGAAGAGGATGCAGGAAACGAAGAAAATACTGGAGGAATGAGAGAGATAGGTGAGAACGAACGCCAAGTCATTTGGGCTCAGATTGGAGAAGGGTACTACAATCCGAGCAGCACTAAGAGTACAAAGTTGAGGGATCCGCTCTACAGATACATCCATAGGCTCCTCGGCTACTCTCTTAGCCAAAGGCATGACAGTAGTGGCTTAGTTGGGTTAAGAGATTTGGTTGTCCTCCATTGCATCCACAACCGCAGGCCGCTCGATGTTCCGTTCCTCATGCTCCGAAACATGCATCACAACCACCTTGCTAGTGCACCGACTCCTATCTTCTTTGGAGGGTGGGTGTACCGTCTCTTCAGGCACTTCTCCCATATACCTAGGTCATTTGAGAGGAGCCCATGGTCGGGTATGGTGGATATACACATATGCCGCTCAATGAACCTGATTTATGAGGCGGAAGACGGGACGGTGAGCTTTCAAAGGATGCAAGGTCATGCATGGAACCCGCAAGAAGCGCTTGTCCTCCAAGCTCCGCAACATCATCAGTACCAATACCAACCCCATGGTGATCCGGGCCAATCATCCTCCTCGGGAGGCGGTTTTCCTAACTTTCAGAGTTTGCATGATTTATTGCAGGAAAACCTTATGTGCACCAGGAACACCTATAACATGGCAAGCAACACCTACCACCGGGTCGGAGCTATCGAAAGAAACATATCCGATATCCAAGACGATGTTGGATATATACGAGACCACATTGCACGCCATGGAGGGGATGATGACGATGCTATGGAGTAGGCGAGAGGAGCGGATGGAGAAGCGGTTGGTTGATGACTTCCCAGGTTAACTCTTTTCCACTCTTGAACAATTGATGGCCTGCGTGCCAAGTGTTGAACAATTTACTTTCCCTAACTTCTTTTATTTTCTGCATTTATTTTTCTTTTAACTTTGACATGGATGTTGAATGTTGGTAAAAGTAGGATGTTTGCTATGGTGTGGTATGGTGTATATTGAATAAGCAGGTACATACGAGGCTTAGAGTGCTAAACATTAGTACTACTAAAGCCGGGACAGAGAAACTGACGAAAGAAACCTGTTTTTCAACTTTGCAGACTGTCCACACGGGCCGTGTCCAGCCGACACGCCCCCGTGCCCATTCCCCTGAACCTGCTGTTTGTTTTAATTCTGCAGACCTTGACAGACACGGGGTCGTGTTCACTCAACACGCCCCCGTGTTCACCTTCTGTAAGTCTTCGTTACTGGCACCTGAGCACGGGGTCGTGTTAACTCAACACGGGGTCGTGTCCAGGTAACCAGTAACACAAAATTTTTGCTTTTTACACCTTTTTACGCATTCAATCAACCTAAAAACTTATTTTTGGGACACATTGAGGACAATGTGTAATTTAAGTGTGGGGGGGATGCTAAAACCTTGAATCTTGCAAGTCCTAAATACAAGCCTTACACAAAACTCTATTGGAATCGCTAATCACCTCAATTTTTTTCAAAAATTTTCATTTTTTTTACTTGTCTAGGTTTAACTCGGGAAATTCAAGTTCTCAAAAAGATTATATTTTTACGAATTTACAACCGATAGCGTCGTGATAAAAAGAACCAACATAAGAAAATTATGAAAAGGCATGACAAGCTTAGTTAAAATTTGATTATATATACTTGATCACATAGAAACCCATTCCCACAAAAGTGAGTTTTGAGCCTTTATTGAGCATACAATTACATATCATTAGAACTAATTGCTCATTTTTCGTTTCTTGTGTGAATAGCCGCTTAGTTCTTACGACTCTAGAACTTGCCATGACGATACATTCCCGGTCCTTACCAACTTAAACCCGAGTAAGTAAATGATGGAGGCATTAGGACTAATCCTTTTTATTTCTACACCATTATTTTTCTTTTTTTTTTACCACCTACCCAAAATCCCCCTAGTTAGCCCCTTTGAGCCTAAACCCTTTCATTTCATAACCTAAACCAAACACCCTTTTACCCACCAAAACCTTTTTCATTTTTACCCCTTTGTTTTAGTAACAAGTTCGATTTATCGTATGACTTCAAAAAAATATATATATATATATATTTGTGTTGATGATGAAGCAAAAGAAAATAAACAAACAAGTTCATCAAAAATAACTTTGTTTGAATAAATAGCTTCATCAAAATAAAAGTTACGAAAAATAGAAAGTCTTACGAAAACCGACACTTGTTACGCTTTTCGCCTTTTTCTACTAACCACTAACCACCAACCCAACCACATACCTTTAACCCAAGCCTAACCCTTTACCCACAAAGTCCTCTTGATATTTACAAAGGTATATAAGTTAAAAAGGAGGAGGATTGATTGCTTGGCAAGCCTATGGTAGGAGTAAGTTCCATGCCGCTCTCGAGTGATCCACAAAAATACATTTTCGGCCGAATGTTTAGTGATCCCCGTGAGGTATGTGAACTTGTATATAAATAGAATTTTACAAAGGAATGTTATGCCCTAATAAGTAATTTCTCTTATGAAAAGTTTTAAATAAATCATGACGAATAGGATTGTAAATAAATAAAAATAAAATTAAATAAAGAATCTTGGAAATCCCGACACTCTACGACAAGCCCAAAAACCTTCTTCTCTACCCATTCCATTTGGAAGTGTAAATAGCCACATATTAAAGAGTTTTGCTTGAGGACAAGCAAATATTCAAGTGTGGGGGTATTTGATGTGTTCAAAATGTAACATATAAATTTCATCAAATTAGGCATAAAACTAACCCTTTTTTAGTACTAATGTTGGAAAAAGTGTGCTTTTGTCTTCCTTTTGTATTTTCAGGATTAAATGAGCTCAAATTAACAAAAGAAGCAAAAAGACATCAAAATCTAACATAAATACAAGAAAAGGAACAAGATGTGACATGCCCGACCCCACGACAGCATCTTCCCAAGCAAAACAAGAGATCAGAAGCCTGAACACGCCCCGTGCTCAGCCAGCACGGGGGCGTGCCCAAGTGTCAGCAGAAAAGACAAAGTGGTAGAAGCTTCTATTGCCCACCACGGGGCCGTGCTCAGCGGACACGGGGCCGTGGTCAACTATAAGATTCGCACAATCCAGCAAATCTACATAGTACAAAGATTCTTCCGCACCACGGGGTCGTGCTCAGCGGACACGGGGGCGTGGTCAACTAATAAGACAAAGCTGCATTAAATGAAGAAAGAGAGGATGTGGACATGGGGACGTGCCCACTGGACACGGGGCCGTGCCCGAGCTTCTGTTCAGCCTATAAATAGAAGTGCTTGGCTCAAGCTCAAACCATCCCTTGGCACACCACCTCTCTCACACTTCACCCACCACCCACCACCACCATAACACCATCATCCACCACCATCATCCATTGTCCATCGTAGAGTGTGTGAGTCGTCTCGGGATCCAAGATTGATCGTAAGAGTTCTTGACAATCAAGGCCATGTTTGCCTAAGTCTCTTACATCACTTGGTGAAGACAAAGTGTCTAGTGTAATACTTTTTATTTCTAATCTTTTCGCACTTTTTATTTGGTTTCGTATTAATGACTTTAATAACTAGTTGCTTATGTTGAAGGTGATCTTTCTTTATCGTTTGTCCGTGGTGTCTTGAAATTATTTTACTGTCTATATAAAATAAAAGATTTTCACCATTCATATCTCCACGGTCTATATGGAGGTATGTTGGCTACCTGGTCGGGGGTTAAGGGAACGGTTTGGTAAAGGTCTTGCCATTGTTCAGCGTTTAGAGGTCCTGCAATGGACCTGGGTCAAATTTAGTAGGACCTCCTTCAATACTTAACGGTATTGGATGGCGGGGGTCCAAACTCTTTG
Source organism: Helianthus tuberosus (assembly GCA_030545235.1). Lineage (NCBI taxonomy): Eukaryota > Viridiplantae > Streptophyta > Magnoliopsida > Asterales > Asteraceae > Helianthus > Helianthus tuberosus. The sequence continues at coordinate 33,240,310 of CM060400.1, forward strand.
ATCCCCTCATAAGTTAACTACTATTAATACTATAACCCGGCTATTTAGGACTGTATCCCTGCTGACTCAGACTACTTAGTCGAGGGTAACGTCACCTCCAAAAGAGGGGCCTACCATAATATTGCATTAATAACTTAATTAATTATCTTCCAATAATCCACCCTTTTAGGATTGTATCCTTGCTGACTCAAACTACTGGGGTGAGGGTAACGTCACCTTCAAAAGAGGGGCCTACTACAATAACTAAGATAATCTCTTAAATATGTGCAAAAGTGCGGAAATAATCAAAGGTTACACTAGATACGAGTCGGAACCAAGTGATTCATCTTGTCTATCTGTTTTTATTATTTTTATTTTCAGCATTTTAGTTAGTTTTTATTTTTCTTAGTTTAAAACATTTTTCTAAACTTTTTGATTTGATTAGACGTTGAGGATAAACCGGTACTAAAAGCTCTTGTGTCCTTGGACGACCCCGGTATCTTACCAACACTATACTACGCTCACGATGGGTGCACTTGCCCATATGTGTGTCTAGTGTTAGTAAATATCGTGTTTTATAAATTTAAAACTTGACTAAAAAGTGTTAAAGGGGCTTAAAATATACACCTAATATATATAACACTAGAATACGCATCACCACTCCAGCCTCCCAGACAGCAAGTTCCAACAATATGCACCTAAAGGCATGCAAGGCATGTAACTACGAATCAACAACAAAGTTGAGTGAGTTCACAGTTGGTTGTCCATTTTTAAGTTGTTCCAAAACCCATAAGTTCTTTCGAAAACCATGTGCTACCAATTCCTTGTTTCCCAAACCATAACCAGTGGGGGCTACCCCATGTAACCACTAGACCCGTTACCATATCTACAACTGACTGGAGTAAGTTGTGCCCTACGTTAATGTCTATCATCATTGACTAAGTGCCCAGATCCATTAGTCCACTCCCGTCCTCTGCGGCACGGTGTAAGGCTTGTCAAACCTAATAGCGCTATTTAACTAATGACTTGCTCGCCATTGGCCCGACGATTAAGTCTATATAAAAATGAGGGACTTCATGATAGAGTTTTGTCTAGTAAGTTATATGTTGTTGTCCTTCCAACTGAGGACGGAGGTACGTAATCTACCCAAGGAGAATATGCAGGTTTAATGTTGTCATCCTTCTCAACGAGGATGGAGGTACATATTCTACCCAAAGAGAATATGCAGGTTTCGTTTTAGTTTCTTAACCTATTCCCAAACCACCGGGAATCCCATGGCTTATAGAAAGTGTGAACTCACCTTTGGTTGCTCGGTTAGACTCTTAAAAAATAGCTAACTGTTAGGGTTGGTCAATCACGTCCTAACATGATTACCGTTTAAGGGTTAGTGGGTGTGCTCACGCGGAAACACAAATCCTACACGTATCTAGCACGTAGCACATTATATCATACAATACTAATTATCACGACACAGCTTAGCGACAACACAAGTGTCACAAAAGGTTTAAAATACTCTTTAATAAAATTCAGTAATATAGTGCATTTTCGGACAGTTTTTGGAGTGTTATCCGGAATAGTTCGTGTACAGCAAAATTCCCAAAATTTTACAGAATATTCTAAACGGTCCACGTCACATTGTGTAAAAATCTCGGGACTCAATTCATTACCAATTATTTTATAAAAATCATTTACCAGGCTGCAATCAGATTCGTCACTTTCTTACTGCAGTCCACGGAAAAATTCATTTAAAATTCATCGTAAGTCCGATTGACTAAATTCTGGTTGGAGAATTACAACGACACCCGTGGCCATCTACTGTATAAATTTCATGACCTAATTCTACATAGATTTCAAGTTATGATGAAAAACATAACACACATTTTCTGCAGTAAAAATGCAGCTTTTGCTGCTGTACAAAACGGACATTTAAAAATAGGAAACGACCTCAAAAAAATATGATTCCAGTGCCATTCGAAGTGTTTTTTGAAATAACCCATTATAGATTAAAAAAAATCCAATTTTCGTTAAGTTATGACCCGGTTACAGCCAACTGAAGTCGGCTGTAACTGATGGACATAAAATGAGTTTTCAAGTTTCTCTAACGTGTTTTTGCGATTCATGAACATAATAAATCATCCCCAGCAGGTTATAACTTATTTATCTCATAATCAACATGCCAAGTTTCAACATCATCAAGAGTCTCAAACCCTAAATGCTACTAGTAATCATATACAAACTTTTCATGAACACTAGACGATACGTTGCCATCATAACATCAATAACTACATAATTAAACAGCCATAATAACTCTATGATAACCAAGTATGAACAATTAATTTGTCAAGAACCATTCAAGCCTACTTCAAGATTATACAAAAAAAAAAAACATACATCATATTTACTTGATACTTATCGTCTAGCCCTACTGGTAACATCACAAACAATGATACCATACCATGAATATTAAAAAACGTAGCCAAGTTACAAGGAATTTATAACTGAAAATATGCATGTATTACATGAGCTATCGACCAAAAGGTAAGACTTGGTACCTAGCGACTTGGGAGTTGACTGATCTTAGAAGTCAAAGACTTGGGGTTCTTGGATTCCCGATTTGCGCCAACAGTAGAGGAGAAGAAAGAGGAGTCACAGAATGTGATTTAGGTTAAAGTTTTGTGAAGTTATGAGGGTCACATGAATTCACGTAATCTAATTAACTGAATGGGATGTTGGGGCGGTTCAACAACATCTGGGCCAAGAGAATTAAGTGAAGTCTTGGAGGATTTTGGGCTTGGGGTTTGGGTCAGACAAGGGAAACGTAAAGAAAGAATTGGGGAATGTGAGTGCAGCTAATTTTATCAAAATATTGTTATATATTTTGTTTTTTTTTTTCTTACTAATAATAGTCAACTAATATAAATGTATAATATTCGCGCTACGGTCCGGGCCTCGTAAGTTCCGAGCTATGCGAGTGGGTTGAATCGACAAACGAACCTATGCTTTGGTTCGAACGGTTTGGGTCGGTACAACACGGTAAGGATTAAATATAATTTGTTAAGAATATAATTAATTCATCAAATAAAATAAGTATAAGATCTGATTTATAAAAGCGAAACAAATGGTTTTACCTTGAAGTTACGGGTTGTCACAGGCATGAAACGCTTGAGCGAGATTTGCATCAAGTGATGAGGCACGTTGAGCATATGAAGCCAGATTTGGACACGCATTGGCGTAGTGTCCATCTTTTCGACACAATTGACAATGAGGTGGTCTTTTAGTCTGGCCACGACCATGACCTGAGGAACATCCACGACCACGAGTGTTAGACAAATAATTGGAAGTAGATTTAGAGGAGTTACCAGATTTGTTTTGATGAGCGACAAAGGCGACTTTAGGGGTGGAGGGGCCATGGATCGACTGAAGAAAGATCTCCTGATTCTCTGCCTTGGAAAGAAGCTCACGAAAAGGTAGATTAGCATAGATGGCTCGATGAGTTGTAGAGAAATTCTCGTAGGCGGGACCAAGGCCACAAAGAAACCAGTGGCGTTTGTCACACTCGGACACAGAGTGGCCGATGGCGGCTAGTTCATCACACAAAGATTTGAATTTTCTGCCATATCCGGTTACTGTAGACGAACCTTTGGTCAACTGTCGAAGAGTGTCACGAAGCGTGTGAACTCTGTCGATGGAGTGGTGGCTGAAGGCAGCCTCGAGAGCAAGCCATATTTGATGGGCAGAGGTTAAACCGATGATCTCGGACATCGCCTCTTCCGAGAGCGACGATTGAATGAGAAGGCGAACAGATTGGTCCGCCTCCTGCCATTTGGAATAGGCTGGGTTTGGAGTGGTTTTGTCGTCGGCTGTAAGGTTTTCAGGCGGTGTGACGACAGTGCCGTCAATATGACCAGTAAGTTTTATCATCGACAAAACAGGGAGAATCTGATGGGACCAAGGTAGGTAGTTAGAAGAAGATAATTTTAGGGTTATGAAGTGTAAAAGAGAATGGAGAGGGATGGATTGTTGTTGGCCGGATGTGGACATGGTGACTGTAACAAAGGAGGGACGATGATGGGAAGAAGAGACAGATTTGTTTGGGTGGGATGGACAGAATATGATTTGGTAGAAAATAATATTAAATGGTGGTTGGTATATGATTTTGAGTGGCACAAGAAAAAAAGAACGTCACCACAATCTCAAGAAGAATATTAATGGTGGTTGGTGATAAAAGAAAAAAGGTAGGGATTGGACAGGACTTTTGGATCAAGGAAACAAGATCGATATGGCTGATACCATGTTAGGGTAAAACAATTTCCAAGATGAATATTGTTAACCATTGGCTCAAAATATATACAGCTTACAAATATGTATAAAAGGAAATACATTGATTACAAATGAATGGAAAGAATATTAGAGAATAAATCAAGGATTTTCAATTCCTTGATTTATGTATTGCTATTAAAATGCAAAGACTATTCCGTCTAACTTCAAGTAATAAGTCGTGTAGTTTACTTCACACAGTTTATTTAGATTAAAGTGGCATGTAGAGGATTACATTTACATGTTGGATAAGCATACAACCGAGCACCATCCTTGGGGCGTCGTTGTATATATGATATATTCGCTAGTACCCAATGGAGAGCATCTTTGATCCCGTTTAACAATGATCACTGTATATGCCAAGCTCAAGTTGTCAGCTTAGTTCAATTTGAGTCGAGTTCAAGCTTACCTTAACTCAGGTTGTAAACAATTTATAAAAGTTTGGTTGTTGCTAAGTTTTTTTGGTTACCACAATTTATAAAAGTTTTTTTTAGTCTCAACACTGATATGGTAATATCAATTATTTATATATCAAAGGTAAGTAAATAATAAACTAGACAATGAGATAGTGGTCTATTAGAAATTCAAGAGAGATTAAAGGAAATTAACCGTTAAAAAAAAGTAAATAAGAAACTAAAAGTATGTGCTACCAACTCAACATTGTGACATGCAACTCTATAGTGAGTAAACAAAGTCTACATGTAATATAGTAACCATCAAATCGCATCTTTGACCCCATTTAGGAACGAATCACTACATATTTTATTATACGAATCATTGATTCCATTTAGCATGGAACTCATCATTATTCGATCAGATTCATCAATGGATTAACTTAATGGATAAATAAATCACTATGTATTATATTATACGGATTGTTCGAAATCATAATCTAATGGATCTAAGTAGATCAATATATATATATATAGAGAGTAAGGTTAACATACAAAAAGTCTTATCATACGCCACATAGGAGACAATGGTAACCGTTGGATCAGGGGTATAATCACGCATGGGACCACATAATCACGCATGGGACTATAATCACGCACGTTCTATGATAATAACGCACGTTATATTTTTTGTCATGTATGTTAAGCCCTGAAGTACATTATACTTTCTCTCTCTCTCTCTCTCTCTATATATATATATATATGTATATAGGGTAAGGTTCATGCGAGAACCGCGAGAACCAATGTGAACACAACCTAAAATAGTTAAAAAAAAACCTAAAAAATCTAACCCCCACCCCCCCTCCAAAACCTAACCCCCCCCCCCCCCCCCACAAAAAAAAAAGAAC